>OX387650.1:539870-1789870 GCA_947568875.1 Fissipunctia ypsillon | reverse complement strand
GGCTCAACACATGTCGACGTATGCCTCCCTCCGCACCCAGTGCCTAATAACTAATAACTACGAGGCTCAACACATGTTGACGTATGCCTCCGCACCCAGTGCCTAATAACTAATAACTACGTGGCTCAACACATGTCGACGTATGCCTCCGCACCCAGTGCCTAATAACTAATAACTACGAGGCTCAACACATGTCGACGTATGCCTCCCTCCGCACCCAGTGCCTAATAACTAATAACGACGTGGCTCAACACATGTTGACGTATGCCTCCCTCCGCACCCAGTGCCTAATAACTAATAACTACGAGGCTCAACACATGTTGACGTATGCCTCCGCACCCAGTGCCTAATAACTAATAACTACGTGGCTCAACACATGTCGACGTATGCCTCCGCACCCAGTGCCTAATAACTAATAACTACGAGGCTCAACACATGTCGACGTATGCCTCCCTCCGCACCCAGTGCCTAATAACTAATAACTACGTGGCTCAACACATGTCGACGTATGCCTCCGCACCCAGTGCCTAATAACTAATAACTACGTGGCTCAACACATGTCGACGTATGCCTCCGCACCCAGTGCCTAATAACTAATAACTACGAGGCTCAACACATGTCGACGTATGCCTCCCTCCGCACCCAGTGCCTAATAACTAATAACTACGAGGCTCAACACATGTCGACGTATGCCTCCCTCCGCACCCAGTGCCTAATAACTAATAACTACGAGGCTCAACACATGTCGACGTATGCCTCCCTCCGCACCCAGTGCCTAATAACTAATAACTACGTGGCTCAACACATGTCGACGTATGCCTCCGCACCCAGTGCCTAATAACTAATAACTACGAGGCTCAACACATGTCGACGTATGCCTCCCTCCGCACCCAGTGCCTAATAACTAATAACTACGTGGCTCAACACATGTCGACGTATGCCTCCGCACCCAGTGCCTAATAACTAATAACTACGTGGCTCAACACATGTCGACGTATGCCTCCGCACCCAGTGCCTAATAACTAATAACTACGTGGCTCAACACATGTCGACGTATGCCTCCGCACCCAGTGCCTAATAACTAATAACTACGAGGCTCAACACATGTCGACGTATGCCTCCCTCCGCACCCAGTGCCTAATAACTAATAACTACGAGGCTCAACACATGTCGACGTATGCCTCCCTCCGCACCCAGTGCCTAATAACTAATAACTACGTGGCTCAACACATGTCGACGTATGCCTCCGCACCCAGTGCCTAATAACTAATAACTACGAGGCTCAACACATGTCGACGTATGCCTCCCTCCGCACCCAGTGCCTAATAACTAATAACTACGTGGCTCAACACATGTCGACGTATGCCTCCGCACCCAGTGCCTAATAACTAATAACTACGTGGCTCAACACATGTCGACGTATGCCTCCGCACCCAGTGCCTAATAACTAATAACTACGAGGCTCAACACATGTCGACGTATGCCTCCCTCCGCACCCAGTGCCTAATAACTAATAACTACGAGGCTCAACACATGTCGACGTATGCCTCCGCACCCAGTGCCTAATAAAGGGTTCACCTTGTCATACAATGTTTTAGTAGTTTAGTGTACAGCCACGTCTTGCTTCCCAAAACTACTTCTTTGTGTTATGTAAGAGCGAATGTTGAGCACTGGGTCCACTTCGGGCAAAATTTTATTGGCTTTTTCCATAAGGAAATTTTCAGTAGAAGTCCGGAGTCTGGACTTGTGATAACAAAAGGCGCACTTCTATTAAATGGGTCCTAAGCGTCGTATCTGGTAAAATGTGGGTGTACACGCACCCAGGAATACATTCCTCCTTGTGTAATACAGGCGTGATGTTATGTTAAAATATATTAAAATAATAACGCAATAAAAATGTTTCACTTACATATTGCTTTTTCAGTCGTTTTTTGCTTCTTTTCACTCCATAAATACAACTTATATATCTGAAAGAAAATGAAAATTAGAGACGCAACAGATAATAGCTTTGACAAATACCAGATACCCAGCCTTGGCCTGGATAGGCCGGATAGCCGGATATTCGGCATACTCATAAAAAAATTGTTAAAGCTGTTATTTGAAAACAATCAAGATTAAATCATATAAAACAGGGTAGCTTATGAAGTAGACTTCATTGACTTTTTAACTGCCAAAAGAGGCTGCTTAAGGTCCACAATAATTGTACGAACTATACAATTTTCAATTTTCACTTTTTTAGTGCCAAATACAATAAATGTTATGCTCTTTCGTTTGCGCGAATCGAAATACCGTTAATCCGTCTCTTTCTACCAAAAACGTAGGTCACAGTTGTATTAAATAATGGCCTTAATTTTTATAAATCCAAACAATATACAAGGTGTAATTTTAAACAGTGTTAATCTCTTAAGGGGTCATTGTACTCATCATTATGAACAACTTTTACTATGGGACCAAACCCGAAATCGTGAAAAATATCGGGTGTTCCCTACATTTTGACGAGTTATGCGAACAAATGTAGGGAAAAGCTCATTTTTTTGTCGCGATTTCAGGTTTGGTCCCATAGTAATGTTGTTCATAATGATGGGTACAATGACCCACCCCTTAAGAGATTAACACTTTTTAAAATTGCACCTTGTATATGTAAGTACCAGTGGCGCAACTGCAGTTATCCTTAGAGGGAAGCCGAAGAAAAACTTTCAGTTCTCATAAACTCTACAAAACATCAAAATGAATTAAATTAACTCAAAAACTAAAATCTTTCTTTTAATTTTATTTATTTAAAGCCATCTATGGTTAAGGAACATAACCAAAGAGAAGCTAGTTATCGGAATTCTTTGTTTAGACAAAATATTGTAGGCATTTTTGTAATGTTTTTAGTCTTATGATGTATTAAACTGATATTAAATATCTGTAATGTAATGTGATACACAGGTGTACCCTATTAATTGGCAATAGTAGACACTAAGTAGAGTGGTTGTTCCGAAGGGAAGCCGACAGGAATTGGGTCGTATGCAGGCTGCGCCCCTGGTATGTACTGATTTTGCAGATGTGGCGACATCGTCATATGCGAACGCGTCACACTGACGTCACACAAAAATCCTGCATCGCGCAAATCAGAGTTTACCGCGCGACGAGCATATACACTACCGTCCAAAACTGGAAGCACACGTCCTGTCTTCAAACAAAACAAATGAATACCAGACTATAGGCGCCAAAAATTAGCAATAAACTATCGTTTTACAAGCTTTTACGATTGTTTACATAAAAATGAAAGGATTGTTATTCCACATTCATGAAGTTTTAACTAACTCCTTAGTTTTTGACGAAACACGTGTTTTATGATGTAACCCGTCGGATACTTTATTGATGCAATGGTGTGGTTTTATTGATAATAATTGGTGGTTTTAACTTTTTAAGACCCTGTTTAGTCCAACATGAAAGTTGTGATATTAACATTGTCTGTATTCGAAAGATATCGATGATTCCTTTGACCTTATTTTTTCTTCTGAAAATGGCAAAACGCAAGCAAATCACACTCGAACAGAGAAGCGCTATTTGTACTCTACGTGAGGAAGGAAACAGTGAACGTCAAATCGCAGAAAGGCTCGGAATCCCTCGTAAGGTGTCCACTATACCCTTGTTAGAAAACGAGAAACTGGGAAAAATGAAGATATAAAGAGATCTGGTTAGGCCCAAATCCACAACAAGGCGAAAAGACAACTTCATCAGGATTCTCTCTAAACGGAATCGACGCTTAACTGCACTACAAATCACCGCAGCTCTGAATGAAACGCGAGAAACAACCATATAAAAAAAAACCGTCAAAAGACGTTTATTGTCTGCGGGACTAAGAGGATGTGTTGCAGCTAAAAAACCAAAACTAATCATTCGACATAAGGAAAATAGACTAGAATGGACAAAAGCACCCCAAAACTGGACAATAGAGCAATGGGAAAATGTACTTTGGAGTGACGAATCAAAGTTTCCGATTTTCGGATTCAATAGACGTGTGTTTGCCGGTCAAAAGAAGAGAGGGCATCAAGCGCATGTACTGTGCCTACTATCAAACGTGGTGGAGGTAATGTCATAGTTTGGGGGTGTTTTGGCAACAACAAACCCGGAAATCTTGTGAGGATAACCGGAAAACTAAACAAGGAAGGTTACTCGAAGATTCTCCAAAATTCCGGCATACCCAGTTGACTAAGGGCCGTTTTTTCAATCGTCAGATAACTTTTATCTGGGGGAATAAGTTTGACATTTTGGCAGTTTTTGTATAGCAAATGTGTCAAACCACCATATTTATTCCTCAGATATAAGTTATCAGAGGATTGAAAAATCGGCCCTAAATCTAATTGGTCCTCTGGATTCATTTTCCAACAGGATAATGACTAAGCATTCTTCTAAACTGTGCAAGACCTTTTTGAACAAGAAAAAAGATGAAAAAAACTTAAAAATCATGCAATGGCCATCTCATCTCAATCACCTGATCTTTCTCCCATTGAGCTTGTTTGGGATGAACTCGATAGAAGGGTGAAAAATCGTTCTCCTACGAGCTCAGAACGTTTGTGGAGAGCGAATAGAATAAATTAGATGAAGATTATTTTAATAAATTAAATAATAGAATGCAATACAATAGAAATACAAATGGGTATAAGAGGTGGATAGAATTTACCTGTGGTTATGTTTTGGAACGGATCAGACTGATCAATCGTCAGAAAACGAAGTGAGTGAAAATGAGCGATTAAATTAAGTGGAGGCAAATGGTGATATAGGTCTGATAATGTGTTAAAAGATGTTGGGAATTAATGATAGCCAGCGCTAGCTGCGCTCAGGATGCATAAAGTCTATTGTACATTTTTTGTTATATGATTTTATGTTGTGTTGATTTATGTTTTTATTGTGTACATGAACTCGTGTGCGCTAGGTATGCGATGCAATGCGCAAGGTGCGCAACGCAATTATGTTCAGGATGCACAAGGAGATGTGCGATGCGGAGTGCACAAGGAGATGTGCGATGCGGAGTGCACAAGGTGTGCGATGCGGAGTGCACAAGGTGTGCGATGCGGAGTGCACAAGGTGTGCGATGCGGAGTGCACAAGGTGTGCGATGCGGAGTGCACAAGGTGTGCGATGCGGAGTGCACAAGGTGTGCGATGCGGAGTGCACAAGGTGTGCGATGCGGAGTGCACAAGGTGTGCGATGCGGAGTGCACAAGGTGTGCGATGCGGAGAGCACAAGAAGTGCGATGCGGAGTGCACAAGGTGTGCGATGCGGAGAGCACAAGAAGTGTGATGCGGAGAGCACAAGGTGTGCGATGCGGAGAGCACAAGATGTGCGATGCGGAGTGCACAAGGTGTGCGATGCGGTGTCAAGGTTTGCGAGCACACTGGTCAAAGTGTGCGTGTGTTGTATTGTGTGAAGCACACGGTGATCAATGTATTGTGAAAAACGTTTGTATTGTGCGAAGCACAAGGTGTACGGTGTGTTAAGTAAAAGTATACTACTGCGTTAGCCTACCTACCTGTTGCACTAGATATTTTTTTAATTTTACGTTATGAAATTGCGAGTAATTGAAGTGTGTCATTCTTGAACATGCGTATCAAGTATAAATGGTTTATTATTAATCAAATAGTTAAAATTGGCTACATGTTAATTAATATGTTATTTTCTTATTTTTGTTGTCTTTTTAATTTATTTTTATATAATGTAGGTATTTACCCAGGTTAACAGGATCGGATGAGTTGTTAAAGTGCTTGGTGTAAAGTAATCTATATAAATAAAAAGTCCTGACTGACTGACTCATCAACGCCCAGCCCAAACAGACCTAGAAAGCTGAAATTTTGCACAGAGGTTTCCTTTATAACTTAGACAAAGAATAAGGAAGGACTTTTTGAAATTCAACCCCTAAAAAGGAGTAAAATAAGGGACGAATGCTTGTATGGAAAATCGTCATTTTTGTAGATTAAACCATGAAAATTGGTAGTTAGCATTCTGGTTAAAAATTAAAAACGAAGTGTTTCAGCGTTTTTGGGAAATCATCCCCAAGGGTGGAAAATAGGGGATGAAAGTTTGTAAGGAAGAAATTTGTATTAAGCTATTTCTTTAGAATTTACGAATGACGTGTTTTGACATAAATCATCCCCTAGGGAGTTAAAAATCCTTACTAACTCATCGGTCAGCCCCACTTTCGCCGTCGCCAAAGACACTTTAGTAAAAAAAAAACAGAGAAAAATAACTTTACTAAGTTTCGTACTTGTAATTATTTAGGCAACTATTTTTTTCGAAATTCCAATGGGATAGGGATTACAGAGAATTTATATTTTCACTTTGAAGTTGCCTTCAAATTTGGCATGCAAGTACAGCCCTCGCCAAACTTTGTGACCGCCTTGAATATAGTCGCGAGTCCGAACTTGCGCATGGTACAGTCGAGTGGACAATACGTAATCAACCAAACAATTTTCGTTTTCTAACATTTTTAATACTTATTTTATTATGTCAATTTATTTTTATTTGGTGATTATAAAGTTCGTGTTTATTTCATAGGTTATTTTATTTAATTTAATATATAATGTATGTGTTATTTGTAAAACATATAGGTTAGGTAATAATAGGATAAATGTAAATAAAAAACATTAATATAAATAAAAACTATATTCACAATGGGGCCACACCTTCCATAAAAACATCTCCCTTACTAGTGGATGGTTCCGCATCCGAATCACTCTCTTCACAAAAAATATCCGAATCATCTTCATCTGATTCATTATCGCTCACGTGAATTCAATATTTATAACTTTGTCGCATAGTGCAGTCCACTCCTGTTAACCCATGCTATTTACTTTTTCTTCCACTAGTTTCATAATATCAGTTATATTATTTGTGACATTTTTTTTCGCCACGTAACCTTATGGATGCCCAAGCCATTTTTATGGATGCCCAAGCCATTTCTATGGGGTTCAAGTCGGGATGGTAAGGTGGAAGCCGTAATATTGTGTGATTGTGTTCTTCTAAAATTGGGTACAAATCCTGATTTGGATCCAGCATGTACAATGACGACACGTTGACCTTTTGATATCTTTTTTTTTAAACCTTTAGTGCTACTATCACTCCATGCCTTCGAAGTGGTATGCGATGAATCGACATACGATTCGTCAGTGTAAACTATCGGTCTTCCTTCTGCGCGATATTTCGTTATTGCACGCAAATATTCAATTCGCTTACAGCGAATATTTGTATTATCAATTAATAATTTGCGATTGTCTTCAGTTTTTTTTCCATTTAAATCCTATTTCATTTATATTTCTCCTCAAACTCGTTGCGGATCCTTCAAAATTTATATCTTCTTTTAATTTTTTTAAAAGTTGAGCAATTGTCGGCAACTCTTTCTGTGTTACATGAAAATTGTGGATACATCTTTTGATGACACCTTGGTCAAAATTGTCGATTCCGGTTACCTTTTGTACCCCTTGCCTCTTCTTTCCGGGTGTACGAAAAACTGCTAATAAATCGGAACTTGGTTCATTAGCAACCGATATAATACGTCGTACAGTTCTTCCTGATACTCCTGTAGCGGCTGCAGTCCGTTTATGTACTGCCTTCAAATCGTATTTAAGGCCTTCTTCAGCTTCTTTCTTCATAAATTTATAAACATCGTAGACCATTTTACGAGCCTGGCGTCGTAAAACATTACAACGTCCAGTAGGCATGTTTATAAACAAATAACAACGAGTAACAATAACAACAAGTAACAATAACTAAAAACTATAACAACAAATTAACGAAACGATCGAACGAATTCTGAACGCGACAGTACTCTCGGAGCTCAACAAGTGCGTGATTCGTGTACGGACGTAGCACTCACATTAAGGCGTGGGTGCCAGCGCGCGTCGCGGGTGAGCGGTGCGGGCGCGCGGGGTGTGGCCCTGCCCCCAAGCTCTTGTGCGTCCCGCTAATACCCTGATTTTGTGTTCTGCGCAATGCAATGAGCCTAGTTTCGGGGCGGTCACAAAGTTTGGCGCGGGCTGTAGGTAATTTCCGTTCCGTTATTAATTGCGTTACTATTGTTAGGTTTTAAGATTTTTTGGACGAAGTTCTTTTACGCGGCTTGCGGTAGCAGTAAACTGGCAGAAGTCGTCACAAACTGAAAAGTGTTCATACTTGTATGATGACGATGGCGGCTGCGAACATTTTCAAATTTTTCGGCATGGGTGTTGTTTTCGTAGTTTTCGAGGGTGCTAAAGCCGATAGTGAGGTCAAACTGAAAATTCAAGATGGCGGCTATGAAAATATTCAAATTATTCGTCATGGATCTCGTTCTCATAGTTTGCGAGGGTGCTAAAGTCGATAGTGTTGTCAAAATATAAATCAAAGAAACTTTATTGATGCTAAAAACCTTTGTTACATTATGTAGTAAATATAGGTTACAAAAAACAGTTGGTAGTATAAAGGTGTCTAGGATGATGAGACCCTGCCTCCTAAACTAGGGGAAACCTGTGCCTTAGGAGACAGTGTTCAGACAGTGTTCGTACTGTTACTTCGTGCACAAATAGTCGTTTTCATCGTACCTTGTTCGTAGTAAACCTAATTAAATACATGAACGGTTGTAATAAAAGCATACTACAAATTAATAAAGGAACAACGACAAAGTTAAATGAGGAATATGAGTTAATTATATAAATAAATAAAAATAAGTTTATTGACACAATACACTTTAGTATACAATACCAATACATTTCAAATAGGACATTGGATTTTTGTGAAAAGGCTGCACAAATAGTGGAAAACCCTGCCACCTAAACTAGGGGAACCCTGTGACCTAGGAGTCAGTGTTCTACCGTAACTTCGTGTACAAAAGAAGCCTTATTTTATTTATTTATGTGTGTTAATAAACCCATAGTGACCTGATTTAACTATGACACATACTCACAACATGAATGTGTGAGTAAGTGTGTAAAGGGCAGTAGGCTGTGTGAGTGGGATGGGGTGTGCAGTGGTATACGAGAGGGGAGGGGGTGTTATGTGCGCGTGTGTGTAGTCATGTAAGGTGTGTACGTGTGATTTTACCTGAGTTTCTGTATCAGTTTTTGTAGAATGCTAATGATTATTACGTGCCTAAATTATTTTAGAAATAAGGTCTTCTGTACGAGAATAGTCCTGATTATATACAGCCAGTTTTGTAATTTGGTTTTGACTTCGTATTTGTTTAAATTACTTATTTGGATATGTTTGTGGACCCTTCTGTAAATGAGTGAGCTTATCACATAAAGCTGGCGGCCAGCGAGAGCTGTTTTGTGAGAGACAGATGGGCATGCAGATTTGGCTTTACGAGTGGATGAATCTAATGGAGGAACCTGACTATCCTTCCTGAGGGTGGCATTGAGCACAAAGAGCTGCCTCAGAAAGCTGATGTGTATTTGTGAGGGATATGCAACGGGTCACGGACTACTATATAATGTAAAAAAGAGTCAGTGTATGGTCTTTCAGGGCGTGCAGAGAAAGGTTAGTGAAATGCCAGCTATTATGCTGAATGGAACACCCTTAGAAAGGGTATATATTTATAAGTACTTAGACCACCTGGTTACTCCTGACTTGAAAGATGATGCAGACATTGAACGGGAGCGAAGGGCGCTGTCGGTCAGGGCGAATATGGTGATCCGTAGGTTTGCACGATGCTCAGCGGAAGTTAAAGTTACTCTCTTTAGAGCGTACTGCTCTACGTTGTACACGTGCAGTCTATGGACTAACTACACGCAAAGATCGTGCAGCGCCCTTCGTGTCCAGTTTAACAATGCGTTCAGGATGCTGTTGGGTCACCCCCGTTACTGTAGCGCGTCGACAATGTTTGCGGAGGCGCGCGTAGATTGTTTCTATACAACAATGCGCAAGAGAGGTACCTCGCTGGTTCGGCGAGTGCGGGGGAGGAGCTCCAGCGGCGTGTTGGCCGCGTTAGCGGAAAGGGTCGATTGCGCCTACATCAATCACTGCTGTGGGTTGCACATTGGACGCAGGTAACTTAGCATCACTGCAAGCGTCTTATGTACCTATTTGTTATGTGTTGTTTTGTTTGAATTACAAATTAATTGTGTATGTATGTAATTGATAATGATAATTTAATGTGACTGACTATGTGTTTTATGAATATTATTTTAATGAGTCTATGAAACTTGAAATAAATGATTATATATAAATAAATATAGATATAAATAAGTTTCCTGACCCTTGCGTTAGGATTTCAACTTGAGAGTAGGTACCACTTTAGTCCGTCATCAATCACTACACCCAGGTATTTGGTTTGACTGATACGAGATAGTGCTGAACATGAACATGAAGAGGAGTCCAAACAGGTATGAGCAAGAAGATTTATATCAGATGGGGCTTTGGTCCTGTGACTAATGGAAAAAGGAATGTAGTTGGTTTTAGCCAAATTAAGTGACAAAAGGTTATTCTCCAGCGATCTCGCAACTGTATGTAGCGATTGTTCTGCATAATATTTCACGTCAGTCCATGTATCGCCACCATATACCACGATCGCAGTATCGTCAGCATATGTGAATATCCTGGTATTGGGGAGTGCTAGTGAGCAAATATTTTCAAATTTTTCGTCATTGGTGTCGTTATCATAGTTTTCGGGGTGCGAAAGCCGATAGTGAGGTCAAAATGAAAATCCAAGATGGCGGCTGCAAAAATTTTCAAATTATTCGTAATGGGTGTCGGTTTTATAGTTTTCGAGGGTGCTAAAGTCGATAGTGAGGTCAAAATATAAATCCAAGATGGCGGCAGCTAAAATTTTATTTTTGTTTTAAATCATATGTGAGAAGAAACTTCGTTCCTGACGTCCCCCGACCGCACACATTTTTTATCGTCAAGCAATCATATATCAATCCGCGCGCCGCTCTTTGGATACTAAGTATATAAGCAGTGCGAGATGACATTGTTTACCTGGATTAATACATAGGATACTTTTAACCCTGGTAGTACGTTCCCGTGGGATATTTTCCGACATCCACGCGGGCGAAGCCGCGGGCAAAAAGCTTGTACTAAACAATTATGAATCTGGCTTATTTTCATAAATCATGTTCTTTTGTAATAGGTGGCATTGGGTATTTTGTACTGTTACAACATGGGTTTGTTCGCTGGTACCATTTGTGTGGATTTGTAATTATTTTACACTAGTATCTAAATTTATTGTAAATAGAAAAAGAAAGGATTTATTCCGTGATTAATTCGGCTGGTAACATTTTTGTTTAAAAAGGACAATTTTATATATCGATGAAGAATAGATTATTTCGTGTGGACTTTTTTTGTTGCCCTCATTTATTGACTGTGAGAGATTCTTGGATATTCGAACTTGCTGACCGTTGCTGACCATGGTCATTAACTGCTTATTTATTTTACTTCGATGCTCGTAGTTGTGACTTCGAAATATAGCTATATATCGCTATATCTGAAAGCGGGCACGCCCTTCATGCCTGGAGGCTTTTATTTAGAATCAAGTTTCTCTAACTAAACAGACAGATGTGCTGCTGGAGTTTGTTGCGTTACTTCTTCCCAGCTAAAGCACCAGGAAGTGGTGAAGGGCGCGCGTGCCGGGGGACTGTCTTGTGTCATTTTGACGTTCGAAAATGGCGGATTGTCAGCCTAGTTTGAATTAATGACTTTTAATTTTGAACAATCTTGTTCGCGCCTTCTAGTTAGAAGTGTTCTAACAAGAATTTCCTGATTTATTTAAAAAAATATGATTGTTTTGTGTCAAATGTGCAAAAGTGTGTCAAGAGGCAACACAGTGTCAGATGGCCGAATGTATTTCCAAATATTATTAAGATTTGTAGTGATTTTAAATACTAAATATAAAATTGAAAGAATGTAATTTGACTCAAATGATTTTATATCAGTGTAGACATGAAGTTTAAATTGTATCTCATTTGATAGATACCGTGAAAGTACTGGTTTTTTTAACGCAGGGGGGGGATGGAAACGTGATGTTTGGAGCGTGGCACCTGTTTTGCTAAGTTAGTTCTCTTCGAGCCTCGGAACCAAAAGGTTATCTTTAAGGAGTCTATACTGCTAAATTGAGTAGCAAGTAGTACCGAGTTGTATATGTGTGAGAATATAAATACAGCAATATTCGTACTGAAAATGTGTATTATTTCATAAGCATATTCACTTTGCGTGAATATGCATTGGTGATAGGGTCTGCTAGAATCAAGCCGAAAAACCTTACGATGTTATTATTTAAAAAAACGGGGAATTCTATGATTTGAAGGGATTAGCAAAAACGTGAATGAATTCCAATACGTAACACACAATCACAATCCGAAATATTTTGAAGGAAATAGCTTCATATGTTTGTACAATTCGTCTGCTCAACAAACTAAATAACGCAATGAATGTTGTTCAACTGTCAAACTGAAAGGCAAGGCATAACCATTGTAAGTGTGTCAAGCAATTACTCCGCCTCTCTCGCGTCCCGTTCTCATCATGCTACGGCTACACTGTCGTGATAACACGAACTTCACGCGCTCTCTTTTGCACACCACACGCCGTCTCACTTATGCTAAGGCTACATTGTCACGACAACGCGAACTACACACTTCTCGCGCTCTCCCTCGCAAACCGGTCGACGTCTCGCTGTACAACAGAGATTAAGTTTTACAATCTACCTTAAGTTAGACATGCAATCATTAATAGTGGATGTGGTGAATGAAGTTAAAATAATAGTTAAAATAAACTACATTTATTCATATCAAAAACCACAATTCACTCAACACAACGAAACACAATGTTCTCGTACAATTTCACGCAGCCACAATAAAAACGCGCGCACGCAGCGCTCTGACGGCGCGTTGATATTTAATTCTTCGTTTACACATACTTTAGGTTTTCAAAGTTATAAGACACTTTATTAGGGTCAGCAAGTCACCAACGTGGTGATCTTATGAAATAGCAGAAATAATTTTATCTCTACATTTTCCATGTGTTTTGCCCTTTAAATTCTAGTATTTTATTAAAAGTTGAAAGCTTATATTTTTGTCATAAAACAAAATTTTTTCTTTCTATTTTATGGGAGAACACAATATGCACCTGCAACACAAATATAACAAGCGCAAGAGTCGGAGAATTCCATGATTTGTTTTAAGTCAATTTTGTTTTAATTAACTGGTGAAATGTGGGGGTACTATAGGTGCACGTCTACCTAACCCTTCAGGGATTACAGGCGTGCTATTGTGGTTGTGGCGTGATATGACAGGTGTGGTTATCTTTTATTTAGTATTGAGCACCACCCGCAGCAGCGTTGCTGTTGCACCATTTATTGCGGCTAATTTGATGGCGCACGCGCCCGGTCACCGAGTCGTATTCAACTGTCGAAAATGTCGAATCTCACGACTCAACAACAAAGCGGTCGCCAAATTGGTCAATTCAAGACCAAACTACTTTTACTTACAAAGAGGCTCGATATCATGGATCTCAGCCCTCAGGTGGTAATTACCAATAGCAGGCCAATATTTGAACAAACTGAAGTCATGCGATTTCGTACCAATAGTGGTGCATTTATATCTGTTCCTGCCTTTACCTGCCTTTACCTGCCTACAAATGGTTATCGTACGGGTCCAAAGTTAAGTTAATGAATGCAGATACTGACCGCACCGAATGTGCCGAAGAAGGCCAACAGACCCCACAGGTAGATCCGGGGGAAAGGCGGGGACGGGGGCGGGGGCTTCTGCGACGGACCGTGCGGCGGAGGTTCCATTACAGGCTTCAATGAACAGGGCCCACGGGTTCTGGTGCAGGCGATCATAGGCTAGAAGGTCAAATCAAAACACATTATCAAAATGAACTAGTATATTTAAGCAGTGTTATCGTTACTAAAGACGGACAAAAGTCCCTCACCTTTTACAGCTTTCCAGTTTACTTAAGCTGGAATGACCCTACCTGCTCCTCGTCCTGCGGACTCTCTACCTGCGTCTGTGTTTCCGAACGCATACAACCCCGATCTCTTCGAAGTGAGTGAACAGGCTTCTTCTGGGTAAGCTCGCTCCATCTTCGACTTTGTCAACTCTGACCTACACTAGAGTCAAAAGTAAACCCATCTCAAATAAAAAAAAATTAAAAAACGCCGGGAAAGTCCCAAGTAACACCAATATTTTTCTAACATGCAACCATTTCGTCCGTATTTTAACAAAACATAACGGCTTCGGCGTTTCGGGTAATTCGGCCACGTGACATCTTTCCTTGGTGCACTGGTGCACATCGACCAGTGTTCGCAGTGGCCACTATAAACCCGATTGTTTGGGTCAATAAGGTTCTCATACCGAATGCGGGCTGACGTCCAAATGTAACTGCGCCGTAAGATAGTATTCTTTTCAAAGAATCTATACTAATACTAAAAAGTGAAGAGTTTGTTTGAACGTGCCATCATTCCTCTGGAACTACCAGTCGGATTTGAAATCTTTTTGCATTGATAGCCCAATTCTTGATGAAGGTTATCTAACACCACGCTATGGCCCTTAGGAGCCGAGCAAAGATAAAAAAAAATCAGAAAGAACGCTAAGCGAAAACGAAGTAATAGCACAAGTAATAGCGATGCGATGCGGTGCGTCGGGGGAATAAGAAATTTCACGCGAACGACGTCGCTGGCAGAAGCTAGCCTACAAATTGTATACCTAAAAAGTGTGTAAAAGCGGGAGCAGACTCTCAGCGTCGCTAGAAACTTGTTCGTCGTTTGTATGTGACCAGGCGTAAACAAGGCACTTCCGAGTTCTAAAGTGAAACTGTCACACATGGTATGCTTTATAAAAACGAACTTTTTCGTACAGGACTCAAAAGACGCCATCTTGTATACAGCGGCTCGTCAAATAATCGGCACAGCGCGTGCACATCTTATTGCACTGCACAGTAAATCTTCATGTCTCATTTAATCAACATGTGTTACATTGTCGTAATTATTATGTTTCTAGACCACATCAAAGATTAGTAAAAGCCCAAGTAATCAAACGAGACACCAATTTATTAGAAACTATGCGACATTTTAAGAAACTTAGTTCAAGAATTTATTCAATTTTTTTTCCGAATCAGAAATCAGAGCCCTTGTGAATACGTGTCTGCGTTCAGAGTTATCTTGGACGTGTCCTGTATCAGCTCGGTCTCCTGCTGCTCCGCTTCCTGCAGCAAGGCGATGCGGTCCAGCGGCTTCCACGGCTCGTGGAAGGCATACTTGTACTTGCTCTTACCGTGGTAGCCCAGGTTCGGCAGCACCTCCTTCACTACTTCGGCCAGTCTCTTCGATGGCTTATCTTTCCAGTAGTCTGGGTGCACGATAGGCGAATTGTGAAATAAATCTTGAACACTAGAACTCGATTGCAAACTAAATGCTGGATTTTTGAACAGCTCCGTCGAATCCTCAGTCGGAATTTCCTGTCAAAAAATGTTACTATTCACTTCAGGACTATCGGCAAGGAGGTGTTATAGTGCGTTGGACGAAATTCAGTGCCCTCGATAACTTTATTATATAGCAATAAAATGAAACCATTGATTGTATTGTAAAAGTTCTATTTCTGTTTATTTTTGGGTGTGTATATTATAATTATAAAGTTCAGTTTGAGAGTTGAATTAAGCACTGCTCAAACTGTGGCAAAAGCCGCGCGGGATGTGACCACATGCGTCTATATTTTAATGAAGGAAGTCACGCGAGTATTCTAGTTTGAACACCTCCATACAAGCTAGTTAACACAATCGGCGCGAGCGCATTTCATCCCGCGTCCCGCGCGGGGTTCACCTCAGTTTGACCAGAGCTTTGAGTCGAGTCAACAATGTGTTTAGTTAATAGCGGTGTAGCCAGTTGATGTTCTGGCTGCCGGTCATCATGGTGTCTCCATCTTGCTTCCCTTTGCCTCTCAGTCTTCCGAAGAAACCTTTGAGTCGTCCAAGGAAGCTCGAGTCTTTAGGTTCCTCTTCCTCGTAGCTCTGCTGGTAGCCTTGATGGTAGCCATGTTGGTGGTATCCTGCCGAGCTCTGTTGGCGGTGGAAGCCAGCTTGCTGATCTTGATTTTGATCGTCAGAGCTCGTTTTCAGCACGCCGATCCGCTGATGAACAAAGCACAAGCTGCATTTCATTAGATACTTAATTTCACGGCGCGGGGCTCTGATTTCGTCAAACGCACTATTCAAACACCGTTTCAAGAATGTCGCAAAGGTTCCATTAATGTTTGTATCGATAAATCTATGTAAAAAAGGGTAGCTGTACCTTGACATTACTAGGTGGGAGCGGGGGGACGACAGTTTCGGGGACCTTGATTCTGTAGGGGTCGTAGTTAGGCGGCTGGGGCTCCTGCGGGCACTCCGCGCGCCACGGCTGCGGCGACGTGTCGGGCTTGGGCCATGGCTCCACTCTCATGCCAGCGGTCTGCGCGATATCTTTACAACACCCTTGTCCTTTGTCATCTGCGTAGTTGTGGCGCCCCGCTGTAATAACAAACCAGTCAAAATAACTTCGGCTATTAATGTACATGTACTAAGTACTCCGGGTTTTGCTTTGCAATGTAAATGTATTGATTATTGTGTACGAGTCATTGTAACTTGAATAATACCATTAATAATAATAAGTAGGCTCTCCTAGTAGTAAGATATTCATTACAATGTCGGTGTTGGCTCCACTGTACTTTATAACCCACTCGTCAGAAGCGTCATAATTTTATAGCGTGTAGATGTCTTCATGTAGAACACTTTTGCAAAATGACAGAGCCAGCAAATGCATAGTTTTCGAGAAAATAAATAGTACAAAAACTTACACATATTATTACGAAATAAAATTGAATTTTTTTGACATTTTACCTCAGAAATTGAATGAATTTCACTCCTTGGTTGTTCCATGTTACGTTCAGACAAAGTGACATCTCAACTTAGTAAAAGGCAATGAAAACTTAGGATGCAAGAGCGAGCGAAGCGAGCTCGGGACTTGGGGCACCCCGACTCGGACAGGTTAGGAGGTTAGGGTCTTTCAGACCCCGCGATCCCCTTCGTGGTTATTTATTTTTAAACCATCCAGAAATAGGATGATCTCAAAACTTTTCACAAGGTAATGTTTTACTTTTGGGTTGTTGACTTTGTCCTTTGAAATGTCATTAACCATATTATTGTTTGGAAACCAATTTAGACCCGCTATGTGAAGTTTTTTTTTCTCGACTTATGTATTTGCTGGTTTTGGAGATTTCAAAAATACACTAAGGGTATATTCTACCAAAAAAAAATAGCTACTATAAAAAATCGGTGGGTTATAAAGTACAGTGCTTCCTCGGTGTTCAGCATATTACATATACTGTTTAATGGCAGGGTATCGGCAATGATTGAAAGGGTATAGGCTATAGGTATATAATTCCGCCCCTAAGACGATCCACTGACTCAGTTTACAACTGAAATAACTATTTGTCTAAAGAATTGCCGCGTACGTGGCATGCCACCTCTCCAAGACGAAGAGAGCTTGTAGGATTTGCTAAAGAAAGTTTTTTTTTTATGCTTAGTATCTAGCTTTGATCGCAGTCTTCATTCTATCAGTCTTCAAAACCTATTAGTAGGATCCATAATGTTCCAAGCCGATTATGTTCTCTAACGGCCGACCCCAATAACCTATCTATACCAGTTTTTGCATATTGGAGATAGAAAAATCTATCTATCTATGGTTTTACCGTCCCAATAATCTTTATGAGATTAATCTTACCAGCCTGACATAAGGACATAGATTTATACTGTCTACCATGAATTGCGATCTGTCTTTTACTAAAAATAGGTTTTTGGGTTCGGCTGTAAGAGTAAGTACTGGTTCTCCCAGAAGCAGACCTAGGGTGACGGGGTCACGGGGGTCATGGCCCCCAAATCGTTCGAACTGGCTACATCCTACATAATACTGGTAAATTCGGTCCTTGAAACTGTTCATGAGACAAGTTGACCCCAACATCTTGGACTGTGACCGCGCCCGATTCCCTCTCCGAGAGAAGGTCCAAAGTCATAGTGGCAAAATTGTGCTCGCTACTCTTTGGCGGACATCCCTTTAAGACTTGACACACTGACCACTAGTGCCGTCATGAAAATGGCGGCTCTGGAAGCGAAGACATTACGATGAATATGAAAAACTCGTGTCTTACCTAGGCCGTTGATAACTTGCCCCAGACTATTATTGGTAAGCACTAGGGCAGCATGGTTCAAGTGTTTCATAGGAGGGCAATACCGAAATGAACTCAGCATCTTGATTCCGGATACACAACTTTTTGTCAATATAAGAAAATATAAACACACCAAATTTAAACTTTTAAGTATTTATTTTAAAAATTACATTGTTTTTGTGAAGAACGTTTTGTGTTAGGTTTTGAAAGAATTGTTTTCTGACAGCATTTGAAAAAAAAGTGAACCAGATAAAATTTTCTATTTTATATGGCTTTCGGAAAAAAAAATTGATTGCCGGTTTTTCCGCCAAAATAGGACTTATTGAGTCTTTAAGGAGGTTGAATCTTTTTCAATTTTGTTGCAGTTTTACTTGGTCGTGGACCCGTCGCGGTCGGGGAGATAGTTTAGTTTCCCGACCGTCGAGAGTTGAGTACCTATGTCTTGCGTCAGTCGTACTGCGAAATTGTACCTTATCTTTTCTTTAGTAAATATATTCTAGGTATATTTCAATTTTATTTATTGTTTCTAGTTAATCAATAAAAATAACAAAATGGTATCCTAACTCGACTAAAACATAAAACTATAATTTCTAAACTAACGAAAATTGTTAAAAAACTAAAATATGGTGTCGAAAAATTCCTCCGCATCGCTGTCGACTGGTAATGTACCCAAGAGACTGGCGGCATTGCCACGTTGTATGGCAATGCTTAGCCTCTGGCCAAGTACAAGCCGGCCCTTGGGTCACGGGAAGTGTCAACTAGCCGTTTGGAGATTTCGTTAAACAAATCATGAGCGCTCGTACCCCACGGCCCGAGGGTTTCTACAACAAACGGCTCGAAAATATAATTACCGATAAGGTTATTAGACTTTCGCTGCTTGAGGTTTTCCGCAGCCGCAGCAGCAGCGCCAGCACAGCACGCCGAGCCAGGAAGATGGGATGGCGCAAGAGTATCGACACAAGTTACGTCCCACAAGGCCTACCCACCTTCCATGGAAATAAAGACATGCCGTCCGGTCTCTTGCCATCGTCGCGTGCCAAGCCATTGGGTTCTAATATAGCTGGGACGCCTTCGGTGACAGGGAGGGCTCGTCGGATGATGTCATTAATGTTCGCGTGCCGCGCTATGCGACCCGCACTTCGGCTACAAGACAGATCGTGGTGTCCGAGGCTGTTGACAACTTCTCCACAGTGACAGCGATGAGGAGAACAACAAGGGGCTCCTAGTCGCAGGGAAGCAGCGAGGCGGATAGTAGTGTCGTCGAACAAAGTGCCTATGCTCGACGACGGTAGTGCATGAAACCACAGACCAGACTCCCACTTACCTACAGCCAGCAGGCGCGCACGCTCTGCAGTAGTAGAAGACGTATTTAGTAAATTGTTCTGTACTACTCTACAAAGCGGCTCATCCCACCGTCTCTGGGAAGATGGATTGTCGGGTGGATCTGAATTCGGG
The DNA here is from genome assembly GCA_947568875.1 of Fissipunctia ypsillon. Taxonomy (NCBI): domain Eukaryota; kingdom Metazoa; phylum Arthropoda; class Insecta; order Lepidoptera; family Noctuidae; genus Fissipunctia; species Fissipunctia ypsillon. The sequence goes on along the minus strand of OX387650.1, from coordinate 1,770,264 downwards.
CAAGCGAGTCTCCAGACATCCATAGCCTCGGTGAAGCACGGCCCATCAAAACTAATCAGTGTGGAGGTTAGGAATTTCCTGATTAAATTCTCAGTGCCGTGGACCGAGGATATGAAAGCCGGTAAACTGATACTAGAAATTTTGCGGACGCCGAGGCCTCCCATACGAATGGGAAGAGTAGCTTGTGCCCAAGCTCGGTCGTCCATGGCCACATTTAAGATTAAAGTTAATGTATAATTAACTCTGTCGATAATTTGTTCCATTTTGTCTAATAGCTGAGTGTGCTTCCATAAATGGGAAGCGCGAAGGAAATGTGTTAATTTAGGTCCGAAACAGCAGTAACGAATTAAGGTTATGGCCGAATGCATGTTAAATATGTTCTTCATTTTAAGCACAAGAGTCCGGTTGCGTCTAGTGATTGTTTCCTACGAGCCCGCCATCTCGATAGTCGAGACTGTTCTCGTGTAAACGGCTAACGGCCGAACCCAATGACCTATCTATCACCAGTTTTGGCATACTGAAGATAGAAAAACCTAGCTATCGTCCTAATAATCAATAAGAGATTATGGAATCTTACCGGCCTGACATACAGTGTGAGTCTTTATAATGTGCACATATCGAAATGAGGGAATCTATGCTTAATTTTATCGACGGAAAAAATGTTAAAAAAAATCTAAATATTTATTTATATTTTTTATGGATTTTTAAAAAAAATTGTTTGCTTTTGTGACCCCAGTGTATACAAAACTGTGTAACTTTTAAACTAAACGATTTATCACGATGAAACAAACTCTATAATGTTTGGAAGTAATTAGGTGTCGTCATAAAATAAAAATTATGGAAAAAAAATAGCCACATTTAAAAATAAACATTTTTGTTTGGCAAAAATCTGATTTTTTTTCATTAATTTTTACAAAAATTGTAAAATTTCTCAATAACATGCCCCCATCACCTTCTTTTTTTATAACTTTAAGTTATTCTTCATTGTATTAGGAACCTAACGGTAAAAATTGCATGTTTTTAACTCAACCCCAACATTTTTTATCAACTGTCAAAGAAAGGCCCAACGCATAGCTATTGTTTAGCAGGTAGATAAACTTTCTTTTGAATGTGCGCAGGTCGGGGAGGTAGGGCCAGCCAAAGGAACTTGAATTATGACAGATGTCAGACTGGCAGTCGCTCCGAATTATTCGCCGCTACTACATGTGTTTCGGTACTTTCGTTCGCTGGACTTTCATAACTTTCGTTCGCTGCTACATGATGCCGCGTTTAAGTGAATTTTCCCCGGCACACATCGCCGACATACATTTTTATTATGGAGTGGGACAAGGAAGTGCCAGAGCTGCGCGCGCGGCTTACATAGCTGCGTATCCTAACAGGCAACCAGTGCCATCTGCCCGAAACTTCCAGGAAGTTCACAGAAGGTTGTCGATCACTGGACTTGGATCAAGTAGAGATCGTCGCGAGTCACCTCAAGTAATTATTGATGCGGCTACTGAACAAGCAGTATTAAGTGATTTGTTTGCTGATCCATCCATAAGTACTAGACGACTGGCTCTTCGTCACGGAATATCCCAAAAATCAGTGTGGCGTATTTTAAAGAAAGAAGGATTGCATCCTTATCACTATCAAAGGGTGCAACATCTACATGAAGACGTAGACTGGCGTCCAAGGTGTGTGATGTCCACATGGATTCAAAGAAAAACCAGAGCAAACCCAAACTTTCCAAGAAAAATACTATGGATGGACGAAGCGACATTCACTAGAGACGGTATTACTAACTGTCGAAATTTACACAGATGGTGCCGCGCAGGTGAAAACCCGAAACTACCGTTTCAGTTTGAAAAAATGTTGGGGTTGAGTTAAAAACATGCAATTTTTACCATTAGGTTCCTAATACAATGAAGAATAACTTAAAGTTATAAAAAAAGAAGGTGATGGGGGCATGTTATTGAGAAATTTTACAATTTTAAAATCTTTCACCAGTCAACGTTCTCGGCAATATGAATGGTCCAATCAACATGTTATCGATAAGACCAGCCCAAACATTTATCGAAAATCTTACTTGGAAAGTAGATGACCGTTTCAGTTTCGGGTTTTCACCTGCGCGGCACCATCTGTGTAAATTTCGACAGTTAGTAATACCGTCTCTAGTGAATGTCGCTTCGTCCATCCATAGTATTTTTCTTGGAAAGTTTGGGTTTGCTCTGGTTTTTCTTTGAATCCATGTGGACATCACACACCTTGGACGCCAGTCTACGTCTTCATGTAGATGTTGCACCCTTTGATAGTGATAAGGATGCAATCCTTCTTTCTTTAAAATACGCCACACTGATTTTTGGGATATTCCGTGACGAAGAGCCAGTCGTCTAGTACTTATGGATGGATCAGCAAACAAATCACTTAATACTGCTTGTTCAGTAGCCGCATCAATAATTACTTGAGGTGGCTCGCGACGATCTCTACTTGATCCAAGTCCAGTGATCGACAACCTTCTGTGAACTTCCTGGAAGTTTCGGGCAGATGGCACTGGTTGCCTGTTAGGATACGCAGCTATGTAAGCCGCGCGCGCAGCTCTGGCACTTCCTTGTCCCACTCCATAATAAAAATGTATGTCGGCGATGTGTGCCGGGGAAAATTCACTTAAACGCGGCATCATGTAGCAGCGAACGAAAGTTATGAAAGTCCAGCGAACGAAAGTACCGAAACACATGTAGCAGCGGCGAATAATTCGGAGCGACTGCCAGTCTGACATCTGTCATAATTCAAGTTCCTTTGGCTGGCCCTACCTCCCCGACCTGCGCACATTCAAAAGAAAGTTTATCTACCTGCTAAACAATAGCTATGCGTTGGGCCTTTCTTTGACAGTTGATAAAAAATGTTGGGGTTGAGTTAAAAACATGCAATTTTTACCGTTAGGTTCCTAATACAATGAAGAATAACTTAAAGTTATAAAAAAAGAAGGTGATGGGGGCATGTTATTGAGAAATTTTACAATTTTTGTAAAAATTAATGAAAAAAAATCAGATTTTTGCCAAACAAAAATGTTTATTTTTAAATGTGGCTATTTTTTTTCCATAATTTTTATTTTATGACGACACCTAATTACTTCCAAACATTATAGAGTTTGTTTCATCGTGATAAATCGTTTAGTTTAAAAGTTACACAGTTTTGTATACACTGGGGTCACAAAAGCAAACAATTTTTTTTAAAAATCCATAAAAAATATAAATAAATATTTAGATTTTTTTTAACATTTTTTCCGTCGATAAAATTAAGCATAGATTCCCTCATTTCGATATGTGCACATTATAAAGACTCACACTGTATATAAGGACAGATAGAATTATACTGTCTGCCATCAATAGCGATCTGTCCTTTACTGAAAATAGGTTATTGGGTTCGGCCGTAAATAAAGACAATTGATCTATTATTCTTGACCAAAATTTAAGTACTAAAGACTAGAGACATCTTGTTTCCACCCTGAGCGCCTGCGAACCTGTCTGTAGGTGCGGTGTATTGGCTGCAAGCGATGGTACGCCCTCATTGGGGTAAGCACAAGCGTTTGTAAGTTGGCGCCTTCACCTGAAGCGGACTGGGCACTCTCCCGATCACATATCCTGTGGTCTTCATTATAGTTACGTTCACACGTCGTTATTATACTATATAAAGTTGGGATCACACGGCAATTTTATGCAGTAACTTTAGCCCGCGTGTAGGTCGTAAAAACCCTGTTTAATAAAAGCGTTCTCCATGCAAAAATATATACAAGATGTTTTTTTGTTATGTCATAACTCTAGGGTATGAATGAGACCATATCAAAATATCAACTGGCAATTATCATTTTCTTTTGTTTTCATTTTTCATCCATACTAATATTATAAATTCCAAAGTAATTCTACCTGTCTGTCTGTATGGAGTGTACCTACGACTAAACGCCGACAAGACTTTACTACGACGGGACTCTTCGCCGACCGACTGACAGCAGGTCGACGGAGCCCCGCTAGGCGGGGCTCCTTTTTCTGTCTGCAGGGTTAAAAGGAACCTAACAGAACCGAACCTCGAGGTGCCCCTGACGTCGACCGTCTAGGGTTAGGATTTTCGGGTCAGGTTCGGAATAATCAAAAGTAAGGATGTCAGCAAAGTGTCCTGTCGGCGAAGAGTCCCGTCGAAGTTAAGTCTTGTCGGTGTTCAGTCTGTCGGCGTAGTGTCTGACGGCGTAGTGTCTGTCAGCGTTTAGTCGTATAGTGGTCTGTATGTTACCTTTTCACGCCTAAACCACTGAACGGATTTCGATAAAATTTGGCAAGGCGATAGATGAGGATGGTCATAGACTACCTTTTGTCTCAAAAATAATCCTACAGGGGGTGATATAGGGGATGAATGTTTGTATGGGAAACCCAGCATTTCTTAAGTTATGAAAATTCAAATGTATGCTTTTGGTAGGAATTAAAGGATTGTGTAGTTCAGAGTTTTTGAAAAACCACGCTCTAAGGGGTAAAATAGGAGTTGATTTTACAATTCACAAACATTTTTTTTTTAAGAGGTTTACGGGATTGGAAACGTAGTCATAGTTCATATCTTGAGGTAACATTTAGCCTTTATTTAATAAAAATCGGTCAACTCGGTAAAAATGATTTGTCATTAGAGCGTGACCAGCATAATTTTTACTAAAGTCCCCCAACAGCGTCTCTCTGTCTAAACGCGATAGATTCAAAAACTACCAAACGGATTTTTATACGGTTTTCACCATTGGACGGAGTGATTCTTGAGTAAGGTTTAGGTGCATAACTTAATTAAGGTTTGTGTAAATTGGCTGAATATGACAATGATTGTTGAAGATGTCGGAAAAAATCACGCAACTGGGAAGTTGGCATGATTGTTGAAGATGTCGGAAAAAATTACGCAACTGGGAAGTTGGCATGATTGTTGAAGATGTCGGAAAAAATTACGCAACTGGGAAGTTGGCATGATTTTTTCCGACATGCTTTACCTACTGGTGTGCGCCGCGTTAACCAATAGATAGACTTAGGTATATGAAAACAATGTATTACAGAATTACTACATTGTTTACCTGGATTAATGTAAAACACCCTTACGTGAAATATAACAAGGTCGCTTTTTCTTAGCTTTAATTATGAATGATTGGTATGAATGAAAATGAATTACTCGTATTTATCAATGAAACTTAGAATGAACCTAATCTAATTATGATTGATGATATCTTCGAAACTATGCATTTTTGGACTCTTAAGACTTGTATGTATTATTTTTCCTTAGAGATATGACATATAAAAAAACACCTTATATATGTGCCAACTTTCATGGTGATCACTTGATCAGTCAAACATCCATTTTTAGAGTTCCGTACTTCAAAAGGAAAAAACGGCACCCTTATAGGATTAGGCTAATTAAGTTGAATTTTGGTACACATATCAATTTCTTTGAATATGGGGTGACTTTTGGGGGGGGCTAATAAGAAAAAAAAATGTAAACCATGTGACATATCAAATGAAAACTGTGGGGGTCTCGAATAGATTTTTTTTATAATTTTAAAATAAATAGTTTTAAATTTATTTAAGAAAATAGACGAAAAATGACCATACCCCCTCATCTCCGAAACTACTGAGCCAAGAATTTCGAAAAAAATACAGAAAACAGTTCTATACCCACAGATTACAGGAAAACCTATAAGAAGTCTATGATCTCAAAAAGACACGGTAAATGTCTCAATATTGTGCGTACAAACTTACATTTGCAGTTGAAAGTTATGGGAGAACATGTTTTGCCTCTACAATGTTAAGTTTGTTCATGGGATATTTCTCTCTTTTTTTTCTTCATCCCAACTACGGACCCCTTCATTGTGCGTGGTCCGACGCGCACTTTTCCAGTTTTTTTATAAGATTGGAGTTTAACCGTTCGAACTATCGTACAGTTCAACGCGACTCCCGTGTGCACTCCCACGAACACTCACAGAACGCGAAGCAAACCCACATGTGATGAAAAGAAACAAACAGTACATTCCAAACATTATTATTAATTTATTTTTGTACAAAATAACATAAGAATTATTTTAATAAATTATACATTACATAATTGATCATTTTTTTACAAAAATACTTTTAATAAATTCACATAAATAGTTGTTTCAACATGGAATGGCGTAGCACAAATATAATTACGATGAACGCATTTTAACATATCAAGTATTTTTTTTTATTCTGCTATTTTTATTTTAACAAAAATATGAAGGGGTTCGTGACATGCAATTAGCTACTTTAAGCCGTTGGCTAAGTGTTTATATATTCTCTAAAACTGTATAAAATCATAGGTAAAAACTGTAATAGCATTCAGTAAACAATACTTCGATATCGATTCTAAGGAACGCAGAAGAGTCGGTTTCGTTAAACGGTATAAATGTTTAGACAACCTATTAATTGGAACACATTCTTCGTAGGAGCCAAGGTAGGAACAGCGACTCCTCTTAAGAACCTGGTTCTGAAATGTTCATCAACACAAAAATTTGCTGTCAGACTGGCAAACTAATTTTAACTACTGTGATTGAAATAAAAACAGCCAATCAAATCACTTGAAATGAGTTTGACAGTCGGTACGAGCATCGTGTTATCTGATTTTGTTAATAGCTTGAAAAGCCGGGAGTACCTAAGGAATGAATCGGTCGGCCATGACTAGCCACTGGATCATGCGTAGACTAAAAGTTTTTGTCAACGGTTTCGGGATCGAGAATTTGTCAATTTAAAAAAAAAAAATCTTCAAAAACCCTAAGTTGCGCACGTAACTAAATTTTGAATTTCGCGGGCTACATCGAGGGCATCACAGAGTAGAGTATGACAAGTTTTCAACTTTAAATGATCAATTCTAAAACAGGGTGTGAAGGTGACATGACATCTACGTTTAGTTCCGCCTCATCTCTACATAATCGGTACCGAGTGTACAAGTTAAAGTCTAAAGACCTAAAATAGTAAGTTTGTACACTACTAATCCAATGCCACGAACAAAAACCAAGACAGGTATGAGGGAAAATTGAGTACTGTATGTTTTTGTGGAGTAATCATACCGACGCTCTCAAATCGTTCGCATGGTATTGCTTACTATATTATTATAACGACTCGCGCCAAAAATAATAATTAATATTTACATAGTTTAACATACAACTTTCCGTAAGCTTATATATGTACAGAGGCAATCATGTGTCGAAAGATGTAGGTATACCTCAGAGCACGCAGACTCCTCGGCGCGCGCTAGAGGCGGCGTTGTCAATACTTTCTATACAAACCAAGCGTCTTACTGTTTTACTTGCACTATGACACACATGACGTATACAAAAAAATGTGAACTTTTAATTACAGTGTAAACTCTTTACAACGTCTTTCGATATAACATATAACGTAGAAATTAGTTCAATTTGGTTGGTTTACGTAAAACCCATACATTGATACTCTTTAAAGCGCAATAACTTTTCTCTATTACGTAGAAATACGTTCATATTTAGACGTCAGTAAATATATTCACCCTATGTACATTTATATCTGTAATTTTTATGGAGTACACTATAAAGAGTATTCTATCTATGTATATTTTATCAGCATTACTATTTATGTTACCAGTTTACAATAGGCTCCGACTAAATCTTTGAGGTGCCGAAATATCTAAGAAAGACAGCTGTTGTAAACAGCCGCCTTGCTTTTGTTATTATTAATTGCCTAGAACACGTGTGGCATTACTCTTGGATTGCATTGTCTTTATGAATGCTCCAGTTACTAAAAATACTAGGCACCTCTCGTATTAACAGTCGTAAACCAGTAAATAAATAATAAAAATATTAAAAAGTATTGTGTTTTTGGTTGTTTCTCTTCCAAATGCTAATCACTCCACATAACGACAACTGTCTATAACGAAAAAAATGCTCGCCCTCTTGAGTTTCGTTACAAAGAATTTACACTGTATTAACAAAGATCTGCTACGGCATCAGATAGGATAATAATATACATTCCAGTGTAATCGCGTCGTAAATATTTTTAAAGTGGATTTCTCATAAAAAAAATTTCGGTAGCACATTTGGTGGCTTAATTTGTTGCACTTTCGCCGCCGCGAATTTGATAAGTAGGGTAAACTTGCCTAATTCGTACTTACGCCAAATTCGTACTCCACTTAAAACTCGGCTTCGATAACAGCTATCAGCGCCTCTAGTGTCAAAAAATTGAAATAACAGTCGGCCATTTCACCACCTGACAGATAACACCTGTGAAGCTGCTCTCGACAAAAATATTGAAAAAGTAAGTTTTTTTCAACTAAGGTAAAAGTACGTATTCCCGTTAGTGTACTAGTACCCGTTAACAAGTCAGTTTTTTTATTATTGCATTTTTCTACCAATAATAAAGTAAAATTTGCGAATGGCAATACCTTCTCGGTAATATTTTGTACAATTGTAATGGCAACATTGTCCAAAAAGTTTAATAGCGTCAAAACCATGCGATGACAAAAGTTTGCTTTGTGAAAATATTATGTAAGTTCAAAGTTCTGTCAGGGAACTACGGAACCACCACGTCGCATTGATGAGCTAGCCATACTGCGACGGATAACGTTAAGTTAAGAGTGTTAATTTTCTAAAATATTTGAGTATATTTTGTTGCGATATAACTTATAAATTGAGGTGAATCTAATTGAGAAATAAATAATTTTGCCGTTCACATCTATTGGTACTAACAAACCCTTCTTGACCTAGTACCCGTTAAAATCGTATTTTTTTTACCGGATATTGGTACACGATGAACCCGGTAATACACGTTGTACCGAAACCCGTTATTGTGTACTTATTGCCTTGAAATAGGTCTCATTTTCCTTTAAAACTGTAGAATACATTGCCGGATGTTGGGACTTGCATTAACAGTTGCATTTAAACCCGACATCATCCTTATTGCCTTGTGTTATGTTCTCTTTTCCTTCGAATCAACAGAATGTAGTTTCTATGTTCCTTGTTTGTGTTGTAATCACCTGGATTCGATTGCCTCTTTAGTTTTTGATGTGTAACATCTTTACTATCGCTTCTGGGAGTGATTGATTGGTAGGTGAGTGGTGAGTGATTGGTCAAATTGAATTGGATTTGGACAAAGACATGGACCTGGAGTCAAAATCGTAGCCGAAGTCAAAGCAAGGTGAGATGTCAGATGTTACACATCATATGCGACTACTGTAAGGCTCACTCGTTTTTTATGATTTCCTAATTTTTGCACATTTCGAGTTACTGCTGTGCTGTTCTGAAATCAGCTTTTTCGATGCGCATCATGTGACGCGCTGCTGTTTTAGTATGGATATTGATAACCACGCAGTAATTTGAAGCAAACTTCAGACCGAAAAACTTACATGACTCGATCTGTGGATACCCGACTAATTTTGTTCGCTTGCTAGCATTTAGTAGAAATACCTATTATTTCTACTAAATAAACTTGTTCTTTTTATAACGCTGGCCTGTCTGTGTTTCTATCATGTAAGCTCTTGAGTTAATAATTTATCGTGTTTATGACAATTGAGGCAAGATTTTTAATTATACTGCCCTGGGAGACAGAAATCCATACCATACTCCACGTTTCTTTTTCACAATTTGTAACCTTTAGGTTTTGGTTTGTTTTTAAGTAATTGAATTACTACCATGTTTTAATGTTCGGTCGTTAAAATATTTTAAAATTATTAATATTTTCCTATTGATACGGATTCAAAAATTTTCAAGAACAGTGTTATTTTTTTTTCAGATAGCCATGACTGATAGGCAGAAGGCCATATTAAAGGCCATAGAGGCAGTCAAAAAAGGAGCCTCAATTTCAGCTGCTGCCAGGCAGTTCGGTATCCCACGGTCGACGTTGGATGACAAATTACGCGGCCGCTATTCTGTCGAATGCTCCAAAGGACCGGCTACAGTTTTGACGAAAGAAGAAGTAGAACATTTAAGCAGGTGGATTATTTTTATGGCAAATAGTGGGTTTCCCGTAAATAAGGCGCAGTTATTCGATAGCGTGAGTTTATTGGTGAAAAAGATGAATCGAGATAACCCATTTCGAAATGGCAGACCAGGTCGTCATTGGTTTGAAGCTTTTATAAAGCGACACCCTGAAGTAGGCCAGCGAGTGGCCCAAAATTTGACGCAAGCCCGTGCTTTAGTCAAAGAAAGCGATATAAGAGCATGGTTTAAAGAAGTGGAAGAATATTTTATAAAGACACATCTCGAAGAAGCAACTCGAGATTCACGTAGGATTTTTAATTGCGACGAAAGCGCTTTCTTTTTGTCACCGTCCGATAACAGAGTTCTGGCAAAACGAATACATTTGAAAATTTTTCATTAATAAAAATGTTTTTTTTTTGGATAAGCCCTTCTTTATTTTACACAGAAATGCAAAAATAGTATTTCTGTGAACTTTGACGTAAACCAATAGAGTTGAAATTCGCATTGAAAATTACCGGATTCAGGGACAATTTAACGTTTACTAGTACAAATCTACCGGGTACTGGTACAATTAGCCCTTTATTTTATATTTTTCTATCATTGTTAAAGAAAATGTGTACTAAATAAAAAAAAGAATATTACAATAAAACTTGTTTAAATTATCTCTCTAGTCATGTAATTATTTTTTTTGTAAGTCTTCTAGTTTTAGCATAGCATACCTGCAAAGTCAGTGAAGTTCAAAACTTCACGGTTACTGGGCCGTTTACCTTATTGTTGTAATATTTTTACACATTTCGTAAGAGTTTTATTCAAATAATGTCGTGTATAACCTATTTTACGATTTGACACGTATTTATGTGTATCTTTGCGATTTCATTTGACGTGTTATCATACTCGTAACTGTTGTCAATTATTTTGGCGGTAAATTTAAAATTTGTTTGGCTCTTGCTCCTATTTCGTACTTGAGTTAAATTCTTAAAACGTAGGTACTGGTACGATTTAGGACTACTATTTATGAATCTGAATTTGATAATTTACCAATTCTTAAACTGTTTATTGACAAGTTACTTTATTAGATTTTTGATAGGAAAAATAACCACAAAGGTTAAAAATATATTAAACATAATTATTTTCTATTTTAGAACACCATGATAAAAAGAAAGTATTATTCTTGGAGTAAGGAAGATATGGAAGAAGCGATTAGAAAATATAACAATGGGGACTTAAAATTCAACGAAGTTTGTCGTGTATTTAAAATACCGAAACCGACATTTAGACGACATTTAAAAGGCTTGAATACATGTAAAAGAATTGGACGTCCGAGTGATTTAACGGAGGAAATGGAAGCAGAACTAGTCAGACATGTTCTTTTGTTGGAGTCTAGATTTTTCGGCTTGACCATTACCGATTTACGGCGCTTAGCTTATCAGTTAGCAGAAAAATACGGACTGAAACACAGATTCAATAATGAATCGCAGCTGGCTGGTTGGAAATGGTATTATACATTTATGAAGAATCATCCAGAAATATCCTTACGAACCCCAGAACCCACGTCTATGGCTCGCTGTAAAGGATTTAATAAAGAAACGGTGATGGCGTTCTTCGACAAATATGAGTCCATCTTAGACGAAGGTCATTTTACAGCCGAAAAAATTTATAATATGGATGAGACAGGTTTGAGCACAGTTCATAAGCCTTCAAAAATTTTGGCTCAAAAAGGGAAACACCAGGTTGGAGCTGTCACTAGCGGTGAACGTGGTGTTAACACAACATGCATTTGTTGTATGAACGCAGCTGGAGAATTTGTGCCTCCCATGCTTATATTTAAACGTAAAAGAATGACAGAGAGCTTGATGCGTGGAGGGCCACCGAGCACTTTGTATGATTGTTCTGAAAGCGGATGGATTGTTAGCACCTTATTTACCAAATGGCTTAAACATTTTATAAAATGTCTAAGGCTGCAAAAATCACAAGAAAATCAGATTCTTCTCATCCTAGATGGCCATTCGACGCACACGAAAAATATTGATGCAATTAATCTCGCTAGGGACTATGGAATTATTATGTTATCTCTTCCGGCCCATACCACACATAAGTTGCAACCATTAGATAGGTCATTTTTCAAAACTCTAAAACAGAATTTTAACGCTGCTTGCGTATCATGGATGCGAAACCACCTGGATCTGTCATAAAACAAACAAATATTGCAGAAATTTTGAAAGAGGCTTATCTTCGAGCAGTTTGTATGGAAACAGGTATACATGGCTTCGAATCTTGCGGTTTATGGCCTTGCAATCGCTATAAGATCAGGGATGAGGAATATGTCGTACTTGAAGAAGCTAATCTTCCAGAATCTCCCCGCTCTGAATTGGCTGAAGTCTCCCAAAATTTAACAACTGAAATACAACACGAACAAACAAAGGCTTTCACGGGTGTGCCACAATCTAACGAGATTTCTGTGCAAGAACAGACTGAGGAAGCTATGTCCCCAAAGAGAATCCACCCTTTGGAACACGAAGATCAATGTCTAGAAGTGAAAAAGAAAGAATGTTCTTCAGATACAAAAGTAGAGGATTTTACAGCACAGTCAGTTAGAACGACGCTGGAAACTATATCTCCATTACGTGCTATTCCTGGAAATTCGAGACCAATGAAAAGGAAAAGTACAGGTGCTATTGTTATTACAGAGAGTCCTTATAAAAAGAGCTCGAGGGTAAAATAGAAGAGTCGAAGAAGAAGAATGTATCAAAGAATCTAAGTGCTATGAAAAGTAAAACTGCTAAGACATCACAAAAGGAAAATAAGAAAAAGAAACAAGAAAAAGATGAAAAGGGCAGTTGGTACTGCACATTATGTCAAGAAGACATAAAAGAAACCATGATCCAGTGCACATAATGTGAGACGTGGGTACATGAACTTTGTGCAGGAACCAATAAAAAAACCAAAGATTATAACTGCGATGATTGCCGAGAATTGGCGAAGACAATCCGTCGAATTTGTTAAGAATTACTACTTGTTTTAATAATATATTGTTGATTATGATGCTGATTCTCAATACTGTATACCAATGAATAGATCTCAAAGTACGAATTAAGAATATAGCAGTACGATTTGGGATGAATGGTCTTAAATCGTACTTTTTTAGTTTTTTTTTAAATTGTTTATTTTTGAGAAGTTTATAAGGTTTATGTTAAATTTGATTATAGAACCAATAAAGCATTTAGCAAACAAAATTTACTTTTAATTAAAACTAATTTATCTTTCCTAATTTTCTAAATATGATGGTTTTCCGTTAAGGGGTACGAATTAGGCAAGTTTACCTGCCGTCTCTATACGCTGCCGGCGCCACGATGTCGTGCTCTGTGAGGTCTCTCATTCACTTCACGTTCATCTAATAAACCATCTGTTTCGTTTATTACACAAACCATAAGAGTATGCGTTTCTAGATTTCGCAAAATGTTAACATCTTTTTACGCATGACTGTACACACAACACTGCTGTATAAAATTACGATAAATCTTCTAAAAACTAATTATTCATTGCCATTTCAATAAATATTTAATAACTTCGAGGCACAGGTTATGAACAGTTATTTTTTTTTTTTAATAAATAATAAAAACACTTACTAAAACCCATGTCAACTATAAGCCGAAAAGTAGCTTAGTTTAATTATAACGATTTATACTATACATACACACTTACAGGGTCATCTCACGCCAAGTGAAGTTTTAAGTTACATTATTTTCTCACTAATTTAAAATTGTTTAGGCTATTCGACCAATGGCTGACATAGGTGGACTTCTAGTAACTAGTTGTATAAACCATTTATCAGAAAGGTGTGCTCATATAAAGGCGAAAGCCGCCCGCCAAATTCAAATTGTCTTACGTTTTTTGCAATTTGCAGAAAAGTATTAGGTTGTATTTTATTAAAATATGATTTGCGACCGTAACAAATATGTATATGTATAATCATTAAAGTCATAAATACAAGTCTCTATGACCAAGTAATCCCATTGTATGACTATTTCATGAAATCTTGACATTTGAGGATTATACTAACTTAAGAGTTGTGTTATTTATTTATTTAAACTAAAGCACAAGTAAAAAAGAATACCGTACAAAGGCGGACTTAATGCCTGAGGCATTTTCTACCAGTCAACCTGAGGGTGATGCAGAGAGAAAACATGGCAGGTGCAACATAAGGGATAGATAACACGAAAATAACTATAAAATACTAGAATAAATACATAGATATATACATATATACTTATAAACGGAATAAACTTCGTCAGGAGAAATAACGATCAAAAGAGGAGAAAGCGAATTCAGCAAATCAGCGCTGGGATGTTTCTGCCAACTTCTTACGTATATGCTCACGTGCCTTTACTTTAAATGACAACCGATTTGTTACCGTCCTGATGTTCAGAGGGAGCAAATTCCAAAGAAAGACTACCTGGACAAAGAAAGAAGAGTGAATGAAACCAGAGCGGTGAGAAGGACATCGTAGAAGACGATTGTTAATGGAACGAAGATTTTTACTGTAGGCAGAGCATAAATACTGAATATGGGAAGTCAGGTAAGAAGGAGAAGTGGGTTTGTTGAGAATAGAAAATAACACAGACAGAGCCCTCACCTCTCTGCGCTGACGAATGGGTAACCATTTTAAAAGCAATCGGTGCGCGGATACATGGTCATACTTACGAAGATTGAAAACGAATCGAATGCAATTATTGAGAAGACGGTCAAGTTTATTGAGGAGATCTGCATTCAGGTCATAGTAACACACATCACCATAGTCAATTATCGGAAAGATTAGGGACTGTACAAGCATAGCCTTTATGTGTGCTGGTAGAAGATTTTTCAACCGTTAGAGCGACCGCAACGTTCCGGTGACTTTTTTTACTAACAGTCGTGACCTGCTTTCGCCAGTCAAGACAAGTGTCGACATGCAGACCAAGATCCTTAACATCGGAGCTAAATGGAATGACGGAGTACTACTGATTTGATGTATTACTGATTCTAATGATTATAATTCTGTAAATACATATTTGTTACGGTCGCCAACCATACTTTAATCAACATACACCCAGACACTGAGCTGCAAATTGCAAAAATCGAAAGAAGGGTGTGGTACAGACCATCCAACTGAACAACTTTTCCCATTAAAGCAACATCATAATCGCGAAAAAATAACCAGCCGTCCCATACATTTGGGTCGAGTAAGTATTGAAGTTTTGTATGGGACAGTTGATAATTTTTTTCGCGATTACTATGCTGGTCTCATGGAGAAAGTTGTTGAGTTGATGGTCTGTACCACACCCTTAAATACCACCATACATTTCTGATACATGGTGAATGGTATATTCTTTTATATTATGTAGAGTTTGATGTACTCATATCGTTCCGGCGTGGGAACGAATTGCATTATTATGTTACGTTCCATTAATAAAATGTAATCAATACAATATTAATACATTTTGGACAAGAGATCAAATCATTTTTAAACACAAAGGTAAATATTAAAGGATAAATATAAATAAATCGGAGCCATTTAAAATTGTAGAAATATCTCTTCGTTTTGACGTGAAAATATATCATTGTTAAAAGGGAAATAATTTTGTAACAATAAAGTACTGTTACTCATACACTTTTCTTTGAAACAGAAAATCAGCGGATTAAGAATTAATTACTATAAAACTTTTTTATTGCTGCGGAACTATTTAATGAACTTGCAATGCCTTTGTTACAATTTGAAACAAGCGACAGGGTGTTAGGGACATCGGCGTATCTAAGGCCTTGTAGACTCCAGATACTTCGATTTGTAGACCATTTTCGATTTTGTTAAGTACCTGGTACTTGTTGACAGGCCTACACTGTCCTCTCATGCCTATAACATTGTAAAAGCCAATTATTTTTTAAAGAGTAACCGTGGAGTTTCTTACCGGTTCTTCTCCATAGGAAATGACTAACTGGAACCGTGCAGCTAGCTTCTGATATTTCATAAGTGCCCATGTAGGCTTATGTGAAATAACATATTTTGAATTAAATTGAATTGACGCGCAAACGGTGACCATGAATTCAGTACATGATTCTAGACTCACCAGCGTTGAAATATTTCGTAGGACTGTTCGTGAACAGTGAAGGTTTACATAGTTGGGATGAATATTTACGCATACACATTATTGAGGAGGAGCTCGTGGCTAAGTAATAACAGCCGCACGGGTCGATCCATCAGGTTAAGCTACGATTGCCGGGGTTGGTTCGTGGACGGGTGACCATCTTTACATACCGAGACTCCTCCGTGCCTCGGAAAGCACGTTAAGCCGTTGGTCCCGGCTGTCATTCGTAGATCTTTGACAGACGTTACGGGTCGTCAGAAGCCCAAAAGTCTGACAACCAGTCTTACCAAGGGGTATCGTATTACCCAGTTACTGGGTTGTGGAGGTCAGATAGGCCATGTAAAATACTGGTATTCAGCTGCGTCCGGTTAGACTGGAAGCCGACCCCAACATAGTTGGGAAAAGGCTAGGCAGATGATGACACATTATTGATTTAATCGACCGCAAAAATAAATTTGTATTTCATAGTATTTCGCGAAAAGACTACGAAAAACTAAGTTGTTTCTGTGGCTGTAACCGAAAATATTCCATATCTCAAAAACTATTTACTTAATTGCAGTCACTTAAAAACAATCTGTTTGACGAAATTATAAGGGTCCCGTTTTGTTGCATAGTAAAAAGAGAGGAAGTACGTTATCTTCATACAAACGCACCGCGCGCGGCTTGTATGTGTGCGCCAAAGTATCTATGCGTCGCCGCACGCACACTTAAACAAATCTCGGCCCGTTTCGCAGCGCGCCAGTCGGGGCTAACATCGCACGAGGTTCGCGCGTCACGGCTTTTCGGCACCGCTAAATGAATGAAAAATGTGTGATAATCGCAGGAGAACGTATTGCTGTGTGTTTGGGTTTGGCTTTTTTTTTATAAATAATACTGCTATGAATCTTGAATACATTTCTGTGTTAGTTAGGAAAACCATTGTTGAACTTTATTGACTAATGATCAGTTAGTCATATAGAGAGTCAGTAGTTATATAGAGATATGTGTTATCTTTGGCAAGAGCCGGGCTTTAAACTAATGAATTGGTGACAGTACTATCAGTAACCTACCGTTTACTCGTGCTCATCACCGCCCCGCGCCGCCCGTCTGCTGGCCCGTCGATCTTTCTTTTATCGTGAAAGGTTTCATCATCGTTTAGGTACCCAGACAATACAAGTAAAAAATACAACTTCCCGACCCTTGCCAATTTATTGGCACTGAATTAAAATTTAACTAAAAGTGACAACCCTGAGACAGTAGGCAATTATATCGCGGATTGTGCCGGAGATAGCCTACTTCCTCTCTTTATACTATGGTTTTTGCCATTTGGCTACGTAACCCGAAATAGTCCGCCCGCGCACCCTGGTCCGCGCGCCGCCATCTTGCTGACTGCTAAGTATTGTTACCGCGGCATTAACTATTGTTATATCCTGGCTAAGAGTTGACTTTATTATTGCTTCAATTTATTGCGTTCAACCGGCAAGAAAATTGTTCGGCGTGAGGTGTCAATGACAAATGAATATTCAATGACGTGTCATAAGATTCTGGAGCTATGCTTATGGAACAAGATCCGGCCTTAGATCGACCCGACCCAATCGGTTATTATTGGTAGAACTAGCCTCTACAACATACCCCGTAATTAACAAACAACCTCTTAAGGGGTCATTGTATTCATAATTACGAACAACTTTTACTATGGGGCCAAACCTGAAAAAAATCAGCTGTTCCATACATTTATGTTCGCATAATTCGTCAAAATGTAGGGAACAGCTGATTTTTTTTGTGTGTGAAGATAAAAAAAAAACTGATGTTCTTAACTCTCTTAACTCATACTTCAAGTAACTACTTAGACTACCAGCGGTCATTGACCCCAATCAAAAATCATCAAATCGGTTTTTTTTTTGTTTGTTTTGTCACAAATTTTATCTCTTTATACTATAAGTACAGAATGACGATAAATGTTTTATCTCTTATCCAAATAACAGTAGAGGGTAGATCGATCTTAGACCAAATCTCTGACTACTTATACATACTTAACTCGTTTATACTATAAAGGCTTACAAACCACTGGGCTGACATAAGGAACGCTTTCACTTCACTCACTAATGTCTTCAAACACGACAGTTCACTAAGTAAGCACGGAGATCCTGTGTGGACGGCGCTGTCCTCATTCGAGGCCAAACAGCCAGTTGATGCCTTGAGCCAGGAACAGGATGAGAGGCTGCCAGGCGACCAGCCAGCGGATCCAGTCCAGCAGCTGGCCGTAGAGGATGTGCGGCCGATCCCAACTGAAGGCGCGTTAAGGATAATAGATTGGTGATCACACTATAATAATGTAAACAACACTTAATGAGCCTCTGCGAGTTGACTTCGGCCCCTCGTACGTCTTCCAAAGGTCCGGGACCTCAGCAGGCACGTCTTTAACTTGTGGGAGACCTTGGGCACTTTAGGATAAAGGGGCCCCATAGAGAATGTACGATGTAAGAGATAGCAAGGCAAGCTCGAAAATTGTAACACCCTGTCTGGTATGGGTTAAGTGTTCTCTTGACCGTTCAAACAAAAATATTTAAGTTACTTTATCGACATTATGCAGAAAAGTTAGAAAATTATAAGAATGTAGCATGCTAAAGTGTGGTCAAAAAATTTTGTTTGGTTTTCATTTCACAGCCCCTACCTACGACGCTGGCAGGAACTAGGGAGCCCCTGGCATTGGTGGGCCCTGGGCACTTGCTCAGAGTGGCCAACGGAAGACGGCCCTGGACCCCAGGATCCCGAGATATGTCAAAGACTTTAAATAATAATAACAGTATATTATTGTCCCAAGGACAAGACAAACGCCTCTTCTCATATAGACAAGGCGTGATTCCCACGCTTGCTCAAAACGAGTTGGCGATTTCAGACTTATATTAACTAAAATCCAGGTCTCCTTGCGATGTCTTTCCTTCACTAATGTCAGTAATGTACAAGATAAACTCAGAAAGTAAATATGAAATGAAAAAAGTCACATTGGTACTTGCCCGGATTAGGGTGCGTTTCCACTGAAGCGGAGACGAGCGGAGCTGAGCGGAGACGTGCGGGAATCGACCAATCACAATAGTTGAAATCCTCATCGAGTCTCTCGTCTCGTCTGCGATTGGACGATTCTGGCACGTCTCCGCTCAGCTCCGCTCGTCTCCGCTTCAGTGGAAACGCACCCTTAGAACCCACAGCCTCGTGCATGACAGGTGAGGCCTTACCCACTGGCCCATCAAAACATAGTCATACTAATTGTGATCACACTAAGGGCTGATTTTTCAATCGTCAGATAACTTTTATCTGGGGAACATGTTTGACGTTTTGACAGCTTTTGTATAGAAAATGTGTCAAACCGCCATATTTATTCCTCGGGTAAAAGTTATCTGACGATTGAAAAATCAGCCCTAAGTGGTTTTAATTTATTTATTTAGCTATATAGGTAAGCACAAAAAAATGAGACACAGAAAAGAAACTAAAGTATGAAGAACATGTAATAAGGGCTACCTCGTCATTTGATTAGATATACGGGACCCTTTGATACGCACAAAAGTTAGTGTTTTTGGTATAATAACTTTAAAAAATATAAAGTTCAGACTGCGCTACAGTTTCAAAAAATATATGACTTTTTCCATCATTCTGAAATCAACTTAATTTACACTATCGTAAAGTTGTTATTTGTTTTAATGGAAACCACATCAATTGAAAACAAGCATTTGAATATGAAATAAGTACCTACTTTTTTACCTTCTATGGGATGAGCAACTTCATTGCAAACATTTCACTCACTTCGAGGGCTTAAAATAATAATCCCACATACGAAAATACGCGTGAAAACATCAGCCTGTCTTTGCTGCCGCGCAGTCGGGTAATAAAATATATCGAAGTAGTAAAGGATACGGGTTGGTGAACATTCTCTTGAGGTCCACCTTCTCCTTGCAGTAGGGACAGGTCTGCTTCTTGCCGACGATGCACCAGCCTCGGATACAGAACTCGTGGAAAACGTGCCCGCACGTCAATTTGTAGGTGTTCTCTGCAAACAATAATATACAGCAATTAATATAATCTTTACCAATAAATAAAATTGAAGTGTCTGTTTGTATCGTCAAATTAACATGTTTTTAGTAAATGCATATGAAAGTATATACAGTGCTTATAACAAAAACACATTTTTTTTTTAAATTTTTGTCTGTGTGTCTGTTTGTTCCGATTAATCTCCGAAACGTCTGCACCGATTTTGACGGGACTTTCACTGGCAGATAGCTGACGTTATAAGGAGTAACTAAGGCTACTTTGTTTTAGGAAAAGAAGAATAAATAGGGTTCCGCGCAAAAAAAAACCAATTAAATTGTGAACAGAATCCGATTCAAATAGGAAAGTATTGACAACCACGCGGGCGAAGCCGAAGGTAACAACTAGTTGAAATATGAAAATCTTAATATCATTCACTCACTAACAAACAACGCACAACCTTCACCACTGGGTCTACGAGAGTGAAATGTTGCACAAGAGTTCCTAAAACGAAGAAAAGAAATAAAGAAAAATATTTTATTAAATATACAGCCTTGGCCAAAAGTATTGAGCACCTTACAAATTTCGCTCGTACACGGTAAGTATGGGAAGAAACCAAATCAATTGCTTATGGATTATTTAATCGGCATCTACAAAGGTTCAAAAATAATCAGTCACGCCGCAGCTAGCAATAAAACACCTGGATGTCACAAAATTTGTCTTTTTCAATTTTTGTATTTATTAATCAGTTCGCTACTATCGCTCGTTGTGAACACATCCAGTGATCTAGTGCGCCTTTTGTATTTTATTTCAGAAGTTTTAAGTGTTATCGTTGCAATATGCCAAAACAAAACGAACTTTCTTTAGAAAAACGTGTGCAGATACAGCTTCTGTATGAGCAAGGGAAATCACAAGTAGAGATTTCTAAAACTGTGAAATGTTCGCGCCGATCCGTGCAATATGCTATTCAGCGATTCTCTACTACCGGATCACATGAAAATAGACCGAGAACCGGGCGCAAACGCATCACCACAGACCGTCAAGATCGTCAGTTACTGAGAGAGTCGTTAAGAAATAGGAAAAAAACATCTTCAGAGCTCGCTGCTGAGTTGTCGGAACAAATTAAGAAGCCAATTTCTGCTCGAACTACTCGCAGAAGACTTCAAGAAGCTGGTCTGAAAGGCTGTAAAGCTAGGAAGAAGCCATGGCTCTCCGATAACAACAAAAAAGCTCGATTGAAATGGGCTTTAAAACACCGAACTTTCACCGCTGAAGATTGGTCAAATGTTGTTTGGTCAGACGAATCAAACTTTGAGGTGAGTAAGTCAATTTAATGCCCTGATACAATTTTATAAAATGTTTTAAAAACCAAACGCATAATTGAATTTATTTTAGTTTCACGGAACTCAATATTTTTCTCTTTATTGCAGATTTTTGGTACACCTGGTGTGACCTTTGTGCGTCGCCGTGTGGGCGAAGAATTTAAGCCAGAGTGTGTGATCCCAACCGTTAAACACGGTGGAGGCAGCATAATGGTCTGGGGTTGCATGACCGATTCTGGAGTTGGCGAATTGTTCGTGTGTGAGGGTCGCATGGACTCTACTAAGTACATAAATGTACTAGAAACTGCATTACTGCCTTCATTCACGAAACTTTTTGGCGACACGAATATGGATGGTGTCAAATTCCAGCAGGATAACGCGCCATGCCACAAATCTGCACGCACTATGAGATGGTTTCGGGAAAATAACACGGAACTGCTTGACTGGCCAGCTCAGTCTCCAGATC
Source organism: Fissipunctia ypsillon (assembly GCA_947568875.1). Lineage (NCBI taxonomy): Eukaryota > Metazoa > Arthropoda > Insecta > Lepidoptera > Noctuidae > Fissipunctia > Fissipunctia ypsillon. The sequence continues at coordinate 1,748,397 of OX387650.1, read as the reverse complement.
TGAACCCCATAGAACATTTATGGGGTTTATTAAAGCGCAGGGTTAGGCGCCACACAATTAACAACAAAGAAGATTTAAAACGCTGCCTGCGCCTAGAATGGAACTCGATTACTGTTGACGACTGTAAAAAACTTGTTAACTCTTTACCAAAAAGACTTTCTGCCGTAATTAAGGCAAAGGGTGGACCCACAAAATATTAATTTTCTATTAATAAATAGTAAAATAAACCCATATAAAACGTTTTGTTTTATTTCTATTTGATACTCCGCATAAAACTGAAAGATATCATGGGTGCTCAATACTTTTGGCCAAGGCTGTATATATATAATATATATATATACAGCCTTTATATATGTATGCCTTCATATATATTATATATGTCGGAGGAGTGAAGTAAAAGGCTTGTTTACGTACTAGTAGCGCCATCTATTATCGTTTGAGATACCTTAGTCCATTAATCAAATCGATAACAACTGTCATTGAGTCAGTAGTTCGAGTCGGGGCTGTCAATGAACTGTCGCGTGTGGCATTTGACATCTGTCAGATGTCAAGGTGAGACTAGTGTGTTGGTGACACGATTGAATTGACATCCAGAGCTCGACCGCGCCGGGTGTGCGCACTGATTCTTTTCAACCACGCACAACATGGCGGACGACGATATTTCGGATTTAAATCCCCCTGCATCTCCGACATATAATACAAGGGCAGGAGCACAAAGGAAGGATTTTAGAAAATTCAATCCCTAAAAGGGGTTAATTAGGGGGTGAAAGATTGTATGGAAGTTCGTCCGAAATCCCATCGGGCACATGGCTTGTAATGATATAAAACAATGAAAAAATATTGTTTATAATCAATGAACGATTGTGAATAGCTTAGGTACAGAAACGATTTTCTGACGTTTAACTTCTATTGTTTTCAATCTTGCTTGAAGATATCAAAATCAAGTCATTTTTAACACATCTATTCAAAAAGAGCTAGATTATTCTTCGTAAACAGGGACTAAAATAGCTGTTTAATCCCTAGGGACTAAAAGTGTTTTGAAATTAGAATGTGGATATTGTTAGTAAACTGCCTGCGTCTGTGTTTCCGAACGCATACAACCCCGATCTCTTCAAAGTGAGAGTGAACAGGCTTCTTCTGGGTAAGCTCGCACCATCGTCGACTTTGTCTCTGTCATCTCTGACCTAGACCTGACTATCTTAAATAAAAAAATAAAAAAAAGTTCCAATCACCAAAGAGATCAATCACGAACAATGTATGAACAAGTAACAGCCTGTTTGATAATGTAAACCGCGCGCGGGCCAAATAAAAAAAAATGTTTGTGAAAAAATAAAAACGCACGAAATGCATTTGTCTTCGTTCGTAATTGTTTACTGAAATTCGGATTTTACTTAGTTATATAAAAAAAATATTATTTCTATGATTATGTCTTATTGTTCCTAATAAAATTGTATGTAAATAAACAAACGTACTATTCTTATTCATAAGTTGCACTTACTTATTATCTCATAGAGGAAGATAAAAAGTAGTGTCCACTCGGGAGCAACACTATTTTAAGCTCGAGTTACGTACGTAGCTTACGCCTTTAAAATAGTTGTTTGCTCCCTTGGCAAACAATCTACTATTTTTCGAATTAGGCTGAGAATCAGCACTTTTTGAATGTCATAATTACATAAGACAGTCCCCCGGCACGCGCGCCCTGCATCACTCCCTACTGCTTTAGCTGCGAACAAGAAGTCGCGCAACAAACTGTCCAGCAGCACAGCCGTCTGTTCAGTTAGCGGAACTTGATTCTATACAGCGTGTATCAGAAAGGTATGGTCATGTCAGGGTGTGGTGCAGACCATCCAACTGAACAACTTTCTCCATGGGAACAAAATCGTAATCACGAAAAAATAATCACTCCTCATTTGGGTCGAGTAGGTATTGAAGTTTTGTATGGGACAGCTGATAATTTTTTCGTGATTTTGATATTGGTCTGTACCACAAACTTAAATGTGACCACACTTTTCTGATACATGCTGTACAATAGTATGCAAAGTATCGCTACTCCCAGCTAACATTCTAGTAGAATGAACCTGTTGATCTGCCAGTGTGCACGACATACCTAGCACGCCCTCTACGTTGACGTCCACTAACAGCTGGTTGCCGCAGACTGCGCACACGTTGTTATCTAACTGACGAGTCGGCATACCTTCTTGAGTGTAGTACTGAAACACAAACATAATACAATGAGGGATACACAGACTTAAGATGTGACAATCACAAAATTTGAACCAGGGCCCCTGTTTAATTAATTCTGATAATGCGACATATTTGTAAAAAAATTACAAAATTGACATATTTTTCTCAACAGGTGCTGTTTAATGGTGCTCCCATACTGGTCTTAAAAATGTTTACAAACATTGAAACAAACATTTGATCACAATGTTTAGAAATGTTTTCATGTTAGGTAATCTTAGTAAACATTTTTCCATTTCTATCACTGTAGGAGCACTCAAAACATCTAACAATTGCTAACAGAATGTAACAATTCCTAATATTTGTTAGTAAATATATTAGTGTTAGAAAATGTTTGTAAACAATTTTTAACACCAGTGTGGGACCACCTTATAAAGCAGAAAATGTATGAAATAAACTTGTGAAATATTAAATTGGGCCCAGGTCTGTTTGGGGACCCTTTGTGGAAAGTTGATATAAAAAAAGACTAGCTTCTTTGAAATGCTGCGGGTCACCATTATGGATGTTTTGCTAAACAAGAAAATACTAATAAAGGTTAATTAGTTCCCTCTTGTGGCGACAGTCATGTTTGCAGTATCAAGTCATCTCTACCAAATAATTGCATTGGCATCAGAAACGAACGAGTATACCAAGTTTGTACTTGATAGGCCATGAACAATTTGTCTAAATCCATCTAAACATAAACTAAGTTCACGATTTAGATACTAAACATGTAAACAAATATGTTTACACAAAGTTTAATTTGCGCCACAACTTCAAAAATTTTCAGAAAGAATGAAAATAAATTTATTTGACCCAGGCACACAATATTCACACAAAAACAAACAGAAAAAAAAAAACTTAAAATTGTATAAACTGTGCGCCCCACGGCTGCGCCAAATAGGCCCAGTTCAGCATAAATGTGTAAATTAAATTGATTTCTGTCCACGCGCGGACACAGTGCAGCGGGAGACGAAGGCGGGGTGCGGGAGACGCGCGGGTCAACGACAGGCGCGAGCCAATTAGCGAGGACCGACGCTGGCCGCGCCGCGCGCTTCACTTCACTTCAGAAATCGAACCTTTAGCAGACGGGCATTGTTCTCAGTTTTATACCGAATATTAATTTTGCATTACAAACCATCTAAATATAGTCCACTAGTTTCATTATACAAGAACACAAACCACACATTTTCAAATTCTGAAATCAACTTAATTTACACTAAAATACAGTTGATATTCGTTTAAAAGGAAATAACATCAATTGGAAACGAGGATTTGAATAGACTTTACATAAAAGTAAACTAAACAAACACCCCTCACCCCAATAGACGCCGCCATTTTATCCGTACAGTACTCAGCGACGTCTCTTCCTAGGACTCCGAAGTATAGGCCATAGAACAGCATCATGAGGGCCACGTCCATCCACTGCTGAGGCTTGTGGCCGAACGCCAGGTTGAGCCCGAAGAACGTCAGCATCATCAGGATGTAGCCCACCACGCCGAGGAAGCAGCTCACTTTGTATATTAGGTAGAACCATTTGTATACTAGCCTGGAATTGTTGACAAGTAAACTTAGCCTTTTTTGTATACTGTTTAATTTCAACACACAACAGGGAGTCTTAAAGAGACTAGTCATTGTGGAAAAGTTGTAAGTTGCATTAGAGGTAGAGAAATGTGTTTTTAGGAACTACGTCGTCGAATTTTAAGATGAAGTTACATTTAAAAATCCCACACAATATTTTCACACAACCAACGAGTACTTATGTAACGATAGACTTTTATTAACCGACTTCAAAAAAGGAGGAGGTTCTCAATTCGGTTGTATTTTTTTAATGTTTGTTACCTCAGAACTCCGTTATTTATAAACCGATTTGTAGAATTCTTTTTTTATTTGAAATACCCAGATTGCTCCCATACAAATTTGGTCAAGTTCTGATGAGTGGGTTTTGAGTTAGCTTCAGTAATACGTATTTTATCCACTTAGTGTTATATATTGATGATCTTATAATAATTTTCTGTCACTGTTATTTGCATTGCAAGTACGACTTTGTGTGGGTTAGGTAACACAACTAAAAAGTGAAAAATAAAAACTTTTTTGCAAAAAAAAATCGACTTCCAAAAAACACTACAAAGTGAAAAATAACTTTAATAAAGTTTTTATTTTTAATAAATCTTTAATAAAGTTTTTTGCCACCGACTTATTTAATTTCGGAAGTCGGTGGCAAAAAAATAAAATACAGATCCAGACACCGACTTCCGAAATTAAAGTTATTTTTCATTTTGAAGGTAGTGTTTGTTTTTTGGAAGTCAGATGTTTTTTCTTTTTTTTGCAAAAAAGTTTTTTTTTATCTATCTTTCACGAGGCCTCGCCAGTCACCTCAGCCATGAGGATTTAAAAATAAATTCCAAATCCATAATAACATATCACAGTTTATCACAAAACTACAAAAATCCAGTAATCAGAATATAACGGGTGTAGGAAAGTTATTCTCAGGGTGTGTGTTGGGTCTATTTAAATTAAATCGAACGCACGTTTATTAGTAAAAATGTATAATAATTCTAAAATATAGTATAATATTGGGCACAAACAGGTAGATATAAAACAACGAAAACTTTTGTGAGTCCACTGGCGGGTAGCGCGGGGGCGCGGGCGGGGTATATGCTCCCCTTTACCGCGCTTAAGGGGGCGTTCGCACACATTCTATTAAGGCCGCGTTACATGTGTAAAATACCCTTAACGAAACCGAAAGTCGAATTACTTGTAAAAAGAAAGAAAGAAAGAAAATAAATTTATTTGACCCAGGTTAGGGCACACAATATTCACACAAAAACAGAAAAAAAAATAAAATCCCGTTCGTCCCGTTATTGTGATCATTTATTTGTAGTTTACTATAACTGGGACCCTTCTGGTAACGGAGATATTGAAGGTCAAAGTGGCAACTTTTTTATATGTTTTTTTACGAAAATAAGTTTTAAATGTTATAGCTTAATTTTAATTACTCTCACGATCCCTGTACCGTCGCATGCACCCATAGACACAACGTGTTGCGCGCGTTACGTTGCGCACTACCGTAAGCAGCGAAGGTTCACGCCAGAAATAAGAGCCGTGACAGCAATTATTGTGGCACAAAGTTACTTAGTTTGATGTACAGAATGCGGAGATGACGGCTTCGTGAACAGTCTTGTTATTCCCTATATACGCATACATGACATTAGTTAAAACAAAAATACAATGGTCTTACCTAGGTGTAGTTACTGACATGGGCCTAGTGGTAGATTTCCTTATGACTAGAGCAGTGAGCATCGTGAATATACTCCAGATAATGATGAACCTCCACCACTGGTTCTTGACGCTCATCAGCACCGGTATCGACCACATGGCCACCATTGTGAAGAACTGCAAGTAACATAGCATAATTTAATTTGATTTAAATAGGCTTCTTTTTATTTATTTACGATATCGCCTGCGTGGATGTCAACATTTCCCTATTTGAATCGGATTTTGTTCACAATGTCATGGGTTTTATTTTTTTGCGCAGAGCGCTAATTATTTTCCTAAAATAAAAGTACCCTAAATTAAAGAAAGAAAATAAATTCATTTCACCAAGGTTAATGCACACAATATTCACACAAAAACAAAATACAGAAAAAAAAAGTTAAAATAGTATTGTGACTGCGCCAAATAGTATTGTGACTGCGCCAAATAGGCCCAGTTCAGCATAAATGCCAGACTAGTGCCTGGCGCTGGTTGTCAACTGGGCCTTATGTTACGAGGACGTCTGACGGATGTCAATCAGTTTTATAATGTTATAGTGTGTGTAAATATTTAAAAAAAAGTAGATAGGTATGTGTAGCAAATATTAATAAATTCGATTTGATATTTGTTTCAAAATAATTATAGATACGTAATTATGTAGCGGTGCTTAGGAAAAAAGTAATAAATGGTATGGTTGCTTACTGGAATTACTCCATATAACATCATCGTGTGCCAGTGAAAATCCCGTCAAAATCGGTCCAGCCGTTTCAGAAATTTGCCGGAACAAACACGCTACGACCCGAGCATAAAGAAAAAAATCGATCAAGAGCGAGTCGCACTCGCGCACCGAGGGTTCCGTACCATCATATATGTATAAATATTTTGGATGTGTTACTTTACGTATAGTCGGCGAAGCCTATATTCGTCAGAGAATTTTAACACCGCGGTGTAGAATATTGCAGTTTTAGGTTAGTGCCATCTCTTGAACAATAGTGGAACTAATGTAATTTTTGTTGATGATTTCTGAAAAAGTGTGCTATTTAGAGACATCGTTTTACTTTTCCTGTAATTTTTACATAAATTTCTATCACATGGAATAATTTCTGATTTTTCTCTATGCAATCTTCGGAAATAGGGGGGGACGGTATTTTTTTTACATTTTTCATCAAAAGTCGAAAATTATGCGGCCTAAAAAAAAAGGAAAAAAATGTTTGAGAATATGCAAACAACGCTATTTCATATAACACCCCACATGCCCTCGTAGCCCCACTTCGAATTTTTAAGACCTCCTTTCAGTCCCTGTTGCAAAATATTTTTTTTATTTCTTTCTTATTTGCCAAATAGTTGGGCAAACGTCATCTAAAACTGTTCCAAATTTCAAGTTGATAGCGTTAGTAGTTCTTGAGATATAAGCTGTGACAGACGAACAGACAGACAGACTGAGTCGCACCATAAGAGTTCCTTTCTACCATTTTGGTACGAAAACATAAAAGTCAGAAAGAATACTAAACAAAAAGAAAGTAATAGCGCGGGCGGGCGATGCAACGCCGCGGGTCGGGAGACGAGGGAGTTTTATTAAAATGTGGCTGTTCTTTTAGTATATTGTGTATAGTACGACTTCCACGCGAACGAAGCCGCGGGGCACGGCTAGTTTTAAATAAAACCGGCCAAGTGCATGTCGAACCACGCACAATGAAGGGTTCCGTAGTTGGGATGAATTTATTCCAAGAACAAACTTACAAAAACACGTTCCTCCATACCTATGTAACTGCAAATGTAAGTTCGTACGCTCAATAATGAGTGATTTACCACGTTATTTTAAGACCATAGACTTCTTATTAATTTTCCTGTAATCTATTAAGTATAAAAACGATTCTCGGCATTTTTTTCAAAATTTTAGGCTCAGCAGTTTCGGAGATAAGGGGAGGAATGGTAAACTTTCATCTATTTTTAACTGACTCCAAAAAAAGGAGGAGGTTCTCAGTTCTTCAGAATCTTTTTTTTTATTTTTGTTCCTCGATTACTCGAAGATTGCTGGACCGATTTAGATCATTCTTTTTTTGTTTGACAGGATATACTTTCCAGGTGGTCCCATTGTCATCAGGTCAGGATCTGATGATGTGATCCTGGAGAAATCGGGGGAACTCTTCAAATATTATAGGCACACCAATAGCGATTTGGTTATTTTTTATAGTAACTCGCGCATTTACTCTCGGAAAGCACCATTTAGTGAAGTGGAACTGATGACGATGACCACAGATGGCCACCGGAATAACTCAGTAATAAGTATTTCACGGATTGCGATTCGATTACTTTAAAATGATTGCCAAGCAATATAAGATCGTCACAATGCATATGGTAAAGTGGAGCTGATGGTGAAGTACCAGGAGAACTCCTCAACAATTAACGTCCCTGCATCGGGAAATGCAATGTTTTGTAAAAGGTGATGAGCAGTTGTCATTAGGCTATTATAACTCAGATAAATTACAAATCAACCAACTAAAAAGTGACAATAAAAAACTGTTTTACAAAAAAAAAACTTCACTTTGTAGCGTTTTTTTTTTTGGAAGTTGGGTGTTTTTTTTTTGTATTTTTTTTTTGTGTAATAACTTTATAACTATTTCTTTTAAAATTATAAAACAAATATATTTGAAATGCTCATAACAAGCCCTTTTTATTTGATCACAATGGTACAGTTTGCAATTATTTATTTTTTATTTTCAAATTTTTCCTCCAAAAGTGAACCCCGTATTAAAAAATCATTTATTTACATCACACATTTGTGTTTGGGTCACAGAAATTCATATGTGTACCAAAGAACTTAATCAGTCCAGTAGATTCGGAGCAAATCGGCTGTGACAGACGGACACACAAGTGGTCCTATAAGGGTTCCGTTTTCTTTCGGACATACGGAACCCTAAAAAGGCTGAAAAATAGGATCTACAAGATGTACTCACAGCATATGACCTGTAATGCCTCTTCTTCCACTCCATGACCACGATTTGTGCTATAATGAGGGTTACGATGAGGATCATGACCATCGTCGTGTGCATCGACTCATGACCCTTGTGCAGCTCATGCAGCTTCTGATGATCATATCTGGAAAATTTACATACAGAATTACAGATACAGGTACAGGTTTTTACCTAGTTTGGAATTCAGGAGTGCATATAGTTTTAGCTGTCTACTCACATTTAGTATCCTAGTTCTTAGGAATATAACTTTATTAAGCTATATTTTATTGAGTCCAAATAAACATTATTATTTGTTTTACGTTTATTCTTATGATTTTGTTCATGTTTGTGCTCATTAATATAATATTACAGTTTCAAATTATGACTGAAAACTATGACGAATTATAACATTTACTCAGGACATATTTTCTGAAATAACTGTATGAACAATGTGTTTGCTTGTTCAAACAAACATTTTTATATATCTACTGAGGTATTTATTGTGAACATTTGAAAATCATCAATGGGTACTTAGGTATTATGGTTAAGCTTACTTACACATAATTTCATACTTATTTATTGCCAACCTATAGGGGAGCTTTATTGTAGTTAGTAGGGAGGAGGGAGGAAAATGTCGTGAGAAAAGTTTTTAGCATGCATGTGTATGGCTACAAGAGTAGGGGAAGACCAATTAAACAATGGATGGACTGTGTGGAAGATGATATGACTAGAAAGGGAGTGACTACTGAGATGATGACTAATTAAATAGGGAAGTATGGAAAAAGACATGTTGCGCCGACCACAAATGGGATAAGGGTAGAAGAATGATGGAGGGAGGTATACAACATGCCACTTTAATGATGTCATGTATACGGTTTCGCGTTTTCGTTTTATGAAGATATTTTAATTTCATTAAACATTATTATTTATTGATTTATTTTCAATTTTCTAAAAGAGCATCTTAAAGCAATGCAGAGGACATTTGCTGATGTCACGGATCATAACATTGCATCAATGAAATTAAAATGAATAACATGCAAAGAACAGGCAAATTGAAAGAAAGAGAGAGCTTTATTATTTAGTTTGTTTAAAAATTTTAACTTATTATAATTTTTATGACTACTGGCCACTAGCCCTACCCTTGTGTTAAATGAATGCTGCCATTGTAGCGGCATGTTGTATTGTTTTTTCTTGAAGACCCTAATGTAGTAAGTATAAGAGTTTTAGAGAGAAATAACATTGTAATGATTTTTACTGGAGTTTTTTTTTTATGTGAAAACTATAATATTATGGAATCATTTGCATACATTAAGCTGTACAGGAAGATTGAATTATGCAAGGCTGTCATTTTGTATGTTGAATAAAATAATCAATATACTTATCTAATTAAGTTAATGTCAATGTTTCATATTAAAAATAAAACCAGTTTACAAGGTAAAAATATCTGTTAATACAAATGCTGAGGGTAATAAATTATAATCAGAAGATTTTTAAGGTAATTTTAATGTTAATTCTTAATTATTCAATGGAGATTGTGGTAGGTAGGTAGGTACACAATTTAACAAAGATGAAAAGCTACAACTGACTAAAGTTGTAGCCTTCAAAAAATTCTATTCTGAAAAACCAATTGATAATCAAGATTTTCATGACAGCAACAATGATGAAATAGATAAGCCAAGTCATAAACAATGGATAACTTCAGTATATAGGCTGTGCTAGTCCAAATATTTTATAGATTACTGCAGTACTTATGGTCTTATTGGAAACGACCTTATGGATTTAAAGACCACATGAAGGGTCTAGTTTTATTAGCCATATGGATTTTTATCAAAATTTTACCTTAATTTAGTGTCTCTATTGCCTAATTAAAGTGATGTGAGCATAATATTCATTATACATTATTGGTCGTTGGCGTATTAGAATGCCTCAGGGAATTATATTCATGTGTCAATGGGCTTATCACTAAATGAGCCGACCAAATGCTAATGACCGTGAATACAATACGAAACACATAAACGAGTGTAAAACTTACCTCAACTTTTCTTCTGAAGTCAATTCCTCGTAAGTCTACACAGAAAACACAGTTGAATTAACATTAACACGTTAAAATATTACCAAAATCTTTTATTAGAATCGAACATGATTTACCTTATTAGGATCGACTGGTCTGTGGAGATCCATGGCTACTTTTTACACACAACACTATTAAGAAATTAAAGTATCCTAATAAACAACCATACGTGAAATAATTCAATTAAAATATTAAATTAATCGAAAAACCCCGTGCTGCAAATCTAATGCCGGAGCAGAGACCTACGCATTCCAAATCCCATGAATTGTGATTCGTACGCTTTTTAATCATTTGAAATGTGCTCTCTCTGTTTCGCTTTTACGATTTTGCTATTCATATCTTTGTTTTGCATGCTATTAATGGGTAAGTGACCTGACTTTTTCTGATAATTTTGTCAAAGTGACAGTTGAAGAGTTGGCACAACACGGTAACAATCCCGATGACGATAGAATTTAGTCGACTCCGACTGTATCTGCATTTTATTGCTTTAGTTTTTTTTTTGTGTAATGTTTACGTCTACAACAAATCAAAATATTTTGACTTTTTGACATAAGACAATAAATGACAGTTAAAGTTACGGGAAAATAAAGTCAGTGCTATGTTTTTATTTTCGATAGGTTTAATGTTTTGTTTATTATCTAAATAATTACAAATCAGACAATTCAATGTTTCTTACTGATATTTTTCGGTGATTGCTTTCAGCAGAATGCCGAATAAAGGTAAATACTGTAATATTGGCTTTCAAAAGCTACTCAACACACCAGCAGTGAAATAGTTTAGCCGTTCTTGAGCAAAATAGTTGTAAAAGCCGGTACGATGCCTATAATAATCTTATGAATGCTGGATAGGCAAAACGGCTATATGCTTCATCGTCCACAGTGAAACCTCTCTTTCTCAAATTGCGCCTTTACTCCCGGCAATCCGCCATTCCTAGCTTTCGAATTTTCACGAACAAATGAATGACGTTCACAGTTCGTTGTCGTTATCCAAATGATTTCTTTTATTTGTACAGACTTTACCTCTACCATTGGCAAATCGCTTCCTGCCCATATTCCAATTCATTGGGGGTCGGGTCAACACGTCTGTTTCATCCATACCACTTGAGGAGCTGCCCTCATACTCAATTCCTTCCTTCCTTAACATCTGTTACATAAGTCACAACCCATTATTTTGTTTGGTCTGCCACTTTTTATAGCCATCCATATTCATATTTACAGCCTTGGCCAAAAGCATTGAGCACCCATGACATCTTTCAGTTTTTTGAGGAGTATCAAATCGAAATAAAACAAAACGTTTTATATATGTGTATTTTATTATTTATTAATAGAAAATTAATATTTTGTGGGTCCACCCTTTGCCTTAATTTTGCCAGAAATTCTTTTTGGTAAAGAGTTTATGAGATTTTTACAATCTTCAGCAGTAATCGCGTTCCATTCCAGACGCAGGCAGCGCTTCAGATCTTTTTTGTTGTTGATTGTGTGGCGCCTGACTACGCTTTAATAAACCCCATAAATGTTCTATGGGCTTCAGGTCTGGAGACTGGGCAGGCCAGTCTTGAAGTTCTGTGTTATTTTCCTGGAACCATGTCATAGTGCAGGCAGATTTGTGGCATGGCGCGTTATCCTGCTGGAATTTAACACCATCCATGTTTGTGTCGCCAAAAACTATAACGCCAACTACATTTATGTACTTAGTAGAGTTCATGCGGCCCTCACACACGAACAATTCGCCAATTCCAGAATTGGTCATGCAACTCCAGACCATTATGCTGCCGCCACCGTGTTTTACGGTTGGGGTCACACACTCTGGCTTAGATTCTTCGCCCACACGGCGACGCACAAAGGTCACACCAGGTGTATCAAAAACCTGCAGTAAAGAGAAAAATATTGAGTTCTGGAAAATTAAAATAACTTCACTTATGCATTTGGTTTTTAAACCATTTTATTAAATGTTATTAGGGCATTAAATTGACTTACTCACCTCAAAGTTTGATTCGTCTGACCACACAACATTCATCCAATCTTCTGCGGTGAAACTTTGGTGTTTTGAGGCCCATTTATACCGAGCTTTTTTGTTGTGGTCAGAGAGCCACGGCTTCTTCCTGACTTTACAGCCTTTTAGACCAGCTTTCTGAAGTCTTCTACGAGTAGTTCGGGCAGAAATTGGTTTCTTAATTTCTACTGATAACTCAGCAGTGACCTCTGAAGATGTTTTTTCCTATTTTTTAACGACTCTCTCAGTAACTGACGATCCTGATGGTCTGTGGTGATGCGTTTGCGCCCGTTTGTTGGCCTATTTTGATGTAATCCGGTAGCAGAGAATCGCTCAATAGCATAATGCACGGATCGGCGCGAACATTTCACAATTTTGGAAATCTCTACTTGAGATTTCCCTTGCTCATGCAGAAGTTGTATCTGCACACGCTTTTCTAATGAAAGTTCGTTTCGTTTTGGCATATTACAACGATATCATTGAAATCTTCTGAAATAAAACACCAAAAGCGCACTAGATCACTGGATGTGTCCACAACGAGCGATAATACCGAACTGATTAATAAATACAAAAATTGACAAAGACAAATTATATTGCACCCAGGTGTTTTATTTCTAGCTGCGGTGTGAGTCATTATTTTTTAAACCATTGTAGATGCCGATAAAATAACCCATAAACATTAGATTTGGTTTCTTCCCATACTTACCATGTAAATTTGTAAGGTGCTCAATACTTTTGGCCAAGGCTGTATTTATTGTGCTTCATAATGTATGGAACTCCGCCCCTAAGATGACCCACTGACCAAAAGATGCCCCACATACCCGTTCAGCAGTCCACTTTCATACTTAACCATTTATTTAATACTTCATGCACAGAAAAGTACAGAGGCGGACTTAATGCCATAGGCATTTTCTACCAGTCAACCTTTCCATTTCCTTTACCATTTCCTTATCACATGCTTCTCATTCCTCTGCATCATTTGTTTATAGCTGGACAATTTCATTTCCAACATCCTCATCATAGGAAACAACTTTTACTATTAGAGCAACCCGGAAATCAACAAAAAGACTCAGCTGTCCCATATATTTTTTTTGATTTACATATGTGAACACAAAATGTACCTACTTCTTGTTTTCTTGTCGACGGTACTTTGTTTTTATATTGTTTGAGCCCAATAGGTGGCCACATTGATTGCGGCATCAGTGACGTTCATTAGGTCTTCCTTTCCTTAGTTTAAGAGAACGGGCACTTAAGACACTCCAGCAAGTAGGACCTGGTCTGATCAGAAGCACCACACTCGCACTGGGTGTTGGATGGGTCAATAATCCCCAACTTCGACAGACTGTGTTTGCAATGGTCTTCCTGGGTATGCAATCGAATACACAAAATGTACTGCAAGAGGATTGGTCCCATAAAAAAAGTTGCCATCCTTATAAGATTGGTCCCATATTAAAAGTGGCCATCCTTATTAGATTGGTCCCATATTAAAAGTTGCCATCCATAACTTACATAAGTTACCTAAGTGGCCATAATAACTTTTATTATGGCAACTTTTAATATGGGACCAATCCAATATGGACGGCAACTTTTAATATGGGACCAATCTAATAAGGATGGCAACTTTTGATATGGGACCAATTTAATATGGATGGCAACTTATAATATGGGACCAATCCAATATGGATGGCAACATTTAATATGGGGCCAGTTCAATATGGATGGCTACTGAAAACCTGAAAAGGGTAGGGTAAGGGTAGGGTATTTAATTGAAGTCATCTTCAATTAGCCAACCCTTTTTTTAGGTTTTCAGTTATTTCAATAACATTTTGTATACTTATTCCTGACATAACATCCTCCACTGAACATAGTCAGTGGTATAATTATTATGTTATTTTCATTAATTCACAGAAATGAATCGTTGTCAACCAGTGGATAATAAGGTGCTAACGCCAGCACCGCAGCATGGAGTAGCTGTCAAAGTAACACCGGGGGTCACTAAAGCGGTTGTTGTCAAGGTAAGTGAAAGATAGACTATCTATGATGAATATTGGTTATGGTAATGCCCATTAATTGGTGAATAACCGAGCTCTCAAACTCAAAGCATTTATTTCAATTAAACAATTTACAGGCACTTTTGAACTGTCGAGGGGTGGGTCAGTCAGAAAATTGAAGCTAGATAGATAGAAAACTCTATATTATGTACACCATAAATATTAAAATATAAAAGTAGAAATTTTACAAGGGGTGACAAAATGGGCGGTCTTATCGCTAAGAGCGATTCTTTAAAGACAACCTTTGAATGGATTAAGGGAGAAAGGAGTGACAGTACTGGTTGCCAAGTGCTAGTTGCCCGTTCCAAAGCGTAGTAGGTGCCTATGGAGAAGAATGAGATGAACGGCAAGAAACTCCATGGACATTGTTTTAAATTAAAATATGATTACAAAATATTGGTTGCATCATTCATGTTGAATTGACACCATTTATTCGAACTTGCTGTTGTCTATCATTTAAATAAGATTTTACTAAACTGAGCGCAAGTTTAGTTTTTTTCATGATGTATGCAGTCAAATGCCTTGGAGAGGTCACAAAAGATTCCTATGGCATCTTGAGCCTCCTCCCACGCTCTAAATATGTGTTTTAATAAGGTGACACCGACGTCAGTCGTACAACGTCCTTTGGTGAAACCATACTGCTGATCGTGCAAGATTTGGTTGGTGTTAAAATGATTAGGCATTTGATTGAGCATTACCTTTTCGAACACCTTACTGAATACCGGCAACACGGATACTGGTCTATAATTGTTGGTGTCTTTACTGTCCCCAGATTTAAAAAGTGGTATAACCTTACTGTGTTTCATTAAATCCGGGAAGACTCCTTGATCTATATACAAATTAAATATTAAAGCCAAGTATGGTGCTATACTCACGATTATGGATGTACAAACTTTGATAGACATTCCCCATAGATCTTCGGTCAATTTGATTTTGATTTGCCGAATAGCTTTTAACTTTAATATGGTTATAAGTTTAAATTGAAATTTAACCGGAGAGCCTGGAACAATCGCTCTTAATATATCAATTGAGACATCAGGTGAGGAATTTTAGCTTCCGTCGTTTTAGATGGTATATTTCTAATGTACAAATTCTTGAGCTACTTCTAAGTTAGAGCTTATAGCACCACGTGAAGTCTCCGATGTGTAATCAGCGTTTCATATTTTTTTCCTATTAGTTTCATTATTTACAATAACTTTCCAAACTGTTTTTATTTTATTTTCTGCTGATTTGATCTTGTTGCTAATCTACAGGGCTTTAGCTATATTGCAGGTATTAAAAAAAAATTGAATTTGTATCTCTCGCCTCACATCTCTCTCTGAGACCGTGCCTGAGGTAGTTGCTGGTTCGCATCCTACCACAGAGTAGGAATATGAAAATTGGAATTCAACTGTCCTGACTAAACATTATGTTTATTTAAAATAAATGGTATTTAACCGTTGTAATGGACTGCTAATGTAGATAGATACTCTCGAAGCAAGTCTTTAGTACTTCTATCTAGTCTAAAGCCATAGACAGTGCAGATAGATTCTTTTGTCTGATGATATAGAACGTTCCTCAATTGCTTACATATTGCTTGCATTCTTAATTAACCAACTAAAATACCTATTTCTGTCCTTACCATAGAAAAAGATAGTTTATTTTTAAAGCACATTAATCATAATATCGAGCCTTTTCAAGAAAAACATCGAAAGCGCCAAAAATCACAAAACTATTTTTTCTTCGTAACCTCTTAATTAGACAGTTTTACATCTTGTCGCGATTACTCTTAAATTTTACTTTAAATTTACACGACTTTATTGTTGTAAGCAATTATCATCGTAAATGAAAAACATCGTTAATTGGGAAAGAAAAAACCTTTTCCTGCAAAAAGTGCACATTGTCGCCTACGATGTTCTTCCTGAAAATGCTCGATATCCTTCTTGATTCTGCAGAAGTCAGGTAAAAAAAAATGAAACCGTCATACAGTACTATATTTATTGTACATTTGGTCTATGTGCTTGATGAGTGGTATGTTTAATAGTGTCCCTACGTCCTTCGCGAACACAAAGTCTAAGTGGTTGAATTTGGGCCACGAACAGCCTGGCCTGACTTCCTCTAGGACACCATTAGCTTTCAGCTCCTCTGCCAGCCGCATTATTTGCTGTAACATAAAATTATAATGTTTTTAATACAAAGGAACATGGTTTAAAAATTCGGGGTCGTGGCTAAGGAATAACAGCCTCACGGGTCGATCGATCAGCAAAATCTTAACATAAAGAGACCCTTACGTGTCTCTGAAAGCAAGTTAACCCGTTGGTTCCGGCTGTCATTCGTGGATCTTTGAAAGTCGTCACGGGTCGTCAGAGGCCCGAATGTCTGACAGTCTTACCGAGAGGTATCGTGTTGCTCAGTAACTGGGTTATGGAGGTCAGATAGGCAGTCGTTCCATGTAAAATACTGGTATTCAGCTGCATCTGGTTATATAGGAAGCCGACTCCAACTAAACTGGGAAAAGGCTAGGCAGGTGATGATGATTTAAAAACTTCTTACCCAGTTTAGCTCTAGTTGGTCTATACTGGTCGCTAGCGCGACTTCTCAGCTCATGCTTAACAGTCATTTCTTGCTGTCTTTCCATTAGGAATTTCTCAGTAGCAGCTCGGAGTCTAGATTTAGAATCAGTAATACAACTCCTTAAGTTAGTAATCCTCAAATGTCAAGATTTCATGAAATAGTCATTCAATAGGATTACTTGGTCTTAGAGAGTTGTATTGATGACTTTAATGATTATAATTCTGTAAATACATATTTGTTACGGTCGCGAATCGTATCTGTATCGTATCGTACGACCTAATACTGACCTGCAAATTGCAAAAAACGTAAAAAAAATTGAATTTCGCGGCTACCCTGGCGCTTTCGCCTTAAACATAGCTGGCGAGATCTAGGTATAGGTACTGTAGGCACGCCTCTACCTGACCCTTCGGGATATACTGGCGTGATATTACGTCACTTAAATAAATGAAGGCACGGACTTACAAGCTTCTCAGTGAGCTGATCATTCTCTCCATATAGTAATGAGACAGGAATTTTAACATTACTAATGTCGTACGGTTTCACTCGACCGGACAAACCGCCGCTGAACGTTGTGAACACGCCTGGAAGTGGAAATAAATACATTTTAATGTTGACTTTGCTAAGTAAGCGTTTCATACGAATTTGAACCTTATAGTATTGCGCTGCTGCGTTTAATGTTCATTATTCGTATGAGCAAATGTGAGCAAGCGTATCAAACGAATAGGAACATTACATGAATATAAATAAGGTTTACATTCCTATGTAAATTGATAGATGTAGTGCCGAAGTACGAAATACTCAATTGCTTTCCACAATGTAAACTTAGGTGGTAGGGTCATAGGGTAAAAGTCTAGTAGTAATTTAATAGTATTATTAGATTATGAATGGATTTGCTGCTTTCGAAACGGAATTCCGACTGTGTATGGCCGGCCTTAATGGTGAAGAGTGTTTAATATCTCTTTTTTAATAAACGTATTTTCTTTCTTTTTCTCTTTTTCTTTTCTTTCTTTTTATGTTCAACCAATTTATAAGCATTCTTGTTAATATAGCTCGAATGGATCAGGTTACTAATTCTCGCCCTGGCGCTAGGCAGTCTTAGCTGTTAGGTTATAGCCCAAGCAATCCCTAGAAACAGATTTGACTAACACTAGGTGACACCTAAATAAATGCTTAAATGTTGTATTTTCAACTTCCGATGCTTAACCGAGAGTTGAAAATTCAAAAGCGCGCTTTAGGGATTTATTTACAAACTTGCTCGACTTCAAAATGGGCGGTGTTAAGTTTACCTGTTTAATATAGTTGATAGATAGGTAGATATGTACCTGTCATGGCGATTTTTCCGAAATGCTGTAATGCGCGCCACGACGCCGCCTGCATTCTTTGCAGATATATCGGTGTCATTTCCTGAAAGCCAACAATAAAAAAATTATTACAATAATTGCTTAGGAGAACGAACTGGGGTACTGATACAGTACGACCAAATTTTAAGTAGAGTTCGGCTTTGTAAAGCACCGTCTCTCAAACTCAAAGCATTTGAATAAAACCATTTACAGGCACTTTTGAACTGTCAAAGAGTCGGTCAGTTAGTCATATATTTGAACCTAGTTGCACATTCCAAAACGTAGATCTCTGTGGAGAAGAACGGGCAAGAAACTCCAAGGACCCCTCTTTTAAATCAGGATATTACAAAATCTTGTGTACATTATTCTTGTTGCTTCTATTTGTGAAAACAATGTAAAAAAACACACACACACTCGTATAATAGAAAGGGACAAATAGAAAAAGAAAGCCTCATGGATGGGCATAACACTTTTAACTTACGTGACGATTTCTACCAGCGAACTCCTACAGCAAGCCGCGTTAAAGAATTTCGTTTTTTTTCGAAGTTTCTTTTAGCTCGCATGTGACTGTTCTACCCACAGACGCGTTTTTAATACAGAGCCATCTAGTATAAGTTTTTAGAAGCTCTTATAAAGTTACCAGACATGAGAGTTTCTAAAAATTTATACGCATTTATACGCATGGAGGGGGCATAATGCTAACTTACGTGACGATTTCTACCAGTCAACTCCCAACAGCAAGCCGCGAGGAAGAACTTCGTTCAAAAAAAAAACAATTGAAAATATAAGATTAAAGATAAGCCCTGGCAGTTAAGAGATGACCAGTATCAACAGACGGCGCCCGTTCACGAACATGACGCTCAGATCAGCACCATCCAGCTGAACCATTTTGCAGGGAACCGAATGATCCAACACACGCCTCTGTCATTCGGTACTCTCTCTTTAAAACTCGATGATAAGTGAAATCTCCGGCCCATACACTATATCTAAGTAAAAAATCACGTCCTGCCGTAGCTTCATTGCTGCGTGAAAAACGGATAACCAACAAATTATAATATACTTTCGCATTTATATATAGTACGAGGAGGGATCAAAAAGTAGTGAGAACGACATAATCCTTGGTAAGAAAAAAAATAAATGCTGGCAGGCATAGCTCAGATACATATTTGTAATAATAATACAGAAAAAAATCTTCGATTCTCTTTTGTTTTTTTCGGAATGTAGTCATTTGTTTGCTTCGTGTCGGAACGTGTTCTCGAAAATGGAGAAAAACGAAGTGCGAGCCTTTATTAAATACCTCTGTTTAAAAAAGTTAACGACGCAAGAGATTCATTGCGGTTTGGAGGCAACATTAGGAGAGTCTGCTCCGCCGTATTCCACTGTCGCAAGGTGGGCTTCTCAATTTCGAGTAGGGAGAACGAGCACGGAACACGAACATCGTTGCGGCCGTCCATCGACGTCAGTCACCCAAGAAAATGTTGCGAAAGTCGAGAAAATGGTATTGAGCGATCGAAGAGTTACCATCCGATACTTAATTCAAGAAACGGGCATTTCATATGGAAGTATTCAATCCATATTGAAACAATCTTAATATGAGAAAAGTCTCCGCAAGATGGGTGCCGAGAATGTTAACCGACAGTCAGAAACAAAATCGACTTGACATTTCGAAGATATTGTTGGACAAGTTTCAAGAAGATTCTGAAAACTTTTTGTCTCGTTTCGTAACAATGGACGAAACATGGGTCCATCATTTTGATCCCGAGACAAAACAGCAATCTTCGCAATGGCAACGGCCATCATCACCGACCCTGAAGACGTTTCGTGCCGTGGCATCGGCTGGCAAGGTTATGGCCTCAATATTTTGGGACTCAGAAGGGATATTGTTGATTGATTACCTGGAGCGTGGAACCACTATTACAGGCCAATATTATGCAGCTTTAATTCCCAAGTTGAGGAATGCCATCAAAGAGAAAAGGAGAGGGAAACTTCAAAGGGGCGTGCTGTTTCATCACGACAACGCACCCGCGCACAGGTCGGCAGTTGCGATGGCTGCCATTCCGCAAGCTGGTTTCGAATTGGTTGACCACCCCTCTTATTCACCAGATCTGGCGCCTAGCGATTTTATCTGTTCCCCAAATTGAAAGAATACTTAAGGGGAAACAGGTACGAAGACGATAACGAGGTGATGGATGCCGCGGAGAGCTTTTTGCAGGACCAAGACAAAACTTTTTTTTTGAAAGGGATTGAAGCCTTGGAAAGGCGCTGGACTCGGTGTGAAGAGAGACTCGGAGACTATGTAGAAAAATAAATTATTATGTTATCAATAGTCATTATATTCTATCTCATTCTCACTACTTTTTGATCCCTCTTCATATATACATACAAGCCACGTTCCCAATGGGATTTCCCATCGGCCAAATTGACGGAACTTTCTTACAAACTTTCATCTCCCATCCCCACGTTATAAAATTAACGTTTGTGTAAAATTTCATCCTCTAAATATTCGTAGTTCTAAACCCAGCGGTTTAGACTGTGCGCTGTTAGTAAATGAATGAATTTTAGATTTTTACAAAGTAGATATCGTATTGCCGTGCATTTATTCATATCCTGCTCTCAAACGTTGAAGGAAAACATCGTGAGGAAACAGGCTTGTCCTGTGTGACACTGACATAAGCACTGACTTATTTAATCCCCAATCTACCAATCCTAACTAGGCTCGCGTGGTGGATTACGGGATACGGGATCTAGGAGGCCTGTGGTCCCAGCAGTG
Organism: Fissipunctia ypsillon; assembly: GCA_947568875.1. NCBI lineage: Eukaryota > Metazoa > Arthropoda > Insecta > Lepidoptera > Noctuidae > Fissipunctia > Fissipunctia ypsillon. Next base: position 1,727,191 of record OX387650.1, on the reverse strand, counting down.
GGAACATTATTGGCTAATTATGCTATTTATAATGCACTCCCGGACTACTAAACCGAGCCACCATGCATTTCCGTGTTAGGTATAAAGGCTTAAAACATCAAAATTGTTCTGAGTCAAAGATAAAGTTTTGAATCAGTTTTGAAGCCGATATACTGAGCATCATATTGGTGTCATCATTGTACCAAAGGAGATGTTTCAAAATGGGCCCAGAATATGTACAATACCTCGAAAAATTGAGAAAAATCCGTGGAGTTCGGGAAATATACTGATAAATTGCATAAATGCATATTTCTCTTGTAATAATTTGATATTTATCAATTATTTTATCGACTTTCAATATGGCGTCTCGCCAATTTAGGTACTCTGTGGTTAAAAACCAATGACAGTAAACCATAGATCGACCATTGATCATAGATCGTGAATTGTCTACTGTCACTTCAGTCGCTTTCGTTGTCGATCGTGTTCTGATGTTCTGTTCTCTCGAGTTATTTTTAACAACCTGGCTTTCGTTTTTTGGATTTTGTGATTTTGTTTTTGATAGTTGAATCAAAAGATCGCTACATTGTTTTTGTCTGAGTTAATATTTCGACTATTGAATGTTTGTATTCTGTACGTTTACAGACGCCAGTACATCAAGCTACTACGATCTCTCAGATTTCTTTAATAGATTTTCGACTTTACAATTAGATCTAAAATAATATTGCAAAAGACTAAAAGTACGACAATGTAATATGACAGAAGTAAACATGTCAAACGTCAATAATCAATCAACATGACAACTTATCGCCATGATGGGTTTTTGTTGTGTGTTGCAATTTCAATTGTACATTCTTGTACTTTACTACCAAACAAAGCCAATTAAAAGTAATTGGATGATTGGAAACTGTTTTAATTGTGTTTCCCCATTTTTTAGTAGGGTGTACCAATACATGGCCGGGGCTCCATACATTTTGAAACATCTCCTTTGAAATTTAAAAAGTTACAAAACTTATTATTAAAAAAAAACAGGATCGCAGGGTTTAAGATTCCGGGAGTGTATTATTAGATTGTAAATATTTCGTACCAAGTCATTTTGTTCGTAATCTGCACCGACTATGCCATAGATCACGGTCGTACAGAGGTCGGTCTGTGGTTGGTTAATGTTACAAAAGTTCGCTATGACGCTGTGCAGAACTTCTGGCTGGACTGCCAACATGCCTCTGGCTTGCAACATGTTCTGAAACAACATTACATTAACAATGAATACTTCAAATAGTCGTTATCATCATCTAGCCTTTTTTACCAACCCTGTTGACGTCGTGTTCCAGACTAACTGAACGCAGCTGAATTCTTAAAATAATACTGACTGGAAAAACAAAAATATAGCTGTTATTTGACAACTAAGCAATCGTGGCCCTAGAGCCTCTTCCCGTTGCAGGCGTGCTAGGACCACGAATGGTTTGCTCAGTTTTACTATTGAGCAAGCAAAACAAAATAACTTTAAGCGCGAATAACTTTTTCTTTAACGTTTTTTTTTACACAAACCTGCCTAGTCCGGCTTTTGTAGCTATAATACCAATTTATCCATTTACCGGTAAATCCAAAGTATTCAACGCCAAATTCGCCACGGGCTTTATATTGTTCAGATATACAGCTGGTGCGAGAGCCACGAAGGCTATCAACTTCTCATTGTACTCCGGTCTCTGAGACATCATGGTGAAGAAGCTGGTGGTTCCCATGGAGTAGCCCACGTACATGATTTTGTCCAGACCTGTGACGTCCAAGACTCGGTCGATCATCGCAGGAACGTCGTACTTGCCGTGTTCGTGAAAACTGGAAGCGGATACAATTTGTATTAGTATGACAGGACGTATTCTTTGAAACTCTAACGCAAAGCATTTATTTCAATCAAACCATTTACAGACACTTTTGAACTGTCTAGGAGTCGGTCAGTTGTCAGTGATCAACTGTCCCATACAAAACGTAATGTCTACTCGACTCAAATGTAGGGGTTAGTTGATAATTTTATGCGATTACGATGTTGGTCCCATGGCGAAAGTTGTTCAGTTTGATGGTCTATACCACACCCTTCAATGTGACTTCACTCACCTTTCTGATACATGCTGTATATGTGAGAACAATGTAAAAAACTATTTGTAAAATAATATTAAAGATGGCTTAGAGATGAACAGTCTCAACTGACAGCGTCGTTAACGAACATGACGCATAGATCAGCACCATTCAGCTCAACTTTTGTGTTGGTAATGTGAGGTTGTTTACCAGAACACAGAACAGACTTTCATAAATCTTTTGCACTGTGATCTCTGTTTATGGGCACGCCGTTTAACGGCACGCTATGCTTTAATTATTTAAAATATGTGCGCCAACAGTATATACATTAAAAGTAATTAGTTCTTATGTATAAATCAATTACACTACATTTTATAAAATTATACGAAAAAAAAAATTAAAAACAAAACAGCTTTGATTTAGGCAAGTCTAAAAAGAAAAATATCTCATTGGCACAACTTTCCATAATTTATTCAAAATAAGCTTTGACTTTGGCTATTTAAGTGCGCAAGAGGGTTTTGAACTTCAGCAAAGAACCAACGAAAACGAACACATCCGATGAGGAGGTCGGGCAAAGCTAATTGTAGATGGCGTGACCATAGCTATTGTAGGTCCCTACGGGCCACAATAAATTGGACATTCGTTCATTCATTCCATTTCGTGTTCATTCATGGGTTTGGTTTTATTTCACTATTTCGTTATTTTCGGTGATTTCAATATTTTAAATCAAGTAAGTATTTGATATAGAAAGTGTCGGGATTTAAAACATTAAATATTTCCTTGTAATCAATTTCTTCATAATGTTTCTGACTTTACCTCGAACTCTGTTATTTTTTTTTAATCTCTACGAATAGCTTTAAGCCACCATCTTCTAATTTTAGGGTCTCTCGGGAAATGGTGGACTCCAATTTCGGAGTATTTAGTAACACAACAACGCGTCATTTTCACAAAATAAAATAAAACCACCTCACGCCTGGTATTATTAGCTTGTGTTGGGAACTAGCTACGACAGCGCCATTTTGACAGTTGTCTTCAGGTAGTTTCGAGTTGAGTTCGTTGTACTGAATACACATCCTAGATACTGGGTGAGTGTCTCCGAATCTCCCAATGTTACTTCTACAGACGGTTGCAAAAGTACTAAAGTAAAATTATTATAATATTTACTTCAAAAATACTATTTTTCTATCATTTGCAGACGGAAACTGTCCTTGCTTTACGCAAAATCAAACTTTCACCATGTAATAAAATGCCCTTTTTTACCACAAAGCAGTGCCTGACTTGATTATGATTAATGATTTTATTTGTGTAAGTAAGTTTCTACAAACACTTTTACACGTCTATCATATTTTAAAAACTAGATGAGGAGAGGGGGTCATAGACAAAAATAATAGCACATACCTGAAGTCCCAGAACTTTTTGTCCGTTTTGGTGAGGTTTGTGTGAGTGGTGTACACGTTCCCTCGCTGGTTGGCTAGCCACACGTCGTACCCAGCATCAGCTAGGAGGTACGCTGGAACCATAAAGATGACAGTTGAGTATTTTAGTTCTCTTCCTCGTGCTGTTGCAATTTTGGGAGGTAAAACGAAAGCCTGCCAAAGATGTTGCTGAACCGATTAGTTTCTGACGGACAAGCTTATAGCTAGATTGACGAGCGATTGATCGACGATCGAAAGCATACGTTGCTACACGCTAGGCCTACAAACATTTGTATAAGTATTATACATATCCTTATTAATTTTCATTCGTATAGCCGATCGGCTATACGAATGAAACTCATCTATCGTTTGATCGGGAAATATCAACATCAGCTTCAGGTACACACTTACCAAGGCTTCTGTCGGGCCCCATGATCACGAAGTCCCCACTGCTGCCTAAGAGGCCGTGTACGATTAGGATGGCCTTCTTCCCTTTAGCGTTGAGGTCCTCGGTCCTTCTAGCAGAGCGCCTGCCAGCTGGGATCCTGTGCATCTGCAGGACGTAGCCATCTGGCGTCGTCACGCGGTGCTTCTCTGTGGGGTAGCCTGCTGCTTTGATGAGTCTTGGCTGTGGATGATGAGGATAATTTAAGAAGTGTGAAGATTTGGGTAAAAAGAGTAGAATTTTCTAATAATCAGGGTACTCTAAATAAAAAGAACAAGATTTTAACTCAGTTTTGATTTGAATCGTGCACTGGTAATCGCTTATTTGATCTAAAATGGGATGGAGAGCCTCAAGGGCCTCTCAGATGTTATGAAAATTCAAAGGATATATATGCTAGACCGATTGAGATGTAGGCTTCTAAAGTCAAACAACTGACAAGTGTCAGGCTGGCTATCTCACCGCCTGCGATTAACGAGAAGCGGGTAGAGCTAGCAACTAAAACGTGTTGACGGCGCGGAGGCGACGAGCCATTACTCACTGGTGCGTATGTATCAAGCGTGAGTCTCTCAACGAGTGTTCTGCCTGCCAAACGACCGTCGCTGAGCGAGTACTGTATTTGATAGTTCTTGTCTGTGCGACAAACGAGTTCTCGCCGGCGGTGGGACAGTTAGCGATCAACTATTAATACATGTAGGTATCTCTTTTACTTACACAGGACCTACAATATTTTGCACGTTTCTTGAGCGAGAAAATCTTTGATAGCTACTCACTTCCAGTCTGTTGGCTATTGTGGCCAGCAGGATGGACAGCCCCATAATGTGGCATTGGATGCCGACTCACAGAGCGTCATTCCAATACATTAAATAATTGTGTATCTATTTGTATTTATTTTTTATATAATGTGCATGTGTATTTCATTTGATGTGTATTATGTTGTTTGTGCTGTTTGTTGTTTTTTGTGTTTTTTTTTTATTTTTATTCAAATTTTTGTAATGTATGGACTAATTGTGTCTGATAATAAAGTGTTATTATTATTATTATTACTTCCTCAACGGCAGGTGGGACAGGTGCCATAGACATGCTTATCAGCTGTTTGTTTGTCTTGCAAGTCCATCATTGTGGGTAACTTAACGCTTACACCTAAGTTTGCAATGTACAAATTGTAAAGTAACAGTGTACTCATTGTTGAAGAGCCTAATCCTATACAGGGTGGCGATTAGGTTATCACATTAATTGAAACCACGTATTCAGTACATGATTCTGAACCCCGCTACGTTAAAATTTTTCGTCTGTTATTAAAAAAACAAAATTTGCTGTTCCATACATTTTTGTCTACCTACGAGGTCAAAATGTATGGAGCAGCAAATATTTTTTTTTTATAACCGTCGAAAAATTTCAACGCAGCGGGGTCCAGAATCATGTACTGAATACGTGGTTTCAATTAATGTGATAACCTAATCGCCACCCTGTATAACATTATAAATCCGAAAGTGAGTTTGTTTGTTTGTTATGCTTGCACGCTAAAACGGCTGAACGGATTTGTATGAAATTTGAAACATGTTTAGATCATGACCTGGGTTTGGACATAGGATACTTTTTATCCCGATATTCCCACGGGATCGAAACTTATGCGAGTGAAAGCACGCGGCGCACCTAGTAATAAATAAATAAACGATTCCATCGTATTTACGTCAATTTATTGTTCTTTACCTACGAAGTCTTCCCCTTGAATAATTAAGGTAATTGATATGACAATCTGTTTTCCACCAATTAATGCGATAAATCGATCTTCATTATTTCTAATGACCTCATGCACGTGGTTCTACGATTACCAGCTGTTCTCTGTAACTCTGTGTAGGAAAAGAAATTGCTTTATTTAATGAGTTCGTTTATTTTTTTATTACACTGGTAGTTTATAGGCATGCCATGGCGTCCTATTGTTCTCTTCTACCTGCTTCGGTCTCATGGTACCATGAGACCGAAGGGGGGGGGGACCGATGGGGGGTTCGGTGTCATGGTGGTGGTGGTGGTGGTGGTGGTGGTGGTGGTGGTGGTGGTGGTGGTACTTGAGTTTGGCACTATACAGTGAACGAAAATGGGAGAACGAAACGAACCGAAAACGAAAGTGAACGAAAACGGGTGAAACTAGACCATAATTGATCGACAAAAAAGTTGGGAAATTAAAAAAAAAAAAAATTGTATTATTAATGTTGATGGTTTAATTTTTTATCACCTACGACAGACCCTTTTTCTTAAAAAAAATATGTCTTTTGAAACATTGCGAGTATTTCGTTGAAATTAAAACAGTGATAATGGCTAAGATCACATGATGCTTAGCAAATAAAAAACACGGCTTAAAAACAGTCTTACAGTTACGAAAAAAAAATTAAGAAAAGGGTCACTTAGAACAAGGGTGTCTTATGAGCACGTGCTCATAAGAGTAATGATTCCCTTTTAACTTTTACACTTCGGCTAAAAACTAGTCATTTCTTACTTTACCCTTTGTCGACACTACACCATACATCTACAATCAATTTTCTCATCCTATTGTTTAATTTTGTAACATTAAAGAGCTGGTCGTTAGGAATAAGGTGCTTATTAGCGATATGAAAACATAATGTATTGTAGGATTCGCGTGTCAGTTGGTATACAACATTGTACGGGTACGATGCATTTAGTAGTTCGCGCGGGTTTTGCGGCTTGACGTAACATCTATATTTGTTTATTGTAATATGTAAAGGAGATTGCCACGGAACAGGTCCCTTTGTGGTATCGTGTGCCTGATTGGAATAATAACCTAAAAATATTACCTATTTATTTTTTTGTGTACAGGGTATTTTTTATATAATTTCTTTCACCCTGGGTTAAAGTTAAGTAATAGTTAAACATTACGTCGACATCCGTTTGATTGGTATACAAAAAAAGTTGCCAGGTATCAAAGAATTAAATAATGAAAATGACGTCTGTTAATCGATTGAGTAATCGATATCAAAATAAAACGATAATTATACAATAAAAAACAATCAACAACAACAATTATTTTTGAATATAAATGGTGTCTCAGTAAGAGTGCACTTTTTAAAATTGGATTTTCGTTTTTCATGCAAGTGGCAACTCTGAAATTTGACAGCTGTCACCTCTGTTTATTCCGATTATTAAAAATGGAGCGCTTTTCGAAAGAACAACGCGTTATAATTGTGAAAACTCATTACAACGGTGAACGGCATTCGTTACAGGAATATGATAACGGACTTCTTATGGCCTCAACTGGACGGCATGAATCTGGACAACATGTGGTTTCAGCAGGACGGCGCAACCTGCCACACCGCGCATGAAACAATCGACTTATTGCAGCAACGATTTCCAGAACACATTATCTCATGAAATTCTGATGTCAACTGGCCACCAAGATCATGCGATTTAACGCCGTGTGATTTTTTTCTGTGGGGTTTTGTGAAATCTCGGGTTTATGCGAATAAACCCGAAACAATTCCTGAGCTCAAATCGGAAATCCAATGCGTCATCGGTGAGATACAGCCACATCTCTGTGCAAAAGTCATGGAAAATTTCATGAAAAGAGTAATGGCCTGTCATCGGAGCCGTGGGGGTCATTTGGCGGATATTTTATTCCATACTTAATCGGAACATGTCTTCTTTACAATACAATAAAAATATCACAACTCTGTCATAAAATACTTGATTTTATTTTAAAATGAAAAAGTGCACTCTTACTGAGACACCTTTTATATAGCCTATTGGCAGTTCTCAACATTTAGATTTAGATAAAAATCGATAAATAAGTATGTAGAAATCGCGTAAAGTCTATACGTTATATCCTCGTATAGCCGCATCGCAACCAAATCATATTAGTGTATGCTAATCCTAACCAGCTGAGTTGGCTGTAATTTATAGAATTATCTAACATCGACAACTTAGTGGTAACGGGGCAACGGTTTGACAGTATAATGAAGTGTAAGAAATATAATAATTAAATGAAAATTACGAGACAACCAAACAAAAAAAAATATTCTGATATGATAATGTGTAATTTTAAGAAATTAATTTCGCATAACTCGACAAAATGTATGGAACCGCTGATTTTTTTCGAGATTTCAGTTTTGGCCCCATAGTAAAAATGGTTCATAATGATGAGTACAATGAGCCCTTAAGAGTTTGTGCGTTAATTCCGGGGCATGTAGTATAGATGGGTACTTAAATGGAAGAAAGTCTCGCTGATGGTGGCACATGTGTTGGATCATTCGGTTCCCTTCAAAATGGCTGAGCTGGATGGTGCTGATCCATGCGTCATGTTCGTGAACGGGCGCCGTCAGTAGGGACTGGTCATCTCTTAGCTGCCACGGCTTATTTTAATTATTTGATTTTTATTTGTGTCTGCTACTCTGGACACTTTTAACGTGTAAGACGTCACGTCGTCAGTACATTTAATTATAAATTCAACTAAGATTTTAGTAACAATCAGTGGCGACGGACCATATAACACGATTCCTGCCGGCTTCCCTTCGGAGAGGTCCGCATCAGCAACTCTACCACTATTGAAAAGTGGCACAGTCAATTAGTGTCTACTATTGCCAAAAAATGATTGTCCATGGAGTTTCTTGCCCGTTCTTCTCCATAGGTAACTACTACGCTTTGGAATGGGCAACTAGCTTAATAATTCTGACTGATCGACTCCTTGACAGTTCAAAAGTGCCTGTAAATTGTTTAATTGGAATAAATACCTAGCTTGAGACAAAGACAGGTTGCGCCGACCCTAAATAAATAGCGACAAGGGCAGGAGAATGGTGATGGGGACTCAAACTATTGACTCTGTACGTGTAGGGTGTGTAAACCTACTATATAAATGTGTAGTATTAAATGTTAATTACTTATATAACAAGTCGTTGTTCTGTGTTATTGTTATGTATGAGATTTATATAATTTATATTAGGTAGTATGTTATAGAAGTTCCTTATTAGGTTAATTTAATATTGTACGTATACAAATACCACACTATCGCATTAGTTTAATCCTGTTATGATAGTTGTTAAGGTAAATAAATAAATAATAAATAAAATGTCTATTTAAATAAATAAAGTGTCTGTTTGTAAAGTCAAAATAACAACTTTTTACTAAATGCATAAGAAAGTATAAACCGTACTTACATAAAGCAGTTTTTAATATTTTTGTCTGTCTGTTAGTTCCGGCTAATCTCCGAAACAGCTGGACTGATTTTGATGGGACTTTCACTGGCAGATAGCTGATGTTACGGCGGGTAACGTAAGCTACTTTTATTTTAGAAAAATAATTAGGGTTCCACGCTAAAAAGTTAAAACCCATGAAATTTTGAACAAAAAGTCGGATTTGACAAATTCTTTTTGCATTTGGTAGCCCGATTCTCAAATTCAAATTCATTTATTTCGTGAACACAGGGTACATACAGAAGGTGTTATAATACATAAGGTCCGAGCTGTGCCCCGCCAAAAGGCATACAAAATATCAAAGGTACAACACTAATCAAAATTAACAAAATTATTTAGTATGTCACATAACATGAGACCAAATTGGATTTAGGTAACAGGTATTATAATTAAAATTTGTCATTTAAATATTCTCGAGGATAGTATAGGCTATTTAACATCACGCTACGACCCTTAGGAGCCGAGCAGAATGAAAAAAGTCTGAAAGAACACTCAGTGAAAACGAAGTAATAGCGCGGGCGGGTGATTCAACGTGACGGTTGGCGATGGGTCGGGGGACGAGGGAGTTTTATTAAAATGTGGCTGTTATTTTAGTATATTGTGTATCTTACGACATCCACGCGAACGAAGTCGCGGGGCACAGCTAGTGTCTCATAATTTTATAGAGCTTCACCGTGCAGCGAAGTGCCGGTTAATTGCGTACTTATAGACCATTTACGATCAGCTAAGTGTAGCTAGCTAGGGGACAGCCACAGGCCCATAAAGTATTACTTAGTAAGTGTTCATTATCCAAAGCGTCCAAATGCTGTTTCTACGCTAATTGACTAATGTTACGTACTTAGCTAGTTCTTATGCCGAGTCAACATGAATTGAACGATAGCTTATTGTCATTGTCAAAAGATTAGCCAGTCCGAAATGTTGGCAGCAGGAGGGTTACCATCCGTCCGGATTTGTCCGGACATATCCGACTTTTTGGCCCTTTTTTCGGAATAACGACTTAAAAGGTTTTTTTTTTAATTTGAAGTTTAATGAGTAGGTACTAAAAAAAGAAAGACTGAAAATTAAAATGTCCGGCTTTTTGTTAGGACTTTCAAATATTTTAATGGTAACTCTCTAAAAACTGCTTTTTATCATCGTTGATTATCAAAACATGCGAAAATTGAGGTTTAGTTGTTATTTTAGATCGTCCAATTTTAAATTGCACTAAAAAACAAATATTTAAAATGTATGTGCAACAAGCAGTGGACTGGTGTGCAATTTTAAATTAGTCGTTCTCTACCAGCATAGTTTGCAAAAGGAATAATGGTGCAGCGTGAGCATTTTGCTTTGAGTATACTTATATCGTACCCAGCAAGAGCAATTGGAAAAAATATAATGTCATCACTAGCCAAGCAAAGTAATATTAATTTAGACAACAACTCCTCGTTTTGCACCGGCTACTTAGTACCACCAGAGATGGTTGACCAGTATGTCTATCTTGGCCATATTCTTTCATTTGGCAAAGAGCATCAGCAAACCGAGATTTCTAGAAGAATACAGCTTGGGTGGGCCGCATATAGCAAATTGGATGACATACTGAAATCAGCCAAAATTCCACAATGTCTGAAGTCCCGTCTCTATAACCAGTGTGTTCTGCCCACCATGACGTACGGTGCTGAGACGTGGACGCTCACGCAAGAGGTTGAGTACAGGGTGAGAGTTGCACAGAGAGCCATGGAGCGTTCCATGCTCGGCATAAGATTGATAGACCGAGTTCCAAACGTCGAGATCCGAAGACGAACGAAAGTTTTCGATATCGGAAAACGAGTCATGGAACTCAAATGGAGCTGGTTAGGACATCTGGCAAGGCGCAGTGATGACAGGTGGAGTAAGGCAGTGGTAGAGTGGCGTCCAAGGACTAGAAGACGAAGCGTCGGTCATCTGGCGGCGAGATGGACAGACGACATTGTTACCATAGCGGGTAGAACCTGGATGAGGTTGGCACAGGAGCGTGGGGATTGGCACATGAAAAGAGAGGCCTATGCTCAGCAGTGGGTGAAAACGGGCTGTGGATGACTTAGTACCACCAACAATGTTGGTCTAAATTTTTGCCAGATTTAAAAAGCTTTTTAAAGCTCTATCGCTCATGAGTCGAAGGGTGCCCATAACCGCAAAGAATCAAAAACGTTAGCACCAGAATATTGCATTAGTCCTGACGCTATGCCACCGTTTTGGAATGAAAACTTTAGACACACATGCATTTGAATGACAAACCTACAAATTCATGTATCGGGTACAAGTCATTCAAATTATTATTATTTTAAAATAACCGCGGAGTTTCTTGACGGTTCTTCTCCATAGGAAACGAACAATTGGAACCGTGCACCTAGCTTCTGACGTATCATAAGTGCCCATGTAGGTTTATGTGAAATAAAATAATATGAATTAGATGCTACTGCTTAACCTGTGGCCCTGAACTGATTATCTCACCTAGAAACAGACCTTTATTATTATCGGTATTAACTAATAACCGACAGATCTCGACATCACTAAACGGTGTTTGCCGTTTTTGCATGAAGTTGTCATTAAAGCTCTATGTTAATGTTATGTGCGAATTGATTTGAAAATACCGACGCTTGCATTACCGTAGCTATTAACATTCTTGTGTGTGAGGTTTTAAAGCTATTGAATACGCTAGTATTTTTTTAATATTTGAAAGGCTCGCATTTGGACCAAAGAAACGATGGATGGACTGTGTGAAAGATGATATGGTTAGAAAGGAGGTGACCGCCGAGTAGCGACTAATAGAGGAAGAAAAAGAAATGTTGCGCTTGCGCCGATCCCAAATAAATTAGGATAAGGACAGGAGGATGATGATAGGGTCGCTTTGGCCTTTATCTCAACGATGCGAACAATGATGGTGGACCAACATCCGCCAAAAGGTTAGGTTTTGAAGAAATACTGGCGAAATGCTAAGTCATGTCTGATGCCATTTACCTACCGTGGAAAAACTAATATCATTTACCTACACAGCAATAAAAACTATCAGATTTCATATTATAGTTATAAAAACGCGATAATAATCCGAGCAGGTACTTGATCGTAATCTTAAATGATTGTTTTGATCTTGTGCACCGTTCTAAAAATAAAAGAAGAATGGGACCTGCTACTCGTACAAAGTCTTCTCACGTGGCGCAGTAAATTATAAAATGTTATGAGAAATGTTAAGGCATTTTTTAATCTTCAGAATCAAATGAACTATCTTCTTTTTCGTATGAAAATACTCGTGGATAGGGACCCTACGGCTGGAAAGGTAAAGGGTGGTATGCTGGACTTCTACCTACTAAGCCACGCTTAGCCGTCCGAAGCACGTGTGACACCGGACACCCCGAAGCCACTCGCGTCGTAGTGTCCGCTGGAACTAGTATTGTTACCATTTCAAAATTCAAAAAGTCCTGACAAAAAGCCAGACATTTGCGAAAAAAAAAAAACTCCGGACATTTTAATATTTAGGTACTCATTATTGTTTAAATACCGACTCATAGAACTCTTTATGTTTTCTATAGAAATAAAAAAGTCCTCTCATTTAGTAAAGTCTGGAAAAATTGCAAGGCAAGATAAAGCCGGACATGTCCGGACAAATCACTGCTTCGACGGTTTTTACGACTTAACAGAACATCAAGATTTCTTATGATGTGTAAGTTTAATATGAACGTGTATATGTATATTATTAATGATACATCATTAGTATTACGTATATACCTGCATAAATAATTAATTATGTATTAATTACGATTACCCATTTGCGTTAATTCTTCGTCATAGTTAATGGACACCGATTTGATGCTTGACAATGTATCATGAATGCTGCGCGTGTATACTGCGCTGTAATTTATAAGTGTCACTTTTTATTCATGACCAACGGATTGAACCCGGAATAAATGGCGTTATAGATGCCTTCTGTCAATCTTAGTTGCCTTTTTCTAACGTATTTTACGCAAGTTTTTATTTTATTGGTTGGGAGTCAAGTAGACCGCCTGATGACACGTGCAGCACCAGAGACATCGCAGGTGCATTGTCACCCCAGACAGTTATTACTCCGGCACCCTTCAAATTGGAATACAGCATTGCTGCTTAAATGATAAATGATTTTATTTCTGTAAGTAGGTTTATACAAACACTTTTACACGTCAAACATTTTCTTTTTTAAAACTAGATGAGACCGGCGTCTCCTATCTGACTACTCTGAGAAGAAAGGCGGAAACAAACTCAGAGGTCACAATCTCTTTTAAAGTCCAGACATAATCTTGGTCAGATCAGACATAGTCTTGGTCCAGACATAATCTTAGTGGGAGTACCTAATAGGTTTGGTAAGAGGTCTCCGGACAATCTCCGTCACAAAGAGCGCTAGACCTACTATAAAGTTATAGAGGCCTCTTGGCCTTTCCTAACTTAGTTACGCACATATTGTCTTTGATTCGCCTTGCTCGGGCACAGAGATCAGTTGTACTCCTGCCGTGTCAAAAAACCCGGTGGCCTTCCTAAAAAACATAGCTACAATACCTATTTGTGAAAACTGGCCTTATTTGTGTTATTAACAAATGCAATATTGTACATAAGCTGTAAGTTTAAAAAACAATTAAATAAAATACATCCTACTATAATAGGTATTATAAATGTAAAAGTTTGTGAAGATGTTTGGATGTTTGTTATTCAATCACGCAAAAATGGCTGGCAGATAGCTTATAACATGGATTAACACATAGGATACTTTTTATCCCGGTGAACCGACATCCACGCGGGCGAAGCCGCGGGAAAATCTAGTAATAAATAAGGGAGTTCCGAGTGTGTTACGCCTGAATCAATGCTCTTCCCGTAAGTTCTAAGATCGACTTCCTCTCTTGTCATTCTGTACTAGGTCCAGGAACCTAACCTCAGCAATCTACCTGTTTGACGGTTATTTTATTGTGATTACCAGCTGTTTGTGTCCCGCTGCAGAGCAAAGGGCTCCCTTCCCTCCTCCCACTTATCCCTAGCTGCTGCAGTACGACGACGGTAGACGGTTATTTTACTTCAGCAACAGTTATTTTACCCTTTACTTGAGCATTCACAGCTGGGAGCCATTTCAGTTGTGTATCTTTTTAATAACGGCCACTTATATATATTATTATACACTTCTGGACACATCTATTGGCCCACCGAGTTTAGGTTTCGATGGCCCCTACCGAAATATGATTGCTAGATTGAACAAAAACTGTTGATGCAGTTTTAAACCTGATACATTTTACCATCTTTTTCGATCGTATTGTTTTAAATTTGAATTCAGAATACCATACGACATGGAGCTACGCCTAACAAGTCGGATATGCGCCTTGTTAAAGGCAATTGATTTTTGAATAAAAAACATGTTTTATCAAATAAAGGTTTAATTTAATAACGCGTGTTGCCTCCATGGGCATCTACCACAGCTCTCATACGATTAGGCATAGATTTTATCAACCGCTCTATGAAATTTTGAGGGATCATCTCCCATTCCTCTTCTATGGCAGTTTTCAACTCCTGCATCGTCTGGGCAACTGGCTGACGAGCCCTAACACGTCTTTTTAGCTCGTCCCACATGTGCTCAATGGGGTTCATGTCTGGGCTTCTGGCTGGCCAGTCCATAACTGTGATGTTCACATCCCGAAGATATTCCCTGACGATGCCGGCCGCATGGGCTCTTGCATTATCATGCATAAAAAGGAAATTTGGGCCCACATAGTCCGCGTATGGTATCACGTGAGGTTCTAAGCACTCACGAATGTACCTTTCAGCATTTAATGTTGGCAGCCGTGGTCCTGTAACAACCTCAAGTTGAGTTTTGCCGCTCGCGGATATACCGCCCCAGACAATCCATGAGCCACCGCCATAAGCAACCCTCTCTTCAAAGCAGCATTGTGCGAAACGCTCTCCCTTACGTCGGTAGACCTTCTTCCTTCCATCATTGCCATGTAACACAATTTTAGACTCATCAGAAAAGAGTACACGGCTCCAATTTTGCTGTGTCCAATTTAAATGACTGCGTGCGAAATGAAGGCGCGCTGTTCGGTGGGCTCGCGTTAGTTTGGGCCCATTAGCTGGCTTGTGTGGTACCATATCGCGTTCTTTTAACCTTCTCCGAACAGTTCGAGCGCTCACAGATACTCCGTGGAAGTCGCGAAGTTGGTTTTGTATCTCAATGGAGGTAAGGTGACGATTTCTCAAGCTGGTCGTCACGATGAATCGATCCTGCCTTTCAGTTGTGACCCGAGATCGTGGCCTTCCTTGGCGACGAACAAAGCCGCCAGTCTCTAGGTACCTCCGATAAACATTTCGGACCGCAGATCGACTTAAATTAAGTTGAGCACTCACGTTTCTTTGGCTGTGTCCGGCCTGAATAAGTGCCACAGCTTGGGCGGCGACTTCAGGTGAAGTATCCATAGATTATTGATAGAACCTCACCTTAATGTTAAGAATAAGTAATGTTTGTTGCAAAACCAAAGATATCAATCACTTTTTCAAGAATTAAATCCAAGTAAACCAATAAAACCAAGTTTTCTTAGTATTCGATTGTTTGATATCAACAAACAGGCTCCAAATTGTCTTTTGTATCTTTAAATTCTGTGTTCGAAATTCAAAAAAAGACTATTGAATGAAATTGTGAATGTGCCAGGTTCAAAACTGCATAAAAACTTTTTGCTCGACCTAATATAAAATTTTAGCTAGGACCAAACGAAACTGAAAATACAAGGTGGGCCAATAGATGTGTCCAGAAGTGTATATCTTTGTCTTGTATTGATATGAACTAAATCTTTACTATCAGTCCACGTTCAAGGAAATAAAAATATAAGACTCATACATAAAAATGGGTGCGAGAGACGGCGTGATACAAATTTGAATGCGGAATTCGCAGGGCATGCGCGCATCTTTATGACACAATCGGTGAAAACGTGACGCGAATCCTGCGCAGCCATTGTTGTCGTTTTTGTTGCGCGCCTTTGTGATATTGGACAAATATACTGTTTGCGTGTAAACATATGATTACAGTGTGATGGGCAAATTGGATCCACCCTTCTGTAACAGATTGGAGACATGGAAAATCAATTACAATGTCTAGTTTCAGACAGATTGAGCAGATAACATGGGAGATCTTACAATGTAAACTGTGTGTTCACACAGGCTAGTCTCTGTTTAAATAATCTTATTATTGTACTTCTGTAAAATAGCAACAGTTCACATATACACAAAATACCACTTTAAAGATATACTTACAAGGTGTAATTTTAATCACTGTTAAGCTCTTAAGAGGTCATTGTATTCACCATTATGAAATGCTGTGTCAATGATTCGTATTAAATGTTTTGGGAGTAAAATTAGTCACCTGAATACTTGCCTGTGACGAGTTTAAAAGAAAAAAACTTTAAAGAAACCGAGAGTCACGTAATCTTCCCGTTATTGTGATCATTTATTTGTAGTGGACCATACCTGGGACCCTTCTGGTAACGGAGATATTGAAGGTCAAAGTGGCAACTTTTTTATATGTTTTTTTACGAAAATAAGTTTTAAATGTTATAGCTTAATTTTAATTACTCTCACGATCCCTGTACCGTCGCATGCACCCATAGACACAACGTGTTGCGCGCGTTACGTTGCGCACTACCGTAAGCAGCGAATGTTCACGCCATAAATAAGAGCCGTGACAGCAATTATTGTGGCACAAAGTTACTTAGTTTGATGTACAGAACGCGGAGATGACGGCTTCGTGAACAGTCTTGTTACACCCTGTAGGTGTGTCCATGACCAGCTTCAGAACGACCCTCGTGGTACAGCCAGGAAGTGTGACATGGACTGGTACCCGTCACCGCGGTCACATTTAGTTTAGCTTTGGTGGCACCTTTTTAATCGACTCCTTCGACACGTATACAGTATGTAATATTATTGGACTGCAATACATTCTCTTAATAATATGATAATCTATTCGGGCTTTCAAACAACTTACACATTTTTATAGGTGTATGTATGTATGTTTGTCCACGCATTTCTCCGAAACTATTAATCGGATTGTGACCATTTTTTTACTGGCTTACATTTACTTCAACTTAGGGAACAGTGCAAGTTTCCTCAAAATCGGTTGAGAAGTTTTCAAGATATGGACTAATAGTTGTAAGTGTGACGGCCTGGCTTATTGACACGAGCTACGGGTGTGGTGTCAATGGGAAACCAACTCAAAACCTTGGTCAAATTCTAGTGCAACACTATTAACTACTTATTACAAACAAATATTCCAGTTTTTACTTAAAACTAAAAATTACGAAATAAAAAAGTAATTTAAAAAAAAATTATCGACTTCAAAAAGAAAAAATGCAGATCCCAAGACACCGATATCCGAAATTAAAGTTATTTCATAACTTTGAGTTAATTTCTTTTTGAAGTCGATCTAATTTTTTTAAATTACTTTTTTATCCTTCGTTTATTTATCGATATATATCAAATGGCGGTCGCCACATTATTGTGCGATTCAATCAGCATTTACTCCTTTGATTGTTGCATGTTTTGAAGTATAATGTAAGACACATTCCAAGACAGCCTGTTTGGGATTAGGCGCAAGTTTACAACTCGAACTAAACGCGCATGCGTCTAATAAGCAAATTATGAACTGGTAAATGACTTTATGCTTGAGTCAATCTGCCTAGCCTGTTCCCAACTAAGTATGTTGGGGTTGGCTTCCAGTCTAACCTGTGCCTTGAAAATCCATTACGAAACTATTTTAAATCGCTTTCAGCTAATAACAACGCCAATGCGTTAACAAGGGACACATTATGGCAACACACACACACACACAAACACAAAAATGACATTAAAGTTATGGCCAAAAGAAAATTCTGGAACAACTCCCAAAAAGGTTGTATAGTGTAGCGAAAAATAAAAAAATAAACATTTTCACCATTTTAAAAAATACGTATAATTTTGGTTAAAAAAATACACTTAATATAAAATGTAAAAAAAGAATAATTTGAAAAAAAAAATATAAAAAGTTGCTAATTGGTTTAATAATAATATGATCGATCACGAGAAAACTTAGGTCTTTCTGGGTAAAATACACGAATTTCGTTAACGACCTATCTAATCGATTGCAATCGCTTATTTAGGGTTCGCTTACGTGATGTACGGTACAGGAAATAGAAATTAGATAACTAAGCTAACTCGTGTTTAACACGTTCGTAAATTAAGATAAAATTGTCTTCGAATAATAAGTAACTAGTGAAGGTATATCTAACTATATCACTTAGCTAGAGGCAATCTGTGGCTAGAGTATAGGAAAAGGTATCCTCGTCCTAAAACATGGATGGATGGGATTCAACATTGCAATTGTCCTTCCTATGACAAACAATATCGGACATTAGAACAGGAAAAAAAAGACCATAATTTCCCCACGGCAGCAACTAAAAGGATTAAGTACCAGAAGTTGAGGAAACGCGAGGCGGGAAACAACCTCGCTTGTAATGAAACGCGAGGCGGGAAACAACCTCGCTTGTAATGAAACGCGAGGCGGGAAACAACCTCGCTTGTAATGAAACGCGAGGCGGGAAACAACCTCGCTTGTAATGAAACGCGAGGCGGGAAACAACCTCGCTTGTAATGAAACGCGAGGCGGGAAACAACCTCGCTTGTAATGAAACGCGAGGCGGGAAACAACCTCGCTTGTAATGAAACGCGAGGCGGGAAACAACCTCGCTTGTAATGAAACGCGAGGCGGGAAACAACCTCGCTTGTAATGAAACGCGAGGCGGGAAACAACCTCGCTTGTAATGAAACGCGAGGCGGGAAACAACCTCGCTTGTAATGAAACGCGAGGCGGGAAACAACCTCGCTTGTAATGAAACGCGAGGCGGGAAACAACCTCGCTTGTAATGAAACGCGAGGCGGGAAACAACCTCGCTTGTAATGAAACGCGAGGCGGGAAACAACCTCGCTTGTAATGAAACGCGAGGCGGGAAACAACCTTGCTTGTAATGAAACGCGAGGCGGGAAACAACCTTGTTTGTAATGAAACGCGAGGCGGGAAACAACCTTGTTTGTAATGAAACGCGAGGCGGGAAACAACCTTGTTTGTAATGAAACGCGAGGCGGGAAACAACCTCGCTTGTAATGAAACGCGAGGCGGGAAACAACCTCGCTTGTAATGAAACGCGAGGCGGGAAACAACCTCGCTTGTAATGAAACGCGAGGCGGGAAACAACCTCGCTTGTAATGAAACGCGAGGCGGGAAACAACCTCGCTTGTAATGAAACGCGAGGCGGGAAACAACCTCGCTTGTAATGAAACGCGAGGCGGGAAACAACCTCGCTTGTAATGAAACGCGAGGCGGGAAACAACCTCGCTTGTAATGAAACGCGAGGCGGGAAACAACCTCGCTTGTAATGAAACGCGAGGCGGGAAACAACCTCGCTTGTAATGAAACGCGAGGCGGGAAACAACCTCGCTTGTAATGAAACGCGAGGCGGGAAACAACCTCGCTTGTAATGAAACGCGAGGCGGGAAACAACCTTGCTTGTAATGAAACGCGAGGCGGGAAACAACCTTGTTTGTAATGAAACGCGAGGCGGGAAACAACCTTGTTTGTAATGAAACGCGAGGCGGGAAACAACCTTGTTTGTAATGAAACGCGAGGCGGGAAACAACCTTGTTTGTAATGAAACGCGAGGCGGGAAACAACCTTGTTTGTAATGAAACGCGAGGCGGGAAACAACCTTGTTTGTAATGAAACGCGAGGCGGGAAACAACCTTGTTTGTAATGAAACGCGAGGCGGGAAACAACCTTGTTTGTAATGAAACGCGAGGCGGGAAACAACCTTGTTTGTAATGAAACGCGAGGCGGGAAACAACCTTGTTTGTAATGAAACGCGAGGCGGGAAACAACCTTGTTTGTAATGAAACGCGAGGCGGGAAACAACCTTGTTTGTAATGAAACGCGAGGCGGGAAACAACCTTGTTTGTAATGAAACGCGAGGCGGGAAACAACCTTGTTTGTAATGAAACGCGAGGCGGGAAACAACCTTGTTTGTAATGAAACGCGAGGCGGGAAACAACCTTGTTTGTAATGAAACGCGAGGCGGGAAACAACCTTGTTTGTAATGAAACGCGAGGCGGGAAACAACCTTGTTTGTAATGAAACGCGAGGCGGGAAACAACCTTGTTTGTAATGAAACGCGAGGCGGGAAACAACCTTGTTTGTAATGAAACGCGAGGCGGGAAACAACCTTGTTTGTAATGAAACGCGAGGCGGGAAACAACCTTGTTTGTAATGAAAC
This sequence comes from Fissipunctia ypsillon, assembly GCA_947568875.1. Taxonomy (NCBI): domain Eukaryota; kingdom Metazoa; phylum Arthropoda; class Insecta; order Lepidoptera; family Noctuidae; genus Fissipunctia; species Fissipunctia ypsillon. Next base: position 1,706,775 of record OX387650.1, on the reverse strand, counting down.
GCGAGGCGGGAAACAACCTTGTTTGTAATGAAACGCGAGGCGGGAAACAACCTTGTTTGTAATGAAACGCGAGGCGGGAAACAACCTTGTTTGTAATGAAACGCGAGGCGGGAAACAACCTTGCTTGTAATGAAACGCGAGGCGGGAAACAACCTTGCTTGTAATGAAACGCGAGGCGGGAAACAACCTTGTTTGTAATGAAACGCGAGGCGGGAAACAACCTTGTTTGTAATGAAACGCGAGGCGGGAAACAACCTTGTTTGTAATGAAACGCGAGGCGGGAAACAACCTTGTTTGTAATGAAACGCGAGGCGGGAAACAACCTTGCTTGTAATGAAACGCGAGGCGGGAAACAACCTTGCTTGTAATGAAACGCGAGGCGGGAAACAACCTTGTTTGTAATGAAACGCGAGGCGGGAAACAACCTTGTTTGTAATGAAACGCGAGGCGGGAAACAACCTTGCTTGTAATGAAACGCGAGGCGGGAAACAACTTTGTATGTAATGAAACGCGAGGCGGGAAACAACCTTGCTTGTAATGAAACGCGAGGCGGGAAACAACCTTGCTTGTAATGAAACGCGAGGCGGGAAACAACCTTGTTTGTAATGAAACGCGAGGCGGGAAACAACCTTGTTTGTAATGAAACGCGAGGCGGGAAACAACCTTGCTTGTAATGAAACGCGAGGCGGGAAACAACCTTGTTTGTAATGAAACGCGAGGCGGGAAACAACCTTGTTTGTAATGAAACGCGAGGCGGGAAACAACCTTGCTTGTAATGAAACGCGAGGCGGGAAACAACCTTGTTTGTAATGAAACGCGAGGCGGGAAACAACCTTGTTTGTAATGAAACGCGAGGCGGGAAACAACCTTGCTTGTAATGAAACGCGAGGCGGGAAACAACCTTGTTTGTAATGAAACGCGAGGCGGGAAACAACCTTGTTTGTAATGAAACGCGAGGCGGGAAACAACCTTGCTTGTAATGAAACGCGAGGCGGGAAACAACCTTGTTTGTAATGAAACGCGAGGCGGGAAACAACCTTGCTTGTAATGAAACGCGAGGCGGGAAACAACCTTGTTTGTAATGAAACGCGAGGCGGGAAACAACCTTGCTTGTAATGAAACGCGAGGCGGGAAACAACCTTGCTTGTAATGAAACGCGAGGCGGGAAACAACCTCGCTTGTAATGAAACGCGAGGCGGGAAACAACCTTGCTTGTAATGAAACGCGAGGCGGGAAACAACCTTGCTTGTAATGAAACGCGAGGCGGGAAACAACCTTGCTTGTAATGAAACGCGAGGCGGGAAACAACCTTGCTTGTAATGAAACGCGAGGCGGGAAACAACCTTGCTTGTAATGAAACGCGAGGCGGGAAACAACCTTGCTTGTAATGAAACGCGAGGCGGGAAACAACCTTGCTTGTAATGAAACGCGAGGCGGGAAACAACCTTGCTTGTAATGAAACGCGAGGCGGGAAACAACCTTGCTTGTAATGAAACGCGAGGCGGGAAACAACCTTGCTTGTAATGAAACGCGAGGCGGGAAACAACCTTGCTTGTAATGAAACGCGAGGCGGGAAACAACCTTGCTTGTAATGAAACGCGAGGCGGGAAACAACCTCGCTTGTAATGAAACGCGAGGCGGGAAACAACCTCGCTTGTAATGAAACGCGAGGCGGGAAACAACCTCGCTTGTAATGAAACGCGAGGCGGGAAACAACCTCGCTTGTAATGAAACGCGAGGCGGGAAACAACCTTGCTTGTAATGAAACGCGAGGCGGGAAACAACCTTGCTTGTAATGAAACGCGAGGCGGGAAACAACCTCGCTTGTAATGAAACGCGAGGCGGGAAACAACCTTGCTTGTAATGAAACGCGAGGCGGGAAACAACCTCGCTTGTAATGAAACGCGAGGCGGGAAACAACCTCGCTTGTAATGAAACGCGAGGCGGGAAACAACCTCGCTTGTAATGAAACGCGAGGCGGGAAACAACCTTGCTTGTAATGAAACGCGAGGCGGGAAACAACCTCGCTTGTAATGAAACGCGAGGCGGGAAACAACCTCGCTTGTAATGAAACGCGAGGCGGGAAACAACCTCGCTTGTAATGAAACGCGAGGCGGGAAACAACCTTGCTTGTAATGAAACGCGAGGCGGGAAACAACCTTGCTTGTAATGAAACGCGAGGCGGGAAACAACCTTGCTTGTAATGAAACGCGAGGCGGGAAACAACCTTGCTTGTAATGAAACGCGAGGCGGGAAACAACCTTGCTTGTAATGAAACGCGAGGCGGGAAACAACCTTGCTTGTAATGAAACGCGAGGCGGGAAACAACCTTGCTTGTAATGAAACGCGAGGCGGGAAACAACCTTGCTTGTAATGAAACGCGAGGCGGGAAACAACCTTGCTTGTAATGAAACGCGAGGCGGGAAACAACCTTGCTTGTAATGAAACGCGAGGCGGGAAACAACCTTGCTTGTAATGAAACGCGAGGCGGGAAACAACCTTGCTTGTAATGAAACGCGAGGCGGGAAACAACCTTGCTTGTAATGAAACGCGAGGCGGGAAACAACCTTGCTTGTAATGAAACGCGAGGCGGGAAACAACCTTGCTTGTAATGAAACGCGAGGCGGGAAACAACCTTGCTTGTAATGAAACGCGAGGCGGGAAACAACCTTGCTTGTAATGAAACGCGAGGCGGGAAACAACCTTGCTTGTAATGAAACGCGAGGCGGGAAACAACCTTGCTTGTAATGAAACGCGAGGCGGGAAACAACCTTGCTTGTAATGAAACGCGAGGCGGGAAACAACCTTGCTTGTAATGAAACGCGAGGCGGGAAACAACCTTGCTTGTAATGAAACGCGAGGCGGGAAACAACCTTGCTTGTAATGAAACGCGAGGCGGGAAACAACCTTGCTTGTAATGAAACGCGAGGCGGGAAACAACCTTGCTTGTAATGAAACGCGAGGCGGGAAACAACCTTGCTTGTAATGAAACGCGAGGCGGGAAACAACCTTGCTTGTAATGAAACGCGAGGCGGGAAACAACCTTGCTTGTAATGAAACGCGAGGCGGGAAACAACCTTGCTTGTAATGAAACGCGAGGCGGGAAACAACCTTGCTTGTAATGAAACGCGAGGCGGGAAACAACCTTGCTTGTAATGAAACGCGAGGCGGGAAACAACCTTGCTTGTAATGAAACGCGAGGCGGGAAACAACCTTGCTTGTAATGAAACGCGAGGCGGGAAACAACCTTGCTTGTAATGAAACGCGAGGCGGGAAACAACCTTGCTTGTAATGAAACGCGAGGCGGGAAACAACCTTGCTTGTAATGAAACGCGAGGCGGGAAACAACCTTGCTTGTAATGAAACGCGAGGCGGGAAACAACCTTGCTTGTAATGAAACGCGAGGCGGGAAACAACCTTGTTTGTAATGAAACGCGAGGCGGGAAACAACCTTGCTTGTAATGAAACGCGAGGCGGGAAACAACCTTGCTTGTAATGAAACGCGAGGCGGGAAACAACCTTGCTTGTAATGAAACGCGAGGCGGGAAACAACCTTGCTTGTAATGAAACGCGAGGCGGGAAACAACCTTGCTTGTAATGAAACGCGAGGCGGGAAACAACCTTGCTTGTAATATTAATGAAATTTTCCAACAATAACGATATGTTTTTAGAATTCCATGGCTGCTGTAAAATATATCAGACAATTTATAATATTATTCGATCGAACTCAATCCATTGTCTCTGCAACTGACGCTAGCTCTAAAAAAATGAAAGACTTAATAATATGTCAGAAAAAACTATTCAAATTTATTTGGAAAATTATGCAATAAAAAATGAAAAAGTAAAAAATATCGACCAGAAATAAGATGAAGAGAAAAAAAAAATGGTTGTCATTAGAAAACCAAAAGGTTTTAAAATGCAGTGTTACGCTGCAATAGGTTAATTTTATATAAATAATGTTTTTTTTTTGTCGTTTCATTGATTTAACGATATATCAAAGTGCGGTCGCCACAACATTCTGCGATAACATCAGCATTTACTACTATGATTGTTGCATGTTTTGGAGTATAATGATTGTATTGTATTATGTTCACGATACAGCATTTAATGTGAAATTGATTTGAGTTTCATTGCCTGAACTAAATATTATGTATATTGTATAGTTTACAGTTTACGAAGGCTCACATATTTCAGTAACTCTGTCATCTGTGTTCTGTTCAGCACCCTAATTGCGTAATCACAATCTGAATGATTTTTATGCTTCATATGTTCGAAAAATTTGTCTGCTCAACGGCGTAAATAACGCAATGAATGTTGTTGAACTGTCAAAATGAAACCGATTCCTACTGTGTGTCCAATTACGGTGCAGGTTGTATTTGCAAAGATAATATTTAACTCGAGTGACCGGTCGGGGGTCGTATGGCTAAATCTGAACAGAACGCAGTAAAAAAGGATACCTTCATTAATAAAATTATGTTTGGTGACAGCAAAACGGTCAGCGGGGTAATTGCGTAACACACGAACAATTGTAATGCCTTTCATTTTGACAGTTCGACCATTAAGTTATCTGTGTTGTCGGGCAGGCGAACTTTTCAAACATTCCATTGAACTCATCTTTATTGTGGATCATAGGAAAGTGTACATACAGCTGGTGTTAATAAGTTTTGTGAACAGCTATGTCCTACCCTTAGGGCGTACAATAAAATATATTAATACATATACATAATGACGTAATGAATTTGGAATTTCATTCAAAATGGATTGTGAAAGAAAGTTTCTTGCGCAATTGGAGCGCAGGTCATAAAACATAAAGTCTAGGAATGAAACTAACAGCTCCCTCCTCAGAGGACCAAAGGACCAATAACAACATGAAATGTCGAATGTTTCTCATTCCAAGACAGCCTGTTTGGGATTGGGCGCAATTTTACGACTCGAACTAAACGCGCATGCGCCTAAGCAAATTATGAACTGATAAATGACTTTATTCTTGTGTCAATCTGCCTGCCTTTTCCCAACTAAGTACGTTGGGGTTGGCTTCCAGTCTAACCGGATGCAGCTAATTATTTCCTTGAAGTCTACGAAAATGCTAAAGTAACTGTAATACATGTAGGATATGTACAAATTGTCCCATTACTAACAGAGCACCTGCCATCTAATCTCTTCACCACCCTTGGTTGACTGGTAGAGAATGCCTAAGGCATTAAGGTGAAAGCGCAAGGGTTGCCCGCGAAATTCAAATTTTCTTACGTTTATTGCAATTTGCAGATCAGTATTAGGTTGTATGTTGATCAAAGTATGATACGCGACCGTAACAAATATGAGTTTACAGAATTATAATCATTAAAGTCATCAATACAACTCTCTAAGACCAAGTAAGTCTATTGAATGACTTTTTTATGAAATCTTAACATTTCAGGATTATACTAACTTAAGGAATTGTATTACTAATTCTAATATTATAATTCTATAAATAAATATTTGTTACGGTCGCGTATCATACTTTGATCAACATACACTCAGACACTGAGCCGCAAATCGCAAAAATCGTAAGAAAATTTGAATTTCGCGGGCTACCTTAGCGCTTCCCCCTTAAGTCCGCCTTTGTACTTTTTTAAGTGTGAGAAGTTTAAATAAATAAATAAATAAATAAATGCGTATGTTTGTTGCTGTGCTGCATACTAATGAACTTATTCAACGAATTACCTTTACTGTGAAGATAGGTACCTACTTCTATGTATAAAAGCTGTCATGTGCCTTGAAAATCCAATACGAAACTATTTTCAATCGCTTTCACCTAATAACAACGCCAATGCGTAACCAAGAGACACATGATTATGGCAACACACACACACACACAAACAGAAAAATGACATTAAAATTATGGCCAAAAGAAAATTCTGGAAAAACTTCCAAAATGGTTGTATAGGTTAATTTTATACAAATAACACATAACATCAACACACAACATCACACCTTGTTTCCCCGAAGGGTTAGGTAGAGGTGTACCTATAGTACACCCACATTTCGCCAGACAAACAATAACGTACAAATAATAACCTTTTTTTATGGACGAGACAAAAGTCCGGTGTAAAAATCGTATAAAAATGGATTTAAGGAGAATGGGCCCCTTATTTTGGTGCCGTGTCAAGAGTATTTACTTCTCAAAAATTAAGTCGTATTTTTACATGTTCAAGTTTTTTTTATCAACATTTCTTCTACCCTAGTATTGGAAAACATAATAAATTATTTATTTTATTGAATTTATATCAGTTCCGCCATTAAAACTTAACATGAAAGTTGCCAGACTTGCCAGACGACAGACCATGCCAATTAAATAATTGTAATCGATTGAAAATATCGATATTTTACTAATCCGCCGATTAAAATGACCGGAGATAGGCTACAATAGCTTTTCTTCCGTCGTAATCTAGCAACACTCGTGTAACTGATTAGGCGCAAAGTAGACAACGGGCGACTCAAATAAACAAAATAAAAGTAATAAATGAACTAAAGAAAAAAAAACGAAAGATTTATCATTTGAGGGAGTGTATATTCTACACACAGACATAATAATGTAATATTATAACTAGGAGATTCTACCGGTCTTAGCTCTGCGGTGCTTGAAGCTACGATCCTGAAATGATGTGGAGGCCTTCTGCTCGATAGCGAAGAACTAAGGCGGAAACAGACGCTCCGGTTGTCCTTCCGACTGTCTGATCGGATTATCAAATCGGATTAACTGCACCCATGCTCTGGTTTTGCTTTCTGACACTTTTTTGAAGACGGGTATCCGATTGTCTGATCGGATTCGGGCTGCCAGATTCTGGATGTTATAAAACCGGACAAAAATAAAAATTCATAAAATCCGTAGCTCACATTTGAAAGACTTCAGCATCATAGAATAATGTCATAATTTTTATAATTAGACATTACTTACATTAGAAAGAGAAGAGGACGTATCGATGTGTGATGTGAAAATAAATGACAAAAGTGTGGAGCAAGTAAGTGAGTTTGTATATTTGGGGAGTCTGTTTACAAGGGATGGAAAGATAGATGAAGATGTGGAAAGGAGAGTAAATGCGGGAAATAAAGTGAATGGTGCTATACATGCAGTTGTGACCAACCAGTTAATGTCCAAAAAGGCCCGACTGGCTGTTCACAATGGTGTGCTGGTGCCTACGCTTATGTATGGAAGTGAATGTTGGGTATGGCAAAAGAAGCATGAAAGTAGAATAAATGCTGTGGAAATGCGTTCCTTGCGAAGCATGTGTGGTGTGACTATAAATGATAGACTTAGAAATAATGTGATAAGGCAACGGTGCGGTTTAAAAGAAGATGTAGTGACAAAAATTGAAAAGAGTATGCTTAGATGGTTTGGTCATGTTGAGAGGATGAATGAAAGTGGACTAACAAAAGGTATTTACACGGCAGATGTGAGTGGAAACGCCGGAAGAGGACGCCCTAGGAAGACATATAATGATCTTATTGGTGATGTTCTTCAGAAAGGTCAGGTGCGTAGTACTCGCAACCGGCGTGCGTGTATGACCAGATGTATGAATGTAAACGAGGCAAAAGGAGTATGTAAGGATCGTAGCAGGTGGCGTTCTGTAGTTTCTGCCTACCCCCATGGGAAGAAGGCGTGAGTTTATGTATGTATGTATGTAGACATTACTTGTATGAATCATCCACATCTGACCTCGGAGAGAGACAGAGGTCAGATTCTCTCTCGATCTCTCAGAATCACATAATGTTAAATCACGTAGGTACACGCGCTAGATTTCTCGTACCTACGTCTGGCAGCCCTGATCCGTCTATCGGAAGAGAAACCAGAGCGTCTGTTTCCAACCAAAAAAGTCCGAAGCGGTCGGTAGACCAAAGACAAGATCTATGTTTTCTATGATCTGATCCGATTATCGGGACGGAGCGTCTGTGCTGTGTAGAACAAAATGTATGGCAACTACGCCTTCTGATAGTCTGATCAGACAATCGGAAGAGCAACCGGAGCGTCTGTTTCCGCCCATAATCCCACATAATTATGTTTCATGGTACTTCCTACCGTCAGAAATATTCCGCTACATTCATTGCTGATTAGTTTCTTTAAGAAACAAAAGTTATTACCACAGACATTATTGTGGTTAGTACTCAGATAAGTACCCATACATACCTAAATAGCGTTTATTTTAATTATGTAAATAATATTATTTATAACAAATCGATTACCAAAATATTTAAATGGTCACACATAAACAAATCTATATGTCAAATTAGGCGTGGGTAAAGCACAAGATTAAAGAAGGTAAAGTGTATCATTTTTGTGATTGGAACATTTGCATCTGGCTCACTGAAATGATCCGAAACACTGATATGTTTATCGGCTCAAAGGATATAAAATACAGAAAGTTAGTTATTAGTGTAAACATTTAATGCAAAAAACGACCTTATAGTATGTGATATGTAAGCGCCTTAGTGGTCATTTTTACGTGCATGGATAACGACAACGGAAACCTTTGAGAGTAAGCGTGATACACATCTCATTTGGTATCTCTTTCTGACTTGTATAGATTGTAATATGTCACCCACTCACTCGCGACTCGCGAGTCAGTAGCAAAGTAACTTAGTAGGTATGTCTCAGTCTCCCTCTCTCGCTCACTGCTCAGTCGTCTCGCAAGCGACGCGTCGCGCGGAAAGAGCACAGAATGTTTCAGATCCAAATGATGCATTTGAAACGTTGCTACTGAACCAAACTTTTGAATCAGTACAATGATCCGGATCAGTGAGTCGGTTCCGTAAAGAGTTACACACGCCTCAGTCAAATCACTACATCAATCAAATTGTTTTGTGCCGTTCGTTTTGCGTCGAGTTGAATTTATTCCTCCGTATTTACTTCTGTACAAGCGCAAGTACTTACCTACATAATATCTAGCAAGAGAAGTTATGTACATAGTTTTTTCTAAATTCCGAAATCAATTAATACTTAATCAATATTATTATTTTAATTTCAAATATGTTTAAAACAAAAAAAAAACTTGTTTTGTAACCTCTTTTTCAGCATCCGAAAAAATATCATTTTTCTTAAACTAGGATACACAATTAAAAATCAATTTCAGGATATAAAAACATACTTCTAGGTCTACAAAACCAAGTTAAAACCACCATGACATGTAAAGTATTTTTTAGGAGCCCAAAACTCCTAACAAAATGGGCATTGCCCACAGTACGTTTGTATCAACTGTATTTATGTGCATTCTTAAAAGTAGTTTTATAAAAATATATGTTTATTTTTGTAAGTATTCCCTTTTTTAGGGTTCCGTAGTCAATAAGGAACCCTTATAGTTTCGCCATGTCCGTCCGTCTGTTAATCACGCCGACAAAGTGGTAAAATAAAATCATGAAAAAAAAATTTTTTTAGGGTACCTCCTGTACCTTCACGTAAAGTGGGGATGTTTTTTTTTCTCATCTACCTCATGGTGTGGGGTGTTGTTGGATAGGTGTTTCAAAAATATTGTAGGTTTGTGAAAACAATTTTTCGATTACTTAAGGGATCCGTTTCTGAAATATTAAGCTTTAAAGTGCTAATTTTAGTTAGAGTCAAGTGTGTTGTCCAAATCAGCTAAACGGTTAAAAAAATTCATGGTATTAGTATATACAATGAAGTTGACTATCACATCTAAGTAGGCTTTAAAACTTAACGAGTAATAGTCGACCAACTTACATTTGCAGTTGGAATGTATGAGAGAACATGTTTTTCAACTACAATATTAAGTTTGTTCTTGGGATAAACTCATCAACATTACGTGCCGGCCAAGTGTGTGCGTGGTCCGACACACACTTAGCTGGTTTCTCTATGCGGAGTTATAAACACGTTATATTAGAATACAATTGCATATTTAAAAAATGCATTCGTCCGATACTCCGCCAGAGATCAAAATAGATTAAAAAAAAATACATATTTTATTTATTAAGGGATAATAAACAACTACAACATATTTATCACATAAGGTTAACAAAACTTAAAGTAGTAATGTTGCAGTCCACTGCATTATCCGCAAATAAGACATACTTATTTATAGATCAGTGGTTGCCACTAGACGAGCATTACCACAATTAAAATTAAAATTATCAAAATTAAAATTAACAATACTTTGAAATAAATAAATAAGTTAATTTATAGCCAGCAAAAGCTACAAAGCCAAATCAGATCAGAAACAATTTCAATTACTAAAATTATGCAATAAATAACTAATAATAATAAGATTACAGTTGAGTTAAAAATTTTATAATATTAGATTTAAATTTATTTTTCGAGCATGCAAATATATCATTAAACGAGCATTACCAAAATTAACAATACCTACTTTGAAATAAATATATAAGTTACTATAAAGCCAGCAATAGCTACAAAACCAAATCAGATCAGAAACAATTTAATTTACCTAATTTATGCAATAAATAAATAATAATAAGATTACAATTAAGATAAAATTTTTATAATATTAGATTTAAATTTATTTTTCGAACATACAAATATATCAATATCAATGAAATTCGAATTATAAGATTCCAACATTCTATGAATAGGGCAGCGTAAGCCAGAGTTCGTACGACAAGAATTTAGCGCGAACAGAGTACGTGCACGAACCTGACGTACATGAACCGTTCGGGGGACAGAATAACACAGCTTACTCGTTAGATCAATGGCATCAAAATTGCTGTGAACAATATCATGGAGCACGTTGGCCTCCAGGTATTTGCGCCGGTTCTCTAAGCTGATAAGCTTGTACTTATCAAGAAGTTGGGAGTATGACAGATAAGTCTTAGTCCCATAACATCTATAGCACATAGCACGGAGGTACTTGCGCTGGACCCTTTCTATTCCAACTACATACTTTTGGTAGAAGGGGTTCCAAATAGGGACCGCATACTCTAACTGAGAGCGAATGAGCGTCTTGTACAGATAGAGATAGGTTGAGGTACGCTTAAATTCTGTTGAAGATCTTATCACAAATCCATACATTTTAAAAGCACTATTGACTATGGCTTCGATATGCTGGTTCAAGGACAGTTTGCCATCAAAGAGAACACCTAAATCCTTCACTATAGAAATATTATTTAAGGGGATACAGTTAAGGTTGTAATTGAAATTGAAAATGGAATTATTCATAGTAAAGTGTATATAGTTATACTTGGGGATACTAAGATGCAGCTTATTTTCAATACAGTAGGCAGTTAGTCTGTCTAGGTCCTCCTGAAAGGACTGGCAGTCGTCGATAGAACGTATCACCCTAAACGCCTTCAAGTCATCAGCGTACATTAAGAATTTGGACTTTTTAAAACATTTCCTAATATCGTTGATATAAATAACGAACAATAGCGGTCCCAGAATGGAGCCCTGTGGAACTCCGGAAGTAATATTAACAGAGACAGACTGGTGACCATTAACCACAACCCTTTGAACATATCTTGGCTAAACATAAGGATTCCATCAGGGAGTACCTACCTACCAACGGTTGAACTTACGCTGACGCTCCTGATATGCAGTCGGTAGCTAGACCTTACAAAGACTGCTGCGGCTGATGAAACTCGAGAATACAGTCTCTCGACGTAAGTATTCAGCGTTAACAGGTACATAATTGACCTTTGGACTCTCAACATATTTTGAAGAAGCTTGGTTGAAAAAAGTCCTTTACCACCCTTGTTCCTTATCTTTTGCTCTAATACGCATACAACCCCTGTCTCTTCAGAGTGAGAGTGAACAGGCTTCTTCTGGGTAAGCTCGCTCCATCGTCGACTTTGTCTCTGTCAACTCTGACCTAGAGTAGAGTCAAGAGCAAACCCATCTCAAATAAAAAGAAAAAAAAAACGAAGAGATAAATTCGCGATCACGTGAAGTGTCAGCAAATCAGTGCGCAGAAGGCCTAAAAAACATGATTACATGACGCTTAAGCATAACCAACCTATAATGCTCCCACTGCTGAGAAACAGGCCTCTCTCATCTCTGTAAGAGGTTTGGCGGGTGACGTGGTTGTCTCATGTCTTCGTATTTTTGGCTCTAGTCGTTACCTCACGATGTTTTCCTTTACATGGGAAACCATTACCTCCTTCTGCGAAGCAATAATGCTCGCGAAGGAGGAGGCGGGACGCGTGAGGGAGAGGCAAGCTTTGCGCCCTCACGCCCCTAGTCGCCGCAGGAGACGCCCTGGGCGTCGGGAATTGGCAGCCGATTCCCGGCCACCGTAGGCGCGGGCTTGCGGATGGCGAGCAATGGGTAGCTCGCCGTCCGGTAAGGACCAGGCCCGAATCGACGGTGCGTTGAGTTCCACGCGCGCCTCAAAGTGATGTCAGCAGCATTGAAGGGGTCCGCTAGGACCGATGCCAGTCGGGGTTGCGCGATGTTCGATAGAGTTACCGTGGCCCCGGCACAGGCAACAGAAGGAACATGAGTGGGTTTTAGTCAGTAAAAGTCTGACACGCCCTCCCGCTCCGCCCAGAGCGGGAGAAGTCATTTGATGATTTCCCATCCAAAAAAAAAAACGATATTTTCCTTTACAGTTTTGATACGAGTAGGTAAACATAACAATTCCGTAACAGCTGCTTCACACAAGTCAATTAAAATAAAATGTAGAAGTTAACAATGACATGTACTTAATCATTATTAGTAGCAGGTCATCATTCATTAGGCCCCGAGCGAGTAATTATCGACGCTATAAAGTGATAAATATAATCGGTTTAGTTGCAACACACGATATAACCTATTAGCACTTTGCGTGTATCCCCTTAGGGGTCATTATCATCATGATTTAGTTGAAATACGTCCACTGCTGGACATAGGCCTCCCCAAGCATCGCCACAATGACCGATCATGTGCCTCCCGCATCTAGCGGATTCCTGCGACCTTCAGCAGGCCTTCGGTCCATCTTGGGGGCAGCGTAATCACACTACGCCTTTCGTTATGCAATCTACTCGAATTTTCCAGAACTTCCTGAAGTTCTGGAAAATTTCTGAGTCACCCCTGGTTGACTTGTGAAGAATTCATTCGAGGAAACGACTTAGAAGGCATACTGGACCCAGAATGAAGAGGCGAGGACTTAAGAATTGTGGTGGAACCACAGACGTAAAAAAACGGTAAAGATAGGAAGCCTTCGTTAATTACCGGGATCCATATTTGAGGCCAGCCTGAGAAATGCCGAGACTATGAAGTTAGGCGTATCCCAGGAAAACGATTCAACGTCTTAAAATAAAAATAAAAATATTGGAGGATGGGAAGGAACCTCGACTTTAGAAGCTTGGAACTTATTCATTCTCTGAATCCCGATCGCAATCTGCGAAATTACGAAATTATTGGAGGTGGTTTATACTTTTAGTTTGTTGCATTTTCAGCTTAGATATTTGTCAATTTATCTAGAATAGAAAAACTACTTCATACGCTTTTGGTAGCTGTAATGAAATAGTACATTACTGCAGCGGCCGACAACAGAGTCAATGATGGACCAACGTGAAAAGTAGGCCGAGCGAAGCCGAGGAACACACGTGAGTTCATGCCTGGTGGCGGCCAAGGCTTGTATAGTACTTTTCTCAAATAATGCGCGGAAATTCAACTATTAATTATAAATTCCAAAATCTATGACAAACAGCAATAATTTTTCACGCGCCATTATATAATATGTTCATTTGTAGTTCGAGATTTAAATAAAATCTTCGATAGAGTTACCTCCTTGGTTGCCGTGTGTCGGAAGTGAATAGTTCATTCCATTTTTAAATCACACGTCAGATATGAATTTTCATAGTAGGTAATTTATTCGACCGCTAAACACGACAGATACATGGATTTTCAATACTCAATACTCAATTTTTTATTGCATTCCATATGTATTAGGTATATAGATGGTATAAAAAAAGTAAAAGATAAACCCTCCCTGTCGGGCACAGCAATTCAAGCAATTAGATATTATTATTCAAATTTATTTATTCATCACAATTTGTACAAGAATAGAACAGACGGTGACCCCCAAACTAGGCATTTGCCTGTATCTATTTATACTTAAATTATAAATTATTAGATGTTTTTAATTGGGTGTATAAATATGTATATTATTAGGTTTGTGAATAGGTATAGTTTAATAGTTATTTTTATTTTATGTATTGCATAAGAATGGCTAAGTAATAACATCCGCACGGGTCGATCCATCAGGTTAAGCTACGCTTGCCGAGGTTGGTTCGTGGATGGGTGACCATCTTTACAACCGAGACTCCTCCGTGCCTTGGAAAGCACGTTAAGTCGTTGGTCCCGGCTGTCATTCGTGGATCTTTGACAGTCGTTACGGGTCGTCAGAAGCCCGAAAGTCTGACAGCCAGTATTACCACAAGGGGTATCGTATTACCCAGTTACTGGGTTGTGGAGGTAAGATAGGCAGTCGCTCCATGTAAAATACTAGTATTCAGCTGCATCCGGTTACAATTATAAGATATATAAACAGGGAAGTGTGAGTATTTTGTGTTTACGGAAGTGTGGTTTGCAGCTATCTGTTTGTTCTATGTTTGTGATTATTCGAATTAACTTCTTTTGTAAAATAAATATGGTTTGTGAGTCTGTACTGTTACCCCACAGCATGACCCCATAGCTGAGCCATGCCTGGGCATATGCGTAGTAAGTGACAAGTGCAGTTCGCAGGTTGGTAGTTTTTTTAATTTCGCGTAGGGCGTATGAAAATTTTCATAGCTTTGCTCTTATTTTCTGTATATGGGAATTCCAATTTATGTGGGTATCTATAGACAAATCGAGAAGAGTAAATTCATTTACTGGTTCCAGTTTTGCATTATTAAAAAAACATATATTTTTAATGGGGATTTTTGATGGCGATGAAAAGTAATTAATTTAGTTTTGGTGAAGTTAATTTCTAGATTATGGTTATCCATCCAGTTTACAGCTGTAGGTTCATGCTATCATAGCTGGTCGCATGTATTTGACCAGTACAGCATTATTGGTTTATCTCGAAGAAGGTTGTCAAAATCTCGAATCGAATGTCTTAACATGTTTGAGAAAACTCAATTCATGCACATGGGAAGTTAGATAGCCCCTTCTTGGCAAAACAAATTTAATGATGGGCCGGTCTTATGTCACATGCGACATGCGCCGAGGTGCACCGTTGTGCGCGCTTGTTTGTTATCTATTATTTTAATATATAAGGCGCACGTGCGCAGTTATTGTCAACCGTCTCTTGTTGGTCTTTTATCTAGAGACAATACACCTACGCGGAATCAACTACGGTATTGTCGTTATGTTATACGTGATTATTATAATTTGCGTATGAGGTAGGTACCTTACCAGTGCCACTGTGAGTATGAGGAAATGTCGCATGGGAATGGGAATCTCGCTATTGAATGTTGAGAATGTTTATTAAATAAAGTCTGTTAAAATCGGAGGATGTTTACGCAATTTCCTCATATAAAATCGGTTTCTTCTTACAAAAAAGTGTGCAGGTATGAGTACCATCTATTTCCCCCATATATATTAAGCCTGCAGGTCCTTTTGGGTTCAACACAAGTATAAAATCATCATCATCACGCTCCTGCCCTCATCCTAATTTACTTGTGGTCGGCGCAACATGTCTTTGTCTTCCACACTTTTCTATTAGTCATCATCTCGGTAGTCACTCCCTTTCTCGCCATATCATCTTCCACACAGTCCATCCATCGTTTGTTTGGTCCTCCCCTACTCTTATAGCCATCCACATGCATACTCAGAACTTTTATCACGAGATTTTCTTCACAACAAACACCGAAACTGAAGTATATATAAATAACATAACATCACGCCTGCAATCCCCGAAGGGTTAGGCAGAGGTGTACCTATAGTGCACCCACATTTCGCCAGTTGTGTTTAAGTCCCATGTAATAGGGGGCGAGCTTATTGCCATCAACCGGGCACAAATCCAGACTCCGGGTTGCTACTGAGAAATTCAAAATGGAAACATCCTTTTTGCCTGACCCGGAAATCGAACCCATACTTAGCAGTAGCGCTTGCTACCACTAGAACAACGAGGCAAATATGATCATAAACATCATCTTTAAAGGCGAGTTGAGGTGCCAAATTATGACGTTTTAATGCCATCATGATTCCAGTGCGAGAGAGAGACCGAGCTATACATGACCGATAGCACCATCCTTTTTTCGGACTGGAATCATGATGGTATTAGTACTTCATAACACGGCCCCTGTGAGCCCATTATTATTAGCCTGCACTAGGCATTTGACCCCTCTTAGCGTTTTTCCCTATTCACCTGTGTCAGTTTTGACAGAAATTATCTGCATAAAAATTATAATATTACTTAGCTATCTTATATTAAATAAATAAATAATGTTTTTATATATTTTTCTTTTGAAAATCTGCCGATATTGTTAGTTAAAAGTCGCCGTTCAACTCATAGAGGGAAGTCATTATCATCTAACATGTCAGTCATGCATTGATAGTAAAAACCATCAACCGAATAATTTTATTTGACATCTATGTAATTATTTTGCTCATGATCTTTGGTTTTTCTAAAACTATATATTTATTTAATAAACCTAACTATTATATTGTAAGGAAAATAAATAGCTTGTATGGTGATCAATGAAAATCTGTCGATTAATCTGTCAATTTATAAGGTTTTAATTGTGGAAAGGATAATCTTTATAAAGATGGAAAAACTCTTGAGTAGTAGGGTGGGTCCAACTTACAAGTATCTACCTATTTCAAGGTCCTTGTCCTTCCTTCTTCTATTCATCGTCATCATCTGCCTAGCTTTTCCTCAACTATGCTGGGGTCGACTTCCAATCTTCAATTCTTTTATATTTTGTGAATGTGAGAACGTTGTAGGCTTAATACTCGTAGACTGTAGATTTGTAGACCATTTTATTTTCTGTTAAGTACCTGGTACTTGTTGACAGGCCTACACTGTCCTCCCATACTTAATAACACTAATTTGAAAATATTGTAAAAGCCAATTATTTTTAAAAGAGTAACCGTGTAGTTTCTTGCCGGCTCTTCTCCATAGGAAACGACCAATTGGAACCGTGCACCTAACTTCTGACGTTTCATGAGTGCCCCATGTAGGTTTATGTGAAATAAAATATTTTCAATTTGCATCTAACTGAATGTGAATACAAAGTTAAAGTGAATACGTGCGAAAGCTTGTCAAGGAAACCTAGTAAGCAAGTAACATAACACGTTACTTGATCTAAACATCTAAAACAGGGTTTTGGTCCTAAATAACCACGTAGGACCAGACTCTACCGACGAAAAAAAAGTAATTTAAAAAATGAAATCGGCTTCAAAAAGAAATTAACTCAAAATTATGAAATAACTTTAATTTTGGAAGTCGATGTCTTCGGATCTGTATTTTAGTTTTTTGCCACGACTTCCCGTTATTTTTCCCTTAATATTGTTTTTTTTTGAAGTCGGTGTTTTTTTTTTTTTTGTAAAAAAAGTATTTTAATTTTTTTCCCACACTAATTCGCATATCAGTACTTGCTATGTAAACAACAGTGACATGAAGTACTATAACTTCATCAAGATACACGAAGTGGATTAAATTCGTAATATCGAAGCTAACTCAAAAACTACCCAAGCAAAGTTAATAAAATTTATATGGGACCACCGCGCAAGCTTCCTCTACCATGTTTTTTTTTTCACTTTCAAAATCTGTCCACATTTGACAAAAATATCGATGAAAAAAAACCTACAGACAAGGATAAATCCTCATACTTTTTTGAAGTTGGTAAAAATAAGAGCAACTTCTTACCTATCTTACTCATAGGTGCCACAACAGGCAACTTTTACATTCGGGACGAATAACATCTTCATTCTTCCGTCGGTTAATGAAAACACAATAAAGACCAATTTTGGACCATGACCATTGTGTATCAGTCGCAGGGGTCGATCCTCTGGACAAGAGTTACCGTGGCCCCGGCACAGGCAACTGAAGGAACATGGGTGGATTTTAGTCAGTAAAAGTCTGACACGCACTCCCGCTACGCCCAGAGCGGGAGAAGTCATTTGATGATTTCCCATCCAAAAAAAAAAGGGGTCGATCCTCAAGATTAAGCTACATACCGAGAGCCCTCCGTGCCTCGGAAAGCACGTTAAGCAGTTGGTCCCGGCTGTCGTTCATAAATCTGACAGTCGTTACGGGTCGTCAGAAGCCCACAAGTCTGACAACCAATATTGCCAAGAGGAATGGTGTTACCCAGTAACTGGGTTCGGGTTGTGGTGGTCAGATAGGCAGTCGGTCCATGTAAAATACTGGTATTCATTCAGCTGCAGCCGGTTAGACTCAGCCGACCCCAACATAATAAATACTCATACATACATAAACTCACGCCTTCTTCCCATGAGGGTAGGCAGAAACTACAGAACGCCACCTGCTACGATCCTTACATACTACTTTTGCCTCGTTTACGTTCATACACCTGGTCATACACGCACGCCGGTTGCGAGTACTACGCACCTGACCTTTCTGAAGAACATCACCAATAAGGTCACTATAATTATGTCCCCCTAGAGCGTCCCCTCCCGGCGTTTCCATTCACATCTGCCTTGTAAAACCTTTTATTAGTCGCCTTTCATTCGTAACACAATACACACAATACACACATTACACAACATAATAAATATACTTAGTTGGGAATAGGCTAGGCAGTTGATGATCGTCTTTGGACTACGGATAATGCGATATTTTCGCGGACGACAAGGAGTAAACTTTCTTAACTTTTTCTTTGATCATCACACCGACGTGGTAAGGATACAACGCACTGTACCGCGGTTTGTGAATGAATAACGTGTACTGTACATTATTTCAATCTTGAAAACGAATCGGACAATTATTATTTAACTTTACAAAGTTATCTTATACAAGGTGTCCGGTTTCGGACTAGCGAAAATTAAGGTGAGGTACAGACCATCAAACTGAACAACTTTTTCCCGGGAACCAACATCGTAATCAAGAAAAAATATCAGTTGTCCTATACATTTGGTGAGTAGGTATTGAAGTTTTGTGTGGGACGACGGATTTAAAAAAAAAAAATCATTGTACAAACACTAACACGTCAGTCATATTTTTTTTTAACTAGATGAGGTCGGCATTTCCTATCTGACTACTTTGAGAAGATAGGCCGAAACAAACTCAGAGGTCACAGTCTCTTTTAAAGTCCAGACATAATCTTGGTCAGATCATGTGAAGACCATGTAGGTTGGTGTCTGAAATGGTCTATTGAGGAAAGAACCACACAGATTGAGTGGACCTGTCCAGTCAGTGCACGCATTTGTCAGTAATCGTACAGCTCAACTCGGAACTTAGGAGCTCAAAGATGTGAGGTGAGTTTATTATGTCCTTTATTTAGATAAGCGGTTACTGGTTTTATGCAATGTTTATTTATGTGTATAATGTTATTTAAGAGCGTTGTCACATTTTATCACCTCTCTCGCTCACACGGGACCAAATTTTTAGGAATGTTAAATGAAAAGATGCTTTTTTGAAAAATGTAATCAATGGGCGACCTGCTAAATAATATTAATTTAATAGGTTGTTATTAAAAACACATTTTTATTGTGGCATTTATATAAATTATCTCAAAAACAGATCATAATACTTATTCTGCTAAGTTTATGAGATAACACAATGGAAATGTGTTTTTAATAACTAACTATTAAATTAATATTATTTAGTAGGTCGCTCATTGATTACATTTAAAAAAAAACATCTTTTCATTTAACATTCTTAAAAATTTGGCCCCGTATGAGCGAGAAGTGACAAAATGTGACAGCCCTCTTAAATCTCACCTATGAACTTAATTGATCCTGTGGTGTTTATGACTGCATTTAATATTTCCACATTCCTAGAATTTTTTTTTTCGGGAATTAAATGTTTGCTTATTTTAATGTCGCATAGTAATGTGGTTATTAATACATTACTACAGGTTTGTCCTGCCCCATCATGGGCTGTCAATGTTTGTTTATGATGTAACTGAGTTTTCTAATTCCTTGTTACTATTTGTTTATAAAAAAAATATGTTTTGTACTCACGACTGTCATATAAGCCTCCTTTCTCATCGTCAGCGGCGTCTGTGCCTCGCAGTAAACACCGATTAACCAAATCAAACATAATTTATTTATAAAATACATTTTTAACTATCAACACTAAAGCACGTTCCACTAAAATTGATGATTATTTAAAAATGTACCCTTTTGGCCCTTAGCCTATTTTATTTAAAAAAAAAAACTAAAGTTCTAATTTCAAATGGTGCGGTCGCGCCGCGTTCTTATCTCAATTGCTACTCAAAAGTCGGCCGACCATGCAGGGGTTTTTATCATTCAGCCTTTTGCACGCATCCTACGTCAGCGCTCGTGTCGAGAATATGATGCGTATCGCGGAAAATGGTAGCACGATATTAATTCATCGATTGCTGCTTAAAACATCCGGCCATTTGCATGTCGGACTCCTGTCCTAAGGGTTCTCGCCACCTATTATGGTTAAAGAGAAACGGCCCTGTGACAGACAGATAGCTTAGTAACAGGGTCCCGTTTTTATTCTTTGGGTACGGAATCCTGAAAAGTGTCTGCTATGCATTTTTTTTCAAAAGTTCTGTTAGCGGTCGAATTTAAATAAAAGATTAGACTTTTTTTGGTATTTTTACCCGACTGCCCCAGAAGGAGGGTAATATTGGGCACGCCCTACAGCCTAAACTGCTTGATAGATTTTAACATACATACTTATTTGAGGTGTCGTTAGATTCATCTTAATTGTGAGAGTGACATCTGCTATATAATATTTATACAAGATGTAACATAATTAACGCACAATCTCTTAAGGGGTCATTGTACTCATCATTATGAACAACTTTTACTGTGGGACCAAACCTGAAAACGCAAAAAAATCAGCTGCTCCCTACATTTATGTTCGCATAACTCGTCAAAATATAGGGAACAGCTGATATTTTTCGCGATTTCTGGTTTGGTCCCATAGTAAAAGTTGTTCATTATGATGAGTACAATTATCCCTTAAGAGGTTGTGCGTTATTTATATTACATCTTGTATATGGCACCTGGAAATACAAAAAGGGAGGGGAAGGTTTTTTTTAAAATAAATTTAAAAAAAATATTGGTTTCAAATAAAAGCTAGTAATGAGTACACACACACACACACACACACCCCAACACGCACGCACACACTCATACTCGCAAAAGTGATTGTATTTGTATTTTTAGTTTTTCCTCTCTGCTTTTCTTTTTTTATACCTGTTTAGCTCGTACGTTTATAATGTAAGGGAAGAGCGGAGCCTTCAACTACAGGCATTTTTTATGCTTAAATGGAGACTCCTCGATATGCAGTGTAAGCCAAATGAGATGTATGAAATAGAAATAAACTTATTTTTTTATTTTTTTCTTAATGAGTCAATTCCAAATATAAATATATTAATAAAACTGAAAAGCTTGAAATAAAGCAAACTATTTAAAATAACAAAAAACCCGACAGCAAAAACAACTGAACAGAGAAAAACAAGCATTATAATGTCGCTCGTCCAATGACGTCATTACGTTTTAGCTATTTTTCAGGAGAACGTTTTAAAAGTTAAAAATTGAAAATATGTTATATTTCCAATGATTATGATAAAATGTTTTAATGTGTATGTATGTTACTTTACTATCAATAATAATTTGTAATAACTTCATGAGAAAACTCAAGAAAACTGTTTAAAAAATTGCAAATAAAACAAACCTGACACTTATGGCATTTTATAAATGAAATATAACAATTATGACATAAACTACGTTTTGAAATGGGTCATTAACTGTAATTCTGTTGTTTTTGTCCGAAACGTGAACTTATGACATTCAAAACTCATTTTCGTAATTACGTCGTTCTGTTGGATGAGCGATGTATAGAATTTTGGTATCACAGGCGGGAGGGGACAAATCAAAACCTCTAATATGGTGTAACTTTTGTTTGCCTCCGCTTGCGAAACCAAAATTCTATACATTATAATGCTTGTTTTTCTATTTTCATTTGTGATTTATACAGTCGGGATTTTGTTTTTTGAAATAATTTGCCTTTTGTTAATAATATTAAAGGGTAATAATTGTTTATGTACCTGTTAATATCTCATTTTGTAGAATGGAGGATGATATGGTTTATTTTTCAGTATTAACATCTATTCGGTGCCCGAAATGACCGCAACCTCAGAGCGCTCTCTTACATACCTAGTTCCACGAACGGCAGCTCCTTCACGCCGGATTTAGGCTATGGGGACAAATCTAAGCATGAAGTAATTTGGGATTGGTTACACCACTGACATTTTACCGCACTAGGTGGTCCTTACAATGAAATAACAAATTAAATTAAAATTCTCAAAAAAAAATTTACTACTAACTAACCATTATGAATTTATGTACCTACTCACAATAATAATTGGTAATAATTTCAATCTATAATTTATTCGATTTTACAATTATTTATTTCTGACATTTTTCTTCACACTAAACATACAAACTAGTATAGGTACCTATTCAAATTTTTAATGGAATCATCATCTTCCTGCCCTTATCCCGTATTATTTGGGGTCGGCGCAACACGTTTTTTTCTTCCATTCTGTCCTGTCACTCGTCAAACTATCACTGACTCCCTTTTCTTTCATAACACTTCTCACACAATCCATCCATCTTTTCTTTGGCCTCCCTCTCCCCCTCCATCCATCCACATGTAAACTCATAACTCTTTTAGCAACATGCGTTTCATCCCTCCTCTTCACATGACCATACCAAGACAAACGATTCCCTTTCAAATTTTTAATGGAATAAAGTTGGAAATTAATTAATTTTGATTTAGTCTATTAACTGAGTTGTGATATTACTATTAAATAAATAATAATTTATGATTGTCTTATAATAAAATTGAAAAATGTTTTTTTTTTTTAATAATAATATAATGTATTGTAATTGTAAGAAATCAATAAAAGCTTTTATTATATTATATTATTATTCTACTGATCACTTCGTACTACGAAAATATTTTAACTGGAACGGAATTACGCAAGCGAAATTTAGTGCAAGCAAAGTAAAGTAGCATATAGGGCCGTCGATTTTCTAGAATTTCATGCTGAAGAATGAGGCGAGGTCGGGACAGGCCCGCTTGCATGGTCCTCGGGACTGCCAAACAGCGGCTCATTCTAGGATTCATTCCTCATTTAATTAACTTTACTGGGTTTTTATTCGCATGTTCCTAATGTTAATTCTCAATACCGGCCAGAAATTCGAAATTGGAGCTTACGTACCAATGACCGGAATGAGTATGGTCCGGCAGAGAACCAAAGTTGTCGATATAGCTCACAGAATTGACAGAATAAGCAAGCTGAACGACGTGTTCTTGAGTGGAGTCTGCAAGTTCCAAGTTCCCCAAAATGGTTTCTCATACATTCATTCCCAACGTCCCCAAAATATAAAATTATTATTATTTGTAAAGTTTACACTCAACCAATCCTGGTACTGGCGTGTCCAAAAGTGTTAAAATAAAATAAAATCAGGACCTAGTTAAAATTAACATTATTTTGGAAAATATATTTACTCTACGTAGGTACCAATGTATACTTTGTGCTATGTGTTTTAGATGTTTTCGAAATATATCCAGGGTGTGTTAAGGAAGTATCGGGGCGAGTCAGGAAAGTATCCAGGTTGTTCTAGAGAGAAATGTAGTGTTAGGCAAGAATTTAGGGTGTATTGGAGATGCATTCAGAAGAAAATTGTAAGTAAACACATTAATCACACTTTTAATATAACATTAAAAAAGAAAAAATATATAACAGTGCTTCTCGATACATGATAACAATCACAGCACTAAAACACACTTTGAAACTTAACTATGTACCTTTGACAATCACAGATTGTACGTTCAGTAATGTTACAGTAATCAACCTTAAAACTAAACTAGTTATCTTTGACAATCACAGATTGTACGTTCAGTAATATTACAGTAATCAACCTTAAAACTAAACTATTTATCTTTGACAATCACGGCTTGTATGTTCAATAATATTACAGTAATCAACCTTAAAATTAAACTATTTATCTTTGACAATCACAGATTGTACGTTCAGTAATATTACAGTAATCAACCTTAAAACTAAACTATTTATCTTTGACAATCACGGCTTGAATGTTCAATAATATGACAGTAATCAACCTTAAAACTAAACTATTTATCTTTGACAATCACGGCTTGTATGTTCAATAATATGACAGTAATCAACCTTAAAACTAAACTATTTATCTTTGACAATCACGGCTTGAATGTTCAATAATATGACAGTAATCAATCTTAAAACTAAACTATTTATCTTTGACAATCACGGCTTGTATGTTCAATAATATGACAGTAATCAACCTTAAAATTAAACTATTTATCTTTGACAATCACAGCTTGTATGTTCAATAATATGACAATAATCAACCTTAAAACTAAACTATTTATCTTTGACAATCACAGCTTGTATGTTCAATAATATTACAGTAATCAACCTTAAAACTAAACTATTTATCTTTGACAATCACAGCTTGTATGTTCAATAATATTACAGTAATCAACCTTAAAACTAAACTATTTATCTTTGACAATCACGGCTTGTATGTTCAATAACATGACAGTAATCAACCTTAAAACTAAACTATTTATCTTTGACAATCACGGCTTGTATGTTCAATAATATGACAGTAATCAAACTTAAAACTAAACTATTTATCTTTGACAATCACGGCTTATATGTTCAGTAATAATACAGTAATCAACCTTAAAACTAAACTATTTATCTTTGATAATCACGGCTTGTATGTTGAATAATATGACAGTAATCAAACTTAAAACTAAACTATTTATCTTTGACAATCACGGCTTGTATGTTCAGTAATATTACAGTAATCAACCTTAAAACTAAACTATTTATCTTTGATAATCACGGCTTGAATGTTCAATAATATGACAGTAATCAACCTTAAAACTAAACTATTTATCTTTGACAATCACGGCTTGTACGTTCAATAATATGACAGTAATCAAACTTAAAACTAAACTATTTAACTTTGACAATCACGGCTTGTATGTTCAGTAATATTACAGTAATCAACCTTAAAACTAAACTATTTATCTTTGATAATCACGGCTTGTATGTTCAATAATATGACAGTAATCAAACTTAAAACTAAACTATTTATCTTTGACAATCACGGCTTGTATGTTCAGTAATATTACAGTAATCAACCTTAAAACTAAACTATTTATCTTTGACAATCACAGATTGTACGTTCAGTAATATTACAGTAATCAACCTTAAAACTAAACAATTTATCTTTGACAATCACGGCTTGTATGTTCAATAATATTACAGTAATCAACCTTAAAACTAAACTATTTATCTTTGACAATCACGGCTTGAATGTTCAATAATATGACAGTAATCAATCTTAAAACTAAACTATTTATCTTTGACAATCACAGATTGTACGTTCAGTAATATTACAGTAATCAACCTTAAAACTAAACTATTTATCTTTGACAATCACGGCTTGTATGTTCAATAATATTACAGTAATCAACCTTAAAACTAAACTATTTATCTTTGACAATCACAGATTGTACGTTCAGTAATATTACAGTAATCAACCTTATAACTAAACTATTTATCTTTGACAATCACGGCTTGAATGTTCAATAATATGACAGTAATCAACCTTAAAACTAAACTATTTATCTTTGACAATAACGGCTTGTATGTTCAATAATATGACAGTAATCAACCTTAAAACTAAACTATTTATCTTTGACAATCACGGCTTGAATGTTCAATAATATGACAGTAATCAATCTTAAAACTAAACTATTTATCTTTGACAATCACAGCTTGTATGTTCAATAATATTACAGTAATCAACCTTAAAACTAAACTATTTATCTTTGACAATCACGGCTTGTATGTTCAATAATATGACAATAATCAACCTTAAAATTAAACTATTTATCTTTGACAATCACAGCTTGTATGTTCAATAATATGACAATAATCAACCTTAAAACTAAACTATTTATCTTTGACAATCACAGCTTGTATGTTCAATACTATTACAGTAATCAACCTTAAAACTAAACTATTTATCTTTGACAATCACAGCTTGTATGTTCAATAATATTACAGTAATCAACCTTAAAACTAAACTATTTATCTTTGACAATCACGGCTTGTATGTTCAATAATATTACAGTAATCAACCTTAAAACTAAACTATTTATCTTTGACAATCACGGCTTGAATGTTCAATAATATGACAGTAATCAATCTTAAAACTAAACTATTTATCTTTGACAATCACAGATTGTATGTTCAGTAATATTACAGTAATCAACCTTAAAACTAAACTATTTATCTTTGATAATCACGGCTTGTATGTTGAATAATATGACAGTAATCAAACTTAAAACTAAACTATTTATCTTTGACAATCACGGCTTGTATGTTCAGTAATATTACAGTAATCAACCTTAAAACTAAACTATTTATCTTTGATAATCACGGCTTGAATGTTCAATAGTATGACAGTAATCAACCTTAAAACTAAACTATTTATCTTTGACAATCACGGCTTGTACGTTCAATAATATGACAGTAATCAAACTTAAAACTAAACTATTTAACTTTGACAATCGCGGCTTGTATGTTCAGTAATATTACAGTAATCAACCTTAAAACTAAACTATTTATCTTTGATAATCACGGCTTGTATGTTCAATAATATGACAGTAATCAAACTTAAAACTAAACTATTTATCTTTGACAATCACGGCTTGTATGTTCAGTAATATTACAGTAATCAACCTTAAAACTAAACTATTTATCTTTGACAATCACAGATTGTACGTTCAGTAATATTACAGTAATCAACCTTAAAACTAAACAATTTATCTTTGACAATCACGGCTTGTATGTTCAGTAATATTACAGTAATCAACCTTAAAACTAAACTATTTATCTTTGACAATCACAGATTGTACGTTCAGTAATATTACAGTAATCAACCTTAAAACTAAACTATTTATCTTTGACAATCACGGCTTGTATGTTCAATAATATTACAGTAATCAACCTTAAAACTAAACTATTTATCTTTGACAATCACGGCTTGAATGTTCAATAATATGACAGTAATCAATCTTAAAACTAAACTATTTATCTTTGACAATCACAGATTGTACGTTCAGTAATATTACAGTAATCAACCTTAAAACTAAACTATTTATCTTTGATAATCACGGCTTGTATGTTGAATAATATGACAGTAATCAAACTTAAAACTAAACTATTTATCTTTGACAATCACGGCTTGTATGTTCAGTAATATTACAGTAATCAACCTTAAAACTAAACTATTTATCTTTGATAATCACGGCTTGAATGTTCAATAATATGACAGTAATCAACCTTAAAACTAAACTATTTATCTTTGACAATCACGGCTTGTACGTTCAATAATATGACAGTAATCAAACTTAAAACTAAACTATTTAACTTTGACAATCACGGCTTGTATGTTCAGTAATATTACAGTAATCAACCTTAAAACTAAACTATTTATCTTTGATAATCACGGCTTGTATGTTCAATAATATGACAGTAATCAAACTTAAAACTAAACTATTTATCTTTGACAATCACGGCTTGTATGTTCAGTAATATTACAGTAATCAACCTTAAAACTAAACTATTTATCTTTGACAATCACAGATTGTACGTTCAGTAATATTACAGTAATCAACCTTAAAACTAAACAATTTATCTTTGACAATCACGGCTTGTATGTTCAATAATATTACAGTAATCAACCTTAAAACTAAACTATTTATCTTTGACAATCACGGCTTGAATGTTCAATAATATGACAGTAATCAATCTTAAAACTAAACTATTTATCTTTGACAATCACAGATTGTACGTTCAGTAATATTACAGTAATCAACCTTAAAACTAAACTATTTATCTTTGACAATCACGGCTTGTATGTTCAATAATATTACAGTAATCAACCTTAAAACTAAACTATTTATCTTTGACAATCACGGCTTGAATGTTCAATAATATGACAGTAATCAACCTTAAAACTAAACTATTTATCTTTGACAATCACAGCTTGTATGTTCAATAATATGACAGTAATCAACCTTAAAACTAAACTATTTATCTATGACAATCACGGCTTGTATGTTCAATAATATTACAGTAATCAACCTTAAAACTAAACTATTTATCTTTGACAATCACGGCTTGTATGTTCAATAATATGACAGTAATCAACCTTAAAACTAAACTATTTATTTTTGACATTCACAGATTGTACGTTCAGTAATATTACAGTAATCAACCTTAAAACTAAACTATTTATCTTTGACAATCACGGCTTTAATGTTCAATAATATGACAGTAATCAACCTTAAAACTAAACTATTTATCTTTGACAATCACAGCTTGTATGTTCAATAATATTACAGTAATCAACCTTAAAACTAAACTATTTATCTTTGACAATCACGGCTTGTATGTTCAATAATATTACAGTAATCAACCTTAAAACTAAACTATTTATCTTTGACAATCACGGCTTGTATGTTCAATAATATGACAGTAATCAACCTTAAAACTAAACTATTTATCTTTGACAATCACGGCTTGAATGTTCAATAATATGACAGTAATCAACCTTAAAACTAAACTATTTATCTTTGACAATCACGGCTTGTACGTTCAATAATATGACAGTAATCAAACTTAAAACTAAACTATTTATTTTTGACAATCACAGATTGTACGTTCAGTAATATTACAGTAATCAACCTTAAAACTAAACTATTTATCTTTGACAATCACGGCTTGAATGTTCAATAATATGACAGTAATCAACCTTAAAACTAAACTATTTATCTTTGACAATCACGGCTTGTATGTTCAATAATATTACAGTAATCAACCTTAAAACTAAACTATTTATCTTTGACAATCACGGCTTGTATGTTCAATAATATGACAGTAATCAACCTTAAAACTAAACTATTTATCTTTGACAATCACGGCTTGAATGTTCAATAATATGACAGTAATCAACCTTAAAACTAAACTATTTATCTTTGACAATCACGGCTTGTACGTTCAATAATATGACAGTAATCAAACTTAAAACTAAACTATTTAACTTTGACAATCACGGCTTGTATGTTCAGTAATATTACAGTAATCAACCTTAAAACTAAACTATTTATCTTTGATAATCACGGCTTGTATGTTCAATAATATGACAGTAATCAAACTTAAAACTAAACTATTTATCTTTGACAATCACGGCTTGTATGTTCAGTAATATTACAGTAATCAACCTTAAAACTAAACTATTTATCTTTGACAATCACGGCTTGAATGTTCAATAATATGACAGTAATCAATCTTAAAACTAAACTATTTATCTTTGACAATCACGGCTTGTATGTTCAATAATATGACAGTAATCAACCTTAAAATTAAACTATTTATCTTTGACAATCACAGCTTGTATGTTCAATAATATGACAATAATCAACCTTAAAACTAAACTATTTATCTTTGACAATCACAGCTTGTATGTTCAATAATATTACAGTAATCAACCTTAAAACTAAACTATTTATCTTTGACAATCACAGCTTGTATGTTCAATAATATTACAGTAATCAACCTTAAAACTAAACTATTTATCTTTGACAATCACGGCTTGTATGTTCAATAACATGACAGTAATCAACCTTAAAACTAAACTATTTATCTTTGACAATCACGGCTTGTATGTTCAATAATATGACAGTAATCAAACTTAAAACTAAACTATTTATCTTTGACAATCACGGCTTATATGTTCAGTAATAATACAGTAATCAACCTTAAAACTAAACTATTTATCTTTGATAATCACGGCTTGTATGTTGAATAATATGACAGTAATCAAACTTAAAACTAAACTATTTATCTTTGACAATCACGGCTTGTATGTTCAGTAATATTACAGTAATCAACCTTAAAACTAAACTATTTATCTTTGATAATCACGGCTTGAATGTTCAATAATATGACAGTAATCAACCTTAAAACTAAACTATTTATCTTTGACAATCACGGCTTGTACGTTCAATAATATGACAGTAATCAAACTTAAAACTAAACTATTTAACTTTGACAATCACGGCTTGTATGTTCAGTAATATTACAGTAATCAACCTTAAAACTAAACTATTTATCTTTGATAATCACGGCTTGTATGTTCAATAATATGACAGTAATCAAACTTAAAACTAAACTATTTATCTTTGACAATCACGGCTTGTATGTTCAGTAATATTACAGTAATCAACCTTAAAACTAAACTATTTATCTTTGACAATCACAGATTGTACGTTCAGTAATATTACAGTAATCAACCTTAAAACTAAACAATTTATCTTTGACAATCACGGCTTGTATGTTCAATAATATTACAGTAATCAACCTTAAAACTAAACTATTTATCTTTGACAATCACGGCTTGAATGTTCAATAATATGACAGTAATCAATCTTAAAACTAAACTATTTATCTTTGACAATCACAGATTGTACGTTCAGTAATATTACAGTAATCAACCTTAAAACTAAACTATTTATCTTTGACAATCACGGCTTGTATGTTCAATAATATTACAGTAATCAACCTTAAAACTAAACTATTTATCTTTGACAATCACAGATTGTACGTTCAGTAATATTACAGTAATCAACCTTATAACTAAACTATTTATCTTTGACAATCACGGCTTGAATGTTCAATAATATGACAGTAATCAACCTTAAAACTAAACTATTTATCTTTGACAATAACGGCTTGTATGTTCAATAATATGACAGTAATCAACCTTAAAACTAAACTATTTATCTTTGACAATCACGGCTTGAATGTTCAATAATATGACAGTAATCAATCTTAAAACTAAACTATTTATCTTTGACAATCACAGCTTGTATGTTCAATAATATTACAGTAATCAACCTTAAAACTAAACTATTTATCTTTGACAATCACGGCTTGTATGTTCAATAATATGACAATAATCAACCTTAAAATTAAACTATTTATCTTTGACAATCACAGCTTGTATGTTCAATAATATGACAATAATCAACCTTAAAACTAAACTATTTATCTTTGACAATCACAGCTTGTATGTTCAATAATATTACAGTAATCAACCTTAAAACTAAACTATTTATCTTTGACAATCACAGCTTGTATGTTCAATAATATTACAGTAATCAACCTTAAAACTAAACTATTTATCTTTGACAATCACGGCTTGTATGTTCAATAATATTACAGTAATCAACCTTAAAACTAAACTATTTATCTTTGACAATCACGGCTTGAATGTTCAATAATATGACAGTAATCAATCTTAAAACTAAACTATTTATCTTTGACAATCACAGATTGTATGTTCAGTAATATTACAGTAATCAACCTTAAAACTAAACTATTTATCTTTGATAATCACGGCTTGTATGTTGAATAATATGACAGTAATCAAACTTAAAACTAAACTATTTATCTTTGACAATCACGGCTTGTATGTTCAGTAATATTACAGTAATCAACCTTAAAACTAAACTATTTATCTTTGATAATCACGGCTTGAATGTTCAATAGTATGACAGTAATCAACCTTAAAACTAAACTATTTATCTTTGACAATCACGGCTTGTACGTTCAATAATATGACAGTAATCAAACTTAAAACTAAACTATTTAACTTTGACAATCGCGGCTTGTATGTTCAGTAATATTACAGTAATCAACCTTAAAACTAAACTATTTATCTTTGATAATCACGGCTTGTATGTTCAATAATATGACAGTAATCAAACTTAAAACTAAACTATTTATCTTTGACAATCACGGCTTGTATGTTCAGTAATATTACAGTAATCAACCTTAAAACTAAACTATTTATCTTTGACAATCACAGATTGTACGTTCAGTAATATTACAGTAATCAACCTTAAAACTAAACAATTTATCTTTGACAATCACGGCTTGTATGTTCAGTAATATTACAGTAATCAACCTTAAAACTAAACTATTTATCTTTGACAATCACAGATTGTACGTTCAGTAATATTACAGTAATCAACCTTAAAACTAAACTATTTATCTTTGACAATCACGGCTTGTATGTTCAATAATATTACAGTAATCAACCTTAAAACTAAACTATTTATCTTTGACAATCACGGCTTGAATGTTCAATAATATGACAGTAATCAATCTTAAAACTAAACTATTTATCTTTGACAATCACAGATTGTACGTTCAGTAATATTACAGTAATCAACCTTAAAACTAAACTATTTATCTTTGATAATCACGGCTTGTATGTTGAATAATATGACAGTAATCAAACTTAAAACTAAACTATTTATCTTTGACAATCACGGCTTGTATGTTCAGTAATATTACAGTAATCAACCTTAAAACTAAACTATTTATCTTTGATAATCACGGCTTGAATGTTCAATAATATGACAGTAATCAACCTTAAAACTAAACTATTTATCTTTGACAATCACGGCTTGTACGTTCAATAATATGACAGTAATCAAACTTAAAACTAAACTATTTAACTTTGACAATCACGGCTTGTATGTTCAGTAATATTACAGTAATCAACCTTAAAACTAAACTATTTATCTTTGATAATCACGGCTTGTATGTTCAATAATATGACAGTAATCAAACTTAAAACTAAACTATTTATCTTTGACAATCACGGCTTGTATGTTCAGTAATATTACAGTAATCAACCTTAAAACTAAACTATTTATCTTTGACAATCACAGATTGTACGTTCAGTAATATTACAGTAATCAACCTTAAAACTAAACAATTTATCTTTGACAATCACGGCTTGTATGTTCAATAATATTACAGTAATCAACCTTAAAACTAAACTATTTATCTTTGACAATCACGGCTTGAATGTTCAATAATATGACAGTAATCAATCTTAAAACTAAACTATTTATCTTTGACAATCACAGATTGTACGTTCAGTAATATTACAGTAATCAACCTTAAAACTAAACTATTTATCTTTGACAATCACGGCTTGTATGTTCAATAATATTACAGTAATCAACCTTAAAACTAAACTATTTATCTTTGACAATCACGGCTTGAATGTTCAATAATATGACAGTAATCAACCTTAAAACTAAACTATTTATCTTTGACAATCACAGCTTGTATGTTCAATAATATGACAGTAATCAACCTTAAAACTAAACTATTTATCTATGACAATCACGGCTTGTATGTTCAATAATATTACAGTAATCAACCTTAAAACTAAACTATTTATCTTTGACAATCACGGCTTGTATGTTCAATAATATGACAGTAATCAACCTTAAAACTAAACTATTTATTTTTGACATTCACAGATTGTACGTTCAGTAATATTACAGTAATCAACCTTAAAACTAAACTATTTATCTTTGACAATCACGGCTTTAATGTTCAATAATATGACAGTAATCAACCTTAAAACTAAACTATTTATCTTTGACAATCACAGCTTGTATGTTCAATAATATTACAGTAATCAACCTTAAAACTAAACTATTTATCTTTGACAATCACGGCTTGTATGTTCAATAATATTACAGTAATCAACCTTAAAACTAAACTATTTATCTTTGACAATCACGGCTTGTATGTTCAATAATATGACAGTAATCAACCTTAAAACTAAACTATTTATCTTTGACAATCACGGCTTGAATGTTCAATAATATGACAGTAATCAACCTTAAAACTAAACTATTTATCTTTGACAATCACGGCTTGTACGTTCAATAATATGACAGTAATCAAACTTAAAACTAAACTATTTATTTTTGACAATCACAGATTGTACGTTCAGTAATATTACAGTAATCAACCTTAAAACTAAACTATTTATCTTTGACAATCACGGCTTGAATGTTCAATAATATGACAGTAATCAACCTTAAAACTAAACTATTTATCTTTGACAATCACGGCTTGTATGTTCAATAATATTACAGTAATCAACCTTAAAACTAAACTATTTATCTTTGACAATCACGGCTTGTATGTTCAATAATATGACAGTAATCAACCTTAAAACTAAACTATTTATCTTTGACAATCACGGCTTGAATGTTCAATAATATGACAGTAATCAACCTTAAAACTAAACTATTTATCTTTGACAATCACGGCTTGTACGTTCAATAATATGACAGTAATCAAACTTAAAACTAAACTATTTAACTTTGACAATCACGGCTTGTATGTTCAGTAATATTACAGTAATCAACCTTAAAACTAAACTATTTATCTTTGATAATCACGGCTTGTATGTTCAATAATATGACAGTAATCAAACTTAAAACTAAACTATTTATCTTTGACAATCACGGCTTGTATGTTCAGTAATATTACAGTAATCAACCTTAAAACTAAACTATTTATCTTTGACAATCACAGCTTGTATGTTCAATAATATTACAGTAATCAACCTTAAAACTAAACTATTTATCTTTGACAATCACAGCTTGTATGTTCAATAATATTACAGTAATCAACCTTAAAACTAAACTATTTATCTTTGACAATCACAGCTTGAATGTTCAATAATATTACAGTAATCAACCTTAAAACTAAACTATTTATCTTTGACAATCACAGCTTGTATGTTCAATAATATTACAGTAATCAACCTTAAAACTAAACTATTTATCTTTGACAATCACGGCTTGCGTACAATAAATATACAACGAGCAACGTCGCTATGCAGTCTTAGTGCCTGCGTGATAGATAAAAACCAGGAGTCCAGCACCCTTATTGCGTAACACACTATCAATGACTATCTGAATGATTTTGAAGCATATTGCTAATCCATTGCTTCATATTTTCGAAAAACTTGTCTTATCAACAACGTAAATAACGCAATTAGTGTTGTTGAACTGTCAAAATGAAACCGATTTCTACTGTAAGACCCACTTGCGCGTTCATGGGTTATCCTAAATAACTCGGAGCTAACAGCTAATTCGGGGTTAATCAAATAATTCATCTTGCGCCACCAAGAGTTAGAGGTAAACCTAGAGTTAAACTTCTAAGTATTAAACCCTGTCAAAACATGGAAACCACATACAATACGAATCAAATAAATTGTCATGTCAAATTCAATGACAAGAAAGTATTACGTATTGTAATGTAGTGTAAAAGAGATGGGTATACAATTTTCGTTCATTGTTCCCTCTCACAGAGAGGAGGCTTGTGTCCCAGTAGTAGAAACATTATAGGCTGAATATGTATTCGTTCATTCATTTTTGGTCGGATTACATATCAGGGCAAAGACATTGCAATTTTATTTTATGTTTCGTCGATTGAACTGCAATGTTCCCAACACACAAAACACCAATGTCTTGTTAACTAACCTTGTGTTACTTTTTAGTGGCGCAATGCGTAATAAGAGTTAAAAACTGTAACTTAACTCCGTGTTTACTAACTCTACATTTACTCTTTTAAGGGCCGATTTTTCAATCGTCAGATAACTTTAGCCCGAGGAATAAATATGGCAGTTTGACATATTTTCTATACAAATGCTGTCAACACGTCTAACATATTCCCCAGTTAAAAGTTATCTGACGATTGAATAATCGGCTCTAGCTCGAGTAAACGTGCAAGTGGGCCTAAGTGTGTTACACAATTGCCACGCAGGACGCGGAAGTGAAACAAGTTTTGATACTTCCCTCTCATTCGCACAAGTGCAAAAACAAGTTTTGATATTTCCGTCTCATTCGCACTCATTCACACCTTTATTGATGAGCGCCTATTTGGTAATTAATAACAGAACAACGTCGTTTGTTATCTATCATTTATTTATTTATTTTTAATTAACAAGTAACAAGACTCAATATGTTAGTAACAATATTAATATAGACTGCGGATTCTATTGGAGAGATGTTGAAAGTTTGTGAAGACTACGCGGCCAGGCATGGGCTCGTGTATAACGTGAAGAAATGTGAGTACATGGTCTTTGGGGTCGCCGGTAAGTGTGCAGATTATTCACGTAACCTTACCCTAAAGGGCTTGAGCATAAGAAGAGTAAAACAATTTAAATATCTGGGACATATGCTTACCGACGACCTGAAAGACAATGTGGATATTGAGAGGGAGCGCAGGGCTTTGGCGGTCCGCGGTAATATGTTGGCTCGTAGATTCGCCCGCTGCACGGACCAAGTAAAAATAACGCTTTTCAAAGCGTATTGTCAGGGTCTGTACACGGGTGGTCTGTGGATCAGCTACACCAAAAGGTCGCTAGATGTCCTGCGGGTCCAGTACAACAATGTGTTTAGAATGCTCTTGAGACTACCCCGGTTCTGTAGTGCGTCAGAGATGTTTACTCAGAACCGTACTGATGGCTTCCACGCAATTGTGCGGAAGAAAATAGCGTCTGTGGCAGCTAGAACCCGGGCCGGGGGCAACAGCATTCTAAAAACAGTGACTGAGAATGTGTTTTCCCCTTTTATGAGGCATTTTGTGGAGAAGATGACCGGTTGAGAAACTGGTTTCGTCTTCTTTACAAAGTAACTCATACCCAAATTGTGTATCTTAATTTATGTATGTACTAACACTAGGTTTAAGGTACTTTACTAACACTACGGATCTCTGTTATCTGATTATTTGAAAATAAATAAATAAAAAATAAATAAAAAATAAAATATTGCTTAACACACTTAACCTAACACTGTCTTATAGATATGAGAATCCCTGCTACAAGCTCAACACCGATGTGGACAGCTTGCAGCAACAATCCACACACAAACAGTCCAGCCTGCTCGCCACACACTGCAGTATAATGTTGGGGCTGGCCCGCACCCGGCGCACCAGGGAAGCGCATCTTTTCCGCATCGTGGTGTAGAAACAATCGACACGAGCATTAGCAAACATCCCTGATGCGCTACAGAAGCGGAACAGCCCCATCAATACCCGGAACGCGTTATTATATTGAACGCGAAGGGCGCTGTACGGTTTCTGAGTATAATCTACCCACAGGCAGCACGTGTAAAATGAGGTGCAATATGCACGAAATAAGGTCCTTTTTACTACTCCAGAACAACGTGCAAACCGGCGAGCGATCATGTTAGCTCTCAACGACAGCGCTCTCCTTTCTCTTTCAATATCATCATCGTCTCTGAGGTCAGCGGTCAAAAGATGTCCCAAGTATTTCGCTTTATATCCCTCACAAGCGATATTCCGTTCAACTTGACCGGAGGGATATGATCAGGACATCGACCACTGACGCCAAAAACCATGACTTCACTTTTAGTGACGTTGTAGACCAATCCATGAAGTCACCAATGGTCACCAACCTCCTACGACCACAAACCGAGACGCTGAGCAGCGCCATATCCTCAGCGTAACTAATGTTGTTTACACATACTCCGTCAATGTAACAGCATCACGCTCTGCTGAGCACCTCGATCAGCCCATTGACATACAGATTGAAGAGCGTAGGTGAAGTCAAAACACACTCCAACCTATACGGCTCTGAAAAAGCCCCGGCCCATCGTGTTTATCAACTCTGGAGGAACTCCAACTTCCTCCAGAGGATACTGTATGCGACCAGATCTAAAGCTTTGGAGAGGTCGATGAAGCAAGCATACGTAGGAGTTTTCCTATCCGAGTAGTACCTCACAGCCCACTTTAAACACAAGATGGCAGTATCATTAGATAGTCCGAATCGATATCCGAACTGATTGTCGTGCAGCTAAACAAAGTTATTAAGTTGTCGGTCAAGCACTTTTGCGATCACTGGTGCTAGAGAAATAGGCCTGTAGTTCTTTAAGTCAGCGATTTCACCCGTTTTATTTTTAATAATGGGCACTACAATAGTTTTAGTCATATGGCAAGGTAAATACGCACGACTCACAAAAGTTATAAAACTTCGCTAACACTCTTGGTAAATGTGGGCCCGCGAACTTGAGGTGCTCGATGCTGAGACCATCGTGACTTGCCTCTTGACATACTGTTAATAACACGTTTAACGTCCTTGGCAATAAATCTCGTTCCAAGGTCACTATGGTCAACAACATCAGGCTCGCAAACGCAGGGACCCAGTGGAGACTTTATTCTAAAATGTTCCTTGAAGAGGTCAACAATACCTACGGGATCGCTGTCGCCATTGACACACACAGGGAGGCCAGGCTTACTACTCAGCTTGTTCGTATGTTTCCAAAACGAGCGAAAATCATTGCGTGAATGTTCTGAAGCCAAAATAGCCATTTTTATTTGATGTTCATTATTTTGGCACCATTTCAAGCGAGACTTAAACATTCTCTTAGCTTCACGCATATTACAAAATGTGGGACCAGCAGAAGGCTTCCCAAGGTCTTCCCAAAGTCGAAACTTCTGCCTGGCGTCCCTCTAAGCCTGACCCGCATGCGCATTCCACCCTACCACTACTTTCTTTCCTACGCTTATTGCGCCTCCGACCCACCGCAGCTGACTCAGATAACGCACTAACTATATCTTTATACGTATTGTCTATGACAGCCATCCATCAGTCCAGCAATCAGTATTGCTTAATGTTAATAGTATTTGCGTAAATTGCAATGAAAAGGTTACGTTTGGTTCTCTCAAGTAATAACAAATACGTATGCAAGCATTGATTCGGCGACTGTACCATTCACGATTGCGGTCAAGACAGAGTCGTACAACTTTTAGTTAATAATAAAAGCTCTGGGGAACTTGGAACTTGGGGAGATAGGGCATCACCCGGAATGAATACCGTCACTGGGAGTATAACGAGCATCCGCCATAATACGTTTAGTTTTAATTAAAAGTTGCATTGCGAAGTTCTCAGGCACAGAAAATTATTGTTATCCAGCATCAAGTCTTTAATTTAATACTCATTTTATGTCAATTTAAACAAATTATGCTAATGGCCTGCCATGTCTACATACGCGCTCCGACTGTAAATGCGTTTCATTGTTGTTACGTTTTACGGTTACAAATATTTGTGGGTTTTAAAAGTACGTATAGATTATGGCTTGGGTGGTCCTAGCATGTGGTCTTTGGGTACAAGATATGCCTAGAATGGGTACGAGTACATGTTAAAGTATAGTCTGATTGATTAGCCTGTAATCGTCAGTCACCAAAGTAGAATTTTAGCCTCTGTTGTTTTATTTTTTTAAGAAATAATTGTATGCTGCTGGTTCGGTATGCTGTGAGC
This sequence comes from Fissipunctia ypsillon, assembly GCA_947568875.1. Lineage (NCBI taxonomy): Eukaryota > Metazoa > Arthropoda > Insecta > Lepidoptera > Noctuidae > Fissipunctia > Fissipunctia ypsillon. The sequence goes on along the minus strand of OX387650.1, from coordinate 1,667,393 downwards.
ATATGATGCGGAGGAGTTAGAAAAATATCGTGAGGAAATTTTTGAACATGAATGTGGATGGCTATAAGAGTAAGGACCAAAGAAACGATGGATGGACGGTTGAAAGATGATATAGCGAGGAAAGGGGGTGACTACCGAGATGACGACTAATAGAGAAGTGTGGAAGGCAAAGACGCGTTGCGCCGACACCAAGTAAATTGGGATGAGGACAGGAGAATAGAATACACCTTAAACACGTTTCGTCGACATCGACAACACCCATATTATTGCATTACCAACCTTTAAGCGGATCTAGGAGGAAGATAACTAATTGAATTTTAATTAAATTATAATTGGGTACTTAATTATAATTTATTAAAAAATATTCATTAATTGAATTTTGATTATATTATAATTGACCCAGTAAATCTATGGAAAATTCAAAGTAAACGCCAGTTGACACCGTAGAGGTCACCAATAATGAGATAGGTAGTCATCAATCATTTAGGTCCTTTTGTACATACCTACACGTTTTTCTTGCCGTGAAAAACTACAGGTTATTCGCTGTGTGTTGGCAGAAAACATTCAACCTTCCCGTATAAAAGTACATACCCGATTGTACCGTTTCGTATCAGTGGTGCTATTCTGTAAAGATCCCACCGTGAAAATTCAGGTGAAGTGAGCGTGATGTGAACTGTCATCCCACCTTACTCTACTAGGGATTGAGCTCACTTCAAACTCACGTCACCTAAGTATTCACGTTCACGCTGTGATGCTTACAGAATAGATCGGCAGAAGGTCGACTTTTGTTGCGAATTCTAAAGGTATGGTGAATGGTGTATGGTGTATGGTGAATGGGTAGAATTCCCCCTTTTTTTGTCGCATGTTTTCAGTCACCCTGAGATTACAATCTATATACATGTATATCTACACAAATAAATAAAATTGAAGTATTTGTAATGTCAAAATAAAAACTTTTTTCTAAATGCTTATGAAAGTATATTCGGTACTTATAACAAAAAAGCAATTTTCAAAATTTTTGTCTGTCTGTTTGTTCCGGCTAATCTCCGAAACTTTTTTTGGACTTTATGGACTTTCACTGGCAGATAGCTGATGTTACACAGCGGGTAACTTAGGCTACTTTTATTTTAGAAAAATAATTAGGGTTCCGCGCAAAAAAATTAAAACCAATGAAATTATGAAGAAAAAATCGGATTTGAAACATTCTTTTTGCATTTGGTAGCCCAATTCTCGAGGATAATTATAGGCTATTTAACATCACGCTACGACCCTTAGGAGCCGAGCAAAAAGAAAAAAGTCAGAAAGGACGCTAAGCGAAAACGAAGTAATAGCGCGAGCGGGCGATTCAACGCGACACGGGTAGGGGACGAGGGAGTTTTATTAAAATAACATAACATAACATCACGCCTCGTTTCCCCGAAGGGTTAGGCAGAGGTGTACCTATTATACACCACATTTCGCCAGTTATGTTTAAGTCCCATGTAATAGGGGACGAGCCTATTGCCATCAACCGGGCACAAATCCAGATTCCGGGCTGCTACTGAGAAATTCCAGATAGAAAGACCCAATAACACTAATACACTATTTTTATTAAAATGTGGCTGTAGTTTTGTATATTGTGTATCTTACGACATCCACGCGAACGAAGTCGCGGGGCACAGCTATTACTTATATACATATTTTTGGAATCACTTTTTAAAACCCTACATTTTGCTACCCCACTCGATAGGTTTGCAATATATTTTTTTTTAAATCACGTTTAGGCGCCAAAAATCAGCCATTTTGATTTTTTTATAATTTTAATATCCACAATGACATTCGCACAAGAACGATGAAGACGTATCATTCATCAAAAGCGGTTCAGCCGTTTAGTAGTTTAGTAGACGGACATAAATACATACATACAGGTCAATCACATAACCTTTCTTTTTTGGCTTCGCCGCAGTCGGGTAAAGAAGAAAACTCTGGAATCTGCCGCCTTGCAGCTTTGCTGTTTCGGTGTGAAGTTGGCGCCGGTCATGGCACACGAGACCCTTCAGCGTTGTCTCTGGGGTGGGAAAGCGTCTGCGATGCCTCTTTTAACCGACGTTCGCATGGACGTAAAAATATCGTATACTGGATTTTCAACTCTTGGTGTTGAGCCAAGCATTGAGAATCCAACAGTTAACATAGTGCAGTCCACAGAACAGATAAAAGAGGTTAGAAAAGAAATAGTTCCTGATTTGTATTAGAACGCGTGTCGCTGCTTGTCCCCCACCCTTTATCTCCACTACAAGCAAGAGACCAATACTAACGCAAACACTGCGCTTGACGTACACTCACGCGCAAAAGCAACTCATACATGGAGGAGCTCGTGGCTAAGTAATAACAGCCGCATGGGTCGATCCATCAGGTTAAGCTACGCTTGCCGGGGTTGGTCCGTGGATGGGTAACCATCTTTACATACCGAGACTCCTCCGTGCCTCGGAAAGCACGTTAAGCCGTTGGTCCCCGCTGTCATTTGTAGATCTTTGACAGTAGTCGTTACGGGTCGTCAGAAGCCCGAAAGTCTGACAACCAGTATTACCACAAGGGGTATCGTATTACCCAGTTACTGGGTTGTGGAGGTCAGATAGGCAGTCGCTCCATGTAAAATACTGGTATTCAGCTGTATCCGGTTAGACTGGAAGCCGACCCCAATATAGTTGGGAAAAGGCTAGGCAGATGACATGTTACGGGGACCAAAAGGTCGATTATCCATATCGATGAAATTACTGTAATTTTGTTACTTTAGGTTTTGCAATTTTTCGCTTTAATTTCGGGAGGGGGGGGGGGGGACGAATAGTGTGGACTTCCTATGTATATAAAAAATAATGTCAAATTAAGGGGGAACATTCGATATAGCCGCGAAATTATTTTTTTTTCGTTTTTTGCTAATTGTAGCTCTGTTTTACGTCTTAATTAGGTATGTTGTTCTAAATGTTGATTGCGCCCGTAACAATAATATATTTACTAGAAACAATCATTAAAATCATGTCAGCTATCAAAGTATATAGGTAACGACTTTGATGAACATTGAATACCCATACTTCCATACTAATATTTTAAATTCGAAAGTACATAACTCTGTCCGGCTGTCTGTCTGTATGTTATCTTTTCACGCCTAAACCGCTGAACGGATTTCGATAAAATTTGGAATAGATGGCATCCTGGGGAAGGACATGCTACTTTTTGTCTCAAAAATAATCCTACACGTTGTGATAATGTGATAGGGAATGAGTTTGTATGGCAAACCCAGTATTTCTTAAGTTAGGGATATGAAAATTCAAATGTATGCTTTTGGTAGGAAATAAAGAGTTATATTGTTCAGCGTTTTTGAAAAATCATCCCCTAAGGGGGTAAAATACGGGTTGATTTTAAAAATCACAAATAATATTAAATTTTTTGTGTAGGTACCTCTTTTTAAGAGATTTAAGGGATTGGAAATGTAGTCATAGTATCTTGACTTCTTGAGGTAACATTTTAGTCTTTATTTTTAACCGACTTCAGAAAAAGGAGGAGGTTCTCAATTCGTTTGTTTTTTTTTCTAATTTTTGTTTAACGTTTGTTACTTCAGTACTCCGTCATTTACAAAACCGATTTGGAAAATTCTTTATTTATTTGAAAGGACATACTAACAGATTGGTCCCATTTTTATCAAAATCCAGTTCTGATGATAGGATCCATAAGGAATTGAGGGAACTCCTCAAATATTATAGGCATGCAACGTGGATCTGGATGTACGACATTAAAATAAAACGAGCACAGTACTAATCCATCGAAACATTTTAAAACACGAAGATTAGTAGTTAATGGAACATATATAAATTGCAGTTTTCAAACAAAATAAATAGTAGAATCAACTGCATAAAAGTAAACACGCTTTATCTACGCAAAGTCACTGACGGAGCGGTGCGGGGTGCGGGGCGCAGCGGCGGCCGTGCGGGGCGCGGGTAGGTACTTTAGTCGGAGAACAACACAAAGTTACGCGTTGTTAATTAAAAGATCACTGATTGAATGATTATTCACATAATATCAAATCACAATCAGAATTTAGCTAATTGGATAGACATTTAAATAATTATGAAAGCACACATTGTGTACATTGTAATTATTTTACCTGATAGAAAGCTGGCTGTGACCTCGGTAAATTCTGAAACATTGAATTGTTCCTTTCCACTGCATGGTGTTGTGCACTTCTCACATAATGCCAGCCCACAAGTAATGCACACTATTGTATGCCCAAATAACCGAACATCATCAACTATTTCCGAGCTCAGAAGTTCAAAACATGGATGACAAAATATGTTGGCATTCATTAGAACCTAGAACAAACTTAATTACATGAGTTATAACCAGTGTTCGTAAAATATGTTGGCATTCATTAGAACCTAGAACAAACTTAATTACATGAGTTATAACCAGTGTTCGTAAAATATGTTGGCATTCATTAGAACCTAGAACAAACTTAATTACATGAGTTATAACCAGTGTTCGTAAAATATGTTGGCATTCATTAGAACCTAGAACAAACTTAATTACATGAGTTATAACCAGTGTTCGTAAAATATGTTGGCATTCATTAGAACCTAGAACAAACTTAATTACATGAGTTATAACCAGTGTTCGTAAAATATGTTGGCATTCATTAGAACCTAGAACAAACTTAATTACATGAGTTATAACCAGTGTTCGTAAAATCGGGCGCTAATATACCTAAACTTCACTTTTATTCCCACGAAAGAATAATACGGGCATGCCATGCCTTTCAGAAAAAAATATTAATGGTCACAATATTTTTAGTCTTCTACACACACGCAAACACGCATAAAGCCCAAAATGCCGCGCATAAAGTCGCGTTTAGCCTTCTGTTCGTATAAAATACAATAAATTAGTCGATTCGATCACTAATCTGATAGATAAATCAATTTCTACTACTTGACCACATGGTGCACATTATAATTTTTTATTGATGTTCCAATTGTTTTGGATAAAATAAAGATACTAAATCAATTTTACAAAATTGTTCAGTCCCGGGAAGCCGGGATTACTTATTTATTCAGAAAGGAATGTCCATATTATTATTTCGTGGTAAGAAGTTTAGGTAAGTGCCCGATTATCCGATCACTGGTTATAACTAACTTAATGTTACTTAAGTATATATAAGTAACAAATACCTACACATTTTAATAATGAATGAAATCTAAGGCAACTAGTTTGTCGTTGTGACAGTTACATGATGACATGAGTCTTTCTGATCCATTGCCATTATTTTTATATTAGATTTTCAGAACTGCGGTAAACGACCTGAAAATCGCATTTGCGCTTAGTTGCTTCTCATACCTACTGGTTGTAGAATGATTTCAGCTAATTGTAGATAACTTACCTCGATTGATTACCATCGTGCTAAGATAGTGACTAGAAGACCAGGCAAAGAAGAGGTGATATGCCTCCGCAGTCTACGCAGCTACAACACAGTTCGATAAGCGAGGCAAGTCCGTGTAGAATAGCGGAAGGTCAGTAGGTAGATGAGCACACACAATATGAACGGCAGAGCGAACAAACGACGTTTGACCTGACTGACAGACTGACGTTTGTTTTTTTCTTTAGAGATGGGATTGCACTTGGAATGTAACAGCATCGATTAAATAATTGAAAAGACAATATTTCTTTTTGTCGATCATTATTCTGTGAACATTCTACGACATAAAATAGTTACTTGTATTGTGATGGTTATTGGATCAATTGAATCGCTTCAACAAAGAGTTTACACATGTTCCGAAGCTTTTGGTCATTTTTGGAACGAAGTTCTTTTACGCGGCTTGCTAGGAGTTGACTAGTAGAAATTGTCACTAACGAAAAAGCGTTTATACTACATTTAATTTTGTTTAAATACAGAGATAATATTTAAAAAAAAACTTTTGACACCTGAAACTTGAGACCAGTAAATGGCTCTGTATTAATACAATACAATATACAGCGAAAGGTACTTCGTTCCAAGCGGATGTCCCACGACACTGCCCGACTTTTTTTTCTAATTTGGTTCTAATCGTATCAAGTGTAATCGAGAAGAATCGATTGTCACTTTGTGGTGCCGACACTACTTAAGTGCCGTTTCTGTTCAGATTGTGAGAAGATGTCGGTTTAATAATTCCACTATCCACTTCTTGGCGCCCAGACCCTCCACACCAAGTGCAATATATTGGATTCATCGAAACTAATCATATGACCGCAAACTCGAGGGGTTTTTATTTCTTCTACCTATTTAATAAGATTAGTTACCTACTGGAGCTCCCCTCCTCCGCTGCCTCTTTTTATTAAAGTCGGTTAAAAAACCCTTCACCTTGTTCCAGGTCGTGAAAGACGCGACCATGTCCCCTGGAGCGCCGTCCAGTGTGGAAGCAGAACGGACAGAACTTCTGGGCTCTCTGACCACGCAGCAGCAGCAGAGGACCAGCGCCAGGGTCATCAAGAAGCTTCTACTGGAACCGCCTGTCGAAAGGGACAAAAGACCTGGCAAGAAAGATGGGTCTGATGGTGAGTTTGGCACTGACAGCATACAAACAACAGTTAAGACGCAGATATATACCACTGACCTTGAGTGCGCATAGCTTGCGTGTTCTGTGCTGAGCTCACGCAACGCGTCGTACGTCCACCCAGTAATAGAACTTGCCCATCAAGGAGCGCTATCCCAAATTAGACACATTATTAATTTATTATTTAGAAAACAAATGGTATTATATTAAAACACGTATACTAAAAGATAAATAATTAAATTATCTTTAAAATGGTAAAGGTTTCATAAAAATACGCTTGATAGTTTTTACGTGATTATCAATTTTTTATCCGCGTTAAACATAACTTTACAAATTAATTACACTATCTATACTAATATTATAAAGCTGAAGAGTTTGTTTGTTTGTTTGGTTGAACGCGCTAATCCGAGGAACTACTGGTTCGAATTGAAAAAATATTTTAGTGTTGGATAGCTCATTTATCGAGGAAGGCTATATGCTATATATCATCACGCTACGACCAATAGGAGCGGAGCATCAATGAAAAATGTTGCAAAAACGGGGAAAATTTATTCCTTTTGAGAGCTTCCGTTGCGTGCGCTGCGTAAACGGTTAAAGTTACGTAAAAATCATGTATGACGGAATTGTTCCTCTTAAAAAGTTCTAAAAAAAAGTCCGCGATAGCATATGTCTATCTTTTAAGGTTGGCTCACTATAACTTTTTTAATGGTAATCTAATTTGTTACAAAATAATGCATTATTTGCGAAGGTGTTTTCATAAACATGGTATTAATCCTTATCCAAATAAATAGTTTCATAATCAAGGTTGATTATGTACATGTAAATTCCTTTTTGAATTATTCAATTCGGACCTTTCGTTTAGAAATTACGACGGGTATAAAAATGCTTAAAGTAAGAAAAATGCGCTTTGTCTATTAGTAGTTACCTACACATTTTATTTTTTATTGATTCTTTGAACGCGTTAATCTCTGACACTACCAGTCGGATTTGAAAAATTCTTTTTGATTTTATAGCCCAATTATTGAGGGGGGCTATAGGGTATGTAACATTACGCTAGGACCCTTAGAAGCCGAGCAAAGAGAAAAAAGTAAGAACGAGCGCTAAGCGAAAACGAAGTAACAGCGCGGGCAGGCGACGCGATGCGACGGGGTGGGTCGGGGGAACAAGAAACTTCACGCGGACGAAGTCGCGGGCGGAAGCTAGTGTAACATAAACATAATCTAAAATATTCACAAATTAAGTTATTAAGAAAATGCTTTAATTTAACAAATATTTTTTTCCAAATCATTAACACTACTCGTTTAGACGTGATCCTCAGTTTGAAATCATTAAAAGTCGGTGATCGTCGCCTTATCATCACATTGATACGATAAATACTGAGCAGCAAAAAGATCGATCAATTTTTCATTGATAAGTAAATTGAAAATGAACTAAATCGCAACTAGAATAGGGTTGAAAATAGCGTACACGAGATGCGGAATGGATGGAGATGGGGGGCGGGGGATTGTGGCGTGTGTTCGCGTATTGTCGCTTACTCGCGCTGACGTAAAAGGTAGTCAGACGTCTGTCTACCTCTTATTTCAGCGCCCTTTAAATAGCAGAAGTAGGTCCAAGACTTATATCGATGGCAACTGCCCTGAATATTTTTAAGTTTTCCTCGGCTAGGGTAATAATGTCTACCGAGGACTGGATACACGAGAATATTCGAGAATCTCCGAATGTCAAACTCAAATCACTAAATAAGTTGTTACGCTAAACGAATTTAAAACATAGCTCTATGTCGAGGATTACGATATTGAGGACACATAACATAACACCACGCCTGTTCCGGATGATTTTTAACTTTAATTTATTTTGATTATAAGTTGTTATAGCGGCAATAAAAATACACAACCTGTGAAATTTTCAACTGTCTACCTAGTACGGTTCATTAGATACAGCCCGCTGACAGATGGACGGACAGCGAAGTCTTAGTAATACGGTTTCGTTTGGCACCTTTCGGGTACGGAACCCTAAAAACACCACGATACAGAAACAATTGTCAATTTTATTATTCTTTAAGTGAATAGAGTCTGTTGAATTAACGACTCGGTAGGTAAATAAAGTGATCACACATTGGCATTTTGGTTTCAAATAACGAAACCGTCCAGTCTAGATTATTTTCTTAATATTACCTGAGAAACTAACGACCTGCTACAAGGTTAACAACATACGCAATTTCGAATAATAGCTAAGACTAGATTAATAAATCATTTTATTAATGAACGCTGCGGGACGCGAACGAGACGCGATACATGTTTTGTTGTTGTTACTGCTATAGCCGTAGTTAGTCCCCTTCAAAGCGGTAATATTATTTTTCAACACTACTGTCTTTATAAATTAAATTTAATACAAAATCAAAAGTCATTTATTCAAACTAGGCTGAGAATCAGCACTTTTCGAACGTCAAAAATGACATAAGACAGTCCCCCGGCACGCGCGCCCTTCACCACTTCCTGGTGCTTTAGCTGGGAAGAAGTGGCGCAACAAACTCCAGCAGCACATCTGTCTGTTTAGTTAGAGAAACTTGATTCTGTACAATAGTATACAAAATTATTTATAACGTTAAGATATATAAGGTGTAACATAATTAACGCACAACCTCTTAAGGGGTCATTTTACCTGTAATCGGGAAAAAAAAATCTGCTGCTCCCTTCATGTTGACTAAATGTAGGGAACATTTAGTCAACATGAAGGGAGCAGCAGATTTTTTTTCACGATTTCAGGTTTGGTCCCATAGTAAAAGTTGTTTGTTATCATGAGTACAATCATGTGTTTAAGTATCGGTCACTAATTACGAGTCACCCTATATATTATGCTTTAAAATCATTCAGATTGTGATTGATAGTGTGCTGGTTGACAGGTTAGCTTTCTCATGTTTTAACATTAGTTAGTTTTTAACCGTCTTCAAAAGAAGGAGGAGGAGGGGGGGAGGTTCTGAATTCGGTTGTAAACAAAAAAAAAAAATGTTTGCTTACCTTAGATTGAACCCCGTCATTTCGATTTGGAATTTTTTTTTTTATTTGAAAGTATATCTATATATGTATAAATGGTTACATGGTTAATAGGTAATAAGTATATACATATGGTTGAGCTGGATGGTGCTGATCCACGCGGCATGTTCGTGAACGGGCGCCGTCAGTGGAGACTGGTCATCTCTTAGCTGCCAGGGCTTATTTTTAATCTTATATTTTGAATTGTTTTTAATTATTTATTTTTTATATTGTTCTCACATATAGAAGCAACAAGAACAATGTACCCAGGATTTTGTAATAATTTTGATTTAAAAGAGTGTCCATGGAGTTTCTTGCCCATTCTTCTCCATAGACATCTAGATTTTGGAATGGGCGACTAGCTTCAACTTTCTGACTAACTGACCAACTCTTTGACAGTTCAAAAGTGCCTGTAATTGGTTTAACTGAAATAAATGTTTTGAGTTAAGTTGAGTATACTTCCAGATTGGTCTCTGGTCAAGTTCTGATGAGTGGTTTTTGAGTTAGCTTCAATAATACGTATTTTTTCCACTTAGTGTAATGCTGATGATGTTATAATAACTTCCTGTCACTTTTATTTACAATGCAAGTAGTGGTACGAAACATTTATGTGGCGTCGGTACCACAACTAGAACGTGAATAATAAAAACGTTATTCCAGAGAAACAAACAGTCTTCCAAAAAAACACTACAAAGTTAAAAATTACTTTAACCCAGTCTTGAGCACTGTACTAATGTAGGAACACTAAGCAGACTCAGCAATAGGACAACTTCTAAATCTCTAAACACATCACCGTCTGTTGCCGTGTCTTTGGTTAGTGTTCCCAAATTGGTAAGTACAGTGGTCAAGAATGGGTTAATTTCGGAAGTCGATGGGAACAAACGAACGTACAAAACCAAAGACACCGACTTCCGAAATTGAAGTTGACGACGTTGTAGTGTTTTTTTTTAAAGTCGGTTTTTTTTTGTATAAACGTTCTTACTTGAGATAAATGCTGTTTTAGGCTTCGTATAGCTTTATTTATTTTATTTCAAAAACAGGTACCCTAGAATATTTCCTTTCTTATTTCTAGACATCCCAGAATGCGAGACCCCAAGCAAAATCGATGATAAAGAGCACAAATTCCCGACAGTAAAGCAACGAATGCCGAAAGCGCTCTGGTCCACAGACGAAAAAAACTTATTCTTTGAAGCACTCAACGAGTATGGGAAGGACTTCGATGCTATAACTGCTTACATCTGTGCCAAGATGAAGAAGAAAGGCATGCCGGATGTCAACCTGAAGACCAAGACTCAAGTCAGCCATTTTTATTACAGGACCTGGCATAAGCTGTCGAAACATGTGCATTTTGATGAAAGTAAGTTTTTTTTTTTTTTGTTAGCCTGCACTGTTGACACTGCTGAGCAAAGGCCTCCCCCAAATCCTTCCAGGCGTCCTTTTCCAGAGGCACCTCGATCCAGCCCTTGCGGTATGTCTAGGTCTTCTCGCCACATCTTCCTAGGCCGGCCTCGTTTTTTTTTTTTTAAATAAAAAAAAAGGTTTGGTTGTGACAGAAATACGTGGCCACCTCGAACACCGACATACACCTGCTTATTTGGTCTCTCCAGAACTTACACAAAATATAAGTCATAGCCACGAAAAGAACATTTTGTCGGCCTCGTCAGGGTCAGGGTAGGCAGAACACCAAAATGCTCGAACTGTTTTTCTTTGATAAAGAACTAAATCACAACTGTAATAGAGTTTAAAGTAGCTTGCAAGAGATGATTTCCTGTGGCGTGTATCAGAGCATACATACCTATGTTTACTCAAAACTTGACAGCAACGAACATCTTCGAACATTTTGCTGTCCTATCTGCGCTGCCCTTTAGAGTCGAGTGATTGTAAGCGCGATCTTCAGGACGGACAATGTGTTATTGAGTTTTATCTATGATGGAATTACACAGTAGCAGCCCGGCGCTTGAATATTTGCCCAGTTGTTGGTGTTACATTAGATTTCATCGCAACTGGTGAGATGTGGGTGTATGTATGAAATCATTATTGAAAAAGCGTAATTAAAAGTTTTTTCTTGGGTTTTCAATAATCCAGACTGTGGGCTGCTACTGAAAAATTCTTTGATTTGCCGCATACATCACGACTTCATACGACGATAGTGAAAAGACAAAAACAATGTCGCTATAACAGTAATCTGCGACACGCATGTCATCAATTCAAAGTATCTATTAGTATCTACACGATTAAATTAATTAAAATAGCCATCTGCATGACTACACGGTACTTACACTATACATTATATTCTATGTGATAAGCCTCGCTAACGGGGCATCGGTATGATTACATGAGATGTAACGTTTGAATAACATTATATTAATTCGTCTCTTTCATTGTACTGCTGGCTTGACATGTGAGTGCCACCCGCTGCCTAGTTAGATAACCGTTTATTATGTTAGGAAAATTACCAACAAAATACAGGATGGATTGTTATTGGGCAGTAAACGCAAATACTTTAACCGTTGTAGCTACAGGAATCAGTTCTTAGCAGACTGTTTACAAGTAATTGCTAACTGCATAAAGTATTTACAAGGCAGATGTGAGTGGACGGGTCGCCTTTCTTAGAGGGATTAAAGTGACCTTATTGGTGTTCTTCGGAAACGTCAGTTGCGTACATGCGTAGTAGTACCCCCCGCAACTGGTGTGCGTGTATGACCAGATGTATGAATGTAAACGAGGCAAAAGGAGTATGTAAGGATCGTAGCAGGTGGCGTTCTGTAGTTTCTGCCTACCCCCATTGGAAGAAGGCGTGACTTTATGTTATGTTTATAAGGTGTATCTATTCACACACGAAATCTCTTAAGGGGTCATTGTACTCATCAATATGAACAACTTTTACTATGGGACCAAACCTGAAATCGCGAAAAAAATTCATCTGTTCCGTACATTTATGTTCGCATAACTCGTCAAAATGTAGGGACCAGCAGATTTTTATTTCGCGATCTCAGGGTTGGTCCCATAGTAAAAGTTGTTCATATTGATGAGTACAATGACCCCTTAAGAGATTTCGTGTATGAATAGGTATACCTTATATGTATGCTAACTGCATTCTCAAACTTTGATAAATTGGTACAGTTGTTCTATCTCACGACGGCGGCGTTGGTCTTAGTTGTGTGTGTAGATGTGCATACATGCACATTGTGTCTGTGTGCGTAAGCTCGGGAGCGCTCAGTATCGCTCGAGCTGCCGGCTGGGCTGCTAATGCTAACTGTTTCGCGACAAAATTTTGCGTCGCGTACTGTCAGCATGGAAAGTAAACGGAGAAAAGTTGTTCACAGTGAGGTAAACTCAAGTGAATAACACGAACTAACAAACAAACACCCCCCCCCCCCCCTCTTTATACAAATTTTCACCCCCTTATTTAACCCTATTAGGCTGTGAATATTCAAAACTCCTTCCTTAGTGCTCACCTTCGTTATTAACGAACTCTTGTGCAAAATTTCATGCTTCTTGCGTTGTCCGTCAGTGAACAGATAATTTTCATCTCTTCTAGACGTAAAAAAAGTAGCTCAAGAGCTATACGCCCTAATAAACTACGGCGAGCTCCGTAAGAAGCTGGTGTCAGTGAACGAGAAGACGTGCGCTCGTCTCGGCGACATGGTGCTTTGTGGCAGCATTGTGGTGCGCGCGAGGGGGCGGAATCTGCGTGTACGCACGCCTATGTGTCGCGCGCTCAGGAGGCTCAACCAGATCACTGGTAAGTGTTTTTAGGTGAAGTATTATTTTATTACTCTACTATTTTTTTCTATTCTTTGTGTATTCTTTTATATCAGTAGGGTATTGCAAGTCATTCAACAAGTTTGTCATTATTTAAATATTTATGTATACAGGGTGTAAGGGACAGCCCTCCGCAAACTAACAGGGTGTATTCAGCTCTTAATTTTGAATCATATTCCACCAAAAAAATTCTCAGGAAAATTTTTATATTTTTACTCAGTTTTTTCTGTTACTATTCCTTTATTCCAATGTAAAATTATATTGGCTGTACGCAGCACTCCATTTATGTAAATAAAACAGCTAAAACCAAAAAATCAGCAATGGATGTTGAAATACTCGGCGGCCGAAGACTCGCTGCGCTGCCGTTCGCTACGCGCGTTTTCCCGCGGTAACGATACATTGCGTGCGAGGTAATAAAACAAATCAGATTTATTGGAGTCCCTTAAGGTTCCTGAAATAATTTCAAGTGCCGGTCATCTTAGTATGATATACTGAATTCACCCCATCAGTCTGCGGAGGGCTGTCCCTTACACCCTGTATTTAAATTGTATAGGAATCAAGAAGCAAATGGCAATTTTTTTGTCTTTATTTTTTATTCTCTACTTATTTTGCTTTTTATACTGCATTATATTAGTGGAACGGAACGGAAACTCTAAACACGACTTCGTCAAAAAGCCATGCCAATGTATCTTTTCTTTCTGTAGTATTGAGTGAGTGAATAAGTAATAACAACTACCTTTTCATATATGTGTCTCTGTCACTGACACGGGACCTCATCTAATGTACGTTTCTTGAGCGAGGAAATTATCAATATAGGTAGTAGTGTCCGACCGATATATTTTTTTATCAATAGGTTTTCTTTGCTAAAAGTAAAAGAAATGCCTAGGGTATCTTTTTAATCATTAAATTCAACCGTTTAAACTAAAGGAGAAAGCTCCATCTAGCCCGGGAAATTCAAATTTTCTTACGTTTTTTTGCAATTTGCAAGTCAGTTGAGACCAGGTAATTCTATTGAATGACTATTTTATGAAATCTTGGCAATTAGGATTATACAAACTTATGGAGTTGTATTGCTGATTTTGATGATTATAATTCTGTAAATGCATATTTGTTACGGTCGTGAATGATACTTTAATCATAGTACAACTTAATACTGACTTGGAAATTGCAAAAAAACATATAAAAGTTTGAATTTCGCGGGCTACCTGGCCCTTCCCCCTTAAATCAAACTTAAATAAATAATGATTAATAATAATGAAACAATCTGATGGTTCATGCGATAAAAAGATTTCTGCATGTTCCCAGTTATCGTGCGTTTAGTTGTTGCAACTGTCGATGTTCTTTGAATAAATTAATTGAAAGTATTGATTTGCCGGCAATTAGTTTTCCGAAAATGGATATTTTTGCCGAAAAATGAAAACGAAATTCGGTCGGACTCCAATAGCTGGTCGCTTGCTCGTCGGCTGTGGTGCCTTATGTTGTGTGTACGTGCAGAGCTGGCGTGCGGCGCGCGCGTGTGCTCGCGCGCGCAGGTGGTGCTGCGCGCGCGCTCGGCGGGCGCGTGGGCGCGCGTGCAGGCGGCGGCGCACAACCCGCGCGCTGCCCTGGCGCTGCCGCTGCGCGCCCGCCTGCGCGCTCTGCTGCGGGCGTTGCAGACGCGCTGGAAGGGCGTATCCTTTTCTAATGTATACATGCCATGCTTAGAGAATATAACACTGGAGAAGCCTTAGAGCCTGTCCAGATAAGGCGTTTTACGCGCGAGTCCACTCGCGCGTTTCAATTTCTATTGCGTCCAGATACCGCGTTTTTTGCGCGTTTCTACGCTGGGAGGGATCTCAAATTAAATACGCGAGTGAGGAAACGCACGCAGGCATCTGGAAGGGATATATGTAGCTCTAGTATCTCGGGTACGCGCGAGTGTCAACGCGCGAGTGGACTCGCGCGTGAAATGCCTTATCTGGACAGGCTCTTACGAACACTTCCCCCTCTGTTAAAGTACAATAACAAATGTTCTAGTGCCTGTAATTGGTTTAATTGAAATAAGTGGTATACGTAGGGATTTTTTTTATCACTAGTCAAATTTTCACAGGGTTTTCTAGCCATGAATATGAATAACTTATTTATGTACAAATTGTTCCATTTCTAACAGAGCACCTGCCATCTAATCTCTTCACCACCCTTGGTTGACTGGTAGAGAATGCCTAAGGCATTAAGTCCGCCTTTGTACTTTTTTAAGTGTGAAAAGTTTAAATAAATAACTTTCACTATGGGTCGAACTCTGAAATCACGAGAAAAAACAGCTGTTTGATACATTTTGGTCGAGTACGTATTGAACTTTTGTATGAAACAGATGTTTTTTTTTTTGTGATTTCAGAGTTCATCCCAAGTGAAAGTTGTTCATATTCATAGCTAGAACAGCCTGTGAAAATTTGGCCGGTTATTAAAAACTAACCCTGTATAACGGAGTAAAAAGACGCTTAACGAAGCCCAGAGTCAATAGTTCTTCTTCCCGTCATTGTGGTATTTTTTGTTCTGGGATATACATGGGAACCTTCTGGTTACTGGGATATACCTGGGAACCTTCTGGTTACGGAGATCTAAGTTACAACTCTTTTTCGCGTTTTTTTTTTATGAAGACTAGTTTAAAAAACTTTAAATTACCCCACGATCCCTGTACCGTTTAATGCACTAATGAGCACACAATCTTTTGCGTACGTAAACAGCGGATTTTCACACCAAAAATAAAAGTCGTGAGCCAGCAATTAGTTTTGCACAGAGTTACTTAGTTTGATCTACAGAACGAGTAGATGACGGCTTCCTTATGGGTCTTTTTTCACCCTGTACACAGATACACAGGCTGACTTGTTAAACGTTACAAATATGAGCTTGAGTTTACTTTTCAATGTGTTGTTGGTATATTGCAGTGTGCTAGCTGACTTAAGGTGAATAATTTAATTCAATGTTTTGTGTTCATTTGTTTTGTAATTTTAATTACTTTGCTTAAATAGCAGTCGATTGCAAAAAACTCACCAACCTTCGTATCGCTGAGATATCATCACATTTGCCCTGACTGCTGACGAGCTACAACATATGCTCCAAGATCAGAGCTGAGCAAGCCTTGAGGTTGCACTAATGATGAATCGGTCAAAGACATAAAGAAGAGTTGGATTACAGATCGTTCACTATAACTTGTCCCTTGCCGTCACGTTGGCACCATTGCCTCTATACGTTGTTACATACCGGCAAGCAATGGTGCCAACATGATGGTAAGGGACAAGTTATAGTGAACGGCCTGTTATAAGTTCAACTCTTATTTTTTTCAATGCCAAAGTCGAATCGTTTACTTCAAATAGGTACATAAAAAGCACGTTTGAATGTCAAAAGATTAACAAGAAAATAGAATTGATTGTAGTTGTTTTGTGTTCTTGTACTGTTTATACAAAAAGTGGAGTTGAGGTCTGTACCTCAACTCCACTTTTTACACAGGTAAGCGATGTATCCACTCCAGCCTATTCCAAAGTACTAAGTAGCTAGTAACGTAGCTATTATGATTCTACAGTAAAACAATTACACTTGTGTTTATAAAACAATAGCCTAGTACTTTAGGACGCGACTGTACCCGTGTGGAGCCAGGTGGTTAGCTAGGTCGCTAGGTCAACAAGAAGTACCATAATATAGGCTTTATTTTATTTGCGAGTGTCAAATCTGCGGCAAAAATGGCCGTCCTTTTTATTGCGTTCACTTGGAAGCTTGATTTTCTGTACAGCTCCAAGGGACCGTAAATCTATGTTTTTGATATCTATTTCGACTTGGTACCTCCACACGGTTCTAAGAAAAAGGGTTTTGATAGACAACGAAGTCATCCTATAAGAGTTTCAATTTTTCATTTTGAGGTATACGGAACCCTATTATTATCTGCCTGTCGGTCTGTCACCTTTTCATGCCGGAACAGCTGAACAGATTTAGATGAAAGGCATACGGACGGATAGGCCATGACCTAGGTGACTAGTACGGTCCTGAGGGATAATTTTCGACATTTACGCGAGCGAAGTCGCAGGAAAAAGCTATTGTAAAATAAACACGAGTAGATGCTAGATAAACTGTCTCATTTAATTATAATAAAATTATTTGTTCATCATAAATCCATGAATCATAAGTATAATAATAAATTGAAGTTGGATTTAAATTGCAATTAAATATTTACTATAACAATTATGGCTTTAAATCAAACGGATCTAAGGTTTATTTCAAAATTAAAAAACTACCAATATTATACAATTTAAACTGACAGTAGAAACTGAACCACATGTAATTGAATTAAAGTTTCTAATCACAAATCAATAAAGAAGATTTTTGAAAAGTTATATTAATTACTTACATAGTATGGCAGGTATGGGAGAGAGTGATAGAGAAAAGATTGCGAGATTGGTGAGATTACCCCAAACCAGTTAGGACTTATGCCAGGTCGAGGAATAATGGACGCCACTTTTGCAATCTGCCAGAAGTCATTGATCTGGAGAAAGCGTATAATAGGGTGCCTCGGGAAATCTTGTGGTGGGCCTTGAAAGAGAAAGGTTTGCCCGGGAAGTATGTAGAGTTAATTCCTGCTATGTAAGTCAATCTCGTACCTACGTCCGGTCAGCTGCTGGCAACACCGACGAGTTTAGTGTGGCTGTAGGCTTGCACCAAGGATCGGCTATAAGTCCTTACCTCTCCCTGTTGATTGTGGACGCTCTGACGTCGGGCATACAGGAAGAGGCACCTTGGTGCATGCTGTTTGCCGACGACATTGTTCTTGTCGGTGAAGATGGACCTGAGATCCAGAGCAGATTGCAGAAATGGCAACAGAAGCTGGAGAATGTTGGCTTGAAAATCAGCAGAACCAAAACCGAATATATGCATCTGCGATTTTGGCGGCCTCTCCAGTTCTGGGGTCATAGCGCTTGATGGCGCGCTTCTCGCGGTCTGCTCCGACTTTCCGTATCTCACTTCGCTCGTGCAAAGCGATGGCGACGTAGATCGGACTGTTAAGCACAGAATGAACACTGGATAGATGAAATGGCGGCAGGTCACGGGAACAATCTGCGACTCCCGCATTCCCCTTAAACTTCAGGGGAAGATTTATAAAACAACGGATAGACCTGCTGTCTTGTATGGATCAGAATGTTGGGCCACAAAAGGGATGAATGAAAGGCAATTGCATGCAGCTGAGATGCGAATGCTAAGAGGGATGTGTGGTGTTAAGCGAATATATAGAATAAGGAATGAAATACATAGGAGGAAGTCTGAAAGTGGCACCGGTGACTGAAAAGTTGTGTGGAAATCGCTTGTCGTGGTATGCGGACGAGTGAAGAAAATGTGAGGAAAATTTTGAGTATGAATGTGGATGGCTATAAGAGTAGGGGAAGACCAAAGAAACAATGGATGGACTGTGTGAAAGATGATATCGCGAGAAAGGGAGTGACTACCGAGATGTCGACTATAGGCCGACCGCATAACTGAGACGTTGCCTGAGGTAGCAGTGCAGTGAAGGAGGGGTGTGGTGACGTGATGCGAGAGCTCAGTGATTCGTCAACTTGTGGCAACTATCCCCCTGCTACCTCGGGCAACGTCTCAGTTATGCAGTCGGCCTATAATAGAGAAGTGTGGAAGATAAAGACATGTTGCGCCGACCACAGGTAAATTGGGATGAGGGCAGGAGCGTGATGGCTATTAGTTATATTAAATTCAATATCACAAGCTACACAACTGGTTATTAAGATACAATGTATGGAAACAAAAAAATACAAAAAGTAGGCAGTCATGGGGACTAACGACAGAAGTGAAAACTTAAAACATTAACATGTACCTACACAGCCACAGGCCGCTGCGCGTCCCCAGTCTGACGCAACACGTCACATTAGCATGTCGGTGACGCGAGCATGTCGCATGCTGCGTACTCGTAAGATTTTCCCCTACCAAAAAGGGCTCAACGCGCCTAAAGAGGTTTTCACTACAAAAATATTTAGTAAAATAACAAGTGAATCTGCGCATGTCTGTCGCAAATTTAAAGTCTGTATCCATGAATAATTGGAATCGAAATGCCATCTAAGATTATCTTTTTTTTTCTGGTATAGAAAATTCTGCAATTTTCCCAAAATATCACGAGGGGAGCTAAGTACACCCACATTTCGCCAGCTATGTTTAAGTCCATGTAAACTCCATATGAAAAAAGATGCACAATACATCCATAACTCACACAGTCTACTTTCAAGCTAAACAGAGTCGCTGAACACGTGGACATGAAACCAGAAGACACACAGAAGGAGCCAGAAGAGTACACCGAGCTGCCTCGACCGTGCACAGAAGATACAGAGGTTAACAGAGAACTAGAAGAACACCTGAATTTGGAGACTGATAGGATTATATTGCAAGGTAACTTAGAACATCACGCTTGTATTTCTATTTCACGTTTAAGGGCTCGTATTAAATTTTCTAGCAATCAACTAGCTGTTGCCCGCGGCTTCGCCCGCGTGGATGTCAATACTTCCCTGTTTGGATCGGACTTTGTTCACAATTTCATGGGTTTTAATTTGTTTGCGCGGGACCCTGATTATTTTTCTAAAATAAAAGTAGGTACCTTAAGTTATTCATTACAACATCAGCTATCTGCCAGTTAAAGTCCCGTCAAAATCGGCCCTGCCGTTTCGGAGATTAGCCGGAACAAACATACGGACAGACAGACAATAAAACATTTTTTTTTTTGTTATAAATACCGTATATATACTTACTTTCATATGCATTTAGTAGAAGCTGTTATTTTGTCATTACAAACAGATACTTCAATTTTATTTGATATATATATTTATATTTAAGTATGTATTTATTGTATATGTAAATAAATGGTACACCACAGACTACCTACAGTATTGTCTCCTTCTCGCTTTAATCCATCCAAAGGTTTTCTGTAAAAGATCGCTTTTAGCGATAAGACCGCCCATTGTGTCACCGTATGTAAAATTTCTACATATGTATCTGTAATTTTTATGGTGTACATAATAATGAGTATTCTATCTATTTATTCCCAGAACAAAAAGCGCCAAAGAAGCTGGCTCTCCACGTGGGTCCAAGACCAGGGGCTGACATCCACCTGCCCGTGGTTAGTCCTAGCGAACAGCTGTCCAGTCAGAAGATATGCTTCTCTTCTTATCTTGAGAGGATGGGCTCGCAGAGGGACAAAGATGGCGGTGGTAAGCGCTTATTTTCCTAAACAAAAATATAAAATCTTGGATCATTCCACTTTTTATTTCTTTACTGGTACCTTGTAAATTATTAACATTGCAAAATGGAGAGTTACTCTCCATTTTGCAATGTTAATATTTGTACGTGTTTTCTTGTTTTATGTTAAGCTTACACAAATTAAAAATTATATAGAGGAAGGAATACATTAATGTTCTTGTAGGCTCTTCTTCAATATTTGACTTTTTTACTATTAAAAAAAAAACTTGACAAATGATCCTCCACTTTAAAGCATCACTCACGCGTCCAATTTTAATCATAATTTTTAAGTAGCCTTTATAATGCCCTTTGGGCACCCGAAAGAATCGAGTAGCTTACGAACACATACGCCCTTTGTGAATGACGGGTTCCAATTTGCAGTCATCATAATTGATCAAGGCATCAAGAAACAGTGAAAATAATACACAGTCATTTAATTAACGAAAAACATGTCCACAGCAAAAATCCGGACACCAAAACGTCAACATAAAGACAGCACAACAGATAAAGATAAAGAAGACCAAAAGAAATTCAAAATGGACGATCAAGACAAGTTTATAAACATTGAAGAAACGGCCATAGATGGGATCGAACTCATGGCCAACTACAAAATACTGCAAGAAGACGAAGAAAAGCCCAGCACAGAAGATGAGAAGGAACGAGAAGTCGCGGAAGATGATGTAGCCTACCTGCCAGACCGAGACAAAGATATGTCCGAAAGAGACAAGGAGATGTCGGAAAGAGACAAAGATATTATGCTGGAAAGAGAGAAGGATAGTTTCTCTGAAATGGAAGACGATGAGAAATATAATAAGAGTGATACGGATAATGAAAGTGATGGCAAAGATAAGACCGGGAAGGATACTAAGTTTAAGAATTTAAAGGTACATATATAGTTAAGTATAATATTCCTACTAGTGGATTAGCGGCGATAATCTAAAAGGGGCTCGTGGCTTAGTAATAACAGCCGCACGGGTCGATCGATCAGGTTAAGCTACACTTGCCGCGGTTGGTCCGTGGATGGGTGACCATCTTTACATACCGAGACCCCTCCGTGCCTCGGAAAGCATGTTAAGCCGTTGGTCCCGGCTGTCATTCGTGGATCTTTGACAGTCGTTACAGGTCGTCAGAAGGCCGAAAGCCTGACAACCGTCTCACCCAGGGGTATCGTATTGCCCAGTCACTGGGCTGTGGGGGTCAGATAGGCAGTGGCTCCATGTCAAATACTGGTATTCAGCTGCATCCGGTTAGACTAGAAGCCGAACTCAACATAGTTGGGAAACGGCAAGTGCAGCACTAACACGATCAAAATGTATGCCACAAAGGTGTTTTACTTCATATTTCGGAGTTGGTCCCATATTAAAATTTGTTCGTTTTCATAAGTACTACTCTCCCGCTTGTCTGTGGAGCAATCTTAATATGATTGGTTCGCCATTGACATGGCACTGACGCACATTTTTACCGTTTTATAATCATAAACTGTGTCTATACTGCTCTAACTTGCACAAAGTGTAGGGAAACCAACAAGGATGGCAGACCGTCACATGTCAAGTCTCTAAAACACACCAACGAAGTCTACTAGACGTAACAAGTCCCTTCTTCCAGCTGCTATACAGTATGTTCTTAAGTCAGTAACACCGTCGCGCGTTGCAACCACACAGGCTGATACCTATGTTGTAAAAAAAAACCTAGATCGATTCCTAGATAGTTAGTTTATTTAGGTGGCTCTGTTTAAAAGATAAATGATGGACATGGTAAATTATTTTTTTATTTCTGTAAGTAGGTTTAAACACTTTTATGCGTAAATAATATTTTAAGAACAAGAAGAGGTCGGTGTTTCCTATGCGACTACTCTGAGAAGAAACACTGCAATAAAATCAGAGGTCAGCCCCTTTTAATGTCCAGACATAATCTTGGTCAGATGAGAGGGAAAGTTTTAATTTTTGTTAAAATTGAGTTAAGGCCTTATGGCCACTATTTCCGTTTCTCATTGTTTGGGGTTTCGTCCTACATAACCAAAAAAATCTCAACAATTTACAGGTGAAATTTCGAATACGACCAAAAAAGCGTGGAGGCAGAATTTACACGTTAGTCATGGACAAAGATGAAGAGGAACCAAAGATCGAGGAGCCGAAGACTGAGGAGCCAGCGAAGGTAGAAGAGGAGGCCAAGCCTGACATCGATGTGGACTTGGCGCTGAGACAGATACGGAAGGGGTGGAGTGTGCATGATGCGGGGGATCTCACGATAGGGGACTTGTATCTTATGGTGAGTTGTTACATCGTTTTTTTTTTCTTGTATTGGTACAAACTCATGCCATCGTAACAATATTTTGATCAGCTAGAACGCATTTTTAAACTTTGTTAGTTCATTATCGTGTCCAACAACGTCCAACCAACAGGGGCTCGTGGCTAAGTAATAACAGCCGCACGGATCGATCGATCAGGTTCAGGCTACGTTTGCCACGGTTGTTCCGTGGTTAGGTGACCATCTTTACATACCGAGACCCTCCGTGCCTCGGAAAGTACGTTAAGCCGTTGGTCCCGGCTGTCATTCGTAGATCTTTGACAGTCGTTACGGGTCGTCAGAAGCCCGAAAGTCTGACACATTCTTACCGAGAGGTATCATGTTGCCCAGTAACTGGGTTATTGAGGTCAGATAGGCAGTCGCTCCATGTAAAATACTGGCATTCAGCTGCATCCGGTTAGACTGGAAGCCGTCCCCAACATAGTTGGGTTTTCCCAACTATGTTGGGGACGGCTGCCTGCCTGCCTGCCTTTTGGCAGGCAGATGATGAATAGTATCCAACTGGTAGGTGTCAGGAACGCATTCCCAAATTATTAATGGCTTAGAATAACCCGGGCGTACAATTGGTCGGTTGCCAGGCATTTCCAAACTTCAACTTCCGAGTCAGTTTTTGTACGTACGGTGTTCTGAAAGTCTTGAGATACTTAATAATACTAAGGCAAATGGCCGACGCGAGCACGTAGTTTGATTGTTTATGTTATGATATATGTTAATCAGTATTGCCGCAGATCGTGTTCGAACAAGTTCACCATAATGGCTTCGTGGTCGACT
Organism: Fissipunctia ypsillon; assembly: GCA_947568875.1. Lineage (NCBI taxonomy): Eukaryota > Metazoa > Arthropoda > Insecta > Lepidoptera > Noctuidae > Fissipunctia > Fissipunctia ypsillon. The sequence continues at coordinate 1,643,707 of OX387650.1, read as the reverse complement.
ATCGAATATCGCGCAATTTTGCGTTATAACTTTTTACGTGGGTTAAGTCCAGAAAACTGTTTAAAGAAGAAATTAAGCCTATACTTGGTGATGACTGTCATCTCGTGCAACCGTCTACAGACTGTACAAACAGTCTGAGCGTGGCTGTTTCAACCTAGAAGACGACCCGCGTTCAGGACGACCGGCGAATAACCTACCGGCAAATAGAGTCCTTACTGCAGATTGGCTCAGCAGCGTTACAGTCAATTATTCACCATCATTTAGGTTATAGAAAAGTGTGTACTCTTTGGATTCCACATAAACTTACCGATGAACAAAAGAAACAGCGAGTTAAATGGTGTAAAAAAACATTGCAAAGTTTGAAAACAGAAAATCTAAAGACATCATTTCAATCGTCACGGGCGATGAAACGTGGCTTTATTATTACGACGTGCCCACAAAGCAGCAAAATAAAATATGGGTGGTAAAAGGCGAAGAAACTCCGACTGAAGTAAAAAAATCTAAGTCGATAAAAAAGAAAATGATCGTGATTTTTTCGGTATTCGGGGAATTATTGAACAAGTAGTTCTCCGTGAGCAGAAGACTGTAAACGCTGCTTGGTACACCACTGTCTGCTTTCCTCAACAGCACAACTCTGCACCTGGTATCTTCATCATGATAATGCTCCGGCACATCGTGCTGACGTTACATGCCAATTTTTGCGAGATGCCGGCTTGAAACTTCTTGAACATCCGCCTTACAGCCCAGACTTGACGCTATTAGACTTTGGACCGTTTCCTTTCGTGAAAAGTAAATTGAAAGGGCAAAGATTTCGGAACGAAGAAGCTTTACTTTCGGCCTGGGACAATATATATGCGGAAATTCCTGAACAGAAATGAAAGACATTTTTAGTGATTGGTTTATAAGGATGCAGAAGTGTATTAATTGTGGTGACAATTATTTTGAAAAACTGTGAAAAATAAAGTTAAATCTCAAGACTTTCAGAACACCCTACGTATTTTGAACTTTATTGCCACTGCGCGAGAGTTCTTGACAACTTTGACTCGGGTTTTAGTGACAGTTTTACCGTAGTCGGAATAAAGCTCAAAATACATAAACTGGCTCGAAGGTTTAAGCTTGAACTAGTTAGAACTCTTTAGTAATAAGACGGCTTATGTTCTTCGTTCTTTTTACCCGATTACGGTGAAGCCAAAAGGAAGGGTAATGATTTTGACATACCTACTATGATAATGTGGGTGCCAGGAACACCTGCATTAATCAGACATGGTATGTATAGTAAACAGTGGGTGCGACCACGGCTCTACCTTGACCATTTTTGTACCCATGCATTTCTGGATTTCTATTTGAATAATTTTTTTGTTTCGTCCTTTATAAACCCCTTTTTTACGTAGTCGGGTTATAGTTTTTTTTAACTTAATTTTTTTTTCATTGAAAATCATAATAAAACAATCACCAACGTAAAACTATTTTCCAGTTCGGTTCCCGTTCCAAACTTGAACTAGATTACTGGTGGGCAGAACCAACCCCACCATTACCACAGCCCCAGAAATCTGCCGTCACCATCCCCACGACGCTACCGTCGGACAAACGCGACAAATCCGACAAAGGAGCCGACAGTTTTGTCGAAGATGAAAAGGAGAGAGCGAGAGAGAGTGATAATGATATAATGTCGCCAAAGAATACTTACAGTCAAGATAGTAATGATGGCATGTCGGGGGATGAACGAAAGTGTAAGTACTGGGTTTTATTGTTCCTTCTATAATGTATTCCTATTTTGTACAGCTAAAAGCCATTAGAAATTAAGAAAATTATATCAACAATATTCTTTTTGAAGTTGCAAACGTTCTAACAATATTGCCTTCCATTCCCTGCCTTCTATACAACTACATTTGCACTCTTTTCGATAAATATCATTCACCAAAAAGTTGTTAGTTTATACATGTCCCGGAATTAACCCACAACCTCTTAAGGGGTCATTGTACTCATCATTGTGAACAACTTTTAGTATGGAACCAAATCTGAAATCGCGAAAAAATCTGCTGGACCCTACATTTTGACGAGTTATGCGATCATAAATGTAGGGAACAGCAGATGTTTTTTTGCGATTTCAGTTTGGTCCCATAGTAAAAGTTGTTCATAATGATGAGTACAATGAACCCTTAAGAGGTTGTGCATTAATTCTGGGACATGTTGTATAACAGAACTTACAAGTAGTGTTAGTTATCAAATACTGCCTCGTCGGTCTGGAGGTCGCAAGCGCTACTGCTGAGCATGAGGTCCTGGGTTCGATTCCCGGGTCGGGCTAAGTGTTATTGGGTTTTTCCATCTGGAATTTCTCAGTAGCAGTCCGGAGTCTGGATTTGTGTCCTGTTGATGGCAATAGGCTCGCCCCCTATTACATGGGACTTAAACATAACTGGCGAAATGTAGGTGTACTATAGGTACAACTCTGCCTAACCCTTCGGGGATTACAGGCGTGATATTATATATTATGCATAATTTACAATATTTTTATGTATTAACCCTTAATTGGGCATGCCGTATGTGGGTTCTACTCGGTTTTATAAACCTAGTGGGAAATTTTTATTAAGGTAGCAGATTAAAATCTTTTTTTAATTTTTTTTTTATTATTTAAATAAAAAAACAACGTGGGAAATATACTCCTACTACAAGTGTAGGGCTAAATGAAATGAGCTCTACGTGGGAAATAATCTACATGTTGGAGAGTGCTGGTCTAGAATGATAATTCTCAAAGCATGGAGCAGCACATAAGGATACCAAACATATGGAACAAGAATATTTTGTCCTCTGCTCTTTTGCTCGGGTGCTACAGAGTTTACATCTTCTATATTTACTAATGCGTGGCATATGGGCAAAGGCACATTGTTTGTTCATATAATAATTGACATATTGTGGGATTCATGTAACTTTTGACGGCTTACAGACTCTTAAAATGATGTGGGAAGCATTCTCCTTTAGTCCAATTAAGGGTTAACAACCGATTTTAATATTTGTAACAGTAATTAAAATAATTCTCTACTAAATAACACTAATTGCAAATATTATAACATGACATTCATCTGACATAACTTGCACACAATACCTTTTTAAATAATAATAATCAATGTATTAATTGTTTAGTAATTTGTGGTGCTAGGTGAACAGTTAGCGTCTCCGGAGCACAAGTCTTCGTCGACGGGTGGCACTCTGAAGTTGGTCAGTAAGCTGATCAATAGGCCTCAGGGGCCTCCGCCGCAGAGCGGGTTCTCCATGTTGAGTGATAGGTATGTATTCACATCTTATCAGTCATTTCAAGTAATTCCCATTTTGATGTCCTAAAATAATGGACACTGAAGGTCATAAATGTGCCTCTTGTTATGAGCAAAATGGGAATTATTAGAGACCCGCCCGCTGCTTCGTACGGGCGCAAGCAATGTACTGATGTGGCGACATGTCGAAACATCGAGATTTCTGAGCTATGTCAAAGTTAAATATTAATGTTTTATACACATAAACCTTCCGGAATAAATTCTCTAAATAATAGTGAAAACCGCATCAAAATCCGTTACGTCGTTTAGGAAGAGTTTGCGGATATACAGACAGACGCGGAAAGCGACTTTATTTTATACTATTTATTTTATTTTATTCAGGAACAAACAGTTATTTACAAACAACTTGATACTTAATTGAGTAGTTTTTTACAAACCTATAGTCCCTATCTTAACATAAAACTAGGTAGGTACTTAACAAAACATTTTATAGTTCAACAAGTCTTACGAATAGCACTTTTAAAACAATTAAGACTTAAGCCAAAAATGATACTATGTAGAGGTTCCCATTGTGTTGTCCTAAAATACTAAATAGCCAATTAACTGTGACCAACTTGGATGTATCGGTTGGTCACAATTCTATCCTTACCTAAACCATTTGGACGAGGTGCCCTAGCTTAGGTACCGCGACCAACTTTGAGAAAAGTTCAGAAAGTTATTAAGAGCCACATTTATTTAAAAAAAGCGTACCTACGTCGTAAGGTCAATAAGTTTTTAGTGGATTAATTAAATACTACCTATTGTCTCATAGAATAGGAAGTATTTAAACTATTGACCGCCCAGTCGGATTAATACCACAAAAGTTTTCGTGCTCGTGGCGCTTCAGTCGTATTTATACGACCGAGAGTCCTGAAAACCTATGTTCGTTTTTGTTTTTATGTCATTGCACGATCCTATTCGTCGTAGATATTTATTTGTCGATTTATGAGCAGGGGGCCAACCACCACCTCTTAAAGCAGTATTATTGTAATGTTACTTCAGTGTGAGAAAGAGATGGAGCTGTACAGGACGTCTAGCTCCATCTCTTTCCCACACTGAAGTCATCATCATCTGCCTAGCCTTTTCCCAACTATATTGGGATCGGCTTCCAGTCAAACCGGATGCAGCTGAATACCAGTATTTTACATGGAGCGACTGCCTGTCTGACCTCCACAACCCAGTTACGGGGTAACACGACACCCCTTGGTAAGACTGGTTGTCAGACTTTCGGGCTTCTGACGACCCATAACGACTGTCAAAGATCCACGAATGACAGCCAGGACCAACGGCTTAACGTGCTTTCCGAGGCACAGAGGGGTCTCGATATGTAAAAATGGTCACCCATCCACGGACCAACCGTGGCAAGCGTAGCTTAACTCGATCGATCGACCCGTGCGGCTGTTATTATTTAGCCACAAGCGCCACCCTTTCCCACACTGAAGTAACATTACAATAATACTGTTTTAAGAGGTGATGGACTAGCTCCTGGGCGCTGGGGCAGAGCAATTGACATAAAACCAAGGGGTCAATAGGTCAGTTGATCCCGTGGGGCGGGTTTGTGATGGACTAGCTCCTGGGCGCTGGGGCAGAGCAATTAACATAAAACCAAGGGGTCAATAGGTCAGTTGATCCCGTGGGGCGGGTTTGTGATGGACTAGCTCCTTGGCGCTGGGGCAGAGCAATTGACATAAAACCAAGGGGTCAATAGGTCAGTTGATCCCGTGGGGCGGGTTTGTGATGGACTAGCTCCTGGGCGCTGGGGCAGAGCAATTGACATAAAACCAAGGGGTCAATAGGTCAGTTGATCCCGTGGGGCGGGTTTGTGATGGACTAGCTCCTGGGCGCTAGGGCAGAGCAATTGACATAAAACCAAGGGGTCAATAGGTCAGTTGATCCCGTGGGGCGGGTTTGTGATGGACTAGCTCCTGGGCGCTGGGGCAGAGCAATTGACATAAAACCAAGGGGTCAGTAGGTCAGTTGATCCCGTGGGGCGGGTTTGTGATTCTTACAGTACAAGTACCTGTGTGAGTATGATTGTTCCCTCGTTGAACCTGAACTACTGAATCGATTTCAACAAATGAAGTGTCTTGGGTTGATATTGATCTAATGTCTGTTCTAAAAGTATTTCATGAAAGTGTACACAAACGCAACCTCACTAAAGGGAATTTGTAACACATTCGTCTGTATTTTGAAGGTTTCTACTTTATACATATATGTAACTTTTTTCAGCAATTATTAAATTGTAATTGCAAAATTATCGACGAAAATTGAGGTTATAAAATTTACCTCAATTGACAAATGAAAAATATCTTTATGGTAATTTAAATCGTCTGTATTTTGAAGGTTTCTACTTTATACATATATGTAACTTTTTTCAGCAATTATTAAATTGTAATTGCAAAATTATCGACGAAAATTGAGGTTATAAAATTTACCTCAATTGACAAATGAAAAATATCTTTATGGTAATTTAAAATTAGAATGTCGACAAATCAAAGCGCTTGTTGTTTGTGGCACTACAAATTGACATCCACGGGTACGTTTTCTGATCCATTTGTGTACATTTTCATCAGATAATTTTTGAACAGACCATAAAGTATGTTACGCCCGAAATTAAAAATTAATTCTGATGATTCTGACATTTTACTCCATTTTTAGGGTTCCGTACCTCAAAAGGAAATACCTGAACCTTTATAGAATCACTTCATTGCCCGTCTGTCTGTCTGACAAGACCCTTTTTCTCAGTCCTGACAAAAAGGGTCTTGAATTTGATAAAGTTGAAATTAATATCAAATACATAGATCTAAGAAATCAAGCTTCTAAGTCAACGCAATGAAAAATACGGTCATTTAAGCGAATACTCGCAAATAAATCAAAACCTAATTTTCATAGAAATTGTTCCACCATAGTCGCGCGATTTTTGTGTCTTCCCGTTGACCTAGAATCATGAAATTTAGCAAGAGACAAGGTCTCACAGCACAAGTAAACGAAAAAGTCCGAAATTGACTACGAGATTGACTACAATGTTATGTTTGTTTTTGGGATATATTCATCCCAACTACGGAACCCTTAATTGTGCGTGGTCTGACACGTACTTGGCCGGTTTTTTAAGTGGCTTACCAATAAGCAGTCAACGGAATGACCTCGCCATATTTAATCGTTGAAAGGGTAACAATTAATTTCGGTTTCAGTTTTCTTTAGTATGTGTCTGTATTGTTTGTGTTCCAGACTGAAGCGCCTGCTGGCTCTAGTGGGTAACCCTCACGTGAGCGCGGCCGCTAACAACAGCATCGCGCGATGCAGCTGTGGGCATGTGTGTGCGCAGCACAGGAAGCAACAAGTCATGGTATCAAATTAAAAAATCTAAATCAATCCTTTCCGCTCCGAATGCTGAAGTAGGGATAATGCCTGGGTAAAAAAAATGTCCGTCAGTCAGATAATTACAAAAAATTAGACACGCATTTTTTGCTTTATCATATTAATAAAAAATTCCTTATATAAAATACATTATAGTTGGGGAGTGGGGCCTCGCTACGTCACAACTCGGTATAAAATCTAGCAAAGCGTGACGTCATGCCTCATTTTAACACAATGTATCGCCGTGATCTTTTGATAACGTAAATAAAGTCAAATTAAAAACCCCCGGCATACAGAAAATCCTTTAAAAGTAATAAAATAAAATGTATTGGCCCTTTAAGTTAGATATTTAGAATCAATAACTAATCTAATCGCCTTTATAATAGGGTATTTGATTACTACAAAAAATTTGTACTAAACTAATTTTAAAGATGTTACTAAAAAGACGAGTTGTAAAAAAAAAACTAAAATCGGTGGACAAGTGGACAAGTTACTCACTTTTGAAATTATTCTTTAGACCTACTGACGCAAAACGATCATTTTACCGAATGGCGCAAAGTTGCTGTGGCGTTCCTGTGTTGCGAGTGTTGTGTATGGCGGCAGATCGTAGCAGTGCTGTCTCTGTCTAGCATAGACTTTAATGCGCGTACAACGTCGCCGTTCTTGAGATATTTAAACATTTTTTATTACTGTGACTTAATTGTTTCTAGGCTTCGAAAGATCAAATGAAAAAAACGTGTGCGGTCGGGGGACCCCGTCAGGAACGAAGTTCCTTTTCACGTATGATTTAAACCAAAAAAAATTCGCAGCCGCCATCTTGAATTTACATTTTGACGTCACTATCAGCTTTAGCACCCTCGCAAACTATACAAACGACACCCATGGCGAAGAATTTGAAAATTTTCGCGGCCGCCATCTTGGATTTTCATTTATACCAAATTCACACTTTCTCTCTCTATCTCTCTATCGAGAGAGTGAGAAAATATGAATTCGAAAGAAGGAAATTGCATGGAGGGGGCATACAAGTATGAACGCTTTTTAACCGACGAAAAAAAAGGAGGTAGTTCTCAAGTTGAGGCGTATATTTGTTTTTTTTTTTTCGCGTGACGATTCTTGCCAGTTTACTCCTACCGCAAGTTGCGTAAAAGAACTTCGATCCAATAAATCCAGTCAAATATCCTATTGTTCGTGTTTCAGAAAGCTCCGCAGTACTCAACGCAGGCGGCGCGACCGGACGACGCTAGCTCCGTGTTCAGACATCCCACGCCCATCGCGCCGCGACCCGACAGTGGAGAGGTACTAGCAACAAAACAATGGACTCTTGTTTGTTACAATCATATGAATTAATATTACTACAGGCACATGACACATATTAACTTTGTTTCTGCGATGACAATGCATCGCTCTGGTATTGCAAATCATCTCATCTGCTTAGCCTTTTCATCCAATGGATTGAAAACTTTCCATAAGTTAAACCAAATGTTTATTTACCATCCAATGTGTAAATAAAAAATTGCGAAAATAAAAACCATATACCTACATAATTATGTAATGCTATTTAATGCAAATTATATTCGAGGTTTGAGATAGTATTTTGTACGCAAAAGTAAAATAAAAACCAAAACAAGAAGACTGAGTTTGATTTTACTTTTATAACACGTGACCGACGGCAACGAAATCTTCCATTATAACCTGTAAATGAACATGTGTTTAGGTTAAGAAGACCGAGATGGCGTTCGAAGGCTTGCCGCGCTGGCGGCGTGGGCGGCCGCGCGTGCCCGACCGGCGGGTTGTGGTGCAGAGGTTACTGCCTCTACTGCCCAAGTTGTCGCCGCACAGTAAGTACCATGGGAGAAACGAACATCTATATACCGTAAGGACTGTTCTTCCTTGCAGCGCTCGGCCGTTTTAGTAACGCTTGCTAACAGATGTGGCCATCGTGTGCGCGAGATTTTGTTTTCAAATTGGTCAGATGTAAGTTTTCTCGATAGTACACGTGAAGGGGCACTAAAGCCCCCGCGGCCAACCGCGCGTGCCCGACCGCGGATATCTTTTTAAAACGTTTTTGTACATCTACACAATCACTACTGCCTATTATCCCCAGCCTTGCCGTCGCTTTGCTTTGAGCAAGTCTGTACAGTGTACGGTTCGCTCGTTGTGTCGTACGCCTCATCTTTCCACCAAGCAAGATCGAAGTTAAAAGTGGACCCATTAATGAAAAAAAAATGACTAAAACAACTGTCTGTAGTTACTACACATATTCTAAAGACGCTCCCTCACCGGGAGCATTCGCCTGTAATGTAACAGTTCAGTTCAGAGGTTCGAGTTCGGTTCATTACATCAGTGAGTGAGGAGAACCGAGCGTTACAGTGCGCAACCTGTAATGATACAGTTTGTAACATGAATGCGAATCTTATCGAATCTTGGATTGTTGCATTCCTGGCGAATGCTCGTCAGTCAGTGAAGCGATTAAGAATTGCAATAATAACACTGAATTAGGTGTTGTAACAGTTTTAGGTGTAAAAAGGGCAGTTGTAAAGTTCCCAAGTGCTTCAAAACTAAATATTAAGTGTCAGATATAGATCATCTTCATAATCAATTTTACTGCACTATACAGGGCATTGTTTTAATCAGTATCCAAATTTTCGCAGGGTGTTCTACCCATGAATATGAACAACTTTTACTATGGGACCAACTCTGAAATCACGAAGAAAAAATCAGCTGATTCATACAAAAGTTCAATACCTACTCGACCAAAATGTATGAATCAGCTGATTTTTTTTCGTGATTTCAGAGTTGGTCCCATAGTGAAAGTTGTTCGTATTCATGGGTAGAACACCCTGCGAAAATTTGGATAGTGATTAAAAAAATGCCCTGTATAGTGATATTCATATTTCCATACAACAGTATTGACAAATTAATTCAAACAGGTAAGTATTTAACAGCTACTTACGATGTTGCCTACTTTGAGAATGCACAGCCTTAAGAAATAATCTCCTCATACAGATCACGACAAGATCACCGCGCTTGCTCAGCACGTTTTAGCCAGTTCAAAGCATTAAAAACATTGTTTTGTGTTCAGCAGCTCTGATGCCAATGAAGGCAATGCCCACGTCGCCGCCGCCCCCGCAGAGGATATTGCCCAAACCAGCGCCGCCTTCTTCCACAGAGTAAGTTATATATATATTTTTTTTATAAACTCTTTAATTACTTTTTGAGATCGGAATAGGTTATTTACCTAAACTTCGAGGAAGGAAGTAACGGAGTGCATAAAACCTCCTCTAAAATCCCGGAATACTTTTAATGACGTTTAAATCCTACGTTTAAATTTATTGGACTTTATTTATACATAGATAGAATACTCTTTGTTATGTATACCATAAAAATTACAATTATAAATGTGAATGTGTGTAAAATCCAAATTTGTAACTATAAATAAAGTTTAATAAATAATTCGCGGGTTTTAAATCCCGGGACTTTAAACGTCATTAATATTCCAGGATTTTAGAGGAGGTATTATCCACTCAATGTTACTTCCATCCTCAAAGTTTAGTTAAATAAACTCTACCTATTCCGATACCTGCTTATGACAGACAGCGTGCCTACCGCTTCTGTACCTCAACTTGAACAATCTTTCTTAAATAGTATAGGTTTGCGGGCGCGAGCTGCATACTGCATCCAGGCCATTGCGGAATTCCCGGCACAGGCAACTGAAGGAACACGGGTGGGATTTAGTCAGTAAAACTCTGACACGTCCTCCCGCTACGCCCGGAGCGGGAGAAGTCATTTGATGATTTCCCATCCAAAAAAAAAAAAAGGCCATTGCGGAATCAAAACTATATATTTTTAGCTGTATTCTCATAATAAACGATTGACCTCAGCAGTCTGTCGATCGTGTACGTGCTGAGCGAGTCCAACGGGCAGTTCTTCTTCCACGACGGCGAGCGGCGCATCCCCATCACGCAGGCGGCGCTACACCAGCCCATGCTGATAAGTGAGTTATAAGCAGAGGCGCGGGTTCTTTGAAATACTTGTATTTAAATAATTTACATTTCTAATTTCCTTTAAGTATACTAAGGTACTTCATTCTTTTTTATTCCAACAATTTTAAACCGCTAATTCATATGGACGTTATATTATTGAAAATCAAATTAATGCTTGGTATTATTTTTTATTATTATAATTTTTTCGTTATTTATGCTAGGCTGTTTTGATGTCCCGGCGCAAGGAAAGTGCCTTTTCTTATTCAGTTTAACTTATAAGTTCTAGGTTCTAACCTATATTAATCTCATCTACAGAAGACGAGCTAACCTCCGACGACGTTTCGCCCTCCGAAGATACACCGACTAACGGCAACGACGTCAAATTAGAATCTAAGTCATGTCCCGACAGTAACAGGGGCACTAAGTCGGAGCCCGCTAGCGAACGGGAGGAAAATAAGGAGGGACCTTCTGATATGCCGCGTGAGTTCCTCGACATAAGATTGTACAGCGCGTGTCAGAAATTGCGAAAAATAAATCAGCTGTGCCATACAGAACTTCGATGCCTAGACGACCCAACTTTATGGGCCAGTTGATTATTTTTCGCGATTACGATGTTGGCCCCATGGAAAGTTGTTCAGTTTCATGGTCTGTACCACACCCTTAAATATGGCTACGAAATAATATTGGAAGTGTAGTAGTCATGAAAATAATTAACTTTTTCTGTGACTAATCCTGAAATCTCTAAAAAAAAACAAGAAGTGTTCTCTACATTTTGTCGAGTTATGTGAACATAAATGTATGGCACAGCTGATTTAATTTCAGGGTTGGTCCCGTAGTAAAAGTTGTTCATAATGAGGAGTACAACGACCATTTTTCAGTTATTTCAATTGCACCTTGTAAACAAGAGTCGACAAAATTCACATTGACATCGACAATAGTCGATCTTCTACGGAAAGAGTTCGCCCGAGGACGGTGTAGTAACGATTTTCCATCAGATGGAAAGCCGGCCTGTGTGTTAGGCTATTAAATTAGTCTCCCTCTGAAAGTGTGTTTGTTCTTCTTGCACGCAGCAACGGAGCAATGGATCGACGTGAATTTGTAAAATAGAATTAGTTTATGGCCTGGAGACTCACATAGACAACTCTTAAATACCTAATAGGGTATTTTTTTAAATCAGATTTTTCCAAACCCAGAAAAAATAAACCCACAGTACATTTTTTTTTTACTATCTCAAGAACTGGCGAAGTTGTATGCCTTTTAAGGGGAAGCGCCAGGTAGCCGCGAAATTAAAACTTTCTTATGATTTTTGTAATTTGCAAGTTAGTATTACGTTGTACTCGTGTGTTGTTTAAAGTATCATTCACGACCCGCGGTAACAAATATGCATTTACAGAAATATAATCATCAAAATCAGTAATACAACTCCATAAGTTTGTATAATCCTAATTGTCAAGATTTCATGAAATAGCCATTCAATAGAATTATCTGTGGGGCAATTGCGTAACACACTTACAGTCAAAATCGGTTTCATTTTGACAGTTCAACAACATTCATTGCGTTATTTACGTTGTTGAGCAGACAAATTTTTCGAAAATATGAAGCAATGGATTAGCAATATGCTTCAAAACCATTCAGATTGTGATCGATAGTGTGTTACGCAATTAGGGTGCTGGTCTTAAAGAGTTGTATTGATGACTTTAATTATTATAATGCTGTAAATACATACTTTTACGGTCGTGAATCATATTTTGATCAACATACAACCTAACTTGCTTAACTGACTTGCAAATTGCAAAAAACGTAAGAAAATTAAAATTTCCCGGGCTACCTGGTGCTTGCGCCTTAAAGTCTATAGACAGAGATAGCACTACGAGCATCTGACGTCACAACACAGGAACGCCACAGTAACTTCGCGCCATTCAGTACAACGATCGTTTTGCGTGACAAGGACAGAAGAATAATTTCAAAAGCGTGTAACTAACTGATTGATTGTTGTCATTTGTTCACTGATTTTATTATTTTTATCATTATTCGTCTTTTTTCCTAGCACCTTTGAAATAAGTATAAAATTCATGTATATTTTTGTTAATACCCAGCGGACTTCCTGGTGTCGGAGTCGATGTCCTTGTCCCCGTCCCGCCTGCTGCACGACGCGGACGGCTGGCTGGACGGCTCCGTGCACGACTTCTCGCTCAGCAGCTTCCTGGGCCACCTGGAGGGACGGCCCGCTGTGAGTGTACTACAAAGTATTCCACAGTACTTTCTATTCATTCGTAAACATTCTATGACCGTGCTGCTAGATCATCGGTCGTGATACAGTGGCTCAGAACATTTCAATGAGGGTTTTCTGAAATGACGTTAACAAGGTGGCAGCACTGAGACGTCAGGTCCAGGCACCTGTCAAGTGTCGAAAGCGCTTATATTTTCTCTAGTCGTGACTGAATGATGAACGAATGAATGAAATGAATGATGAACATCACCATAAATTGTGTATTCATCGTCGAAATGGAAGACCTCTTGTCAAAGTGGCGGCAACTGGTGAATTTTCATGAAAACCCTCGTTGTCGTACTGAGGTACTTAGTTATATCTACGTAGGTATCAACGAACTTCTGATTACCTGATCATTAGACAGCTTCCTGTTCCCGCAAATGCAATGAAAGCCAAGTTTTGGTCAGCGGACCAGGCGGCAGGTTTCTCTTTGAGTTTGATTGGTTGACCAATCAACAAAAACCTAGCTTTACTGTAATAGTTATAAAAATTGTCACGGGGTCTGCCGACAGAAGTGAAAACTTTAAAACATTAAATTAACATTTACACATGCCGCTGCGCGTCGCCAGTCTGGCGCAACACGTCACATTAGCATGTCGGTGACGCGAGCATGTCGCATGTCGCGAACCCGTAAGATTTTCCCCTACCAAAAAGCGCTCAACGCGTCTAAAGAAGTTTCCACTTCAATAAAATAATAATCCATTTATTTCAGGCGATGCAGGCCCATAGATAACCTAAAAGTACATATTTTAATTATAAAAACAAACTATTGTGCACGACAGGGGCGTAGCCTTCCTATCGGCTTCCCTTCGGAACAACCACTCTTCTTAATGTCTACTATTGCCAAACAATATAGTACACCTGTGTGTGTAACTGTGTATCACATCACATTACATAATTATATTTAATACCAGTTTAATACATCATATGATTAAAAACCTACAGTTTTTTATCTGAGTATATGAGGACTGAACATTTTCCTCTTCGGCTTCCCTCTAATGATAATTGTAGCTGCGCCACTGGTGCACGAAGTGATGACTGCATCGGCGTTGCGTTGCGCTTGCGCTGCATGCTGTCGCATAACCTTTCACGAAAACGTCGGTACGCCACACCTTTCAGTCAAAACTCAATAAAAGAGAAATCAAATATAACCATAATCTTTGTCTCAGGTGGACTCCCACCTACAGTCTCTGATGGCGGAGTCAAGCGTGGACTACGTGGCGAAGTTCGCCGACCTGGCCGCAGTAGTGACGGACGAACCGGACCCACATGCTCCCACAGAAGATAACACATAGGAAAATATACAGTAACAACGCTACAAGGTTCTTCTTTCAAGGCGCCCGAATGAAATAAGTATTTGAGCAATTGTTTTGTGAAATGAATTGAAAAAGCAAGATGGCGGCGTGATCTGATTTTGACCACAAGCCTAAAGAAAGTTATAGCGCTATAATCATGTTACGAAAATATCAACTTTATTATCGTGTCAATTAAGTTCAGTTTTGAATGACAAACGATTTGTATAATTTATATAATAGATTTGTCGTGCTGTGGACAATGAACTTGTTGAAGATTTCAATAAGGTTTCTATTATCGTGCCCACTCACACAAACTCAAAGCTCGTGCGGGCTTTTCATCCATCTTCCATATCAATCTGACGTACAGTTTTAATGTCAATAATAATTATTATAGATCAAAATGTTTTCTCTTTACCATATTAGTATGATACTGGATTGTATTGTTCAATTCTGTGTTATTTTGTACTTTACTGTGATTATTGTTATTGTAGATAGACTCGGACATTTGTTAAATGAGCATGCTAGATTTAAGCGAAAATGTATTTAATTGATAAAATAAAAATTGTAGAAATTATAATAAACGTTTTATTGTTTCTTCTCAATCGTTTACAAACCTCACTAGAAAAAGGTAAACGCATTGGTGACTGAATCCAGCACTTGTTAAAATAGCTGATGCTGTGGCAACAAGTGGCAGGCACCAGTCAGCTAGGTGGTGGAACAGCGAGGCTGACTGCCGGGCTGCGTTACACGAACGATGCTGTGGCAACAAGTGGCAGGCAGCAGTCAGCTAGGTGGTGGAACAGCGAGGCTGACTGCCGGGCTGCGTTACACGAACGATGCTGTGGCAACAAGTGGCAGGCAGCAGTCAGCTAGGTGGTGGAACAGCGAGGCTGACTGCCGGGCTGCGTTACACGAACGATGCTGTGGCAACAAGTGGCAGGCAGCAGTCAGCTAGGTGGTGGAACAGCGAGGCTGACTGCCGGGCTGCGTTACACGAACGATGCTGTGGCAACAAGTGGCAGGCAGCAGTCAGCTAAGTGGTGGAACAGCGAGGCTGACTACCGGGCTGCGTTACACGAACGATGCTGTGGCAACAAGTGGCAGGCAGCAGTCAGCTAGGTGGTGGAACAGCGAGGCTGACTGCCGGGCTGCGTTACACGAACGATGCTGTGGCAACAAGTGGCAGGCAGCAGTCAGCTAGGTGGTGGAACAGCGAGGCTGACTGCCGGGCTGCGTTACACGAACGATGCTGTGGCAACAAGTGGCAGGCAGCAGTCAGCTAGGTGGTGGAACAGCGAGGCTGACTGCCGGGCTGCGTTACACGAACGATGCTGTGGCAACAAGTGGCAGGCAGCAGTCAGCTAGGTGGTGGAACAGCGAGGCTGACTGCCGGGCTGCGTTACACGAACGATGCTGTGGCAACAAGTGGCAGGCAGCAGTCAGCTAGGTGGTGGAACAGCGAGGCTGACTGCCGGGCTGCGTTACACGAACGATGCTGTGGCAACAAGTGGCAGGCAGCAGTCAGCTAAGTGGTGGAACAGCGAGGCTGACTACCGGGCTGCGTTACACGAACGATGCTGTGGCAACAAGTGGCAGGCAGCAGTCAGCTAGGTGGTGGAACAGCGAGGCTGACTGCCGGGCTGCGTTACACGAACGATGCTGTGGCAACAAGTGGCAGGCAGCAGTCAGCTAGGTGGTGGAACAGCGAGGCTGACTGCCGGGCTGCGTTACACGAACGATGCTGTGGCAACAAGTGGCAGGCAGCAGTCAGCTAGGTGGTGGAACAGCGAGGCTGACTGCCGGGCTGCGTTACACGAACGATGCTGTGGCAACAAGTGGCAGGCAGCAGTCAGCTAGGTGGTGGAACAGCGAGGCTGACTGCCGGGCTGCGTTACACGAACGATGCTGTGGCAACAAGTGGCAGGCAGCAGTCAGCAGTCAGCTAGGTGGTGGAACAGCGAGGCTGACTACCGGGCTGCGTTACACGAACGATGCTGTGGCAACAAGTGGCAGGCAGCAGTCAGCTAGGTGGTGGAACAGCGAGGCTGACTGCCGGGCTGCGTTACACGAACGATGCTGTGGCAACAAGTGGCAGGCAGCAGTCAGCTAGGTGGTGGAACAGCGAGGCTGACTGCCGGGCTGCGTTACACGAACGATGCTGTGGCAACAAGTGGCAGGCAGCAGTCAGCTAGGTGGTGGAACAGCGAGGCTGACAACCGGGCTGCGTTACACGAACGATGCTGTGGCAACAAGTGGCAGGCAGCAGTCACCAGTCAGCTAGGTGGTGGAACAGCGAGGCTGACTACCGGGCTGCGTTACACGAACGATGCTGTGGCAACAAGTGGCAGGCAGCAGTCAGCTAGGTGGTGGAACAGTGAGGCTGACTACCGGGCTGCGTTACACGAACGATGCTGTGGCAACAAGTGGCAGGCACCAGTCAGATAGGTGGTGGAACAGCGAGGCTGACTGCCGGGCTGCGTTACACGAACGATGCTGTGGCAACAAGTGGCAGGCACCAGTCAGCTAGGTGGTGGAACAGCGAGGCTGACTGCCCGGGCTGCGTACACGAACGATGCTGTGGCAACAAGTGGCAGGCGTATTCATCTTATCAACTATTGACCTAGCTGGGGTATGACTAGGTCACTACCACCGCCTCTTGATAAACAGAGTGGATAACTGACACATGGCAAATAATTTTATTTAATGTTTTTGTGTTGCGTATTGTAGATAATTTTGCATACTATTTTTTAGAATCAAGTTTCTCTAACTAAACAGAAAGCTGTGCTGCTGGGGAGTTCGTTGCGCCACTTCTCCCCCGCTAGCTATGTATGTTGAATTGCTAATTTTATTGTGGCAGTAAAGAAAAATTAACTACTTAATTTAACTTACTATTTGGAAAAGAAATAACTATTACAAAAACAATTATTATTTTTAATAGGTAGATACTAAATAACGATCATGAGTAATAATAGAAAAAGATAAACAAATCGAGTATCTTGAGTTAACCCGCGAGTTTGTCGACATGTGGGATGTGGACTCAGCGAACATTGTGCCGATAGTCGTATCAGCCAACGGCTTCATTGCCAAGAGCCTCGATCAACACCTGAGGAGGCTCTCGTTAGGCAGCTGGATTAAGAACTTGATTCAGAAATCGGTAATTCCAGAAGTACGTAGTACTCCTACGAATACGAGCCGCGTCCAGACATGGCTCGCATTCCTCTCTCTGCAGCCCGCCGGTAGCTTCCCTATTCCCGATACCCGTGGGCTACTATTTTTTTATATTTTTAAATGTTTTTATAATATATACCTATATTTATTGTATTTAATGTATTAAAGGAAATAATAAAATAAAACAAGTGACACAATAAACAAAATACGTGCACACATAATCGGGAGTAAAAATGTACAAAAAAAAAAGAAATTGAATATAAACAAGGTAAGTACTAAAATTATTCTATTTCTGATTCGACCAATGTACGGGGATCTTGGGTACGGACAGGCTACTATTTGCCGCGTATTTAATTTTTAAAAAGCGACGTGCTCTCACATTGAAGTCGTGCGGTCGACTTGGACCACAGAACATATATGTATACCCTAAAGGGACTTGGACTGAGCTCCGCAATTCCGTTCTCGGCCATATGTCGAGTAAAACGCGTCGCCATAGTAAACTGTATGGAGATTTCGGGCGTGAAAATTCAGATAATTTCCGAATTTTTTACGCAAAACAGAAGTAATGTTATGGAAAATAGAAAAAATTCAATGGGCTCACTGTTCTTTTTGTTGTCTTTATTTATGTATGGACGGCAGCACATCAACCTACTACAAACTTCTTTAATAGATTTTCAACTTTATCGCTAACTATTTAGGTTCAAGGTTGATTGGGAAAATTTGACAGTTTCGGATAGCTTGACCTGCTGGCGTCTGTACATTATTAACTAGATGACTGCTTAGTTACGCCAAAGTTATTAAAATGCGGTAGCGCTTTTTGCACGTTTTTAGTGATATTCAATATTTTTTTACAATTACCTATCTACAACGTTTATCTTCAATCCGATTATTTCACTGGCTGGTGAAACTCTTAAGCTACAGTTTGTCTATAAAGTCGTGACATTAAAAATAATGGCGCTGCTGACATGTTGTAGCAATTATGTTTAGTAGTACTAGCACTTACACTTAGGTATGTTTAAGTTGTTCAGTTGTTTTGTTAGTACTAGTACATATGTTTAGTAGTATTAGTACTTATGTTTAGTGTTGCTAGACACATGATTAAATGTTAGTTCCTCGAACATCCATGTCACGAATTTATTGACAAACTGACGTTAGACGTTTTTTTTCGTGGCTACTACTTTAAGTTTTCTATATAAACTTATCAAAAACCCACAACACGATTTCATGGTACTGACTGACCCTTAATTAAATCGACGAAAAAGGAAACTGGAAAGCAAAAATTAAAATAAACCTTTTAGTCTAATTATGCTCCTGATTACCAACTTTGAGTAGAGGTCAAACAAACAAATGGCGTCCAGTAAAATGATGGTAGCTTGCTAGCTTGATTGATCTTCGTTGACTGTTTGTTTGGAATCGCCTCAAAATTAGTTACCTACTTACAACACGTTGAGCTCGGTGACTGCACGAGGCGTCAGCAGAATTCAGCAGGATAAGGCCTCCCACACAAAACTGCGAATTCGCATTGCATCGCAGTTTTGTGTGGGAGCCCCAAGGGTTAGTCATCATCTGCCTAGCCTTTTCCCAACTATATTGGGGTCGGCGTCCAGTCAAACCGGATGCAGCTGAGTACCAGTATTTTATCATACATGGAGCGACTGCCTATCTGACCTCCACGTTCCAGTTACTGGGTACCCCCCTTTGGTGAGACTGGTTGTCAGACTTTCAGGCTTCTGACGACCCGTAATGCTAACGCATGCTAACGACTGTCAAAGATACATGAATGACAGCCGGGATCAACGGCTTAACGCGCTTTCCGAGGCACGGAGGGGTCTTGATATGTAAGGATGGTCACCCATCCACGGACCAACCACGGCAAGCGTAGCTTAACCTAATCGATCGACCCGTGCGGCTGTTATTTTTTAGCCACAAGTATCTACTTACATTAATATGAGAGCTTTTATGGAGCCATGTTCTAAGGGCTGATTTTTCAATTGTCAGATAACTTTTATCTGGCGAATATGTTTGACGTTTTGACAGCTTTTGTATAGAAAATGTGTCAAACCGCCATATTTATTCCTCAGGTAAAAGTTATCTGACGATTGAAAAATCAGCCCTAAAAGGTTTATTTTCAGCTTTCTGTTTCTTTTTTCGTCGGTTTTTTATTAAAGTTTTTTGAATAGGTAGTCGAACTTTCATCGCGTGACATGATAGCCTGAGCACACAGTACTCTTGATAGACTAATAAATTAGTACTCTTTCTGTCACAGCACAGAGCATGTCATCATGTAACTTCTCTATAGTCTATGGTTCACCTGCCAACGGGAATGTTTACATTGCGAGGTTATGTTCAGTTTCTATTGTTCCAATATTTATTAATATCACCGTAAAACATATCCAGATGTGTTTGCCTAACACAAAGTTAATTAATTACTCTTAAAGCTGCGACCCTACCGTGTGTAGGTCGCTAAAACATTCGCTATAACAATGTTTCTGCAATGGTTCATGTACGTATTTATTTAAACTAATTTCTCATATTTTTCATGTTATTTGGGTTGTTTTAACAATTTATGATAAGGTTTGTTAGTTATTCATTATTGTAACGTAGTTTTAGTATTAAAAAATGAGATTCCGCTGCCTACAAAGATGGAAATGACGATAAGATTTTTTGTGACTAATATTTATTAATTAATATATTTACACTGATAGCTTTTCCTGTTTTACACACTCATATTATCAACACGACCCATAAAATCAATACACTACCTATAACAAGAGCATTTATTTTTGTTTCTAGCTTGCTGGTGGTCCTACCCCTGACGTTCATAGGATTCCTCCTATTCATAACGTTTGTGTTGATACCGTTCGCATTCATCTTTGCGTCATGGTACATGAGGATAAAGGAGCGCAAGTTGACAAGACGTAAGACGGACGGGGCCAATGTGGCTTTCTTCCATCCATACTGCAATGCTGGAGGGGGCGGAGAGAGGGTGCTGTGGGTAGCTATCAAGGCTGTACTGGCCAGGTTTGTTGTTAAATCAATACTTTACTTAATATGTTTGATGCCTGCAGCAATGAACACAGCCTGTAAATAACAGCCACATTGTAATGCAATTATTTTTGTATTTTTACTATAATTGGCACAAATCATTAGTCTCTCAGTGTGACTTCACTTCATTATATCAGTTAAGATTAAGTTATCAAATCCAATGCGGCCCCTCTGTTAAATAAATGAATAAGTCAACCATAAAATTCACAGAATGATCTACCTAGTTTCATTTTGACAGGTCAGTTACTTATTATTATTCTTCACAATATTTGTATAAACATTCACCCATGTTATACAGGTCTTCTCCATTCCATGGTATTGGATTAATTAGGTAATTAAGACCCAAACTGAAACCCCTGCTTATGTCTCCCTGGCATCTATGACTTAAGCCCTCTATCCCAAAATTGTAAAATATAGGTTGAGACTGTAAGAAGAATTTAAAAAAAAATCAGGTTTATTCATTCAGTATAACATTATTAAAATAAATCTTGAAGGTGAGGATACTCAAATATCATGCACTTTCTTCTTAGAAATGAAATGGTTCCAAAATTATGTACCTATGCTTGAAATCATCATCCAATTCATGCTATATTTTACAAATCAGTGTTGTAATCTTGTTTCACACAAAACCAGGTACCCAACATTTACGGTCATCTATCCCTCAGGTACCCAGATTCAAACATCCACATATACACGGTAGAGACAGCAGAACCACAGACGATAATAGACCGGGCTCAGAACCAGTTCAACATAAAGGTCGACTGTACGAAGATCAACTTTGTGCGGCTCAGTATGAGGAGGGTTATAGAGGCACAGTTCTATCCCTACTTTACGCTGCTGCTACAGAGTTTGGGATCCATGGTGCTGGGGCTTGAGGCTTTCATGAAGCTGAATCCTGGTGAGTTAATGTTTCTTTGTCTTGTGTAGGATTCATTGTTTAACCATCGTACTATACCTTACGCCAGATAAGGGTGGAATAAAAGTCATTAATCCCCACTTGTACTAAAAAGTCTCAAAACTTAAATAAATGCAAACAAAAAAAAAACATGGCACGTGCACGGGTTAAGGACGCCTCGTACCGCGATACGTTTGTTTTGATCGTGTTAGCGACACTGCCTTAACATTTTTTCGTATCTTTTTGAAATATTGGAATACATTAGTAGAAGGCCTCAACGACTTTTATTCCACGGTCATCTGGCGGAAAGTAGGTATAGCATTTTTATTGAAAAGGAACACTGCAAAGAGGTGTCGCACTTGGTTATCCTTCAAACATACAAGTTAAATTTAAAACACATCACATGTAAAAATTCTGTCCCACATTGCATGTATGTTACGCATTATTTTTGTGCACTGCGTATTCGTTTGCTAAATAGTCTGTCTGACTGACTTTTGTCCATAATTGACACAATCGTTGATCACAGAGAAAATTGTCTTGATGAATGAATCTATACTAATATTATAAAGCTGAAGAGTTTGTTTGTTTGGTTGAACGCGCTAATCCGAGGAACTTCTGGTTCGAATTGCAAAATTCTTTTAGTGTTGGATAGCCTATTTATCGAGGAAGGCTATAGGCTATATAACATCACGGCTACAACCAATAGGAACGGAGCATCAATGAAACAGTTTGCAAAAACGGGGAAAATTTATTCCTTTTGAGAGCTTCCGTTGCGTGCGCTGCGTAAACAGTTAAAGTTACGTAAAAATCATGTATGACGGAATTATTCCTCTTAAAAAGTTCTAAAAAAAGTCCGCGATAGCATATGTCTATCTTTTAAGGTTGGCTCACTATAACTTTTTTAATGGTTATCACATTTGTTATAAAATAATGCATTATTTGCGAAGGTGTTTTCATAAACATGGTATTAATACTTATCCAAATAAATAGTTTCATTCAATGGTGATTAAATACATGTAAATTCCTTTTTAAATTATTCGCATCGGAGGACCTTTCGTTTAGAAATTACTACATTTTATTTTTTATTGGTTCTTTGAACGCGTTAATTTCTGACACTCCCAGTCGGATTTGAAAAATTCTTTTGGCATTTTATAGCCCAATCCTTGAAGAAGGCTATAGGGTATTCAACATTACGCTAGGACCCATAGAAGCCGAGCAAAAAGAAAAAAAATGTAAGAAAGAGCGCTAAGCGGAAACGAAGTAACAGCGCGGGCAGGCGATGCGAAGCGACGGGATGGGTCAGGGGAACAAGAAATTTCACGCGGACAGTCGCGGGCGGAAGCTAGTGAATAAATATATTTATTTGTTAAACAGAGGTATGCACATTTGGTCTTCAGTAACAATTTAGTTGACTCTTTTTATTACAAACCAATTCAAAATATTTTATTTCACATAGGAAGCCTACATGGGCACTTATGAAACGTCAGAAGCTAGGTGCACGGTTCCAATTGGTCGTTTTGGTCGGTCGTTTAGTTCAAAGTGTTCATTTGTATGCTTCTTAACATACAGAACCTTATTTCCAGACATATACATAGACACAACAGGCTATGCGTTCACGTTCCCCATATTCCGGTACCTCGCGCAGTGCCCGGTGGGCTGCTACGTGCACTACCCGACCATCACGAGCGCCATGATGCGGCGCGTCAAGCACCGCATCGTGTCGTACAACAACCAGAGCGTGATCGCCCGCAACCCGCTGTTCACGTGGCTCAAGTTGTTGTACTACAACATATTTGGATGGGTGAGTTTAATAATATCGAACAATATATTATTTACTAGCTTCTGCCCGCGACTTCGTCCGCGTGAAATTTCTTGTTTTAACATAAAGTATATCCTATGACACTCGGCAGTACTGTAGCTTCACATTAGTGAAAGAATTTTCGGAATCGGATCAGTAGTTCCGAAGATACAAACCCTACATACAAACTCACAAAGGAGAATGAGAAAGAAGGAGATTTGTTCTCTTTTGATCTCAAATGTCAAGATTTCCGAAATCAGATCAAAAGAGAACAAATCTAACTTAGAGAGATGTATTGATAGTTTTATTGGTTATAATTATGTAAATACATATTAGTTATAGTCGCGAATCATATTTTAATCCAGATACAAACAAAAAAACGCAAGAAAATTTGAATTTCACGGGCTACCACTGCGGATCCACCTTACGTCAATAAATCATTTGTCTTTCTATCGTCAGATGTACGGCGTGGTCGGGCGCTGCGCTGACGTGGTGATGGCGAACGGCACATGGACAGAGGACCACATCAACGAGCTGTGGCAGATGCCACTCAGCACCTTCAGGGTGTACCCGCCATGCGAGGTAACTATTACTACTTCGCATCGCGCACTCGCTGCTCGTTGCTCGACAACTCGTTTTTAGTTCCTAGTTCTACTCGCTTCTCGGTAATCGCCGGCGAAGAGCGATAACTCGCTGGCATACGTACGTACCAAGCGTGAGCTCAGCGAGTGTTCTGCCCGCCAAGCTAGCGTAGCTGAGCGAGTTTTCTCTTTGATAGCTCTTGTCGCTGCGACAAACGAGTATTAATATCAGTGTCTCTTTTAGGGCTGATTTCACCAATGAAATTGAACGTGATTAGCACATAAACCACGTTTAAGGGCTGTCAATGTTTTTTTTTTTTTGGCACAATGACACTGACATCTCTTGAACGTAGTTTAGATGTGCTGATCGCGTTCAGTTTCATTGGTGGAATCCGCACTTACTTACACGGGACCTACAGTCTTTTGTGCTCACCTTCTTTCTATAAGGAGCTCTTATGTAAAATTTTAAGCTTCCAGACCTAGCGGTTTAGGCTATACATTGTCTGCAAGTGAATTTCAGATTTTTATTAAGTAAAATAAGGGCAGCAGGGTCTCGGGGCTAAGTAATAACAGCCGCACGGATCGATCCATCAGGTTAAGCTACGCTCTGCGGTTGGTCCGTTGATGGATGACCATCTTTACATACCGAGACCCCTCCATTCCTCGGAAAGCACGTTAAGCCGTTGGTCCCGGCTGTCATTCGTAGATCTGTGACAGTCGTTACGGGTCGTCAGAAGCCCGAAAGTCTGCCAACCAGTCTTACCAAGGGGTGTCGTGTTACCCCGTAACTGGGTTGTGGAGGTCAGACAGGCAGTCGCTCCATGTAAAATACTGGTATTCAGCTGCATCCGGTTAGACTGGAAGCCGTTCCCAATATAGTTGGGGAAAAGCTAGGCAGATGATGATGATTATATATATGTTAATACTTCATTTTATTTTTACTTTAAGAAAGTTTACAGACTAACACACATAAATGAGACAATTGCTAATTCCAAGCTTCCACATTTATATAACAATGTTATAAAAAGAAGATAGAAGAAAGAAATAAAGAAAAAAGCTATGGAACATAGGTAGGTATGCCGCGATAAACCGCAAACATTCACTCATCAAAGTATTCATCACTCAAGATTATCCCTATTACTAACCCTCTGCTGTTCGTCCGTCCGTCCGTCTGTCATCGGGCTGTATCTCATGAACCGTAATAGGTAAACATTGTACGGTAGTGCGGGGAACACTTTGTGTACGAGTCCGACTCGCACTTGTGCGGTTTTTTTTGTAGATACTTGAACTATTAGTTCTGAAAATCTGTTTTTTTTTTTTTTGTAAACTTCACATATGAGACGTAAAATAACACTTTACCCTCATCAATCGCGCTCGCGACCAACGAGGTGTATTATTTATTTATTTATCATACTTACTGCAGGTATCAGAACTGAAGCAACTCCGCTCTTTAGTGAAAGACTCGGACCCTATCCGCATCCTGTCGGTGGCCCAGTTCCGGCCGGAAAAGGACCACCCTCTCATGCTGCAGGCCATGTACGAGCTCCGGAACTTGCTGGTCAAGAACGAGATGCTGTGGAATAAGGTAATGATGAAGAACACTTTTTACACAAGTGTTAACAGACAGCTGTGCTGCTGGACAGTTTGTTGCGCCACTTTTTGTTCGCAGCTAAAGCAGTAGGGAGTGGTGCAGGACGCGCGTGCCGGGGAACTGTCGCATGTCATTTTGGCGTTCAAAAAGTGCTGATTCTCAGCCTAATTTGAATAAATGATTTTTGATCTCGACTTTAGAATTTTTTGATAATGACTGAGCATCGGTACTCTGTACAGTGCTGAAACAGTATGTGGTCAAATTTGATTAACTGACGGACGGAGCTACTCAGACTTAATGGTTATCTACATCGAATTGTTAACGCGCACACTATGCGTCGCAGTACCGCGAACCCAGTGTGTAGCTATGAGAACCCGCGCGGTCGCGTCGCTTCGCCGGCCGCCAGCCGCCAAGTCTCCCGCCGTACGCAGTGGGGTTTTTGATTTTTTTTATTTATTTTTTTATATTTTAAACTTTTTTGTGTTTGCAGATGCAATATGTGAATATTATATAGCATTATGTCACTCCCATAATTAAGACGAATCTAACGATACCTCAAATATGTTAAAATCCATCAAGCCGTCTAGGCTACAAAGCGTGCCAAAGAAATAGACATACACATTACTATATACATACAGCCTTGGCCAAAAGTATTGAGCACCCATGATATCTTTCAGTTTTATGCGGAGTATCAAATAGAAATAAAACAAAACGTTTTATATGGGTTTATTTTACTATTTATTAATAGAAAATTAATATTTTGTGGGTCCACCCTTTGCCTTAATTACGGCAGAAATTCTTTTTGGTAAAGAGTTAACAAGTTTTTTACAGTCGTCAACAGTAATCGAGTTCCATTCTAGGCGCAGGCAGCGTTTTAAATCTTCTTTGTTGTTAATTGTGTGGCGCCTAACCCTGCGCTTTAATAAACCCCATAAATGTTCTATGGGGTTCAGATCTGGAGACTGAGCTGGCCAGTCAAGCAGTTCCGTGTTATTTTCCCGAAACCATCTCATAGTGCGTGCAGATTTGTGGCATGGCGCGTTATCCTGCTGGAATTTGACACCATCCATATTCGTGTCGCCAAAAAGTTTCGTGAATGAAGGCAGTAATGCAGTTTCTAGTACATTTATGTACTTAGTAGAGTCCATGCGACCCTCACACACGAACAATTCGCCAACTCCAGAATCGGTCATGCAACCCCAGACCATTATGCTGCCTCCACCGTGTTTAACGGTTGGGATCACACACTCTGGCTTAAATTCTTCGCCCACACGGCGACGCACAAAGGTCACACCAGGTGTACCAAAAATCTGCAATAAAGAGAAAAATATTGAGTTCCGTAAAACTAAAATAAATTCAATTATGCGTTTGGTTTTTAAAACATTTTATAAAATTGTATCAGGGCATTAAATTGACTTACTCACCTCAAAGTTTGATTCGTCTGACCAAACAACATTTGACCAATCTTCAGCGGTGAAAGTTCGGTGTTTTAAAGCCCATTTCAATCGAGCTTTTTTGTTGTTATCGGAGAGCCATGGCTTCTTCCTAGCTTTACAGCCTTTCAGACCAGCTTCTTGAAGTCTTCTGCGAGTAGTTCGAGCAGAAATTGGCTTCTTAATTTGTTCCGACAACTCAGCAGCGAGCTCTGAAGATGTTTTTTTCCTATTTCTTAACGACTCTCTCAGTAACTGACGATCTTGACGGTCTGTGGTGATGCGTTTGCGCCCGGTTCTCGGTCTATTTTCATGTGATCCGGTAGTAGAGAATCGCTGAATAGCATATTGCACGGATCGGCGCGAACATTTCACAGTTTTAGAAATCTCTACTTGTGATTTCCCTTGCTCATACAGAAGCTGTATCTGCACACGTTTTTCTAAAGAAAGTTCGTTTTGCTTTGGCATATTGCAACGATAACACTTAAAACTTCTGAAATAAAATACAAAAGGCGCACTAGATCACTGGATGTGTTCACAACGAGCGATAGTAGCGAACTGATTAATAAATACAAAAATTGAAAAAGACAAATTTTGTGACATCCAGGTGTTTTATTGCTAGCTGCGGCGTGACTGATTATTTTTAAACCTTTGTAGATGCCGATTAAATAATCCATAAGCAATTGATTTGGTTTCTTCCCATACTTACCGTGTACGAGCGAAATTTGTAAGGTGCTCAATACTTTTGGCCAAGGCTGTAGATACTCTCGAAAAACATTACCCTTCTGGGGCAGTCGGGTAAAAAAGTATCTTCTTCATTTGTTTCTACCTAAGCCATTTCAAGGTTATCCACTAATTACCTGAGCCATTTTAAGGTTATCCACTAAATACCTGAGCCATTTTAAGGTTATCCACTAAATACCTAAGCCATTTTAAGGTTATCCACTAATTACCTAAGCCATTTCAAGGTTATCCACTAATTACCTAAACCATTTCAAGGTCATCCACTAATTAGTTAAGCCATTTCAAGGTTATCCACTAATTGCCTATGCCATTTCAAGGTTATCCACTAATTACATAAGCCGTGTCAAGGTTATCCACTAATTAGCTAAGCCATTTCAAGGTTATCCACTAATTACCTAAGCCATTTCAAGGTTATCCACTAATTACCGGGCACTCTGTGTAATCAAGTCATCGTTTTATCCGTATTCATGATCTATTTATTCCGACATTCCAGATCAAACTAGTCCTGGTAGGATCCTGCCGTAATGCCGAAGACGAGGAGCGGGTACAAAACCTGAAGGACCTGGCCAAGCACCTGTCTTTGGAAGACAGCGTCCAGTTCGTGGTGAACGCGCCGTACGCTCGCCTGCTGCAGATGTACCAGACCAGCAGCCTGGCCATACACGCCATGTGGAACGAGCATTTTGGCATCAGTTAGTATTGACACTGTTTTTAGGGTTCCGTAACCAAATGGCAAAACCGGAACCCTTATAATTTCGTCATGTCCGTCTGTCCAGAAGACACACAGCCATTTTACTCGGAGGCTATTAGCACTATTTCATATCGATGAACATTGGGAAGTAAGTGTAGGCTGTGCACCGCTAAATAATTGTGTAGTCCGGTCGCGAAGCAGAAAGAATTGCGTACAATGACCCCTCATTGCCGTCGTGCTCGCACATTAGAAAGACCTTGACCGTGCGAGCGCGACGGCAATACATTTGTGCGGGAGCGATAGAGACAAGTGACAATGAGGGGTCATTGCACGAAATTCTTTCTGCTTCGCGACCGCACTTTAGTGAAATTACGAAAAAGTTTATTATAATCTTTCTTAGTGACTTTTTTTATTTAAGTCTAGTCTCTAATAGTTTTTGAGATATGGGATCTTTTACAACCATAGTAATAACTTTGCTTTGCATAGTTATTCGTTCGTTTTTGTGTTACCAGTTGTTTCCTTGAAGAATCATAGCATTATGTTACTTGAATCGACGGTAGATTTAAAAAGACCGCCGAGCGCTCGTGGAATGTCACGACATAGTTGTTTTGAAATATTCTTCTCCTTCTAACCGCAGGTGTAGTAGAGTGCATGGCGGCCGGCCTCGTCACCATCGCGCACCGCTCGGGCGGCCCGCTGGCCGACATCGTGGAGACCGCGCAGGGCTCGCGCACCGGCTTCCTGGCCGCCGAGGCCGACGAGTAC
Organism: Fissipunctia ypsillon; assembly: GCA_947568875.1. Classification (NCBI taxonomy): domain Eukaryota; kingdom Metazoa; phylum Arthropoda; class Insecta; order Lepidoptera; family Noctuidae; genus Fissipunctia; species Fissipunctia ypsillon. The sequence continues at coordinate 1,614,784 of OX387650.1, read as the reverse complement.
GCGCGCGCCGTGCTCGAGGTCATCGCGCTGCCCGCGGACGACAGGAAGAGGATCATTGAGGCTGCTAGGTAAGGAATAGAAGAGAACAGGAAAAAGAAAACTTATTTATAACTAGCTGTGCGCCGCTGGTCGGGCAAAGTGTTATTGGGTTTTTCTATCTGGAATTTCTCAGTAGCAGCCCGGAGTCTGGATTTGTGCCCGGTAGATGGCAATAGGCTCGCCCCCTATTACATGGGACTTGAACATAACTGGTGAAATGTGGGTGTATTATAGATACACCTCTGCCTAACCCTTCGCGGAAACAAGACGTGATGTTTATGTTCTGTGCGCCGCAAAATCGTTCGCGTGGAAGTCGTAAGCTACACAATGTACTAAAATAACAGCCACATTTTAATAAAACTCCCTCGTCCCCCGACCCGCCGCGTGGTTTCGCCCGCCCGCGCTATTACTTCGTTTTCGCTTAGCGTTCTTTTTAACTTTTTATATTTTTGCTCGGCTCCTAAGGGTCGGTGTTAAATAGCCTATAACCATTCTCGAGCTACCAAATGCAAAAAGAATTTTTCAAATCCGACTTTTTGTTCATAATTTCATGGGTTTTAATTTTCTTTTGCGCGGAACCCTAATTATTTTTCTAAAATAAAAATAGCCTAAGTTACTCCTTATAACATCAGCTATCTGCCAGTGAAAGTCCCGTCAAAATCGGTCCAGCCGTTTCGGAGATTAGCCGGAACAAACAGACATACAGACAGACAAAAATGTTTAAAATTGCTTTTTTGTTATATACTTTCATATGCACTTAGTAAAAAGCTGTTATTTTGACATTACAAACAAACACTTCAATTTTAGTTATTTGTATAGATGAAGCAAAACTTCCCGAAACACGTATCAAACATCCCGAAACTGTAAGCTAGTAACGTGACTTTAAACGCGTTCTGAAAGATAGAATATATTGATAAAATACTCCTTAATATGTACACCATAAGAAATAAAAATGACAGATATAAATGTAGACGTTGCGCTACGGGTTACGGCATGCATATTTGTCACATCGCTCATTTCATCTAGACCTGTTAGAATTAATATTTTGAAACGTAAAGACTCGAGCCCTCCATCACGAACCACAGACGTTGTTGATACGCTGACGCTACTAAAAACCAATTTTAGTGTAGTGCGTGAGCTTTGATGTCCTAGGAAAGCGGTACCGTCATATTATAACGGCTGTCATGAAAATCTGTCATTTTTACTAGTATTTGACATTAAATCAAACCCCGCTGGCCAAAGATTTAAATCGCTAGATAGTCACAAGAAAGTGTCCATACTGTGAAGAGTGAGCTCACACATTATTGAATAGCAGTTCGATGACAGTCAGGTCACTGCGTCATTGTTTGTCAGAGGTGTCAAAACTTAACAGAAATGTGACTCTTTCGACGCGGCAGGGCGAATCTACCGATTTAAATCTTTGCCGCTGTCATCATGCGCATGACAGCCGTCACTGCGGCTGTTAGTGGCGGCCACCGCTCTTCTAGGAAACCGTAGATAATGACAAAGAGTAGTAACTATTTATAATGGATAAGAGAAGCAAGTCGACCATAAAGAACGGCCATGAAGAAAGTGCTGCTGTCTATGAAACTTTATCAGAACTAAACACCAAGGCTGTGGGATATATATAAATATATATACCTATATTATTTTATTAAGTCTACCGCCATATTTGAAACGGATTGAACTGGAAGGCGACCTTACACCGCAGCCAGATTTGCATTTAATAAAGAAAATAAATATATCACCACAGCAGAAAGATTTTAACTTAAAGAGAATAAGAACAATAATTAAATGCAAATCGGGTTGTTGGTGTCCGATCGCCTATAAATTAAAATAATAAAACCAAATCACAGTAAACAACATTTTTAATTATTTAGACATCAATCATTGGTTCACCAAATACATTTTAATAACAAATTAATTTAATATACTGGTCCGTGTCGGCCCTAAATGAAATAAGAATGGTCAAACATGAACACCAAATTATATTACATCAGTGATGCCATTATTTTACTTTTTTGGTTTAGTTTTATATTTTAAGTAGTATGAAAGGGCTGCTAATTTAATTTGGTCATCACCATCATAATTGCATTTGCCTGATAAAATTCTATTAACAATTTTGCACCAACTATAAACTAATACATTTACCGAGATATCTGTAAAGCATTTTATCACCATTTCTGTATGTTTATTACAGTTATGATACGAAAAATCAGACGTTGTTTCTACAAGAAATTTAATTCTTTCTTTTAGACCTGGTAAGTGCACATCATGTGTTAAAAAATTGGATACCACAGTTTGGATGTGGCTAAAAGATAAAGATAAATTTTGAGAAGGATATAATAACCAAGTTTTGTTTTTATTATACTCCCTTAATTTTATAAATTCATTGCCTAATTCGTCTTTACTGCCACACAGAGAAAGCTTACATTTTTTGCACCCTTTTACCAATTTTAATACTTTTGTTAATGCCCATCCACAAACATAATTTCTTTGGGAGATGCCAGAAGTTTCGATGTCTCTCGTAAACAATTCATGTGGCTCACCAATGTACACATTTCCATATTTAACTGGTTCTTCCTGGTTTGTTTCTTTTTCTGTTATAAAAAACTGCAATGACTGTAGGCAAGAATTTGTGTCCTCTTCACAATTTGCACGAGGTGAATGGTGAGCACTAAAATTGTTTAAAAGCAATGTTTTATATGCTCCTTCAAAACCTACACAATTTGGTGAGACATTGCGAGCACCCATACTCCTGACATTGCCAAAGAAATTTTCCAAAGGATCCTGGTTGCAGTTTCGAGTCAGGAAACAATCTTGGGAGTATTTCTCATTTAAAGTTTTCCACAAAAGTTGGTATCCCTCTATGGTTTTAATCCAATTTGGTAAAGACGGCACTCGTTTTACTACTTTGCTTACCTTATCAACATACCGTACAGAATTCAAAAAGCTTTTCGCATCATTCCACAGTTGGTGATGTGGAGAGTTTTTTTTTACAGCTCCTGTATACATTTTGCCGTTTTTTATATTAAAAGTACCACCATTTAGGCTATCAAATAACTTGTCAATAAGAAGTATAAATGGTATGATTTTTTCCATTTCTTTTGGAACATCATTCCTAGTTGACAAATGTTTGATGCCAACAGCTACGCTGTGACTAAACAGCTGTGCAGCTGGCTTAACCCGCATTTTATTAATTTTTTCGGGGATTACATGCTCCTCTGTAAGGTTGTACATCAACCGAAGCTCACCAAAACACTTGTCAGCCTGATATAGTATTTCAAAATATTCCCATTTCACTACTATCTCCTCTTTTGAAATGGGATCAACAAAAATTAAATCCTTATTTAATAAATTGTTCCTCAGACCTTTTAAGAGGTGGGGCACATCATACAGGGGTATTATTTTTTTACCACCAACAATGAAAACATTGTTTCTGAAATTTTTTCCATTCCTTAAACATTGACGTTTTGCATCTAACATAAGGCTGTTCATAGTGGCAGTATTTACTCCACTTTGGTCACAGACAGTCACTAAAACCTGTAGTCCAGTGGAATGAATATTTGTTATAACATTTATAATAATATTTTTTAAATCTACAGACTTCATATTTTGGTTAAAGTAATAGGCAACTGGCTGCTTAAAATTTTTTCTCAAACCTTTGATCATAAAAACTGTGACATGGTCAGCAAACTTATGGGTCTTGTAAGTGCCAAGGTTCTCAAAACCAATAATTTCATCCCTAGATTTGTCATAGTGGACCTGCGGAGTTATAGACATTTCGTCAAAAATCAGGCTACATAAACGGTCTTCGGCATTCATTTTCGAAACAGTATTTTTTAATTTTTCAAAAATTATTTTGTTTATGCCAGGAACCAATTTGACTGATTTTAAAACGTTTAACAAAGTCCTCTTAGATGGCAAACAAAAATACTTGCTGAGAAGGCTATAACTTTTTGGACTCTTTTTTAGTAAGGAAAGCGAAAGTACTTTTTCTTCCTCAGTAAATCTCCGACCTCTTGAACTTTTTCCCGACTCCCTGCATTGTAATCCAGTCAGAATTCTGGCTGCCTTGGACATACCACTAGTTATTTTAACAGACGATCGTGCCATTTTTTCTGCTCTTGACAATCGGGTTTTGAATGACTCTTCTTTATTCTTCATCCGAGTAACCATTTTCTTCAAGTTTGTGATTTGCCTTTGGTAATCTTTGATTTGTTGATTTGATGTTTGCAATTTAGAAGGTTCTTTCTCATTATGCGGCACACAAGCTTCCACTGATGTTTCCACATGCACATGGCTCGTAGATGCAATGCCTATAAAGAAGAAAATAAATACTGGTTAGAAAGTATAATTTTATCCAGTATTATTACATTAAAGTAAATAACTTTATTTGTTAACTTCTCAGAACCAAAACAAATAAAGATTACATGACAACCAATACATTTGTGGATGGTTAAAGTGACAATCATTTTTGGTCATATTAAGAACTGCCTTGTATTTGCAGGTCGTGTATCTGCAGATCTGATCTGAAATATTATGTCTGACAATAATTATTTACCTGTATCCTGTGTTACACCGGATGATGATGATGGTATAGTCATTTCAATCTTTGTTGAGGAAACGGCTAGGCTCATCCTTGGTAAGCAATAATTATGCTCTGTATGCAGATCTGTTATTACTTTTGGGACACCTGAAACATAAGTAATTTGGTCAATCACATATAAACTGGAGAACTCAGAAGTGGAGTGAGCGATAGGACTTAGGATTTCGCTCCCACCCTGTCTAACCCAGAGATATACAATGTCAACCCATAGCCTGGAGATGCATCAGAGTTTTGGGGTCAAACCCGGAGGGTGGGCAGCCCTAGGTGGGATACATATACAAAATACATTTACCTTCTAAATACAGACAGGGGATAGCTGTTTTAGTTACACCATGGCCCCGTGTCCTGTGTTCAGGTTTAAAATGGTAGTCACACACTTTTAATGATTTCAGACGCTTCTCAGGATCTTCATGGACTATATTTTCGGGTATGACTGCTACCCATGCTTCAAAGACGGCTGGGTATTTATTTTTATTTGGAAAACCATGCATTGACACTCCTGAAAATAATAGTGTTTATTTAAAAACAAGATAGGTACAAAAATAAAAAATAATGACTTTTTACAGGTGTATGTTTTCAAAGTTGTATAAGTTTTAATACGATAAAATATAGATTTAAAATATTTATAATGTCGAGCTTTGGAATCGTCGAATTCCAACTTATTAAAACGTTGATTGTGAAAACAGTGGTTGAAGATGTTAGACAATGTATTTTAACATTACAGAATAGTCATATACTTATTTAACTTCAGAATAACTGCAATACTTACCAAAAGTGTCGCAACCAAAAATGCAACGAGCTTGGCGAGAACTCATTGCGAGAATCGCAAAATGAAATACTCGTTTATACCTAATATTAACAAAAACAGTAGTAACAACAATAAAGAACAAACAGCACAGAAAAAAACAGTAGTAACAACAACTCAATAAACAACACAAAATAACAAATAACGCGAATAACACTGATTTCCAACCAAAGCACCGTTGCTTTAGTTCACAGCTTTGGTAGTAACGGTAACAAGTTCAACATTTCCCGGGACTGACTGTGACAATCAGACTGACAGTTTTGTCAATATAGTTCTGCAAAAGTTTAAAAGATTGCAGCACTTGCATGTCATTAAGGTCGAAAATATCAACAGTTCTAAGTTTCATGCCCCTGGATAATGACCTATAACACATATTGTAAGTAACCTTCTAGAGTTCTACAAAGATCTTTTGGCGTGTAAATGACATTGACAGGAGGGTTGTTGGTATTTCAACATTTGTGAAATTGTACTGACAAAACATGAGGGCGGCGCTAGTTCTGATTTTGCCCACTCGCTAAAAGAAGCATAGAGCGCTGTACACACAACAAACTCAACATCTTTCTTTTGTTCCCAGAGCCTCCGTGGACCGCTTCTCCGAAATGGAGTTCGAGAAATCATTCCTTAGAGCTGCGGAACCACTCATAAGATTAGATTAGAGATACACGTGCTTTTATCCTTCTGTACATTTCGTTCCATTAGTTTTAAGCGTATTAATAAAGTTGTACCAAAGCTTTGTCTGTTTTTTCTAACAGTAGGTATTGTTCAACCTATGGGTACTGTAAAATACTGTTTGATAATACTAGGATAGGGAGCAGTGTTGGCCCAGAGGTATCAGCCGCGACTTATGATTTGTAGGTCATGGGTTCGAACCCAGGCAGGCTTTACTTTGTGTAAACTATTTCATCACCATTGCTCTCAAAACGGCGAAGGAAAACATCGTGAGGAAACCGGCATGTCTAGAACCAAAAATTCGAAGATATGTGACATCCACCAACCCGCACTGGGGCCGCGTGGTGGGTTACGGCCCACTCCCTCTCACGGAGAGGAGGCCTGTGTCCCAGCAGTGGGAACGTTATAGGCTAAATAAGCTTGGCCAATACTAGGTTCAAAGTCCAATAATTTATTTCAAGTGGGCCGTCAACATTTACAAGAAAATATAACTGATTGTAGTTGCACCTTCCAGAAGGTTTCGTATGGATAAGAATGAGCAAGAAACTCCAGAGTTACTTTTAAAAAAATGTTTTATGGGGCAATATACGAATTTTTTTAAACGAATTTATGCCTTAGGCATTCTCTACCAGTCAATCAAGGGTGGTGAAAAAATAAGATGGCAGGTGTTCTGTTTGAGAGGAACATAATAATATTTTTTTTATTAAAAAGCTATTATAGTGAATTGTTAATAAAACAGGTACACAAGTACATAAATGGGTTTATAAACTAAATTCTTGACAGGTAACGAACTATTTCCCTCTTCTCAAGTTCTGCTTTAAGGCATTATTTTATCCTATTGACCGCCCAGTCGGATTAATACGACAAATGTTTTCGTGCTCGAGCCGCGTTAGTCGTATTTATACGACTGAGAACCTAAGTTCGTTTTTTGATTTAATGGCACTGAATCGACGAGTCGTCGGTTTTTGAGCTGGGCGCTGGGGGCATCGCTATTAAAACCAAGGGGTCAATAGGTTAAACAAGCGAAGTCGATTATCGCAGAGTTTTTGATTCCACTGAGTTGGCGATAATAGCATATTACTGAATATACTACCTTTTTACCTGGCTACCCCAGAATGGTTAAGGAGGTAAATAATTAAAATTCTTAGTATCTGAAATAATGTAAAAAATCATATAATTATTTTAACATAAAGATAGTTTATATATTATGTATACAAAGTAATGCTTAAATTAACATTGGAATGATATGTCTATGTGTGACCGACTCTGTCTCTGGGAATCAACCTCAGTTCCGATCCATGCTTCAGGAATACATTGCCTGGAACAAAATAATATAATAGGTATAAAATTAAAATGGTATTAAATAAAAGTATCTATTGTATCTCCAAGGGTACGTGTTTCCCATGAATTCCGACAAAATCAGTTTGATAGTGTTAACCAGACAACCTCCAAAACTATACAGGGTTACAGGGAAAGTCGTACTGAATATTAAAGGAGGTTATTATTCAGGTCATTTCTGATGATTTTGATTCTGAAATAAAATGTCCGAAACTTAACCGTTATGGAGATATTAAATTTTAAAGATTATTTTTAAAAATCCTTTATTTTTTGGCTTTTAGTCGTTTTCTTTGGGATTAGAGCTCCTAGAGTCGGTTTTTTTGATGTATCTAGTTAGAAGACATGTCCATTAATAAAAATGATCAATAGAAACTGAACCTACTACTAACAGCTTAAAAAACTTGTGTTCTTAACTTTGATGGGCTTTAAAAAAATGTATGGAACTTATTCTGCGAATAACTTTACAAAGTTCTACGTCTCTTTAGCTATTCAAAAAGGTATATCATCTACTAGGTTTGTTCATAAAATCTTAAAATAATGTTATTAGAATAGGCCCATCTGGTAGTACAACATAACAGAATTTCGATACAAAAGAATCCGGCTTACTACCTGGCACTTTTAAACAATGAAAAAAGGTTTGGGTAGACATTGTTTGTGCCCGGGAGACGTGCGGTGACAGGTATTTATGTCATTTTAAATGTCTGAATTGTCAAATCGTGGATCGTGGTGTTTGTTTAGTCTGCTCATGCGATTCTTCCATGGTAGATGTGTTATCCGTGCCCTCCGATTTTTTTTTGTAAAAACGCGACGGCTTGGATTTTTGGACTATTTCATCTTCTAACTGTGTGACGTGGCTTGTAACTGGACTTTGATTTGTGTTGTGAACATGGCAACATTTACCAACGAGGAATATGCTGACATCCTAATGTGTTATGGATTTTGCGAAGGAGTGTCGTTGCGTGCACGCAATGAATACATGCTAAGGTATCCTACTCGCCGAGTACCTGATATTGGCGTATTTGACAGAGTTTATCGAAGACTACGAGAAACTGGTTCTGTGCTAGTACGTCGGACTGACATGGGACGACCTCGTGTTCTTGATGACGACGACGAAGATAATGAAATACGATGTCTCTTTGAAGCCGACCCAACCACGTCAACAAACGTTGTCGCTCGACGGCTTGGTATTTCCCAGTGGAAAGTCTGGTTCGTAATGCACAGTTCTGGGCAATACCCTTACCATTACACGCCAGTGCAAGTAATTGAAGAAGGGGATCCATTGAGACGACTAGACTTCTGCAGATTTATGCTCAATGCCGATAATGAAAATCCGGATTTTTTAAAGAAAATCATGTGGACAGATGAGTCGAAATTTGACAAAGACGGCATCACAAACTATCATAACACCCATTATTGGGCTCCCAAAGCGCAAGGTAACCCCAAGAAAAAAAGACCAAAAGGGTCACAAAGGAGATTCAGTCTTAATGTGTGGATGGGTATAATATCAAATCACTTGATAGGGCCATACTTCCTGCCCGATAACTTGAATGGCGAGACATATGAAAACTTTTTGAGGGAGGAGTTACCCTCTTTAATGCAAGACTTGCCTATTGCATTGAGACGAGACGTGTTCTTTCAACATGATGGCTGCCCAGCGCACTACAGAAGAAGTGTTCGAGCATGGTTGGACGAGAATTACCCAAACCAATGGATTGGAAGAGGCGGACCCATAGCATGGCCGGCGAGGAGCCCCGATTTAACGCCGATGGATTTTTATGTGTGGGGTCATATGAAAAGCCTAGTATACGACCAAATGACACCGATCGCAAATGTCGATATTCTAAGACAAAAAATTATTGATGCGGCTGAGGAAATGAGGCAGAACCTACGAACTTCTGTCGTGAAAAGTAATTTAAGAAAAAGAATGAGACTTTGTGTAAGAAATAGCGGCGGCCATGTAGAACATGAATTATAAAAATATTGCTAAAATTTTTGTCTTTTTTTTACGTATTTTAGCTACTTTTACCTCAAACTAAAAATGTACCCTCTCCTAACTTAACTGTTATTTGGGCAATGTTTTGCCTATTTAATAGCAAGTGTTATACCTTTTTGAATAGCTAAAGAGACGTAGAACTTTATAAAATTATTTGCAGAATAAGTTCCATACAATATTTTTTATTAAAAGCCTGTTAAAGTTAAGAACACTCTATTAGAAAATTCATAATGCTAACCGTTGTCGAGCAGTTTTTTAAGCTGTTAGTAGTAGGTTCAGTTTCTGTTGATCATTTTTATTAATGGACATGTCCTCTAACTAGATACATCAAAAAAACCGACTCTAGGAGCTCTAATCCCAAAGAAAACGACTAAAAGCCAAAAAATAAAGGATTTTTAAAAATAATCTTTAAAATTTAATATCTCCATAACATAACGGTTAAGTTTCGGACATTTTATTTCAGAATGAAATTCATCGGAAATGACCTGAATAATAACATCCTTTAATATTCAGTACGACTTTCCCTGTAACCCTGTATATTTGTGTTTTATGTCGGAATCTTACATACTAAAATCCCACGGTTCCTTCTACTACCATGAGTTGGGGGGCCGGGAGATACCCGGGAGATTAAGTTCCCTTCAAATTAGTTGAGCTGAATGTTGCTGATCCATTCGTCATGTTCGTGAACGGGCGCCGTCAGTAGGGACTGGTCATCTCTTAGCTGCCACAGCTTATTTTAATTTTTGAAGCGTTTTTGACTTTTATCTTTTTGTTGCGGACGCTTTTAACGTGCACATCTTTCTACATTGTTCTCACATACTTAATTTCAACATGAATGATGTAACCAATATTTTGTAACAATATTTTGATTTAAAAGAGTGTCCGTGGAGTTACTTGCCCGTTCTTCTCCATAGAGATCTACGCTTTGGAATGAGCAACTAGCTTCAACTTTCTGACTAACTGCCCGACTCTTTGACAATTCAAAAGTGCCTGTAATTGGTTTATTTGAAATAAATGCTTTGAGTTTGACTTGTACATTAGCCGCACCCCAAATTCGGCACCCGAGACGCTAAACGGGCAGCATTTCTTCCAATGGGGGCTATCATTTGTGTGCGCGCTAGTTGGCGCCACTAGCGAATAAGGTATCGTCAGTACTTCTATTTGATATGTTTTAGATATGTGCAAGTACTTTATGTAAGACCTATATGTTTATATTATTACATTTTAAAACTTCAAATAAATATTCTCATTATAATGTTCCTAAAATTAGCAAGCATTAAAGCAGACAAATATTATTCTTCCTCCAAATGCTACCAAGCTGTTACTTAAAATCTTAAGCTTTTTTTTGCGTCATGTTTACCGCAAATAAACGTATTTTCTTTCTTCTTAAGACATAATTACTCAGGAATAGCTGTAGCCATAACAATCTTTACAATAATTAATAAAATTCCGCGATAAAATATCCCCAGAACAGTGAATGTTCAGTGATATTTGATATTTCTAGACACCTTACTCTACACTAGCGCCTCTAGTGGTAAATTCTAGCGCTCATTGTCTTGGCCAGCTAGTAAATGTCGGTTTCTCACCAGCTGTCTGTTGAGGGTTGATGCCGATGCCGTCATCGGTGATGATGGCGCTGGTGGCTGGCTCCACTCGGAACTCCTCAGCTGCAAACTTGAGCACTGCAGTGAATGGCGTCGCCTCAGGCACGCTCAGTCTATGGGGAAATCACCAAAATGGTAATAATGGGGAATTACATTTGGAAAAGCTAATTATTTCTTGTTTTTAATCTTTTTACAGTAGGCCACCTTATATCTGGCCATTGGGTTTATCACAAGGCCCTATAGATTAGTGTGTGTTAATTTTTTTTTGTTTTCTTTTCATTCATGAACAACTCACAACTTCATAGCATTTTTTTAATAAGTTTTTACAGCACCCACTTTTTATTTTTAGATTTACGGGTTGAAATGGGTTGTACGAAAACTACACAAAAAAAAAAACAAAAGGCTTGAAAAGAAACAGAAATATATTCACTTAGCTTACAAAATATTTTGCCAATAATTTAAATCAGAATCATAATCCCTAATAATATCGAAAAACTGAGACTTTAGACAATCATTACTGCATATTCTTTGCACCGCACTTACCAACTCTGAATAATTTAACTCAACATAAAAAGATTCTGCGCACATTCCTTCTCTCAACAATTTTCCGCAGTGGGCTAAAGCTTCCACTATGTACGTGAAGATATCAGAATTCTCAACACACATTTCAGTAAAATATTTGCTATCAACCTTAAAAAGTTGGCTCCAAAAGTTTTTATATGTACTGTCTTTACTTAACACAATGTTTAATATCCCATCAGCAAGTAACTTCACAGCTGCAGCATATTTTGGGTCGTTGTTTAATAAACTAACAACTACTAACTCTACAATATCCTGATTGCAGTTGTTTAATAACTTTAGAATGTCTGAATTGCATAAATTAAGTTCTAATAAGAGAACTTTGCTTTTAAACTCTAGTATTTTATCTTTGGGTATTTTGTTAGAAACATTTCTTAGTAAGGTCTCTTTTGATGCTGCCTCAAGCATCAGCTCTGTTAGACAGTTCTCTAACTTATCCTCAGAAAATAACTCAAGAAACAGTCTAAAACCCACATCCATTTGATTTATTTTAGTATTTGAGTTAATTATTTTTTTCAGAACATATTTCGGAGGATCAGTAAGACAGTTTTTAATGAGATAGTTTGATGTCTCATAGTAACTGTTCAATACAGATAAGAATTCACTGATGACGTTTTTCTTTTGGAGTCTGTCAAGACTTTTTTCAACATGTTTTGAAATAATCAAAGCATTTTTCAGTTCAGCCTCAGTTGTATCATTGTCAGGCCAGTTTTCTAACTGACAAAGGTTAATATAGTCTTGGAAGAAGTTGAGGAACTGTTGTATTATAGCTGTATCCATTTTTAAACCTTGTAACTTCAACGCAGAGCCCTGGGCCATTCAGCATCTGTTGAAATGAACAAACTAAAATTGACTATGAAAATTAGATGTAAAGTAAGTTATTCAAAGTTATGGGCCACGTTGAAGTTACGGCGGTTTGTAGAGGTGTTGTTAAAGCTAGAACTTACACTTTGAACGGCAGTTTAGGGTCAGAAGTTAGAGTAATCTTGAAAGTTACTTTCGACCTGAAGAAATAAAAGAACAACGAGTCAAACAACTACATTAAAATACCACAAAAAAACAACGAAAATAGTTTTCGTGTATACTTACATTTTTGTAAAATCACCAATAGAAGTATAGAAATAGAAAACCAGGAATAAGATATGATTATGACTGAATATTTTCGCAAATCGCCCAATCTACGAAATGAAAGTGACGTTTTCGTTTGACGAATACACGTTTTTAAATGTCAATGTCACATACACCTTTCGGATACATTCTCATCTTTTTGTTTCTGTATTTATTTGATTTGTTTTATGTGTTTTAGTTCCTAGTGTAAATAGTTAGGTTGTATAATAATTTTTATCGTCTTGCAATCGCATTACCAGCTACTAAATGTGTATAGTATTAATAATTCTCAAAACAAAATGTAAAGGAAAGCAATTTTCCAAGCTACCACAAAACGAAAAGCAAAATGAAAAGCAAACCGCAAAGCGCTCGTGTGGATTTAAATTAACTCATAATCACGTCGTTGAGTTAATATTTTACATATTCAAAAAATTACTAAAACTTAAAGAGTCATGCGTTTAATTTCTTCTAACATCTGTCTGACACTCTGACTTGTTGCCAAAATAATGTCGTCCGATCTGTCATAATATTGTCAGTAATTCAGTATTGTCACCTACAAAGTTGCAAAACATTGGATCGATTTATCAAGAAAATGCTGTAATTAATTAATCCACATCACAAAAGAAAAAGCACAATGTTACTCAAAAGAAATCTACTAGAGTGCACAACAATTTTATCATGCGCAGGAATATTTATCTGCGTCCTACTAAACTATATTACGAACATTTCGCCCATAACCGGAATATGGTTTCCCCTTTACGTTATAACTTTATTTATAGTGTCACTATGTGTTAGTTTTAAGTTTATTCAGTGGTTGTTGCGTTTGAACAAGCCTATAAAGTATGATTTGGATGGTATTGTGGCGGATCACCCGTATTTCTCGCCGTTGTCGCGGATGCTGCCTCAGCCGCGGAAGACGTCGAAATGGGAGTGTCGAGAGTATGATACGAATGAGCTGAGCGTGATATCGACGGTGCTGGAAAGGAAGCTGGTGTCGTCGTGGTACGTGCCGTATATATCGCAGGAGATTGGCTTCCCATTCGCTTGTAAACAAATGTTGGATCAAATGATTGGCAAGAGTTTTCAGGTTTGTGTTCATGGTTTTCAGTAAGCACTATATTTTCTGTACTACTTGCTGTACCCCGCGACTTCGTTCGCGTGGAAGTCGTAAGATACACAATATACTAAAATAACAGCCACATTTTAATAAAACTTCCTTCTCCCCTGAACTGCCGCGTTGCATGGCCCGCTCGCGCTAATACCTCGTTTTCGCTTAGCGTTCTTTCTGACTTTTTCTTTTTGCTCGGCTCCTAAGGGTTGTAGTGTGATTTTAACGAGCCTATAACCATAATCGAAAATTAGGCTACCAAATGCAAAAAGATTTATTCAAATCCGGCTAGCAACTTTTGTTCACAATTTCTTGAGTTTAATTTTTTTTTTTGCATGGAACCCTAATTTTATTTATTTTATTTTTATTTCTTCAGGACAACAAACAATTGCATAATGATGCTAAATACTACTACAGATAGTTTAGAACATTTGAATAATAATGCAACCAGCACCGTTATCTGCATAATAATGCCCTAATTATTTTTCTAAAATAAAAGTAGCCTAAGTTACTCCTTATAACATCAGCTATATGGCAGTGAAAGTCCCGTCAAAATCAATCCAGCTGTTTCAGAAATTGACATTACAAATGATACTTCAATTTTATTTATTTGTAAGTATATAAATATAGAACCTCCTTACTAATAAACATATCAGGTGAATAGTTACACACCAATTTCTCTCTTTCAGTCGCCAGTAATTTGACTTTCGAAAGAAGAAGACAAAGAGTTGTGTAACTATACAGATGCTATACAATGTTTATTAGTAAGGAGGGAAGGGTGTAAATTCAGATTGGCCTGAAAAAGTACCTACCAAGGTTTTTACCAAAAAGTCAATATACTCTTTGATTTGCCTGTACATAGGAATCTTCACAATATTAATTTAAAATTTTTAATATACCCTCAGATCTGCAACAAGATAGAAACCAAAGATGTTTACGTAGACATAACCACTATCCTTACAAGTCACCTGAAAGAGTACCAGAAGGCTCAGAAACGCCATGAAAAAATGCCAAACAGCACAATAGAATCACTGTACAAGAAAACTCATCCAATTTTTGATGTGACCAACAAAACAATTCAATCTGCAGACCACTGTACCAATATCCTCCGCATTGTATTCAAAGAACTCATACCTTGGGAACTGTGGGACACACCGCATTCTGAATTATTAGTCCGTATTCTTTCCAAGAAACTTGACACCTTCATCAACAGTACTTTGGCTGAACCTATGTGGCTAAATGACAAGTTGCTAACGATTTTGAAAGGTAAACGGGAACCGGTAGTTGTTGAGGAACAGAAAGAAACACAATTTCCTGATAAGGAAACGGTAATGGATAAAAAACTAGAACCAAGTACAGAGCCAGAATTACCAACGGGAGTAACGAAAGGTACCGCGACAACACCACAGTCGGTTCTTGAAGGTGTGACGGAGGAATCTGAAGTGGAGAAGATAGAGAATATAGTTGAAGAAGTACCGGTCACAAGTACGGAACCAGTTGATATAAAGACCTCGCCTATTCTGAGACAGAGGAGAGGCAGACAGGGCAGAAACGAAGTGAAGATCTATGATAGAATTATTGAAGGTATGTGTGAGGCAACTTTTTAACCGACTTCTTAAAAAAGGAAGAGGTTCTCAATTCTTCTGTATATATTTTTTATGTATGTTCGTCGATATTTTCGTCAATTGTGGACCGATTTTGAAGATCATTTTTTAATTTAGTAGAGAGAATTTGGTGGTCCCATATGAATTTTATTAACTTTGCTTGGGTATTTTTTCTACGTTTAATGTAATGCTACAATCAAAAGAATAATGTGATTAAATAGGTAATAGAAGTGCTCTCAGGCTTTAAAGTGTTTGGGGGTCTGATGCTACAAAAGCTTTAATTTTATTTATTTCTAGCCTCTGTTGTCCGCTGCAGGGCAAAGGCCTCCCTTTCTTCTGTCCACTCCACTTTCTTGATCCCAGCTTTTAGATAAATAAAAAAGAGGGTGTGTGCTTATGACCACACGATACAGGTGAAAACCTACGACTGGAACCTGGGCCGAGTATACGCGATTCAGCGTCACCGACCGACTAGAGCCGAGTATACGCGATTCAGCGTCATCGACCGACTAGAGCCGAGTATACGCGATTCAGCGTCATCGACCGACTAGAGCCGAGTATACGCGATTCAGCGTCATCGACCCGAGCGTGTCGGTTCAGTTTCGTTCACTGTTCAAAAAGAGCGCAAAGTGCGCCTAAAGACTTCACTTGACTTCAAAATCTTTATTGCCATAAAGATTACTAGGGTTTTACATTGCCCCGAAACTAGGCAAGCCTGTATCTTGTGTACCAATATGGTGGGTTTGTAGAGACTTAAGTCTAATCAAATGATTAAAAGTGGAACAAAATTAAATGTAAATTATGTATTTCCTAAATGTGTAATGTGTTGTAATTTTTTTTTAAGATTTAAAAAGAAGGCGCCGGTTTGACATTAGCATGGAGTATGTCAAAAAATCCAAAATAATTCATACATAATATACAGGGTGTTTGGAAGGTGGGTGCAAAGCCTTAAAGGGGAGTTAATACAGACCATCTAGAACATTTTGAGCCATATTTGTCCTAACCAAAGTCTGATATTTATTTTTTTA
The DNA here is from genome assembly GCA_947568875.1 of Fissipunctia ypsillon. Lineage (NCBI taxonomy): Eukaryota > Metazoa > Arthropoda > Insecta > Lepidoptera > Noctuidae > Fissipunctia > Fissipunctia ypsillon. The sequence continues at coordinate 1,598,301 of OX387650.1, read as the reverse complement.
GAGAACTTTTACGATTTTGGTACCAAAATCCCAAAATTTTCCAATTAAGGCCTAATAACGCAAAGATTGAGTGAAAATTTCTATTTTTTTTAATTTACTTTATTGGCCTAATGTGTGTTTAATGGTATGAAATCATTTCGAAGCACCGTATTTACTAAAAAAATAACTTTCAGACTATTTAAAATAAAAAGAAAAAAAAATTAAAGAAAAAAAATGGATTTTAATTGACATTTAAAAAATAAATAAAATAGCTACTGGTGTTCAAATAATTTTAAAAACATGCTGAGTTATTGCTCTTTTTTTTAAGGTATCATTTACTTAGATAGCTTTACAATTTTTGAAGTTAGGGTGCCTGGACCAATTAAGGGTAAGAAATTTCAAATTTCAATAAAATTAAAATCAACCTGATTTTTCCTCAAATAACTTTAAACTAGTCTAAAGTGGTTATTTTTTAGACGCACTTAAAAAAAGTCGGCCTTACAAAACGAAACAAAGGCTGCCGTGGTGGCCGGCGGACCGGGCGGCGTACGATAACAAAGGGCTCTTGATTCTTTTGTTATGATAAAGACAACTTTAGGTCTTATTGCCGAGGATGTAAAGATGCTTTTTGAGTTTATAAATTCGTTAGTACCTGAGATGGACCCGACCCGTCGCTTCGGTGATGTCATCTTTTCTCTCTCTTCCTTCACTGCTCTGCCCTTGCGCGTTGCGAGTAGACGTTTGATTCACCGTACTCAGTCGTAGCTTAATGCTCCTGCGCGTGTTGATTATTAATTTTGGAATTACTTGTATTGCGTTTGTGATTTACCGTGTTCAGTTGTAGCTTTACGCTCCTGCACGTGTTATTTCGGACTATTGAACTAATTGACATTTTAATTGAGTGTATGTACGATTGCCATGGCTGCATTTACATCTCAGGAACAAGCGGATATCGTTTTTATGTATGGCAGAGCTGATGGTAACGGAGCTTTGGCACGACGTTTGTACCAAGAACGTTACCCGAACCGCAGGTAAAGTAACTTCTAATACTAACATTATTACTTCAATTGCCATGTTGATTTGTAACTGACGTTACTAATAAACAATTTCATTTCAGGCTACCTAATGTTCGAGTTTTTTACAACACGTATCGCAGACTCGGAATCTGGCATCCATCATGCAGTACCCGGAGTGAATCCAGGAAGACATGACCCCGACGTTGAAGAACAAATACTTGCAGTCTTTGAAGCGGATCCTACAACCAGCGTCAGAACTGTGGCGAGAAACTTAAACCTTTCAATATGGAAAGTGTGGAGTACCATGCATCGGGAACATAAATATCCGTTTCACGGTAGAGGCGTGCAAGGCTTGGTAGAAACCGATCCTGGGAGAAGGATGCAGTTCTGCCGATTTATGCTCAATAGCGACATTGACGACAGATGGTTTCTAAAATCTATCCTCTGGACTGATGAGTCCAAATTTTCTAGAGAAGGAATCACGAATTTCCATAATTTACATGAATGGGCTGACAAGGACAACAATCCGCATTGGAAAAAACAGGTATACAAATTAATGTTTATTAATTTAAGTCCAGATGTTCAACACATCTTCAAAGAACACTTTAATTAGAATTAATTTTTGTTTCAGGTGTCTTTCCAAGCAAAATTCTCCGTTAATGTATGGGCTGGAGTAATTGGACGGACGTTGATTGGGCCCCACATTTTACCAGATAATTTAAACGGTGAAAATTATCTGAATTTTCTACAAAACGATCTCCCAACACTCCTGGATGATGCGGAAGTACCCATTTTAAATACGGACAGGCCAATAATTTTCCAACAAGATGGATGTCCATCTCATTGGACATTGATTGTCAGAGAACATCTTGATAACTGTTTTCCAGGCAGCTGGATAGGTAGAGATGGGCCCATTCCTTGGCCCGCGCGATCGCCCGACCTGACGCCGTTAGATTTTTTTGTCTGGGGACGGACAAAGGAGCTCGTATACACAACTGAGATTTCAACAAGAGAAGAACTAATTCAAAGAATAGAAGCAGCTTTCAGAACAATGAAAGAAGAAATGCAGCTTAAAATCACCACGACAGAAGTTAGAAATCGCTGTCGTAAATGTATACGCTGTGGCGGAAGCCATTTTGAACATCAAAATTAAAAAATCAAATCAAAAACTGTCTTTTTTTTTTACTCCTTAAAATCGACTTTAACTGGTTCAGGCACCCTAACTTCAAAAATTGTAAAGCTATCTAAGTAAATGATACCTTAAAAAAAAAGAGCAAAAACTCAGCATGTTTTTAAAATTATTTGAACACCAGTAGCTATTTTATTTATTTTTTAAATGTCAATTAAAATCCATTTTTTTTCTTTAATTTTTTTTTCTTTTTATTTTAAATAGTCTGAAAGTTATTTTTTTAGTAAATACGGTGCTTCGAAATGATTTCATACCATTAAACACACATTAGGCCAATAAAGTAAATTAAAAAAAAAATAGAAATTTTCACTCAATCTTTGCGTTATTAGGCCTTAATTGGAAAATTTTGGGATTTTGGTACCAAAATCGTAAAAGTTCTCTAAAAAAATAAATATCAGACTTTGGTTAGGACAAATATGGCTCAAAATGTTCTAGATGGTCTGTATTAACTCCCCTTTAAGGCTTTGCACCCACCTTCCAAACACCCTGTATTAATAACCTAATAAGATATTAGGCGCAATTGTGCGATAATGGAGATATCATTATGTATTATGCCGACTCCATACAAATTTTCTCAAAAAATATTCTGAGTGCGCTGTTTACGATTATAAACCTGAAAGTTTATAATATGAGGCATATAACAGGTATTCTCAATCGTTTCCAACCAAAAAAAGCGGCACTTCAAAAAAATATTTGAATGTCTATGAAACGCGAATTTCAGCTCACTGTGCGACGCGCACGCACCAGAGGACTTGCAAGTTTATGCTCACTGCGCGCACTGCTTTATGTTCTAATCTCGCGATCCTAGTTTCACCGCGCTAACTAATAACACTTGAGACCTTCTTGTTTTTTACGTTTAACTCTTTATATGTGCTGTTCTCTGCTATCTGCATTTCTACCATTCTTAACTAAAGGTGAAGCCAGACGAGCGTAATTTTTTGAGTTGTGAGTCGCGTAATTTCTGCTACATTCGGTTTCATACAAAAATCTTGTTTCGTTCACATGGCGGCGCAAAATGAGTTGTCTGCCGACTCACGCGCACAATCCCGGCTGAATTGAGTTCGCGGCGAGAGGGGGGCGAGGGAATCAACAGTCAGTCACGGAACGCGTGGGAGTCAATACGTTAATTTCTTTGTCACAATGTTTGTAGACACGGAAAAATTGATAATTGAAGTCGAATAACGGCCTTGTCTGTGGAATTTATCAGAAAAGTCGTATAGTGACATGTTTTTAAAACAGAGGGCATGGTAAGAGGTTGCAGAAAATTGTTTCGAAGATTGGAACAATTTCACTAATGAGGAGAAAAGTAACAACTGTCCATTGCACTACACAAACACCCAGTACACGCGTTGAAAAGCAACTGAATACATTACGCTCGTTTGGCGGCCCAACAGAATTTCTGCTGAGCAGAAATCACGCGACTGAAATTACGCGACTCACAACTCAAAAAATTACGTTCGTCTGCCTTCACCCTAAGTGTAATTCTTGTGTGTGTGAACTGAAACCTGTGTCTGTGTACCTAATAAACTTCCATTCTTCTTCTTGTGTACTTGGGAGTTGGGACTTATTACTTCACTTTCTATTTCTACCTATCCCCCCCCCTCCCCCACACCCACACCCCTACACTACAGGCTTATCAATTTAAAGATGAATGTTCTAAACACGAAATATAGGCGTAGCCATTACAAATTACAAGCATGCATATTATTATGATTAATGTGCCTTTTATAAACATTGCCAAAAGGTTTAAATTACAATGATTGCGTAGCATTTATGAAATTCATCACCTAATAATTGGTTCAAGAGGCTGAATTTGACACTTAGCGAACCTAAACCAGGCTGGAAGATATTGTAAGAGGACACAGGATATTAAAAAAAAAATGCATTGCAAAGCATAGCATAATCAGCCTATAAAATTCCCACTGCTCAGTTACCGGAATCCTCTCTGTGAGAGAAAAATGACTATGTATTTATTAATTTATTTCTGCTGTTTATTTGGTACACCAACAAAAGTACATACAAAGAATTAAAAGAGGACGGTAGTAAAATATGTCTTAATTTCTTTTCTAGGTAGTGTAAAAACCTGGGAGACAGACATAGATCTGCAGTGCATCAGCATGGGTCAGGACCTGCTCGCGAGCCTGGACGGAGAGATCACGCTTAGCCGGCTGTGGGGGCAGGACGCGGACATTGACGGCAGTCCCAACCCTCCGCGCAGCAAGTCGCCACAGCCACTGTGGTTTGGTAAGATTGAATTGGTACATTATGACAATAATCAGTCTATAAAGTTCCCACAAGTGGCCCCAGTGCGGGTAGGTAGATGTCACATGTCTTCGAATTCTTGGTTCTAGAACACGCCGGTTTCCTCTCGATGTTTTCCTTCACCGTTTTGGGAGCAGTGGTGATGAAATTATTTATGTACACAAAATAAAGTGCCTGCCTGGGTTCGAACCCACGACCTAAAACTCGTAAGTCGGGGCCGTTAGCACTAGGCCACCACTGCTCTGCATTATAGTAATTATAACTTTTAGAATATTAGAAAGAAATTAACGTGTTCTTTTTTCATAAAACAATATCAACTATCCTAACATCTAACTATCCTGACATAAAAACTTACGCAAGCTGGGTTTTTGATAGATTTGGAATTCACACACCTCAATATTATCATGATGCAAGCTTTAGATTTCTAAGGCTTCCGAACAATAAGAGAGGTCATATTTGGCACTGCATACCGTATATTGTTAGGAACCACAAATTTCTATAGTACAGTCACCCGCACGTCAATGCTAACGAAGTAACGATTAAATTGCTAAAACCGCCTATTCTGCTACGACATAAAACCGCGGCCATTGTCAAATTATTATCATAGACGTGCGATTGAGTGTACATAACTAAAATGTCTCATTTCATTCCTTCAAAACCCCTAAATTCCAGGTGAAGAAGATACAATAGAAGTAGACCCCCTAGACCCGAGTCTGTACAAAGAAACGAAGAAGGAACAAAGCCCAAAACCAGCAGATGCTTTGCTGAAAGACTTGCAGTCCACCGTCAGAGAGGCCAAGACGAAAATAGGGGACCTACAGGTGGACTCCAAACTTGCCTTAGATGTGCCCCGCAAGCAAAACTCCAGTGTATGTTGTTTGCACGATCTTTCTGCTTACGCTTTTTGTAAATAGGTGCTGGGCGTTTACCTTAGACGGGGTATTTTAACACAGATATTTTTATTATGCAATAATCCCACGTTTTTGAAGAGGTGTTTGATTAAACAGCTATAAGACAAAATATAGCTTTACAGGTTTCTTTTAGCGCGCAGCCAAAATCGGATCTAACCCGGCCATTTGGTTTTGTGAATACATTTCACAAACCAATTCCAGAATTGTTTACCAACTGTGCCCCCGTGTCAACGTCACTAGAGCGCCAAATATTCTTGTAGAAGTGTAACCTCATTTTAAGTTATTTTCTCTTACAGTCCGGCTGTCGAGAGAATGCGTTCCTAACATCTGTCAGTTCGAACTAGTAACTATAAGGATCGAATTCGCAAAACACAAATTCGGTAGTATGAAAGTGACAGGTTTCAGGAATGCATTCTCTCAACGGCCGGACTGTAGTTACTGTCAGATTTGATAGCTGATTAATTGATCAAGCTCGAAACTATGAGTATGATGGTCGGATGGCCAGGCACATGCCATGAGCTTTGATTTGAAAAACAAAGAAAGAAGAATGGTTTGATTTAAAGCTTGTAATTTAGATAATAATTGAGACTATGACTTTAAAGAGGATTTGTCTTTTTTAATATGCAAAAAAAAAGAATGGGATTGGAATTAATTGACGCTGAAGTTGTTGTTTTACGAACCATTTTAGACCTCTAAATTAGTTTTAGTATTTTGCCTAAAACACACATGTTTGAAATTTAACTTGCAACTAAAAAATAGCAACACATAAATAGTGCACAGAAAAATCGTCCCTAATATCTTTTATACAGGAACAGTCTTAGGTCGTAAATCCCTTGACAACTGCATCATGTATATTTAAATATGTATTTTGTACCGATTTTGTAGACAGGTGCCACAATAAGGAGCAAGCACCGCACTGGCTCAGGTTACGATTGCTTTGAATGTCCCTGTCCTCTCCTACTGTACTGTCCTCAAGACTGCAGTTATAACATACTTGGTGTTACCTTGGGCCTTATTTGACACAAGCTGGTAGATTATATATTGGATTTTGACATAGAGTTTCTAGAATTTGTTGTCATTGCCAGTCATTTTTTGCTGGAATTTACTAGAATATTTAGAATTTAGGCAGGTGATAGATAGACACATTAAAAGAACTTTGCCTCATTATAATTTCTCCTGTTTTCTGGGTACTTTTGAAGACAGAAAACTCATGCACAAATATTTGTATGTGTTATGTTTTAAATTTTAAAAAAGACTGACTTAGGTCAGAAATTCAGTTACCAACCTAACCTAACAAATTTTCAGAGTATTCTATGCACAGCATTAAAAAGACTCTAACTAATAACAATTAAAGTTCAATATCCAATATCCAATCTATGTGCACAGTCAAGTGAGGCAGTTTGAATCTGCATGAAACAAGTGACGAGCATGTCTGTTACTATGCACGGATATTTAGACCATTTGTGTTACTGTTTCATCCTGAAGTGTTGTGTGAGTGTTAACTTGAGAATATACCCTGTTAGTTTACTTGAGAATGTACAAACCCTTATTTGGGAAAATATCTTCCTTTTCTTACTTGGAAACATACCTTATTTACCTACTTAATTCACCTTACGTATATCTTGTCTGTTAATGCCCTAACGAATCACTTATGAATTCACTTATGGATGTAAATGCCAGATGTAATTTTAGGACAAACCGTTTTCTGAAAACCTACTGGATTTATTTTGAAAAATTGTTCTAAAAACTGGTCATGCGCACGATGTAGGTACAGACGCCAGCACATCAGGCTACTACAATCTGTCAAATGTCTTTAATAGATTTTCGACTTTATTGCTAAAGCATTAGGTTCAAGGTTGATTAGGAAAATTTGACAGTTTCGGGTAGCTTGATGTGCTGGCGTACATTCACGAGCATAAAATAATACCTTTTACTTACGCAAAATTCAAAAGTGATTTTTTCGTGAAACAACGATTGCAACTTTGAAAGAGACCTTTTCCTTGTTAGTATGGGTTCGAAAATGTTATGTTTTGTAAATGATTCTATTTCCGTAAGTAGGTTTTAAAAACTAAATGCGTTCGGCGTTTCCTATCTGACTATTTTGAGAAGAAAGGCCGAAACAAACTCAGAGGTCACAGTCTCTTTTAAAGTCCAGACATATCTTGGTCAGATCATGTGAAGACCATGTAGATTGGTGTCTAAAATGGTCTTTAGAGGAAAGAACCACACAGATTGAGTGGACCTGTCCAGTCAGTGCACGCATATATTTGTCAGAAATCGTGCAGTTCAGCTCAGAATTTAAGGAGATCAACGATTCGACGAATAATACCAAAGAAAGGATATTAGGTAGGCAGGCCGCGTAAATAACTCAAACTGCCAGATCATGATTAAAACTAACAGAGAATTTCTATCAAAAATTTTGGAAAAAATCGCTTTTATATCTTGCATGAGTGTAAGGTATCTATGGCAGTGACTGTAAGGGCCTACGCATGTTGCAAGTGCAACCCAAGAGGTAACGTATCTATGGCAGTGACTGTAAGGGCCTACGCATGTTGCAAGTGCAACCCAAGAGGTAACGTATCTATGGCAGTGACTGTAAGGGCCTACGCATGTTGCAAGTGCAACCCAAGAGGTAACGTATCTATGGCAGTGACTGTAAGGGCCTACGCATGTTGCAAGTGCAACCCAAGAGGTAACGTATCTATGGCAGTGACTGTAAGGGCCTACGCATGTTGCAAGTGCAACCCAAGAGGTAACGTATCTATGGCAGTGACTGTAAGGGCCTACGCATGTTGCAAGTGCAACCCAAGAGGTAACGTATCTATGGCAGTGACTGTAAGGGCCTACGCATGTTGCAAGTGCAACCCAAGAGGTAACGTATCTATGGCAGTGACTGTACGGGCCTACGCATGTTGCAAGTGCAACCCAAGAGGTAACGTATCTATGGCAGTGACTGTAAGGGCCTACGCATGTTGCAAGTGCAACCCAAGAGGTAACGTATCTATGGCAGTGACTGTAAGGGCCTACGCATGTTGCAAGTGCAACCCTGAACTTAAGAGGTAACGCGGTCCCATGGTCGTTGGCGTTCATTCCATACAAACGTATTCCTGTTTTCTCCCTTGCTAATGATATTAGAGCAATTTTTTTTTACGATATTCTGTATATCTACCACTGCCATATCTCTGTGATTTGTTTTTGGCGCACCTAAAATAATTTTAGAAAAAAAAATATGGACAAAGAAACAAAACATATGAACATGTCAGTAGCAGATAAAGATTATATGATTATAAATATATTTGCTCTAGTGTCATTACCCAGGGAGAAAACAGAGGAATAATTATACTAAATGGAATGAACGCCAATGACCACGTGACCACATTTCCTCTTAAAGGACGCGTTAAATGACACTCTTTATCTGCATCCTGAAGTCAAGCCCATACATAAATATTATCAGTTTCCTAAGCTCACGGAAATACCGCAATTCCTTCTTCCAATTTCACTCCCTGTTAACTTCTTTCAGTCAACATTGTTTCCCGTGCATCAATTGTAATGTTTTTCGTCATAATTATTTCTAACTGGTTGTGTAATGTTTCCTGGTGCAGGACGAGGCGGCCGGCATGATGGAAGGTCTGCTGGATTTCGGCATCGCTGGACTGAAGAAGGGTCTCCGCTTTACCGGGCTTAGCGATCAGGTCAGTCTTGAATCTGTGTAGTCTAACTTTTGACAGGTACTATCGAGGAAACTTATATCTGACCAATTTGAAAACAAAATCCCGCGCACACGATGACCACATCTGTTAGCAAGCGTTACTATAGCGGTCGAGCGCTGCAAGCAAGAATAGTCCTTACGGTGTATAGATGTGGTACGGTCTGTCCCAAGAGTCCCGTCAAAGTATAAACAAACTCTGTTCAGGTAAAATTCATCAGTATTTGGAAGGTTTACACTTTGTCTCACCACTTTTTCCAACAAATATTAATTGGAAAGGCCGACTAGACGATGGGAATAAAAGAATTGCATCAATAACCTCTTGCGTGTGTAGGACAAGTCGCCGTCCCACCCTCGGGAACGGGGGAGCGAGAAGTCGCCGCCGTCCGAGCATGCGCGCGGCAAGCCCATTCCAGAACACAAGGACATTCACGCCACCAACGGACAGAGAGGTATGATATGCATAAACTAAAGCCAAACGGGACGAGATCAATTTCATACTTTGGAATTTTGACTTACTGCGTATGGTTCAGTTTTCATTGCTACTAAAAATATTTTATGACGTTTACCGATAGTTTTTCATTCAAAAATCAACTTAGATTTCTTGAATTTAAAGTTGATATTTGTTTATGTTGCAAATTTATGTATTTATCTCGTATCGTTTGTCTGAGTATAGTTTCACTTTCAACCCCTTAGTGATTGCATCAAATTTCAAATATTTTTTACGGTATTCTATTTCGATGTGATATTGCAACGGTTTTTAACCGACGAAAAAAAAAATGGCGGTGGTTCTTAAGTCGACGGGTATACAAGGTGTAATTTTAAACAGTGTTAATCTCTTAAGGGGTCTTTATACTCGTCATTATGAACTCATGAGGAGCTCGTGGCTAAGTAATAACAGCCGCACGGGTCGATCCATCAGGTTAAGCTACGCTTGCCGGGGTTGGTCCGTGGATGGGTGACCATCTTTACATACCGAGACTCCTCCGTGCCTCGGAAAGCACGTTAAGCCGTTGGTCCCGGCTGTCATTCGTGGATCTTTGACAGTCGTTACTGGTCGTCAGAAGCCCGAAAGTCTGAAAACCAGTCTTACCAAGGGGTATCGTATTACCCAGTAACTGGGTTGTGGAGGTCAGATAGGCAGTCGCTCCATGTAAAATACTGGTATTCAGCTGCATCCGGTTAGACTGGAAGCCGACCCCAATATAGTTGGGAAAAGGCTAGGCAGATGATGATGATGATGAACAACTTTTACCATGGGACCAAACCTGAGTCGCGAAAAAGAAATCAGGTTTTCCCTACATTTATGATCGCATAACTCGTCAAAATGTGTGTGTGTCTCTCGCTTCTCTTATACTTTTATCTATATTATATACAAATTCAAGAGAGAGAGGTTTTGAGATGACTCTACGCTATTTATTTTGAAAATAACTCCGCAATCTCCGCTTAAATGCATACCGACTGGTGGCCATCCTGATGTCAAGAGGTAGCGCATTCCAAAGAAGAATGGACTGAATATGAAAGGAAGAATGAACAAAGTCAGAAGTATGAGAAGAGTATATTATATTATTGAGTTTATTATTATTATTGTGTGTGAGAGGAGTATATTTAATGTATGACTACGCATAATTTTTTATAGAGTACTCCGATTTGAACGATTCTTGTTTTATTCGGAAGCGCATACATCGAAGTTGGTCCCATGTGAAATGTATTAACTTTGCTTGGGTAGTTTTTGAGTTAGCTTCAATAATACGTATTTTTCCCACTTAGTCTATGTGGATGATATTATAATACCTTCCTGTGGCTGTAATTTGCATCGCAGGTAATAGTGGTATTCGAATTTGTGTGGGGTAGGTAGCACAACTAAAAAGCGAAAAATAAAAACTGACTTCAAAAAAAACATTACAATGTGAAAAATAACTTTAATATCGGAAGTTGGTGGCGAAAAACGAAAACAAAAACCAAAGACACCGACTTCCGAAATTAAAGTTATTTTCACTTTGTAATGTTTATTTTTTTGGAAGTCAGTTTTTATTTTTCACTTTGTATTTTTTTTTTTGGAAGTCAGTTGTTTTTTTTTTGGAAAAAGTTTTTGTTTTAGTGCTACAAGCATCGTTTTGCACCTGAATGACATTGACAAGGGGGCGTTGTTGCTTTGTTGGTAAAATTTGTGAAATTAGCACAGAAATTGTATTAAAAAAAGGCTACGCGCCGCACGACCCTGTACCGTTCTGTGTGGCCCTTAGATTGGGAGTTAGCGTAAAATAAACTTCATCGTTTTCTATTTTCAGATGAGAATAATGTGCACCTATTAGTAAAGCAGCACAGAGTCTCCTCCCAGGATAGCATGGTGAGTAGTAGACTAGTACAATAATGTGCACCTATTAGTAAAGCAGCACAGAGTCTCCTCCCAGGATAGCATGGTGAGTAGTAGACTAGTACAATAATGTGCACCTATTAGTAAAGCAGCACAGAGTCTCCTCCCAGGATAGCATGGTGAGTAGTAGACTAGTACAATAATGTGCACCTATTAGTAAAGCAGCACAGAGTCTCCTCCCAGGATAGCATGGTGAGTAGTAGACTAGTACAATATTTTGATGACTCTAGTCAGGGGCGTAGCCTTCATTCATACAACCCGATTCCTATCGGCTTCCCTTCGGAACAACCACTAAGTGCCATTCAGTGCTGTGTACGCCGTTATTGTCATATACATCAGAGAAAATGCTCCTAACTATTTACCAAGTATGTTAAATGTATGTGATGTGGCAGTACTTAATTAAATAAATAAATAAACCACTCTTCTTAATGCCTACTATTGCCAAATAATATGGTACACCTGTGTGTGTAACTGTGTATCACATCACATTACATAATTGTATTTAATACCAGTTTAATACTCATCATAAGATAAAAAAACCTGAATTTTTTTGTCTAAGTTTATGAGAACTGAACAATTTTTTCTTCGGCTTCCCTCTCATGATAATTGTAGCTGCGCCACTGTGAATCCAGTAGTCGTCAGGAGAAAAACGGTTGTCTTGTTAAATCAATAATGATTTCTAATGCCTGTATTTTAAACTTCGTTTTGCTGATAAAAACCGTTAGATTCGATTAAAAAATTATGTTTGAGCATAGTTCTAGAATCTCTTGCAAGTTTGATTGCGCAAGCTAACTTATGCACTGCAAGTAGAATCACCATAAAAGTCGAAATTCAAAAGTATTGTTAGCCGAAAGCATTAGGTACTAACCTGAAACTCATGATTTTCACGCAATGCAACTTTGTACTTTAGAGGTATGAGGAATAAGGAGGAAAGTTCTTCATCCTCCTTTGAAAAGGGAGGGTACTCTGATCAGACAGAGGTTGTTTGGTATCTGTATATGCTAACCGCGCGGATAACTCTGCTTGCGTGATGTAGGACTTTGCGTGACGTCAGTTGTAATGCGTAGTTTGTATGTGGCGTTATAGAAGCCTCCACACTATCATACTTACCGATTTAATTAACTCTGTTGTCCCTTTCAGCCATCACAACCCCGACCAGTCCCCAAAGCAGATCTCCCATTGGTCTCGGAACCGGATTCCCCGGAACCGGAATACGAAGAAGCAGCCGACCTGTCCACCAGCATCGCCAAGTTACGCTGTCTGTTGCAACAACGCGCCGAGACCAGCCCCAGGTACACTACAATAAATCTGTCTATTCTATAAAAAAAAAATGTGGTGTCACATATTTTGCAATTTTAAATTAAACCTTATAATTATAATGATAGAATTGCTAATATTTTAAAGTGTTTTCATTCAAGTTTTAATATACATGTATACATTTAAAGTATTAAAACTTTAAATGTATACATGAAACGTCACGAAGGTAATCCCCCCACCCCCTCGTCACACGATGTCACTCTTTGTTGACCCCCTCCCTCCCCCTTACCATGTGACGTAACTTAGGAATGGCCCCCTAAAAGCTCGTTAACACATTCAGTGCCCAGCACCCGACTCCCGGGTCCAACAATAATTCGTTGTTTGTTCGTTGGCGTGTTTTGATTTGCACCCGGTAGGCGGGTGCTGGGCATGGTCACATGTCAACAATAGCTATCTATATGTACGACTCGGGAGCCGGGTTGTGGGCACACGAACGAATTATTGTTGGACCCGGGAGTCGGGTGCTGGGCACTGAATGTGTTAATATCCACTGCTTAGATAGGAACTCGTAACTAAAGAATTGATCATAAATAATTTATCAATATACATTCGGGAATAGTGAACGCAGCTACAGTCCGGTCGTCGAGAGAATGCGTTCCTTACTTCTGTTAGTTGGACAATTTCTAGTAACTATAAGGATCAAACTCGCAAAACACATTCGTGAGCATGAAACGGACAAGTGTCAGGAACGCATTCTCAACGGCCGGACTGTAGTTTTTAACATCTACGAGCCATCTTAAAAAAAATTGGCCTTTGCTTTTATTCTTTAACTACAGTTTTCTGAGTGCTTATTTAATATGATCTGTCAAATCTAAAGTAACTTGATTGGTTGTTGTGAATTCCGTCAGACATTCCGGCAAAGAGGTGCTTTACTTTGTGTAAATTATTTCATCACCATTGCTTTCAAAACGGCGCAGGAAAACATCGTGAGGAAACCGGCATGTCCTAGAACCTAAAATTCGAAGATATGTGACATCCACCAACCCGCACTTGGCCCGCGTGGTGGGTTACGGCCCACTCCCTCTTCAAGTCAGAAGCTCTGATCAGAGTTTTGAGAAATTGTAGGGAAGTTTAATTTCGTGACCCTCACAGTTAAAGAGTCATTCTCGATTCAGTAGTATCCTTTTATCTTTAGGGCCGAGCGGGCTGAGGATGTGTGGTGGGAGAGTGCGGAAGAAACTCGCGGCAGGACGCAACACCATCATTCGTCTCGACCTGTGGACACCGCCACGCTTGCTGGTACCTATCTACTCTTTACTGTCACTCCTCAGCTGTCTAACGACCGGCAAGTGGTCGGTAACAATAGAAATTTGTTTCTCATGTCATGACAGTTGATGATGTAAACAAAGATATGTTTTTGGAAAAAAACAACTTTAATAGCCACACACAAAGTTCAGTTTGCGCCGATCTTCAAACATTTTTATGAATTTTTCAATAGTACTAGTCGTTCTGAAATCAACTTAACTTACACAAGCATAAAGTTGAATTTAGCTTAAGCGGAAATTATATAAATTAGAAAATAATAGATTATATTTGATGCAAGAATAGATAACGTTACAACGTAACCCGCCTTCTGGATCGGGCGGAAATAAGCAGATATATTGGAATGTCGAATGTTCACTTCTTTTTAGGGTATCGAACGCGAAGGTTGCCAAACAGAACCTTATTTCTAAGCCTCCGCTGTCCGTCCGTCCGTCTGTCTGTCAGCGGGCTGAAACTCATGAGTTTCACAGATTGTGTATTTCTATTGACGCTATAACAACAAATAATAAAAAATAAAATAAAGTTAAAAATTAAAATTAAAAGAGGTCTACATACAAAAAACGTGTTTTTTTAAACTGAGGTCTTTTAAAAAAAATATGTAGTGTTAAATATTGTACGGTGGTACGGAACCCTTCGTGTACTAGTCAGACTCGCACTTGGCCGGTTTTTTAAAGGATTTTTAAGACCTATTAAATTGATATTACGAATGGACCTCACACACCGATACCATATGTATCTTTTGACATCTGGATGACATTGACAGGTGGGCGTTGTTGGTGAACATTAATTGTGCAATTCTCAGAGAAATTGTATTGACAAAACAAGATGTAGGTAGTGTTAGTTCGCAGGGGCGCAGCCTTCATACAACCCGATTCCTATCGGCTTCCCTTCGGAACAATCACTCTTCTTCATGTCTACTATTGCCAAATAATATGGTACACCTGTGTGTGTAACTGTACATTACATCACATTACATAATTATATTTAATACCAGTTTAATAGTCATCATAAGATTAAAAATCTACAGTTTTTTGTCTGAGTTTATGAGAATTGAACAATTTTTGCTTCGGCTTCCCTCTAATGATAATAAAATTGTAACTGCGCCACTGTTAGTTCGTATTTTATTCACGAGTCAAAAGAACCTCGTAACGTAACACATGTCTGTTTAAGTAGCATTTTATCATCAACACAATTTTTACCAGTACCGTTCATTTTGCATTACTCTAATTGCAACGCCATTTGCATTACTTCCAGACGAGTACGACATGAATATGGACAGAAACTCGTCGCCCAGTCAGACGTCGAACAATATGCAGAGGCTTGACAAGTGAGTGTACTCATGACGCGCGATAAGAGTAATTATCATACTGTGCTATATATGACCTTTTATAGATTTATCTACTTAATCAAAATCTTAAATTAATTTATTCTCTGACAGACAACGCACTTCGTAAACCGCAATGGTCTAGAAGCACGAAATTTTTCACAAGAGTTCCTCATATAATGGTGTTTGGAAGCTGGGTGCAGAGCCTCAAGGGGGTGACAGTTGACACCATTTAGACCATTCTGAGCCACACATGTCTTAGACGAAGTAT
Source organism: Fissipunctia ypsillon (assembly GCA_947568875.1). Classification (NCBI taxonomy): domain Eukaryota; kingdom Metazoa; phylum Arthropoda; class Insecta; order Lepidoptera; family Noctuidae; genus Fissipunctia; species Fissipunctia ypsillon. Next base: position 1,582,686 of record OX387650.1, on the reverse strand, counting down.
GTTTTTTAAATTGTAACTGCAAACTTTTAGCAAAACATAATATAGCAACTTTAACTGGGGTAAAAATAATATAGCAACTTGAACTGGGGCAAAAATAATATAGCAACTTTAACTGGGGCAAAAATAATATAGCAACTAACTGGGTAAAAATAATATAGCAACTTTAACTGGGCAAAAATAATATAGCAACTTTAACTGGACAAAAATAATATAGCAACTTTAACTGGGGTAAAAATAATATAGCAACTTTAACTGGGGCAAAAATAATATAGCAACTTTAACTGGGCAAAAATAATATAGCAACTTTAACTGGGGTAAAAATAATATAGCAACATTAACTGGGCAAAAATAATATAGCAACTTTAACTGGGCAAAAATAATATAGCAACTTTAACTGGGGCAAAAATAATATAGCAACTTTAACTGGGGCAAAAATAATATAGCAGCTTTAACTGGGGCAAAAATAATATAGCAACTTTAACTGGGGCAAAAATAATATAGCAACTTTAACTGGGGCAAAAATAATATAGCAACTTTAACTGGGGCAAAAATAATATAGCAGCTTTACCTGGGGCAAAAATAATATAGCAACTTTAACTGGGGAAAAAATAAAAAAAAACCTATTTCGTCTAAGACATGTATGGCTCAAAATGCTCTAAATGGTGTCAACTGTCACCCCCATAAGGCTTTGTACCCAGCTTCCTAACAGCCTATCCATCTGCCTAACCTTTTCCCAACTATGTTGGGGTCGGCTTCCAGTCTAACCGGATGCAGCTGAATACCAGTATTTTACCTCCACAACCCAGTAGCTGGGTGATACGATACCCTTTGGTAAAACTGGTAGTCAGACATTCGAGCTTCTGACGATCCGTAACGACTGTCAAAGATCTACGAATGACAGTCGGGACCAACGGCTTAACGTGCTATCCGAGGCACGGAGGAGTCTCGGTATGTAAAGATGGTCACCCATCCACGGACAACCCCGGCAAGCGTAGCTTAATCTGATGGATCGACCCGTGCGGTTGTTATTACTTAGCCACGAGCTCCTCTCCTCCTAACAGTCTGTATAAGGTGTAATTTAAATAACTACCAACCTCTTGAGGGGTCTTTGTACTCATCATTATGAACAACATTTACTATGGGACTAAACCAGAAATGGCGAAAAAAAAAATCATCTGTTCCCTACATTTTGACGAGTTATGCGAACATAAATGTAGGGAACAGCTGATTTTTTTTCGCGATTTCAGTTTGGTCCCATAGTTAAAGTTGTTCATAATGATGAGTACAATGACCCCTCAAGAGGTTGGCAGTTATTTAAATTACACCTTATATAACGAAAGTGAAGGATTTTTGAAAATTCATCTCCTAAAGAGGTTATTTTGTATGGAAGTTTTTAAGTTTTTCCGATGGGAAAACCCCTCAGGCACATGGCTTCTTCGTTTATAAGGAGTTTGAGACTAGTACATAATATTCTTTGACACATTTTTATTTAATTGCAGACTGTTCCATCGCACAGTGACCGGCGTGTTCAACTCTATAAAGACAGCCGTAGGGGCCGAGGGCGAGGAGCCCGCGCCGCGCACTTTACACGACTGGACTTATGTGTGCACCTCTCTCGACCTTAATGTAAGCTAAACAGGATTCCTAACATCCGAACATAACATGGACGCATAGCATGGAACGCTTACTACAGACAGTACCGTGTTTCAAGTCAGGCTAAATAATTGTTACTACGTTATGAGTAACTATGTAGTTTCTTGTCCATTCTTCTCCTTACGGAACTACCTTTTGGAGGGGTTGCTTACAATAGGGCTGTCATAAATTCTGCATTCAAGGGCCTTTTGATGGCCTTCTTAAAATAAATGATTTGACATTGTTAAGCAAATTGACCACCAACTTAAATAGTCCGTATATTCAAATCACAACTGCCATTCTTTGACAGTTGTATGAAATGGCTATAACACGACAAATTGAAGTAGGAAGTCCATTTGCTTAACAATTAATTTCCCTGATTGTAGAAAGTCAAGAAAAGTGACAAAGCGGCGGATGACGCTTCGTGACGTCACTAAAGTATTAAACTCTTAAATTTCAACATTAATTAACTTCAATTTTTTTTAAATATTATGAACATTATCAATATTATTATAACGTTTAATTTTAATTAGCAAAATATATGACGTCACACCAGGAGAGGAGCCGCACTATAACCAATTGTGACAAGGACGGGGGCTCCAAAAATCATGAAATTCGTATGACGTTATTCATGGATGGCTCCTGTACGGGCCAATGGTTGTAGATACCTTACATTAGCACTTTGTGTTAGTTAAGGGGAAGCGCTAAGGTAGCCCGCGAAATTCAAATTTTCTTACGATTTTTGCAATTTGCAGCACAGTGTCTGGGTGTATGTTGATTAAAGTATGATACGCGACCGTAACAAATATGTATTTACAGAATTATAATATTAGAATCAGTAATACAATTCCTTAAGTTAGTATAATCCTGAAATGTTAAGATTTCATAAAATAGTCATTCAATAGAATTACTTGGTCTTAGAGAGTTGTATTTATGACTTTAATGATTATAATTCTGTAAATACATATCTGTTACAGTCGCGAATCATATTTTAATCAACATACAACTTAATACTGATCTGCAAATTGCAAAAAACTTAAGAAAATTTGATTTTCTCGGGCTACCCTGGCGCTTTCGCCTTAAGTAAGTTGTATACAAGGTGGAACAGGATGATTGACATTCCTTTAAACCTCGTAAAGAGAATCATGTTCTTTACCCGTATACAAAAAGTCAATAAAATCCAATGAATACTTTAGCCACAGGAAATTATTTTTCATTTTCTTATTTGATCTCAGTCCGTAATAATAATAGGTAAACATTGTAAGGTCAAGAACCTGTGCAAAACATATGGTTCTATTCTCTGCGTTTGTATTGTTCTGCGACTAAAGTGCCTGCGCCTACCTACCTGCGCCCCGCACCGCCGCCGCCACACCCCGCACCGCACCGTTGGTCGGTGACTTTTCGCAGATAAAGCGTATTTACTTTTTATGCAGTTGATTCTGCTATTTATTTTGTTTGAAAACTGCAATTTATAAATGTTCCATTAACTACTAATCTTCGTGTTTTAAAATGTTTCGATGGACCAGTACTGTGCTCGTTTTCATTTAATGTCGTACATCCAGATCCACGTTGTATACAGAAAGAACCACAAGTTATGTTAAGATGAAAGTTTACAAGTAGAGAAAGTAGCAATTATTTCTTTGACAAGTATTTAGATTCAAAGTAGTTGTCGTACTCGATATGTACTGCTTAACAAGTTCTAATTATAAAAAAAATATTCGTGACGCATGACATATATTACAAGTGGGCTGCTGTGTTTACAAAATGTACGGTTGATGAGACCATAACGCTCCAAAGCGGAGCCGCCACACATGGGGTCGCGACACTAACGTAGCTCCCCGCAGGTGGGCGGCGCGGTGTCGCGCCTGGTGGGCTCGCGGCGCGCGTTCTCGCACGTGGAGGCGGCGCTGGACTCGCTCGACCAGCTCACGCCCGGCGCGCTGCTGCGCCCACACACCCCGGACGACTTCGGTAACTTCCACCACCGCAACCGTTCTGATTTACTCATCTGACTAATAAATTCATACAATTGCCGCATCATGATTGCCATACCATAATCATTATTTATTTATTTTATTTTAAAGAAATCTTACAGACTAATAACAAACTTAAATATCCTGCATAGGTGGGGGAAACTTGCTCAATACATGCTTCCAAGTGTATACAAGGTGTATTTAAATAACGCACAACCTCTTAAGGGGTCATTGTACTCATGATTATGAATAACTTTTATTATGGGACCAAACCTGAAATCGCGTAAAAAATCAGCTGCTACATATTTTGACGAGTTATGCGAACATAAATGTAGGGAACAGCAGATTGTTTTTCGCGATTTTAGGTTCGGTCCAATAGTAAAAGTCGTTCAAAATTATGAGTAAAAAAACCCTTTAAGAGATTGTGCGTTAATTCCGGGACATGTTGTAAAACAAAAGTGAGCACAAAGGACGTATTTTTGAAAATTCATCCCTTACAGGGGTTAAATAGGGGATGGAAGATTGCCAATGTTTCAAATTGCTATCCTAATAACATCCCAAAAAAATCTGTACAGTACAGTGTTGTTTTTTTTTTTTGCATGGGAAATCATCAAATGATTTCTCCCGCTCTGGAGCGACTGCCTATCTGACCTCCACAACCCAGTTATTGGGTAATACGATACCCCTTGGTAAGACTGATTGTCAGACTTTCGGGCTTCTGACGACTCGTAACAACTGTCAAAGATCCACGAATGACAGCCGGGACCAACGGCTTAACGTGCTTTCCGAGGCACGGAGGAGTCTTTTTTTTTTTTTTTGATGGGAAATCATCAAATGACTTCTTCCGCTCTGGGCGTAGCAGGAGGGCGTGTCAGACTTTTACTGACTAAAACCCACCCATGTTCCTTCAGTTGCCTGTGCCGGGGCCACGGTAACTCTTTCGAACATCCCGCAACCCTAGCTGGCATCGGCCCTAGCGGACCCCGTCAATAGTGCTGACATCTCTTTGAGGCGCGTGTGGAACACAACGCGCCGTCGAGTCGGGACTGGTCCTTACCGGAGGGCGAGCTACCCATTGCTCGCCGTCCGCAAGTCCGCGCCTACGGTGGCCGGGAATCGGCTACCAATTCCCGACGCCCAGGGCGTCTCCTGCGGCGACTAGGGGCGTGAGGGCGCAAAGCTTGCCTCTCCCTCACGCGCTCCGCCTCCTCCTTCGCGAGCATTACTGTCTCACAGAAGGAGGTGATGGCTTCCCATTTACTCTTGCTCCATATCATGGTTTGGACCAGAGCCGGACACGAGAGATCGCCGCCGAACTTTTGGCGACCTAAGGGCCAAAATACATACACACGATATGACGTCGCATCGTGGTACGATGCACGACACGTCGTCGTGTCGTGAAAACAGACGAGGCAATTTATTTTTTCTTAAAGTGATTTACATCACTGATGATGAAAAGAAATTGATGGATCCAGTATTTTCTGCGTTTCTGTCCCTTCTCTAAGCGTCTTGTAAATAATAGCAAGAGGAGAACACGTCTAGTGCGGTCCATATCTCCGCTTCAAATGTGGCAATTTTTCTTCAGATTTCAACGATATCGTATCGAAAACGTCTTGCCGTGCATCATACCACGATGTCGTGCCTGCATATCACGACACGATATCGCAATGAGTCACGATGCGACGTCGTATCGTGTGCATGTGTTTTGGCCTTAACGCAATTTTGTGTAACTGGGCTATTAGTGAGTAATTGCGTAAGAATTTAATATGAACAGGGTTTGTTTACACTTTCATCAGATACATCAGAGGAGAGTTAGGAATGGATAGCTATGCGACGACTGACGTCACATTTAGCTACTCGTATTTCACATATTGGAAGTTTTGTTGGCGAACTTAATAGAGTATTATAACTATATTCCAGAGGAGTGGTGTAGCCTATGCGGCGCCGGCTGGTGCGGCACGAGCTCGCTGGCGTGCGCGGCCGGCCTGGCGCGCTCGCACGTCGCGCATCGGCTCGCCACGCTACTGGTGGCAGGTACAGTCACAGCCATAATACGTCCGTCAGCTTAAGGGCTGTTCTGTCTGCTCATTGCACGATAGAATCCGCTTTATTGACTCAGAATTATAATGTGCGGCGTAAAATGAGGCATTCATTCTTGTCTGCTCAACGTCCGTACCTGCGTCACTGCATGACAGTGCAGGGATCCAGCAGAATATCAGCGTCAGGTATATTTTCCTGACATAAACATTCTGAGCTGGACTCTCATGACCCACGACCGTGGCGACCTTGTCACGCACCTTGTTTGTTCTTTATTTGAATTGTATTTACTAGTATAGAGTAGGTATGTCATAGTGTCATACCATAATCAGCCTATAATGTTCCCACTGTTGGGACACAGGCCTCCTCTCTTCGAGAGGGAGTGGGCCGTAATCTACCACGCCGACACATCTTCCAAAGTTCGAGGACATGCTGGTTTCCTCACGATGTTTTTCTTCACCGTTTTGAGAGCAGTTGTGATGAAATAATTTACACAAAGTAAAGCGCCTGCCTTTTTTTTTTTTGGATGGGAAATCATCAAATGACTTCTCCCGCTCTGGACGTAGCGGGAGGGCGTGTCAGACTTTTACTGACTAAATCCCACCCGTGTTCCTTCAGTTGCCTGTGCCGGGGCCACGGTAACTCTTTCGAACATCCCGGGTTCGAACCCACGACCTACAACAACTTTCGGCAAAACGTGCATGTATTTTTAAAATATGTATTTACTTAGTTTATCATTTAATTGTGCATTTATGTATTGTGGTTTTTTCTTCTGTGTTGTACCAAATAAATGATATGTCTATCTATCTTATCAAATTCGACATTCACTTACAGACCTGGCCGAGTCCCTGCTAGACGCGTGGCTGTCAGACCTGGCCGCGTGGCTGCGGAAACAGGTCTTCGCGGTGTTCGAACAACTGGCGGAGAAGGACACGGGCTTCTTTGAGCCTAAGGGTCAGCTGAGAGAGCTCAACGTGGAGGAGACTTGTGCTGCTGTGTTGGAGAATACATCAGGTAATACTATGCAGGTCATAGCATTAGTTGGATTTATGACTTGCCCTTATTCCAATTTATTTGGAGTCGGCGCAACATACAGGGTTATTTTAAATTGTCTAGCGAAACTCCGCAGACGCGATGGGTATCGATAACTAAACACCATAAAATAAAAATAAAATGATTTGATGTTTTGTTTTTTTGGGAAATCAACGACCGCTGTTAGTGTTGTTACTTGAAGTATGAATTGAGAAAAAACTGTTTTCTTATGTTTTATCGTGTTTAAATATCGATGCCCATCACATCTGTGAAGGTTACACAAAAAAAAAATAACAGATTTTTAAACTGATATATATTTCAAGTGATTCAATAACTGCGGTCGATGTCCCCACAAAAAAACATGAAATTAATTTAGTGTCTGTTTTATCTTGTTTAGATATCGATACCCATCACGCCTACGGAGTTTCGCTAGCTAATTTAATTTGACCTTGTATAGCTTCTATACTTTTCTATTATAGTTAAATAAATCAATTAGTGTACATATTATTTTATCAGAATTATAACGCCTGCACGCCATCTAGCGTTATAATTTCTAAACTATCACAATTATGGCGCTATAATTTGCTTGTCAAAACACACGCACACCAGTAAGGAAGTGTCAAAGGACATGCTCGGCGTCCATACATCGTCCGCCTAAGAAGCAACAGAGAAGTGAATTTACTTTCTGTGATCTAAATAATGCTTATAATCAATTGAAACAAAATTAAAATCACGGACACTTCTGAGCATTTAAAAAAATCCAAAACACTTTCGAATTTTGAGGTTATATTAGGCCAATAGAAACATACTAACTTAGCGTTTATTAGTGAAAATACATTGGATTTTATCTTTAAACGTTTCATTACATAATATTAGGTGGTCAGAACTATTCGTTCTTTATACTAATTTATTTGTAGTTATGATTAGATTATGGCTATGGACTGTTTTGTTTTTGTGTGACTTACGAGTAAGTATTGCATTTTACTACGAATATAAAATCTCGCTTGTTTACCCAAAAGTCAAACTGTCATCTGTCAATGATGACACTGACATGTTGATGTTGCTCGTTTGAGACAGCGCTGAGAGTGCCGAGTTTTGTAATTACGGTGCACACTATAGGTACCGCTGCGTACAAAGACTTGGCTGTATGAGCTACAATGCCCGTTGCCTATTCAAAACGTCAAATTGAAACAAAAAATAATAGCGCCGGGGAATAAGACGGAAGTGAATTACTTTTTAAAATGTTTTCGAAATTCTGTAGTGTCCGTTCTATTGTAATAATTGTAATGTAAATTATAAAAAAAAACTAGTAATTACTGTAAAGGTTTCATACGTGTTGATTCATAGGCCATTTTTAACAATGTCCTTTTACCTGGATATCACGATTGTTTTTCTCAGTAAGTTATTTCCTAAAGAGGTTTGACGCGACCACATATCATTGTAGAAAAGTGATAAAATGATTCGTTTTAAACAAAGAGTGTCTATGTTTAGCGTATAATTTGATTGAAAAATGTATGGACGGCCCATTGGAGCTTTCCCCTTAAGGTAAAACTGTCTGGTGACCGGTTTATTTTTAATAAATTGGCTTGCTATTTTGGATCACAAGTTCTCAACATAGTATTTTATCTCCACAGCACTTCTGTACGCATTCGGCGAGGAGACGGTGACACAGGCTACGAGGCTGCTGGTGACCAGCTTCACTCATAAGGAAGTCAATTCGGACGTCATCTTCAGGGTGTTGGACGTGCTCGCCGGACACTTCAAGAAATCTGCGGGCCTCAGGAACCCTTCTTTTGATAACAATTAATAATGGAAAATATTTAACTGATCCTTAAGTACTTAATGATGTACCTTCGCTTTAAAACCTATAAAAACTTTTTGGGCTTCTAATGAAGCACACCTTTTTCAAATGAATGACCCTCTTTTTAATGGTTTGGTTACTTGAGGTTCACAAAATGAAGCGCAATCATTATATTAGAGTGCTCAATAATATGTTTAGGAAAGCAAAATGGGAATTATGTAAGGTTCAATAAAATACATGTCACTAATAATTCCAACAAGATCGTTTGATCTGCCTCGTTGGTCTAGTGGTCGCAAGCGCTACTTCTGATCACAACGTCCTGGGTTGAGCAAAGTATTATTGGGTTCTTCTTGTAGCAGCAGCAGCCCGGAGTCTGGATTTGTACCCGGTTGATGGCAATAGGCTCGCCCTCTATTACATGGGACTTAACATAACTGGCGAAATGTGGGTGTACTATAGGTGCACCTCTGCCTAACCCCTCGGGGAATACGGGCGTGATGTTATGTTAGTTAATCTTTAATTTGTAATTTTTTGTTCTAGTCTTACTTCAGATCTGATGTTTAAGTGTTGAGATTACAATTTTAATCGTGATTTTATTATTAAATGTTATACTTATTGTATTTTATGAGACATTCCATCGAATAAGTTGTAGAGAGTACCAACTATATAAATATTCTTTACGCAAAAAGTATGTGGTTTTTTTTTTAAATAATGCTTTTTCCGACCTCCGACCTAAACGCGGCCCAAGCCGCGCGCAAAAGCCTGTCTGTCGGTGCGACCGCATTGTTCTTCTAAATTTGCAACGGATGCGGTTTTCACCATCATTTAGAGAATTTATTCCTGAAGGTTTGTGTGTGTATATGTACATTAATATTAAACTTACATAATTATAATAAAGAAATATAGATGTTTTGCCAAGTTATAAACACCGCGCGAAGCAAGGGCGGGTCGCTAGTTAAAAATAAAAATCAAATTTCCAAAAACCATTCTTTATTATTTAATTTCTAGAAAAATATTAAATATCACAGAGATTGCATATTTGTTATATTTCAAAGACATCGTACGGACAACAACATAACGCGTCTGTATTGCTGTCTGTACAATAATATTAAATTAGTTTTGTTAATCATTACATTTAGTGACGTAGAGTCAGCATAATAAACAGATGCAAAAATATTTTCCTATAATTTTATGCTACGATTTACTCGTAAAATGGATGATTATCAGTACAAAAGCAATTTGTTTTAATATGCTGACTGTACATTTTTTAATCTATTATCTTACAAAATCACACTTGGAAACATATCAATTAGAAAATGTATTAAATTCGTAATAATGTGCGTTGATTTAGAATACGATCTGTCGGCATGTCTGCTTTGACCTACTATAAATACAAGTCTTTTTATAAAACAAATATAATACATACAAGTCTTACCAATATTCCACTTAAAACCTAGCTAACTATGGACCATTTGTAGAACATTTTCCTAACGCATCACATTTCCTAAAAATCAATCTATTTGCCCCCAACTATGTTGGGGTCGGCTTCCAGTCTAACATTTCCTAAAATATTATATTCAAAAAGTCTTTGTAATTCGACGGTTTTAAACACCATTGGTAACTTGGTCCATTCGATTTACTTGATCCATTTGAAACGTTTGGCTACAAAAACATTTCAGAGTCAATTGGGATGATGACTAAATATTTTCTTGTCAGATAGATTATTAAAAAATATTGGACACGGATTTTTTCGATACATTGAGTTAAAATGTGGCATGACGTCACGCCTTGCTAGATTTTATACTGAGTTGTGACGTAGCGAGCCCCCACTCCCCAACTTTAATGCGTTTTATCCAAGTCATTTTTTATTAATATGATAAAGCAAAAAATACGTGTTTAATATTTTTTTTTATTATCTGACTGACGGACTAAACAAGATACAATACAAAAGTAAAAATAGAACCCCTGGTTTCTGAAAGCGTATTTCAACTTCATACCCAACCCACATACCCAATACACAATGTAGAGACGACAATATATATCTATACAAATAAATAAAATTGAAGAGTCTGTTTGTAATGTCAAAATAACCGCTTTTACTAAATGCATAAGAAAGTATATACGGCACATATAACAAAAAAAAAAAAAAAAATCATTTACAAATGTTTTGTCTATCTGTTTGTTCCGGCTAATCTCCGAAACGGCTGGACCGATTTTGACGAGACTTTCACTGGCAGATAGCTGATATCATAAGAAATAACTTTGGCTACTTTTATTTTAGAAAACGAATTTGGGTTCCGCGCAAAACAATTAAAACTCATGAAATTGTGAACAAAATTCGATTAAAATAGGGCAGTTGTTTTTCGTCATCCACACGAACGAAGTCGCGGGCACAGCTAGTACGTCAATAAATGTAAACACTAACAATACTAATGCATAGGAGTATTTAGGAACTATAAAATAAAATCTAACATCGAAATTCTTTAACGGATTTTTTCATTCAAATTGAATACTGTTTAGTTTGTATGAAAAAATCACTTTTTGTAGTGATGGGCCGACTATGAGTTTTGCCGATAAGCGATTAGCTATAGTGACTAAACAATTGGATGTATTTGATGAATGTTCGTACGCAGACCGGGAACGTCATTTGATATACGTAGTTTAATTCACTGTCGCATTGTCGTCTCCACCTTGTAGAGGTAACATGTGATTTGATAATATATTTCCGAAATTGGGAGAAGAGTTAATATTATTTTTGTTGTAAATATTTACAAATCCAAGTACCTAGGGGTCCTCTATTCCACACACCTACATTACATCGTGACGCCACAAGTCGTCCTCTACGCGCTTACTTGTAGTTTAGATAACTTTGAGCAATTAATACAGAGTGCTTCCTAATACTTAAATCTTTCTATATTCTAGTTTTATCTTAATTCGTGAGATTCGGAGCATACGATCTTTCTCATACTCAAAACATTTTAACACTTCTTGGGCATTGAAAAATCATCTGGAACATTGGTGTTTTAAAATAAGGAGCACAGTCTGTGTTCCTATTTCCTTAAATAGTTTTAAAACTATTTATTTTAAAATTATAAAAAAATAAATAGGTATATATTTGAGACCCCCCACGGTAAGTAAGCTCTTTCATTTGATATGTCACATGATAGGTATAGTTTGAAAAACTTGATTTTTTTATTTTCTTATTTGCCCCCCAAAAATAACCGCCATTATCAAAATTCATTTATTTATGTAACACATTCGTGTTTGGGTCACAGAAATGAATATGTGTACCAAACAATTGGTCCATTATATTCGGAGCAAATTGGCTGTGACAGACACAGACACATGAGTGATCCTATAAGCACCACACTTGTAGTCAAGTGCTAGCTCATTGTATAGAACTATGAAGCGTCTTATTTTATTACACAATCCCTTTATTTCAAGCCCGTTGCCAATGCACTCGTTGAACGAGACTTCAAAGTTGTTAATGTAAAGTTAAGGAAATGATGTGTTGCAAATTGACTGCCAACTAAATTTTTTCGCATAAGTATTCAAATCACAACTGCCAATTCTTTGACAGTTGTATTAAATGGCTATAACACGACAAAATGATGTAGGAAGAAATAATTTGCTCAACAATTAATTTCCTTGGCTGTATTTTAGTTATTACGCAAATATATATTCTAGGTTTTGCCGACTGGTTTCGAACCCGGACGGAGCTCGGTAATCATCTGTTCGAGTTCAAAACGATCTCAACAAAATAAAAACGTGAGTAATAACTGCGAACATTCATTCATAATAATATGAGACTTCAAAAGACCTACACTCCATCCCAATGTCAGTACAGTACGACAACGTTCAAAAGTTCCATCCATTATTTTTTTAAATACAATTTCTGTGACAATATCATAAATGTTTACCAACGACACCCCCTGTTAACCCTTTAACCGCCTACGACGGATTAATCCGACAAATATTTTCGTGTCCATTTCGCCAGGGTCGTATATTTACGACCAAATATCGTAATGATTCAAGTTGCCCGGCGCTGGGGGCACGACAACTGATATGAAGTCGGGCGGTTAAAAGGTTAATGCCATTTAGGCGCCAAAAGACCTTTGTAGCACTCTGGTATAAGTAACGTGAAGTACCTAATAGTTCTTTGGTTTCCTACGACAGCGGTGGCCGCCACTTAACGCAGTGACAGCTGTCATGAAAATTATGTCAGCGGGGTTGACATTATGGTGGTTGGTTTGACTTTACGCTGTCAAAAAACGCTCTGAACTTAATGTACACAGTTATGCAATAAATATATCTTTATCTGGAAAACACACCAACTTACTTTCGTAAATAACGTTTCAGTGACGTCATTCGACGATAAATTGCGGACGCTATGTGTCGCTCACCGCAGTCTTAGGAAGCCCTAACTTTAGTAGTTATAGTGCGGTGACGACGGCGAGGTCTTCATTCTGTCTAATAGTTTCTGTCGAAGGAAGCGGTTCCACTTCCACCGTGTCCGACTCTATGTCGGACTTGTCTGTGAAACTTAGGAACATCTGTGGAAATAACAGTAAATTAAATTATTTGCATTGTTAAGTTTTTGAAGCAGCTTGATATTAATAAGAGGCCCAGTCGGTACTGAAAGATAATGTATTTTAATCATAACTGGACACAATAATATAAAAAAAATCGTAACAGGTCGTGTCAATATGCGGCCATGTAATGAAACATTTGGCGGAAAAATAATTGTGCGATTCTATTTGATAAAATATATCACGGAAAACGTCAGTTTTGGAAAAATATTTAATAAACGTTTTTTTATTTATCTGGTAGATAGTAGCTGCTATTCGGACATGGTGAAATATGGAATTAAAAATATACAGGGTGTCCGGTAAAGAATGGATAACCTTGAAATCGCATATAACAGACCTTATGGCTGTTCTAAAAAAAATACAAAAAAATAATATATCCCAAGTAATAACTAAGATTGTTTTGAAAAAGAATACTAACTTTTTTTACATTTTTCATCACCACGACCACAAATGAATGAATTCCATCGGTTATCTGTTGTTATAATATTGTACGTTGACTATGCCGCCGACAGAGAGGCAATAAATAGTGTGACTAGAAATTACACAGAATTTTTTTCTAAAAAAATTATATCCTAGGTACTTACTACTTGGGATATACATTTTTTTTGTATTTTTTTTAGAACGGCCATAGGGTCTATTATATGTTATCGCAAGGTTATCCATTAATTACCGGACACCCTGTATATTATTATCTAGAGAAAACATGTATTGTTCAAGAGTGCTACCATTGAAATTCTTAGCAAAGTTGCCAATATCGAGTCGATACAACTGAGCGTGTGTTACCTGCTCGAGCGAGCTCTGGTTGATGGTGTAGTCTTCAATTTCACAGGTGCCCTGTAGTTCCGCCATCAGCCGGAAGATGTCGCTCAGACGAGTAGTCACTTCTTTTTTGTTTACTGGAAGTAAAAATCGGCATTCATTTTAAAAAGTTAATCAGCAATTTTAATATTTGTTTGCATAAAAAGCCTATTATTTATAATAGATACGAGATTTAGAAAAAAACACACATGAGTGAAAGAGACGACACTCGACGAAGTTGAACCTTTTTAAAAAGTGATGTTGTATTGGACGTCTTTTTGAATGTCGCGCCCAAATAAAACGATAAATCTGCGCAAAATTTTGTGCTTATTCTGCTCACGTAATTGTACAGCGCAAAGTTTTCCCGTGCGCAATGACCAATCTACGCAAACTATCATTTTGCTTTTTATTTTTTACAAGCCATGCGCCCAATGGGATCCTCATCGGCAGTAATGACGAACTACCATACAAACTTTCATCCCTTATTTAACCCCTTTAGGGGATGAATTTTCAAAAATCCTTCATAAGTGCCGACTTTCATTATACGTATAAGGAACTCTTGCGCAAAATGTCGCGCTTCTAGAGCCAGCGGTTTAGGCTGTGCGTTGTCTGTCAGTGAGTTCAACATTTTTTAGATCTTAACGTATTATCATCGGCAGAGCCTTTTCCCCAACGATGCTGGGGTCGGCTTCCAGTCTAACCGGATGCAGCTGAATACCAGTATTTTACATGGAGCGACTGCCTATCTGATCTCCACAAACCAGTTACTGGGTAATACGTTATGTACCCCTTGGTAAGGGTGCTTATAAAGAAACAGGTTTCCGGTGCAGGCGAGCCTGTGCGGGTCGGTACCGATCGGTGCAGGTATAATATTCCCATGGTATCTTATGTTCTCACTTATAAAGAAACAGGATTAAACTTGTCGGTGCCGACTACCTTATTAACCCTGCACCGATCGGTACCGACCCGCACGGGTTTGTCTGTACTGAAAACCTATTTCGTTATGTAAACAGTCTAAGACTGGTTGTCAGATTTTCGGGCTTCTGATCTGACGTCCCGTAACGACTGTGAAAGATCCACGAATTCTTACTTTTCGAGGCACGGAGGGTTCTCGGCATGTAAAGATGGTCACCCATCCACGGACCAACTGTAACAAGCGTAGCTTAACCTGATCGTTCGACCCGTGCGGCTGTTATTACTTAGCCACAAGCCCCTCTTATGCTCTGCGTTTAGCTGTGGGTAATGTGTTACCTGTAGTATGCCTAGGCATGAGGAAATGCAGCGTGTGCTGGTGCAGCACGCGCAGCTGCGCGGCGGGCGCGCGTGCGAGCACGCGGCGCCACGTGGCGCGCGGCGACGTGCGCGACACGCGGCACTGCACCACGTAGCCGCCGCCGAACCTGAGGGAACAAGTACAACATTTCATAACATACTAGCTGTGCCCCCGCGACTTCGTTCACGTGGAAGTCGTAAGATACACAATATACTAAAAAACAGCCACATTTTAATAAAACTCCCTCGTTCCCGACCCGCCGCGCTATTACTTCGTTTTCGCTTAGTGTTCTTTCTGACTTTTTTCTTTTTACTTGGCTCCTAGGGGTCGTAGCGTGATATTAAATAGCCTATAACTATCCCCAAGAATTGGGCTACCAAATGCAAAAAGAATTTTTCAACCCGACTTGATCACAATTTCATGGGTTTTAATTTTTTCGCGCGGAACCCTCTTTATTTTCCTAAATAAAAGTAGCCTATGTTACTCCCCGTAACATAAGCTATCTGCCAGTGATAGTCCCGTCAAAATCGGTCCAGTTGTTTCGGAGATTAGCCGGAACAAACGGGCAGACAGACAAAAATTTTAAAAATTTGTTTTTGTTATAAGTACCGTATATACTTTCCTATGCATTTAGTAAAAAGTTGTTACTTTGACATTACAAACAGACACTTAAATTTTATTTATTTGTATAAATAATAAATCTTTATTTTTCTCTTTTCACAAAGGTCGCTATTTAACAAAAATGCATAAAATATGATCCCCTACATCAGTGGCGCAGCTACAATTATCACTAGAGGGAAGCCGAAGAAAAAATTGTTCATTTCTCATAAACTCAAAAAATTATAGGCATTTTTGTAATGTTTTTAATCTTACGATGACTGTATTAAACTGGTATTAAACATATATAATGTGATGTGATACACAGTTACACACACAGGTGTACATTATTTGGCAATAGTAGACATTAATAAGAGTGGTTGTTCCGAAGGGAAGCCGATAGGAATCGGGTTGTATGAAGGCTTCGCCACTGCCCTACATGATCTTTATATGATCCTGGCACTATGTGACGGATCCCAAGGCTTTCACCCCGAATTTAATCAAAATCTTTATTTTGGAAAAATAAAAATAGTTTTAAACATACAAACAATCAAAATGTAGCTGCTCTATGACGGCACCGGTATCTTAGGAAACCCAAACTATAAATAACTTGTACTAATATAGAAACGAATTAAAAATGGCGGCGCTAATCATTCCCTCTCACTGATACATTATACCTACTGTGCGAGTTTTTAAGCATGATAACGGCTACTCCTTTGCTTGGTCGCCATTTTTAATTCGTTTGTTTAATGGCGGGTTATATATTTATTCATTTATCACACAAAGTACCTACACAAAGTTACAGGACTAAGGCTTACTTGCACCACAAATCACTATACCCGGTTAGTGTTAAACACTGTTAAAACATCATTCTGTCTCTGCCATCTTCAAACGATTGAAAGAAACAGAGCGATGTTTTAAATTCGTTTAGCGTTGAACGTATTTAGTGATTTGTGATGCAAGTGGGCAAACGTGCAATGCCTAAGACTAGGCTAAACGAATGAGTTTGTACCTACATGAGCCTGTGAGGGCGCAGCAATCTTTCGCGTCACTCACCTATTAAGGCAGTCGTCCAAGGGCGCGAGCGCGACCAGCTCGCCGTGGCGCAGCAGCGCGACGCGTGCGGCCAGGCGGCGCGCGTCTTGCAGCGCGTGCGTGGACAGCAGCACGCCGCGCGCGCGCGCGCACGCCGACAGCACGCCGCGTGACACGCAGCCGCGCGACACCGGGTCCATGCCGCTGGGGAGCGGATACAATTTATATGATAACTTCTTGTTCTTAAGAGGTTCTGGGTCGTTACCGATTTCTTCGAATTTTAAATTGAATCAAATTAGTAGCACTTTTTGATCGGAATTAATCATTACTCGACAATTGAAAATGGTACTAATTCCGATTATTATAAGTTCTATCGACACCCATGGCGGTCAAATAGGACTACGAATTTACACTTTCCAGGTACACACCTATAATTTGACAACATACACTTAGGTACTTTTTTATTTTTAATTAAACTATTTATTTTTATTATTATTTATTTTATTTTTATTATTAAACTTTTTTTTTTTTTAATCTGTTGTCCCACTGCTGGGCAAAGTTCACTCCCATAATTTTCCAGTTTTTTCCATTAGAAAAAACCGACAAAAGAAAAAAATCCGCACCAGCGGAGGAGTCCGGCGAAATCGGTCAGGGACGAGTTGAAATCGTCACGCCAGCGTTTTTTAGGTCTGCCTCGGTGACGACGCTCGTCTTCAGGCACCCACTATGTGATGATCCTGGCCCATTTGTCTTGATGCATCCTATAGGTGTGACCCGCCCAGTCCCATATCAGCCTCGCAGACTTATCGCCAACATCGGCGATGCCTGTCTTGGAGCGTATTATGGTGTTGCGGATTTGATTTTTAAAATGCTACGCTCCATCGCACTTTGGCAAACCTTGAGTTTACAATTTCTGAGTCTCGGTCAAAGACCAAGTCTGCGCACCATAGGTTAGGAAAAGCAGGATACACAAATATCGACGAGCTTACACTTTAGTGAAAAGTGAAGGTCGGCCTTCATTAGCGTCTTCATCGACCACTAGCCCCTCCAGGCATTTTCGACTCGACGGTCGATCTCTTTGTCCTCTCTGTTGTGGAAGGAAACTAGCCGGCCCAGGCAGATATATTCATCGACATAGTGTATTTCCTGCGCATCGACCTCGACTCTATGTTCAGCGGCATTGGTATGACTTTCACCGATTCATCTTCAGTCCAATCTCAAGGCTTGCAGTGCTCAGTGCTTGGAGCATTTGTTGGAGTTGATCTGCCGTGGATGCAAAAGATCGATATCGTCTACAAAACATAACCTCACGCCTGTTATCTCCAAAGGGTTAGGCAGAGGTGCACCAATAGTACACCCACATTTCGCCAGTTATGTTTAAGTCCCATGTAGCGAGCCTATTGCCATCAACCGGGCATAAATCCAGACTCCGGGCTGTTACTGAGACATTAGTGATGGAGAAACCCAATAGCACTTTGCCCGACCCGGGAATCGAACCCAGGACTTCATGCTCAGCTGTAGCGCTTGCGACCATTTGCGACCACAACGAGGCAGTCGAAGGTTTGCTAGCATTTTATCGCCGATTAGAATGCCGTTTGTTGCCCATGTGTCTGCGAGTTTTTTAAATACTTCCTCGAGGGGCTGGTAAATAGTTTGGGAGAGGTTAGAAAGTGTAAATTCCTTCCTTGTTAAAAGATTACAAATATTTTTTACTCTGTGTCCCTCGCTCCCTCTATTGAAGTCTTTTGTATCTTTGGTTTGTACTAAAACCCAACCCAGCATATGGTATGAAAATAGAAAAAGACAGACAGACATAATACACATAGATAGACATTCACCTGGTGGGCTCGTCGAGCAGCACGAGCGGCGTCCTGGCCATGAAGGCGACGGCCGTGCTCAGCTTCCGCTTGTTGCCGCCGCTCAGCGTGCCCGCGCGCACGTCGGCGTACTTGCCCAGGTCGAACATGGCCACAGTTCGCTTCACCACCTACACAGAAATAACTTATTGTACACTTTAAGGTACTATACATTGCTACAGATCAAACTCTTCCGTTAAAGAAAACTGTCCGTCGTTTCGTGTGAAGTTTGATTGAAGGTATGATCTTAAAAACACGTCTCGTTATAGAACGAGTTCAACTTTAGTTCAAAGTTGGTACCCTTCGAGTCGTTTTTGTATATTGAACTTTATTCCGACAGCAGTAAAGTTCGTAACATATAAATTGACTTTAGACCCGGCACCCTAATTACGTAACACACTATCGATCACAATCTGAATGATTTTGAAGCATATTGCTAATCCATTGCTTCATATGTTCGAAAAATTTGCCTGCTCAACAACGTAAATAACGCAATGAATGTTGTTGAAATGTCAAAATGAAAGCCATTGCTACTATAAGTGTGTTACGCAATTACCCCGCGGGTCTACGTTGTCTACTACTTACTCAGAATAAAGTTCAAAATACAAAAACGGCTCGACGGATTAAACTTGGACTAAAATTAGAACTCGATGTTTCATAGTTTGTGCATCCCACAGCCGTAGACCCTGTGCAGCTGCACTTGCTTGCAATAATTCTCGTCCCATCTGCGAAGTTTCCCCAACACTACACTGCCTACTGTACGCCTTACCTCTTCCCGATCCGTAATGCCCCGAAGTCTGCAGTAGAACAGCAGCGTCTCGTTCACAGTCAGTAGCGGATCTATCGCGTCACTTTGAGGACAGTAGCCTGTGAATAAACAACACATTTTTACAAACTTGACTTCATTCTTAGGTAAGATATACATTACTATGTTAAGATAGGAGGTACTAGAGTTGCGCCGAGTACAAGTTTTACCGAGTAACCGAGTACAGAGTATTGCTCGGTAAGTATTATGTTTACCGAACCGAGTACTTTCACTCTGCCGAGTTACTGGGTTTAGTTGACGCAGATATTGGGCGCGAAATGTTTTCTCGCAACAGCTGCAACGTGCGGCTGGCGAGCGAGTGGTACCTCGCCCCTCGCATGCCACCATTCCCCGCGCGCATCAGATACTTGCATTTTGTTTACAAATCACACACTCACAATTTTGTTACAAAATTTGTTTATAGGGTAAAATAAAAAGTGCTGTCTATTGTGAGTTTGTAACTATTTGAGAGATGAATGGGCTACATTCTACATTAATATTGTAAAGAGGTCAATTTATAAGTTTATGAGTTCTTTTCCGAGTATCTCGGTAGTCAGAGTTATTCGGCCAATAACGTGTTGGTTCTATCAAAATGGCCGATTATGCAGAGTACCGTGTAATAAACGAGTACTCGTTACTTTAATATCCACTAGAGATGCGCCGAGTACTCGTTACTTTAATATCCACTAGAGATGCGCGCGATGAAATAGTAGGTATTACAGTGTTTGTGGGCATGTACGGTATTAATGTTGACGCAGCTAAGGTACGCCACTAATAGTAGCTTAAAGGACCTCCATGGTTTTACTAATGCTTTGTAGGATTTCAAAGGTGACTTCTACAAGCAATGAAGCGAAAACCAAGTTTTTAGGTCCTGCGAAACCTAAGGCGCGGGTCTAGGTTTTCGCTCAAGGGGGGGGGGGGGAGGGGAGGGACCCTAAACTGAGAACGTGCTCCCCTTTTCGAGGATGACTACGACTTATCTATGTATATTGTAGTAATATATACGTAGGTTCCTGTAAGTATACAAAGATTTAGATTTTTAGAATCAGTTTGGCTTAACACCCGGGGGGGGGGGGGGGAGGGTCAACTGCACACGTCGGCAACGTTTATCCACGCCTGAAAACGTCACCCCCTTTCCTTATTTCGGTGGGAAACAAGCTGGATCTATCTGTGCCTAATATCGCCTATCGGACAGATACCTGAATTCCCGAGGCATCGCAGGTGCGTTGTCATTACAGATACAAAGCTGAACTCTCTCATGTAAGCATAATCAGCCTGTAATGTTCCCACTGGACCCAGGCCTCCTCTCTGTGAGAGGGAGTGGGCCCAGTGCCAGTGGTTCTAGGACATACCGGTTTCTTTGCGCAATAAAAACGAATCTAACGGCATATCATTCATCAAAATCGGTTTGGCCGTTTAGTAAATACAAGGGAAGATAAGGACGGACATACATACATACAAACAGGTCAAACACATAACCCTCCTTTTTTGGCTTTGCGGCAGTCGGGTAAAAAAACTTAGTTAACTTACTGATGAGTCCCCTACACAGCTGTGTAGAGTTGACCAGCTCGTTGTTGAGGTACAGCTTCCCGGACGAAGGTCGCACCTCGCCCGTCAGCATGGAGAATGTGGTGGACTTGCCCGCGCCGTTCTGCCCCAACAGGGCGGTGCACTGTGGGGAGACAGATCGGAAGATACGTAAGTTATTCTTTGGAAAAACAGGTAGGTATCTACTGAAAAATATGAATGCGATTTTCTGCATCAAAAGCCAATTATCTATTGCCTCAGCAACGAAAGTCGATTACCACTGTTACTGTGAGATACCAAGGTACCTACATAATATTATCATGTTTTCACAAAATTATTCATTTTCATGAAATGCTGAAATGCAGACTTTCTGGATTCCTTGCCTATAAATGTGTGTGCCGTCATGCCGTGCTTATTCAGCAAAGTGTTTGGTAATGCTTAAATTGTATATTCAATGACTTAACCTTTCATCTATGAACAACATGAAAACTCCATGCGCTAAGGTATCCCGCGAAATTCAAATTTTCTTACGTTTTTTGCACTTTGCAGGTCAGTTTTGTATGCTGATTAAAATATGATTCGCGACCGTAACAAATATGTATGTATTTCCAAAATTATAATCATTAAAATCATTAACACCTACAACTCTCAAGTTAGAATTTGCCTTAAATGTCATGAAATGGTCATTTAATACGGTAATTTGAACTCTGTTGATGATTTTAACTGTAACGATTACAAATCTGTAAAATAATACATATTTGTTACGGTTTCAAATTATTTTTTAATCCAAACCTTACATAAAAATGTGTTTTTAATAATTACCTATTAAATTAATATTATTTAGTAGGTCGCCCATTGATTACATTTTTCAAAAAAGCATCTTTTCATTTAACATTCTTAAAAAATTCGTCCCGTATGAGCGAGAGAGGTGACAAAATGTGATACTCCTCTTAAGGATGAAAGGATATGTCGAAGACACCTCGCATACCTAATTGGAAGATTACGTGTTCATAATTTCGATGATCGAAGGTTTGAACTCATCATTAGTCGGTAACGAACCTGTCCGGGCGGTATCCCTAGCGTGAGGCCCCTGAGCGCGACGCGCCGCCCGCTGAGCCCGGGGTAGCACTTGGCGAGCTCCACGCACTGCGCCGCGTCCGACGTGGGCGACACCACACTCTGCACCGAGTTCCTCTTGCTGCCCTCTGTGTGTATGAAGCCTGAGAGGAAACAGTTCCGTTAATGTGTGCTAAAGCTGTTGGTGTATGTTGTTGACTTCGAGGGCTGACCCGCTTCGTTCGAAGATTCTCCCTTTTCGCTGTAGACAGGGCCAGATTAAGGAAGCGCGGGGCCTGAAGCACAGCCAGGGTTGCGGGATGTTCGAAAGAGTTACCGTGGCCCGGCACACTGAAGGAACACGGGTAGGTTGTAGTCAGTAAAAGTCTGACACGCCCTCCCGCTACGCCCAGAGCGGGAGAAGTCATTTGATGATTTCCCATCCAAAAAAAAAGGTCCTGAAGCAAGTTCTACTAAGGTAGAATTTGGTTTGTTTTTACGTTCTAAAGATTAGGAGATGAAGTAAAACAGTACCAGGTACTTTAACATAATAGTTTTCTCGATATACCTACCACTAGCCAAATCGACGTTTCAAAACCAAGACATTCTTTTCTCCGTGTTTCTTATCACTCAAGAAGGGAACTTGAATAAATTACTTTCTTCAAACAATACTGTTGTTAGTTCTTTTGGAAAAACCTTTATGATTGATTGTTCGCGCAGCTGGTGCCGGTGACCGAATGGTGATTTCTCCAACAGAACCTTGGATGCAAGAGCGAGCCAAGTGAGCTCAAAAATGTTATCACCTCGGGTAGGTTTGTTTTCTTTTGACTATTTATTAAAACTTTATGCACAAGTAAAAATAACCATACAAAGGCAGACTTAATGGCTATTTATACAGTAATAGGAGTTACTGCGTCGACTGATGCAAAAAAGTTTATGCATTTAAAGCAACTGAGCCTTTTAATCTGTGTTAAAAAACTGTATTTTCATTCTTTCTTTTCTTTCAACAGTGGGCTCGAGAATTTTTGGCAACACGCATCGAAGAGGTTAGATTTTTTTGACAATTTAATACAACTAAGTATAGGAATTGCTTTGGAGACTTAGGCAGAAAATCTGAAGAAGTACTTACAGGAAACTAGGAATTAAGAGCGAGGGAAGCAAATTCGAAAACTCTTTAACATCCTGCCTCGGACAAGTTAGATTTCTTTGGAGCATTGATACATAAAACTGCATTGGTCCTACCGGTGGTAAGGTACCATTACTTTTTTTACTTGTACGTCCAAGCGCGGCCCCCACAGCATGAGGCCTATAGCATTTGCTACATCTGCTACTTGGCATACTACCACGTTTCCCCCAAGTTCTAGTAATAAAAAGTAAGGTCATTAGTTTATTTAAATTGCCTTCCTTTATACGATGATTGGTTGACCCACGGAGTAGAGTTGGCCGGTAGTTTTTTAACGTAAAACAAAGATTGGATACAATAGTTTATTATTAATAGTATAATAAGCGGAAGATTGAAATGGTGTTCATCCGAAGCTTCTAACGAGTTCTTGATGCTCAGAGACAACATATTTTTGACAAACTTAAAATGGCCTTAAGGAACAGTTACATTGAAATCACACCTGCAAAAGTACAAAAGGCTCACCTCTGTTAATGTTCCCGATGGTGTTGACCCTGAGCGGTGCGTGCAGCACCCGCGCGGCGTGCACGCGCTTCCTCTCCGCACTCACCTCCACTGGCTCTAGTTCACCTCCCATTTGAGGAGGGATGGTTTCTGGACGGAACCTGGATAAGAGGACCAAGTATTAGCTTATATGGTTCCCATCAATTCGAGATTGGTACAGAAGATTTTTGGAGAAAGACAAGATCATAGACGGTGGTGGGCTTCATTTGTGTTTGTAAAAAAACTCCCATGTTTTTAACAAATAAAAGTTCTCAAAAGGTGATTAATTAATGACGGGATATTCTGTTTTAAAGACGCTGCTCCACAGCTCACGGCTAAGCTACGCAGGATCGTGTACTCCGACCCACGACCACAGAAACTGTGACTGCTAAAGAAATCAACCGCGCAGCTCGCGGGTAACGTCTCCGCGCACATCCTGCGTAGTCGTGGACGGCCAAATTCGTATTAATCCAAGTTTCTGACGTATGGGTTAGCACTAACCTGGCTAACAGTGACTCGTGGCTAAGTAATAACCGCCGCACGGGTCGATCGATCAGATTAAGCTACGCTTGCCGCGGTCGGTCCGTGGATGGATGACCATCTTTACATACCGAGACCCCTCCGTGCCTCGGAAAGCACGTTAAGCCGTTGGTCCCGGCTGTCATTCTTGGATGGTCGTCAGAAGCCCGAAAGTCTTACCAAGAGCATCGTGTTACCCAGTAACATGGGTTGTTTAGGTCAGGTAGGCAGTCGTCCATGTAAAATACTGGTATTCAGCTGCATTTGGTTAGAGTGGAAGCCGACCCCAACGGCTAAGCAGATTGATTGACTAACCTGGCTAACAGCGAGTCGAAGCAGTTGTACTCGATGGCCAGGTTGAGCAGTAGCAGCAGCGTGCCCACCACGATGAGGTACACGAAGTGCAGGGTCAGCAGGTCGCTGTGCAGCGGGTCCTTGTACGTGTTCATGCCGAAGCGACTCAGCACCTGAAGTAGGAGTCGATATATAAATAATTCTATTTATTTATAACATAACATAACGTCACGCCTATATGGTCCAAAGGGTTCGTTAGAGGTGTATACCACACTCACATTGAGATTAAATATCTGAAAATATCCCATGGGAACGTACCACCGGGATTAAAAGTATCCTATGTGCAGGTGTAAACTATCTGTGTCTTAAATTCCATACAAATCCATTCAGCCGTTTTAGCGTTAACGTAACAAACAAACCAACTCACTAGCTTTTGCCAGCGGCGTCGCCTGCGTGGCTGTCGGAAATTAACCCACGGATACGTACTACCAGGATAAAAGTATTCTATGTGTTAATCCAGGTTATAGTGTGCCAAATTTCATCCAAATCCGTTCAGCCGTTTTTTTGTGATAATAAGTACAAAGGTATTTTAAACAATTCTTCAAATTTTCTTACGATTTTTGCAATTTGCAGCTCAGTGTCTGGGTGTATGTTGATTAAAGTATGATTCGCGACCGTAACAAATGTGTATTTACAGAATTATAATATTAGAATTAGTAATAAAATTCCTTCAGTTAGTATAATCCTGAAATGTTAAGATTTCATGAAATAGTCATTCAATAGAATTACTTGGTCTTAGAGAGTTGTATTGATGACTTTAATGATTGTAATTATGTAAATACATATTTGTTACGGTCGCGAATCATATTTTAATCAATATACAACCTAATACTGACCTGCAGATTGCAAAAAAACGTATGAAAATTTGAATTTCGCGGGCTACCCTGGCGCTTTCATCTTAAAAGAAAAAAATATGTATGATAGTGCTAAGAAAATCTTAACCACGTGTCTGTATGGAATAACGGGAAATATTACGCAAGTCTGAGGAGATAAGAAATCCTTTTCCCGTGTGTACGCCATCACCGGCAAATCACAGTGATCGATATTTTTATTTACAACACCTGTTTTAACACCCACCTATGTTTTACAAAATATATTTGATCTTGGACCATCTACGTGTCACCGTAGGACAGTGGGGAAAAGTTCTATGAATAAATGGTTATTTACCTGTGCCTGTATGGTGTTCTTGGCGATGTCGAGCATGCCATCTCCGAGCGCGAACTGCGGCGCGCACATGAACAGCTTGTGCAGCCACCAGCGAGCGTTGTCCGTCGCCTGGAGACAATCGGGTGACATAAGTAAGTATACTGTACTGTTCGTTGTAGGTATTTATGTTAAAGCATGGGTGCTACACAGTTGTTCGGGTCGGTATGATTCGGCTCAGCTGGGCGGCAAAATCGAATACAATATGTAAACTGGTATGTTCGGGATAAAGCACGGCTTAGATCGAATTGTGCAGAGCCGACCACAGCTTAGCTCGAATTGTGCAGAGACGACCACAGCTTAGCTCGAATTGTGCAGAGCCGACCATAGCTTAGCTCGAATTGTGCAGAGCCGACCACAGCTTAGCTCGAATTGTGCAGAGCCGACCACAGCTTAGCTTGAATTGTGCAGAGCCGACCACAGCTTAGCTCGAATTGTGCAGAGCCGACCACAGCTTAGCTCGAATTGTGCAGAGCCGACCACAGCTTAGCTCGAATTGTGCAGAGCCGACCACAGCTTAGCTCAATTTGTGCAGAGCCGACCACAGCTTAGCTCGAATTGTAGAGCCGACCATAGCTTAGCTCGAATTGTGCAGAGCCAACCACAGCTTAGCCGCTCAGGCCGGACAACAAGCGATACACATTCGTTCCGAATTTCACTTTATGTGGTACAGCTCTAAACAAAGTCGAGCAATTTAAATATTTGGGCCACTGGGTCACTGAGGATCTCAAGGACAGTGTAGATGTTGAGAGGGAGCGCAGAGCGCTGTCTGTCCGATGCAACATGTTAGCCCGCAGGTTTTCACGATGCACGTGGACTGTCAAAGTTGCGCTTTTTAAAGCGTACTGTCAGTCCTTTTACGCCTGCAGCCTGTGGGTTAGCTATACGCAGCGGACATACAGCGATCTGCGCGTTCAATACAATAACGCGTTCCGGGTGCTGATGGGGCTGCCGCGCCACTGCAGTGCCTCCGCGATGTTCGCGGCGGCTGGCACAGACGGCTTTGCGGCCATCATGCGCAAACGATGCGCTTCTATCATGCGCCGCACGCGCGACAGTCCCATCACCATCCTGCGCGTGCTGGCGGACCGGTGGGACTCTCCGATGCTGGCTCGCTGGATACGGCTGCATGCAGTCGTGTAATGATTTGTCACCATCATTGGGGAGTCCACCCGGACCTGCCACTTAATCAATTATTAATTATATTATTACTAACACTAGTTTGTAAGCTTGCAATTTATTGTACTAACAAATATGGATGTAATCGTAAGATGAATCTGAAATAAATGATTATATTATTATTATTATATTATTAGCTCGAATTGTGCAGAGCCGACCACAGCTTAGCTCGAATTGTGCAGAGCCGACCACAGCTTAGCTCGAATTGTGCAGAGCCAACCACAGCTTAGCTCGAATTGTGCAGAGCCGACCACAGCTTAGCTCGAATTGTAGAGCCGACCATAGCTTAGCTCGAATTGTGCAGAGCCAACCACAGCTTAGCTCGAATTGTGCAGAGCCGACCACAGCTTAGCTCGAATTGTAGAGCCGACCATAGCTTAGCTCGAATTGTGCAGAGCCGACCATAGCTTAGCTCGAATTGTGCAGAGCCGACCACAGCTTAGCTTGAATTGTGCAGAGCCAACCCAAACATGATTTAGCGAGGGTAGATGCTGAATGGAGTTTGCCGATTGACACTAGTCGAACGAAAGCTGAATATGTGTAGCTTCGGATCGCTCGTTGTTCAACAAATACTAGGTACCGAATCGAATGTTCTGACCATAAAAGAGCTGCATTGACTATCTAAAAGCCTAACCTTACGAATTATCTTTGTGTAGTTTATATAGGTATTAAGTTTTGTTTACATTTTTAGTTTTAATTCCGATTCCTGGCAAAACTTTTGCACTTCTGGTCTTTACAAATAACACCTCATATTACCACCCTATCGTTAGAATGTGTCGACTTTACAATGAAATGTCAAAAGACAAATAACAGTATTCGATTTATCTTCGATTCTCGTGCCGCTGCTTTCAGAAGACATGTCTGTACCCTTTTTTTAATTCTTGTAACGTTGTGTCTATTGTGTCCTTAACCTGGAGTGTGTGGTCTCCTACACATTCCCTGCCTAAGTAGAAGTGTGTCGGAGGGCAGACGCACATACCTTGTAGCTGTAATTTTGTCCACTAAGCTTTTTACTGTAGTTGTTATCAATATTAATGTTGCTGGTCATGGTGTGCGACTACGCTTTGGGTGACAGCCAGGTTGCAATGTGAACCTAGTGATATACAGTGATTACTTGCCTTGTGAATAAATAAATAAATAAATTTTTTGCTCGAGTATAGTTTCCATTGTATTTGTTGGTATATTGGCGTGTGCTAGCTGATATATAGCATATAGCAAATGATTTAATTTAAAGTTTTGTGTCTCGTAATGTTAATTACTTTGCATAACTACTGTTGTATAGAATCAAGTTCCGCTAACTGAACAGACAGCTGTGCTGCTGGACAGTTTGTTGCGCCACTTCTTGTTCGCAGCTAAAGCAGTAGGGAGTGGTGCAGGGCGCGCGTGCCGGGGGACTGTCGCATGTCATTTTGACGTTCGAAAATTCCCGATTCTCTGCCTAATACGAATAAATGACTGTTGATTGTGATTTTTTTCAAACACCGCGCACTTCTTACGACTCTGTATACATTTTGCCTCAGAAGTATCCTCGAGCCGGTTATTAGGAAAAAGTTCCAGTACATTTCAAATGTTTGTCTTCAATATAATTGTAACTTTGTTTCGTATTAAGCATTTATACAAAGGATTTATGCCCGTTTTCACCAACACTGGATGACACCTAAATCATCATCTGCCTAGCCTTTTCCCAACTATGTTGGGGTCGGCTTCCAGTCTAACCGGATGCAGCTGAATACCAGTATATTACATGGAGCGACTGCCTATCTGACCTCCACAACCCAGTTACTGGGTAATACGATACCCCTCGGTAATACTGGTTGTCAGACTTTCGGGCTTCTGACGACTCGTAACGACTGTCAAAGATTCACGAATGACAGCCGGGACCAACGGCTTAACGTGCTTTCCGAGGCACGGAGGGGTCTTGGTATGTTCACCCATCCACGGACCAACTGCGGTAAGCGTAGCTTAACTTGATCGATCGACCCGTGCGGCTGTTATCACTTAGCCACAAACCTAAATGAATACATAAATAATGCACGCTGATGGATTTTCAACTTTCAGCACTTTGCCGAGCGTTGAAAATCCACAGCACGCTTAGCATTAGGCGTCGTCCTAACGCGACTACGTGATCATCGCGCGAGTAAGCGATGCGACCATCGCGTGGTCGCGCGATAACAAAAACTGGGTGTCCTAATAGAACGCGAATACGCGATCATCGCGCGAATTAACGATGAGCGGCTGCGCCCATGGATCCCGCTTTGCAGTTTGACCCCGCTCCCCGACACCTATTCAACATCAATATGTTTGATCGCGGATTCATACGACTAAAATACGCGCGAACTTGCGACAGCCGCGTAGTCGTGTTGTATTAGGACGACGCCTTAAGGTCTTAACAATCAGAAACCTGTATGTTGCTGAAACTTACCTCAGACTCGGAGATGATATCAAACATGAGCAGCACCGCCATGAAGGACAGCCCGAGGAAGGCATTCCCACAGAACAGGATCATGTTGGCCATGCTGGCGTCGCTGAACAGCTTCTCAGCCACGTGGATGAAACTGCCGCAGGCATACCTGACAGACGTTTAAAATAAAATAGCGGCAATCCATACTATAATCATTATAATCCAATCCTACTATCCTGATAATATTATAAGCGCGAAAATTTGTGAGGATGGATGGATGGATGGATGAATATTTGTTACACTTTCACGCAAAAACTACTGAAAAGATTTAGATGAAATTTGGCACGCATACAACGTGTAACGTTAAATGCGCAACACCTCTTAAGGGGTCATTGTACTCATCATTATGAACAACTTTTACTATGGGACCAAATCTGAAATTGCGAAAAACAAAATCAGCTGTTCAGTACCTACATTTATGTTCGCATAACTCGTCAAAATGTAGGGAACAGCTGACTTTTTTTCGCGACTTCAGGTTTGGTCCCATAGTTAAAGTTGTTCATAATGATGAGTACAATGACCCCTTAAGAGGTTTTGCGCATTTAACGTTACACGTTGTAAAGTTTTTAACCTGGATTAACACAGGATACTTTTTAACCCAATACCCCAACGGGATCGAGACTGCGGGTGAAACCGCGGGGCGCTGCGAATAATCACTAAGCTCGCCCCCTATGAACATAACTATACTTACACTACTATAGGTACACCTCTGTCTAGCCCTTTGGGGAATTACAGGCGTGATGTTATGTTATGTAATAATATATTAATAACAATGTTATTTAAAAACGTTTACAAAAGATGTACCTACATTTTCCCAACTACATTAGTAATATTTCCGATACAACGGTTTATTAGTGCCTAAACATAAGTTATAACTGAATATTTTTATTTCAGAAGCAAGTAATGATAGTTTGGAATTATAATGTTAGGTAGCGACCTGCCCGATCTAGGTTTATTCAAACCTGTGTGTCAGGCCATCTGAAACTCATTCAACCTGTCAGTAAAATACTAAGGTTCTAATCTACTGAGGAGCCCACGATAAGCTAATTAGAAGTTGAACATTATAATTAAGTACTTACTTTTACATAGTCGCTTTGTCGCTATTGATCTTAATGAACCTAGGGACAGTTACTATGCTCTCCTAATGTGTATTTGATACTTCAAGCTGATACAATCCCCCATTTAAGTGTTAAAATCACGTAGCATCCAGGATGAATCTAAACCTGTCAACTTTCGACTCAACAGATCGATTGTACAAAATGCAATTTTCAGTGGTTGTCAGAAAGTTCAGATTCTATTTTGTTAAGACGCAGATATATACCACTGGCCTTGAGTGCGCTTGCGTGTTCTGTGCTGAGCTCACGCAACGCGTCGTATGTCCACCCAGTAATAGGACTCGCCTATCAAGAAGCGTTGCCCCAAATTAGCCGCATTATTAATTTGTTATACATAAAAAAGGTATTTTAATAAAACACGTATACTAATAGATAATAATTAAATTATCGGTTGACACTTCCCGTGACACAAGGGCTGGCTTGTACCTTGGCCAGAGGCTAAGCATTGCCATACAACGTGGCAATGCCGCCAGTCTCTTGGGTACATTACCAGTCGACAGCGATGCGGAGGAATTTTTCGACGCCATATTTTAGTTTTTTGATAGTTTTGGTTAGTTTAGGATATTATATTTTTATGTTAATAAACGAATTAATTATCTTTAAAATGGCGAAGGTTTCATAAAAATACACTTGAGAGATTTTGCGTTATTCTCAGTTTTTTATCCGCGTTAAACATGACTTTACAAATTAATTACATTAGGTAAGTATTAAAAACATAATCTAAAATATTAACATCCCCTCAACCGTTACGCAAAAGTATTAAGAAAATGCTGTACAATTTAACATATATTTTTCCAAATCATTAACAATACTCGTTTAGACGTGATCTTCAGTTTAGAATCATTAAAAGTCGGTGATCGTCACCTTAAGGGCTCACTTCGATATAAAGAAATAAGAAGACTACTCACCCATACAGCACGAACAGCACTAAGATGGCGGGCAGGTTGTTCCGCGACACGAACACCGGGAAGCCGAACGCGAGCATCACCGACGCCGTTATGCCCATGTTTATCGCCATTATCTGTTCACAAACATAAATCTTAGTTTATTGTGCACAACTTTTTACGCCTAATCTTCCAAATAGACCTAGATACAGAGAGAGAGACCTGGTGGAGTAGGTAGGCTGTTCTAAAGTGTCTGGTGAAAGTGTAAACAATCCCTGATCATGTTAATTTTTACGCAATCACTAACTAAATGTAGAATAGAACAGAATAGAATAGAATCCCTACAAAATGGTTGAGCTGGATGGTGCTGATCCATGAGTCATGTTCGTGAACGGGCGTCGTCAGTGGAGACTGGTCATCTCTTAACTGCCAGGGCTTATTTTTAATCTTATATTTTGGATTGTTTTTAATTATTTATTTTTTACATTATTCTCACATATAGAAGCAACAAGAACAATGTACCCAGGATTTTGTAATCATTTTCATATAAAAGAGTGTCCATGGAGTTTCTTGCCCATTCTTCTCCATAGAGATCTACGTTTTGGATTGGGCGACTAGCTTCAACTTTCTGACTAACTGACCGACTCTTTGACAATTCAAAAGTGACTGTAATTGATTTAATTGAAATAAATGCTTTGAGTTTGAGAATAGAATAGAATAGAATAGAATAGAATAGAATAGAATAGAATATACTATAATAGAAGAGAATTAGAATAAAGTTTATTGTCTCCAGTATTACAGCTAGTGAGATTGGTACATACACAAACTATAATACCGGCAGCAAAAGGTTCAAGCGTCAGCATTATGCTTAGCTCCCCTAGTGGGTTACTAAGCGCTGGTTTTCAGCTTAAACCCTTGACTTCTATTTACAAAAGAAAAGAAACAGTACATTTAGCAACAACGGATTAAATGATAATTATTTAATGATCATACATTAAGACTTAATTATTTTTTTTCTTTAATTAGAAGAAAAAAATATTTTTACATTTTTTTTTTTAACAGTTTGTGGACACGAACTGGCTATTTAAAAGAAAAGAAAAAAAATACACCTATGTAGATTTGTATCTGGATGTATTTGTTTTAGATTAGATATGTAGATGCCCATCATCGATCAGAAGATGTACAAACATCTACGGGCTATCTATGGGCATCTTATATAGTACCTAACTATGTAATTAGTAACTTATTCATCTGCACTTATTTAGAAGGTGTCAACTTAAAATCTAGCACTATTTCCAATAATTATTGTTTGAATAACATGATTAAATTGTTATTAAATTGTGATTGCAAAATCATCGACGGAAATTGAGGTTATAAAATTGACCTCGGCAAATTGTCAAATGAAAAACATCTGAAGGTGATAGATATAAAATTAGAATTTCGGGTGCGCATTCAAATAATCAAATCAAGGCACTGAATTAGTAAGTGGCACTACAAATTGGCATCCACAGGAACGTTTTCCTATCCATTTGTTTACATTTTATTCAGCTACTTTTTGAACAGATCACAGTATCAAAATCCTTGTGAAAGTTTGCCCCTGCCGTGTTTATTAAATTGTTATGTCGCAGTGGAAAGAGTAACAATTCTTTCTACTTATGTTTTAGTTTTTAAAACCTTTAAAAAAAATATAGGCATATTTTTTGTCATTTTTCTACATTGTGCCCGGCTAATGGTAAATTGGCAATAGAACTTAAAATATGGTTGGTAAAGTGTGACCATGTTCAGTAAGATTACTTTTTCCTTGTTTATTCTCTACCTCTCTATCATCAGTAGGTAACTATCTGGCTATAGGATGAAACTTTTATCTAGGTACTGTAGCTTTTTCCATCAGGCCATCAGGCTAATGCTGGGACCCTTTTCTTTCAAAGCTAAGACAGCTAGGTATCGTTCACCGCTTTTTACCACCCCTTAGTTGAAATTTCAATCTTCAAATCACTCACCATCATATCCCACACGAGGGCTGTGCCCCAGTACATCACAGGGTTGACTCCGCACAGCAGCTGCAGCCTCTTCTCCTGGCTTGTGCGCGCGCGCACCAGGTAGATGGCGGCGCCGGCGCTGACGAGTCCGTACGCCAGCAGCACCAGCCCCGAGATGCCGGCGTCCGCTATGTGCTGGTAGCTGCGGGGGGAGGCCGTTGGGGTTTATATTATGTCATTACAGACATTCATGGTAGATAGGCAGTCCATGTAAAATACTGATATTCAGCTGCATCCGGTCAGACTAGAAGCCGACCCCAACATAGTTGGGAAAAGGCTAGGCAGACATCGATGGTAGAAGTGCAAGGTGAACGTTTTAGTAAGAGAAAGCGATAATGTTCATGTATATAAAGAAAATATGAAAGAAATGGTGTAAAATAGACTCCCTGTCAACTTGTTGTTTGTTTTCTGCTGCTAAAGACAAGCATCCGGCATAATATTCCCATAACCAAGAACTGGGCTTTGGCTGTATTTTATACCCAATATTCTCTTATCTGAGTTCACAATTTATTCACGGTATAAAGTAGCATTAACCATATAAATAAGCCAGCGGCCAAGATTGCTCTCTCGACTGAAGCTAGGATAAACTTGTCATGGGGACCTATTTTGATGTCGTTTTTCTGGCAATGCTTCAAAAACCTCATCTATCATCTAGCTAAACTAACGAAAGAAAGAATTTTTTTTTCTTTCTTTCTTTCTAAACTGACTAAAACTATTAAAAAACTAAAATATGGCGTCGAAAAATTCCTCCACATCGCTGTCGACTGGTAATGTTCCCAAGAGACTGGCGGCATTGCCACGTTGTATGGCAATGCTTAGCCTCTGGCCAAGGTAAAAGCCGGCTCTTGGGTCACGGGAAGTGTCAACTAACCGTTTGGAGATTTCGTTAAACAAACCATGAGCACTCGGACCCCACGGCCCGAGGGTTTCAACCACAAACGGCTCGAAAATATAATTACAGACAAGGTTATAATACTTTCGCCGCTTGAGGTTTTCCGCAGCCGCAGCAGCAGCGCCAGCACAGCACGCCGAGCCGGGAAGATGGGATGGCGCAAGAGTGTCGACACAAGTTGCGTCCCACACTAAACGCCTACCCACCTTCCATGGAAATAAAGACATGCCGTCCGGTCTCTTGCCATCGTCGCGTGCCAAGCCATTGGGTTCTAATACAGCTGGGACGTTGACGGTGTCTTGGATACATTACCAGTTGGCAGCGATGCGGAGGAATTTTTCGACGCCATATTTTAGTTTTTTAATAGTTTTTAACTGGATACTTACACAGTAGCCTTACTGATCTGTTCCTTGGAGATCTTGAGCGGATGCGTGTACGTAGTGATGTTAGCTCGGGGGGCGCCCGCGACGGTCCTCAGTATGGCGCTGTTGATGCTGTTGATGTGCGCTGGCAGCGCGTGGTGACCTTTGTTGTTGTACCAGGCGACCATGTTCGTTAGGTTGTTCTTTAGAGATGAGGAGAAGCCGCCGTATCTGAGGAGGAAAGGAGTTATTTCGTCAATTCGTAGATAGTTGTCAAAAATCGGTACATCGGTTTTGATACCAAAACGTTTGGGATCAATATTTTCGCTCCTTTTTTGTTTTGTTTCATTCTTTAGGAAGTTAGGTTAGAAGAGTCTGAAATGACCCATGAAGACTTTATCATAATTTGCTTTACCGTAATTTGTTACAGGACCGAATAATAACTGTGGCTTCAAGAATGTTACATGCTTGATGCCATAGAACGAAGGTGTGAAGTTTTCGTTTAAATGTAGCTCAAAACTACAGCCAGTATAGTTTTAACAAAATATTAGATCGTCTATTTCCGAAGACCAGCAAAATACGGCCTAAGTATTTTGTTTTACCCGACTACGGCAAAGTAAAAGGAGGGTTATGAACAAACCTCTTCTCGATGTAAATCTCTTGGGTGTCGACGAGCCAGTGGTTGAGCGTGTTTGCATCTGGTAGTATCATTATCTCCGGGAGGGAGAGGGTCTGGTTGGATGTGACGACACAGTGCTGACTGGTCTCGGTGCACTCGCAGCGGGGGTTGTCCTAAAGGAATCACAAATAATTGTGTGATTAGAATACTTATCCCAGTTTAATGCCAGACATGATCAAACACATATTCGGTCGGGACAGGTACGTGTCGAATGCCTGAATTAATGCTACAATGCGGAAAATAGTGGCTACTAAGCTCGTTTTAAGGATTATAATAAAACTTAACAATGTAAAACTACAGTTTGTAATAATAAAATTGTCGCCAATAAGCCTGATATAGTGGTGATAGATCGATAATCGATCGATCTGGTGATAGATCGATTAGCGCGCCGCGCAATGATAATCGATGTTACTATCCCAAATGACGAGAACCTCGTGAAAGCTGAGAAAGAGAAACAAATAAAATATCTCGACTTAGCGCACGAGGTTGTTGACATGTGGAATGTGAGCTCGGCTGTCATTGTGCCGATTGTCGTAAAGGCTGACGGCTGACAGCCTTGACTAACATCTCTCGAGGCTCTCGTTAGGCGGTTGGATCAAGAGCCTGATCCAGAAGGCAGTACTCCTCGATACGGCTCGTATTGTGAGGAGGTTCCTATCTCTGCAGCCCTAACCACCGGTAGCTTGGACCCTGCTCCCGATACCGGCGGACCTCTATTTTTTTTATATTTTTAATTTTTTTTGTATATATTTTTATTACAAATATTTAAAAATGTAAATAGATAAGAAAGAAAGTAAATAAACGAATAATAGTAATAATAGTCTTGTAGAACACAACGTAACGCGCTTATTTTCTGCATTTTCATTCTAAAATAAAAGAAATAACAAAACAAACGACGAGGACGCCATTGCCCGCGCGGTGTCGTCTTAAACAATACTTCTAAAGTTTTTCTGCTACTACACTGACAGCGATTTAACAGAGACTTCAAATTAAGATGCGTTTGAGAAAATCTTTAACTGCTGACCTACACCTACTTAATTATATAGAAAGAAACATTCATCATCATCATCTGCCTGCCTTTTCCCAGCTATATTGGGGACGGCTTCCAGTCAAACCGGATGCAGCTGAATACCAGTATTTTACATGGAGCGACTGCCTATCTGACCTCCATAACCCAGTTACTGGGTAATACGATACCCCTTGGTAAGACTGATTGTCAGACTTTCGGACAGGACAAACATTATCAAAAGAAATAGACCGACTAAATTAGAAAATAGTGAAGTCTGGTTTTGTGCCTGCTCCCAGAATATTTATGGCAAAATGAACCCAATGGTAGAAGATATACGTACGTCAGGAGTCCAGTTCCTGGCCTGTTTGTCCATCATGAGGTACTGTAAGACGTTCTCCGCAAACGACGGCTCCATCTCCTCAGAGTATATTGATGGTTGCGGTCTACACACAAGAAAGACAATTAAAGAACAATTAAAATAAAATATAGTACCAACTTGAATTCTGGATCTTAGATAATTTACATTTAATTGCCACTTACTCGACTATCTACTTTAGATTTACGTATTCTAAGTTGATTTTTGAGTGCCAATTTGTAATAAAAAAAGTCCAAAATTTTTTTATTGCAATGGAATTTGAACTTTGTATCTAAGGAGATAACGGTCCCCTACAAACTTGGCCCAGAAAAGACACAAATAAATCAAAATGTATTATGAAGCATTGCACTGGGCCCGCGTGGTGGATTACGCCCCGCTCCTTCTTACAGATAGGAGGCCTGTGTCCCGGCAGTGGGAACTGAAAAGGCTGATAAATGTATTTGTACTTACACTAAGAACTGAGTAGATCCCGCATACAAGTGGCCGTCAAGTTTGAGCGCGATCTCGTTGTCTGCGGGCGGACGCAGCATGGAGAAGCCCATCGCCATAGTGATGAACAGCGCGGGCAGCCCGATCAGCATGAACAGTAGCCAGCTGGGTGTGGACAAGGAGTTGTGTTACAACGGATATTATCAGGTACAACGGAAAATATTAAGATTTGACAATTTATTACGGCCTACCCAAATGTCATTTCTTTGGTTTGTTCATCGAGTCATTAAGCTCCTTACGTTCTGAGTTGAGCTAGTAACGGACAAAGATTATGACTTTAAAAGAGACTTTGACCCCTGAGTTTGTTTCGCCATTCTTCTCAGGGGTAGTCAGATAGGAAATATCGACTCCATCCCATCGAGCTTATTGTTTTTTTATGACATGTATAATTAACTGATACCATATCCTGTTTACTGAATAATCAATATCATATCATTTCATTTTCGGAGTCGGAACAACAAAACGCTTCCCATGGCTTCGTTTGTCAAAATACGGCAAGTAGTTCAGCAGTTACGAGGGAAAAGATGAACACGTAAATACATAGCCTGTTAAAATCATGACCATCCTTCGACTTTGCCGTAGTCGGGTAGAAAGTGCGTACCCATTCCTAATGTGATGCACGTATCTCGCGTGCATGAGAGCCAGGAACTGCTGCGTCGCGGTGCCCTTGAGCGGCCCATCTGGCGGGACCAGCTCCTGCGGCACGCGCTCTGTTCGGATGCTCGAGCTGGACGCGCTCTTCGATGGAGAGCCTTCGGGTACTGTGGGAGGAAATGGAACTTAGATACTGCTAGATTACAACAAGATATCATGACATCACGCTTGTGTTCCCTGTAGGCAAGTAGAGGTGTAGGTACAGTAGATTCATATTTCAGTGGTCATGTTTAAGAACCATGTGCAGGCGCGTCTATTGCTATAAATAGGGCGCAATAGGGATGATGCCTGGGTAAAAAAAAATATATATATTGAGTCCGTCAGTCAGATAATAAAAAAATATTAGACACGTACTTTTTGCTTTATCATATTAATAAAAAAATACTTAGATAAAACGCATTATAGTTGGGGAGTGGGGGCTCGCTACGTCACAACTCAGTATAAAACCTAGCAAGGCGTGGCGTCATGCCACATTTTAACTCAATGTATCGCCGTAATCTTTTGATTAGGCAAAAAAAGAAAAAAATACGTGTCCAATATTTTTTAATAATCTACTTGACAGATAAAAAAAATTGTCATCATCGCAATTCCAGACTTCAGGTTGCTGCTGACTTTCTATTAAAAATGTAACACTTTATCCGAGCTGGGAAACAAACCCGTGACGGGACGTTCAGCAGTCGCACTTGTCACAACTAGACCAACGAGACTAATAAAATTGTTGCAAATAAGTTCGCACTTGATCTAGTTAATTTCTGTAAAAAATGTTCGAGAATACTTATATATTGGGTCATTGTACTCATTATTATGAACAACTTTTACTATGGCATCAAAACTGAAATCGCGAAAAAAAATCTGCTGTTCCCTACATTTAGACGACTTATGCAAACATAACTGTAGGGAACAGCAGATTTTTTCGCGATTACAGGTTTGGTGCACTAGTAAAAGTTGTTCATATGTACGATTACTGACAGATGCGTGCACTAACTGGACAGGTCCACTCAATCTGTGTGGTTCATTCCTCAAGAGACCATTTCAGACACCAATCTACACGGTCTTCACATGATCTGACCAAGATTATGTCTGGACTTTAAAAGAGACCGTGACCTCTGAGTTTGTTTCGGCCTTTCTTCTCAGAGTAGTCAGATAGGAAACGCCGGCCTCATCTAGTTTAAAAAAAAATGTTTGACGTGTAAAAGTGTTTGTATAAACCTACTTACAGAAATAAAATCAATTATCATTTATCATAATGATGAGTACAATGACCCCTTAAGAGGTTGTGCGTTATTTAAGTTACACCTTGTAGACTTGTGTTATTATTGGCTTCTTTCAAATAGCACACTTCGAAGAGTATGAGAATCCAATAAAACTAGTGTACCTAAACTTTTCTGGGAAAACTACATCGAACATCACTTACGATACTCGATGCCGTTCTGCGGCGCGTCGGCTTGCTGGCAGATGTTGAAGAACACCTGCTCCAGACTGCTGCAGTCCAGGGTGTAGTTCTTAAAGCCCAGAGCTGACTGCGTGGCCTCCAGCACCGAACATAGTTGTAGGAAGCTGTGTTGAGAAAATAAAAGCATGATTGGTTGTAATAAACACTATTTTTAACAGAGATGTGTAAAACGCTTTACCAAAAGTATTTTAATACAACAAACAAATACAAAAACAAAAACAAATACTTTACTTCCTTTTTTTTAGTTTACGTTTTATTCAAATACATTTTAAATTTACTATTTCAAATGGAAAATACAAAATAGTTTTGCTTTTTGTATTTTAAATACTAAATGCAAAATAAGTATTTTCAAAATACTTTATTTAAATAAATACTTTTTGTTGAATTCAGTTTTCATTATTTACTAAAGTTTCAAGTTCTTCAAAAACACTGTCACTCGTCTCTCTCCTGTGTGGTCGCATAATCATACCACCATAATGAAAAAGTATTTGTTCTGGTGCTGAGCTCGGTAAACATGTGTTTTATTGCAAAAACACTACATTAGTGGCCAATATAAGCGCCTTTACTTAGTTAATTTTATATGAAATTTGACTGGTAATGTTGGCAAAATAAAAT
This sequence comes from Fissipunctia ypsillon, assembly GCA_947568875.1. Classification (NCBI taxonomy): domain Eukaryota; kingdom Metazoa; phylum Arthropoda; class Insecta; order Lepidoptera; family Noctuidae; genus Fissipunctia; species Fissipunctia ypsillon. The sequence continues at coordinate 1,542,729 of OX387650.1, read as the reverse complement.
AGGTATTTTGCATTTTGTATTTGAAATTTAAGTACAAAAGCAATGTCGTGAAAGGATTTAAATAAAAATGTTATTGGGTTTTCCATCTGGAATTTCTCAGTAGCAGGCTGGAGTCTTGATTTGTGACCAGTTGATAGCAATAGGTTCGCCTCTATTACATGGGACTTAAACTTCTGGCGAAATGTGGGTGTACTATATATGTAGGTACACCACTGTCTAACCCTTCGGGGAATACAGGCGTGATGTTATGTTGTGTGTTTTGTGTCAATGGCCCTGATACATCTCAAAAGATTGTCTTGCAATGCTTGTCACGTGAACTTTTTAGTAATAATCAAAGCTAGGCAGAGTAATTGAGGAAACTGCTGTATCGCTACTGGGGCCATATTATAAAGTATTAATGTCATCATGATTCCATTCTGAAAAAGGGATGATGTTATCGGTCATGTCAAAGTCAAATCATTTAATTCAAATAGGCACATAAATGTCACTTTGAACGTCAAAATTGATTCTAGTCGCCCCTTCCAAAAGTTAGATTCGTATGGAGAAGAATGGGCAAGAAACTCCACCGTTACTCTTTTAAAATGTTTTACAATATTTTGTATAAGTACATTTATTATATAATTATATGGAAGACGATGCACCTAGAATGAAATTACTATACCACAATAGGTAAACAATTAAAAAGGATGCAAAGACAGATAAATGAAATATGTGTTAGATACACGGTGCTCACATACATATTCACAAGCATTTTAAAATTGTACGATTTTCTTAAAATTTTAACAAGTAATAAGTCAGTGTGTGAGCCAAAGTAATCCCAGAATGTAAAATCAGTGTCATGAAACATAATAAATTATACAATTTAATTAGCAACCAGTTTGATTTCGTCTAGACTCTAGGTTGTCATATGGAGCAGGCCCAGCATGTCTCCAAGCATTCTTATCTTGGATATAATCATCTAATTTGTAATATGCTTTTTTACGAAGTGTACTTTTAATATGAGTTTTAAATATTCTTTCATTTAATTGCAATATATCACAAGGTATTTTGTTGTAACATTTAACACAGTACTCCATAAAAGATGATACTTTAGATAATCTGAAAAATGGTTGATCTATTTTATCTTTATTGCTAGTATTTAAATTATGTCTGTCACTTATTTTATTAAAAAGATGTAGATTTTTTCTTACATACATAATATTTACTGTCATAATATTAATCCTCTTAAATAGTTCCCTGAGATTCGCGGCGACGTAGATTATAGACGGCTCTGACAGCTCTCTTTTGCAAAATAAAGATGGATTCAATGTGAGTAGCCCGACCCCACAGTAAAATGCCATACGACATAATACTGTGGAAGTAGCTAAAATAGACTAATCACGCGGTTTCTAGTCTGTTAACTGTCATATCTGTCTAACAGCATAAGCGGCCGAGCTTAGCCGCCCCCACAAGAGATGTTATATGAGGTCCCCATTGTAATTTCTCGTCTAGCGTGATTCCTAGAAAAACCGTTTGATTAATAAATTCCAGTTTTTCTCCATTCAATATGACGTCACCTTCGCTACTTCTAACATTAGGTCATTTAAATCTAATGCATTAGGATATTTTTTTCATTTAGTACCAAATTATTTACCGTAAACCAATCTTGGACCTGAAGAATATAGTTATTCACGTCGTCAAGATTTTGTGACCGTCGGTTTATTTTAAAGATCAATGATGTGTCATCTGCAAATAACACCATCTTCGGTTGATTTTGAAGTTATAGGGGTAAATCATTAATGTAAACTAAAAAGAGGAATGGACCCAATATCGAACCTTGAGGAACGCCCATTGCCATTTCAGACCCTAATGAGTTTATTATTAAAATCATTCTGTTTGAAATCATTCTACATAAAACAATATCATTACTCTCTGTGTGTGTGTGTGTGTGTGTGTGTGTGTGTGTGTGTGTGTGTGTGTGTGTGTGTGTGAGTGTGAGTGTGTGTAATATCAATGAGGTTTAAAATGTTGGCATTGATAATGAAAACAACTCACTTATTGTTCAACCCATCAGCATCAAAGAACGGCAGCGCGATCTCCACCTCGAGTCCACTAACATCAACAACATTAGCGTTCTTCACGACGTCCCTGACGACGGTCAGCAGTTGCTTGGTCTTCTCCTCCTGACTGGTCTCCTCCCACGTCTCCTCCTGCTCAGGGTCGCGACTAGGGTACATGACCGTCAGCTTGTAGCCGTTGCCAAGGGTACGTTTGATTTCTATGGGGGAGCCTGTTGTGTGGATTTGGCCCTGTTTGGAAAAACAAAATTTCGATTGTTAGTTAATCAAAAAGATCTTGTGAACAAAACAGTGAATATCCCAACTTAATATAAATGCGAAAGTGAGTTTGTTTGTTAAGTTTTCACGCTAAAACGGCTGAACGGATTTGGATGAAATTTGGCACACGGGTTGACCTAGATTAAGACATAGGATACTTTTTATTCCGATATTCGCACGGGATCGAGACATATGCGGGTGAACCCCGGGGCTCAGCTAGTAATTATATACATTTTACAAGCTAAACCAAGAAACTTTAAAATAATATTATTAAGTTTGTATAAAAAAGGGGGGAAGAGCTTATTGGGTATCAAAAACGCGCGCATCTCGCTGTCAATGGCAAGAGTGAAGTTATTTACAGTTGCAAGATTCGAAAACTTTGAATTCATAAAATAAGCCGCCCTATGTTATAAAGAAAGCCAAGAGTACTTTATCTTACCTACCGGACGTAATCAGACAGCTATCAGACAAGAACCTCGACAGAGCATATACCTAATTATGCATTTTTGAAGGAAAAAAAAAATTACGTAATTCAGACTGCCTCGTTGGTCTAGTGATCGCAAGCGCTACTGCTGAGTATGAGGTCTTGGGTTCGATTCCCAGGTCGGGAAGTGTTATTGGGTTTTGCCATCTGGAATTGTTCAGTAACAGCCGCGCCCCCTATTACATGCGACTTAAACATAACTGGCGAATTGTGGGTGTACTATAGGTACGGTACACCTCTGTCTAACCCTGTGGGGAATACAGGCGTGACGTTATGTATGTAAAACTACCAAAAAACACCACCACATCCTCCAAAAAACTTTTAAAAAATGCAAAAAGAGGTTTCCCCAACATTTTTCTTAACAAAATCAGCAAAAGGAGGTCAAATGGGCTACTGCCGTGGGGCTGAGACCGGGGCCTCTATCATCATTATCTTGACTCAGTTTACTTGTAACTATTACCGTTAGATGATTGCTTAGCATAGCATGGTTTGTGGCCGGACTTGGACCGGCTCCTGCCTGGACCGGCTTGCGGAGTAGCCACGGACCCCCCAAGTAACGTGCTGAAATAAGGCTTCACTATAGAACGTTTCGGAAAACTTCGCTTGCGAGTTGGAGGATTTCAACTTGTAGGATTTATTACGCGATTCTTGATCGATCTTGGCGTTATATTTTGATTCAGAAGGTAAATAAATCGGTAAAAGTTTCTTGTGGTAATTTTTATTTTGGTTCAGAGTTAGTATTTTTAATTTTATTTAAAAAACTGTTCTTAAATTGTCATAAATGGTTTTCCCTATAAGCTGGAGAGAGACGGATAGATGTTTGCGGCCTACCGTTTTCACCCTCGCGCCAGTGATCCCGCCCAGTTATTGATTTTAGGTGGTTTGTTTAAGCTTTCACCTCATGCTACGTAATATTCCTCAAACGTACAAAAGTTTTAGTAACTTTTCATTTGTATATTGTTTCATAATTCAAAATTTAAATTTAAAAAATAAATAATGTTGGATATTATTCTGATAATTCATTTTAATAGACGTTTCTGATAAATAACGCGCCAATCGAAACAACAGCGTACGCTACGACGTAGCAAAATGCGATTTAGTTCGTAGTACAGTACGAGCTACGCCGTAGCGGTGCTACGACAGGGTAGTCTTCACGTTTTCAAAATGTTTTTTTACTTTTCTTCTCATCCCACATCGATTTGATTTTATTTTAGTGTTTTTATTTTTATTTTTAAGTAACTAAACTTTTTTATAAATTTACGTACAGTGATTTTTTCCATTATATTTATTATAAGTGTTATTTAAATACCTATAAGTAATGAAAACATTTTTAATTGTTTCCTATGGAATACAGAAGAAAAGGCACTCTGACGAAAAGAGCAACAGATTTTAAGGCGTACAATTATTTGTAGATGTTCTGTACAACCTGGCACAGTGTACAACTTCCGTGTTGGTTTCACAAAGTAAGGGCTAATGTGAAGGGTGAGTGGCAGTAAGCGACTTCCAAACAAATATTTGAGTTTATTTTGAGCAGACTTTATTCAAGTAGAATTTGTTAAATTGGATAGCAATTTTATATGATCTATTCACCAAAATGAAATGAATATTTTCTATCAAAATGTTGGCGACGACGTGTATCATAGATTTGTTTACAATTAAAACAGCATGGGGGCTTTCCCGGCTGCAGTCCACACGTCCAGCCACACGTATTGAAAACACACCGGGGTTAAGCCCGGCGGCAGTTCTCATATAAGTAAACAAAATGTTAGTTCACGCTGGGGAAAATCCCAACAAATTGTATAAAAGAAACGAGTTTAGAATTATTTAAGTCAGTTCAGTTCGCAGCTTACTAGCGATAAGTGATTAGTAATAAATCTACAGAGTTAATTAAGAAGAAAAGTTTATTTCACCACTTCTTCGCTACCCGTCTCTCATCGAGGTCCTTGTGGTTTGTACCAATATACAGGGTGACTTTGAAAACATGCGACAAAATTTAAGGGGGAGTTCTACCCATCAATATGAACAACTTTTACTATGGGACCAACTTAGACTTCGCAAAAAAAAAATCGACCTTCTTATAACAAATGGCCCGATCGGGTATGTACTTTTATATGGGAAGGTCGAATTTTTTTTTGCGAATTTTAAGTTGGTCCCATAGTAAAAGTTGTTCATCTTGGTGGGTAAAACACCTCCTTAAAGTTTGTCGCATATTTTCAAAGTCAGCCTGTATACGCATTCAGGGGTGCGTGATGACGTGTGTCGCTAGCAGAGTCACTCGACTCAGGTAGAAGGGAACGCACGTCAAAAACGTGGGAGATTGTCCCAGGTCTATATCGGGTAGGTACTGGACGTCAGTGGCGAGGCTTGACATTTCGTAGGAGGGAAGCCGAAGAAGAAATTGTTCAGTTATAAGTAGTCATACAAATACGATTACCACGTTGTAGCGCCGGCTTATTTAGAACTATTTGTGTTGTTGTTGGAATATATTTTATTTGGCAATCGTAGACATTACTGAATGTGCTATTTTTCAATGGTGGTAGGTGAAGTTACTCTTTCGATCCTCCGAAGGGAAGCCGGTAAGAATGGAGTTGTTAGCGCGCTTCGCCTCTGTTGGACGTACCCCTACCGTCCGAAACACAAAACGGCCCATCTCAATCAGCATAATCTTTATGGCAGCTTGGAACATGAGGCGAGCCGCTGCGCAGTAACAAATACTTGTGTCAGCGGGGGTGAGGGGGTCGCCATAAAGTTATCATATCTGTCGCATGCAAATCGCATATTTTCATTATTTCTTCTATGAAAAATACAAATCAATAGAAATCGAGAGACAGACCCCGCTCCGACTCAGTTCCGTTTTGCCAATGCTGCAATACTTCAGACTGGTGTACTTCTTACCTTGTGCATGATGACGATCTGGTCGCTGAGCAGTTCTGCCTCGTCCAGGTGGTGCGTCGTCAGCAGGATGGTGCGATCTTCCTTCAGCTTCACTATCATCGACCAGATGTCCCTGGAATTAAGGTTATGTTTAGACTCCTGGTCTCGAAGCATTATTTATGTACAAGATTTGTGTATCTAAGATGATAGGATTTTTTTTTGTCAAAGATATGTTCAATATCACCAAAGAATAGGCTATCCTTGGAAAGCAGTTCTGGTTTTCAATAACAAATTATAAAAATAACAAAACTACAGACAAACCCTTCTGCTAATTAAGCATGGTGATTAGGTTACTGTGAACTGTCAGAAGTCCCATGCTTTCAACTGATTTAAAAATTGACAGATGGCTGAACAGTAAGGACAGTGATGAAAAAGGGATGTTTTTAGGGCCTCACCTCCTGGCAGCAGGATCCACGCCAGCAGTCGGCTCGTCCAGGGACACGAGGTGCGGCTGACCGATGAAGGCGAGCGCCACGCACAAGCGCCGCCGGGTGCCGCCCGACAGCTGCGCCACCGGCTCCGAGCACACCGCGCCCAACGACAGGACTTGCAGCATTCTGAAACAGAGGAAGTGTTTAGATTCGTTTGGAGTTATTTTAAGCCGTATACAGATGCGTGTAGTGTGTTTCGTTAGAATCGAATGAGCTTAACGCGAATAGAGCAGAGCAAGTTCCTTCTTCGCGTAAAAACCGACCGCCGAAGCTCGTGATCAACTCACGAGCGTTGTATGTAATACTCGTTATACCGTCCAGATGCACAGCTGTACTGAGCTGTAGTTGTACAACACCTGAAAGTCATGATTAACTATCAGAATGTGTTATCTTTCAGCTTATAATCTCGCTTTTATGGTGACCTAACTACCTAAAAAGCGTAAATTAAATGAACTTTTAGACCCTTAGTTCCCAGTGGTCCAAATGGACCCCCAGGGGTCCACGGGAGACTCGACGGGGGTCTGCGTTGGGGTCTATCTTCACATTTTTGTCGAGTTTTGGGGAATATGGTAGAAATGTAGCTGCAGGGGGTCCACTGGAACTAGCTAAATTTTGAAAGTGGTCTATGAGAAAAAAGTCTGAGAACCTCTGCTTTAGACAGATTAAAATGAAGGCCTTCATTTTAATTGGCGGAGACGAAACTGTTTGCGAACACTGATGTAAAATATGCAATGAGAGACAAAACGTTTTAGATCAGACTTTTCCCCATTTGAAGGTTTCTGAACTCACTTGTCCACGTCGTCCTGCACCTCGTGCGCCTTGCGGCCGCTCTTGAGCTGCGCGTACAGCTGCACGTGCTCGCGCGCGCTCATGTACTCCAGCAGCACGTCGCGCTGCGGGCACACGCCCAGGCGCGCGCCCGCGCGCTCCGAGCGCACGATCACGTGACCTTTGGTAGGCTTTAGCATGCCCGTTAGGATGTTACTGCGGGAAGATTGACAAGATTAAGGGGTGTTTTTTTATTAAAACTTTATGCACAAGTAGGTACTAATAATCGTACAAAGGCGTACTTCGTGCCGCAGGCGTTTTTCACCAGTCTAATTTAGGGTGATGCAGAGACAAAAATTGTTTATAAATAAAAAAACAAGAACAAATACATAATGGAGAAAAATAAACCAACTTTGTGTTGTTTCTGTGATATACCTTCAAATCATAATCTTCCAAGCCAAAGAACGACATTGAATACTCTCTAGATCACACACACAAGTTCAGTTACGGCGTACTAGGGCTACGGCGTAGTTCAGCTACGGCGTAGTTCAGCTACGGCGTAGTTCAGCTACGGCGTAGTTACGCTACGGAGTAGTTACGCTACAGCGTAGTTCTGCTACGGCGTAATTCACATTATGCAACACCCGTACATGTCAGAGGTAAACAAACGTATACAAACAGTATTCAGAGCTTCACTCTAGAAAGTGAATGTCTCGGTGTACGATCCTGTTTTTGTATCCATTATTCGTCAGCGCTTTGTCTTTGTTTAAATGTTTAACATCTGTTATTTTTGTCTCAGTCAAACTGCACTAAGGACCTTCCTTTTCCGCGTGTTTATTGCAAAATATAAATATCCACATCACACTCGTAGTAAACCACCTCAGAAATTGGTAAAATACACTAAGCAATGGTGAAGAGTAGTCGTTTATAACTTTTGACCTTTAAAAGTTCTGAATCTCAGCCTTATTTAAAAAATAATTTGTAGTCTGTGCCACTCACATAAGCGTAGTCTTCCCCGCCCCGTTATGTCCGAGCAGAGCGGTGATCTGTCCCTTATGCAGCTCAATGGACACGTTGTCCAGGGCGACCTTGGGCCTTCTGGAACGTTCTCCGTAGATCTTGGTGACGTTCACTATGCTGACGCCCGCCTTCTCGTCCGTGGTCGTGCAGTGAGTTATGTTGCTTTCTACGGCTTTTATACCTGTGGGAAACATAATAAACTTTATACGGTACTCATAACCAAAAATCCATTTTAAAATTTTTGTCTGTCTGTTTGTTCCGGCTAATCTGCGAAACGGTTGAACCGATTTTGACAGAACATTCATTGGCAGATAGCTTATAGGAGGAGTGAGCTAGGAAGGATTAACTTAGGCTACTTTTATTTTAGAAAATGAAGTAGGGTTCCGCGCAAAAAAATTAAAACCCAAGAAATTGTGAACAGAATCCGATTAAAATAGGGAAGTATTGACATCCACGCGGGCGAAGTCGCAGGAAACAGCTAGTATATACAGGATAATTTTAAAAGGAGTGCGAATATTTCAGGATGTAATCAGGCGCATAAAACTGGACAACTTTCCCCAAGGAACATAGGTCGAAATCTTAAAATTGAAAATCGACTTTTCATACAAAGTGACTGGTCACGTGACTTATATTTGTATGAGAAGTTGAATTTTATTTTTTAGATTTCGACCTATGTTCCTTGGGAAAAGTTGTTCAGTTTTATGCACCTGATTACCTCCTGAAATATTCGCACTCTTTTTAAAATTATCCTGTATTTATTTATATTTTAATACTTATAATTTTAATTTTAAAACCCACTAGTATCGGGAACAGGATCCAAGTTACTGGTAGTTGGGGTCATGACTCTAGGAAGACCGTACCGTATCGAGGAATACATTTTCAGTATCTTTTTCAAGCCCACCGCGCAATTACAGCCTCCAGAGAGGTGTTGGCCTAGCCTCTTCGCTGTTAGGCCATTGTCCGTTACGAATATCGGGACAATGATGAAATAATGAATAATGAGCGCTGTAAGCCCTGATGCTCATGTCCTCACTGTCATTAGGTGAAGGTGTGAACAACACCGCAGGTCTGCCCAGGAAGACTTACCAAAATATCTGTCAATAATCTTCCCCACGACGAAATACAGTACAGCATCCGCGCACATCATAAGCGCTGCTAACCCGATGCTCAAGTCCTCGCTGTCCCCGGGCGAGGACCAGAGATCCGCCCAGCGCGCGCCGGTGCCGTGCGCCTCGAACCGCGTGATGAACAGGAACGCGTAGCAGAGGGACGAGGACATTGAGAGGCACTGGAAGAAAATGGTGGAGTTACGCACACAGAAGTTGTCAGAAATGTCGACAGAAATAATGAGGTTTATGTAAAGTTAATATCTTACTCATATAAGCCTTTCAATTATTAAAATAAGTGACATGAACATTCAGTTTCTCGATAATGTAATATGTCGAGCAGAAAGACATGAAAGACATTTTCTATTAATTATACCTACTCAAGTATAAAACCAGAACGTCACGAAGAAAGAGGCCCTAAAATCCATTGTGTAATCTAAAATCTCTCAAATGCACTTTTTGATAGTTTGAGGTATGAAAAAGCTGAGAAAAAACTAGCCTAGTTCTTATCAAAGTCAATAAGATAATTTTGAAAGGTATTTTTATAAATGAAACACAAACTTACGATGACAGTCTTGAGTGAGCTGTAGAGCACGGCCTCTAGCGACAGGATTATGACGAAGGGCATGAAGCTGACCAGGTACATGATGGCGGTAAACACAGCCGCCAGGCTGGCAGAGTTGAACAGCTTCGAGAGCATGTAGCTGTGGAAGAGATGGAGACATTAGGAGGGGTAGCGTGGTGGAAGGTGATTCTGTGTAGCTTTTAGAGAACTAAATGGAGACCTTATTATAAGACAAACGAGCCAAGTGCACTTGATGGTGTGGTCGCCGCCGCCTTTAGATCTTAATATTTATGTTAATTTTATAATGTGTGTCTTATTTGTGCAGAATAAACAATGTTTTCATTCTTTCAAGACCAGTGCCATTGCAACTGCATTGCCATAACAGCAACACATTGCAGCTGCATTGCCATAACAGAAACGTTAACATCATTCGAGCATCAAAAGATCCTTGGCTACAAGGGTCGTTTGATATTGCTAAGTGTAGGCACATCTCTAAACAATTGATGATAACTTACCAGAAACTAAGCACGGACAGTCCAAAGATGAAGAGCAGAGTAAACACAAGACTGGGGTCCGTGTTGGGTAGCACGTGACCCAGAAACAGGATTAGGGTCACGCTGGCGCAGGTCAGGTTCATCTCCACGAATGAGGAGAGGAACCAGGAGAGAGTGTGCCAGCGCAGGTCCACGCCCATCACTGACATGAGCTGCAGAGGAAAATGTAGATGTTAATTACTGGTTAGGATTTTGGTGGAAGATTTGGGATGGATCGACTAGTTTAAGACTTTATTAGAACTCCATGATGGTGGTACTATTTTTGCCACTCTAAATGTCATTTAATCGCATTAGGGCACTAAATATATCTTCGACACAGACAGTCCAGTATGTTTTAAATGACTTTGATGCTGTTTCATTTATTAAATACACGCCAATGTCCAAGTAAAGAACTGCGGTTTAAAAGTTATTTCAATATCCAATGTAGCATAAACAATTTCATTATTCCAATGTAAAGGAAACCGAAGTAAAAAAAATCCGGGAAAGTAAAAGCACCTTCGACTGACTTACCATAGTATTCCCGGTTTCCTTATCAGACACGATGAACCTAACGGTCGACGCGACCGTGAACAGCAGCGAGAAGAAGAATGCCACGATCAGCGACTGAGACTCGTACAGGGAGGTCTGGAAGCTGTGACACATAATACGAGGATGTTAGTAAATTTCTTACGGGGACAGAGTAATTTTGCGATGTCAAAAGGTCCAGAACGAGGAAGTTCTAAAAACAGCTTTTAAAGGATAGGATTCTTAAGGTTGAACTAGTCGCGGGCTCGAACTCACTCGTGGGCGTGGCCAAAAAGCACGCTATCTCAACGGACACCGTGTCCGACAGAGACAGTATCAGTGATGAGTAGTTAGACGCTAGTCTACGTCCACAACACCTAGTTTGCACGCAAACAAACACCGTTCCGTCAATACATAGGAAAACGAGCGCGTAAAAAATACGAAAGGTCCTTTGGAAAATCGAGTTTTATGAAAAAAAACCATTGCATAAATCAATTACAAATAAGTTTATTGAACTCTTCGATAATTGCGCTTTGTCGGTGCCGACTTTGTTCTGGACATTTTACACTTATTTTATTACTGAAGTTGCGTTAAAATTAGCAAGAAAAACGAATCGTTGTTGGCTTATAACTTTTGGCTTTTAGCTTTTGGCTTTTGGCTGGCTTTAATGGCTTTTTATTTTACTATTCTGTTTCCGCACAGACAAAATGAATAATGAGACAAAACGATATCATGTTTAACTTTGGATGTATAATGTCAAAAAATATCGACTAGCGCAACCTTTAGGGCAGAACAATGTGACAGAGCTAGAGAAGCTGGTTAATTTTCAATGGTGCTGTAGTTATGGTGCCCAGCTAGAGTTATATCTTAACTTTGTACACGGATAACTCTGTTCAAAGATCGCTTAAAATATAAATAGTCCCCTGTTGTTTTGTTAAAGTCGAGGCCAGAATAGAACAAACCGACCATTACTATTGAAAAAGAAACGCTTCATGGCTCCGCAAGAATGCCTATGATATACGACACTGTTTTCTAAATGACATTTGTCGTGGACATCCAGGAAAGTCAACAGTGATTAGGAAATAAACTAAGATACTTACAAGTCTTTTCTATAGCACGGGTAGGGCGTCTGCTGCGTGTACACAGCCCAGTCTATCTCCTCTTCAATCGCTCTCTTGTGTCGTGTGGAGTTGTGTGACAGCCGGATGATGGCTTTGTCCACGATGTCCTGGATCTGCACGAATCCGCGGAAGTAGCGCATGTGCTCCACGAAGCTGGATTCTGGACCTGGGATCCAGAGGCTGGGGGCAAACGGGAGTTTTAGTAGTGGTCAAAACGAAGGCCGTCGCATTTTATAGCAACATAGATTTTTGATCATCGGGGCTCATGGCTAAGGCACGGGCCAATCGATCAGTCGGTCCGTGGATGGGTGACCATCTTCACATACCGAGATCCCTCCGTCCTGGCTTTCGTTCTTGGATCTTTGACAGTCGTTACGGGTCGTCAGAAGTCCAAAAGTCTGACAACCAATCTTTCCAAGGGGTATCATGTTACCCAGTAATTGGGTTGTGGTGGTTAGATAGGCAGTCGCTTCATTTAAAATATTGTTATTCAGCTACATCCGGTTAGACTGGAAGCCGACCCCAACATATGTGTACATAGTTAGGAAAAACCTAGGCCGAGGTAGAGATTGATAGATTTTGGGTCATATACTAAATATAGTAATACCATGTCCATTTAATTTTCCTGTCATAGAATTGAAAGGGCAACAGATAATGTTATAAACAACACATACAACATTTATGAACAAGAAAGTTATCGCCGGATTCGTGACGCCTCGATAAGTTGCGGTGGAGGACTTATCTGGATGATTATTTCAGATATCAGAAATTATTCAACTGAACCTTTTATGTCAGTGACACGTGCAGGATAGACCTTTAAATGCCATAAAATAATAATAACGCAGGCAGAATGCACGAGCATTGATTACGACGCTAGCTCAAGACGAGTTGGCGATTTCAGACTTACATTAACTATAAGGCCAGGGGGCCAACCACCACCTGTTAAGGCAGTATTATTTTAATGTTACTTCAGTGTGAGAAAGAGATGAAACTATACAGGACGTCTAGCTCCATCTCTTTCCCACACTCAAGTAAGATTACAATAATACTGCTCTAAGAGGTGGTGGTCTAGCTCCAGGTTTCCTCACGATGTTTTCCTTCACCGCTGTCAGTAATATCCGAGATAAACTCAGCATGAATGCCATATTTAGCTAAAACCATCTAAAATAGGAATACTTACTAGTCCTTAAGACGTTTAGTAGTGGGTGCGTTGTCGATGTCCATCCTGATCTTATACTCCACGTTAGTAAGAGACTCGTCTTGTTCTTCGCTATTCAGGAACACCACACCTGGGGACAAATGTAAGTTGTTATTGTTTGAGGAGCAAACGAGTCCTTATAGGAATATGATGACGCTTATTGGAGTATGATCCATTCGTACACAAAGGAAAAACAAATTTCAGGTAGTCCTGGATTCAGTGTTTCGCAATACTTTTTTCCGGACAGAAAAATCTTAGAGGCTAAGTAATGCGCATCGTTTTGTTTGCGAAAAGCCTCATGGCTGACGTGGGTCGCGGTTTTCACTAACAAACAAATATCTTACCTTTCGTAGTTGCGAGGTGAAATAATTTGAAACCAATAAACTTCCAGAGAGCATCAACGCGGACAGAGATAGGCACGCGGTTATTTATTTTCAACTTTATTTTAATACACACAATGTTGATATTTACTTGACAGTGAGAACCGCGCTTTACTGCGCTTCGCCTGGTATATATTTACTAAAAACTGGATTAAGCACAGTTAATTTAAATTGCTCTGTATTGAACAGCTTCTTACCAGCAGAGAATTCGTTAACAATGCTGAGCTGGGCGGCCTCGTGCGTCAGTTGTTGCTCGTTGGGGGAGGGTTGGAACCGGTTCAAGTTGATACAGTGCAGCAGGTTTGAAATCTTTGATAGTAGGCCGCCAAAACCCTGTATGATATGGAGCATTAAAATATTACGGTAAAAAAAACTAAAAAAACGGACTTAAATGCTATTGTAATCTATGTCAGTTTGCCATTTGCATTTGTCAATTTAGTCTCCGAGATTAAAAAACAGACCAGTGCTGTGCTGCTGAGGAGTTTGTAGCGTCACTTCTTTTTCTCTGCTAATGCACTAGGAAGTGGTGAAGGGCGGGCGTGCCGGGGGACTGTCTTATGTCATTTTGACGTTCGAAAAGTGCTGAATGACTTTTGATTTTGGTCCTAAAAATAAATCTGCGCGAAAATGCTTCCCGCCTAACCGAATTTAAACTTTTTTCAACTCTGCCATAACTTCATAAGTTTAAGTGAGTAGAATACATCAAAAAAGGCTTTTTGTTTAAAAAAATCTTCGGAAACATAATATGTAAGCCAGAATCAAGTGTCGACCGACAAGCGTAGACACAATGAAGTTTCGAGCCCAAAATAATTCAACTGTCTTGATAACCCAACAAAATACACCAGAAAACAAATTTGAATTCTGTCATATTACATAATAATTGTAACACACAATACAGGGCATTTTTTTAATCACTATCAAAATTTTCGCGGGGTGTTCTACCCATGAATATGAACAACTTTTACTATGGGACCAACTCTGAAATCACGAAGAAAAAATCAGCGGATTCATACAAAAGTTCAATACCTACTCGACCAAAATGTATGAAACAGCTGATTTTTTTTCGTGATTTCAGAGTTGGTCCCATAGTGAAAGTTGTTCGTATTCATGGGTAGAACACCCTGCGAAAATTTGGATAGTGATTAAAAAAATGCTCTGTATATTAGAAGGGAATATGAAGAAGTATGTAGTCTTAAGTGGCAGTGGGCAGCTTAGGGCACATTGCTCGCAGAACAGATGGCCGATGGGGCGTGGCGACCGCGTACCAGAAGATAAAGCGTTGGAAGGCCTCCCACAAGGTGGACCGATGACCTTGTGAAGGCCGTAGAATTCCGCTGTATGCGAGAAGCACAGTGACCGGTCGATGGGACGATGTTTGAGGGAGGCCTATGTCCAGCAGTGGATGTCTATCAGCTGAAATGTTCATGGTGATGATGTAATCATAGGTATTCTTACATCCAAGTCCCCGAACTCATCGAACAGCCCATCCATATCGAAGTCAGCCACATCCACATCATCGCCCTTGACCAGCATCTGCCTGACTTCGCGGAACTGCGGCGCGGTCATCATCTGACGCAGCACGGCCGCGCCCGCGCGGTGCGCGCTCAGCTTGTCCAGCGCGGGAAAGGATGCGGATAACGAGTGGATGAGGGTCGTAAACTTTACCATTGTTGAGAATGTTGCGTTGGCCTGTGGAGCAGAGAAGATATTTTGAATACAATTGCTCGAAAAGTGGCTCTTATTGCACCGATTTTAGGCTGACAGTGTATTAGGGGCGTAGCCTTCATACAACCCGATTCCAATCGGCTTCCCTTCGGAACAACCACTCTTCTTAGTGTCTACTATTGCCAAATAATATGGTACACCTGTGTGTGTAACTGTGTATCACATCACATTATTATATTTAATACCAGTTCAATACATCATAAGGTTAAAAACCTACAGATTTTTGTCTGAGTTTATGAGAACTGAACAATTTTTTCTTCGTCTTCTCTCTCATGATAATTGTAGCTGCGCCACTGTCAGTGTATTGAACACGCGTGCTTTTTACTTTGCATTCCCGCATCAGTGCGGGGAAATACGCCACAGATATCTACAGTGCGACAAGGATCTGTGGTCGTTTGAATGACATTTGCAAGGGAGCGTTGTTTCAACTACGTAGTCCACACAAGTAGCTGTCTATGGGTGTCAATAAATTACCTGCTGTATAATCCTGGTGACGGTGGGTGTGGGTGGCGTATACAGGATCCTGCCCATGACGAGAGGTTTTACGAAGCTCCACACTATTTTTCCACCTTGTACGTTTACGACGTCCTTGTATAAGGAACGGCAGAATTCAGCTGAGAAACATAAGAATGATTAATATATTATAAGCCCAAAAAACATGTCTGAATGGCTTCTGAACGCCAAAATATTGGCCAGCGGTTTCTAAACGCCAAAATATTAACCACCGGTTTCTGAAAGTCAAAATATTTACTACCGGTTTCTGAAAGTCAAAACACTTACTACCGGTTTCTGGAAGTCCGTATATTAAATACCGGTTTCTGAAAGTCACAGTATTTACTAGCTGTTATGGAGGTGTTACTTACTGGGTAGTACATCGAGTTGTGCCTGGTCAGGTTCAGTGGAGAAGTCTTGTGTTTCCTGGATAGTTTTGTAGAAGCGGTTCGAGTTCATCGCAAACGGTTTCCCGCACATCATGTTACCGGCGCTCGCTAGGAACTCCGGAGCTGAGGAGGAGAATTAAGTTTTAAAAATGTTTCTTACATTACTGGTATTACACCGTCAAATTAAATTAGCTAGCGAAACTCCACAGACGTGAAAGAGATTTTCTAACCTAAGGGATAAGGGTCACTAGTACAAAATATCATTTGGTTAAGTTCAGCTATCTTCAGGCCAACGCGAATGCAGAAAGCTCTATAAAAATGTAGCAAGAACATGCTTCAAAGATTTGCACACAGGTGGATTGGGCGATAAATACACTCGTTCAGAAAATTGCAACCCTTGTATTAGATGCTTGAAGGACCACCGTTTGGTTAAAACCAGTGAAAAAGTTTTATTAGATAATCAAATGCGGTAATTTTTATTTCGTATCAATTTTATGCTATTGGTAGCTAATAAAATTTAATAACTTATTTGGTTACATAACATAACATCACGCCTTGTTTCCCCGAAGGGTTAGGCAGAGGTGTACCTATTATGGTACACCCACATTTCGCCAGTTATGTTTAAGTCCCATGTAATAGGGGGCGAGCCTATTGCCATCTACCGGGCACAAATCCAGACTTCGGGCTGCTACTGAGAAATTCCATATAGAAAAATCCAGTAACACTGCCCGACCTGGGAATCGAACCCAGGACCTCATTCATGCTCAGCAGTAGCGCTTGCGACCACTAGACCAACGATTTGATTAATTGCCTTCTAATAAGAATGCTGTGCATGCCAAGTGCTGTATTTACACAGTATTGACGATTTTCGATAAATAATATGTCATAAGTGTGCCTTGCTTAGGATTCGACCAAACTTTTATACAGAAGGAAGAAGACAAGAAGAAAGAAAAACTATTTATTCAGGTGAAAGTTATTTGTATTTAAAAATATCTAAAGCGGTTTTGTAAAACGCAAAACCAAGGCAATACACATAACAAAAACACACCAAAACTCATCTTCAATACATACACGTTAGCATATCTCCAATGGAGCTGAAATCCCTCAAGCTCTGGAACATTGGCTCGCTGGCAAGGGTCTGCCCCACGTCAGCCACCTTCTCTTGGATCATGGGGATCAGTGCTGCCATCTGCTGGTATTTGGACAGGACTGTGGAGCCTTCTTCCTCCGTCAGGTTCGATGCGGAGTAGAGTTTGGTGAGCAGAGTGCTCGCGACCTGGGTAATGAAAATCTATTTTCACAAGTTGTGACCAAAAATGTGCCAAGCAAGCTATTGAACTGTTATAATGCTAAATAGCATCAACGGCTAATAACTTACTGACTATAATACTAACAGTTTGGAAGAAATAAGAAAAGAAAAAAAATATTCTCCTTCTAATGATGTATGTACCCTTTTTTTAAAATAAATGTGCGAGTGAGCTAATAAAGTAGAAATTATTTGAGGCTCACAAAAAGAAGCACGTTTATTATATTAGAGGGTCGATTAATATTTTTAAGACATCAAAATGGGAATTATTTGGGGTTCGATTAAATGTTATGTCACATGCCGATTAAATGTCATGTCACATGCCGATTAAATGACAGGTCACATGCCGATTAAATGTCAGGTCACATGCCGATTACATGTCAGGTCACATGACTATTAAATGTCATGTCATATGCCGATTAAATGTTATGTCACATGCCGATTAAATGTCAGGTCACAAGAAGATTAAATGACAGGTCACATGCCGATTAAATGTCAGGTCACATGCCGATTAAATGACAGGTCACATGCCGATTAAATGTCATGTCATATGCCGATTAAATATCATATCACATGCCGATTAAACGTCATGTCACATGCCGATTAATTTGACCCGGTTTAACGAACACAATATAAGAACACATTTTTTTTTAAAGTTAGCTGCAATTTTTTGTGTTCCTTGCCCTAGGGGAAACAGAATCGGCACTTAAGGAATCACCACAGAGTCTACTTGTTAGTTTCCCGCACGCGATGTTTTCCGAAACTGTTCGATGTGCGAATTTGAAAGGCAGGAAGAATAAAGTGGTGACCTAAATGTAAAAAATAGTATCTTCGATTCGTCGTATTGATGAAGAACATATTAGCCCTCCCAAAATATTACATTTTTCAAAACCCAACTTTAAAAAAAATACTATTAAAAGTTGGGTTTTGAAAAAGTTTATATTTTGGGAGGGGTAAACCCATAGAAATATAAAAAAAAAAACATCTATGGGTAAACCGAAAATAGAAAAATCGCACGTGTCCCAGCGCCGACGAGAAGGCGACTAGCTATCGACTATTTTCTCGCTCAAGAAACGTACCTACAATAGATGTAGCTCCCGTGTCAGTAAGAGATACATAATTATGTATATTAATGGTTGATCGCTGATTGTTCACACCGCCGCCACGCCGGTGAGAACCGTCTCTATTGTACGTTTCCGTTTTCTTTTGTTCGTTTTGCGTTTAGTTTTCTTTGTTTTCAAGGGTTTCGTACATCAAAAGGAAAAAACGAAACCCTCACTTCGGTATCCGTCCTTCCGTCCGTCCGTCCGTCTGTCTGTCTGTCTATCTATCTGTCAAGACCCTTTTTCTCGGGAACGCGTGGAGGTATCAAGTTGCAATTAATATCAAATCCGTCTACGGTCTCTTGGAGTTCTAAAAAAAAATCAAGCTTTTATGTCAATACATATACGGCCATTTATGTGAAATATTTTGATACTCGCAAATAAATCAAAACCTCTAAGGCCATAAAATCATGAAATTTGGCAAGAAGCAAGGTCTCACAGCACAAGTAAAGGAAAAAGTCCGAAAATTGTTAATTGGTAGTTTTAGCACAGCACATGAAAAAAAGAACCTTTTTTGCGTTTACAAACCTACATTTGCATTTAGAGAATTGACCGTGATGTAGTATGTCGATGTATGGGAGAACATTTTTTCAACTACAAAGCTAAGTTTGTTCTTGGGATAAATTCACCCCAACTACGGAACTCTTAATTGTGCGTGGTCCGACACGCACTTGGCCGGTTTTTTTTTTTTTAAATTATGTTACTCCAACATACCTTATCAATAATCACGCTAAAGTTGAAGTTCCGGTACAGCACAGGCAGTACTTGCTTGGTGACATCGTCCGGCAGTCCGCAGAACTGCTCGATGACGGCTCCGAACACGTCGTCCGCAGTGACCACGTCCAGGTCTGCGGGTGCCAGCACCTTGGACATGGACTCCATCTGGCACACGTACTTGGCGATGTGGCTGTCGTCCAGCTTTGAGGAGAGGAGCTGAGCAAGGACAGATCAGACCATAGATTATAAGACCATAAATATGACACAGAAAACATAGGCTTTGTAGAGCGTCGTCTTTGTCACACATACTTGTTGTGCGATAGTTTCTTTCCAAAGCTGGATATGTCATATTATTATTATACGTAGGACATATCTCGGGACCCTGGGGTCCCGGACCTTTGGAAGGCGTACGCGAGGCCGAAGCCAACTCGCAGAGGCCCGATAGACGTTTTATTATACGTATTATTATTTCAGAAAAGAGCGCCTTAGCTCAGCACAATTATTACGTAACACACTATCAATCACAATCTGAATGATTTTGAAGCAAATTGCTAATCCATTGCTTAGTAAGTTTGAAAAAATTGTCTGCTCAACAACTTAAATAACGCAATGAATGTTGTTGAACTGTCAAAATGAAACCGATTCCTACAGTAAGTGTGTTACGCAATTGTCCCGCTGTTTCCGTTATCAACTGGCAACATTTGCTGCTGGCAACTGGTTCTTAGCCTCCATTATTTAGACGTTTGTTTCTTATTGACACAACTTTCCAGTGCAGTGTAGATTCAGTTCGGGAAATAAGTTGTGTAGCAGATGAATGACACATGCCATTATTTTGCTGTATTATGTTCATTTCTTACAACTGTCAAAGAATAACAGTTTGACTGTCAATTTTCCAAGTAACAATCATTAAGTAGTACATACTAATTCCATGGTAAAATCGTTACCATGAAATTAGTATGTACTGTTTAAACATCTCGTTGATTATGTCTTTATGTTTTATATCAATACGTTTAAAAAACTCATAATATTAGTTCCAACGTACCGGCTTCAGTTGTATGTGGCCAGCATGTATCCTGGGAGCGGCGATGGACCAGAAGTTCGTGTTGTTGATGCCGAGCGCGCTCAGACCTAACTCCAGTTCTTCTGGATCAGGGAACAGCTGTGACACTTCCACTAGAGGACACACATATTAAATTAAAGAGACTGTGTCCGTGGTAGGCGTACTATATTGGGATTAATGAGAACTAATAATTATGTACATGTAAAAAGATTTTAATTAATTAGTAACGAGAAGAAAAAGAGTGAAGAAAAAAATTAAATGGATTGTCTTTAATTTTAATTTATTTTCTGATTTTATGAATCGGCTCCAGTAGTTTATAATATGCCCATGCCCATCAATAGTTAAATAACATCCCAACCATCTTACGCTGATGTTTTTCTGCACCGCGGAAATTTTTATTGCAGGATACCGATATCGTTATTCGACAAAGAAAAATGTACTTTAAAAAAAATACTTTTACCTTCCTACATTTACTGACCCTATTGGTGACGTTTTTAAGAAGGATCAGGTGCGTAGTACCCGCAAGCGGCGTGCGTGTATGACCTTGTATGACCAGATGTATGAACGTAAACGAAACAAAAGGAGTATCAGAAAAGGCGTGAATTTCATGTGTATGTTACTCTGGGAACGTACCTTTAAGATTAACATCCTCCAGCATATAGTTCTTGAGCTGCCTGATGACGGCGAGGCCAGAGGACAGCGAGTCCAAGTCCCTCTCCAGAGATGTGTTGCGCAGCAGAGGGTGCAGCTCCTTTGTTATACCCTGCAGACTGATACGTGACGAGGGTTGAGGAGTTTTCAAAGAAACGTGACATTGCTGACAATGCTTGTCAAATTAATTAATTTATGATTTCCCATCAAAAAAAAAAAAAGGTGTATAGTATGCCACAAAAAAAAAACTGAAAATCCGTTTGCTTTGTGTAGCGTACTTGAATGAATCCAGAGAGAACGCTCTGGTGTCACCAATGAAGGAACTCCTAGTAATTATTATTATCTCTCAGTCTCGTGGAGGAACACGGAACATCCATTTATTTAATGCTGGCAAGTCCGGTGCGAAAATGAGTCAAAATCTATGTTTTTAGACATCCGCTTTCCGTTAGTTAACCAAAAGTGGATGTCTGTGTGCACGTTGTGTAATAAGGACACCCTAAACGCTTGTTCAGGGTGTCCTTGTTACACACCGATGTCCATATTGTACACGTTACACAATCTCACCTATACATAACATTGTTCAATGCATCTTCGCTGATGAACAACATGCCGGCGTCCACCATGGCCTCCAGTCGGCCATCCATCACGCCCGCCACGTCCAGCTTGCTGGCCAGGCCCAGGAGACGCGCGCCGTGCGACGTGAAGTCTCCGATGTGGTGGATGATGGAAGACACAAAGTTGAAGTGCCAGAACTCGTCGGTTTGGTATTTTGGGAGCTGTAAGGAATACAGTGCAGGGTTTTAATAGACTGAAGACAATTGGCAAGAAATAAGTATGTGTTAGAAACTTTTGTGTAATGCCCGTGAGTATACACATATTTTTGGTTTTAAAGGGGACTAGCTTCCCGCGGACGGGTCGAAGGCCGATGTAAGTTAGTTACAATCAGTAGGCGTAATGAATAGGCTTTACGTCCAACGACTCCTGAAGGAGATTCGACTAGGGTAGCAGACAAAGTCTGCTATTTAAAACGATGAATTGCTTCGCTCATTTCTTGGAAATAATAATAATTATGGTAGATATATTCATATTCATTAAATGCATTCCATAATGTATGAAAGATGTTATTAAAAGGCTAAAAACTATATTTATTGGCATAAGTAGGTATGGATCGAAATAATTGTAGGAAAGACGAGTACCGTAGATTGTAAAATTGTGATTACTTACAGCTTTTTCAATGAGTGTTTTGTTAAGATTGTTCTTAATGGCGGAGGTGATACCAGTGCAGTTATATCTCTCACAAATGACGGCCCATGTGCTGTTCAGAACGATGATGTCCTGGTCTGTTGGCTCGGAAATACTGCGGATCTGAACATAAATAATGATATTTACTCACAGATCATTAATTGTCGATCGATAGTGCGACTCCAAAATAAGCTTGAAAAAAGGTTACAAAAGTTGGGAAAAAATCTTGAATATTATTGTTCTTACTAAGATATATATAACATAACATCACGCCTGTAATCCTCAAATGATTAGGCAGAGGTGTATCTATAGTAGGTACACCTACATTTCGCCAGTTATGTTTAAGTCCCATGTAATATGGCGGGCGAGCCTATTGCTATCAACCGGGCTCAGATCTAGATTCCGGGCTGCTACTGAGAAATTCCTAAGATAATTAAGCAATATAATAAATTATTAACTGTGCATAGTTTAATGATTACGTAGGTACACACTCCATTGGATTACCCTGTGTCCTAACTCAAAGCGACTGACGAGCGAATGCGCGATTACGCGATCGTTTAAATGAATAATGACGAGTTCGTGTACACACGCGACTTGATTAATCGCGCCATATGACGACGGTCACGTTCTCGCACGACAGTCGCTTGAGGTTACGACACGGCCTAAAACCTCATGCAATCATAGGTATTCAATATTTAGCAATACACTTCAAAAGGCTGATTTAACTTGATTGTTTGCTCACCTTTCGTAAATTAACCTGAGCATTCTCAATATCACCAATAACACCATGATCATGGACGATCCTCATCAGGTCTCCGTGTAGCTCATTCTTCTCCAGGAGGTAGTCCTTCAACGGCTTCACCACGTCAATGGTGTGAGCTACTTCAGTGGACAACTCCCTGAGGTACGGCAGGTCTCTGATGCCGTCGAGCTCGTGGATGTGAGGGAGCTCGGCTCTGATGAGCTTGGAGGTGTGCGCCAGGACGGAGGCGAAGCTGGAAATGTGTTTTATTATTATCTACAATAAAAATCTTAAATTCATTCACTGATAGACAACGCATGGTCTAAGCCGCTGGGTCTAGAAGCATGAACTTTTGTACAAGAGTTCCTTATAATTCCTTGTTTTTATTTTTCTGATTATTCTTATCGTTTTGTATGCACGTGTTTCTGTGACAAATAAACCTATTTTTCTTTCTTTCTTTCTTCTTTCTTATACAACATGTCTCGGAATTAACGCACAACCTCTTAAAAGGGGTTATTGTACTCATCATTATGAAACAAATTTACTATGGGACCAAACGTGAATCGCGAAAAAAAAATCAGGTGTTCCTTACATTTTGACGAGTTATGCAAACATATATGTGGGTAACAGCAGATTTTTCTTTCGTGATTTCAGGTACTTACTTACTAAATTACACAAACAGGGCACTTAATTTTGATTGACAATTACCTTGACATAGTAATTATGTACATATTTATAATGACTTGTTTGTATTGTTTTATATGAATTTTTTATTTAACTTAAATTAAAAAAAATTTAAGTCTGTGACAATTATTATCATATTTATCAAAGTCGTAATAATTATACTTTAATAATTGACATGATTTTATTGATTATTTCTAGTAAATATATTATCGTTACGGGCGCAAACAACATTTAGAACAACATACCTAATTAAGACGTAAAACAGAGCTACAATTAGAAAAAAAACGAAAAAAAAATAATTTCTCGGCTATATCGGATGTTCCCCCTTAATTTGACATTATTATTTATATGTATTTAGGAAGTCCACACTATTCGTATCCCCCCCCCCCTCCCGAAATTAAAGCGAAAAATTGCAAAACAGTAATTACGTTAGTAATTACTGTAATTTTATCGATATAGATAATCGGCCTTTTGGTCCTCGTAACATGTATGAGAAATAAATGGGTTTTGCGCGTGTGTGGGTGTACGTCAAGCGCAGTGTTTGTGTTAGTATGAGAACCAATAGCAAACTCGCGATCTAAGTACGTGTGGTTTATTTGTGTGCGCTATGCGCGTACGTATTGGTCTCTTGCTTGTAGTGGAGATAAAGAGTGAGGAACAAGCGGCGACACGCGTTCTAATACAAATCAGGAACTATTTCCTTTCTAACCTCCTTTATCTATTCTGTGTTTTTCAACTACAATGTTGAGTTTATTCTCAGTTTATTTTCATCCCAACTACGGAACCCTTCGTTGTGCGTGGTCAGACACGCACTTGACTGGTTTTTATATGTCGTATGGTTAATTCGATCAATTACAAGTTGCTTTTTTATTTTTTTATTTGAGATATGTTTGCTCTTGACTCTAGTCTAGGTCAGAGATGACAGAGACAAAGTCGACGATGGAGCGAGCTTACCCAGAAGAAGCCTGTTCACTCTCACTTTGAAGAGATCGGGGTTGTATGCGTTCGGAAACACAGACGCAGGCAGAGAGTTGCACTCCTTTGCTGTGCGCATTACAAAAGACATTTGCAAACGCTTAGTGCGAATTGGTAAGGATGGTAACCTGCAGTGCGTCTAGATGTCCGATGGTAGAACAGGCGATGCTTATTGCTTCGTGCTCTTCAGATATTTTAAAATAGTAATAACCACTCACAGTGTAGCATTTCCGAACTCATTCCTGGACACGTTCCTGGCGAGACACTCCGAGAGCTTCGTACTCTTGGCG
The DNA here is from genome assembly GCA_947568875.1 of Fissipunctia ypsillon. Taxonomy (NCBI): domain Eukaryota; kingdom Metazoa; phylum Arthropoda; class Insecta; order Lepidoptera; family Noctuidae; genus Fissipunctia; species Fissipunctia ypsillon. The sequence goes on along the minus strand of OX387650.1, from coordinate 1,517,973 downwards.
TTAATGTCCTCCAGCAGGTGCACCTTCACTTGTCCCAGGAATTCGTTGATCGACTTGTTCATCTCGTACTTCGTGTAGTTACGTGTTGATATTAACTGTGGGATAGAAACGTGATGGGTAAGAAATGTGTAAGGCCTCGTTCAGGGGCGCGGTGCGCGGGGCGGGCTGCGGGGCGTCGAGCGCTTTCTCCGTTTATGGAGAGGCAGCGCGTGTCGATGCCCGCCGCATTCCACGCGCAAAAACAAAAATATGGTAACTAGTAGTTTCGTTTATAAAGGAGCGGGGCATGCGGGACAGCGGTACCCGGTGCTGTGCCTGCCGCGTCGTCAGCTCCTCTCCGCTTCCTACACACATCGAAGGGCACGCGGAGATGGCTGCTGCATCACCCCCCGCGTCACGCGCCGTGTCCTACGCGGCGTCGCCCGTCGCTTCACCCGCCACATGCGACGCTACAATTCAAACAAACGCGTGCAAAAACGCTTCTATAGGTACATCGCCGTATGTTTGTGTTCCCGGCAGCCCTCTCCGCGCACCGTGGCGCTGGACTCCCCGCGACACCCTGAACGAGTCCTAATAGTGCAGATATATTTATTCTAGGTAGGTATAAAAAAGATTCTTGCATTCACATACTGTTTAAAACCGAAGTTTGTGTCTTTGAGTATGTGTCTGATGTTGTATGGGAGAAAGTATGCAAGTGAGTCTACTGTTCTAGGTTAGTTTTAAACATATTGTCAACATTATGTGGGTTCCTTTTTCTATGTTAATTAATGTAATTGGTATTGTACCATTTTTATTAACTATAAATAAAGCGCATGGCCCCATAGGGTCCCAAGAGGGGCGCTAAACTGAAGATTTTTAACGACATCCAATACCAAACACTTTATTTTCAGAGTTATCAAAGTGCAGTTGTTTGAACAATGCAGATTTCAAACAGCTCTTCATGAATCCTTAAGTTATCCCCAGTATAAGATACTTATTATTAGGTTCATTATTAAACATCTGCATAATAAATTCCCTGCTCTACACTCGTCTTACTTTCACGCTGATATTTTCTTTAACCTCCCATTCTTGATCTAAGAGTTCACTTCGTAAAGCATAAAATTCTCACCTCTCTGATAGCCATGTCCCAGTGGAACTCGTTCTTTAGCGAATGGTAGACGTCGTCCAAACTCATGGTCTGCAGGTGGCACAGCAGGTTGTCGTACTCCTGCTTCTTGAACAGCTGGAGGTTCAGCTGCTTGAACCACGTCGTGAATTGGGAGCATACTGTACATTGGCTGGAAGAGAAAACATAACATAACATCACGTCTGTAACCCCCGAAACGTTCGGCAGAGGTGTACCCATAGTACACCCACATTTCACCAGTTATGTTTAAGTCCCATGTAACAGGGGGCGAGCCTATTGCCAATAAACGGACACTTATCCTGAATCTGGACTGCTAATGAGAAATTCATAATAAAAAGGAGAGTTATAGGCTATTAATTAACATCACTTAAGACCCTTAGGAGCCAAGCAAAAATAATGGACACTAAGCGAAAACGAAGTAATAGCGCGGGCGGGCGATGCAACGCGACGGATCGGGGGACGAGGGAGTTTTATTAAAATGTGGCTGTTATTTTAGTATAATTATTATTTTAGTATATTATTGTGCATCTTACGACTTCCACGCAAACGAAGTTGCGGGGCGCAGCTAGTGTTACATGAAGTTTAAGAGCGTGCATTCTAAAGTTGGCGACGTTAAAAATTCGCACGTTCTAAGGTTCGCACGGGTCGATCGAAGGTTAAGCTATGCTTGCCGTGGTCGGTTTGTGGATGGGTGACCACCCATTACATATTGAGATCCATTCGGGCCTCGGAAAGCACGTTAAGCCTTTGGTCCCGGCTGTCATTCGTAGATCTTTGATAGTCATTACAGAAGCCCAAAAGTCTGACAACAAGTCTTACCAAGGAGTATCGTGTTACCCAGTAAAGAAAGAAAGAAAGAAAAATATTTTATTTGGGACACGCACAGGAAGTAAAACAATAAAAAGTACATTAAAACTAACAATAACTTAACACAAATAAAACAAAAGGAAAGAAAAAAAAACAAAGAAGAGCTGTGCGAGGCCAAAAAGGCTCCTATCTCAGCATGATGCTGCGATAAAACAAATACCGCAGCGCTGATATTCTGACAGGGCCCACTGTGATGCCACTGTAACTGGGTTGTGGAGGTAATATAGGCTGGCGCTCCATGTAAAAAACTATCAGTGGTATTCAGCCGCATGCGGTTAGACTGGATGCTGACCCCAACGTAGTTGGGAAAAGGCTGAGCAGGTTTTGATTCTGAAGTTGGTTCCGTCGCCAATAGTTGACGTAAGTGTACTAATTTGTAAGGAAATATGAAATATAGCTCGTTAATGCACTGTGGTCCTTGCGTGTACTAGACCAAATTTTTAAAGTATTGCTATATTACCTGTTATTCAAAAACAGCGTGCCAGCATCGACTACATTGCTCAGCACCGCAAACGAGATCTTCGTCAGGGTTTCCTTGGACAGCAGCTGCAGAGCCACCATCCTCAAGTGCTGGATCTTCTCGTCTGTCACCCACGATGGGTTCTGTGGTGGTTTGGGTCCGTTCCTGATGAGATCCAGTCTGGATTCGATCTTGGATATGTCCGCATCGACCGCGATGTAGTCGATATCTTTGGATAGTGATAAGGAGTTCTCGTAGCCCTAAAAATTGCATGTCGTTAAGTTTTTTCAAATTCTATTTAGTTTCACCCGGTATTGTAATTGTCTTTCGGATTTAAAGAGAAGGAAGGATTTCTTTGTAAAGGGGTCAGTATAGTTATAAGATCATACTCTGTAAACCTACATTCTGGCAAATAAATGAATTAGAATTTATTAGGTGCAGAGGCTTTGACTTTTTTTAATCATTGACGATCAAACTCATGACTATTTTTCAGGTACTATGAATGAAACATAGACCACTTGAATTTGTCTGAAGAATGAAACTATCATTTTAGTTTTTTAGAGAGAAGTTGTGTAGTACCATTCTTATAGATTTACATAGAGATCTCTAGTTACAAAACTTTATAAAAATGGACACAAAAAATCCAACAAATCACTTACTTGAGACGCAAACAACAGCGGCGGCAGTTCCTTATACAGCTCAGTTTTATTCTCTGCACATATCTGCTGCTTGAGGTCGGACCATAGCCCGGTTCGGTCTGGGATGTAGTCGGACAGCGTGATGTTGGGTAAGCAGAACAATTCCGTTCGGTTCACATCGATGTCATGGAAAAGGCGGACTATCTGAGGGGAACAAAATTACATTCAATTAGTCCGTAGTGGTTTGGGTAGGTATTTATAAATAGACACAAGTTTTGGAACTATCTCAGTGCACTTAGTTCGATAAATCTCCTAAATTAGCTTTTCTATCGAAGAAGACAGACGCGCATAATAAGCAGGATGGTAATATGATGGTAACAGCAGCAGTTGTTGAAAGTCAGGTAGGTTATTGTATTGACCTTTTGCCGTTTTGTTAAAGAAAAACAAATAAATAAATTGAATTCAAACATTAATGCATATCTAGACTATGCGTATGGAGTATCTCGCAAAAGCATTTAAGATATTGTTCTAATAGAAACTGGTCAAGCACATGCTAGTGATACGGCAATAGCTTCGGATAAGATTTTTACAAAGAAAGAGTGTCACTTACATGGATCTCATCAAAGTTACTAAGCAGATCTTCAGCGACATCGAAGCTGTTTTCCAAATAGCCCAAGAACTTGGTAGCGTAAGGTCCGTTGTAGAGGTCCCTGAGGAGTTTCCACCAGTTCTCGCCGGCCAGGAAGCTCATGATGACGTTATAGCTCTGCATATTGGACTGCAGGTACTTCAGGTAGATAGGAATGCTCAGGTCGTACGAATGCTTGGTCGAAGTACGCAGTGCGTTTATGAGCTGTTTTCTGTGGGATGAAAGTAGTTTTGCTAAGGATTTACAGAGTTATATACGTAATTATTCTATAAATTTAATCTATCTATCTATTGACTTCTTGAAAACATTTCTGCATAAGCATAAATTAATTATGTATAAGCTTAAAATAAACTGTATCTGCACCTTTGACATGATTTATGACATCTTTCTACCTTTCAAGATAACTATTGATCATACTTAGAACGTAAATCATGGATTCTCAATTTAGTGCTAAAGGGAAGTAAGTTTAGTAAGAAACTAAATAAATTATGTTACTACACTTACCGTTTACTTAGAAATTCAAATACGTCTGTTACATCCTCTCCACCACTTTTCAATGTGTTTACCAGATTCATCAAACTTTTTCTTGCACTTTCATAATCTTTAACTGTAACATTTTGCACAGCGCCATAAATCAGACTATATTCCTTAATACAGATCTGAATTTTTACTCTCTCATCAGTAACTAGTATTTTTTTACTTGTATTTGCGCTTAAATCACTGCACATTTTATCAATGGCATCAACAATATTATAATTCTCATTATTAGTCCATATAACATCTGTTAATATATCAAAATGTATATTAACTGCATCTGTTGGTTTTCTTTTAAACATATATTTGATCACGTTATAGTCACCTTCGACTGCTTTCATTTGTTGATCAGTACCTTGGTATATGTTGTTAATGTCTAATGTGTTGATCTCTGTAGACAGTTTATTAATAATACTAACTATTCTAGCCAAATAAATATGTGCTACAAATTGTTTCATATTAATTTCGTTGAACAGCCGATATGAAGGACTACTTTCATTGAATTTGAAAGTTAATACTGCATCGACAATTTTCTCTAGTTTTCCTTCGATTGTATTCATTTTGATGTCATCCTCTGCCAATAGAGTTTGGTTTTTCTTAGATATTTCAGTCAAATAGTCTGCTAATTCTACAGCTTTGGTGTAAGCGTTTTCGAATCTGCTCGTAAGATTTTCCACGTGAATTGTGAAGAAGTAATATTGCTGAAAATAATAGCAATAGATTATATGTTGAAACCTCCAAGACAATCTTTTAATTTAAGTCCGACATCCAAAAGATGAAGGGGCAACGCATACCATGAACTTTTGCGACCGAAACTATGACGATTAAAAAAACTGCGAAATTGTGCAGGATATTTCGCGATGTATACTTTTTGTCCACATAAAAAACAACGGTAATAGTCATAATTACAAAATGTAACACTCGGAAAAGAAAGAAACTCTCAGACTCGATTGCATAAATATCGTTTGCGTAGACAGACCATAAGGATAATTGGCCTGAATACACAATAAATTAATCCAAAACAGATACTACATGTATAGATTTCAGTTTCATACTCACAGGTTTAGTGAATACATCAAGTAATGTGTTCTCTCCCCTGGGCAAGGAGAGCCAGTGCAGCAGAGAGGGACACACGAAGGGCTGGACCTTCTTCATGAAGGTGGCGTCTATGATGCTGCCCGCAGGGATGACCATGGACGTCAACACGGCCTCACAGTCCCAGAACTCAGATAGGGATGCTCGACGGACCTGGAAGTAATGATAGGAATTCATTTTGAGCAAAATGAAAAAACAAGACAACATCATCTTACATGTTCCGGTAATGGGAATAGTAATATGCTTACTCTTTTGTTAAATAAGGGAGTTACGCCAAAATTATGCCTCGAAAAATTTATGGATAAACTGGTGTAACTTGTTTGAGTTTAAGTGTTTTGGATTCACTATAATAACAGTCAAAATCGTCAGAATATTGGGACAATGTAATTTTCTCCGTGATTTTGTAGGCAGACTATTATTTTCTCAATACAGCTCTATGCTGTAAAAAACCTTATGGAAAGACTTTATTTATTAAGAGAAACAGCAACGTCTACATTTAACTGTCAGTCACTACGTTACCTGGCTCATAAACCCGAAGTCCCAGTAGGAGTTGAGCAGCACTCCCATAAACTCTGGCATCTTGTCGTACAGGATGTACAGCCCCGTGCTCCGAGTGAAGCCGAATACTTGTAGTATGTTTGCGTTTGGTTCTGTAAACAAGCAAACAATATTAGAAATAATTATTAGGAGAACTTAATGTTAACTTTCTGATTTCGCTTTTTTTTTACTTATGCAAGAATGGTTTAGATACTGGGATGATTACTGATAGAAATATGCGTATTGGGGTGACCAGGACACATTGCAAGACGAGCCCAAATAAATTGGGATGGGCTAGAGGACGATACTTGTATGAAAATAAGGGAATATAGAATTTATTGGATACACTAAAAGAAAGAATTGAAGTCAAACAAATAAAATCAGTGCCGATCAGGAATAGAAAAAAATAGGTTTGGCACAAAGAATATACAGAAACAGAAAATAATGACAAAAAGGCAAGGAATCATTACCATTAACTTCCGTAAAGTAAGTCAGCAAGTCAGTGGCCATATTCTCGAGTATGATGGAGAGGGATCCGAAGAAGTTCTTCCAGGCCTTCCTGCCGAGCAGTCTGCAGTCATCATCCATGTTGCTGACGGCGCACTTGGAGTATCTGTCCCAGAGGCTACTCATTGGCACGTCGCTACGGATCGAGGAGTCGTTCATCGCGTTGAAGACTTTATCGACTTTGGTGAAGAATTTCCTGCGACACAAGAAGATGAAGATTGGTGAGGTAATTAAATTTGAATAGAGTTCATATTTATCTATACTGATGTATTAATCTGATGGGCGCTTATAGTTAAAGTAATTTTGAGTCCGTCGTGTTAAAGGCTAGGATAATAGCAGTAATAATGTCGGCTTTTCTTTTTTGACGAGTTTCCATGGTTAGAAGTCATCTTCCAATTTAACTAGAGAAGCTTATTTTTACACTTTTACTAGCAACCCGCCCCTGCTTCGCATATATAGCAGAGCATATATATACCTACATATTTTTTTCTGTTGTAGTGTCGTATCAGCTGCGTCGAGCATGTGGGTCAGATTAAAATGTAACTGATGTTCATCCTACTTGGAGTATTTTGCATCGTCATATCTCAGCCAATTTACACTTGACAAAACCTTAATGAAGTATACACTTAAACGTTCCTCTTGAAGCACTCCGTCCATTTGTGAAAACCGTTTGAAAACCCGTTCGGTAGTTTTTGAGTTTGTCGGGGTCGGACAGACAAACAGACGCGGCGACTTTGTTTTATAATTTGTGGTAATAAAAAAGACCATATTATAATCTACTGAGGATGCCACCCAGCAGGTTGACAGTCATCAAAAGTTGTTTTATTACTTTTTTCTTCAAACTTACTTAAGTGCCTCACTGACCTGGCAAGGATGACTCCTGAGCACGGAGTCCTACGCCTAAGTCTTAGCCGTACGCCGCGTCACGATGCTTACTATAGAAATATACTATTGTGATCTCCTTCACACGTCGACGTCAGCGTCTTGACGTCGTACGCGGCATTCAAACGCTTTGCGTTGCGTCTCTAGTTACTTCGAACCATTGCAGCGTTGCGTCAGGTCGTGTCTAGTGTCAAGCGACACTACAAAATGGCGAGATTTAATAAAGAAAACGACGACGCGTCGTCGATCGGAACGTTGTCGCTGAAGTTGCATAGAGCATACAATAGGAGACCATAGCCTTAGTGCGTTTATCACGGAGAATCTCAGCAGCATGTACTATTTTATGTTATGTTTTTCTTACAAACCTTAGCATAACATCTCTCTCCGTAGTATTGAGTGCCTCCACAGCATATTGCCAGGCCTCCTTCAGACTGAGGCGTCCATCAGCAGTGTCATTGAGCACGTACTGCATGGCATCCTTGGTGATCAAGATGTCTTCCACCAAGGAGTCGAACATGGACGAGAAATTGAGGAAGAGGTGGGGCGGGTAGTCTGTGGTGTTCCATGTTGAGGGGATCTGGAAGATAAAAGCGGGATTGTAGACATAATAAAAAAGCAGGCTGCCAAATCTTTTTATCACTGCATGTGTTGGGAATCGAACCCAATACCTTGCGCGCGGTCTGTATGAGCAGGCGGCGTGATCAACGGACATCACGTCATCGGCAAGCTGTGGCGCAGCGCGGCGGCGGCACGCTCGGCCTGCTGAGCACTCGCCACTAAAGACTCCACCGCGTCGTACGATTTTCCTCTCTGATTCAATTCTTACTGCTCGACCGGGAGAGTTATAATTTTGCAACAAGAACGGCAATAGGTATATCAAGCGATATATGTATAATACAGAGCACTCTTTTATTGCTCCCCGCGCTAACAGCTTTATTATATTCTATACAAGGTGAATTTTTGAGACGGGGCAGTCAGAGTAGGTATCTTAACTGCTGTAGTAACAGTAAAACGGTCTTAGGAGACTGTCCTTATTTTTTTGAGAAATTTTGATTCCCATTCACACATTTTGAAAAAAAATACAATCAGCAAGAGAATGGGCAATTTTCACAGAAACAAATTTTTGATGCTAATCGATCCTGTTTTATAAAACGAAAAACTATCTCGGACCAACTAAGGCTTGAGAACTCATCCCATATAAGTCAAAACATAAAAAAGTATTGAAAACCATCTAAAACTGTTACTTACTTTGACAGAATTATTCGTAGCTGCCAGATACTCGACCCATTCGCCCACGAACGCTTTGTCCATGCAGAGTATGGTTTCTATTCCTCTCACAGCATCCTTGGACGGAGGGTTCATCTGCAGCAGTTCTGACATGCTGGTGGTGGAACATGGCCATGGCAGCTCAGAATTTACGAGGGAAATTATTGGTTCCACCTGAAATTTTAAATTCGACGTAATGAGGGCCAAAATTGAGGAGCTCGTGGCTAAGTAATAACAGCCGCACGGGACGATCCATCAGGTTAAGCTACGCTTGCCGGGGTTGGTTCGTGGATGAGTGACCATCTTTACATACCGAGACTCCTCCGTGCCTCGGAAAGTACGTTAAGCCGTTGGTCCTGGCTGTCATTCGTGGATCTTTGACAGTCGTTATGGGTCGTCAGAAGCCCGAAAGTCTAACAACCAGTGTTACCGAGGGGTATCGTATTACCCAGTTACTGGGTTGTGGAGGTCAGATAGGCAATCGCTCCATGTAAAATACTGGTATTCAGCTGCATCCGGTTAGACCGGAAGCCGAACCCGACATAGTTGGGAAAAGGTTAGGCAGATTGATGCAGGGCCAACATTGAGACAACAAGTACAGGTTGATTAATTTAGCATCTAGAGTTGATTAGATATTTTGGACTCTTTCACTATCGTCATCTTTAAGAGAATTTTGTTTGACTGGACCCTTAGATAATCTTAAAAATATATCAAGATTCACAGTAGATAGTGTTATCTGTGATTTAAGTAGTTTTTCGGAAACCGAGATTAATATCTTTCAAATCAGCATTTTTTTTTCGAAATTCAATTATTAACACTATTTACTCCGTGAAAGGTGCGCAAGGTACGTTGCGCAGAAAAACGTAACGCTTTTGAGTTAAGAGGGTTGTCACATTTTGCACCTCTCTCGCTCACACGGGACCAAATTTTTAATAATGTTAAATGAAAAGATGCATTTCTGAAAAATGTAATCAATGAGCGGTCTACAAAATAATATTAATTTTATAGGTAATTATTAAAAACACATTTTTGTTGTGGCATTTATTTACTTCATCTCAAAAACAGATCATGATACTTAATTACCTAAGTTTATTAGATAACACAATAGAAATGTGTTTTTGATAACTACCTATTAAATTAATATTATTTTGTAGATCGCACATTGGTTACATTTTTCTAAAAAGCATCTTTTCATTTAACATTCTTAAAAAATTGGTCCTGTGTGAGCGAGAGAGGTGCAAAATGTGACAACGCTCTTAACGCTTGGATTAATTTCACTCCTGATAAGATTTCTATACCGAGGGCCTTATATGTAAATCGATTCTTAAGGAGTAAAACATGATCTAAGGCTGGGTATTATTGCGAAACGATGCACTTTTAAATTTCCATTCTTTCATAAATCAAAGATGTAATAGGACAAGAAGTTCCTTACATGACGCTCGCTGCGTGTTGCTACACAGTCTGAACCGATGCCTTTTTGTTGCATCAGTGCTGAGTGCAAAATCTAGCTATGGATACTTACATCCGTGTCATCGCGCCTGATAATTTCCACAGCATCCACCGTGAGCTGTGGGATGTTCGGGATGATGCTGCTGAGTGCTTTCACGGTGGTCGGAGGGAGATTACTAGTGTAGGTGTTGTTTGTCAGTAATGCTGAAATTGTAAGATGGTTCGTTAGCATGTAGACATGAAGTAATGACTTCTCCATGAAGGCCTTAATATTCACCCAACTGGACATGGGGTTTTCTATAAATGATTACATAATAGACGTGACAGAATAATTATGCCTCAATCATTTATCTTGTCAAAGACATTTGAGTGATCACACTAAAGCATCACTAGAATATAATAAATAAGATGAAGGTATATAAGGTTCCATGACGTCATCAAAAGGGGACAAGCCTATTAGAATTTCCCGGGCACACTATGACGGTATATTTTCCTGTCAGAAAAACCAAACAGCACTTTGCTCAAACTAGGAACCGAACCACATCAGCCGCTCTAGCGACCGAGGAGTTCAAGGAGGCTGTAGCTTTTCATCTTCTCAAACTACCCCACTAAAGGAAAGTTGTTTGTTACCCAGATTCTTGAACCACAGAAAGTTACCTGCAACCAATTTGACAGTTTCATCGAAAATGCTGACGGGTCCAGCAGTTGTAGTGATCGTGTACTTCATCCTCAGCCAGAATTCGCCGCTCACGTTGAAAAGACCGTGGTCCAAGATGTCCAGAAAACGGAAAAATAATTTTACGCTGAAAAGGAAGAGTGAGAAGCGATTAGATTGTTTTGTGATAATTTAAAAGTGCCTGTGGTTTAATTGAAATAAATACTTTGAGTTTGAGTTTGTGAAGATTCAAAATCATAGTTAAAGATAAATACTGGTATAAAGTTTGCGGCAGTTTCTTGGCTTTTTTTTACAATGCAAAGAGCTTAATATCACTTACGGGATATCCCTGTATAGCTATTTGTCATTTTTGTCGCATTAGAACCATTATCATCTGAAGATCTGATTGAAGGCATAGTTGAAAAGGTTAACGAGTATTAACGATTAATTCAGTTACGCTTATTATTCAGCTTGCGAGTCTAATCTGACAGATGACTGCGTTTTGACCTCTTTGATGTTGCCGGATGTGACGATATCATTAGCAGCTTTGAAATTCCCGCTTTACATCCATTACAGTGCGATTACATATGCGGACTTTTTTCGGCGCGAAAGCTCAGAAACTTGGGAATTTAATACTTAGTCCCTTGTCTTAACGTACATTTTTTATCGATATAAAGTACGAGTGCACGCTCAACGCCCGAATAGCTATCGCGTAGTACACGGGTCACACCCGCGCCACCTCCACGCCCCCCGCTTCCGCGTAAGAAGCGAGCAGTTTTTGCAAAGGATTTTTGGTGGTCACCCGATAGAGCGGCTGCTGACTGAGCGGATGCGACGATTGCGCGATGCGTGCTCTTATCAAAGGCTGCCCGAACGCGATCAGCACACGTTGAAATTGTGTCATATGAACGCGCTCTTAGGCATCAATTATGTTAAGTAACATAACATCACACGATGCGAAGGGAACACCCACATCTCGATGGATAAGTATTCAATTAATAGGAGACAATAATACAACTAGTTTTTTTTAAAAGGATTGCAAACATTTCGTTTTCAGCATTAAAATATCCTCCGGCACACCTTGGAAAGTCAACCTCACTACAACCTTCAGACAATCTGCCCAGCGTTTTCCCAAACTATGTTGGGGTCAGCTTCCAGTCTAACTTCCACTACAACCTTGATGATTGGCTAATAATAATACCGGTGATACCACGTCATGGGTTATTCTCGAATTAGGTTAAGTTCTATTAACCCTCAGATCTACGCGAGACAAATTGTTTCTAAATACTTAAAGTTAAGTATCCTTTGATAATTCAATAGTCTATCTATTACCACAATATCCTGCGACATCCATACATACCACAACCTCAGACTCCTTTTCATATTGTTGAGTCCGAACCAGAACTCCTTGGCCTCGCTGAACAAAGAGTCTATACGCTTCTTGGTGGCCCCATCCATGTTGTAGCTGTTGAACTGGAAGAGGTATGTGTAGTCTCTGTCCAGCTTCACGTACAGGTACTTCAGATTGTTGATGAGTATATTCCAGTTTAGTTTTACCACTGGGTGTGAGGAGTTCCTGATGGTGGTTATCTGGGAGAGAAATTGAAGTGGGTTTTGGATTATGAATTTCTTTTTTACACAGCTGCCTAATACAACTGGCATTAGGTCGAAATGATGCATTGATATGTTCATAAAACGGTGTATATAATATAATTTTACTTAAGCTATAAACCCGAAAGTAAAACTTTTATTTAATTATTGTTATTTCTAAGTGGTCAATTCCATTTAGGAATAAAAATAAATATCTGTTTTTGGTTATTTTTAGCACCTCAACTCCAGAACTGATTTCAATTAAATTTAGCACTGTGCTTATAATAGTGTATCATTTACGCAGTGCTTAAACATTTATTTCGGTTAGTGAAGTTGATTAACACCAAAAGAACTTCACTGTTCTTAGTGACATTTACAGATGATCCGAATAGCTCACGTACAGCTGTCGAAACGGTCGAGTTAGCTGTGAGTCCATTCTCGATGGCAATGGTGGCGTCACACAGAGCTTCTACTAGCTTGATCTTTCTGGCTGTTTCTGGCGGTAGTTCCAAGTATTCACTCGCTGTTTCTACACCGCTGCACAGGATGTCCTCACCGTAGGTAGATAGGGCTTTGTAAGTCTATAATGGAAAAATATAAGCTATATTTGTGTCATGTTAGAATAAATCATGGTTAACTTTCCTCATAATGAGGTTCGCAAGTAGACTCTATAAGCGAAAAATCAGGAGCTATCTAGGCATGTGATATTTACATGACAAATTTTAAATTTAATTTTATATATATTATAAAATAATTACAATATATAGTATAACGACTAAGTTGTCAAATAAAAGCCCTCTTTCCCTCCTCCTCCTCCTCTCCTATAGTACTGTGTCCGACAGGTCCACAATGATCATATCTTTGTAAAACCTATCACCTAAGTTCACATGTGGAAGCGATAAATATGTATATTGAGTATTGAAGTGTTAAAGCTTTAAGTATTTTGGCGGTTCTCTTGTGAAAAAGGGATAACGCTATTCGTCTTATGTAACTCTATTTCTTTCTCGCACTGTAATAATGATGGTTTCTCTACACTTCATAACACGAAACCTGAACAGCAAAGTTCAATAAAATTGGTTTAATTAAACTCTTGCCATTTTATTTTCAGTAATTTACTAAGATGCACTACAATGCAAAATTCTTTTAATAAAATCGATCATCTTCATTCTTCTTCTTCTAATTATTTTCTATAACCCCAATTAAACTATCTTAACGTACCTTTTCCTCATTCAGGGCCGTCATCAAGAGAGTCACAACCACATCAACGTACACATCCTTGAAAGCCTTTGCCTGAGCTCCAGTGGTCTGCTCCAACTGTTCGTTGATGGCCGACACTAGGATGATGACGTCATTCAAGTACGGGGAGATCTTGAAGTCAAGGATTGGATTTTGCTGGACGATTTCTTTCGCTATGGCTCCGTGAAGTACTATTCTGAAAGATAATTAACAGCATAAGAAAATAATTATATTACCACGTAAACTGCCAGACAATAGACACAATAGAAAACATTTTGTCTGCCGTCATCGTGTAACCGCAGTGGTAGTCAACCTTTAAACTTGTCCAGGATTTACAAAAGTCGGTAGTACAGTATAAACGTTTCATTTAATTTTTATTTCCATCCTGTGCTATACAGATGTTACACTATTTTACTACATACATACAAAATATCCTTCACGTCATATGTTATTGAAAAGGTTTCTCTTGTACTGTAACACAAATAGTATTGCCATGCCATATTGGAATGCCCATTCTGGGCATAAATAAGAAACATCGAGCATTAGAAAGAGACACACACGGGTATAAGTGGCAGAGACGACTGTCTATAAAACCAAACTTTTTATAAAAATCGCTGTGCCGTATTTATGGCCGTGAACTGTAAGCAAATAAGGAATTTCTGAGTCTACTTACAGCATCTGTTTCCCCAGATGACCCTTTGCTCTCGCTACCTGAATAAGCTCCGACTCCTCATTAACCTGGAACAGACTAGTCCAGGCCACTTTAGGTCTCTTCTCCATCTCTATCCTTACGAGGGCTTGGCTGAAGTTCCTGAGGGCTTTGAAGTCCTGATCGATGGTGTACAGCTGGTTACTCGTGTCTTTGCCCAGGGTTTCTTGGATGAGGAGTGATGCCATGTTATTTATCTGGGAAATTAATTATAAATTTAAATAGGATGACTGTTTTTGTTAAGCGTTTAAGTGGTAAATACAAATTTCTATAATTGACAAGATTCAAAGATTCATACATCGACGAAGGTTCCAGGACCAAATCCCGACCTTAGATGTACTCCTTCGGAATAGAATGTGACTTCCGAGTTTCAAGACAATAATTTAAAAGTTTTTAAATTACCAGTTTAAAAGATAAAGCACAATCGCAACTTACATTGTTCTTAACTTCAAATACTCCAAAAGACTCTATCAAGTCAGTCACATAGTTCTTCCAGGCGTCGGTGCACAGCTGTTTTTTAAGAGACTCAGCATCTGTCTCAGATATTACGAAGAACGTTTGAAGTTTATAGACATCGCAAAACATTTGTCCAGGGAAATTGATTTTTGATGTCAAGATCTGTAAGTCAGTAAGAGAAATAGGCTGTATTTAACTAAACAGTAGATTTGTCAAAAGCGTTTGACTAACTATGCATTTATAAAACAATTATAAGTACTAATTACACCGTAATTTTGCATAATTTACCTGCGTCCTTTCAGCATCAGCCAAAGCTTCAAAAGCCTTGCCCACAATATATGATGGTATCCTTTTAAGTACTTCAACAGCCCCGGGGTTCCTCAGGGTAACATTGTAGGCCAATTGTTCAATATGCATGTTTATATCGATCACTTTGTAAGCACTCTCCATCAGCTTAGCCAGAAGTGTGGAGTAGAACAGTACATCGTGTTTTGTTTTTTTTGGAAGAAATTTGTTGATGAAGTTCATTACTTGGGATAAGCTGAAATATGAACCGTAATCACCGTGTTAGGATTGATTTTTGTTTTAGACGCCTTTAGTAATTTTATTATGGGTAAAAAATACGTAATTTTGAAGTTTTTTACTTACATACTGAATGCATCAAGCGACGAATCCTTATCCATAGCTTCTTCAAACACGGTAGCAGCATTATGGAATACATTAGATACAGCTTGTAAACCAGTTTCTTGTGCAGTATCTGCAGCTCCACTAATTTGTTCATGGCGTTGTTTGGCAAATACTTTGTCCATAAATTGGAGTCCAATCACAATGGCGTCAGTAAAATCTTTTATTATTTCGTAGGATTTAGTGTCACCAAATGTTGGTTTAAATAGATCCATTAGTTTTGGTATTCTGAAACAAACATGTGCATTACAAAAGGCATTGATGCCAACATGCTACCTGCACCTGGTGATGGAAAAAAGCTTTTGGCCGCAGGATGTGGTATTCCGCCGCTTTCGCGGACAAGTGCCACCAGAACGCACAAAGACTTAGTGCAACTAAGTGATACTAACATAGTTATTACGTTTTATTCATTAACAAAATTACTACTTACTTACTATTGGTACTTATTATGTATACTTAGGTTAAGGTATGTATATATGGGTCTTTGTTACCTGATAATAAACGGTTATATTATTATTATTATTGATGGTTCAAACAGCAGAACCACAATATCAATTATTTGGACACTTACAAACTTAGCTGTATGTAACTGAAATCCGCCTCTTGACCTTGAAAGATGGAGACCAGCTCCGGAGGCAGGAAGTTCTGAAGCTTCATCATACGCAAAACAGACGTCAACATATCACCGAGAGTATTTATTCTATTGTCTCCTGACATTTTAAAGTACATATCGCCTAACTGAAACAAAATTATAATTTTAAGTCTTTAAGGTTGACTACGCTATGGTTAGCTAATCATGTTTTATAAGTCAGCAGAAATATAAAGTCCAGTATCTGTTAATAACTCACCATCGTCACATATTTGCTATAATCTACTTGGAACAGTACATCAATAAATATCTTTTGTAAGTTCTCCATTGACATCGAACACAGCTTCTCCACAAAAATTTTCATGTGTTCATGGTTTTCCATTATTATAGTTTCATTTAAAGAGGTTATGCTGCATCTGTTCACGGTGCCTTTCAATAACTGTGAGAGAGAAAACATTTAGATCATTATAATGCATGTAAAATCGTTAATTGGAATTAAATTCCGTTTTTATTTACATTGTAATTTCTGTTTATGCTATTATCTTCCACCCATCATAGTCTGTACTAAAGTAGCAAAATCAATTGATTAAATTCTCATTAAAACTTCTTTAGTAATATTACAATTTACATTCCATTGTTTATTATCGTTACTAGAGTTTAATTTCATTTTTTAATTCTAGCAATAGTTAATTCTCTTAAACTCACACTTGTATTAAATATTACTCTCTTCATCTACTACTTTAAACTATAAATAATAGAGATATTTCCCGCTAAACACAAACTTACACCTTGGAAACTGAGCTCGGCATCCATGACACTCTGTGCGACATCATCGTTCAGCTCTAGTTTATCTGATACATAACGTTTTATTCTTCGCGGTTTGACGAATAGGTCTTTAAATTTTAGACCGTTTTCTGTAAATGAAAATATCATTATGGCTTTAGTACCAGTGTCATTATTTGTTTTTAGTTTTAGTGAACTGATGTGTAGCTGTAGGTATAAACATAACCCGAATAAAAACTTCAGATGCTATATTTATACATAGATAGTAGTATAAGTTTTTCTTCAGGTTGTAATAACAAAGGCTACAAACATCGTAATGTGATCTCCACCAGGGGGTCTACTCCAAAGCGTAAATCAAAAGTACCGGCCGAATGTTCGGACGTCTTCTACTACACTTTTTCCTATTTTGTTCGGTCGGTTCGGATCTGACCAAACGTCAAAATGAAGTTTGTTGAACAATAACGTCAAAATGAAGTTCGGTCGGATCCGACCCTACTGAAAGAAACAGAATTAAGTGTTGTAGATAACTTTCGAACTTTCGGCCGATTCTTCAGATTTACGCTTCGAAGTAAGCCCCCAGGTCTCTAGGGTCAGACGATAATAATAAGTTCAAAACGGTCATGCCACGCACATTATACTTTGAACTAAAATTGATGGGTTAAGTTTCATAATAGTTTATTGATGTGATAATCTGGTACTTACTACTAAAATCGATAAATGCTGGCTCGTCGACCACGTCTGCTAGTGTTGCCAAGAGTTTGATAGCATCTGGCATGGAAGCTGCTACATCCAGCACTGAATCATTAAAGATAGGTGCCAGCTTTCGTTGCAGATAGGTTAATCTGTAAAAAAATTCATATTAATAAGGATCATTTAATTTATTTTAGAAATGAATTTAATCTTCTGGATACGCTTATGCTATCGTAGACTTCGTCCATCGTTTTCACCAGGCGAGATCGAGATCAAGAATGGGCCCCTTTTTGAACGAGTAAATTATGCAAAGTTTTCTAAAAAGAAAACCGTGTAGGTACACTTACTTGGAATTCTCATAAGTGGGTAGTTCGTCAAATTGATTTAAAGGCGAACACTCGTTGTTGATACTGCACAAGAAAGACTGCAGAAATGTCATCATACCAGCGCTGGGTAGCGCCCGCGCGGGGAACCCACCTAAACAAATAACATATTGTAATACGGTCAGGATAATGAATATGTTGTAAGGAAAGTTTTAAGTATAAATATAGATGGCTATCCATAAAGTAGGGGAAGCCAAAGAAACCATGGATAAACTGTGTGAAAGATGATAAGGTTAGAAAGGAGGTGACTACGTAGGTCGAAGCCTTCGACCCTTACCACGTGCAACTCGGCACATTATTGATTTTCGTATAGTGCGAGAGTAAGGACTTCTGTTAAAGTCGTATTGTTTCATTTAGTACCTTCTTATTGAGGCTTGATAGAGGTGGCTGGTACTAATTGTAGTTTTTCTCATGAGAATGAACTTACAGTGTGTATTAACCTCTGCTTCGATCGAGGTCTTTCCCGATGACTTAAAAATTGCTAACGTTATCCCAATATATAAATCTGGAAGTAAGTCTGATCCTTGTAACTACCGTCCAATTTCCGAACTACCCGTGATCTCGAAAATTTTATATAACCGTTTGGAAACTTTTCCTAAATCTAAAAACTTCATAAATAATAAAAAATACGGTTTTAGACCTCATTCAAATACTCATTCGACAATATATGAAAATCAAAAACAAAATCGATGAAAAACACACGGCTTTAAGCATTTCTTAACCGAATTCAAAAAAAGGAGAAGGTTATCAATTCGGTTGTATGTTTTGTTATTTTTTTTAAATGTTTGTTAACTCAGTACTCCGTCATTAATTTATAAACCAATTTGGAAAATTCTTTTTTTATTTGAAAGGACATATTTTCAGATTGGTCCCACCTTTATGAAAATCCAGTTCTGATGATAGGATCCACGAGGAATTGAGGAAACTCCTCAAATATTATAGGCAAATATATAGCGATTTTAGTATTTTCATCAACAAGTCAAGCTTTTCATTCAGAAAATATCATTTGGTGAAGTCGACCTGACAAAGAAGACCACAGATGGCCCCGGGAATTCCTCAATGATAAGTATTTCACGGGTGGCGATAAGATATCTCGATTAAGATAGTCAAGCGACTATGATGAAGCAAATTTAATAAATGGTTCTGATGAAAATGATACCATTGAACTGATCTGATGATGAAGCCGGAAGGTAGGCACAGGAACTCTGTAATAAAACAATGTATCCTAGCCGTGTTTGGGCTTATTGGAATTGCCATGAGATGCACTCTGGCTTTAAATGATTTTTAACCGATTCAAAAAAGGAGGGGTCCTTTTTTAAATACTGTACATATTATTATTTTAAAAGACTGTTAGTTTTTAAATTATGAAAACAAAAACAAAAATATTCAATTAACTAGTACGCTGCCTTGTATGTGCCATCTAGTAGGTATGTTGTAACTTTTACTTTTGTATCCGTGTTGTCTCGGTTGGTAATATTCATTGTATTATGCGCATCGCCTACCCACTAAGAATTATTTTTTTGTGTACGCTTCCTATTTGAACATAAATTGTAAATCTTGTTTCTTAGTAAGTTAATTATTGTTAATTCGTATAATGGAAATAAAGTTCTTAAACCACAGAACACATCAGACTGATTTTTCACATCATCAACCTCCTGCACTTTTTTCAATTTATTTGCGGTCGGCGTAGCATACATGTCTTCTTTTTCCATACATCTCTATTAGTCATCATCTTTGATTGAAGCTAAACCCTTTCTAGCTATATCATCTTTCACACAATCCATCTATCGTTTCTTTGATATTCCCCTACTCGTAAAGCCATCCATACTCAAAACCTTCCTCGTGACATTTTCAAAAAACATATTACATACATTATCTAATATTAAATATACAGTAATTCTGAAAAGTTAAGTTTCGTCATCATCGGACGATCAAAGAAGCTTAGAATCATTTAATTGAATGCAGTTCTCGTAGTAGCGAACACCTGATGTTTGCTGATGAGTCGTGATAAACGCATCTGGTATTCACAGTCAGTGATTTATTATTCTAGTCTGTTTGTCGAGGAAAGCACAAAAGAAAAGGCGTTTATTGTATAACTACTTAAGACAATAACTTGAAACCACGCCTGTTTACCCCGAATGGTTCGGCAGAGATGTACCCACAGTACGCCCACAATACGCCAGTTACGTTTACGTCCCATGCGTCCCTATCCAGACTCCGGGCTGATACTATGATATTCTTGATAGAAGAACCCAATAACACTGCCCGACCTGGGAGTTAAATCCAGGACTTCATGCTCAGCAGTAGCGCTTGCGACCACTAGACCACCGAGGTAGTTGTAGATATAACTATACTTTGTTAAACTTGCGTGATAAGTACTAAAAATTTGTGAGAGTGCAGTCATCCCCACTAACTCCGTGCGTAGGTACTGGCAAATATTTTTACTAAGCCACGAACCATTCTGTTCATGTCTAAACGAGAGAAGATGGAATGTTATACTTACACGTGGGATAGTCTTCATTATATATGTTGACCCTAACTACGTACAAACTGAACATGATTGCCGACGCCCACACAATGCCCGTTAGTGTTATCTGTAAACAAAAGAAAGTGGTAACAACAGAGTTTAAAATAATGGACATTAAACTTTAAACCGCCAATGTATTTGAATTTTTTCAAGCTTATTTCGCTGAGAAATATATATGCTATCAAAGTTGTGAAGTAGTCAACTGACCAGTTTTCTTTTCCGTATGAGATAGTCCTTCCACAGCAGCAAGCGTAGTTGCTGCCCGCCCGCCATGATGCACCGCTACTAGTACCACACGACATTCCTGAAACAATACAAGCAATAGTTGAAATATATGTTGACAACATGATCATTGTTGTTAAAAAACATTAAAAAAATAACCTATTTGAGAAGAAAAGAAAATAAATGTTGATATATTCACAAAAATTTACACTAAATGATAATAGCCGCACGGGTCGATCGAAGTAAAGCTAAAAAAAAAACAAAAAAGCTATGCTTGCCGCAGTTGGTTCGTGGATGGGTGATCGGATGTCATTCGTAGATCTTTGACAGTCGTTACGGGTAGTCAGAAGCAAACAGTCTTACCAAGGGGTATCGTGTTACCCAGTGACTGGGTTGTGAAGGTCAGATAGGCAGTCGGTAGTCCTTTTAAGGCTCAAAAATATATCTAATGAAACTTGGGTTAAGATTATAAGGCAGTCGCTCCGGTTAGACTGGAAGCTGACTCCAACATAGTTGGGAAAAGGCAGGCAGATTGATTGCTTCACAAAACTTTACACCACTTGAGACATCTCAAGGAATTAGATATTTGGTTTTATAGGAATTTTATATTAAGAGATGTACATAATGAGTGACTGAAGACTTTGAATGATGTCTGATAAGGTGAGGATATAACTTACGACAGTGATTTAATCATAATCATAATCATCATTTATTGCATTCATGTAGTTTACAAGTTGTTACCAGTACATATAGGTTTCATACATGAACCCTGCTAGGGCACAGCAACAGAAATAGTTTAAAGTGCTACAGTGTCACAGAAATAAATAAACCACCATTACTAATTTTAACATATTTATTAGGTGTCCATCATTTGTTATTTAAATAAGTAACTGTCATGATTTATATAATATTTAATAGGGCATTCGTACCTTTCAGCAATATAACATAGAGAATGATAACTGATGAGTCGTGCTCACATTTAAGCGAAGGCATAGTTTTAATAAAGACATTAATAACACAACACAATATCAAACGACAAATAACATATCTCATTCAATTTACAGATTACAATTCAGTTTCAATTTCAACACAAAAAATCGTTACACCCAATTGTGTGTCAACGGAATTGAATGTTAATGAGACACTTCCGGCTCATACATTTAGTTCATATATTGTACAATGTAAGTACAAAATGATAATCACAAACAGATGTAATACCATTGTCACAACTTGGCATCGTTTTGGGGAAATCCGTAACAATTAAGATTCGCTTATAACTTTGATAAAGATCATACGAAATTGTTTAGGTGCGAAGTTTTAATTGTACCTACGTACTTAAGTGCCATCTAAGATTATGGGAATACCCTATCTCATCATAAGCTTGGAATCATCCACTGTTGAACCTTGGACCGCTGTAATCAATGTATCATTTCCATAATCACCGCACTTGGAAGACCGATTGGTGGTATCTAAAAATACCTGTTCACGCCTTAACTGATTATATAAACGGATTTCGATAAAATTTGGCACACAGGTAGACCACGACTTTGGTCAGGCTTTTTATTCCGGTACTAGAAAGTTCTCGTGTGATCATTTCAGTCATCCACGCGGGCGAAGTTGCGGGCAAAAGCTAGTTATTCATAGTTTTAGATTAGAAGGATTGTTCTGTAATAAGCAGACAGATCTGAGGAGGATACTTGTTTTAGTAGTACTTGTGTCATTCTTTTATAACAGGGACGATGCCTGGGTAAAAAAAGAAATTCTATTTAGTCCGTCAGTCAGATAATAAAAAAATATTAGACACGTATTTTTTGCTTATTTAATATTAAAAAAAAAATGCAATAAACATGGGGAGTGGGGGTTCGCTACGTCACAACTCAGTATAAAATCTAGCAAGGTGTGACATTGCCACATTAAAACCAATGTATCGCCGTAATCCGTTTTGATAACGTAAAAGAAGAAAAAGTACGTGTCCAATATTTTTTAATAATCTACCTGACGGACAAAAAAAATTTTTGGTCATCATTCCTATTACCGGTAGTTATTAAAGTAGATGTCATCGTGCGCACCAGTCTAGTAGCCTAATACAAACCTCCACCACCTATTGGCTTGTATTATTTATTCCTATGCCCTTCACTGTCCTTGGCTAGAAGGACGAAGCTATCCTCAAACAGCTCTTAACCAATTTAATTTGTGGTCTACGCAATATGTTTTCTTTCGTAAGTACATCTTTTTTAATCTTCATCTCAGTAGTTACTTACTTTTTAGCCATTTATCATCTTTTACACAATCCATCCAACGTTTTTTAGTCTTCCCCTACTCATATTTTATCAAAATATTTTATTTCATATATGCCTCCATGGGCAGTTATGAAACGGCAGAAGGTAGATGCATGGTTCCAATTGGTCGTTTCCTATGGAGAAGAACCGGCAAGAAACTACACAGTTACTCTTTTAAAAATAATTGAGAATTGAATATGAGAGGACAGTGTAGGCCTGTCAACAAGTACCAGGAACTTAACAGCAAAAAAAAATGGTCTACAAATCTACGGTCTATTAACCCTACAACGTTCTCACATTCACAAAATATAAAATGATCTGTGTGATACTCTGTTTGTGTCAGACAGAATATTTAAACGCTGAATATCCGAGCATTTCTTCCGGCACACGTGTTCCGTGATATGTCAAAGAGCGTTGTCCGGTTTTTAAACAACAGTCCCGATTGGATCCGGTGCTGCCTCCATTGTCAACTTAGTATTACTTCGTGTTATATAAATAATGTCAACAATTGTTGCTACAATTATCAGCTGCAAGGCCATTGTGATTCCAATAGGATTCGAAATAATTTTGATTGTCATTCAAAGCCGTCATGACCTAGTATACATTGAGAATGGTAATTGAGTTTACGCGTGTCTACTAACACATTACTGTAAAGATGTGAGCTTGAACAGGCTTGATGGTATAATATTATGTTATATACTATACATATACATATGTATACTTTAAAACTAATAATAAAGCTGAAGAGTTTGTTTGTTTGAACGCACTAATCTCTGGAACTACTCGGATTTGACAGCACAATTCTTGAGGAAGGTTATAACCTATTTAACATCACACTACGACCTTTAGGAACCGAGGAAAAGAAAAAAGTCAGCAAGAACGCTAAGCGAAAAAGTAATAGTAGGTACGGGCGAGGGATGCGATGCGACATGGTGCATCGGGGAACAAGAAACACGCGGATGAAGTCACGGGCAGAAGCTAGTCAATTATATTATGAAAATGCTCTTTGATTTTTTTAGCGATGGGCGTAAAACAATTACGCGTTTGGCCCGTCTTA
The DNA here is from genome assembly GCA_947568875.1 of Fissipunctia ypsillon. NCBI lineage: Eukaryota > Metazoa > Arthropoda > Insecta > Lepidoptera > Noctuidae > Fissipunctia > Fissipunctia ypsillon. The sequence continues at coordinate 1,494,103 of OX387650.1, read as the reverse complement.
GATGGAAGAATCCAAGTATATACGTAAGTGTTCTACCATATTTACTCGTATTTATTTATTTATTAAACATTTTGTAGACTTAACAGGTCAACCCAAAGCGCAACAACAAACAAGTAACATTTACGTAATATACGCGTACAGTTATAATTTGTTGTTAACTTATTATTGGATACTACTAACTTATAATAAATACAGCTTAGTATAGTTAGGTTGACATCGTGAGTTAACTTGTATGACAGTGTGTGAGGTGGACGTTTGCCGCAGATATAATTTTATGCAGTTTGTCAGTGAACAGGTCCACATCTTGGGTTAGTATGATTGAGTTGAGGAGCGTAAGAGTGCGTCGCGCGGTTGCGTTTCTTGTAGCACGGGTGCGGGAACCAGCGACAGCCAGCAAGAGCCGCCGCCGACGCACACCGCGCCCCCCCGCACCCCGCATGGCTCCTGTAGGGACGTTTAGGTTTATATCTAACAGTGCTGAGCGATTGTCGATTTTGTTGGCGAGTAAATGGTAAAAGTGCATGATTGCTTGCAGGCTCCTTCTCAACTCGAGAGTGTCGAGTCCGAGCATACCCGTTACAAAAAGTGAGGGATAAAGAAACGGGTAATACCCGTACTTCTTCTTGTATATGTATCGGCAGAATTTTTTGTGTAATTTTTCTATCATAACTGTTACATATTTACACATCTTACAGAATCTGTTTCAGTTAGAGGTCTAGACCAAATGGTCAAAGGTCAGAACATATGCAGTACAGCAGGAATAAATAAGGATCCAGAAATTCCTGAAATCAAAGGACTACGCACCTTTCTACATTAGAACAGCCAGGTGTCTCTCTTTCCCGTGAAACCACTGTCAAAAATCAACAAAAAATACTAAAACCGAAACTATTATGATAATATTCATTAAAGCTGCCTCCAAATCTTGTATAAACATCTTATAACAAAGTATAATATTATTTCAGTGACGGCCTTCGAGATGTCTCGTGTAATAAGTGTTCGTGTTTTGTCGCATCCTGTCACGATGTCAAACGAAGCTGCGTGATGGCCAGATGTCACTGATTACATGTTTACCACTGAGGTAACTCCACATACGGTAAGGCACACGTAAAAGGTATTATGTATGTATAGTCTGCTTCAAAAGGTCTGCTGAAAATATAAACAAACAAAATGGAGGTTTTAAAATTAAACTCAATTTTGAAATGCAAAACACCTTTAAGGTAAAATTATAATTGCGGCTTTCATTATTCAAATAATCAAATCAGAGCACTCAAATTGTAAATGTCACTACAAATTGGTATCCGCAGACGTCTTCTGAGCCATTTGTTTACATTTTCATCAGATTGGTTCTTTTGGAACAGATCCTAACCGCTCAAACGTCCGGCTCACGCGACCGTTTAGCTCTCTTTAATTATTTAAGTCGTGTGAACGACTTATTAGTATTGGGATCTTGGCCTAATCATAGTCGAACGATGCTACTTTACCTTACAATTTTACAAAGAACGGACCAACTATTCCAGCCATGGGGGCCTCATAGCCTTTTACACCCGACGGTTTTTGTTTAAATCCATGTTTTTATAACTTTCTATACAGCCTAAAGAGCTTAAAAAGCCCCGCGTTTAGCGTTTCGAGCGACACACTCACAATCGATCGGTGCCGGTTGCGTTCCGCAAAAAGTAAACTGTTTGGCGCCATTTTTAAAAAAAATGGAAACTCAAACGCTCGTATCAGCGCGAGTGTAATAGGAAAAACATCATCATCACGCCTGAGTAATCCCCGAAGGGTTAGGCAGAGTTGTACCTGTAGTAAATCATATTTTGCCAGCTATGTTTAAGTCCCATGTAGATAATGAATACCCATGTAAAGGCTTTATCCCTATGTAAAAAATATGGGCTGCCAGTCCTCAAATCTATAAGTACGTAGAACTCTTTGAAGGAGCTCGTCGAAGCTCGGGTAGTATTATCAGCATACCCATTTATAAGTTCTGTGTTCCGGTTTGAGGGGTATTGGTGAGTCTAATTTCAGGCAATTAAGATATTTCAGCTGTCACAAACGTGTCTGTGTGGTCCCGGTATTATACGCCGGGATGACCACATAACATCCGCCGTGGCTGGAGGCATGGTTGCCATCACACAATAAAAAAGAAATGTCCCGATTCATTATTTCCTAGGCATAATAAATTATATACCTATAGAGGCATAAGGAAGAGGGTGTAAAGTTCACTCATCCTCATACTCATCCCAAGTTGTGTCTGGTGGGCTACTGCCCGACGGTTGATGTCGGGATGTTGTATCTATGCTAATCGCGCGGTAAACTCTGATTGCGCGATGCAGGATTTTGCGTGACGTCAGTGTGATGCGTTCCAATGTAGCGATGTAGATATGCCGCCACATAGCTTTTATTTTATTTATCGCACACAAAAATATTAGGTTAGTTGCATATTTGCTGACGCAAGAGTCGATGACTTTTATGCCATTATGCGTAAGAAAACAGCTTCTCTGTTGCGCCGGATTCGGGTAGGAATCCTAAGGAAGATCTCTGTGAGGCCTGAGTCTGTTGTTGGTACTAGGGAGATTCATCCAGCTTTATGTGACGAGATGATATTTTATTATGATTTTTGACATGAATGTTTTTATTATTTGAATTTTATGAATCGATGCAATACTAACATAGTTTTAAGACCTTTGTAACTAACAATTATGGGCATATACATAATTAGTCTGAAATAAATGAGTACGATAAAACACTTCCATGTATAACACTTTACTATCAAACATTACAGATCTAATAAAAGCTTGTAAAAAGCAGTCAACATTAGAACAAAAACGTTGCCAATTAAAATCTTATAAAAGAGTTAAATGTTACTTTTAAAAATAAACTTTTTCATCGTGTTTAAAACCCGCTTGATTACCGAAAACTGCAATATTTTTTTTATGTTAGCTACGTTTCAAACTTACTTAGCAGCATACCGCGAAGTATTTAATACAAGTATGTTAATAACGCTAGACAAACACAAGTATGTTAATAACGCTAGACAAACAAGCAAAAAACCAGGATGAAATTAGAACCCGCATAATTCAATTCCTGTTGCAATACTTAAATCAATCTGTCTGCCTTTTCCCAAGGTACTGGGTAACAGGATACTCCTTGGTAAAACTGGTTGTCAGACGGGCTGACTACTTGTAACGAGTGTCAAAGATCTACGAATGACAGCCGAGTCTTTTGAGGCACGGAGTGGTTCCGGTATTGTATAATGGATGGTCACCTATCCACGTTCCGACCGCGGCAAGCGTAGCTTAACCTTCGATCGACCCGTGCGGCTGTTATGATTTAGTCACGACGAGCCTCTCCATCAATCCTTAGGTATGTGCAGATATTTCTAAACTTATTTACTCGGTACATAGAGCAAAGATCACAACATAATTTTGCACTCAAGTTTTGTGTTTTTTTTAACGCGTTTTTCGCCCTCTTTTTTATTTATTAGAATTAGTATATGTAGGTATAGTTTTTCTGCTTAGCAGGAGTTCGATATACAAGTCGGACTAAGTGGTACTTATTTGATTTTTACTTCCGGTGATTCAAACTTTATTACGTTTTTTGCTAATGGCGGCGCTGTTTTACGTTTAATGTTCCCACTACTGGGACACAGGACAGGCCTCCACTTTTCGAGAGCGAGTGGGCCGTAACCCACCACGCGGGCCCAGTGCGGGTTGGTATGTCTCATATCTTCGGATTTTTGGTTCTAACACATGCCGGATTCCTCACGACGATTTCCTTCACCGTTTTGAGAGCAGTGGTGATGAAATTATTTATACAAAGTGAAGCGCCTGTTTGGGTTCGAACATTATCATAAAATTATTTAATTTATTTGCTTTATGGTATGTTACAAGATATTGGATTAGATACCTACACTGTATTATCACCATAAGAGGTGTGCAAATTTTGTTTCGATAAATGTGCAGTCTTTAAAATATTGTCATACAAAATAAATGGAGAACATCATAAAAATTGCTTTTTATGTTAATCATAATTAAATACATAACTTTGTTACTAGCATAGTAAGTAAATCTAACTGTTTGATGGCTGCGTTATTGATTATTTGGTCACGTCCCGGTCGTACTACGATAACACGTCCTCACATCGTCACGTACCTACTGTGAGCTATTCGAAATTAGATCGAATATTGCAGATTTTGTTACAATTCAAAAGATTAACGTTTTCTAGTGAAATGAATTAATTAATATATTTAAATAAAACTGAAAAAGATGAAGTATCAGACCTTTGTGCTCTGCTATCTTTATGTATTTTTTATAATAATGTAGCGTACTTTGTGTTCATAAAATAAATAGACGAACACAGTTCCATTACTGAAAGGTAACTGAGGCAAGGATAATTAAATAATTAATTAATTAGTAATGTTATGAAAAAGACGGTGAAAAGTAATCTTAACCCTAATCACCTCACACTTCAGGTTCGATTGATAACCAGCGTCAGGCACCAGTTGTCTGGCTTTTTTCAACTTAATCGGTCCATTAGATTCGAAGCAAATTAGCTGTGATAGACAGATAGACGGACAGACATACAGACAGATACACAAGTGATCCTATGAAGGTTCCGTTTTTTATTGTTGAGGTACGGAACCCTAAAATAAAAAAGGGGAAAGTGGTCATTGGGCAGCAAAAAATTTGTCCACATTGCTGTCAATGGGAAAAGTGGCCAAGAGACTAGCAGCATTGCCACGTTGGATGGCAATGCTGATTATTTGGGCTCAAATAGGCCAGCCTTCTGGTCCCGCGAAGATTCGAATGTTTTATTATATACTTTTATATTTTAGTTTTAGCTTGTTATTGTAATTAAGTTCTATACAAATAAATGCTTAAAGAAATAAAAATTAAAAAATTATAATTAATAATACATGGGTACTTATTATTTCATAATTACGCAAGAATGAATTACCACTAAAATAAAACTTGTTGAATGTCAGTCATAAAAATATAGCAAATGAACTAAGATCCGCAGCGGACGCGCTCAGCTGTGGCAGTATGTGGTACTTACGTTGTTTTTATTGTACTTACGCACAAATAAAATAATTGTACCTGCTTTTAAATAGCGTTATGTTGTCTGTGGAAGATTCCAAGTTTTTTGGGCGAACAAATACGAACGTTTTGGAAGACTATTTTGTCAATTCGTCTGAAGGATTTTGTAATGTTTTCTCTCACCTGTGAAACTTCAAATTATTAGAAAAACAAGCTGTGCCCCGCGACTTCGTTCGCGTGGAAGGCTTAAGATACACAATATAGAAAAATAACAGCCACATTTTAATAACAAACATTTTAATTCAATCATGATTCTAAAGACACGTAGCGCCATCTATTACCATAAGAACGTTACTGTTGTTTTCCTCGGGAACAGTACTTTTTTTCGGGATGAAAGGTACCCTATGTCCGCTTCTGTACACCTGACAACGAGTATGCAGAATTTTAGGATGATCAGTTCAGTGGTTTAGGCGTGAAAAGGTAACAAACAAACTTACTTTCGCATTTATAATATTAGTTAGGATATTTATTTAAGTAATAAAAGATGACCTAGATGTGCCCACGAATACCTGCAGATGACTAAATACCTAATCTTCACGACTGTTCTCAACGGCTCTAACTGCGAGATTATTTTTATTTTTCGTGATAAAAACTACTAAATTCTGTAATCAATCACTTTTCCCAACTTTCCCACATTCGGTTTTGAAGCGAAGCTCTGAACTGAAAACATACCATTTTAGATTTACACAAATTCAAATTTTCTTACATTTTTTGCAACTTGCAGGCCTGTATTAGGTTGTATGTTGATTAAAATATGATTCGCGACCGTAACAAACATGTATTAACAGAATTATAATCATTAAAGTCATACAACTCTCTACAGGGAATAATTGAGCCAAGCTAACATAGTAGCTGGGACGTTTGACTGAAAGCCCAAGTAATCATATTGCATGAATATTTCATGAAATCTTGTCGTTTGAGGATTATACTAAGTTAAGGAGTTGTATTACTGATTCTAATGATTATAATTCTGAAAATACATATTTATTACGGCCGCGAATCATACTTTAATCCACATACACCCAGACAGTAAGCAGCAAATTGCAAAAATCGTAAGAAAATTTGAATTTCGCGGGCTACCTTAGCGCTTCCCCTTAAGTTTAATGAGTTCGGTACTTCCGTATTAAAATATATATTTTGCTAAATCACACTAGCTACATTGTTTAGATCCAATACATCATCATTCATTACTCCAAATTGGTGCAAGCTATAATACTATATCTACATTAAATTAAGCTCAACACGTACAAATCAGCGTACTTTTCAACAGCGATCACAGCGTATAACAAGCTATCATTACCACCAGTAATTTTACAAGTGGATAAGCAGAATGATTGCTGTGTGAACGATGATTTTTATTTTTCACAGGAAACTCGTGTATTTCTATATCTCACGTAATTAGTGATCTGGTGAGGTACCGAAATAAAGGCGCTGCTCCACAGCAGCCGACGGATACGCGCGTGTAGTTAGCTTCGCTTTGTATGAAGATTCTTGCGCGATCGTCCGCTGCGACCGCTGCACCGTGCAGCTAATGTGGCACACAAGCGCACCGTGCAGCTAATGTGGCACACAAGCGCACCGTGCAGCTAATGTGGCACACAAGCGCACCGTGCAGCTAATGTGGCACACAAGCGCACCGTGCAGCTAATGTGGCACACAAGCGCACCGTGCAGCTAATGTGGCACACAAGCGCACCGTGCAGCTAATGTGGCACACAAGCGCACCGTGCAGCTAATGTGGCACACAAGCGCACCGTGCAGCTAATGTGGCACACAAGCGCACCGTGCAGCTAATGTGGCACACTAGTGCACCGTGCAGCTAATGTGGCACACAAGTGCATCGTGCAGCTAATGTGGCACACAAGCGCACCGTGCAGCTAATGTGGCACACAAGCGCACCGTGCAGCTAATGTGGCACACAAGCGCACCGTGCAGCTAATGTGGCACACAAGCGCACCGTGCAGCTAATGTGGCACACAAGCGCACCGTGCAGCTAATGTGGCACACAAGCGCACCGTGCAGCTAATGTGGCACACAAGCGCACCGTGCAGCTAATGTGGCACACAAGTGCATCGTGCAGCTAATGTGGCACACAAGCGCACCGTGCAGCTAATGTGGCACACAAGCGCACCGTGCAGCTAATGTGGCACACAAGCGCACCGTGCAGCTAATGTGGCACACAAGCGCACCGTGCAGCTAATGTGGCACACAAGCGCACCGTGCAGCTAATGTGGCACACAAGCGCACCGTGCAGCTAATGTGGCACACAAGCATAAGCAAAATGTCAACTTGAGTAAAGCGATAGATTTTTCCTGGTTTTAAAAAGCTTATTCAAGTTATCAGCAAATCTTTAAGAACTAGATAAAAAAAAGCATACAAATACAAAAATACAAAAATGTTTATTTCTTGACCATAGTTGTTTACATTTTGTTGTTGAATGGCGCCTCCTTTTACGCATATTATAATGCCTGTGTTAGAAAACGCCGCTCTTTCTGAAGACTAAAGGTCATAATAAAAAAGCTACGACTTTTACAAAAGATATTTATGGTATGTATATTCGCATATGAAGTAGGAGGGGTGTGGGGGTGTGTGTGTGAGAGTGGTGTGGGGGTGTGTGTGTGAGAGTGGTGTGGTTGAAGGAGTGACTCAGTATATGTGTATGTAAATGGCTTTATCCAGTCTGTTAATATTTGTTTACATTCATGTAGATCGTTGGGATATATATGTATATGTTTGTTCACCCTATTATACAGTTAGTAAGCATGACGTTTGGGGTTTTGATTAAGATAATTAAATAAAAAAGCATTTTTTTTAATGTTGTCAGAGCTCGTCTTGCTGAAATGACACGCCCCATTGCTTAAATTAGTCTATACGTAGACCGGTACACTACAGTACATGCGGTACTTAGTGGGGCGCGTCATTTCAGGTTAGACGAGCTCTACATGTTTAAATTCAACAGAACAGGTCTAACATAACATAACATCACGCCTTGTTTCCCCGGAGGGTTAGGCAGAGGTGAACCTATACAGTACACCCACATTTCGCCAGTGCCTGACTGCCTCGTTGGTCTAGTGGTCGCAAGCGCTACTGCTGAGTATGAGGTCCCGGGTTCGATTCCCAGGTCGGGCAGTGTTATTGGGTTTTTCTATCTGGAATTTCTCAGTAGCAGCCCGGAGTCTAGATTTGTGCCCGGTTGATGGCAATAGGCTCGCCTCCTATTACATGGGACTTAAATATAACTGGCGAAATGTGGGGTGTAATGTACAGGTTCACCTCTGCCTAACCCTTCGGGGAAACAAGAACAGGTCTAAATTTGTTTATTATTAAATGATTAACTAGCACTGAATGTACTAGCAGACTCAGAACAGGAGTGACCTCATTGCATCTTTTATTATTAATTAGATAAGTATTAGGTAGTTATGTAATCTGTTATGAACTCTATTCATAGTCATTTTTATGTGTCCACTCAGGTTGGCTACTAGTATTTTTTTAAATTATTAAGTATTTCTATATTTTAATTTAAAACAGTGTCCGTGGAGTTTCTTGCCCGTTTTTCTCCATAGGAACCTACTACTCTTTGGAATGGGCAACTATCTTCATCTTTTTAACTGACCGATTTCTTTACAATTCAAAAGTGCCTGTAAATGGTTTAATTGAAATAAATCCATGCCAGTGGTATATAAACTCACACCTTATTCCCATGGGGGTAGGCAGGAATACGGAACGCCACTTCTATGCTGCTTCTATGCACTTGAACGCCGCTGCTATGGTACTTACATACTTCTTTTGCTTCGTTAACGTTCATACACTGTCTGAAGAACATCACCAATAGGGTCCGTACTTCAGTACTTCACTCCCGGCGTTTCCACTCACATCTCATTTCGTTTATCTAATCTTTATGTGTTTTTTTTTATAGATATCTAGACAATTTTGTAAAGATTTTTGCTAATCAATCGGCTGTTGTTAAATGAATCTCTTCATACAACGACTGTTATCGTGACCCAAGTTATAATAAAACTTAATTAGGTTGATCACAACACGCGATGGCTGGTAGCTTGTCAGGTCATGGCAGATTATACATAAATAATTAATTTCGTGGCTAAATGATAACAGCCGCACGAGACGATCGAAGGTTAAGCTACGCTTGCCACGGTCGGTTCGTGGATGGGTGAGACCATCAATTACATATCGAGACGCCTCCGTACCTCGGAAAGCACGTTAAGCCGTTGGTGCCGGCTATCATTCGTAGATCTTTGACAGTCGTTACGGGTCGTCAGAAGCCCGAAAGTCTGACAACTAGTCTTAGCAAGGGGTATCGTGTTACCCAGTAACTGGGTTGTGGAGGTCAGATAGGTTTTAGTCCATGTAGGCGACCACTGGAAGCCGACAGATTGACATAAATAATTAATGAAGTACAATTTATAAGTATTAGTACGTACATAGTCCACCAACCCGCACTGGGCCCGCGTGGTGGATTCATGCCCACTCTCTCTCACAGAGAGGACGCCTGTGTCCCAGCAGTTCAACAAACTTCACGAATGGTAGCTAAAACCTATGAAACTTAAACGTCACAAGATCGCAATTTGTAGTTTTTAGCAAATAATAGGATGACGCTACCGCAACTTAATCACATTTTAAAACAGCGATCAACAAAATTCTTTTCCTGGAAAAACGCTGACGCTCACGCCACACGCCACGCTGACGCTCACGCCACACGCCACACGCCACGCTGACGCTCACGCCACACGCCACGCTGACGCTCACGCCACACGCCACGCTGACACTCACGCCACACGCCACACGCCACGCTGACGCCACACGCCACGCTCACGCCACACGCCACACGCCACGTTCACGCCACACGCCACGCTCACGCCACACGCCACACGCCACGCTCACGCCACACGCCACACGCCACGCTCACGCCACACGCCACACGCCACGTTCACGCCACACGCCACGCTCACGCCACACGCCACACGCCACGCTGACGCTCAAGACTGCTCATCAGAATCGAAATCCTTTTTTTGTGTTGAAAATAAACCAAACATAATATAAATTATTTGATTTCACACGAACCTACATAACCACTTATGAAACATCAGAAGCTAGGTGCACGCTCCCAATGATCGTTTGTTTGAAAGGTGACTTGATCGACATTGTCCTACTCTCAATCAAGTTACCATTCAAACAAAAAAAAAATCAAAGCCGTTTGGGAGCTACGATGCCACAGACAGACACAAAGATGCACAGATTAAACTTATAACACCCCTCTGTTTTCGTCGGGGGCTAAAAATTATTGGCTTTTACAAGGTTTTCAAATTAACTGAAGGGAAGAGAGGACAATGTGGGCCTGACAAAGAGTCCCAGGGACCATCGATCTAATCGACAAACAAAACTTTGAACCTTTATCATAATCTGTTTTTTTTTCTTTAAAAAACCATCAAACGTTTAGAGTTACTGTGTCGTTTACTTACCTACATTTATATCCATAGAGTTATTTCATAGCGGTCAGTTAATTATCATCTACAGTATTTCGCCTTTAGGTTGATTATGCTATGTCACCTTTTGCCTGTAGGTAATGTGTGAAATCTATTTAACTGTTGTAATGTTTTGTTTGTGTATTTCTTTGTCAAATGTTAACGACTTTTGTAGAAAGTGTTGCAATCGAAGTGTCAACGGCTTTACATGTCGGAAGGGTCAGGGTGCACCAAAGTATAATTCGTGGAATAAAACGCATAATGTAAAGAAATGTCTTTCTGTGTCCAAGTCATCCCTGCTGCCCGGCGAGCACGGCCTACTGTGACATGGCTTGAGTCACACATTTTATCACAGTTTGGGCGATAAAACAGTTTTGTCTTTAATTCTAGCACGGCGGAGTGACATAACTTCTTTGCGTTTGGTTGGGACCCTTAATTGCTAATATGGGCGCACCCATTTTGTTACAAATGTAACATTTTGACCATAAAAACTTTGTCATATTCGTTCGGAGGTGGTGATAAGGTTTGAAAATTGAAATAAAAATATGTTCCTGCTAATTACTGCACCAAATTGCAATAAGTTATTATAATTATGTTCTTGCCCGACAGCAAGAGGCCAAAAATAGGAAAATATTCCTGAGAAACATTCGAGACTCCGTTCGAATTGCCAGACTGGGAGTTTCGACAGATTTTCTGAAAGAATAATTATTTTACATAATAATAAATAAAAATGTGTTTTTAAAGGTTTTATAGAAATATTTAGAAATGTAAATAATATGTATTTAAAATGAAATAAAGGAAATAAATAAAATAAAAAATGAATAATAATACATAAATTAATTAAGCTACAAAGCAAACAAGCAAAATCAAAGCCGTGCGTGTGTCAAAAATGAATAAGTTTCCAAGAAAATTAAAAGTTGTAGGTGTATCTGTATGAACTGCCCTCCGTATTAATTTATTTGGTCGCATATTCAGATGGTCATAGACATTTATATTTTATTAATTTACTATGTCACACTCTGAAGTCAGTAACAAGAAAGGCATGTCACGCCTCTAGATTATGTCACATGGTTGACACGTGGTAGCATTTAAGACAAATTGCAAGACATGACATAATTTATCATGTTTTATCACAAACGACTTGGGTACGCCCATGCTCGCCAGGGATCGTCAAGTCCCCGAATTCAGCGAGTAAATCACACACATAAAATCACGCCTGTAGACTCCGAAGGGTTAGGCAGATGTGTATCTATAGTACACCCACATTTCCCCAGTTGTGTTTAAGTCACATGTAATAGGGGGCGAGCCTATTGCCATCTACTGGGCACAAATCCAGACTCCGGGCTGCTACTGAGAAGTTCCCGATGGAGTAGATCAGAGGGAATAAAGATCTTAGGAGATGGAAGTGCGACACGATCTCTTTCTTCGCAAGGTCGTGGGTGGTTTTATCCCATTCCATCTACTAAGTAGGGGTGGAGGTTTTCATTGCAGTGTTTCCTGACAATAAGATTTGAAGTAAATGAGTTTAAATTAACACTAGACAGGCAATAGGCATCATTAGATAGGTATGTACCGCGTATGTTACCTACCCGCTGACGGTAACTTGTCATAAAATTTTGGGAAAACAAACAAAAACATGTCGCCGAGACAGTCAGAAAAAAAAATACTCTAGACACACAAAAAAATAAAAACATGCAGAATATTTGATTCAACAATCATTTATACGCGACTAATATGATACTTAGAAATCTAAGCTCCATAAAAACATAAATATTGTTTTTATTTTTTGTTTGTAAAGCATCCATTAGAGATGTATTCTTGGTATCTAATATAATTCATATAAATGTAATAAAACCACAAAGAACCAGAGATTTATGATCAAATCAAACGATAAGTGGTGGATTTTTATAAAACTTTTTGTTGGGAGAAGAATAAAGACAGAACAGAATTCGGAACACCACTCTGAGTTCCAAAATGGGCATACCGGATGTAGGAAAGCAGGCTGTCAGGCTTAAATAGGATTGGGCTGGTCACATCAGCCGCATGCACGATGACCGCGGGGCAAGAGTCTGCACACAATGGGTGCCTGAAGATGGCGGTGCTGCCCAGGCCGGCCCTGAAAGAGGTGGCGAGGTGACCTGGACACGTACCGCAAGGGCTGGCTCGAGGTGGCGCGTGAAATAGGTCCATGGAAGCACTTGGGGAGGCCTTTGCCCAGCAGTTGGACAGTATAGACTTATAAAAAAATATCATATAATAGATCCTCACACTTGTACCAATCTAACTACTTGCGTTGCCCGACTTTATTGTCATTATGGAATGCATTGACGTAATATAAGCGCGAATCGCGCGAAAAACGAGAACAGCGTCGACGTCAGAACAATTTCTAAGTACCTATACTCAGCTGTTTAGTAAATTAACAATAACAATGTTGACTAAAGGGCAAGTTGTTATTATTATATAAGTATATACAGGGTGTCTGGTTTCGGAATAGTAAAACTTAAAGGGGAGGTAAATACCATCAAACTGAACAACTTTTTCCCGGGGACCAACATCATAATCGTGAAAAAAAAATCAGTCATCCCATACAAAACTTCAATACCTACTCGAACAAATGTATGAGACGACTGATATTTTTTTTGCGATTACGATGTTGGTCCCCGGGAGAAAGTTGTTCAGTTTGATGGTCTGTACCTCACCCTTAATTTTCGTCACACTGTGTACAGACACATTGTATATAGAATACCCTTTATTATGTACAGATATAAATGTAGAAATTTTACATAGGGTGACACAATGGGCGGTCTTATCGCTAAAAGCGATCTGTTACAGACAACCTTTGGATGGATTAAAGGAAGAAGAAGAGACAATACTGTAGGTAGTCAGTGGTGTACCAGTTACATAAACAATAAATACAAGGAACAAGAGTAAGGAACTTTATGTAATGATGATGTTTTAGGAGACTGGAAGTGTTTTTTTACCAGAACTTTAAAAGTGGACAAAGATTGAGCACGCCTTATCGACACGGGCAAGGCATTCATAACCGCACTGCTTGAACTGTAAAAGACTTGTCATAAAAGCTGGTGGAATGCATCGGCATCACCAGTCTCAAGTTTTCCGAGGACCTCAGATATCTATTATGTGTGTCATGAAGGAACTTGAAACGTTATTTAAGATAAGCGGGGGTTGTAGGATAATCATGGAATTGTAATGTAATCATGACTAGTATACCTATACTACCCATGATTTAAAAAAATTGTATTTTACTAATAATACTAGTTAGTATTAATAATAGTATTTTACTAATAATACTAGTTAGTATTAATAATAGTATTAGTTTTAATACTAGTTTTTGTGAAATAAGTGTTGACACGCCTTAATAAGATGCTGCAAATCTTAGGACGATTATGAGAAAAAAAACAAGAGATTATTAAAAGAAAAAAAACCGGCCAAGTGCGAGTCGGACTCACACACAAAGGGTTATGTACCACCGTACAATATTTAACACTACATTTTTTTTTAAACTTTCGTACAAAAAGAAATTCTTGTATGAGACCCACTTTGATATTAAACTTTATTTTATATTTATAATTTGTTGTTATAGCGGTCATAGTAGTACCTACACTATGTAACTAACGGTTCAAGAGGTACAGCCCTGTGACAGACGGACGGACGGACCTTTTGGCACCCTTTGGGTACGGAACCATAAAAATGGTAAAATGCAAGGAAGATTCCATTAGCCTCGTGTGAGCTGTGACGTCATGAGTTTTTTATAAGCAACGGAACAACATTATCATTACAGGTAATCGTCAGTAATTCTAGATAATATGCATTTTAAGCGGGTACAGACGACGTCAAAACTGTTTCGGTAAGAAAAAAAATGTTTTGTCATATGATTTGCGTCAATAATGTAAGGAAAAATTCTGAAAATAATTAAATAGATACCTATCTATGCTATTTATTAATGTTTTTGAAATCTTTTCCTAATAAAGAAGTATTTTTTTTCAAAATCTGTCAAGCTACAAATTCTAGGTTTAAATTATTTAAATTAAATGTTAAATAATAGTATTGGGATAGTGCTTTTTATATTTTATAGGTATAACCTACCTACTGGGTGACAAACTAAAAACAAAAACTCGTATATATTGGTAATACATAATATCGAAAGAACAACGGCGCAAGTTTTTAACTCAAGAGTCGCGACCTAGTCTGCAAATGCGATGTAGAAAATTATCGAAGTGATGATTTGATACGTTACGATTATAATTTCGTTTATAAACAAGCTGTAATATAGCTTACCTGTGCATGATTGCAAAATTAAAACTAAAAACTTGTTGATAAAGTCGTCGTCGCCTCGTTGGTCAAGTGGTCGCAAGCGCTACTGCTATGCTCGAGGTCCTGGGTTCGATTCCCGGGTGGAAGTATGATTAGGTTTTTCCATCTGGAATTTCTCAGTAGCAGCTCGGAGTCTGGATTTATGCCCGGTAGATGGCAATAGGCTCGCCCCCTATTACATGGGACTTAAACATAACTGGCGAAATCTGGATGTACTGTAGGTACACCTCTGCCTAGCCCTTCGGGGAAAGCAGGCGTGATGTTAAGTTAAAGTCGAGATTTATTTAAATTTACCTGATTGGAATTCTGCCTAGCAATTTGATTCATCGTTTTAAAATGTAAATTTTGTTGAAGAATGTCTTAGCGAGTTCTACGAAACTGATCCGCGATCAATTAATGTTTGTTTCGTGGCACGATTGACACAGCGAGGCTCTGAAGCAACGTTACACCACAGACTGTGAACAGCCAACTAATTCTATACTTTAAGGTTTTTCTTTGTTTTTACTAAATAGCCAAGTGCCATACGATGTGTTTACTGCATCGTGGTAATTGTAGTTACGGATGGTAGGTCTTTTATGGATTACAACAATCTAATTAATAAACAATAAGTTTTTTACAACGTTAAAATTTCAGTTGACTGCCTCGTTGGTCTAGTGGTCACAAGCGCTACTACTGAGCATGAGGTCCTGGGTTCGATTCCCAGGTCGGGTAAAGGGTTATTGGGTTTTTCTATATGGAATTTCTCAGTAGCAGCCCGGAGTCTGGATGGTAATAGGCTCGCCCGCTATTACATGGGACTTTAACATAACTGGCGAAATATGGGTGTACTATAGGTACATCTCTGCCCAACCCTTTGGGGACACAGGACATGATTTTATGTAAAATTTCAGTAAAAAAACAAAAACAACCACTTATATAATATTACCCAAATCAAGCCCGCATCAAAACGTCATTTCATTTTAAATCCCATCCCAGAAAAAGATTACATAACACGTTTGCACACGAGCGTACAGTCATGACAGTTCTTAAAGTTGTCACACGGCTGTCCACATTTGTGCATTCAGCCTAACTGTCAAACAATAGGACGTGACCGTCTGTTTGTCCATACGCACTCGTGTTGGTAATGAATGAACACATTTCGATGCTCTCCGTGTTTTTGAAGATAAATAGCTCTTTTGTGCGACGAAGGTTGCGCAAACCTTGGCAATTTGAGGCAATTAGAGAATTAATATGTATGGAGATGTGGGAAAATAGTTAGCAAATGTACGTATTGTTACGCTTTTGTTAAAGATTTGACAGGTTTAAGGAAGGATTAGATCTACAATTATTATACCTGAATTGTTAGGATATGCTTTTAAGCTTTTAGCATCCGTAAGACATCCTAGTAACATAAGGTTCAGTTGAAAACCAGCGTCAGGCACTAGGACCAGTTTCACGAATGAAAATTTTCAAATATCGCAGCTTTTTTTTTGTTTTTTTTTTTTTGTTTTGTTATGAGAAAAATTATGTTAATTTTGTTAGTTTTCAATGCTCCTTTTTATTTTTTGTGTTTACTGTGCGTGTCCCGTATTTTTTTTTTTGAGGTGGATTTGCTCTTGACTCTAGTTTAAGTTGACAGGTAGAGGTGACATAGACAAAGTCGATGATGGAGCGAGCTTACCCAGAAGAAGCCTGTTCACTCTCACTCTGAAGAGATCGGGGTTGTATACGTTCGGAAACACAGACACAGGAAGAGACTTCCACTCCTTTGCTGTGCGCATCACAAAAGATAATATTTCATTCTTATATTTCAATCCCAAATAAAATATTTTTCTTTCTTTCAAAATAAATGTGACAATTTGTCAAGCGTTTGTAAACTGCTGTGATTGGTTGAATGATTTATCACCAGCCAATCGTAGAAGTTCACGCGCGGACAATTTGTCACATTAATTTTGCAATAAGTTTAGTTCGAGAAGCTGGCCCTAGTTGTCTGGCATTTATGCTAAGCCTGGGCGTTGTAGCAGCCGTGGCCGTGTGAGGCACGCAGTATGTTATTACTGAGTTTTTGATTGTTTTTTTTTGCGTGTATATTGTGTACCTAGACCTGCACCCTAATTGCGTAACACACGCGATTATGGAGCAAATAGCTAATCCATTGCTGCATATGTTCAAAAAATTTGTCTGCTCGACAACGTAAATTACGCAATGAATGTTGTTGGACTGTCAAAATGAAACAGATTCCTACTGTAGGTAAGTGTGTTACGCAATTGTCCCGCTGGGTTCAAATAAATTTATTTTCTTTTCTTTTAATTGCAAAACTAGCTATGTACTGCGACTTCATTCGCGTCGAAGTCGTACACATACACAACATACTAAAATAACAGCCACATTTTAATAAAACTTCCTCGTCCCCCGCCCCGCCGCGTTGCATCGCCCGCCTGCGCGCGCTGTTACTTCGTTTTCTTTTTCATTGTCTTCGTTTTGCTCGGCTCCTAAGGGTCGTAGCATGATATTAAATAGGCTATAGCCATCCTCGAGAATTGGGCTACCTAATGCAAAAATAATTTTTCAAATCCCACTGGTAGGTAGTTCCAGAGTTTAGCGCAAAATTGCTTAAATTTCATAGGTCTTCATTTTTTGTGCGAAACCCTAATTTTTTTCTAAAATAAAAGTAGCCTATGTTACTCCTTATAATATCAGCTAACTGCCCGTGAATGTCCCGTCAAAATCGGTCCAGCCGTTTCGGAGATTAACCGGAACAAACAGACAGACAAAAATAAAAGTATATATACTATACTTTCATATTATTCACTTACACAGCAAAAAGCTGTTATTTTGACATTACAGACACTTCAATTTTATTTATTTGTGTAGATGTATAGATGAGACTTCATTTATTTGCATAGATGTAATGGGATTTTATCGTTCTGTATGGTTGCATGTCTTAACCCTAGGAGGAAGTTTTGTGGGTAAACAGGTCCGAGATACGATGTCAAGTTTTGTGGGTAAACAGGTCCGAGATACGATGTCAAGTTTTGTGGGTAAACAGGTCCGAGATACGATGTCAAGTTTTGTGGGTAAACAGGTCCGAGATACGATGTCAAGTTTTGTGGGTAAACAGGTCCGAGATACGATGTCAAGTTTTGTGGGTAAACAGGTCCGAGATACGATGTCAAGTTTTGTGGGTAAACAGGTCCGAGATACGATGTCAAGTTTTGTGGGTAAACAGGTCCGAGATACGATGTCAAGTTTCAAGAACTAAACTGTTTATTGTACTTTCTGAGTAAACATCGTAAATCAGCTATGGCGTCACAAGTGAAAAATAATGAATAATGAAAATAGGTCATAAAACAAATCTTATGACGTTATTCATATTTTTTTAACAAAGCCGATTATTTTCGTTTTCTATTTGATTCCTATTGTTTATTTCAAAGGTAATTATAACTCCAAGCTATAGCTTCTATCACACTGACGGTTTCCCAGCGTGTTACCGGCGCGCGAGGCGATTGTTTAACGTGCTCGCTGCGTGATGTAGCGAGCACGCCACGTGTTCGCCGCGTTTTCACAATATTGTACACTCGCTTCTCTCGCTCTCTCTTGTGCTCTGAGATCAATCGCTCTCATTCCGCAAACACGACGAACACATTAGGCCCTCTACTTTTGAGCGAGTTAAAAATACGAATTGCTTTCGACTGTCATTTGACAGTCAAAAGCAATTCGTGTTGTTTCAGGAATTTTCCCGGGATAAAAATAATTTCTAAGACTACACATAGGTCCACTATGTCTTCATCTCTTGCAAGTAAGTAATTGCTTCAGGTATTAGTTTAG
Source organism: Fissipunctia ypsillon (assembly GCA_947568875.1). NCBI lineage: Eukaryota > Metazoa > Arthropoda > Insecta > Lepidoptera > Noctuidae > Fissipunctia > Fissipunctia ypsillon. The sequence continues at coordinate 1,475,389 of OX387650.1, read as the reverse complement.
CAGTAAAAGTGCAGCAGAAAGATCACAGATCAGAAGACGACTCGGGCGGCGCGCTGGATGCGGCATTATTAACACTTTCCATACAAACCAAACGTTTTGCTTTTTACTCGCTCTATGGCACTATACCTCCCGCCAGATAACCTTGCAATAAAAGCCATTGACGCCATTCTACCAATGTATTCCAATTTTTCAAAACGATACTAAAAAATGTTAAGGCAGTGTCGCTAACACGATCAAAACAAACGTATCGCGGTACGAGGCGTGCTTGATGTGTGTACGTGCCATGTTTTTTTTTGTTTATATTTAAAGCAAAAGCGCCAGGATAGCCCGCGTAATTTAAATTTCCATACGTTTTTTTGATATATGTATGTATATCTTAAATCTTTCTATCTATACTAATATATATACCAAAAAAGCTGAAGAGTTTGTTTGAACGCGCTAATCTCTGGAACTAACAGTCGGATTAGAAAAAATCTTTTTGTATATGATAGTCCAATTCTTGAGGAAGGTTATAGGATATTTAACATCACGTATTCAAGTGACTACAGTACCTACCAGTTTTCGTTGACCGCGTAACACAGCTGTAGAAACTTAAAATAATGAGTTCAAAAACCTTATTTTTAATTGTTTACCGTCATTACATATTCATATTTATATTTATAATTATAATCTATATTTACATTCCATAATGTTTAATAAAGGTGCTACAATTAATGCTAAGTTACAATAATTACGAACCCTGTAGGGCACACCAAACAGTGTAAAACTAATTCGAAAAATAAAAATTAAATTACTTTAATAAAATTAACAATTAAGCATATTTAAATATGTTATTAACCATTAACCTTCCGTAGGCCGTAATAATATAAACAGTTAAAAAGCCATTGTGTCTCGTGTTAGTTAAGTACCTACCTAAATCTAAGATATACCTATCGCCCGACACTCTTTTTTTTATTTAAGATGGGTTTGCTCTTGACTCTAGTCTAGGTCAGAGATGACAGAGACAAAGTCGACGATGGAGCGAGTTTACCCAGAAGAAGCCTGTTCACTCTCACTTTGATGAGATCGGGGTTGTATACGTTCGGAAATTCGTTCGTTTCACTCATCATGTTTATGGAGTTTCGCTAATTAATTCAAAAAGGGCACTGAATATATCTATAAATAATCAATCAATAAATCAATCAACTCAGCCTATCGCAGTCCACTGCTGGACATAGGCCTCTCCCAGGCCTCGGAGACTGTCCCAGCCACCTTCTGAAGGTCGTCGGTCCATCTAGCTGGAGGGCGTCCCACGCTACGGACTACTATAGGTAACACAATTTCATACAGTGACAAGTAATAACCCTGTGTTACCTATACTATTTACATACATAAACTCACGCCTTCTTCCCATGGGGGTAGGCAGAAACTACAGAACGCCACCTGCTACGATCCTTACATACTTCTTTTGCCTCGTTTACGTTCATACACCTGGTCATACACGCACGCCGGTTGCGAGTACTACGCACCTGACCTTTCTGAAGAACATCACCAATAAGGTCACTATAATTATGTCCCCCTAGAGCGTCCCCTCCCGGCGTTTCCACTCACATCTGCTTGTAAATGCCTTTTGTTAGTCACCTTTCATTTATCCTCTCAACCTGACCAAACCATCTATAGATCTATACTAATATTATAAAGAGGAAGAGTTTGTTTGTTTGTTTGGTTGAACGCGCTAATCTCAGGAACTACTGGTTCGAATTGAAAAATTCTTTTAGTGTTGGGTACTTAATTTATGAAGGAAGGCTATAGGCTATATAACATCACGCTACAACTAATAGGAGCGGAGCATCAATAAAAAAGTTTGCAAAAACGGGGAAAAATTCCTTTTGCGAGCTTCCGTTGCGTGCGCTGCGTAAACGGTTAAAGTTACCCAATAATCATGTATGACGGGATTGTTCCTCTTAAAAAGTTCTAAAAAAAAGTCCGTAATAGCATATGTCTATCTTTTAAGGTTGGCTCACTATAACATTTTTAATGGTAAGCAAATTTGTTATAAAACAATGCATTACTTCATTACTTGCGAAGGTGTTTTTATAAACATGGTATTAATTCTTATCCAAATAAATAGTTTCATCATCAAGGTTGATAAATTACATGTAAATTCCTTATTTAATTATTCAATTTGGACCTTTGGTTTAGAAATTACGACGGGTATAAAAATGCTTAAAGTAAGCAAAATGCGCTTAGTCTATTAGTTACCGACACATTTTGTTTTTTATTGACGGTTTGAACGCGCTAATCTCAGTCACTACCAGTCGGATTTGAAAAATTCTTTTTGCATTATAAAGTCCAATTCTTGAGGAAGACGATACAATATGTAACATTACGCTAGGACCCTTAGAAGCCGAGCAAAAACAAAAAAAAAGGAAGAACGAGCGCTGAGCGAAAACAAAGTAACAGCGCGGGCAGGCGATGCGATGCAACGGGGTGGGTCGGGGGAACAAGAAATCTATAAAGCTGAAGAGTTTGTTTGTTTGGTTGGACGCGCTAATCTCAGGAACTACGGGTTCGAATTGAAAAATTCTTTTAGTGTTGGATAGCCCATTTATCGATGAAGGCTAAATAGTTTCATAATCAAGGTTTATTAAGTACATGTAAATTCCTTTTTAAATTATTCGAATCCGACGTTTAGTTTAGAAATTACAACGGGTATAAAAATGCTTAAAGTAAGAAAAATGCGCTTAGTCTATTAGTTACCGACACATTTTATTTTTTATTGACTGTTTGAACGCGCTAATCTCTGTCACTTCCAGTCGGATTTGAAAAATTCTTTTTGCATTTTATGGTCTTCTTGAGGAAGGCTTTAAGTGTGTATGATCATTACGCTAGGACCCTTAGAAGCCGAGCAAAAAGAAAAAAAGTAAGAATGAGCGCTAAGCGAAAACGAAGTAACAGTACGGGCGATGCGATGCGACGGGGTGGGTTGGGGGAAAAAAAAATTCACGCGGACGAAGTCGCGGGCGGAAGCTAGTATAAATATACAATCACCGCACTCCCCTCCCCCCGCACTGTTTATGTGTACACACCTGTAGGTACCTATGTTTCATTGAGGCACGAGCTTCGAATATAAATAACAGAGAGTAGTCGTGTAGTTGTGAAGCATCGCCCGGGCAATGAACCTGGGACTGCACGCCGTGAAACACACAATATGTTTATTTACTTTACTTGTACGCTTGTCTAGCTTTTTTATTGAAATAGAAGTTCAAGATTTTGTATAAAATAGAGATGTAGGTAGTGAATCTTGAGGTCATCAGGGGTTCTTAAGGCGCAGATATCCTTGAGTGCATAGCTTGCGTGTTCTGTGCTGAGCTCGTTGTCACTGTGTGTGCTGTGTGGGATCGTCCATCAAGGAGCACTGTCCCAAATTAGACGCATTATTAATTTATTGTACATAAAACAAAAAATATTATATTAAGACACGTAGGTATACTAAAAGATAAATAATTACATTGTCTTTAAAATGGTGAATAATATATTTTTTCCAAATCTCTCGTTTAGACGTGATCCTCGGTTTAAAATCATTAAAAGTCGGCTATCGTCGAATAGGTAGGTATTGCAGAACTCAAATTAATATGAATTATTCAACAAAGCTGCCTTAATCAATCAATCAATTATTATCTACCTGACTCTAGCTTAAAACCATTCGTAATTACAAAACAATTAAAATGCCATTGTGTCAAGCGTAGAACTACGAAGGGTTAGCGCCTAATAATCTTTAAATATCAAATATTAAAAATCTATTAATCTACACACTAATATCATATTATAAAGCTGAAGAATTTGTTTGTTTGGTTGAACGCGCTAATCTCAGGAACTACTAGTTCGAATTGAAAAATTCTTTTAGTGTTGGATAGCCCATTTATCGAGGAAGGCTATAGGCTATATAACATCACGCTAAAACCAATAGGAGCGGAGCATCAATAAAAAATGTTGCAAAAACGGGGAAAATTTATTCCTTTTGCGAGCTTCCGTTGCGTGCGCTGCGTAAACGGTTAAAGTCACGCAACAATCATGTATGACGGAATTGTTCCTCTTAAAAAGTTCTAAAAAAAGTCCGCGACAGCATATGTCTATCTTTTAAGGTTGGCTCACTATAAGGTTTTTGATGGTAATCAAATCTATACTAACTATTAACAAAGCTGAAGAGTTTGTTTTTTTGTTTATTTGTTTGAACGCGCAAATCTCTGTAACTGCCAGTCGGATTTGAAAAATTCTCGTTGACTTTGATAGCCCAATTTTTGAGGAAGGCTATATGCTAATTAAAATCACGGTAGGACCCTTAGAAGCCGAGCAAAAAGAAAAAAAGTCAGAAAAAACGCTAAGCGAAAACGAAGTAATAAGCGGGAATTCGATGCGATGCGACGGGGTGGGTCGGGGGAACAAGAAACTTCACGCGGACGAAGTCGCGGGCGGAAGCTAGTACGAATAATAAAGCTGAAGAGTTTGTTTTTTTGTTTGTTTGTACGCGCTAACCTCTGGAAATAGCAGTCGTATTTGAAGAAAGGCTATAGAACTCTTTAATTTTGATAAGAACGAGCGCTCGTTGGTCTAGTGGTCGCAAGCGCTACTGCTGAGCATGAGGTCCTGGGTTCGATTCCCAGGTCGGACAAAGTGTTATTGGGTTTTTCTATCTGGAATTTCTCAGTAGCAGCCCGGAATCTGGATTTGTGCCCGGTTGATGGCAATAGGCTCGCCCCCTATTACATGGGACTTAAACGTAACTGGCGAAATGTGGGTGTTACTATATAGGTACACCTCTGCCTAACCCTTCGGGAAACAAGGCGTGATGTCAAGAACGAGCGCGCAGAACTAATTTCATTCTACCAGTACCTAGACTATAGATGTAGGTATATACACCGGCCAAGTGCGTGTCGGACCACGTATAATGAAGGGTTCCGTAGTTGGGATAAAGAAAGAAGAGGCAGAATTGTCTCAAAACAAACAACATGGTAGTTGAAAAACATGTTGTCCTATAACTACAAATATAAGTTTGTACGCACAATATTGAGAGATCTACCGTGTTATTTTAAGACCATAGACTTCTTATAGGATTTCTCGAGGAGCTCGTGGCTAAGTAATAACAGTCACACGGGTCGATCCATCAGTTTAAGCTACGCTTGCCGGGGTTGGTTCGTGGATGGGTGACCATCTTTACATACCGAGACTCCTCCGTGCCTCGGAAAGCACGTTAAGCCGTTGGTCCCGGTTGTCATCTTTGACAGTTGTTACTTGACAGTTGTTACGGGTCGTCAGAAGCCCGAAAGCCTGACAACCAGTCTTACCAAGGGGTATCGTATTACCCAGTTACTGGGTTGTGGAGGTCAGATAGGCAGTCGCTCCATGTAAAATACTGGTATTCAGCTGCGTCCGGTTAGACTGGAAGCCGACCCCAACATAGTTGGGAAAAGGCTAGCAGATGATGAGACTTCTTATAGGATTTCCTGTAATCTATAAGTATCTATAGAACTATTTTCTGTATTTTTTTTCAAAATTTTAGGCTCAGTAGTTTCGGAAATAAGGGGGGGGGGTATGGTCAATTTTATATGTACAATGACATTAATATTTACTTTGTAAAATGTTATATTATTTTTATTACTGTGAATGTGAAGACTATGTGGGTCCTTGTTTTTTTTTTCTCTCTCAGCTTTAATCATAGTTTGCCAGTTTGAGTAAAATATGCGGCCTACCCAAATGTCCTTTCTTTGGTATTGTTCGTCGAATCGTTGAGCTCCTTTTAAGTTGAGCTGTACGATTACTGACAGATGCTTGCACTGACTGGACAGGTCCACTCAATCTGTGTGGTTCTTTCCTCAATAGACCATTTCAGACACCAACCTACATGGTCTTCACATGATCTGACCAAAATTATGTCTGGACTTTAAAAGAGACTGTGACCTCTGAGTTTGTTTCGGCCTTTCTTCTCAGAGTAGTCAGATAGGAAACGCCGGCCTCATCTAGTTTAAAAAAAAAATGTTTGACGTGTAAAAGTGTTTGTATAAACCTACTTACAGAAATAAAATCATTTATCATTCGTCTATTTCCTTAATATTTTTAATCTATTTGAACCTAAAAATTTAATTTGATTTGTCAGACGGTATATATTGCAAAACTTTTTTTTTAATTTTCTCATTTGCGCCCCAAAAGTGGCCAGTACCAAGTGAATATATGTATATACAATTCATTTATTTACGTTACACGTCCGTGTTTGGGTCCTAGAAATTAATATGTGTAATTTTCTTGTATATTGGTCTACAACATAAGTGTATCAAACGGTAAATTACAATGACATTATGACGCTATTTGCAAAAAAATATGGCAACATCACACACATTTTGACATTATTTTTGCCCCATATTGTATAAATAGGTATAGTTTATGTCCTATATAGAAATCATAAATATTAAAAAGCTGTTAGATATCTCATCATCTGCCTAGCCTTTTCCCAACTATATTGGGGTCGGCTTCCAGTCTAACCGGATGCAGCTGAATACCAGTATTTTACATGGAGCGACTGCCTATCTGCCCTCCACAACCCAGTTACTGGGTAATACGATACCCCTTGGTAAGACTGGTTGTCAGACTTTCGGGCTTCTGACGACCCGTAACGACTGTCAAAGATGCACGAATGACAGCCGGGACCAATGGCTTAACGTGCTTTCCGAGGCACCGAGGGGTCTTGATATGTAAAGATGGTCACCCATCCACGGACCAACCGCGGCAAGCGTAGCTTAACCTGACCGATCGACCCGTGCGGCTGTTATTTCTTAGCCACAAGCCCCTTAGGCTAAGCTGTTCGATATCTTATGTACCTACATATACTACACACAGTTCACTACCTCATGGTTGGTAACATCAACTTAAGTGACCTACTTTATAAACATCAGCGATGAAGATGAAAACAAAACACTTACATATTCAGTCACAGAAGGTTCTTATTTCGCACAAACAGATTATCATACGGATTAGGAGAAACGCGCCATATCTCACCAACAGTTGCAAGAACGTTTTAAATCGTAACCTTAAAGTTAAATATAAGTGTAACGGGGGCTCCATTAATTGAGCAATTAACTATGGGGTCAAGGTACAAGTTAACTGATCAAAATGTCTTATGTAATGTAAGCTCGTGTTTTGCTTTTAAACCTGTTTTGCTCGAAGAGACTGATCATTCGTTGATAGATCGTACGTTCAAATCCATGCACTGTTAAACGATAGTACAAGTAACTAGCTTGGTAAATTTACCTTATGCACGGAGATACATCACACCTGTATTCCCGAAGATTTGGACAGAAGTAATTACCTATTACGGCAGACATCTTTAGTAATTCAAGATTAATGGTAAAAAGTAATTCAATATTATGGCAAACCTCTTTAGTAATTCAAATACTTTTGTTAAAGTAGGAAATGAAACGTTAGAGATAGACCAGTGTGTCTACCTTGGCCATATTCTTTCATTTGGCAAAGAGCATCAGCAAACTGAAATTTCTAGAAGAATACAGCTTGGGTGAGCCGCATATAGCAAATTGGATGACATACTGAAATCAGCCAAAATTCCACAATGTCTGAAGTCCCGTCTCTATAACCAGTGTGTTCTGCCCACCATGACGTACGGTGCTGAGACGTGGATGCTCACGTAAGAGACTGTGTACAGGGTGAGAGTTGCACAGAGAGCCAGGAGCGTTCCATGCTCGGCATAAGATTGATAGACCGAGTTCCAAACGTCGAGATCCGAAGACGAACGAAAGTTTTCGATGTCGGAAAACGAGTCATGGAACTCAAATGGAGCTGGTTAGGACATCTGGCAAGGCGCAGTGATGACAGGTGGAGTAAGGCAGTGACTGAGTGGCGTCCAAGGACTGGAAGACGAAGCGTCGGTCGTCATGAGGTTGGCACAGGAGCGTGGGGATTGGCACATAGAGAGGCCTATGCTCAGCAGTGGGGGAAAACGGGCTGTGGATGATGATGATGATGAAGTACCTATAGTACACCCAGATTTCGCAAATGTTTAAGCCCTATATAATAGGTGGCGAGCCTATAGCCATCAACCGGGCACAAATCCAGACTCTGGACTGCTACTGAGAAATTCCAATAACTTTTTGCCCGACTTGGAATCTGAACTTAGGACGTCTTGCTCAGCAGTAGCGCTAGCGACCATGAGACCAACGAGGCAAAAACGAAAAATTTATAAAAAAAAAAAATATATAATACCTGACTTGAAGTCGTAGCAGCCTCACAGCAATTGACATATATTGCAAACATTTGGGCTGTCCTGCATGTCATCAGCAGTAATGTCAACGGCACAAGACAAAGCAGGCAGGATTCTATTATTTCATAGATGTGCGAAGTGCTCCTTCAACAGCAGCGCCCTAATTGCGTAACACAATCAATCGGAATCTGAATCATATTGGAGAAAATTACTAATCACCGCTTCTTAAGTTCGGAAAAGTCTGCTCAACAATCGAATGTTGTTGAGCTGTCAAAATGAAACCGATTCCTACTGTAAGTATGTTACGCAATTGCCTCGCTGTATCATCAGTCATGAGAACTAAATTGAGAGGCAGGTGAGTCAAAGTGGGATAAGGAGATTATGAAGATGACAACAAAGACAATGCTTTTCTGCAAAAAAAAAACAACCGACTTCCAAAAAAAAAAACACTACTTAGTGAAAAATAACTTTAATTTCGGAAGTCGGTGTCTTTGGAACTGTATTTTAGGTTTTTGCCAGCGACTTCCGAAATTAAAGTTATTTTTCACTTTGTTGTGTATTTTTTGGAAGTCGGTTGTTTTTTTTTGCAAAAAAGTTTTTACCTTTCACTTTTTACTGGGTCGGTTAGATTTACAACGAGAGAAATGAGCGCGAGAGTCTTTAATGACAACCGCTCATCACCTTATTACAAAATCATCAGATCCTGTCTTGACGACAATGTGACTATTTGGAAAGTATACACTTTTAAACAAAAAAAGAATTTTCCAAATCGGTCTAGCCGTCTTCGAGTAATCGGGGAACATATAAAAAAAAGATTTTGACGAATTGAGAACCTCTTCCTTTTTTTGAAGTCAGTTAAAAAGGGACACATTACCCGTCATGACGAGCTGTCCTTCAAAATGTAATTAAAAGTATTTCGATTCCTGCCTACCGACAGCAACACACATATATTATCTAACAACGCACATAATTCAAACGGTAGACAAAACAAGTCTGACTTATCTATTAACACCTGTTATTGATACATACGAGTATATTATGCAATTCCCCCAATTTTACTGATTTAGAATTTGTCACATTATTAGCAAGGCTTTCGTTTTGTTGTCTCGCTCATGGCCGAGACATTGGCCCAAAATGGGCCAGCAATGACTTCATAAAGTAACTTGTAGACCCAATTGCCAAGCCGTAATGGGCCAGCAATGACTTCATAAAGTAACTTGTAGACCCAATTGCCAAGCCGTCTAGACATTTCTGGTTTCGCCTTCCACATCAGTATGTTTACATTATTTCCTCGTTCTTCCAATGTCTTTAATTAAAGTAAATGTATAAAAACTGGTCCGAAAAGGTCGATTACATATCTTTTTTTTATGGATGAGAAATCATCAAATGACTTCTCCCGCTCTGGGCAGAGCGGGAGGGCGTGTCAGTCTTTTACTGACTAAAACCCACGGTTAATTTCGGTGAATGAACCAAAAACGTGACAATCTTTATATATAATATACTCATAATAAAGATGAAGAGTTTGTTTGTTTAAACGCGTTAATCTGTGGAACTCCCAGTCGGATTTAAAAATTCTTTGTACATATTTGATAGCCCAATTCTTGAGGAAGGTTATAGCCTATTTCACATCACACTATGACCTTTAGGAGTCGAGCAAAAGATAAAAGTCAGAAAGAAAACAAAGTAATAGTGCAAGCGGGCGATCCGATGCGAGACGGTGGGTCGAGGGCCGAGAGAGTATTATACAAATCATCATCATCTGCCTAGCCTTTTCCCAACTATATTGGGGTCGGCTTCCAGTCAAAGCGGATGCAGCTGAATACCAGTATTTTACATGGAGCGACTGCCTATCTGACCTCCACAACCCAGTTACTGGGTAATACGATACCCCTTGGTAAGACTGGTTGTCAGACTTTCGGGCTTCTGACGACCCGTAACGACTGTCAAAGATACACGAATGACAGCCGGGACCAACGGCTTAACGTGCTTTCCGAGGCACGGAGGGGTCTTGATATGTAAAGATGGTCACACCCATCCACGAACCAACCGCGGCAAGCGTGGCTTAACCTGATCGATTGACCCGTGCGGCTGTTACAAAGCACAAGCCCTCCAGAGAGTATTATACAAATATGGTTGCTATTTGGGCAGAAGCTAGTTCAAGATAAAGGTAAATGGTAAATGTAGTTGTAATTAAGTGCATCGTTGGTCTGGTAATCGCAAGCGCTACTGCTGAGCATGGGGTCATTGGTACGATTCCCGTGAAGGCAAAGTATTGTTGGGTTTTTCTATCTGTAATTTCTCAGCAGTAGCCCGAAGTCTGGCAATAGGCTCGCCCCCTATTGCATGGGACTTTAACATAACTGGTGAAATGTGGGTGTACTATAGGTACACATCTTTTTTTTTTTTTTTTTGTGGATGGGAAATCATCAAATGACTTCTCCCGCTCTGGGCGGAGCGGGAGGGCGTGTCAGACTTTTACTGACTAAAACCCACCCGTGTTCCTTCTGTTGCCTGTGCCGGGGCCACGGTAACTCTTTCGAACATCCCGCAACCCTAGCTGGCATCGGCCCTAGCGGACCCCGTCAATAGTGCTGACATCTCTTTGAGGCGCGCGTGGAACACGACGCGCCGTCGACTCGGGCTTGGTCCTTACCGGACGGCGAGCTACCCATTGCTCGCCGTCCGCAAGCCCGCGCCTACGGTGGCCGGGAATCGGCTGCCAATTCCCGACGCCCAGGGCGTCTCCTGCGGCGACTAGGGGCGTGAGGGTGCACAGCTTGCCTCTCCCTCACGCGTCCCGCCTCCTCCTTCACGAGCATAGGTACACATCTGCGTATTACATGATACATTATAATTATTTCTATGGGTAGGTTATACACATGCCAACAATCCTAATCCTATCCTAACTAATATTATAAATGCTAAAATGAGCTTGTTTGTTTGTTTGTTCGTTTGTTTGTTACGCTCCTACTCAACCGATCATCATGAAATTTTGGGTATAAAAAACGAGGGATTACAAAATCTACATTAACGCAAGCGAAACCGCGGGCAAAAGCTAGTATTTTATAAACTAGATGAGGCGGCGTTTCCTGTCCGACTACTCTGAGAAGAAATACCGAAACAAACTCAGAGGTCACAGTCTCGTTTTAAAGCCCAGACATTACATAATCATGGTCAGATTATGTATTGAGGACCATGTAATATTTTATGCTAGATAATATAAGTCCGCCGTTTTCAACCAAAAATCGGGGCGAATTTTTGTTTGAAAACGGCGGACTTATGTATCTCCTGTCCCTAACTTCGGTACCTACATACAGGGTGACTGGTAATTAGTGACCGATACTTAAACACATGATTTTACACATGATAACAAGCAACTTTTACTATGGCACCAATCCTGAAATCGCGAAAAAAAAATCAGCTCTTCCTTACATTTATATTCGCATAACTCGTCAAAATGTAGGGACTAGCTGATTTTTGTGCCATAGTAAAAGTTGCTTGTTATCATGTGTTTAAGTATCGGTCACTAATTACCAGTCATCCTATATATGGCTAAAAATTGAAAGCATTTTTGAATTATACAATCACCATTGCCATCTTCTTATGCAGTTATGCATTCACTTTACAAGTACAGCCTCAGAGTCAGTCAAACAATCATATTAAATAAAATACCAACTTATATAACTTGATATCTCATTTCGCGGCGCTTGCGCAGATCGGACAGACACAGACGGTTTTATGTAACAATATTTATTCATATAGTATTATTATTCTTGACCTTTTCCACTAGCAAAGCAGCCATTAATTTGATTGGACGCTTTTCCCTTAATTCAAAGCATTTATTTCAATTAAAACAATTACTGCAGGCACTATTGAATTGTCACGGAGTCGGTCAGTCAGAAATATGAAGCTAGTTGCCCATTCCAAAGCGTGGTAGGTACCTATGGAGAAGAACGGGCTAGAAACTTCATGGAGACTTTTTTAAATCAAAATATTGGTTACATCATTCAAGATGAAATTATACATGTCCTGAGTCAATAACCTATGTTTTGAGATTTAAACTCATTTGTCAGATTAACTTTGAATATCACTTAGGGTTGGGGCTAAGATATCAATCAATCTGCCTAGACTTTTCCCAACTATGTTGGGGTCGGCTTCCAGTCTAACCAGATGCAGCTGAATACCAGTATTTTACATGGAGCGACTGCCTATCTGACCTTCACAACCCAGTAACTGGGTAATACGATACCCCTTAGTAAGACTGGTTGTCAGACTTTTGGGCTTCTGACGACCCGTAACGACTGTCAAAGATCTACGAATTATAGCCGGGACCAAAGGCTTAACGTGCTTTCCGAGGCACGGAGGGGCTCGGTATATAAAGATGGTCACCCATCTACGGACAACCCCGGCAACCGTAGCTTAATCTGATGGATCGACCCATGCGGCTGTTATTACTTAGCCACGGGCTAAGATATGAAAATCTTAATTTATTTTAAGACAATTTATAGGTTGCGATCCTAAATGACATGTCATGACGCAGAGCTTTTGTCAGTATTATTTTACCTTCAAAACTTCAATTTAAGCCTTTGTTTCTTCATAATTGGCACGTGCCTATCTTTTATATTGCCATCCTGATGGGCCTGCGCTTGACCCCAATCTCGCCTGATGGAAAGCGATGGATGAAGTCTACGATGGAACGAGCCTGCCCAGAAGATGCCTGTTAATTTTTGCTTTAAAGGCTGACGGGTTTAGCGTACAGACAGAAAAATGGTCTTAGACCATTCAAAATTTACCAATTTTCAGATGCGCAGGCGCTCCTCTAGTTGAAATTATATTTCCTTGTATGATTCAATGTTTCGATTTACCATCGATTCAGAATTTTTTCTAATTATTGTTAATATATATTATGTACCAATTATCCATGCTTGCAAGGAAATAAATTATTTTATTTGATAAACATATATTTTGATAGGCTAGGTTCGGAAAATCCCGAACTGACCTTACACTTTACACGTCCCCCCTCACAGTTCATCGCCATCAGACGATGTTGTGGGTCCTGACTAGTTACATCATTAGGCATAATTATACATTTGTTCAAAATATGTCTCTATCGGAATATATCAATCCCATACTACCTAATATGTATTTAATTGTCACTGAGGTCATAAGCCATTGTATGAATTAGGTTTTCCTTAACAGCTGTTAATAAAATTTGCTAAAATATTTATTTTACTTATTTATTCTTCAGGAAGCTTACAGTCTAATATCTATAAAGGTGAGTTATGTACAACAAATGCCATTTACATATTAAATCATTTATTAAACGTAAGTTGTGCCAGAAAGCCTTTTATACCGTTAAAGATTACATTGATGACAAAAAGGCGTGGGATTGAGCTGCTCCAATATTTTTTTTTTTAAATATACATACTGATTTTTTTTGTTCTTTTCTTTTTGCTATTTTTTTTCTTATATACACATTGTCATTGAGGAATTTTATATATACAATGACATGAATATTTACTTTGTAAAATGTTATATAATTTAATTACTGTGAATGTGAAGATTATGTTTTTTTTTTCTCTCAGCTTTAATCATAGTTTGCCAGTTTGAGTAAATTATGCGGCCTACCCAAATGTCCTTTCTTTGGTATTGTTCGTCAAATCGTTGAGCTCCTTAACTTTTATGTTGAGCTGTACGATTACTGACAGATGCTTGCACTGACTGGACAGGTCCACTCAATCTGTGTGGTTCTTTCCTCGAAAGACCATTTCAGACACCAACCTACATGGTCTTCACATGATCTGACCAAGATTATGTCTGGACTTTAAAAGAGACTGTGACCTCTGAGTTTGTTTCGGCCTTTCTTCTCAGAGTAGTCAGATAGGAAACGCCGGCCTCATCTAGTTTAAAAAAAAATGTTTGACCTGTAAAAGTGTTTGTATAAACCTACTTACAGAAATAAAATCATTTATCATTTACAAGCTTCCACAAATTAAAAACTAAAATTAAAAAGAAAGAAAAGTAGCATACAAAAATAAAAATTAAAAATAAATCTTCTTTTAAATTTCTTCTTTAAAACAAAACATAAAAAGATATTGGATATTATTCATAAATTATGAATGGTTATTTCTATTAGTATCTAATAATCGTGACAGTTTATTTATTAATTGTGCTAAAAACAGTAAAAAAAGAAAATATTAACATGTGTTACATGTTATCTAATCATGAATGATGCTACTCATCGCGACTAACAAACAGGTGGTTTGGTTTCATTGCATGGATTTTGTTGATGACAAAATAGGTTTTCTGGTAAAGCTTTTGTGAAAAGGGTGCTGATCTTAGAGATCAGACTGTCGTTTCTCGTAAGTCGTAAAACCATGTATGAAAAACTTTACCGGAGACTGGTTTGACTAGAATTCAGTAAGAATTTTAGTCTTTGATATCGATTAAATCAAAGATAGACCGTACTTGGAACAGTAAAGATCATTTGTAAATAAAACAGAGAGGGAGAGACAATACATATTAAGAATACAGCGTGTATCAGAAAGGTATGGTCATGTCAGGGTGTGGTACAGACCATCAAACTGAACAACTTTCTCAATGGGAACAACATCGTAATCACGATAAAATAACCAGCCGTCCCATACATTTGGGTCGAGTAGGTATTGAAGTTTTGTATGGGACAGTTGATAACTTTACCGCGGTTACGACGTTGGTCCCATGGAGAAAATTGTTCAGTTTGATGGTCTGTGTAACAACCTTTATATGACCACACATTTATGATACATGCTGTAGGTAATAGGCAAAGGAAACGATTGTTGAGAGCCATGCAGTGATTATTAATACTTTTTACGGCATTTTTTTGTTGAGACGGCATCCATCATTATTTTCAACACAAAATCCAGTGTTTACAAGTAGCGTGTGTATTAAGAAACATTGCAAAACCAGCTTATGTAACGACTGGCGGTGACAATCTCGCAACTATGCTGCAATTATTTATTAGTGGGAACGATTGTCACTTAGACTACACAGACGGTTGTTCTCATAGAAATTGATAGCCTTCGATATTTAGTCCTTAGCGTGTTTAGTTTGATGTCGCTTGAATTGTTTGATACCATGTTCATTGTATCTTTTCTTTGATGTTCTTAATTAATATCCATCAATTTAAGTCATTTGCAAAATTCTTTAGCGTTTTCACTCGTTGATCGTCATCCTCTGTCTTTATAAGTAGGTAAATCCTTTTAAATCCGAGTTTTTCAGATTTTTGTTAGCTTACAGTTAGAAACCTACCCATTTGTTCCGGGATGATTGTGTGAGTTATTAAGATGTATGTGTGTACCACAAAATTATTGCAGAAATCCCAATTTGGGGTAGTGTTTTCAAAAAGACACATTCTTTTGCTAGCAACATTAGTCACATCGTAAAACTGTCTTATTTAACTTTCATGTGGTACCCTTTAATCTCTGCTATCGCCTAATCTAGTTCTCAGAACCAAGTACCTATTTCAAGAACATGAACAGTAATTAAAGACATTATTTTTCTCTGGGTATGCCTGGCTTTATCTGTGCCTAACATCCGCAGTATGTAGTCTACTCCCTAAGCACGAAGTCCGTAGTTTCGGCCGAAGTTACGGGCGTTTCCTACTCCGTATCACTTATGGATATAAGATTAGTTCGGTTTCCGAACTAAGAATGAATGACAACACGATTTTACAGTTGTCCCTACGTCCGATGTGTTTTTGCTCGTCCGAACATTTTAATTTTACCCTTGTTTTGAAGATACTACTTTCGGCCGGGCCCGTTGCTTCGTTGACGGACTTAGGAATTAGACCTCCTGATGTATGAATGTAAACGAGGCAAAAGGAGTATGTGAGGATCGTAGCAGGTGGCGTCCTTTAGTTTCTGCCTACACCCGTGGGACGAAGGCGTGAGTTTATGTATCTGTGTTTAAACTTGAGAGCTTGGTTTCTGTCGGAAGCCGACCCTAACATAATTGGAAAAGGGCTAGGCAGATGATGATGATGATCCCTGATAAATGATAAATGGTTTTATTTCTGTAAGTAGGTTTATACAAACACTTTTACACGTCAAACATTTTTTTTTAAACTAGATGAGGCCGGCGTTTCCTATCTGACTACTCTGAGAAGAAAGGCCGAAACAAACTCAGAGGTCACAGTCTCTTTTAAAGTCCAGACATAATCTTGGTCAGATCATGTGAAGACCATGTAGGTTGGTGTCTGAAATGGTCTTTTGAGGAAAGAACCACACAGATTGAGTGGACCTGTCCAGTCAGTGCAAGCATCTGTCAGTAATCGTACAGCTCAACATAACATATCCTGATCTCTAAGCATCACATAGTATGGGCCAGCAACAGAATCCATCTGTTTTAATATAACGGGTGTAAAAACACGAGAGTCACTTTTAGTCCTCGTCATTGTGATCATTTTTAAGGTTCCGTACGTCTGAATTAAAAACGGAACCCATATAGGATCACTCGTGTATCTGTCTGTCTGTCCGTCTATCTGTCTGTCACAGCCAATTAGCTCCGAATCTAATGGACCGATTATGTTGAAAGGTGCCATATAAATTTCTGTGACCTAAACACGGACGGGTAAAGTAAATAAATAAATTTTGAATATGGGGTCACTTTCGGGGATTATACAATTTTAAAACAGATCACGGCATCACGGAGATCTTAAATTATTATGTCGTTATAAAGCGTAATTTTCGAAACATAAGCCCTACTATTAACAACGCTTGACAGAACGGAAGACGTGCCATTATAACGTCGTAAAAGGTCAACGGTACTTAAACGCGATCATCTCAGACTGTTTGATATGTGAACTGTTCTGGGGACAGTGAGGAGAAGCCCTTATTAGGCTAAAGTGGCGCAAGACATGATACTATGGTGCTGTTTGGTATAAAATAGAGCTTCTCATTAGCAGATGCTGACTTAGATAGATTGGGATTGTAATGTATTCCGAAGAAATCGTTCCCTACTTGTCTATCTGTCATAATGATTTAGCATAATAGCATAATTGGCCTATAATGTTCCCACTGCTGGGACACAGGCGTCCTCTCGGTGCGTGGGAGTGGGCCGTAATCCACCACGCGGACCCAGTGCGGGTTGGTGGATGTCACGTCTTCGAATTTTTGGTTCTAGGACATGCCGGTTTCCTCATGATGTTTTACTTCACCGTTTTGAGAGCAGTGGTGATGAAATAATTTACACAAAGTGAAGTGCCTGTTTGGGTTCGAACCCGCGACCTACAACTCGTTAGTCGTGGCCGTTAGCACTGGGCCACCACTGCTCCCCCATAATGATTTATTTTGCCAATATTCAAAACAATTTATTTGAAGCCGAGAATCCAATTTGTTTTAGAGATAACGTCCCTTTTGCACAAATCCAGAATACATTATCATAATCTGCCAAGGTTGGCTTGGCGCTACTGACCTCGGCAACCCAGCACAAATCCAGGATACATTCTACCTAAAATGGTCTTACCTGTAAATCCGTAATCGATTCATTATAAAAACCAGCCAAGTGCGTGTTAAACCACGCACAATTTGGGGTTCCGTACTTGGGAAGATTTTACTTTGAAGAACAAACTTAACATTATAGTTAAAAAATATGTTCTCACATATTCCGTCTGCAAATGTAAGTTGGGCGACTATTACTCGTTAACTTGTAAAACCTACTTAGCTGCGATAGTTTTCCTTGTAACTTCGTTAAGTATATATAGGTATATACTACTGGCGTGAATTTTTTAACATATCCAAAACAACCATTTAGCTGGCGCGGGGGGGGGGGGACGACTTGCACTTTAAAACTTTATAATACATATTTTGCAAACGGATCTCTGAATCGAAAAATGTTTTCACACATCCGCAATATTTTTACACCGCCTATCCAACGACACTCCATACCACAGAATAGACGAGAAAAAAAGTCATCCCCACTTCACTTGTACGCGAGGCACCCTAAAAAAAATTTTTTTTTTCTAGATTTTGCTTTACCACTTTGTCGGCGTGATTAATATGTGTACCCGTGTAAAATTACAGCTTTCTAGTACTAAGAGTCTCTGAGCTAAGCTGCAGACGGACGGACTGACAAACGGACATGGCGAAACTATAAGGATTCCTTGTTGACTACGGAACCCTAATAAATGAGTTTATTATGTTACCTAAACACCTGGATGTTACCTAGTTGCAATGATTATCGTAATGACCATCATCTGGACTATGGTCCCTCTAATTGTAGCGCCATTGTTCGCCTGAGAACATCCAATGCAGTCTGACGGGTTATTACTGCATGCTGTGCACGTTGTTGGAGACGACACGTTACAATATGCTTTCATTTTAATTAATAACTTTCGATTATAGGGACTAAATAATAATAATAACGTGTCGGTTGACACACATACACAGATTGACAGATTGAAGGAAAAAACGTGTGGAGCCGACCCCAATAACATGGGACAAGGGCAGGAAGATGATCATGATTTGATTGTAGAGACTATTAAAAGTGGTCATGTGAATGAAAGCAAAAATAGTTGTCTCCTTTTGGTCCAAAGCATTTTCTGCAGAGGTATTAGTCAGTACCAGCCCCAATTTCAGTGTTATGCAGGTGCTTGGAAAATGCAACAAAGGGAAATTTTTGTGTACATACATATCTGCATACCACTTCTACACAAGGGCGATGGAATTACAGAAATTTCTAGGAAAACTTAAGTGCTAGACAATAAAGACAAGAAAAGCAAATAGGATAAAGAAAATGAAGGCTTCAAAACCATTTCAAACAAAATTAGCAACAATAGGTCAACTATTGTTAGTGAATATATCGGTACTAAGACAATTGAATTAACAATGTATCTCAAATCAACAGACATTGTGAGAAAAATAAGCATGCGACTTCTAATGGTGACATAGTAAATTGTTTTAACTTTTCACATAACATCGTGTTTGTTAACGCATCTAGTAACTAGAGCATAATGAAGACTATAAGAAATAATAAGGCAGATTACAAAACAAAATGTTACTGTCACAATTATAGATTTGCAGGTATTTATAATACAAGGCAGATGTGAGTGGAAACGCCGGGAGTGGATGCCCTAGAAGGACAATATAGTGACCTTGTTAGTGACGTTTTTCAGAAAGGTCACGTTTTTCAGAAAGACCAACCAGATGTATGAACGTCAACGAAGCAAAAGAAGTATGTAAGGATCGTAGCAGTCGCCGTGGGAAGAAGTATGTAAGGATCGTAGCAGTCGCCGTGGGAAGAAGGCGTGAGTTTATGTTTATGTATATGTACAGATTTGCATATTAGTTTAACTTATTAATATTGTCAATCACCTGCCTCGTTGGTCTTTAGCAAGGTGCAAGCATGACTACTGACCATGAGAACGATCTCAAGATTCTATTCCCGGGCGGTCTAAGTGCTATCATCTATCTGGTTTTTCGATAGGAATTTTTCAATGTGTGTCAATCGGTGTCTGTATTTGTATCCGGTTTATGGCAATATTCTCGCCTTCTATTCATCATCATTATCATTGGCAGCCTTGTGCCACCCAATGCTGAGTATAGGTATCCTCTCTGTTGTGCCATACTTCCCGGGTCCATGCGAGTCTCCTCCAGGTCTTCCCCGCGATCTTCGCCTCCCACAACTAGCGAATTGTAGGTGTACTATACTAAATTGTGGGTGAACTATACTATACCCTCTTCGGAGAATGCAGGCCTAATGTTGTGTTTTTATAATCTTTAAAACAAATACCTTAGTCATGACAATTGGCAGACAAATAGGATTTTTGGTGACATTCTAACAGCGATAACGATGATAGAATAGTCAAAAATTTAAGTCCTGTTAAAATTGGCTGCACAATATGCAACTATAGGAAAGAGTTTGCCTTTGCCTCGTGTTTGTTATTGTTACAGAATACCAGAGGGTAATCTCATGTAAAAAAGATGACAGTAAGATCAGATGATCTTACTGTCATCTTGTTCTTTTCCCAGCACTGTTGATAAACAGATCATAATAAATGTATAAATCCACCGATTCCCACGTGCGCTATTGGACACGAGACTGATGACGTCACGGATTGGCCAACCGATCGGAGCAAGCGCAGCTTACGACACACTATGGGAACTGTCGCACATTACTATAATACTTAGCTTTTTGTGTTTTCATATCAATACTGATTTTTATGCTCTGAGATTGCCTGAGGGAAAGATATCCAACACCTACGTTTCACCATCTCGTGTTGCAGAATCTGCAGACACATGTGTGTCTGCTTTTAAAATTAATAAGTGTGAACGAACATTGCTTCGTAGGCACACGTCTGGTTAAAGGACTGGTGATCACTGTATGTCTATACAATGATTTTAATCACGAAAAAGTAGGCAACTTTAATCTTCTATATCATGTCTTCTTGTCAGAGAGGTGATTTTTGGCAAGGTCATTATTTCTAGGCGTTTGTCCCATAGTAGTAAAAGCTGCAGAAGAAAAGTTCCATATTTAGATGATTACTCATAGGTGCTTACTTACGACTTAGTCCAATACCTATAGTTCTCTATAAATATGTTCATACAGTTCTAGTTTATACTAATGAATAACAAGTCATTCTGGGATGGTGTAAGAGCCATCGGTGTCGTAGGGATTATATCACAGATCGGCAGCATAAGGCATTATTAACATCATTTATTATTAAGTAATCGGCGATCACACTGAGAGATCGTATGTATGCAGCGATATATTATTAGACAATGTTACATTGGTATATGTCGATGAAATACTGTGTGGCTCCCTGAAAGAGTAGCCATCTCAGAACTGTAACTCGTTTAGCTATAGAGGTTATGTCAACAATATAAAATGCAGCATCACAGATTAACATAATGCATCTACTAATTATTTGTATAAAAAAAAACATACACGATCAAGTTAAACACGCTTCTTAAAGTTCTTGGACATCGTTCCCATAAAGAGAAATGACAATAGACTTAAGACCAGTGATATAAGACCAGTTTAGGTAAAAGACCTTTATGAATAGCCATATTTATTTCATCAATGCTTCAAAAAATCGATGCCTATGGAATATAAAGGGCTATTGATAAATAATAACTATTATTTTTAATTTGGCCCATTATAATTACGTCTTTAATGATTTATAGAAGTTTATCTTCACTCAATTCAGATTTGTTTTTTGCTGACGAATTAAAATATTGGTGCGGACCGGTTATTGAAGCCGGTTTATTGCTATTACTCACGGCGGTATTATGAATACGGACATAATATAATATGCAACCAGCACACTTAAATTAATGTTCGTAACACATAAAATAGGATAGTAACAGTGTTTGCAACACAATTAGGTGTTTTTATTTTGTTTTTATTGCAATTTAATCCTGGTTAAAATCTATCTGTGTACTTTGAATCTCACACACGTTCTCAGCTTCAAATTCTCAATTCCGAAACCAGATTTTAAATTCTACTTTATTACCAGACCAATGACAGATTCGGTAATTGTAAGTAAGTATTGGTTATCGTTAAAATTGACATTCGAACGTTCATAACTGTCATACTAGTATTTAACTTTTATGTCCCTGTCAATAAATAACACACAAGAAGCATTAAAATGTTCTTACTAATTACGTTATAGTAAAACTCGTAGGTATAATCAATTATTTTGTTGAATAAGGTACCTACCTGAATCAACAATTTGTTAGTTCAAAACAATTAATGTTATTTTTAATGATTTCATGAATGAGAAGAAAAAGATATTTCACAATCTAGGTACCGTATTATTTAAAAATTACGTACCGTATTATTAACACATAGTATACTTTTTACTTTTTCTACTTGCAAAAATATTGAATGCCTCTGAAACTGGGTGTTAAACATTTTATTTTTACTTTACTCTCATTTTAAAGTCCACCAAAAAGTTTGCGTATTTATGAACTTAGCAACTTAACCTAGTACCAACTGAACACAAATTCATACCTTCTACAGGAAAACACACCGTCGTGTCTGTCCTTGTCCACATAATTTCCTTTGTCATTCTCATTAATCTAGTCGTTCATATTCCTCAGTCACGGCTACCACGTGCGCCGGCGCCAGTCAAATCCAGATTGTAAGGATATTAGATTACACGTGTGTGTCTACCTACTTCCTAGTTTTTTAGTTGATCGTGACATTATTGTTGCGACTCGGGAGATTATCATATCATCTAGGTATACTTTATTCATGATTTTGGGAAAGGAGAGAGCGGTGTTGTTTAATAAATTATATGCTTTAAGGATTTATTGTTTTTTATTTTAGTAACATTATAGAGTACAGAGTATAGTAGATTCAACTATGACTTCTTATATTGCACGCCTAGAAGTTTAATATCTCTGGCTCTTGATGAAAGGTAATTAACAAGTCAATATTTTTTTTTTATCGAAACAATATTTCAATCAGATAGTTAGTTACGGGTACTTTAAGTTAATTAAACGAATGGGTTCCCCTTGTTAATATTCTAAAAGGGTCCGCTTTAGCTTAAATTGGTCAATATCTATTCTAATGAACTCGACAGTAACTATAGAAATGCTAATGAACTCGACAGTAACAGGAAAAAAAAATGTTAAAGCACTTACAATGGGAAATCGGCCACCTCGTATTTGATAAACGATAGCTGTACAATCAACCACACGACCATGATAAGAATTTGACTTTGACCGTGCCTTTATTTCGTAACATTAGGCCAGGTTTTTGGTCATCGAGTGTGAAGTGCGGTTGACTGTACTTAGGTACCGTCGGTTTTAAACGCGTGCTTGAAATACTGATTTAAGATAGTTTCTTTTGGTCAAAAGGAATAAGAAAGTAGTCAATTATATATTGCATGTTCGTTGTGTATTTCATTTTGTTTTAAATAATTGTAATATTGATGGACCTTTTACTTATTTATATTTTTTCATGAGTCATTCGAGACATTAATGTTTATGACTTTACTATTGTTCATAGTTCAGGTATGTATGACTTCTTGGACTCTACCTTCTATATTTTGGGTATGCATGACTCGAACATTCTATAAGTCCTATACCGTCTTATACCGTGTATTGAATTCTTAATGGTTGTGGCCCAGAGGTTAAAGGGGAAAGTCCCGCTTATCAACCCTGCTGCGACATAAATGGTCGACATTGTAGCAACAACTAACAATTAAACTTTTCTTGCATCATCTATTCTTTCAAGAGTGATCATCTGAGAAATGAGGTGATAAGGCAACGGTGCGGTTTAAAAGAAGATGTAGTGACATAAATTGAAAAGAGTATGCTTAGACGGCTTGGTCATGTTGAGAGGATGAATGAAAGTCGACTAACAAAAGGTATTTACACGGCAGATGTGAGTGGAAACACCGAAAGGGGACGCCCTAGGAAGACATATAGTGATCTTATTGGTGATATTCTTCAGAAAGGTCAGGTGCATAGTACTTGCAACCGGCGTGCGTGTATGACCAGATGTATGAACGTAAACGAGGCAAAAGGAGTATGTAAGGATCGTAGCAGGTGGCGTTCTGTAGTTTCTGCCTACCCCCATGGGAAGGCGTGAGTTTATGTATGTATGTATGTATGTGATCATCAGCCTTACGTATGCCGCCAAAACAACGATCGTAATGAATGAACTATTGTTAACAATAAAAAGCATAGTTGCTTACACAACATGGTATCATTGATAACCGATCACTATTCAAATTCATTAGCACCTGTGTCTAGTTGAGTCAGTCCACTCAACAGATGATACTCAGTACCTACCTATTGTTATAAGCAGTTTACTAGCGTACAAAGTGTATCTGAAAATTACTTCCGGTGCCAAGACACACATTAGCGTTGCAATGTACAGGAACAATTTGCAAGTTATCGAGGTATTTGTTAAAAAAATTGCTATCATAACATTAATGTTAGGAAATAGGTGCGAGTGTTGGCAGACATCAGTCAGATGAGTTAGATTACCTGGCGACAAACTAACGCGGGCAAGACCTGGATGAGACTCGTACAGGGTTCTCTGTTGTGTTCCCTAACTTTCTTATCCATAATCTAAAGTGTCATAAGTTTTTTTGTCCTAATCTCATTTGTCCGAATGATAACTTGCCTCAACTTAATGTCATATATTATCACATGCCACAAAATTGAAATGCCTAAATACAATATGCGCCAAATTTTTTTGTCGTATAAAAAATACTTAAAACCGTTTTCAATAAAAGTTATAAGTCCTAAATTCAAATTTAATGTTCATTTATCCTAATAATGTTTTTAATAATTGAAAAAACAACAAGACTTGAAAACACCTTAAAAAAAAAAAAAACAATCGGAATACACAAAATAATGTGATTTTTGAAGGCAATCGCAGCTAATATGAAATTAGCTTAGAATTTCTCTACAAATTAAAACTAGGCATTATAACGTTATAATTACGACTACAATTAACGCTTAAATATTTTTTTTTTTGTAATTAAACATGATCTGATTTTGTATTACAATTATTTATTGTTTTACCAAATCCAACTGATACAATAAATAAATAGTAAAGATGCAAGCAAGCATGCAGCATGCAACATGCAGCAGGCATGGTTTCTGTCACGGCTCCGATGCTGCGGGTCTCAGGCGATTCCACGCGTGCAGCCGCGGGGGCTCGCTCGCAGCCTCCTGCTCCTCAGCCCGCGGGCCGCCTCGCCCCTCTGCGCCTACGCGAGTCTAAATTACACTCTAGGGGTAAGGCAGACAAGACTGCGTGGAGTCGGATTTGCAGCGATTCGTTTATGTCACTAATTCCCAATTTTTAACAATTGTTTTAGGACTAACAATTTTATTATAGAGGAACATTCGGAATAATACACATTATATAATACAATACTTAGCACATATGACTTTATTTCATGCAAAATTAGAAGATTCAATTAATATAGTACCCGTTAGTATGACAGAATAGTTGTAGAAACTAATGATAACTATTTAAAACAAAATTTCGGATTTTTGAACATTATGGTTACTGAAGTTTATAGCAAACGTGTTATCGATAATGATTTTCGGACAAACAGTTTTAGGAGAAGAAAGGCACCCTCGTACAGAAACGAGAAGCGTGGCACGACAGGGACGAGGTCTTTATAATACTCAGCAGTGGATGTCTGCCAATGATAGTGAAATTGATAAATTAAAGAACGGATTTAACTCTTATCACATCGTTTAACTTCTTTTGTTATCCAAGATGCATTCAATATTATGTACGTAAGCCTTTGACTTAACAACATTTACTGCGATCGTCAACACACCGGGTCAGGACTAAATATTTGTTCACCACGCTGATACTAAATTGATCTTTCAACCTTGTTCCTACACACTAAAACTATAATAAGCGGCTTCTCTAGCGAGAGGTTCTAGGTTTGAATCCTATGATGAGGAAGGTATTGCTAGACCGGAAAGCACGTTAAGCCTTTGGTCCCGTTCTCGGCTCTCATTCGTAGATCTTTGACATTCCTTAGCATTCAGAAGAACATCATTAGTCAGAACCCCGAAAATCTGGCAAATAATCTTATCAAGGGATAGCGTGTTACCCAGTAACTGGGTTGTGGTCTCATCGGCATCTGGTTTGACTGGAAGTCGACCCCAACACAGCAGTTGGGAAAAGGCAGGCAGATGATAATGACTTGACCCGGGTAATTGTTTACGACAAAGCTCCTCTGTCATTTGCACTTCCGAATATAATAAATCTAAAGTCAAACAGGTAATCACAATAGTGAAGGTCGTTTTCAGGGAAGTTAAAAACAATAGATTCGCAAATAAATATCCTGTACTTAATGTGAATGTCATTATAAAAAGAGTCGTATCATTAAATATAATAATTGAAATGAAAAAAACGACCTTTGAGTTCGAGGTTTTGCGATATGTATCTTTATAAGATATTTAATAAGTAGTTAGAAACGTTTTATGTCTGAAGTGGATTTGAATGGCATCTTACCAGTACTTGTAACGTTTCTAGATTCGTTTATCAAGAGTTAATGGCGCTAAAACGCCTGAGAATATCTTATCTCAAAATCATAATGAATAAGAACTTACTTGTAGATGCCTTCAACTCCATTAACAGGGACACTTTGTTGGCTGAAGTAGAAAAGGAGTTCCTGGAAATTAATGGTTTTATGTGGCAGTGCTACAGGCACCTGTTAAAATAGAAACAACATTTTGGAATCTTCAGTCAACCAACAAGGTGATCCTCCCGGGCCAGTCTTTTCAGTTTGGCTATCCACCCCATAATATAAAAGCTAAAGTATTTAGATGATGGGACTCTAGGAGGTAGAAGATCTCCAATTCCTAAAGTAGCAGTTCCAATTTTTGACCTCAACCACTCAAAATGCGAAACCTACCTTTGTGACAATACTGACGGACAATCCAGAAATTCAGTTCAATAGCCCCAGAGTTTTGGAAAAAAGTTCACTGCACTTCCTAGGCCCCCCCAATTTTAGAAGACAGTTTTTCACCTTTCGTTGAAGAAAATATTATTCATTTTAACGATATTTTGGATAGAGTTTCTAAAATTAATTTACATTCGGCATTCACCCTTACTAACCATGCAGACTAACTGTTCTTAATATCAGTAGAATAAAGTCGTCCTTTTTTTTTGATAGGAAATCATCAAATAACTTCTCCCGCTCTGGGCGGAGCGGGAGGGCGTGTCAGACTTTTACTGACTAAAACCCACCCGTGTTCCTTCTGTTGCCTGTGCCGAGGCCACGGTAACTATTCAGTTGCCTGTGCCGGGGCCACGGTAACTATTCAGTTGCCTGTGCCGGGGCCACGGTAACTATTCAGTTGCCTGTGCCGGGGCCACGGTAACTATTCAGTTGCCTGTGCCGGGGCCACGGTAACTATTCAGTTGCCTGTGCCGGGGCCACGGTAACTATTCAGTTGCCTGTGCCGGGGCCACGGTAACTATTCAGTTGCCTGTGCCGGGGCCACGGTAACTATTCAGTTGCCTGTGCCGGGGCCGCGGCAACTATTCCGAACATCCCGCGACCCTTGAAGGGCTTTTATACATTGTTGCTTATACGGTGTCACAAAATTCTCGTTTATTCCGAGTATCGTTGCAATAAATATCTAATAAGAAAACCAAACGATTGGATAACACGTATTTCCCAAATGGCGCTTGTAAATAATGTGTAATGTAATATTTACTCAAACACTTACATAATAAAGTTTATTTCTGTTTACTGCATATAGGGCGATGCTGCCGTTTGTCATGACAGGGCAGAATATTTTGTTATAATATTTTTTACCTCGTGTGTCTTTTTGGTAATGGCCTCGTTAATCGCAAAGTAGCGATTGCGACCATTACTGAGCATGAGGTCCGGAGTTTGGATTTGTGCTCGGTTGATGGCAATAGGCTCGCTCCCTATACACGGGACATAAACTTGTAAAACTTGTACAAATCCAAGATGACAATTTTGACATTGATTTTAAAGTAACGATTACCTAATCAGAATATTACTTCATATTGGACTTGTTGTAAGTCACAAATGAAATTAATTGTACTTATTTAAGAATGACATTTGAATATTTGTACACCATTATGTTGTGGTAGAATGTATAGAACTTAAAAAATGTTAACACCATACTATGTAACACTACGTTCTTACAAATAAATACATTCTTATTCTGATAACATAACTGGCGAAATGTACTTACTCTGTACTATGGTGCACCTCTGCCTAAGCCTTCGGGAATACAGGCCTGATGTTATGTAAAATTTTTGAAATTAAATATTGTATCTAACATTTAAACACTCACTAGCTTGAAAAAAAGACCTACAGACTGATCAGCTAATGAGAAATGGACACCTCAACACGCAAAATGTGAGTGTGCAGCGTGTTGCCGGATTTTCAGCCCTGAAAATTGACATTTATTAATTTCAAACTGAAAAACAGCATGTTGGTTTGTGGCAGAAAAAAATGATGGTAGTAAACAGCTCCAGTAGAATTTTTTCTTGCATAAAGCCTTTCAAAATAAGGTACTACAAGTTTGATGCGGCGCGGGGGTTTTCTATACAATTGACACGTTGCAAGCGCAGTACGACTCCGTCCTGCCGTCGAGCGCGCTCAGTACCGGCGTCAAACGCTTAAATTGAAAGAGCCCCATAGTTAGTTCTTCCCATGTGCCTTCAAATTAGATATATCCAAGTCCAGCCCACTTTCTCACAATCGCCAGTCATTGGATCTGTTGTGAAAACAGTCCGGTGTTGACACGTTTTTCTTCGTATCGCGTCCACTAACTCGTCTTTATATATGCACTCTTTTATAAACATAAGCTCTGCATCAGTGACAACACCGACAGAAGTTCATGTTATACGTTATTCCTGGCCTGGCTCCCAGCTGTGGAAGTGTGGCCACATGTTATACGTTATTCCTGGCCTGGCTCCCAGCTGTGGAAGTGTGGCCACATGTTATGCGTTATTCCTGGCCTGGCTCCCAGCTGTGGAAGTGTGGCCACATGTTATGCGTTATTCCTGGCCTGGCTCCCAGCTGTGGAAGTGTGGCCACAAAGCTGGCTTTGAAGCGACATAATGTTTTGCAGGTACGGCTACGGTTTGTACATGGAGTCGTGGTGGCGTCATATCTTCTCCGTGTCATCAATACTTCTCCGTGCCTCAGACACATTCAACTCTCGGTAACGGTTACAATAATATAACTTTTACTGTAGAGTACCGAAAATTGTGTGAGATGAAGATTTTTTTTATACATACCTAAACTCACGCCTTCTTCCCATGGGGGTAGGCACAGAAAGCCATCTGCTACGATCCTTACATACTCCTTTTGCCTCGTTTACATTCATACATCTGGTCATACACGAACGCCGGTTGCGAGTACTACGCACCTGACCTTTCTGAAGTACATCACCAGTAAGATCACTATATGTCTTCCTAGGGAGGGGTGGCTTCCTATATTTTTATAATAAGAATTATAATCATTATGATTGCCAAAATAGGTACTGCTCTTTAGAATTGATTCAAGTAAAATTAAGTTAAAGTTTAGTTTTAGAAATCAGCTTAAAATTGATGGAAAAGTCAAAAATGTATGGGAAAGTCGTTTTTAGTGCGTGCGTTTTCACTTAATGTTCTGAACAGTTCTGAGCGAGCAAGCGTTTGTTTGCGCGGTAAATGAAAACACTTGAGTGAGCGAACATGTTTGTCCAGTAATGCTCGCTCGCTAATTCTTTCAGTGATATAACGATGTCACAGTCAGCGAGCATTCGTTTTCTCGTTGTAGTGACAACAGATGTATTCTGTTTAGAGCGAACATCGGCAGCAAATATTTGCTCTGAACAAAATGTTCGCTCGGCAGGGAAGTGAAAACGCGGCTTTATAGTAAACTGAAACGTTTTGAAAGCGGTTGTCTGTCTAGTTTCAAAGCAACTCAAATTATTACTATATTTTTGATGTTCTAGCTTCTTAACTAAGGTCAGTCTGGGTATTGGGAATAATTCTTTAATAAAATATCGGTAACCGGCACATAAGCTGCAGGGATCAAATTGCGTAACACACACACAATGGCAATGCCATATATTTTGACAATTCAACAACATTCATTGCGTTATTATTGTTGAGCAGCCAATTTTTTCAAACATTTTATCAAGCAATGAATTAGGAGTTACCTTCAATATCTTTCGGACTATGTCATGACGAATTCTAAAGTTAATAATAATTAGATGCTAAATAATGACTTGGCTAAATAATAACAGCTGCACGGGTCGATCGAAAATTAAGCTACGCTTACCGCGGTCGGTTCGTAGATGGATGACCATCTGATACATATCAAAGCCCCTCCGTACCTCGGAAAGCACGTTAAGCCGTTGGTCCCGGCTGTCATTCGTAGATCTTTGACAGTCGTTACGGGTCGTCAGAAGCCCAAAAGTCTGACAACCAGTCTTGCCAAGAGGTATCGTGTTACCCAGAAACTGGTTTGTGGAGGTCAGATAGGCAGTCACTCCATGTAAAATGCTGGTTATCAGCTGCATCCGGTTAGACTGGAAGCCGCACCCAATATAGTTCGGAAAATGCTAGGATTACCGGTTGGTAAAAATAAAGCATCCGCCATAGCTTAATTAGTAATGATGTTTTAAGATCGTACGCTATAGAAAATTAACTTCGATTACTATGTGGTACATCACAAAAGTAAGTAAGTAGTCATCTACCATTCAGACCAGGTGCCTGCGAAGTCATTACAGAGACAGTGAGTGAATACATAGCTTTTAATTATTAAAATAAGATGTCTATGTTAGTCACCGTCCTGTAAACACATGGATTGGAATTCCACTATCGAAGCTCTTGGAGATCTTCTTGAAGCTCAAATTTGAAAATAGGTTGATAACTGAAGAAACAGTTTTTTTCTATCTTGGGTATACAAGACCAAAACGTATAAATCTAATAAAATCTCCTTTCTATTTCAAACTGATAGAAAATCAATGGGGAAGGCAACTGTCAAAATGGCGCTGTCGTAGCTAGTTCCCAACACAAGCCAATAATACAAGGCGTGAGGTGGTTTTATTTTATTTTTGTGAAAATGATGCGTTGTTGTGTTACTAAATACTCCGAAATCGGAGTCCACCATTTCCCGAGAGACCCTAAAATTAAAAGATGGTGGCTTAAAGCTATTCGTAGAGATGTTTTATAAATTAAACAGAGTAGAAACATTTTGAAGAAAGTGACATAGGATATATCCATCGTCGACTTTGTTTCTGTCATCTCTGACCTAGACTAGAATCAAGAGCAAACCTATCTTAAAAAAAAAAAATATTTATGGTTTTAAATTCTGACACTTTCCATATCATTTACTTGATTTAAAGTATTGAAATCACCGAAAATAACGAAATAGCGAAATAAAAGTAAACTCATGACTGAACGAAATATCAAACTTATTGTAGGCCGTGGGGACATAGCTATGATCACGCCATCCGCCAATTAGCTTTGCCCGACCTTCCCCATTAGCAACTGTCTCTAACTCTCATTATATTCCTTTAGTTGTGACGGCGCAGTAAGTGGCGCCATCTAGTTTCCTAACGAAGTTTATTTATTTATCTAAAACGGTACACCAACAGCTTCTGTATATAATAAATCTTAAGTACTGTAACAATACCCTCGAACTTACACAATCGCCAATGACAAGTTAACCAGCATTCTCAGAAATAGGTGATAGCATAATGATAATAAAACTAGGAACTACTAGGAACCACCGAAGAGGTCGGATAAGAGTGACACTGGCTGGTAACAGTCACTCTAGCAGAGCGTCGCAGCGATGGTTGCGTGGCGGCTGTCTTCCGATGACAGAGAGGATGTCAGGGAAGCCGTTGTTGTACTACGTCCACGCCGAACTGCTATATTCCGGCACCATCCTGGAGCTAGACCACCACCTCTTAACGAAGTATTATTGTAATCAGTGTGAGAAAGAGATGGAGCTAGACGTCCTGTATAGCTCTATCTCTTTCTTACACTGAAGTGACATATATTGCTTTAAGAGGTGGTGGTTGGCCCCCTGATGATATTGAAGCTGCTGGACCACTAATACAATGACTACTTCTAGTAAAGGCTTCCTGCGCCGTTATATGTGTCGGCGCCTGGCCAGGGTGCAAGCCACCGTTGCGTAAACAACGCCTGCATTATATTTTTAAGCATGACTATTGCTCACATGCTATCTACTTTGTACAATCCACCAATATTAGATCTAGAGTAAATATGTCATCATGAATCTTATAACGTTATCATGGTTAAGTTTTGTCGTTTAATTAAAATGGTGAAACGGTAATTTGTTCCTTTCCTACTGCACTTCATAAACTAGCCATACATCTAACATCTTTATTAACTCTCATGTTGTTTTTTAAATTTTAGTTTTTTTTAGAAATACTTAGGCAAGCGTGCAGAGGCGGGCATCATTTTTTGTTGCCGTTCGCGGTCACGGGGCGAGAGGTGTGTGTGGGGGGGGGGGGGGTAGGGCCCTAGGCTCAGTGGTGAAGGGTTTAGAGTTTGGACATTCTATTTTTGGCAGTTAACCAAACGGTCGCGAGACGAAGCTCTCACGTACATAATTATGTGCTTCCCGATTTCCGAGCCTCGTGAACGCCTCTTTTCACATTTACACGTAACTAAAACTTAGTTGTGTTAATTAATGTAAGACTCTAAGACTTTAAATTACAATTTTTCATCTTACTGGTGCGTGTTACTTTCGCCTACACAAGTGTGTTCCCTGACCGCCTGCACTCAGACTCTAATTGCGTAACACACTACCAATTACAATCTAAATGATTTTGAAGCAAATTGGTAATCCATTGCTTCATATGTTCGAAAAATTTGTCTGCCCAACAACGTAAATAACACAATGAATGTTGTTGAACTATCAAAATGAAATCGATTCCTACTATGCAATTGCCCTGCTGATTCCTGCTGACAATGAAAACTCGTAGGAAACAGCTCAAGCCATCTCCCATTACGACATACTCGTATGTACAAAATGAGTCTAAGCCAATCCAATGAAGAGGTTCATTTAAGATCAGAACTAACATACTTATTGTGATCCACGCAGTTGCCGCCGTAAGCTGTCAGTAATTGTTACTGACGTCAATACATAAGTTGAAGACGTTATAATATACCTTATTATTATCTTAGACTCGCGCCCCCCCCCCCCGCGTCGCACGGTGTTTACTTGCGACTTGAGAAAACATCGAGATTCTTTATCATATGTCAGTGAAATATTTATCTATTATACACATAAACCTACCGGAATAAAATCTCTAAATGATGGTGAAATTCGCATTAAAATCCATTGCTTACTTTAGAAGAATAACGTGGCCACACAGATAGGACACGAAAAGCGACTTTAAGTTTTAATATGTATAGTTTATACTTATTGTTAAAATCCAAACCAGAACGAGGAGATCCGGCAGAGAACTAAAGTTGTCCACATAGCTCACAGAATAAGCAAGCTGAAGTGGCAATGGGCCGGCCATATAGCCGTAGAACCCATGACCGTTGGGGTAGATGTGTTCTTGAGTGGAGACTGCGAATCGGCAAACGCAAGGTAGGACGCTCTCAGGCTAGGTGGGGCGACGATCTTCGCAGGGTGGCTGGTAGCAGCAGGATGAGAGTTGCTGAGAATCGAGTGAGACTGCTATAGCTGATGATGATGATAGCTTCGAGGTCAAAGGCATAATAGAAGACAAGACCAATAAATGTAAACGATGTTGATGCTAAAAAGACACAAAGCCTCTCTGCGTTTGCCAATACTCCAAGAGAACGCCTAAATGAAGGAAACACAAACAAAACCAAAGTAACTGAGACTATATTCAATAACCGCGGCATTGTCTTCACACACTTCATTACCCTAATGATGGGAAACCACACGATTTTCATTAACTTTGCAATCCGAGAGGCAAACGTTAGGAAATCTAACCGCGCAGACCGCAAGGATGGATACCTAACTGAGAAGTAATTTGTTGTCTTCAGATCTGCGTTTGATGGTACTGATCGGCTGTTTGTCATGTCGAGGGAGCTCGTGGCTCAATAAGCGTGGGGATTTATGCATTTGGGAGGTTCTGCTGCGGTGGCTGCAATTTATTAATTCTGATCGCGTTTAGAGTCATGTTTAGGAAAGTAAGTTAACTCTTTGTTGTCATGCGCATAATTGGTTAGTACAGGATCTTTACTGATAGCTGGAATCCAAAAAGACCGACCTCAGATTTGACCGGAGGATATACTCGTATGTATTAAGCAGAAGTCTGGCTTTGAGTTAGTTGCTTCGTAGTTCAAAAACTTATTAACGACAGTTCCGTTCATTATTATAACATAACATCACGCCTTGTTTCCCCGGAGGGTTGGAAAGAGGTGTATCTATAGTACACCCACGTTTCGCCATTTATGTTTAAGTCCCATGTAAAATGGGGCGAGCATATCGCCATCAACCGGGCACAAATCTAGAGTCCAGGCTGCTACTGACAAATTCCAGATAGCAAAACCCAATAACATTTGCCCGACCAGGGAATCGAACCCAGGACCTCATGCTCAGCAGTAGCGCTTGCGACCACTAGACCATCGAGGCAGTCATGTACTATTATCATCTTCTCATTTTACAATATGTACTCGTAAATATCATAATTTCGCCAATAACGGTAATTTATTTATTTATTTAATCTTTTCACACTTAAAAAGTACAAAGGCGGACTTAATGCCTTAGGCATTCTCTACCAGTCAACCAAGGGTGGTGAAGAGATTAGATGGCAGGTGCTCTGTTAGAAATGGAACAATTTGTACATAAATAAGTTATAAACTTATAATACACATACATACATAT
Organism: Fissipunctia ypsillon; assembly: GCA_947568875.1. Lineage (NCBI taxonomy): Eukaryota > Metazoa > Arthropoda > Insecta > Lepidoptera > Noctuidae > Fissipunctia > Fissipunctia ypsillon. The sequence goes on along the minus strand of OX387650.1, from coordinate 1,440,794 downwards.
TTACTATAATATATACCTATATTATATATATACATTATATACAAATTCAAGAGAGAGAGGTTTTGAGATGACTACGCTATACGTTGTAATTTAATTTTATACTATAATTAGCATCGAACAAGTTAGACGATGACGAAACTTTTTACAATTTTAATTAAGAAGCGAAGTAACCTTGATATTCAAGACGTGTTTAGTGGATGCCTAGCGCTAGAAAACAGACGAGTTAGGGACCTTGACCCCGTCTTAGGTAACTTAGGCAAGACATTCGGACATGGACCAACTGATTTGGTCAGATTTGGTGATAATTTTAACATTGAAAGTATTGCTTATCAAAGATCTTAATATAAATACATACACCCCCCCCCACACACGCCCCCACACACCCCCCCCACACACACCCCCCCACACACACACATGTACACTGTGCAATAAATAAAATAAATAAATACCAGTTCTTTCAAAGCGTGACGATCCTTATCGATCGTGGTTTCGATCTCCTCTTTTAGGGATGTTTTAACTATTAAATATCTAAGGCAAAATTTTGAGTGACCATCCATGTTAGGAAAGTGTGTTCGTGAAGTCAAACTTACATTTATTTAAAACACTGAAGTCGAAACGTCGTAGTAATGATATACACAACACACCAGTCTATACAAAAAGCTTTCGGAATTTATAATAAAATCCCGAAGCCAGAAAAACATGAGCTAAATGATTAAGAAAAAAATTTAAATAATTTCATAACATAAGGCATATTATTTCAGTAATGAATACCTAGAAAATAATGAAAGTTAAGTGGATAAATATTTGCGTTAAGAATTAGTTTGTTTAATTCCTAGTATTTATTTTTTGATTATGTTTCTCAATTGCAAATATATTTAAAATTACAAAACATTATAAGGCTCACTTGCGTGAAAAGTTAGCTAACACGAGGTTAAAGAGACAATTAGAATAGAATAACGTTTATTGTCTCCAGTATTACAGCTAGTAGTATTGGTACATACACAAAACTATAATACCGGCAGCAAAAGGTTCAAGCGTCAGCATTATGCTTAGCTCCCCTAGTGGGTTGCTAAGCGCTGGTTTTCAGCTTAAACCCTTGACTCCTATTTACAAAAGAAAAGAAGCAGTACATTTAGCAACAACGGATTAAATGATAATTATATAATGATCATACATTAACACTATTTATTTAGGACAAAAAAAAACAAGGATTTTTATCAGTTTGTGGACACGAACTGGGCATTTAAAAGAAAATAAAATAAAATTGACAATATTGTATGACAAACTGTCAATTTAACGTGTTAGTAACTAACTCTGAGTTAAGTTTTTCACGCACGTGGGCCTAATAATATCAATATTATATTTAAACAAAACAAAAAACAGTCGTGTTCAAACAAAGATCGCGTATACTGTGAAAACAAAAGAAGTATGTGTAGAATATAACGCAATGTGAGTCACCATTCAAGTAAATTCACAAGTTATGCAAATACTCACGTGTAATATTTTTATTGCAAACCTTGTTTGTTGATTAAATACCTTACGTTTATTGTTTAAGACGGAAAAATCATGCGTTCATTATGATATTGTGTTACACTTTTATTCATGTTTAATTCAAAAGGACGCAAACTGCCCATGACAAAAAGTATACCATCACCAATTTGTTTTCCAACTATAGTGGTCAAAACTCCATATATTCGGGAATATAGCAAAAATTATTGAAAAAAACTGCTAATAATCTTACTAAACTATGTGCAACAATTTTGGATACACCGTCAGACACAACTATTGATTGAAATCGATGCTAATGAAGCCAGCCAGTGCTAATGCAACAGTAGGCAACATTACACACAACACAATGTTTGTTGTGACCACACACGGCTTTAGCACGCCCTAGCCAGGTAATCTCTAACACGATGTGAGGAGAATTATTGTTTCTAATTGGGACTTTAGAACACGGGTAGTCAGAAGCCCGAAAGTCTGACCACGTCTTGCCGAGGGGTATCGTGTTACCCATTAGCTGGGTTGTGGAGGTCAGATAGGCGGTCGCTCCGTGTAAAATACTGGTATTCAGCTGCATTCGGTTAGACTGGAAACCTACCCCATTATAGTTGAGAAAAGGTTAGGTTAGATGTTTTATCTTTTGTGAGACTCATTCATTTGTTTCTTATTGTCTTATAGGTTTTCAATCACGTGCGTGTAAGTATAGATTTCACCAATGAAACTGAACGCGATCAGCACTTCTAAACCACGTTCAAGAGATGTCAGTGTCAGTAATCCACAACAATTTTGACACTGACAGCTCTTGGACGCGATTTACGCGTGCTGAACGCATTCAGTTTCATTGGTGAAAGTCCTCCGAAGGCGTGCTAAACAGTTCTTCAGGTCGGCATGATTTGGCACACTCGCTCGGCTTAGCTTGAACTGTACCGCGCCGACCCAAACATGGTTCAGCAAGGGTAGCTGCTGAATGGAGTTTGGCGATCGGCACGAGCTGGATATGTGTAGTAGTTGCTTCAGGTCAGCTTTGCTGTTCAACAAATACTGTGAAATCGTATGTGTCGACCGGAACAAGAGTGAGGCTGGTCCCACTGTCACTAGCTAGACGGATAGGCTAGCTCTAGTAGAACTTGGTAAGGTTGAAGCTGCAATATATTTTGACTTTCAATCATCTCAGCCTATCGCAGTCCACTGCTGGACCTCCCAGGCTGCGCCACAACACCCTGTCCTCCGCCTTTTGCATCCAGTCTATCCTAGCTACCTTTTTTAAGGTCGTCGATCCATTTAAATATTAATATTATATTATTATATTAATATTATTTAACTGGGAGGCGTCTCACAATACGCTTGCCGATACGTGGTCTCCACTCCAGGACTCCTACTCCACCGGCCATCGATCCTGCGATAAACATGGCCAGCCCACTGCCACTTCAGCTCGCTTATTCTGCAAGCTATGTCGGTAACTCCGGTTCTTTTCCGGATAACTTCACGGATGATGATATTGACTTTGAGTCTAGCAAATTTTTATCATAAGATAGTCTCGTTTTACCAATCACCTGATCACCTTCGAATACATCAATTCCTAGAAAAGTTTCCTCTAAATCATTTGCATTGTTGATGCTGACACTATAGTCTTGTACTAAAATTAATGTATTTCAATTACATTATTTGTTTTAAGCTACTGGTTTCTTTGTTGATATTATTTTTACGAGTATAGTCGGCCTTGCCATAATTACCTTAACGTTTCCGGGGTTTCTTGCGTTCAATGGGAAGTGTCCTTTCAGTTCCATATAAGGGATTCTTTACATGATTATCATACATACAGCTTTTATTCAGAATTGGAACAAATAGTAGTAAGCTACGAGGTCAAGTCTCTATGTCTTAAGCAAGGTCAGGATAGCATTATGCACAGATATAATAGCGTAATGTTCTATCACTTAAGAAATAAAGATGTACCGCTTATTTAATTGATACACGAAGAGCTAGTACAAGGTAACGATAAAGTGAAGACAATCAATTTGTCAATATTTTTATTCCCTGACAGACTGCACAACCTAAACCGCTGGGTGTATTATAGAAGCTTGCAGTTTTGCGCAAGAGTTTCTTATACATATAACGTACATAGGTAGGGATAAAAGAAGTCTGTGTGTGTCAGCTCCGACGCACGAGTGGGGTTTACTCCGTGAAAGGTGCGCAAGGAACGTTGCGCAGAAAAACGTAACGCTTTTGAGTTAACACCTGTATTAATTTCACTTATAAAATTTCCAATCAATCTGCCTAGCCTTTTCCCAGCTATGTTGGGGTCGGCTTCCAATCTAACCGGATGCAGCTGAATACCAGTATTTTACATGGAGCGACTGCCTATCTGACCGCCACAACCCAGTAACTGGGTAATACGATACCCCTTGGTAAGACTGGTTGTCAGACTTTCGGGCTTCTGACGACCCGTGACGACTGTCAAAGATCTACGAATGACAGCCGGCACCAACGGCTTAACGTGCTTTCCGAGGCACGGAGGAGTCTCGGTTTGTAAAGATGGTCACCCATCCACGGACAACCCCGGCAAGCGTAGCTTAACCTGATGTATCGACCCGTGCGGCTGTTATTACTTAGCCACGAGCTCCATTAATTGAAAATCGATTCCTAAGGAGTAAACTCCAATTAGAGATGAGAATTTGTATGGAAGCTCGTCATTTTTGGCAATAGGAAATCCCATTGTTATTTAATACGTTTACATTGATGAAAGCTGAATGCAACGTTGTAATAATACCCTGGTTTATATTTATAAGTTTTTGTTATCAACAGTACGATGGAACATTGTGGTTGAAAAATGTTATGATTGGTGAATATTTGGTGATTGGAGAGGCCTAAGTGGAATATTGTGGAGTGGACTGCAATAGGCTGATGACGATGATGATTTTGTCCATTTACTGCTTACTTTAGTGACCTCAGAAGACATCGAGGACACACAAAATTAAAGTAGGAATGAAAAACAGGGTAAGCAGAAATATAGAGAACAGCTTAGAGGTGTGAGAAGAATTAGGAGTAGACCATAAATATTTACTATTATAATGTTCCTAGAACTTTGATCTAGTTAGAGTCTGGGAAATTAGTTGTTCAGCAAATTGACACCTTACCTTTCATACAACTGTACAAAGAACGATAGTTCTGATTTTAATATATGGATAATTTAAGTTGATAGTCATTATGGTGGCTTTACTTCGCTTGCCATTGCCAACTGCATTAATCTAATTCTTATTATAATTAAACATAATTTGCAAACATAACTTTTAAACCAAAGCCATAGTAATTATTTATTGATAAATGCCAGAATATGAAATTACTAAAAAGTTGTTAGGTACCTTGTCGCTGGTTTTAATTCACTGCTACTTTGATGTAGTTTGCCTCCAAAATATTCAAATGGTTAATTGATCTATTTTCAGTCATTGCTAGACATGAAATTAAAATTTGCGGTTGACTGTAGGTACTTAATCCACGGTAGTATATTCAGAGTCACCACGCCGGATAACCGGATTGGTGTTTATGATTTGTTATTGGTGAATAAAGTGAAGGGCTATTCCCAGTTTTTGCTCGTTTGTAATGGTTCTTAACTCATCAGTGAGCCTAACACGAACGTAAATTCGAACTATTAAAAAAATGAAAATACTCGTTTCGCACATACTATTGTTTAAGAACTGTATTCATATCTAGATGAGGGAAATGTGGCTAAGTAATAACAGCCGCACGGGTCTATCAATCAGGTTAAGCTACGCTTGCCGCGGTTGTTCCGTGGATGGGTGACCATCTTTAAATATCAAGACTTTTCCGTGCCTCGGAAAGCACATTAAGCCGTTGGTCCCGGCTGTTATTCGTGGATCTTTGACAGTCGTTACGAGTCGTCAGAAGCCCGAAAGTCTGACAACCAGTCTTACCAAGGGGTATCCGTATTACCCAGTAACTGGGTTGTGGAGGTCAGATAGGCAGTCGCTCCATGTAAAATACTGGTATTCAGCTGCATCCGGTTAGACTGGAAGCCGACCCCAATATAGTTGGGAAAAGGCAGGCAGATGATGATGATGATTCATATCTAGATGAGTGATACTACAAAATTCTAAAGACTAGTTGTATTTTCTAAATAACAATATTTTATTTCACGTAAACCTATATGGGCACTTATGAAACGTCAGAAGCTAGGTGCACGGTTCCAATTGGTCGTTTCCTATGGAGAAGAACCGGCAAGAAACTCCACGGTTACTCTTTTAAAAATAATTGACTTTTACAATGTTTTCAAATTACAGTGTTAAGCATGGGAGGACAGTGTAGGCCTGTCAACAAGTACCAAGTACTTAACAAAATAGAAAATGGTTTAAAAATATTTTTTTTCTCTTTCGTTTAAAAATCGTTTGTATTTGCGTTACGTAATAAATACGTTAACGGTCGCGGGTTCGTGACTGGGAGTCTACTCCCCAAGCACGAAGTCCGTAGTTTCGGCCGAAGTTACGGGCGTTTCCTACTCCGTATCACTTACGGACATTAGATTAGTTCGGTTTCCGAACTAAGAATTAATGACAACACGATTTTACAGTTGTCCCTACGCCCGATGTGTTTCACTTGTTTTGACGGATTAACTACTTTCGGACAGGCCCGTATCTTCGGTGACGGACTTAGGGCGTAGGCCCCCAGTTCTTCTTTTCGTATCGATGGTGAAATATAGTCAGTTTACTCAGAAGTACTTCAAGCTCAACACTTTTTTTGAAACCTTTTTCTTTATAGCTGCGGTAAACAAGTTGGGCAGTAAAAAATATATCTTGCTGAGATTGACATGTCTACTTTTAAAGCTAGTTTTTATCTACCTTCCAGTTTTTGCATGAGTTTATATTTTTACATAACAACATATCATCACGCTTCTATATCTCGAAGGGCTAGGCAGTACACTCACATTTGGCCAGTTATGTTTTAGTCCCATGTAATAGGGGGCGTTTTTACATGACTTTTAAATTATAGATACCTAATTGTAATCTGTGGTTATTATAATTAGCCATGTGTATTTTTATTGTTATTAACATATAATTTTAGACCAAGAGTTGACAAATAATAGGTCTACATCAAGATTGCTAGGATTTTTTGTCACATAATTAACTAATTAAAAACTATCAGGGCAATAAAATAATGAATTCTCTGTTGTTTAACCAAAAAATTTTTTTTTATTACATCTATCCTGGATTAACCGAAGAATTAAATTATTCAAGAATAACCTGCTGACGTATTCACGTTAACGACTTCAAAACAAAAATAAAAGCAAAACACTTTAGGTTCTACCCACGTCTTCAGATGAGAGTCAAAAAGTTATTTTTAGATGCTATTTGCGATAGGTACTTAATTTTTACGAAATCGGAATGTTATGAATGTATTATTATGATCCTCATATACATGTATTCGTAACATTCCGGTTTTGTAAAAATTTACACTTTGTCCTTTTGCTCCTATGCCTCCTTCATTGGTCATATAACACTCTTGTATTTTGTCAATTTTGAACTGTTGTCTGAACGTAAGCCTAATGCAAATACTAGGTAGGTACGATTGGTACCAAGCGATATCTTTTAAAATATAGGAACATTTAGGAATTTCAGAAATCAGATAGACTTTTGATGCACTTGAGAAAGACCACCTAATGAAAGATTCTAGGACTTTATGATCAAAACTCCGAAAGACGAATCATGTAATGACTGAACGTTTGACGTTTAAGTAGTTAAGCAATCTTTGAGTCGGAAATGACTACTTACAGCAAAAAACGATAGGAAACGGAAGAAAAGCAGGCCAAGTGCGTGTCGGACCGCGCACAATGAAAGGTTCCGCAGTTGGGGTTGTAGTTGAAAAACATGTTCTACCATACATCGATGTACGTCACGGTCAATTCTCCAACGGCAACTGTAAGTTTGTAATCGCAAAAACATGTTTTTTTTTATGTGATAAAACTACAAGTTATTGATTTTCGAACTTTTTCCTTTACTTGTGCTATCTGACCTTGCTTCTTGCCAAATTTCATGATTCTAGGTCAACGGGAAGTAGTACTCTATAGGTTTTGATTTTTATGCGAGTATCAAAATAAGTCGTATAAATGGTCGTGTTTTTTATTGCGTTGACTTAGAAGCTTGATTTCAAAAATCAAGAAAAAATCAAGAAAAAAAAAATTAATTAGAAATTTGAAATCAAGAGAGATTTTCTAGAGTTTTTTTTCATAGACTATAATACGTAGGTATTTGATATTAATGTCAACTTGATACCTCCACGCGTTCCTGAGAAAAAGGGTCTTGACAAACTGACAGACAGACAGACGGACGGACAAGCAAACAGACGGATGGACAGACAGATAGACGGACAACGAAGTGATCCTATAAGGGTTTCGTTTTTCATTTTGAGGTACGGAATCCTAAATAAAGCGCCAATTTGCATATGAAAAAAATATAAAAATTCAAAAATGCTGTAAAGAGCATTTTTGAATTTTATATTTTTTTACTTTAAAAAGTACACAAATGCTAATTTAATTATTTACAAGTTGAGCGAATTATGAATTTCACACCTGTGTTTTTACCTAGTAAAAAAGCAATAACATAATTCATATTTACAAAATCAGATCGGAATGATATTGATTTAAAAATGACGGTCTAATCCAGGAATCATCAAATGGTGGACCGCGGGCCGGATCCGACCACTATGGGACCAAACCCATGGGCATGTAAGTAAATGCACTATATTGTACATAAGTATATTAAGTGCATTTAATTATTCGAGTTAATTACCTAGTGCGAAGGTTTTCTTTTTGTAATTTTGTAATCGATTACTTATAACTATATTTCTCTTAATTCTCCGCTTCCAGATTGAGAATTGAGCTGAGTTTTGATATTCTAAGATAAAAAAAAAGCAAAATTTTTTAGATCATATCTCAACTTATTACATTTGGGACCACCGTTTTCCATCTCCTTTATAACTTAATCTAATAAATTTATTTATTTATTTATTTATTTAAACTTTTCACACTTAAAAAAGTACAAAGGCGGACTTAATGCCTTAGGCATTCTCTACCAGTCAACCAAGGGTGGTGAAGAGATTAGATGGCAGGTGCTCTGTTAGAAATGGAACAATTTGTACATAAATAAGTCATAAACTTATAATACACATACATACATATTTACTATAATATATACCTATATTATATACATATATTATATATAAATTCAAGAGAGAGAGGTTTTGAGATGACTCTACGCTATTTATTTTGAAAATAACTCCGCAATCTCCGCTTAAATGCATACCGACTGGTGGCCATCCTGATGTCAAGAGGTAGCGCATTCCAAAGAAGAATGGACTGAAAATGAAAGGAAGAATGAACAAAGTCAGAAGTATGAGAAGGACAGAGTAGGAGAAGATTGTTAGAAGAACGAAGATTCTTAGCGTGTGAAGAACATAGATATTGGAAGTGAGACACTAGATAAGAAGGAGGAGTGGGAGAGTTAAGAAGAAATATTAAAATATATTTTTTTTGTATAATTTAGTTTAGGCCTAGCCCGCGCTTTGTCTTCAGAGAGATAGTTCAAAGTCAAAAATGTAATTTTTCACATTAATATATTAAAAACTGACTTTGACATTTTTATTCATTACATAATACTTATTTGCTTTTTACGAGTACTTAAGAAAAAATATTCAAGTTTCTTTTAGTTTTATTTCATAATTGATATTGTTAATCTTGGTTGCTAGTAATCTTCTACCAAACGGACCGCAACAGTCATAAGTAGGTAGGTATTAATTTAAAAAATCAGACCCCAATGACATTAGTTGGTGATCCTTGGTGTAATCTAAAAACAATGGTAAACAAAAGGTAAGACTGCGAGAAGAAATTATGTTTTAGTTCTAAAAGCTCAACAATTGACATATTTTTAAAGAGAAAGATATATTTTTTTTTGTCAAAACATGCGTATACATGCAAATTAAGCATGCAGGTTGTCACAACATTAATATTTCATACGTGCGTTTCACCCGTAAGGCGTACAAATTTGTAAAATTTACAGAAAATAAAAAACTAAATTACAAAATAAAAACTAAATTACTAAAAACACTTCAATCCAAGTACGTAATACTGAGTAATAAACATTGACAAGTCAGTAAAATAAAATTAGGTCCAAATAATAAAAGTTAGTCCTAATTAATGACTATTTCACAAAAATTAAGTCTGACTAACGATGAATAAAATGTTAAATTTTAATTACTTAATTAAGATATCGGTTTCTCCGATGTTTTTAGAGGTTTCTTACAAGAACAATGGTTAGCTAAAAAATTAATGGTAAGAATTATAATTATATTATATAACCACAATAACAGACTATATTATAAATAGTTCCCACACTCATCTTGCTAATTATTTTAAGAAAACATTAAGTGATAATGACAACTTATCTTGTTTTATATTTATTAATATTCTGCTAAAGTGCTTAAAAGTTGTGATTGTGCACGGTGGATGATTTTTGGATGATTATAAATGCGCTAGAACATTTTAAAGAATACCAAATATTTTAGGGAATATATATTATTATTTGCTCATTTAAAATAATGTATCGGATAAAGAATAATAATATTAAATAATAAATTTTAAAATAATGAATAATACTTGATGAAATAGAAATAGAAATGTTTACGGATTTCAAAGGGTAGATAATTAGGTATTTAACGTCAGGAATGTTACACGCAAGACTTAAATTGAGTAACTCTGTTATGTTTTTTTTTGTTTCGTTAAATTCAGTTATTTTTTCATTGCATTTGATTTTATGACTGCTTGTTACTGAATGTTATAAAATTGTAATCTGTTATATTTTGGGCTTTATTATCAGAGAATATAACGAACTAGCAACAAGCACCTGCTTTGCACGAATCTTACGACTTGACTTAACATCGAGATTTCATTTATTTTTTTCCTTTATTAATAAGAACTAAAGTTCTTAATAATTGATAACAATTGAGCCTTATGGACTAAATAAGCAATTTAAATCCAACTTATTATTTTACATCATAGATTATAATTATTATAACTAAGAGTAGTGTCAATTTACACTATTACGCAATTCCGTAAAACTTTCTAAGGGTCTGTTAATTGATCAAAACACTTTGTTCGTGTGTTACATGTAGTTGATGGTTATTTCATATAATGTATTAATACATTAACATTTATATTATACATATAAACCTTCCGGAATGAATTCTCTAAATGATGCTGAAAACCGCATCAAAATTCATTTTGTGGCTTACAAGAACTAAGAGGTGACACAGACAGACACGCAAAGCGACTTTAATTTATAATATGTATAATATATATACTTACTTAGATGCTGATAGAAACTTAGGTACCTTACCCTACCAAAAGGTTAAAAAAGAGCTTGTTAAGTTGTTCATTAAAGAATTAGTCTTCTTTAAACTAATCTCACGGTGGTCCTAAGAGGCACACGATTTTTTTTTTAAGTGACGGAATATAAGGATGTACCACATCATGTCCTGCTGCAGTCAACAACACAACGGAAAGAAAGAAAAAAGCAGAAAGAAAGAGAAATGCAACACTGACAGGTTGATGATTGTTTGTGGTTGACAGATGTAAACAACAGACAGACAGAAGGGTGCTACTGCCTACTCTAACGTAATCAGTCACAGTAGGGCGTGAGACTCATATACTAATAATAAAGCTGAAGAGTTTGTTTTTTTTTTTGGTGGAATGTTTGAACGCACTAATCTCTGGAACTGTCGGAAATGAAAAAAAATATTTTTCATTTGATCCCAATTCTTGAGGAAAGCTATTTAACATCACGCAGGTCCTACCTTAGGTCGGGGGGATGAAGTCGCTGGCAGAAGCTAGTTTATAATATTATGATTGAAAGCCAAGTCCTGTAATTAAAAAGGTTCAAAATCTAGTCGCAATCTCATCTCAGCGGCAATCAAAGTCAAAAACTTGTCATGAAAATAGGTAAATTAGACGATTTTTTGACAGATTAAGCGCGTCATAATTTTGTGTAAATTGCTCTGAGCCTGAGACTGAGATTAGAATGCGGCATTTCTTAAAAATACAGGGATTGCCACTCTGATATATTAAAATGTTATATCGTAGACTGGACACCTGCGAACACATTTTCGGAGGCTTCAAGAGCAAGTAATTAGATATCCAATTACAATTTCTCCGCAAAAGGATTTCAATTTAGTCTTATATAATTAACTTGAACCAGATCTTTACATGAATGTCTTAAGCGTTAGGCGTGTTACACACTTCTTCGGCAGAGACGGGTGGCAAACTGGCAAAGTTAATATTCGATTTTCTCGCCCAGCCGTGACGAATCATGCCGACCTGAAAAAGTGTGTAGCACCCACTAAGACTCTGTACTTTTAAAAATTGGTAACGTCGCCAATAGTTGTCAAATATTTCGCTGTTTTGATTAATTTATCATTAGGTTTTGTAACAGTTTTAGATGTAAAAATAGCATAATAATATGAAAGGTTTCCAAGTGCTTTTTTACACGTAAAATAAATATTTTAGTGTCACGATATTAGTTACTGCAGTTCATAATCAACATTTTAGTACACTTTAGTACCTACATAATTTAATTTAGAATTTAGTTTATTTATTTATGATTTTTGGAAGATTTACAGCTAAACTAAACATAATAAAAATAGCAAGTATAACTGTGAGTCCATTACAATTAGTTTTCACTTATAAAAAATCTAATATTGATAAAATAATCAAATCAGCAAAATATTATCTGACGTTGTCAACTTTAAGAATGCACCCTCTTAAACCAGCCTTTATCCGAACCAGGTCTCGTCGAATCTAGGTGAACTCAATTATATTATATATACGGACTACCAAATAAGTCGATAGGTGAATTTTGCGAAGGTTTTCACCTAACATGTATTCATATTTATTTAAAAAATCTTGACATTTGGGACTTGCGAAACCGGCTGGGTATTTGCCGAATGTATAATGTATAAAATCTAGTTCTTAATAATAGATGTTTTGCAGTATCAAGTGTCGTTGGAGGCGTTAAATTAATAATAATAATAATAACCCCACCGTCGTATCTCTACGTTGACGTCGTGGTGCGGCTTGCGCGCTCCAAACTCTAGGTCTGTGCTGGTAAAGTTTACTTTGCTGAAACCGGTCTCGGGGCAGGAGCCAGACCAAGAGATACGTGAACCCACAGGGCAGCATGTGGTGAGCTGTTGGGCAGTAGCGACCCCACGGACCCTGTCTCCCGGGAGAAGTCTTGTTCCTCATCTCTGGCTTGCCTTTTTTGATCGGCCAGAGTGAATACTGACGAGGATCAGAGCTCACACCTCTTTCTTGTCTTAATTGGCTGGCTTGAGTGGAGATTCGCAAGAGCAAACGTGCTCGGAGGAAGGAAGTATTCCAGTAAGATGCTAGTAGGCATCTTGACCATACTTTTGGGATTGTCCTGATAGTCGTGGATTAAAAGCACCTCAGGACCTATTGCCCCCTTGTCGCTACGACACTAGTGTTAGCGACAGTTTCCGGGGGCCCCTTATTGAGTGTGCAAGTGTCACCCTCTGCCATTTTATCTGAGTATTGTATATATTTAAATAAAACATTGGTCAAGCCGGGGCCATAGTCTTTTCCCATAGGTCGAGGTAACCATGCAGTCTACTTTAGACACCTAAATTCAATGTCTTTTCCATATCCTGCAACAGTCCTGCACCAACCGGGGGTTGTCCTTGGGTACACTTGCATAGTGTTTACAGGAATAATCGTCGGTGGGTGCCTCAATAAAACGTGTAACGGGCCTCTGCGAGTTGACTTTGGCCCATCGTACGCCTTATCGCCTTATAAGAGACCGGGACCCCAGGGTCCCGATTTATGTCAAATGATAATTAATAACAATAACAATCTTTATTGCGGACCACATGATACTTACATTAAAGAAAAAAAACATTAAAAAAATGTGACTTGAATTGTTTAAGCTTTTGAGTTGTTAATGTTGGGGTATATTTGGTCTAGAAGATTATTTATTGACTTTACTTCAATACCCACACGATCTTTACTAATAATAATACTGAATTCATCTTGTTAGATATTTTGATTGTTTACCTAATCAGAGTTAACTTTTTCTCAAATTCAAATTCATTTTATTTGCATTAAAACATGGTATTACAGGCGTTACATTAATTAGTGCTTACATGTTTTGCTAAGGATACATAGCATGCAAACTTGTCGGTATACGTTACCTCACATAATGTTAGACTATTGCTGGATCATGTTTAGTCGAAATTCTTTAATAGAATACATATATTGTGTATTTAGCCATTTATTTTATTTATTTATTTATTTAAACTTTTCACACTTAAAAAAGTACAAAGGCGGACTTAATGCCTTAGGCATTCTCTACCAGTCAACCAAGGGTGGTGAAGAGATTAGATGGCAGGTGCTCTGTTAGAAATGGAACAATTTGTACATAAATAAGTCATAAACTTATAATACACATACATACATATTTACTATAATATATACCTATATTATATACATATATTATATACAAATTCAAGAGAGAGAGGTTTTGAGATGACTCTACGCTAATTATTTTGAAAATAACTCCGCAATCTCCGCTTAAATGCATACCGACTGGTGGCCATCCTGATGTCAAGAGGTAGCGCATTCCAAAGAAAAATGGACTGAAAATGAAAGGAAGAATGAACAAAGTCAGAAGTATGAGAAGGACAGAGTAGGAGAAGATTGTTGAAGATTTATATAATTTGTGCTTAAATGCTCTAGAAGTGAACGTTTTTAAATTGCTTGGTACATTATTATAAAAATACGTACACACATTTCTAAACAGTTCTTATTATATTTTTTAGATCTAGGAATGTCATTTAGTACGAGTCTGAATGGATCTCTGCGATTTCTTGGATTCACATCATTCGCAGTTCTGATTCATCTCCTTCAGTATATCGATGCAGTTTGTCAATTTCTGTTTCATATAAATAAATAAATCTTTATTGATACAAAAACCTTTGACAAATTGGCATTGCTTAACAAGGTGTAACATAGTTAACGCACAACCTCTTAAGGGGTCATTGTACTCATCATTATGAACAACTTTTACTATGGGACCAAACCTGAAATCGCGAAAAAAAAAATCAGCTGCTTCCTACATTCATGTTCGCATAACTCGTCAAAATGTACGGAACAGCTGATTGTTGTTTCGCGATTTTAGGTTTGGTCCCATAGTAAAAGTTGTTCATTATGATGAGTACAATGACCCCTTAAGAGGTTGTGCGTTAATTATGTTACACCTTGTATAACTTATATAACATAGGGTTATGTGTGAAGTTTGTTTAATAATTAGTTTTTAATTTATCAGTAATGATTTGATTGGATATTGTATTTTACCTATCTCTTTAAATGGACCCGATATAGCAAGTATGTTTTGGAGCGATATATCAGCTCTTTTATAAATATTCAATTATTTATAATCGTCATTGTGTCCTAATTGATAGCTCTAAGCGAACCACCTCGCCTACTTACAAGTGCTAACGCACAAGTGCATCAATACATTACACCCGAAGCCACGATGGTACGCATGCGTTAAAATGACATTAAACTCAGTATTAACTTCAGTGCATCCGGTCAAGGAAGCGTGCTTGACTGTGCATACAAACATACACTTAACTGCGAGCTCAAATTGCCAAGTTAAATTGCAAGTTAAACGTCAACAAGGAGTATTCTCTCGCCGAGATGTTGTAATCACAAATCATGAAATCACGACTCAATTCAAGGCAAATCCCAGACAGAAGCAATAATTTTCCGATTGTTATCTCAGTATAATTGCACTGTCTTCGTCCAGTTTGCAGGCTGAACAAAACAAACTACCCTACAAAACAAAAACAAAAAAGTTGACATAAAAACATCACAAAAGTACTCACACACCCAATCCTCCTTGTGAAAAACCTTTTTATCACTTCACAAAACAGCACTGTTGTTTATTTGTGAAATAAATAAATGTATAATTAATTAACTATTAAAACACTCGCGGTCTAATATGATGGGTGGCGCGACGGTCGTGCGCCTCGCGCGAGGTGCAAACGTGAACTGAGTAGGTATTGAGAAATATCGCAGGTGAGCTGCGAGGGCTGGTGCGTGTGCGCAGCCGAAGGCTCTACTAGGCAGTAATATTGATAAAGGTTAATACATACGTCATGCGCGAATGATCTGTTTATGTTTTAGGTAATTAACACATATGCGTCGCGCATCTCGCTTGCATTACTTGGAAGGGTAGACTGAGATGTAGGAACTGTTGTATAAAATGAATCTTATTATTTAGATGATGGACGAAAGGCGACTTATTTTTTCTTTTGTGGCGATATTTTTTTATTGTTATTTGTAAGTTTGGTTTTGTTTGTTAATTTGTGTATTATTTCGTACTATGTCTGTTTTCAAACTAAAATATGGCGTCGAAAAATTCCTCCGCATCGCTGTCGACTGGTAATGTACCCAAGAGACTGGCGGCATTGCCACGTTGTATGGCAATGCTTAGCCTCTGGCCAAGGTAAAAGCCAGCCCTTGGGTCACGGGAAGTATCAACCAACCGTTTCGAGATTTCCTTAAAGAGACCATGAGCACTCGGATCCTACGGCCCGAGGGTTTCAACCCCAAACGACTCGAAAATATAATTACCGGTAAGGTTAATATACTTTCGCCGCTTGAGGTTTTCTGCAGCCGAAGCAGCAGCGCCAGCGCAGCACGCCGAGCCAAGAAGATGGGGTGGCGCAAGAGTAGTTGTTAATAGTTTTAATTAGGTTAGGTTATTATATATTTTTTTTAATAGTTGGTTAGTTCCGCCGGCCCCCTTCTATCAGCGGACATCTAGACGCACTGCAGATTACCATCCTTACCTAGTTGCTATCCCACCAATTCGCACTAAGCGTTTCCAAATGTCTTTTGTGATGCGCACAGCAAAGGAGTGGAACTCTCTGCCTGCGTCTGTGTTTCCGAACGCATACAACCCCGATCTCTTCAAAGTGAGAGTGAACAGGCTTCTTCTGGGTAAGCTCGCTCCATCGTCGACTTTGTCTTTGTCATCTCTGACCTAGACTAGAGTCAAGAGCAAACCTATCTCAAAAAAAATAAAATAAATTGTGCCTGTATAAATAATAAATACACTGTCTGTTTTTCTTGAAACTTTACTGTGCAATAACTTGGATTTAGGTATGTATGTAATGTTGTATATACGTGTTTTTTTTTCTCAAATAAATAAATAATAGGCAGATAGGCAGTCGCTCCATGTAAAATACAGGTATTCAGCTGCATCCGGCTAGACTGGAAGCTGACCCCAACATGTTGAGAAAAGGCTTGGGAGATGTTGTTGAAATAATTAAATAACTAACTGACGGTATTTGGACCTCGCTTAGTAATATTTTTGTAATAGGGATGATCCTATTGTCATTTACCAGGGACAGTAAAAGTTCTAAAAATAGCACTGGGAGTGAAATGTTATTTAGTAAATGAATAAAAAGTCAATTACAGTACTAGGGTACTCGCTTCTGTTAAGTTGTTGAGTTTTTTTTTTCTGTAGGCACAGCAAAGTGAAAGACTGCGCCGACGACGAGCCTGGGAGTCTACTCCCCAAGCACGAAGTCTGTAGTTTCGGCCGAAGTTACGGGCGTTTCCTACTCCGTATCACTTACGGACATAAGATTAGTTCGGTTTCCGAACTAAGAATGAATGACAACACGATTTTACAGTTATCCCTACGTCCAATGTTTGTGCCTATCCGAAAATTTTAATTTTATACTTGTTTTGACGGATTAACTACTTTCGGACGGGCCCGTATCTTCGTTGACGGACTGAGAAGGCTCCCTGACCAACACCAGCGCATGTTGGGAGGGAGGGGGATATCGAGGCGCACCAATCAACGCACAGCTCGTGTCCATGATTGTATTTTTGAATCTTTCATTTCGTAATGTTACACTGTCTGCGTAGCTTTGTATTATTGTTAAATCTTTCTTTCAAAGAATGCACTCAAAACCGATGAATAATTAATTTAAAGGAAAATACTTTAGGTACACGTGGATCGGTTCCTCTCGGATATATTTTGATGGTGACATAATAAAAAAGATTCCGCACTGTTTGCTATTTTAAGTAATTATAACACTTAGTGGCTGGCGGTACTGGGACCATTATCGCCCACCATCCTTTCTTTAACCATAATTAAATCTTTGGTATCTTATATGAAATGCTTCAACTGCTCAAGCTGGGTTTTATTTATTAATCAGTGTTAAGTAAAATAATATTAATTGGTTTATTTATGAATTGAAGAATTCGTATTCATAAACTAACTATGCGGAAAAACTGTAATCTTGTTAGGTTCGAACTTATTAATTCAGTCAGAGGGAAGTTCAATCATTTATTGACCATGAAGATTTTAGGCATTGAACTGTAAAAAACAGAGGCGGAAGAAACAACTTTTTATTGCATAATAAAAGCTTACAATATTGTACTAACTCATTATATCGATCTAACTAATAACTTATCATGCGTACTGTGATGCGCACAATACATTACAATGTATTGTGCGGGGGCGTATCTACTATGTATAATAGATGATAAACTTGAATTATTTTATTTTATAATCATCAGTTGATCTCAAAGAAACGTAGGTACACTACATTACACTACTACATTTTCACTGTCGTTATTTCCGAAACAAAAACCTAATAACATACATTTAAAAGCACATAATTCCAAATTCACTTGAATGATCGTAAGCAACCATAGTTATTTTCCTAACGCCTGTACGACATAAGGTTTTGCAACCTTCGCAGTACCTAGCTGGATATGAAAGACATGTTCGATTCCCAAGCTTTGCGCCCTCACGCCCCTAGTCACCGCAGGAGACGCCCTGGGCGTCGGGAATTGACAGCCGATTCCCGGCCACCGTAGGCGCGGGCTTGCGGACGGCGAGCAATGGGTAGCTCGCCGTCCGGTAAGGACCAAGCCCGAGTCGACGGCGCGTCGTGTTCCACGCGCGCCTCAAAGAGATGTCAGCACTATTGACGGGGTCCGCTAGGGCCGATGCCAGCTAGGGTTGCGGGATGTTCGAAAGAGTTACCGTGGCCACGGCACAGGCAACAGAAGGAACACGGGTGGGTTTTAGTCAGTAAAAGTCTGACACGCCTTCCCGCTCCGCCCAGAGCGGGAGAAGTCATTTGATGATTTCCCATCCACAAAAAAAAAAAAAAAAGGGTCTACCACTACCTCTTCCCCCCACTGCTGCTGGTGCTGGTGGTGGTGGGCTCCCACGTCGGGTACAGTGGTCCCTACTGTTCGGATAATCCATATTTTGTTATAACTCGTATTTAATTTTTATTTAAGACTTATCTATCTATCTAATAATATACATTCTCGAAAGGCTGACCCAGTCCTGGTTATGGCTGCTACCAGTGGCGCAGCTACAATTTTCGTTAGAGGGAAGCCGAAGAAAACATTGTTCGGTTCTCATAAACTCAGACAAAAACCTGTAGGTTTTTAATCATATGATGTAATAAACTGGCATTTAAAAATAATTATGTAATGTGATGTGATACACAGTTACACACACAGGTGTACCATATTATTTGGCAATAGTAGACATGAAGAGTGGTTGTTCCGAAGGGAAGCCGATAGGAATCGGGTTGTATGAAGGCTTTGCTACTGCCTCCTACACACTCATATACCTAAGCGACTAGCTTCTGCCCGCGGATTCGTCCGCGTTTTTCTTCTTGTAACATAAAATATTTATTTATTTTATCATATAAGTACACACATACAAACAGACAAGAAGAAAGGAACAGAAGAATACGTACAAAGGTGATGCTTATTTCTATAAAGAAATCTCTTCCAGCATACCTGCGATAGGAGAGTAGATAAAGAGATGTAGACAACGTGTGTAAGAGTAAAAGAGAAAACAAAATACAATCAAAAAACTATTCACCAATTTAAATGTAAACATACAGAGAGAGAACAAATATCAGTTTCAAAATGAGTTTTTTTTTTGTGTAAACTTCACAGACGAGATGGGTGTCGATATCTCAACACGATAAAACAGATTGTATCAACTCACACTTCAAGTAACAACACTACCAGCGGTCATTGATCTCAATTTTTGTTTATCATGTTTAGATATCGATACCCATCACGTCTACGGAGTTTCGCTAGCTAACTTAATTTGACCCTGTATATGATTATAATGTAGCATAAAATAATTAATACATAATATGCAACTATGACGAAGTGGAAAGATAGTGTTCTTTCACTCCTTATATAAAAATTACAACAGTTTGGCAGCCCCTAATGTCAGACGGAAGTGAATTCCCCAACCGCACCGCATGCGCAGTGAAGGAGTAGGGGTAGAAGTCACTTGGCAATTAGATTTTAAAAAAGAATATGGAAGATTACCGAAGATTAGCCCCTACATACAAACTCACAAATACCTCTTTATAATAATATACAATAAAAATTACAATATTAGTATAGATAGTTCCTATAGATGTTGACCAATGATGCTTAAATGCTCATCACCTGCCTACAGCTTGGTGCAAATTGTAATAGAAAGCGATGTGACAATACATCACATGAGCTGTTGAACTAATTTGAATATATTAAAGTGTTGCTTGCATTGCAACATCACTGCAGATAAAACTAGCATTGTTTGGTTTATAATAAGAATACTTTACCAACAGGTTTGGGTTGAGCAACCAGTCATACTTGGCTACGATCATAAGAGGCTTCAATCTGCCCAGTCTCTAGCCAACTACGTAGGGCTCGGCTTCCAGTCTAACCGGGTGTAGCTGAATACCAGTATTTTACATAGAGCTACTGCCTACCAGTAGGTAACACGATACCCCTTGGTACTACTGGTTGTCGGACTTTTGGACTACCCGTATCGACTGTCACAGAGTTACGAATGACAGCCGGGACCAGCGACTTAACGTGCTTCAATGGAGGCTTATCGAATGTTCTTTCATTCTTCTTTTAAACACTGCAACAGTTTGGCAGTCCCTAATGTCAGGCGGAACGGATACTGTAGCACACTATTGTGAAATAATGGGTACGGTCTGTTGAGTGTTAAAATAATCAAAGATCATGCGTGAAGATCATTGATTAAATTAAACATTTATTATAAAAAAAAATATACTACTACCGTGAATTTGTCACGTACCCAAAACTGGGTACGTGAAAATTCACGGGGAGGGGGGGGGGGGGGTGGACACACTTGAATCTAACAAAAATTAGCACTTTAAAGCGCTAAAACGGGCTTTAAGCGGATCCCGAAAATTGGTTTTATATTTTTGAAACACCTATCCAACAACACCCCATACCATGGGGTAGTGGGGTAGACAAGAAAAAAAAACATCCCCACTTTACGTGTACTACTAAAAACCCAATGACATTTTGCCCGACCCGGGAATCGAACCCAGGACCTCATGCTCGGCAGTAGTGTTTGCGACCACTAGACCAACGAGACAGGAGATATTATAGTGCACAAGTGTGTCCGCGAACATATGGCAATCTCTTTTCCTTTACTCTCACATTCCGATGGGATAACAATCCGACACGACCGGGGAGAGATCAGGCGGAGGACCGACAGCTTTAGGTACTCACCAAAAAACAAACTCGTGGAGGCTGTTTTAATCCTCCCTTGTGGCTGTTGTTATAGGATGTTAGGCATCTTCTGTTTGCTAATGTTTTAACTTGATGTAATATCCAAATAACAATAGTCTATTGTCAAAGCACCTTTCCTACCTTAGGATGACACGATATTATTGTTCTCTTTCATTATTCATTTTGTTTAACCGAACTTAAATCTCAATTCGACCCCGGTTTCGACACAATTAATAATTTTAATTAATTATAAGAACAGTCTGCCAAAGAGCGATGGAACGCAGCATCCTAGGCGTAAAAAGACAGGATAGAATTTGGAACACCACGCTGCGTTCCATAACGGGTATAATGGACGTCGGCAAGAAGGCTGCCAGACTAAAATGGGTTTGGGCGGGTCACGTCAGCCGCATGCACGATGACTGCTGGGCAAAAGTCTCCACACAATGGGTACCTGAAGATGGACGGCGCCGCCGAGGCCGGCCCAGAAAGAGGTGATGAGATGCACCTGGACGCATACCGTGAGGCCTGGTCCGAGGTGGCGCGGGAAAAAAGTTCCCGGAAGGAATTGGGGGAGGCCTTTGCCCAGCAGTGGGACAGTATAGGCTAAGTAAAAAAAATAAGAGCAGTTCCTTGAAGTTAGCCGAATGACACAATCGTGTTAAATATTGACATTTGATTGACACTTATTACATGAAATTGCTCTGACATTTACTTCATTTAATTAAATGCCTTTAAGGGAGAAATTCGGCTTGTTATAAGTTGCCTAGCTGTTAAGGGGGAAGCGCCAGGTCGCCCGCGAAATTCAAACTTTCTTATGTTTTTTGCAATTTGCAAGTCAGTATTAAGTTGTATGTTGATTAAAGTATCATTCGCGACCGTAAAAAATATGCGTTTACAGAATTATAGTCATCAAAATCAATAATACAACTCCATAAGTTTGTATAATCCTAATTGTTAAGATTTCATGAAATAGTCATTCAATAGAATCACCTGGTCTTAAAGAGTGTTGATGACTTTAATTATTATAATTATGTAAATACATACTTTTTACGGTCGCGAATCATATTTTGATCAACATCTAACCTAATAGTGACTTGCGAATTGCAAAAAACGTAAGAAAATTGGAATTTCCCGGGCTACCTGGCGCTTTCGCCTTAATACCATTGCGCCATTTTAATATGTACGAGTATTTTTTTAATGCATAGTTCGATTTTATACAATTTTATTTTTATTTTACATCGTAAAATGCCCTAGTACCTACATATATCTTTCCAAGTGGTAGTAATCATACCTTCACCTTAATTTAGAGCCTGCAGCATAGACTCACCGTGTCTGTTACTACTATTGGTCGCTCAGAGCTCAGTGCGAGCTCAACAAACATTAGGACATCTTCAGAGTGACGACAACGCGTGACCTCCGACCAGTAAAGTACCTATGACTAGAGTATTTCGTATTTGTGTATATGATGCGTATATCATAATATTGCTTAAATATTACACATACCCTATGGTACGGTAAATTGAAGAATGATAATTGTTTGCAATTAAATGACACCTAGGCGTTTTGAGTCTACAGGACAGTCAGAAACCCGAAGTTAAACAACTGGTCCTGAGGTCCACTATTGTGAATGAATCTTATTAGATATCTCTTATTATATAGTAAATCGTGTGAAGCAAAGGATGACATACCAGTAAGTACGGCACCGATTGACCTTGTACAAAAACCTGATTACACTAATTTGGTTGTCAACTAAGAAGATAATTGCATCGGTGCTGAGGCCACCGCGTGTGAGGTAAGTGCAGAAGTTTCTGCTCACGACAATGGATTGTTTAGCTAAGTAATATAATAATATAACATAACATCATGCCAGTAATCTCCGAAGGGTTAGGCAGAGGTATATCTTTAGGATAATTACTTTTAAGTCCCATGTAATAGGGGGCGAGCCTATTGCCATCCACCGGGCACAGATCCAAGACTCGGGGCTGAAAATAATAACACTGCTCGACTTCGGAATCGAACCCAGGATCTCATGCTCAGCAGTAGCGCTTGCGACCACTAGAACAACGAGGCAGTACATACTACATACCTACTCAAATGTTTACAAACTCCCGTGAGGTCTTTAAACCTAATACTAGTACATAATTATTATGATGTCAGCCGCGTGTTCTTGAATGGTGCCATTATATATTTAGTGTTAGCCCTTTGAGCTTTTGGTCTGTCACGACACTCACGAGTCGCCAGCGGACATGTTTATTTATTGACCATTGAGATGTTTGTTTGATTAATTATAGTTTATAAATAGGACGAGACGAGCCCAATTGTGCGCCTAAATTTTGTTTTGAATTAACTGTTCCCATTCATAAAGAATGGTTTTCAACCAGTGCGTCCTGCCCGTTATGACATACGGTGCGCAACGTAGACACTGACAGTCGGGCTGGTCCACAAACTCAAGGTCGCTCAGCGCACTACGGAGCGGGCTATGGAGCGGGCTATGCTCGAGGTTTCTTTGAAGGAGTAATGCCATTATCCGGAAAAGAACCGGAGTTACCGACATAGCCTGCAGAGTAAGCAAGCTGAAGTGGCAGTGGGCTGGCCATGTTTGTCGAAGGATCGATGACCGGTGGAGCAAACCGCCCCCCGGCTAGATGGACGGACGATCATAAGAAGGTGGCTGGGACAGACTGCATGCGGAAGGCGGAGGACAGGGTATTGTGGCGCAGCCTGGGAGAGGCCTATGTCTAGCAGTAGACTGCGATAGGCTGAGTTGATTGATTCATAAATTGCGCATCGGTTTGTGGCATTAGTACCTACATTGTTGCAGATTTGTGAGGCATATGCTGAAGGACACGGTCTGAAATACAATGTGTCGAAAAGTCAGTTCATTGTTTTTGAGGTCGGCTCTACATGTCTCATAACAGTACCACCAATTGAACTGTTCGGGGTTCTCCTGGTAAAAGTGGAGCACTTTAAATACCTAGGGCATTTGGTTACTGCGGTCTCCGATACTGCCACCGAGAGGAAGCGGAGGGCGTTGTCAATTAGAGCTAATATAGCCAGCAGGTTTGCACGCTGTTCCAAATCAGTCAAGCAAACACTTTTCAGAGCTTATTACCTCATTGTACACGTGCAGCCTGTGGGTCCAATATAACAACGCCTTCAGGCCCTGATGGGGCTGCCGCGACGCTGTCGTGCTTCGGGCTGCGTAAGCTGAGCGCGGCTCTAGTGCGCAGGCGCGCGGCAGCCCCAACTGAGGCGAGACTGTCCTTACATTAGACGCTGCCATGACTGGCACGTCACCTGCAGCCGTAGGTCACGTATGTAAGTCTTGATAGTGCGGTGGTTTTTGATTTGTTTTATATTGTAATGTAATTTTAATGTATTCTCTGTTATTGTGTGTGAGTCATGTAATTTGGGCGAATAAATGAATAGTAATAGGTAATAATGACTGCCTTGTTGGTCTAGTGGTCGCAAGCGCTACTGCTGAGCATGAGGTCCTGGGTTCGATTCCCGGGTCGGGCAAAGTGTTATTGGGTTTTCTATCTGGAATTTCTCAGCAGCAGCCCGCAATCTGAATTTGTGCCCGGTAGATGGCAATAGGCTCGCCTCCTATTATATGGGACTTAACCATAACGGGCGAAATATGGGTGTACTATAGATACGAGGTGTACCTATAACGTTCTGCCTAACCCTTCGGGGAAACTAGGCGTGATTGTTATGTTATGTAATAATAACCCCACCACCGTATCTCTACGTTGACGTCGTGGTGGAGCTTGCGCGCTCCGTTCCGTGCCGGAACAGGTCTAGGATGAGGAGCCAGACCAAGAGAGATACATAAACCTGCAGGGCAGCATGTGGCGAGCTGCTGGGCAGTAGCGATCCCACGGAATCTATGTCCCGGCAGAAGGCTTGCTTTTACTGGCCGGTTTGAGTGGAGATTCGCAAGTGCAAACGTGCTCGGAGGAAGGAAGTATTCCAGTAAGATGCTGGTAGGGATCTTGACCGTACTTCCGGGATTATCCTAATAGCCGTGGAATACCTCTCCACTGCTCATACGCACCTCAGGACATGTTGCCCCCTTGTCGCTACGATGCTATGTGCTAGCGACCGTTTTCGGGGGCCCATTATTGAGTGTACAAGTCACCCCCTGCCATTTTATATAAAACATTGATCAGGCAGGGCCATAGTCTTTCCATAGTCTTAGGTACCCAGTACACTTTAGCCACCCAAACCCATAATCCAATGTCTTTTTTTCCATATCGTGCAATAGTCCTACACTAACCGGAGGTTGTCCTTGGGTGCACTTGCATAGTGCGAACAGGGATAATCGTCGGACTCTGCAAGTTGCCCTCAGCCCCTCGTACGCCTTCTAAAGGTCCGTGACCCGAGATATGTCAAAGACATTTTTAAAAATAATAATAGGTAAAGACTAGGGTTTGTATAGTGCCTATGACTAAGACAAAAATCTCGCACAAATTCCAAGGATTCGTGCGGAAATTGAGCCCGCAACCTTTTTGCTCAATCACTGAACCAATCAAGTTTGAATTTAATTATGATGACGTTTATTCAAGGAAATAATAAAACACTACACTTATATCAAAACCGGTCTGAAACTAACATCCAACTAACAATAATAATCATATCAAATCGGCACATATTATCACGCTGTTACGTAAGGGACTCAGCAGAACAATACGCTCCACTCTTCGGCAGTTAGGTAATACTGCACGGAATCGAACCGGTCGACCGTGGGCCGCAAACTTTCACGGCTAAGCCATGGGGCTAAGGGCCGCTTGCAAGAAACCACTTATTTATATCAATGAAATTGTGTAATGTCTTGTTGATATGCAAAAACTGTTATTTTGTAGTACGTTATAAAATGTCTTGGCTGTTTCGCTTCATTAAGCCGATAGCGGCTGCTTGTTTATTTTCATGGTGATTCAATCAACCTGCCGAGCCTCTTCCCAACTATGTTGGGGTCGGCTTCCGTCTAACCGGATGCAGCTGAATATCAGTGTTTTACATGAAGCGACTGCCTATCTGACTTGCACAACCCAGTTACTGGGTAAAACGATACCCCTTTCATGGTGGTTATGGTTTAAAATAGTTACCTACTTTACATGTTAATCTGTGCTTATACAAGCATATAATTAGCTTAATCATATGAAAACTGTGTTAGTTAAGTTAAGCTCTGGTAAAAAATAAAAAAGGAAATGCACTTTTTCGCCGAAACACGTTTAATTTTGTTATAATAAAATAAAAGCAGAAAAAACATTAAAAAGTAAAAAAAAAAATAATATTTATGGTATGAAAAGGGTTGCGGGTTGATTTATGTAAAGAAAAAGATAAATAGCAGAGAACTTTGGTCCGATAGGGTGAAAGTACACGAATAACGAAAGAAAAATAAAGCGTATTAACTAGTCGATTGCAATCGCTACTAGGTAACGCTCCCAAAATAAACCGTAATGGAAAAAAAGATCAGAGAACCAAGGTATCTCGCATTTTACAGATTTGAAAATTAAAAATTAAATAGTGGACGAATTAAAAATTAGCAGAGAGTCACAAACTACATTAATGAACTAGTACGTAAAAATATCGTATAAAACCGTTGACATAACGTAATTACGTCCGGCGAGGTGTCGTAGACTGCATGAACTGGTTCTCTGCTCAGGAGCTGGCGTTGGTTGCGTGACCTTTCGCAGTCAAGATGCGGTCCAACACGGCGTTGACCAACAATGTCCAGCGTTATTTTAGGCCAGAACCTGGAGGCAGAAAGGCGGCCTGTTCTAAACTGTTCAATCCAGGAAAATAAAGATGAAATCTCCTGACTTAACACGTTCAGACGGGCACCTCATGAGTAAGTACTTGGTATCCTACGGCGCAAATCTTCATATGGCCACCGGTGGTACATCACCGCCCCATGAACCAAAAGTCTTGCCGGGTGGGGTGCGCCACTGGTGGACACGGACAGGATTAGACAGGAATTATGCTTTCTCTCTCTTTCTAATAAGCTAGTAATCGTATTATAAAGTAAAGATTTTTCAATACTGATTTTTGCTTACTTTTCAAAATTATATCCACCCCTGAGCTGCACTATGAAAATTTGACTGTTTTCGGTACGGTACGGTTACGGTAAATACAACACTTTCTCTCAAAGCGGCGCGAATTTCTTAGTACATTGAAAGTATAGTGTGACGTGGCCACCGGTGGTACACCTCGCCGTGGCAGCAAATACTCCGTGCTCCATCGGTGGTACACCTCGCCGTGGCAGCAAATACTCCGTGCTCCACCGGTGGTACACCTCGCCGTGGCAGCAAATACTCCGTGCTCCATCGGTGGTACACCTCGCCGTGGCAGCAAATACTCCGTGCTCCATCGGTGGTACACCTCGCCGTGGCAGCAAATACTCCGTGCTCCACCGGTGGTACACCTCGCCGTGGCAGCAGATACTCCGTGCTCCACCGGTGGTACACCTCGCCGTGGCAGCAAATACTCCGTGCTCCACCGGTGGTACACCTCGCCGTGGCAGCAAATACTCCGTGCTCCACCGGTGGTACACCTCGCCGTGGCAGCAAATACTCCGTGCTCCACCGGTGGTACACCTCGCCGTGGCAGCAGATACTCCGTACTCCATCGGTGGTACACCTCGCCGTGGCAGCAAATACTCCGTGCTCCACCGGTGGTACACCTCGCCGTGGCAGCAGATACTCCGTGCTCCACCGGTGGTACACCTCGCCGTGGCAGCAAATACTCCGTGCTCCATCGGTGGTACACCTCGCCGTGGCAGCAAATACTCCGTGCTCCATCGGTGGTACACCTCGCCGTGGCAGCAGATACTCCGTGCTCCATCGGTGGTACACCTCGCCATGGCAGCAAATACTCCGTGCTCCATCGGTGGTACACCTCGCCGTGGCAGCAAATACTCCGTGCTCCACCGGTGGTACACCTCGCCGTGGCAGCAGATACTCCGTGCTCCATCGGTGGTACACCTCGCCGTGGCAGCAAATACTCCGTGCTCCACCGGTGGTACACCTCGCCGTGGCAGCAAATACTCCGTGCTCCATCGGTGGTACACCTCGCCGTGGCAGCAAATACTCCGTGCTCCACCTCGCCGTGGCAGCAAATACTCCGTGCTCCACCGGTGGTACACCTCGCCGTGGCAGCAAATACTCCGTGCTCCACCGGTGGTACACCTCGCCGTGGCAGCAAATACTCCGTGCTCCACCGGTGGTACACCTCGCCGTGGCAGCAGATACTCCGTGCTCCATCGGTGGTACACCTCGCCGTGGCAGCAGATACTCCGTGCTCCATCGGTGGTACACCTCGCCGTGGCAGCAGATACTCCGTGCTCCATCGGTGGTACACGCCGGTCTGAACGTGTTAAACACCATGGAGTATTGAAATCGTACTTGAAAAAATCGTTCCGAGGGAAATAGATAGGACGGCAAGGATAGCAACTTGCTATTATTAAAACAACTCAGATTTCACAAATTACACGTTTTCCAACAAACTGGGTCAGTATCAATTGATCGACTTCTATACATCCTGGCGTCACAAAATCCTACCTTAAGATCAAGGAGATTTTTATTGGCCAAACATGTTTCGTGATGTTTCTGAAACTTTGAGGCAATGTGAGGTATGTAAGGCACATAAAATCGCAAACACTCAACCACGAGGCCAAATGATTTGTCCGAAAGATGTTTCATTGCCCCTACAGGTAATTTCTATCGATGTCATTGGACCTTTGCCTGTTGCTTACTATGGTTTTAAGTATATTCTGTCCATGGGAGAGGTTTTCCTAAATATGTCTGATTATTTCCCCTTAAGAAGGTTGACGCTGCTTCTGTTATTAGAGCTCTGGAATCTGAATTATTTTTCAATTTTGGTGTACCACAAGCTATTCTCTGTGACAATGCTACCGTTTTTCGTAGTAATATATTTTTAAACTTCCTTAGATCTTTTCACATCAACTCACCTACTTACACTCCTTACTATACTCCTCAAGCCAACACTGTTGAACGTTACAACCAGAGCGTGGTTACATGTTTAAGTATTTTAGTCGGAGAAAATCAAAGAAATTGGGCGAAAATGCTACCTAAAGTCAAACTCTATCTCAACTCTTGTATTAATTTAGCTACAGGTTTTACTCCAAATTTTCTCATGTTCGGCAAAGAGGTCTTTATGAATTCTTCTCGTGCGAATAGTCAGACTCAAAGCACTAATTTAGCCTAAAGTCGGGCTCAGCACGCGTCGAATCTTTCCTCTCTTGTTGAGGTATATGCGAAAGTAGCTGATAATCTTTATATGGCTTTCCTCCGTAATTCTCGGGCTTATAATAAGAACCGCTCGGCTGTTACTCTTAACGTTGGTGACACGGTATGGAGACGTAACTTTGCTAGATCCTCTGGAGCAGATTATTTTTCGGGAAAGCTTGCTCCTCGCTTTATTAAGTGTCGTGTGACTAGAGTCATTTCTAGAACCACCTATAACAAGATTATGATTCTGTTTCTGCCCATTCCGGAAAATATCATATAAAAGATATCCTTAAATGATTTCTTACAACGTCAAAACGCGTTGTCCGATTTACATGAATTCAATTGGAATATTAGTTTTACATACATTTCTTTCCTTTGTAACCAAGAATTACAAAATATTTACGTAAACAAAAAAACTCATTTTTAAATTACGTAATTATCTCGACAAACTACCATTTCTAAAACCATCCACAGCGACATCTAGTTGTCACAAGTGGAACTTTTTGATTACATCATAATTACAGCTTACTTCTTGTGTTTAGTGATGTACCATTGTCGATAATTGTTTTCGATAAAACCAAGTGGTTTAACAGTCTTGTGTCTCAATTACCCTGGGTTTTCAATGGAGCATTTAACCATAATATTGTTAACGTTTCTATTTGATTAATACAGTTGGTAACTCCAATGATTTAGCAGGGAAGTCCTTATAGATTCAACCTGTGCTTATGGTCAGACTCTAAGCATCCATTTAGCTGAAAGTCGGGCTCAACAGGCATCGCATCTTTCTTCCTTTGCTGAGGTTAAGGCGGGATTGTCAGACTCAAAGCGTCAATTTAGCTGAAAGTCGGACTCAACTCGCGTCATGCCTTTCATTCATTGTTGAGTTTTTGTGTTAACATTGCCATTAATCCTTCTATTGCTTTACCCCTTATTTACCCGAGCGTCCGAGCTCGCTTAATTTTTTGGCTGTGTTACTAGTAATATTATTCTGTCGACATGTTTCGACCGCAGTCTCTTTCGACCGGTCTCTTTCAACCGAAGTCTCTTTCGACCGAAGTCTCTTTCGACCGAAGTCTCTTTCGACCGAAGTCTCTTTCGACTGAAGTTTTTTCGACTGAAGTCTCTTTCGACTGAAGTCTGTGTTGACTGCTGTCGCCTTTTTTTGACTGATGTCGCCTTTTTTTGACTGATATCACTTCTGTTGATTGATGTCGCTTTTTTTGACTGATGTCGCCTTTTTTTTGATTGATGTCACTTTTGTGACTGATGTCGCTTTTGTTGACTGATGTCGCTTTTGTTGACTGATGTCGCTTTTGTTGACTGATGTCACCTTTTTTTGACTGATGTCACTTCTGTTGACTGATGTCGCTTTTTTTGACTGATGTCGCCTTTGTTTTTATTCATGTCACTTTTGTGACTGATGTCGCTTTTGTTGACTGATGTCGCTTTTGTTGACTGATGTCGCCTTTTTTTTGATTCATGTCACTTTTGTGACTGATGTCGCTTTTGTTGACTGATGTCGCTTTTGTTGACTGATGTCGCCTTTTTTTTGATTCATGTCACTTTTGTGACTGATGTCGCTTTTGTTGACTGATGTCGCTTTTGTTGACTGATGTCGCTTTTGTTGACTGATGTCGCATCATCTTTGACTGATGTCGCATCATGTTTGACTGATGTCGCATCATGTTTGACTGATGTCGTATCATGTTTGACTGATGTCGCATCATGTTTGACTGATGTCGCATCATCTTTGACTGATGTCGTATCATGTTTGACTGATGTCGTATCATGTTTGACTGAGGCTATTTTCTTTCACCAAGGTTGTTTCAACAAGTAACGCCATCTAGTGGTCGGTTAAGTTACTTCCTGCAACTCTGTCTTCATTTCTTGTCTTTTTTTTTTGAGATAGGTTTGCTCTTGACTCTAGTCTAGGTCAGAGATGACAGAGACAAGTCTTGTCTATAATACTGTCTTCATTTCTTGATTACGAGTTGAATGAAACAAAGCGTTAGATCTACTAACTGTCGAACTGGGATATGCACTCTAATTGCGAAACACACTCACAGTAGGAATCGGTTTCATTTTGACAGTTCAACAACACTCATTGCGTTATTTACGTTGTTGAGCAGACAATTTTTTGAACATATGAAGTAATGGATTAGCAATATGGTTCAAAATTATTCAGATTGCGATTGATAATGTGTTACGCAATTAGGGTGCGGGTACACTTACGCGCAAGACACCTTGTCCGAATGGAAACTTGCCGAATGAAACTTACGTAACTTCCCCGTTGGTCTAGTGGTCGCAGGCGCGACTGCTGAGCGTGGGGTCTGGGATCAATTCCCAAGTCAGGCAAAGTGTTATTGGGATTTTCCATTAGGAATTTCTCAGTTTCTCTCCGGAGTTTGGAAGCGCCTGATCACTCTCCGGTCGTGTCGGATTGCTGTCTCACCGAACTATGAGAGTGAAGGAAGAGTGCACCTGCGTCTGCGCACACAAGCCTGAACTATAATATCTCCTGCGTAGATGGCTAGTCTCCGTTCACATTGGCTGCCATGTCCGAAATTCGGTCTGGAGGACTATATAATTTTTTTTTTAAGATTCCGACGAACTGAGAACCTCCTCCTTTTTTTGAAGTCAGTTTAAAATAACATTTTCAGCTGTCAGTTTGATTATTTCTTAACGTTGAGCGACATCAGAAGGCTAATTTCCGTAATTAAATAAAATAAAATTTTGTCTTTCATTATTTCAACATTTTTTGACGTTCAAAAATGACTTTTATGTGCCGGCGCAGCCTTGAAGCCCACACTATTGTTGTTAAAACATTATTTTCACTTTTTTATTTGTATTTTGTGTTTCACGAACTGTGTCCAAATATATTATGTATTCTTTTCTTTCTGTTTGAAATAAACGATTTGACTTTTTGACTTTGACTTTAAAAAAAATAGAAATCTTGTCGCACTCTCATCTCAGCGATAATCAAATGTCAAAAATGTAGGTAAAAGCTATATAATTTTTTATAGATTGTGACTGAGATTAGAATGCAAACATTCTTAAAATTACCGGAATCGCCCCTGGACGCCAAGCAGAGAACTGGATGAAATGTATATCAATACCTACCTAGGTTCTTGCATTCTTAGTAAGTTAGTTCACGAAATATCAAATGTACTGATTCGACTGATTTGCAATAAGAGATTAAGTACTTTAAAACAGAAAATAAAGTTGCTAATTCTTCATTCAAACTGGTCAAATCAGTACCTTCTACATTAATATTTCAAGAACTAGTTACCAAATTATAAAAGTTTAAATATTTATTAGAACAAAATAATATTTAGTTACGAATAGAGGTAAACAGTCAGGTAATAATACGAAATTATGATATTGAATTAATTTATTTTCTTAAACATTTATTAGTCCTCCAGTTTGCCTTTCTCGTTTTCTACTCTTTCTTTTATTACAATACTCTCGAGTTTGTAGGATAATGCCGTCTGGCTCATTCCCGTCTGTTATAGTACAACAACACTACACTGAGATAATAATTGTGGTCCAAACTACATACGGAGGGCCTGTCTTTTGTAACATAAAGAACATAGTCAATGCTGGGATTAAGGTTTTTCTGAATATTGTATAGAGAAACTGAAACTCAACTCAGCGTAAATATCAATAAAACACTAAAATAAAAAATGTGCACCAAATCAACCGAATAGCGCAATGATCACCTAATTACGTCAATCTGATGTTTCAACATAAAATCGCAATACACCATTTCGCTGAATAAACGAATCGCCGCCTTGTGTCGCCGAACGCTCGCCTACTTCTAAATCTGCTGATGCCGCTTGCACAAACATCCGCATAGCAATCGCTAGCATTGTAATTTTAAGAGTAATCAATTTTAGGGCACTTCGAAATCTAGACTTTAACATTAGCATAAGTTTACATTACACATACATAACATTTTTTTAAGTCCTCCGGCTGTCACCTTCGTAATTAGCATGTAAACACATCTGCAGAAAATTGACTTGTGACGTTTAGTAGGGATGGTTGTCGTTTGCTAACCATAAATTCATGTAACTTCCCAAAATGTGTCAATTCATCCAGAATGATTTCAAACATATAAATAAAAATACAAATTGTTAATAAACGAAGTAATAACATTAAGTTTTTAAGCATAACTTCTTTTTCGTATGTACATTTATCGAAGAAAAATACAAAATATAAATCGTGTAAAGTACCATCTTAGATCACGTGAAAAACTGATAACACTGACAAAAAAGTTCATTTGTGACGGATAGATGGCGCGTTTCACAAAATATAATTTTGTTCCTAAGTTCGCAGGGCATGGGTTAGACTACTTGATATCTAAAAAGGAATAAATATTCATTTAAAAAAATCTAACACCTATTTAAAAAAAAAAATCTTCTGGAAAAATAGGGATCTGGTACATTTACGCGAAGCACTTGCTGTATCGCTTGATTTCTCGAAGGCCTTTGACAGGGTCTGGCACGCTGGTCTACTCAGCAAGCTTCCTGCTAATGGCATCCCAGCTGATTTTTGCAGCTGGATATCAGACTTCCTTAGTGAACAGTCGATCAGAGTAGTCATTGACGGCTGCTCTTCCGACCTTATGGCTATTGATGCCGGAGTTCCTCAGGGATCTGTTTTCTCTGCAACTCTTTTCCTGCTGCACATCAATGACCTACTTCAGCCTGGTATTGTTGGGTACACAGATAGATAGATAGGTAGAGTAATCTGTCAATGGTTCACCCACAATTTGCCAGTTATGTTCAAGCGCAAATTGTAGGTGTACTATTCAGAGTATACACCCCTGCCCAACCGTTTGAAAGAATACGGGCGTGATGTTAGGAAGGAATCTCGTTTCTGCAACTATTTCGCGCAACTGTCCTTTTTCGCAAGTGTCCTTTCGCGCAAGGTTCATTCGCGGAAATGTCACGTAAGCGTCCTGCTACCGTTGAACAATAATCCAGACTAAACCTATTTACCTACGTATTATAGGATTGGTCCTTTTAACCGAGGGTGGCCCTCCCTACGTTTTCTAACACTAAGGTCAACGTTAGCGCATTTTCACAATAGGTAGGTATATATGTCCATTAATTTTTTTATTTGTGAGATAATGGCACAATCAGCTGACGACGCGTTCGTTCAAAACTTGGTCCTGGTCTGCACATTTTTTATTTACAAAATATAATAAGTAAGCAGTTCGCCTCGTTGGTCAAGTGGTCACAAGCGTTACTGCTGAGCATGAGGTCCTGGGTTCAATATCCAGGTCGGGCCGGGGCAAAGTGTTATTGGGTTTTTCATTCAGAAACTTCTCAGTAGCAGCCCGGAGTCTGGATTTGTGCCCGGTAGATGGTAATAGGCTCGCCCCTATTACATGGGACTTAAACATAACTGGCGAAATATGGACGCACTATAGATGCACCTCTGCCTAACCTTCGGGGATTACCGGCGTAATAATATTTTAGGTTCATGAATAAAAAGACAAGTAAAAGATTTTTATTTCCATTCAGGGACAGCGGGAAGTAATTCCAGTAAGTATTTAAATTTGAAGATAAAGACTAAAAACTAAACTATGCAGATACTTACATTAATTAGCTACGAATGCCAATTACATTCAGTCTCACACAAATAATATTGCCAACGTTTCGGTTCTCATCGGATCAATCTGCAGTTGGGTGTGCCACTTTTGATTTTTATTTTGTATTTTTATATTTTTGGGAACTACGTTTTTGCTTTGCTTCTAGGTGAGTTGACAAAAATGTGAACTTACGTTTTGTTAATGCCATGTTTGTTGTATTAAGTGTTGGTGTTAGCTGGCGGGTTATAGGTGCAGTATCTTGCACCTGTTAGTTGCTTTGTTCTTAGTAATAGTTCTTATAATTTATTATATTTATATATTTATTTCAACATAATAACAACCTACATAGATTTATGTCGGACAATGAGTTTTATTTATCTGCTAACGAATCTACTGCCTCTTCAAGCGATGAAAGCTTCTGTTCTTTCAGTGATACCGTTCGTGATTTTGTACTGCATAATTTCAAGGATCAGTCTAATCGGTTGGTGAATGTGTGTCACATTAACGCTCAAAGTGTTCCCAGCCACTATAGTGAGCTGTACGACGTGTTTAATAATAGCAACGTTCACGCCATCCTAATCTCTGAAACATGGCTTAAACCACATCTCCTGTCCACCACTTATCCTCTTACTGGTTTCGTTCTGATACGGAATGATCGGATTGGTAAAGGAGGGGGTGGTGTAGCCATATACCTTCGCAGTGACTTTCCTTATAAAATACTTGCAACTTCCTCTTCACACTATTCTGCTTCTGCTGAGTTTATTTTCCTTGAAGTCTGTGTCAAGGGAGCCAAAACCGTTATTGGTGTTGTCTACTGTCCTCCCACTGTTGATTACTTCACTGATTTCGAATCGGTACTTGAATCTTTGGGTTCAGAGTATGCACATCACATCATCATGGGTGATTTCAACACAAACCTCCTTGCCCACAACTCGCCTCGATCCCGTAAGCTCCTCCATATTATCGAGTCAGCTAGTCTGCACGTGTTGCCGCTCCAACCTACTCATCATAACATTGTCGGCGATGACACCTGGCTCGACATGATCCTCACCTCGAATCGTTCCCTCGTTTCTTCCCATGGTCAGCATGACGCCCCTGGCTTTTCCCATCACGACATGATTTTCATTTCCTATATCCTGAAACCTCCCAAACCTAAACCCAAGGTTCTGTACAGGCGTTGTTTTGCGCGGATGAATGTTGAGAAACTCAAGGAAGATGCGTCTGTAGTCGATTGGAACTCTATGACGGAAGCCATTTCGGTTGACGACAAGGTTGCGATCTTCAATGATGTGGTGGTCAACCTGTATGACATCCATGCTCCCGTCAAAAAAGTGAAGTTAAAACGCCCACCTGCACCATGGATGACAAGAGGAATTCAGATGGCAATGCGACGTAGGGACCGTGCATTCCGTAAATTTAAAAGGGATCGTGCTGATGAGAACTGGACACTATACAAGGCTGCTAGGAATAGATGTAATCAGATGATACGCAATGCTAAACGCCGCCACATTCTAGATACTATCAATTCTTCTTCTTCTGCCGATACTTGGAAATTTCTTGGAACTCTTAGTATCGGTAAACCGCGACATTTAGATCTTCCTAATTCAATTGACTTGAACGATCTCAACCGTCATTTCTCCACTGTTCCATCCATGGATCGTCTAGTCAAGCAACAAACTTTGTCTCTAATTTCTGGTCTAACGCGTCCTCATATTAATCCTTTCAGATTCGTTCCAGTTGAACCGGGAGAGATCAAAAAGATCATCCTATCCATTAAATCAAAAGCGGTAGGATGTGATAATATTACCCGTGGTATGATCATAACTATACTGGATCATCTCCTACCCGCGATTACCCACATTGTAAATTTTTCCCTATACACCGGAGTATTCCCTTCCCTGTGGCGCAAGGCCTATGTTCGTCCGCTACCTAAGGTTCCTAATCCCTCTCTTCCTAGCGACTTCCGCCCCATTTCTATCCTTCCCTTCCTATCCAAGGTGCTCGAGGCCTGCGTCCACAAACAATTCTCCACTTTTATTCATCTTAATTCACTCATTAGCCCTCTTCAGTCTGGGTTCAGGCCCGGGCACAGCACCGTTTCCGCCCTCCTTAAAGTGACTGGCGATATAAGGGCAGGACTGGAAGACACCAAAGTTACTGCACTAGTGTTGGTCGATTTCTCGAATGCCTTTAATACCGTCAGTCACGACATCCTGCTAGCCATTCTGTCCTATGTTTTGGTCTCTCCCGAGACACTGGGATGGTTCTCCTCTTACCTTCAGGAACGTCAGCAGTCCGTCCAGGTTGGGGATTCTTCATCATGCTGGTGTGATTTGGTAACGGGCGTTCCTCAAGGCGGTATTCTTTCTCCTCTTCTGTTTTCTATATTTATTAATCTTATAACTTCCGAACTTCAGTGTGCGTATCATCTGTATGCTGATGACTTGCAGTTGTACTGTCAAGGGAAGGTTGATGAAATACCTGAAGCTATCGACAAATTAAATAGAGACTTGATAGCCATAAAAACCTGGTCTGATAGATTTGGTGTTGCAGTAAACCCTAATAAGTGTCAGGCAATCATCATCGGTAGTTCTCGGAGTATGAGTAAGGTGGATAGTACAACCTTGCCACCAGTTCTCTTCAATGGTACAATCGTTCCATTTAGCACTGACGTGAAGGACCTAGGCTTGCACATTGATAGTACCCTGAACTGGCGTATCCAAGTCGCTAGGGTCAGCCAGAAGGTTACTGGAACATTGCGGGCTCTGTACCGACTGAAAAATTTATTACCAACGAGAACCAAGACAATGCTTGTGCAGTCCTTAATTTTCCCTATCATCGATTATGGTGATGTGTGCTACTATGACCTGAATGCAGATCTCCCCGACAAACTTGACCGTCTTCTCAATTACTGCATTCGATTCGTTTTCAATCTGCGTAAATATGATCATGTCTCTGCGCATCGGTCGCTTCTTAAGTGGTTGCCTATACGCCAGCGCAGAGAGCAAAGGGCGCTGACCACCTTGTTTTCATTTCTTGACTCTCCCACTTCCCCTAGTTATCTTGCCCCCCACTTTCAGTACATTTGTGCCAACCACAATAAAAATCTACATTCATCAAATAATCGCCTTCTTCAATGTCCCTCTCATCGCACAGACTTTATTCACTCTTCCTTCTTCGTTCAGTCTATCTCTCTGTGGAATGCGCTCCCCCTGGAAATCAGGATGGCTACCAACCGATTATCCTTTAAAATAAAAGTTCGCGAGCATATTCGTAAGAAGCTGGCAGTATCATCACAACGTTAACGTTTTCCCATTGTTTGTCTTATTTGTTTTAGTATATTCGTGTATTTATGTATATATTTATTTGCGCTTATTTATAAATATATAATTAGGTATATATTATTATATTTATAGTTTGTAATAGGTATATGTGTATCTTTATATTTAAATAAATATGTATTCCAAAATTTCTCATAATTGCACCTACCACTGTTTGTCTCTGCATCACCCAAAGGTTGACTGGTAGAAAATGCCTATGGCATTAAGTCCGCCTCTGTACTTTTCTGTGCATGAAGTATTAAATAAATAAATACAATGAGTAATTTTAGTCATTATGTAAACATGGTATTGTGTATTTTACCGGTTGTGAAATAAATTACGCTTATTAAGATTATTTTATGTTAGTCAGGTGGGTAAATAATTGAAATAATGTTTATAATTTGTATTATAACTTTTAATGTTTTTGAGTCTTGTCCCACAGCACTTGACAAAAGTTTAAACAATTTGTTGTTCTAGTCCTTGTGATCTTTGCCCGATAGCCAGGTCTATAAAAATATGAAAAGGCCAATAGTAGGTACGGATAATTTCGTCGTTTCAACTTATAGATTAAATACTACTATAAATTGGAACCGTGCACCTAGCTTCTGACGTTTCATAAGTGCCTATGTAGGTTTATGTGAAATAAAATATTTTAATTTTTTTTAATTTTTTACTCACTTAAAAAAAACTAAACACACACACACTCACTTATGAATACTTTTTCTTTCTTTCTTTCTTTTTACTAAATATGGCAGTAGGCAAGTAGGCTGCATAAATAAAATAGCGCAAATGAGGTACTTATAGGTATTTGTCCTTGAAATTCTAAATCCTTTTTCTCAAATCCAGAAGATTTTTCCAATACATACATATCGACACGGGTCGACCCACCTTGACCTACAAAACCACAATTTGATCACATAGTATTTGCGAGCGCTTATCAGCGACAAACAACGCCCCGTATCAGGTATCAGTGATAACGATGAAGATACCATGATTCATTTTAGTGACAAACAGACTAACAGCACTACAACACTTTGGAAACCTTTTGTTATGTACTAGTAAATAGAATAATGTGAACATTAGTTGACAACTATTTTGAATCGGATGCAGAGTTTCTGAAACTTGAATCAATTTTATTCGAGATTTTGTTCTTAATAATTAATCTTGTACATAATAGTAATTGTTTAATCTAATATCCGGGAATTGTTTTATCAATCGTCACGCTTGTGATTGGTTAAGATTCGGTTAATAGTGTTGGTGGGAGTGAGAGTGTTAATACAAAATTATTCTGAAAAATATTTTAAGTGATCCTTTTGTGCAAATTGAGGACTGGACTCGATTCATTAGGAAAAGGTAAGATCTTAACGCCAATTAATAAATATTACGCAAAAAAAGACCCTACGTCTATGTAAATAAAAGCGAAATAGCACAGAATCACGTATCACATTCAATTAGAAAGGGTCCTACAAAGCTACAAATTAGGCATTCAGTGAGAAGTTATCTTAATTTCAGCCTTATGCAGATGGATGAGCAAATGATTATGTTATAATGCAAAGAATTTATAATTAGAAAAACGTATTTAGAATATGATTATCATAATTATTAAAAACAAATGACGAAGCACTACAATTTCATCCAGATCCAAAAAGTGATCACAGTGTCTTTTGTTAGTTATTAACAAAATCTCAAACATAATGCTAAAATGATGTCACTTGGATTAAAAGTGTTCGTTACGCAGTCAAGACATAAACATCTTTGCACTAAGTAGGTAGATATCTACTAAGGCCCGGTTCACATTAGGTCGGACCGACAGTTTTACCGGAACGACAAAAGTACTTAACTATTATCATTTAGTCACATAATTTCTGTTATACTGTAGAATAATGTATTTGAATTACTTGTTATGTTCACATCCTTCATTAATTTGTATTCTCTTGTATTTTATTTTATTGTCGTTAAATAACTTTGTTTAATTTTTACTTTTAGTTTATAAGCAGCTTCTGTTCAATGTCTTATTTCTTTAAATGTTATGTACACCTATAATTTGTGTATACATTAGCAGTAATACTTTCCTAAATACTCTTATAAAACAATGTTGAATGTAGCTGTTGGTGTTCTTCAATAAATAAATAAATAAATAAAAGTGTCGGATGCATATTGACATATGTATTTGAATAGCGCTGTTCACATTAGGGCGACCCGATAAAACCGTCGGCGACGGCACATTAACCGAATGTTCGTCGGGTAAAATATTGGCATACTGCTTTGTATTGCGTCACACTTGTCGGCTCAGAGCGCCGAAGCCACCCGCCCGCAACCCACCTCTCTCTCGCCACATGTATACAACCGTTACAAAAGTTTGTACATTTATACAACCAGAACGTCGTCATCGTCCATTGTAACAGAAGCCAACTCACAACTGCTTTGTAACGAGCCGGGCCGCGGTAAATCGACAGTAATGACGGTGGTGTTCACATTAGGTCGGACCGGCATGGCAGCTTATAAGTAGTGTGAACAGCAAGACCCGACAGTCGGCCAACAGTAAAAGTATCGACCGAACTGCCGACCTAATGTGAACCGGGCCTTACGCAGATTTGACTAGACAGCACAGTACACGCACAAAATGGGTTACAAAGGAAAAGATAAAATAAAAATCAGTCAGACATACATAATAATATAAAAATTGATGATCATAAATTATGGTCGATCCATCAGGTTAAGCTACGCTTACCGGGGTTTGTCCGTGGATGGGTGACCATCTTTACATACTGAGACTCCATCGTGACTCGGAAAGCACGTTAAGCCGTTGTTCCCGGCTGTCATTCGTGGATCTTTGACAGTCGTTACGAGTCGTCAGAAGTCCGAAAGTCTGACAACCAGTCTTACCAAGGGGTATCGTGTTACCCAACCACTGGGTTGTGGAGGTCAGATAGGCAGTCGCTCCATGTAACATACTGGTATTCAGCTGCATACGGTTAGACTGGAAGCCGACCCCAATAGAGTTGGGAAAAGACTACGCAGATTATCATATCAGATTATCATAAATGATTTAGGTATGAATTTTCTAGATTAGAAATTCATTTGAAGTAACATTGGATGTGTGTTATGGTTTAGTTTCAGTTACGTGTGATAGTATAATATAATATAATGACAATAATCAGCCTGGTGCAGTGCGGGAACTGTGGGTTTGGTCTTCCGGGTCATGGGTTCAATTCCTGTTTTGTAATTTTGTTTGGATAACTTAGTGACTGCCTCGTTGATCTAGTGGTCGCAAGCGCTACTGCTAAGCATGAGGTCCTGAGTTCGATTCCCGGGTCGGGCAGTGTTATTGGGTTTTTCTATCTGGAATTTCTCACTAGCAGCCCGGAGTCTGGATTTGTGCCCGGTTGATGGCAATAGACTCGCCTCCTATTACATGGGACTTAAACATAACTGGCGAAATGTGGGTGTACTATATAGGTAGGTACACCTCTGCCTAACCCTTCGGGGAAACAAGGCGTGATGTTATGTAATGTTAGTGAATTTCTTATTTCTGTAAACCGTGGATTGTAAATACCTTCTTGTAGTTATTTATTTTGTTAAGTACATTTTCAGGATGCTACAAATACTGCCATATTTCCATTCAGCGATAGCAATGATGGATAGAGTACACATATTCGGCAAACATTATCTTGTAGGTATTTGCGACTGCGCTGTTCTTTCAATGACTAAGTACCTATTTATATTACTTAGAGGTGACGTATAAAAGAGTTAATCGTCCAGTTTTAGTATCCAGCCATTTCTACTGTCAGCCACCCAATCAAAATCAATCTGCCTGCTTTTTCCCAACTAAGTTTGGGTCGGCTTCCAGTCTAATCGAATGCAGCTGAATAGATAGATAGAATACCAGTATTTTACATGAAGCGTCTGCCTAACTGACCTTCATAACTCAGTTACTGGGTAACACAATACCCCTTGGTAAGACTGGTAATCAGACTTTTCGGGCTTCTGGCTATCCGTAACGACTGTCAAAGATCGACGAATGACAGCCGGGACCAACGGCTTAACTTGCTTTCCGAAGTACGGAGAGGTCTCAAAAGTTTTGTTTGGTCTTTAAAGCGTGATGTTATCTGATAGAAGGTAACATCGCGCTTTAAAGACCAGACTTCATCATATATAGAAAAAAGACCACAATAAACCGTTATAAAGACAATTTGTTTTTATGTTGTTTTTTTTTTTAATATTTTGTGATCTGATGATGCATGATCAGCAGTTTAGTCTTGTCTTCTTACAACAATAAACTTTAACTATATTGACTGAAACTGTCAAGCATGCTCTAAAACTCTGATGTTCTTAATGTTGTTATTTTCAGAAGAACAAATGGAGCAACCATGACAGATTACATTTTTGGCTAAAGGAACTTATATACAGATCGCCATCAAAATGAGTTTGAACAGTTACAGCCAGAACCTCGACGCCATGATGAACAAGTCGAAGGACAGTCCTTGCTACTTCTGCAATGAGATGTTCGAAATGGGACAGCTACAGGTACAAACACAATCTAAGCACATCTTAAAAATTAAAGTCGCTTTACGTGAGTCTGTGTGACCGCGTTGTTCTTCTAAACTACGCAACGGATTTTGATGCAGTTTTCACCAACATTTAGAGAATTTATCTGGAAGGTTTATGTGTTTAAATTAAACTTACATATATTCAAGAAATCTTGTCAAGTCGTAAAAACCATGCGAAGATGGGGCGTAGCGTTTAGTGTTAGTTAAGTGGTCCAAGCGTTTATGTCTTATATACTTAGTGGAAATATGTAAGTGTACATGGTTCGGGGCAATGCACGAGTAGACCACTTGCTTTAGTATCACTAATCTACATATTTGCTAAGAGAAGAGTGATAATGACAATTTTCTTTAAAACGCAGATATATGCCAAGGACCTTGAGTACATAGCTCGCGTGTTCTGTGCTGAGCTCACGCAACGCGTTGTACGTCAACCCAGTAACAATACTCGAAAATTAGACGCATTATGAATTTATTAAACATAAAATAAAAGGTATTATATTAAAAAAAAAACTTATATTAAAAGATAAATAATTAAATCATCTTTAAAATGGTGAAAGTGTCATAAAAATACGCTTGATAGTTTTTGCGTGTTATTTATTCGCGTTAAACATAACTTTACAAATTAATTACACTATGTAACATAAACATAATAAAAAATTAAGGTATTAAGAAAATGCTCTAATTTAACAAATATTTTTTTCCAAATCATTAACACTACTCGTTTAGACGTGATCCTCAGTTTGAAATCATTAAAAGTCGGTGATCGTCGCCTTTAAGTAATATTTAATTATCGAGGGTGAATTTGGAGATCTATCGTTAGATGTGGTGGAAAATATCGATAGCTGCAGTATCGGAA
Source organism: Fissipunctia ypsillon (assembly GCA_947568875.1). Classification (NCBI taxonomy): domain Eukaryota; kingdom Metazoa; phylum Arthropoda; class Insecta; order Lepidoptera; family Noctuidae; genus Fissipunctia; species Fissipunctia ypsillon. Next base: position 1,397,042 of record OX387650.1, on the reverse strand, counting down.
CAAATACTTTATGTACGTCTATTTTGGGGGTTCCGATTGCATTACTGTTGAGAATACTCTCAGAGATAAGATCTCCGCAATGTATTTGTTATCACATATCTACCTATTGTTGATTAAAGTGTCAATATTGTGACACCGGGAGCGGCGGTGTTAGAATGTCTTGATTTTATTTTATAAAGATACTCAATCCACTGGCTTTTGATGCAAAATAGATTCGCGATTAGATAATCATGATAAGTACCAAAATTAAACACAGCTTTAAATAACAGAATGGAACAGAAAATAATTTATTGTAAAGCTGGGCAAAATGAAAAAAGCGGCCAGGAGAGAGTCGGACTCGCACGTGAAGGGTACCACCGTACAATATCTAACATTGGTACGGAACCCTTTAAAAAAATACTCTAGTAAAAAAAAAAAAATCTTGTAGGGCGGGGGGGGGGGGGTCTTTAATTTTTAACTTTATTTTATATTTATTGTTGTTATATTGTCCGTCGGTGGTAGTCGGGTCACTGTGAAAATTGAAATCGTCTACCTATTACGGTTCAAAAGATACAGCCCTGTGACAGACGGACGGACGGATGGACGGACGGACGAAACCTTAGTAACAGGGTCCCGTTGGCACCCTTTGGGTGCGCAATCCTAAAAAAGTACGTAACAGCACATTTTAATAAAACGCCCTCGTCACCCGACCCGCCGCGTTGCATCGCCTGCCCGCGCTAGTACCTACCTACTTCGTTTTCACTTAGCGTTCTTCCTGACTTTTTTCTTTTTGCTCGGTTCCTAAGGGTCGTAGCGTGATGTTAAATATCCTATAACTATACTCGAGAATTGGGCTACCAAATGCAAAAAGAATTTTTCAATTCCGACTTTTTGTTCACAATTTCATAGGTTTTTTTTGCGCGGAACCCTAATTATTTTTATAAAAATAGCCTTAGTTACTCCCCGTAACATCAGCTATCTGCCAGTGAAAGTCCCGTCAAAATCGGTCCAGTTGTTTCGGAGATTAGCCGGAACAAACAGACAGACGGACAAACATTAAATTTTTTTTTTTGTTATAACTACCGTATACGTTCATATGCATTTAGTAAAAAGTTGTTATTTTGACATTACAAACAGACACTTCAATTTTATTTATTTGTATGTAATATACGCTGTATGGCCTATCAATATTAACTAGTTGGGCACGGGTAGGTACCTCTCCCATGCCCCGATTCACTACTCTACAAAAAAACAGTTTTGGTTCGCAACAGAAACGAAAATATTGTATCCTGGGTAAAACGCTAATGCTAAAGCTAAATCTGCTAACAGAAGTTCGTCATCACGTCAGGGTTTTTAGTTATTGTTATTTTTTATTGCTCAAATATCTACGTACGTCTTGTTGTTTATTGGAAAAAATAAATTGATATTACGACTAAATTTACAAAAAAAAAAACTATATTTATTTAAAAAAGCTATTTCTAAAGAAACAATAAATACAAAATAAAAAAAATCTGAAGAATTAACACAACCACGTTTAGCGATTTTACTCATTTTGTACTTAGAAAGTTTATAAAATAGCCAAAAATAGAAAAGCAACAAAATATTATGTAGTTAAATCAAGCAATAAAACGTAATAAATGACTATAAACATTTAATTTTCTATGTACCCTCAAAAACAAAATAATAAAATACTGCTTCGTATGTAACTTGACCATAAACAGTGTATTTTTGTTTTTATTTAAAAAGAAAAAATTGACGTGATGGCGATATTTGATGATTATATTAGTAATCAGTAATGCCTAATTAATCAAAAAGTATATGCGGTTACTCTGTTGCGAAATTTTGTAAACTAATGTTATTCATCTGTACCTTTTTCCTACACAGCTTACAGTGCAAATAGTAGAACAAGTCCTATTCATATTATGATAGATGATATGTTATGAGAGCTAAGACATGTCGGCACAGTGTGTCTATACCTACTCAACAAGAATGGCCATTGAAATGCTGAAATAATAATATTTTCTTAATTTGGTTTGGTTTTTTTTTAAATTTGACGTGCGCATTTAGATTCAATCTTGCGTTATTGCGTTGTTTATGCGTGTATAGGTACCTAAGTGTGTGTTGAATTATTACTGCTTTTTAATAGAAAGAAAAGCTATCCGTTCAAGTAAAACGGGTGTAAAATGAATCCTCACGAGGCTGTTTGTCACATTATTCTCGTAATTGTGATATTTTTTTTGAATGGACCATTCCTTGGAACCGACTTATTATAGAGATATTGAAGGTCAGTATCAAAAAAAAAATCTAGATTTTTTCGTGTACCTACTAGTTGCAAATGTTTTAACTAATCTTTATTATACCTCATGTGGGGTCCTGTTCTGTAGGTACAGCACAGCACTTTTTAGCATTGTCTTTTACGTGCATCACATTGTGCGCTACAGTTTTTAGTGGGTTTTCAAGTCGTTTACCAGCATTTATTTTTGCGCAATTTTACTTAGGTTGATGTAGGCACAGAAATCGTAGTTTTTAGCTTCGTGACAAGTCTTTTTACACCCTTTATGTTCACGTGACAATAAAATAAAATAATGACATTCATTTGTTACATTTACGAACTTTACGGTGTTACAACTTGTGATTTCACACACGTTGAATCCATCCGGCTCGAAGGACCATAAAAAGGTATTAATTAAACATAACATCACGTCTGCATTCCCCAAAGGGTTGGGCAGAGGTGTACATAGTACACTTACATTTCACCAGTTATGAGTAATGATTTATCACCAGGCCCACCTGAAACTATGCGGCAGCATACTGGAACAGTGTCCACTTCGCTGCGGCGCCTGGATTCAGAGGAAGCACAAGGAGACACATGTCAAGGAGTGCCCTAAGATGGAAAAGGTAAGAGAAAATTTTAATTAAAACTAACGTTTTTTAATTATCTACTTAATTAGACTGGCTAAAGTTTTATCAAATAATAATCCCAATTGTTTTGCAATAAAATTTAATTTGTGACCACACATAAGCCGCCACCAATTTTTTTGCCACAAATTAGACGAGGCCTCTGATCAGCATCCATGCTTGTACCACGATAGTCCAGCAACGCCTTAAATTAATATGTATTAATTAAATAAGTGTAACAGAAGGGCATAAATAAATAAGGCAGAACTGTTTAATCACACTGATTTAATATTATGCAAAATACAATCGAACAGGGATTCAGCTTAATTTCTAATCGCAGCAACAAGAGAGCAAAAATGAGCTCGCAGAGCATTATATAGCTTTTCCCTCACCGGAAGCGTCCGGTAGTTATGGCGGTGGCTTGGCTTGGCTAGGATTGGCTGGCTTGAGTGGCGCGCTGTGATTGGCTGAGGCAGTGTGATGTAACATAAGCTTAAGCATTTAGCATCAACTGCACATCATTGCGTCAGTAAGTAAGAACTGCATTGACGCGCACGGTTGACAGAAACATCGTTTGCGTAGCCTTTTTCCCCAACTATGTTATGTTATGTCGGCTTCCAGTCTAACCAGATGCAGACGAATATCATTATTTTATCACGAAAGACTGCTTAGTGCCTATCTAACCTCCACAACCCAGTTACTGGGTAATACGATACCCCTTGGTGAGTTTGGTTGTCAGACTTTCGGGCTTCTGACTACCCGAAACAACTGCCAAAACATTTGTGAATGACAGCCGGAACGAATTGATTTCAATGAAACGGTACAAGGGTCTTTTGACGAGAGGCCTGAATCAGAACTAAGTCGCCATCATGTTTTTTTGATACAATTGCTGTCACGATTTTACAAATGTTTTCCAACTACGCCCCTGGCAATGTCATTGACATGCCAAAATGATCCTCGTAGCACTCTAAGTATGTACATTTTAGCATACTTACAATGAAAGGCTCATCATCACGCCAGTAGTACCTACATAGAAAAAAAACGTCTGCGTTCGGGGAACCCCCGTCAAGAGCGAAGTTCCTTACACGATACTCGGACCCACACACTCATATTAATAGAAAGAGACAGAGAGAGAGGAATTTCGCATGGAGAGCCCATAACGCTTTTTCCTTACGTGACGATTTCTACCAGTCAACTCCTACCGCAAGCCGCGTTAAGGAACTTCGTTCCAAAAACACCTCTCCTACCTACGAAATAAAGACGATTTCAAAGTCAAAACCTTTACCATTGACGCGTGGCTTATGTATTTCCTCATCTCTTGACTACAGACTCGCACGTCTTCAAGTCACGTGAGTGTGCCTGCGCCGGCGCCGCCCCCACCGCCCGTACCGGTCTCCAACCACACGTGGACACCCAAACAAATCCCTCTGGACGACTGCGTGTCCTATCTGGAGAAGGAAGTCGCTTCTATCAAGTAAGATATGTTTTAAATGTCTAACCATGAAGTATAAGATTTGGCACTATCTATCAGATAAATGAATAAATCGAATAGATTTTGTATGAAATTAACTGCCGGATAAGTAACCGGAACTTATAAGTTTAAAACCATGCTCCGAGGAGCCGGTGATTGAGGGTCATTATGTAGTTTCAAGTCGGGTGAAGAAGACTCTTAACAAAGCAGAAAGTTACATAAGAGTCTTCTTTAGAAATTCTAGCCCATATTTTTGAGGTACTAATATTTAGTTCACAGTTTTGAGAAACTAGTTCATAGGTACTGCTATTACCTGATAGCAGATATATCTATTAGATAAATACACCGATGCCCCACGATTTACAGAACTGTGAGCTGCTGTGTAATACCCTGTTTTAATTTTACCCGAAATTCCAGACTAGTCCTAACCGAAGAGTCGGGTCACCGCGACGTCCAGACCACAGAGATAGAAACTATTCGCTCCAAGCTGGTGCTGATAGAGGAACGCAGCCAGCACTTCCTCTCGACTCTGGTCTCCTTAAGGGCAGCCGTGGATGATGAGGCAGAACGGTCTGCCAATTGGGCCGCGCAGTTCAAACATGACCTGGCCAATGTGCAGCTGGCTTTACAGGTTTGTTTTATGAGATCTACAATCTAGATATGGTGGTTCTATTCTAGATTTTTTCGTAATCTTTGTCGTGATGAAAACATAAGCTAGTACTCAAAGATGTGCGGCTGACTGTCCAGAATGACGAAAACACATTTTTTTTGTTTCCGAACCAAATAATACCTAGAAAACGCACATGACTAGAAAACACTTCCGAAGTTCCGACTTAGCCAATTCCTAAGAGGTACGCTACCTACTCTTTTATTCATAACGAAGTGTTGTACTTCTGGGTACCGTCTAGGTGACTGGATTGCATCATATAACTGCCCATCATTTCCCAGGAGCTACAAAGCCAGCAGCTGACAACAGTAATGCGGCTGGAGAGTGCGGTCAGCAGTCTGGTGCACGAACAACACGAGAGGGAGCTGCTGGAACAAGCTCTGACGCAGCATGACAACAGGATCCGGGCTGTCGATAAGTTAGGTAAGAAGCAATATTGTAATGGAGTCTACCTTTGCTAAAAATAGGATTTAAGTGACCTATATGTATGTACAACAATCATCGATCAGCCATAATGGAATATTGCCATGCCGGCTTAAACATAATAATAATTTTACTTTTTTCTTTTGTTTTTCGTCGTGAATAGTCGAGTTATCAATAATTGCTAAAAACAAAATACGATCGCAATACTGATTCATCGCACAGATAGGGTTGGGCTCTCAAGTTTACTCCAATTTCTCATTCAGAAATGAAAAAAATAAAGAACAGGAAATCAGTCTATCCATGCGTCGCAAGTAGTCGCAACGTCATTTGTATCTATATACTAGACCCTATAAACATAGCTCGCTTAAATGTGTTGGGAAAAACAAATATAGGGATGAATATCAACTTCCAGAGGACGTGATAGGCTACATAAAGCAAACAGTCGAAGAAGAGCGAGAGAGGAACGCGGAGAACCGAGCGGCATTTGAGGCTGAGCTCATGGAAGCCAGGAGGTCTTCGGAGCAGCTGGCCAACCTATCCGCATTGAGGGTCCAGTTACAAGCCACGTCCAGCGAAAGACCAGTAAGCAATCTATCATTTAAAAAATCGTATCAAGCCTTTTATAAAAAAATAAATTTAAATTATGATAGGTCCTTAATCCACGTTAGGTCCACGTTTCAGAAATTCTGATTGTCTCTGATCAGCAGGCAAACTGTCTCGTATCTCATATTCTGTCATGGTTGGTTGACAAAAACAATAGCAAGTGCCATAATTTAACTTTTGTACATGATGCAGTAGTTACAATCTTTTGCATGTAAAACTACGGTTCAAACCAGTTGCGTGATCGCATCGACTTGATCAGTCTTACAATTTCTAATACCTGCTCAATTTCAGACGATAGACCGTGTAGCAGTTCTAGAAGTGGCCACAGCAGATTCCAGAGCGGAACTATCAGAGCATTCAACTAAAGTGGACGCAGTACTCCGAGACCTGAGGGCGCTCACCAAGTCTTATCACAAGCTGAGGAACGAGCTCGCTGACTTCCAGGCCAGAGTCACGTTTGATAGGAGTGAGATGGGCACTGATGATGGTAAGTGAAGATGTGCTGAGATCTGTGGCTGTGACGGAGGAAGGTGCAGTCTGGGTAGTGGACCGATGACCTAATGAAGGTCACGAGAATCCGTAGATGCAAGAACTCAAACTCATTATATTATAGAGTATTTATTTCAATGTATTTGACGGCGTCAGCGATGGCTGAGCAACAGCGCCGCCATCGTCTGGGTTCGGTGGTATCGGGTTCATTGCGTAGAATAATAATATTCACTGCAGTTACCGTGATCATAAAACACAATTTTTAATGGTAAACCGACGGTTTCGTTATGGAGGAGTGTCTTGGTTGATGTCTCGAGTCAAAGTGAGCTCGCCATAGTCCCCACTCTCCAACACGACTCCGTCCACGTGCCGCCATTACAAATGATAACTGACGTCACGGGTTTACCACTACCTCAGTACTACAGTATTCAAATCAACGACTTATTATTTAACGATATCGTTTTCCACGACATGACGTTATTTAGACATCTTTATTTTAGGCACATTACCCATAATTTTGTTAGTATTACATAAACTATGTTAGTATAATATATAATTGGCAATATAATTAAACCAATTAGGTACAGGCACTTTTGAATTGTCCAGGGGTCAGTCAGAAAGATGAAGCTAGTTGCCCAATGCAAAGCGAAGTAGGTTCGTATGGAGAAGCACAGGAACGGTCGATGAGGCGATGCTTGGGGCAGGTCTATGTCCAGCAGTGGAGGTCTTTCCACTGAATGCTGATGAGCTGTGATGTAGAAGAATTTACAAGACAAAAAGTAGAAAGAACTGGGAGGATTTTGCCGTATGATGTTTTATAATCGCCTCCATTAATGGGGATAGAAAGGTTCCAAAAGAAGGATAGTTAGATAATCCTTGCAGTTTTCATTGCCATACATACGTTCCTACCTCCTCCAGCACCAAGAAAACTCAGTCGATAACTTTACCTTTTTCTGAAGATGGATGGAAAAACTAGGCCGCATATCAGTGGTAACAGAACCAGTATAGACTGGTCTCTTAGCCTTGCGGCACACGGCCACACGCTACAGCCACAAAACGCCACAAATGACCAGAGCCTAGACCACCACCTCTTAAAGCATTATTATTGTAATCTTACTTCAGTGTGGGAAAGAGATGGAGCTAGACGTCCTGTATAGCTCCATCTCTTTCTCACACTGAAGTAACATTAAAATAATACTGCTTTAAGAGGTGGTGGTTGGCCCCCTGCAGACTACAGTAAAGTTTTCGTACATTGTATATGAACTCGCCGCACACGGATAACGCCGGTGGTCGCTACACGCCACGATAGGCCGCTTCTCGCTTCCTGTGGCCACCACCGGCCACTAAACGGTAACATAAAATGCTACACGCGTAGTTGCTATCCCACCAATTCGCACTAAGCGTTTCCAAATGTCTTTTGTGATGCGCACAGCAAAGGAGTGGAACTCTCTGCCTGCGTCTGTGTTTCCAAACGCATACAACCCCGATCTCTTCAAAGTAAGAGTGAACAGGCTTCTTCTGGGTAAGCTCACTTCATCGTCGACTTTGTCTCTGTCATTTCTGACCTAGACTAGAGTCAAGAGCAATTGGTTAATAAAAGTAGCGGCTACCGACCACTTGTGTCGACCACGGACCACAAGTGTCTGTCTCTTACTTCCTCTACTTACTGTTAGCCGCTTCCAGCTGCAGGTGGCGGCGTTTTGTGGCTGCAGCGTGTGGCGCGTGTGCGGCAAGGCTTCTGTTGAAACTCCGCTAGGTCACCTCAAGGTCACGTGTTCCCGCTGATGTGCGATCGACTGTACCTACATACGTTCCTTTCATCTTAAGATTTGACAGGTTCATTATATGTTCCAGGCCACTTCATATGGAGGATAGACCACTTCCTGGCGCGAATGAAGGAAGCCAAAGAGAACGACACTGTGCTCAGCAGTCCGATGTTCAGAACTAGCAAATATGGATACACTTTGAAGGTAGGTATTATAATTGTACCTAAAATTGCTAACCTAACTATTATTATAAACGCGATAGAATGTTTGCTTGATTGTTTATTTGTTACGCTTTCACGCTAAAACGGCTGAACGGATTTGGATGAAATTTGGCACATGGGTAGACCATGACCTGGGTTAGGACATAGGATACTTTTTATCCCGGTAATACGTTCCCGTGGGATAATTCCCGACAACAACGCGGCCGAAGCCGCGAGTAAAAGCTAGATGCTAAATTAATGTGACCCTGTAGTAGGTCAAATTAATTTAGCTACCGAAACTTCGCAGATGTGATGGGTATCGATATCTAATGACGATAAAACAAAAAAAAAGATTGTGAAAACTCACAATTTTAAGTAACTACAACACTAGCGGCCGTTGATCCCGTAGTCCTAATATGCTCCTTTTAACTGTATTTGTTGTACAATGAATGTGCTCGAAAAGAGCGTTTTCCAAGCAGCCAAATTGTGCGGAAAGGGCCACTTTTACTTAATAGTGAGTTTTACTTTTCATTTCTTTATTTTAAATTTTAACTCCGTCATCAGCCCGACGCAGTTTTTTATTTTTTGAGAAAAGTTTTACAAATTAGTCAAGTAGGTACAGATTATCGTTCATACAAAATGTAGGTACACTAAAACTAAGCCTTCATTAAACGCGTCGGCTTCCTCGTTGGTCTAGTGGTCGCAAGCGCTACTGCTGAGCATGAGGTCCGGGGTTCGATTCCCAAGTCGGGCAAAGTGTTATTGGGTTTTTCTATCTGGAATTTCTCAATAGCAGCCCGGAGTCTGAATTTGTGCCCGGTAGATGGCAATAGGCTCGCCCCCTATTACATGGGACTTAAACATAACTGGTGAAATGTAGGTATACTATAGGTTCACCTCTGCCCTAACCCTTCGGGGAAACAAGGCGTAATGTTATGTTATGTTAAACGCGTTATTAATTACTCTAGATTTAGATAAATAAATAAATTTTCAATATATATTTTTTTATTTCCTCGCACAATGCATAGTAAAACGTTGTACGATACACGTGCGTAAAATGATTTCCGACTCGTGTCGACTTATACACTCGCTCGCTCGTGAATTAAATGCCACTCGCCAGAAATCACCTACTTTCCGTACTTGTAGCATAAATAACTATTTCTTTCTTTTAGTCAGCTGTGTAGTTACTTGAAAATAAGAGTTTGTCTTTTGTCTACGGAGTTTCGCTAGCTAATTTAATTTGACTCGGTATGTATGTTGATTTTCAATATTCCAACCTTCATAAAGCCAGTGTGAACGCTACTACTCGTTTTCAATAAACTCGACAGATGGAGTTGGCGTCGAATTAGAACTCTAAATTCCTTCAATACTTCACAAGATGAATACCAGCAGAGTACAAGCTGCATTATTTTTGGACAATTTAAGTCGAACTTGCATGGGTACTGTAGTACATATATAACCTGGTCGATTTTTTAAAACAAACAGTGAAATTAGTTCAATAAGCCAGCGAGCCAGAAATCTCCACATTGGATTTTTCTGACATCCTGCACTACCATCTACAAATAAGTCTAAAATTAGAAATAACGTTTCTGTTATATATAGAAAAAAGGTTCACAAAGAGATAGGTATCGCTAAATCGACGTTCGCGCGGACGTAAACATATCGCGGCGATTTTTTTGTTATAATTATAATAAATGGAGTAGGTAGGTACAGCTGATGTGGATTAAATGTTTTGAACAAATACATATAATGTGACAAATCAAAGGTACCTAACAATGGCAGTTTTTCAAAATTTTCGCAATTAATTAAACATAAAAATTGCAAAAACTGGCACTTTCTTTGATTTTACACAAAATATTCCTTTGCAGTATTTGATCCTTATCAACAACACTATCACTCAGTTTAAAATACAAGGTGCTTAACAACACACATAGCAGACAGCAACAACACACAACTAACAGGATAACAGGGATCGGGTTCGATTCCTGGTGCAGGCAGACGCTTTTTCAAAAACACAAAATGCAGTTTTATTTTCCTTCAAAATTGATGTCATGGTTTCTTTGACCACTTCGCCCTGCTACCCAGTTTAATTCCATTGTAGCCCTGATATGCCATCGCATAAAATCATGTTCATTTTACGCGACCGACTTATATTCCCCCCCACTTCCATTCAGCTATTTTTTTGTGTTAGACATGATCCCAAAAACCGTCCCACAAAGTTTTGGCTCGGTATATAGGTAATTACTTTTTATGAGTATTTTTATAGCTTTGACATGGTCTCCCTACTGGAGCAGCTGACGCTCAGATAAAAACTATTTTTGTTATGATTTTCAGCCAGTATGAAATAACTTGTTCAAACTAACGCCACCGCTTGTAGTATTATAGTACTTTAGCTTAATAAATACTACTTATAGTACTTCTATTGAATGTTTCCAGGCGGAACTAAACCTGAACGGCATAGGCAAGTGGAAGGGGCGTCACATAACGTCCACGGTGCGGCTGGTGGCCGGGCCCTACGACGCGCTGCTGGAGTGGCCCTGCGACCTCAACATTAACATCGTGCTGAAGGACCAGCCAAATAATAGGAGTCAGGTGAGTCTGATGGATCAACTATTTAGATTGGCGAACGCCTTCTTGGCGACGCATAACTTTCGTTGTACATTTATATAGGTAGGTTAGGTTAGGTTAGGTAGGTCGTCGAATTATTCTTTTACCACTGACATTCACCTAACACTTAATTCCCAGGCAATGGACATAGTAAAGTCCCTCCAACTCCGACGCAAGTCATCGTCGAAACGCCACGACTACGACGATGGCGACGAGGAGAAGACCAAGTCCTCTGAAACCCTGGACAAGTCCGTGACGCAGCTGAAGAGGCAGTACATCTTCATACCACACACTAGTTTGGACAAGTTCGAGTATGTCAAGAATGATGTAATGTTTGTCGAGTTTATGGTTAATCAGTGAGTTACGTGGGGAGCTACAGAAAGTATAAATAACTAAATGAAATGTCTGTTGCACTGTTTCAAGATGGCCACTCAACACCAGATAAATTGAAAAATGGAATAGAATTCGTATGAGATCTCCGACTGTTATGTAAATTGGAATTTATCCGGATGTTGCGAAACAGGCCCTCAGCCTCATAGAGGTTCTTATTTTAAACAAAAAAGTCTATGATTTTCTTTAACATTTCATGGCGATTTTGTTACTTTTAGGTTTCGATTATTTTTCGTCGAATTTGAGGTCCTTCTGGTCGCAAAACATAATATAGCTAGTGTAGCATTGGGACACTGGTACCATTTTTCAACGAAATCCCAGTTTCTCAAATAAATGAAGTGATCGGGAAGTGCAATGGTTTCTAGTAAAGTCAATAATACAATCTACATTATTCTCTCGGTTTGTTTGAGTTCAACTTAATCAGCTTTTGTACCTGTGATAACGAAGGCAACGGTACCTAATCGATAGATTTAATCGGAGATATTCGAATTAGAAATGTACTATTGTTATCGGGCCAAGAAACATAACATCACGACTGTATTCAGGGGGCAGAGGTAGGCAGTGGTTAGTACACCTACATTTCGTCAGTTAACCTTTTAACCGCCCGACTTCATATCAGTTGTCGTGCCCCCAGCGCCGGGCAACTTGAATCATTACGATATTTGGTCGTAAATATACGACCCTGGCGAAATGGACACGAAAATATTTGTCGGATTAATCCGTCGTAGGCGGTTAAAGGGTTAAAGTCCCATGTAATAGGAGGCTCGCCTATTGGCAACAGATTCATGTAAAATAATTTTTAAGACACTTCACTCCACAGGGACCATTTGAATGTAAGTTGATACTTTATACCATGTAGTATAAGTAATACATCATGTAAAAAAACCTCTGTCCGATCCGTGAGGGTGTTGTTAAGTATCGTACTGAGTCTATGTAGGTATGTGGTAATTTTCAGGAAAAATTATTAATATTTATAAAAGCCTGTGATGTCTCACTGCAGGGCAAAGGCCTTTCCACTTCTCTCTGTTTAAAGCTGTTAAGGACCAGTTCTTGTTGAAGGAGTCCAGCTCATCCATCTCCGTCTAGGATCACTTGCTTTTAAGAGGGACCCATTGGGTCGTAAGTTGGGCCCATTGGTCGTCTGACATGCGGTAGATGCGTCCAGCCCAATTCAATTTTAGCGTGACATCAGGCAAAAAGAAAAAAAATATTACAAAAAAGTGACTGCGTTGTTACATACATGACCACAGAACTGTGTTGTTCTTTAATTTACAACACAAATATCCCATTTTTTTTTTTTTCAATGGGGAATTTTACCGGGTTATTATATGGGGCGCGGGCGGCCGTCGTTTAGCCAATAACGACCAAGTCATAACTTATGACCCCTGTTGAAAATGTATTAATTTTTACTGGAATCGCGATAGTTTTGGTACTAAACCGTGAATTTTAAATAGCAATAACTTTTCTATTTTCAATAATAATAAGATTTGTAATTACTTTTTGGTAATGTTATTGCAGTACCTATGTGCTCTCTTCGGATCGGACAGGGTTTTGTTACACATTGTATAATTGATTGTTGTTATAAAAAACCGTAGACACTAAGATGTAACTAGTACCTACTTTTTTCACCAAAATTATTTAACTTTGTACAACAAACAAACAAAACATACGCTTTGCCTGTGCGCATGTGTGAATGCTACTAAAACCGATTGGCACAATTGGAATTGGCACGATTGGATTTCGACCAATCACTGACAGCATTTACGCACACAAATACAATGTTTGTGTTGTTACGAAAACTCTTCCACCTTAAGAACTTATTAAGACTATTTAAACAAATTCTCTCTAAATTGTACAATTAAATTATAATTAAATAAAACTATATTTTATTGTATAGATATTATTTTTATTTAGTACAATCTAGGTATTTTATACTTACTACATATATAATTCATGGAAAAATCGATAAAAAAATATTTTTGACAAGTTATAACATTTCCAGGACGCTTTTAATAATTACATCAACAAGTATAATAACCTAGTTATTAAAATTTTGAAATGGCACTATTTTACAGTCAGTTGCAATAATATTATAAGTAAATAAAGAGGTACAGTCCGGCCGTCGACAGAACACCTGACACCCGTCAGTTTCATACTAACGAGTGTTTTGCGAATTTGATCCTTATTACTACTAGAAATTGTCCAGCTGACAGGTGTCAGCAACGCATTCTCTCGACGGCCGGACTGTAGATAGCATAAACACGTTCCGCAAGTGGCACGTCAAAACTTGGCTAATTAGCCTAGTCTTGTCTCTTTTTCGCTCCCGATCATGCCGTCCTACTTCTACGTGTCATCTAATAGTATGACATTGTGCCGTTTTTGAAGATCGAATGTTGGGTAGGTAACCTATCTAACTCTTTTAACTTCTGATGTCATTGGTCAGTCGTATAAATGTTGACAGCTGTATGTTTGTAAATTCTTATAAGTTCGAAAATCGACCTTACAGACTATCGGATATATTTCTCTATGTGAATTTCAACAAAAGCTGGTCAGCCGTTACGGCGTGATTGAATACAGACATCCAGACATTGAATTATATTAAAAATTACAAAACATGAATATTGCTTATTTATTTTATTCGAAGGTTAGGAAACTAAAGCCAACAAGACAAGATAAATTTCATGCTTTGGGATTAAGAACTTTAACTTAATTGCGCATGGTTCAGTTTTCAATGCAATTAGAATTATTTTATGACGTTTATCGATAGTTTTTTCATTCAAAAATCAACTTAGATCGCTTGAGTTTAAAGTTGATATTTGTTGAAGTTGCAATTTTATGCATATTATTTCGTATCGTTGGCTTGAGTTTAGATCATATTTGATTGAATGTGAATCTATGGTGATGTGATCACTAAACATTGATTGTTGAACGACATGTATAACTACACAAGGATCTTTAGAAGCGTGGTAATCAGAATTAATGCAGCCATAGTTTTTTCAATACAATTTCACAAAACAATTTAAAAAATATTAACCAATAACGCACCCTTGTCATTCGGCGCCAAAAGATCATTAAAACACTGTGCGCACGTTTAGGCGCGTTCTAATAAATAAATGCAAATAATTATAATATGTGTGAATATTACGAGCGTGTAAAAACGTCGCTTGGCCACCCTTTCAGTGTGAAGTTGTTCATACATACCAGTTTAGCTTCCGTTTCCTAGAAGAACGGTGGTCGCACTGACGGTCACAGTGACAGCTGTCAGGAACATGATGGCAGCGGCAAAGATTTAAATCGGTAGATTCGCCCTCAAATATAGTCGCGCTTCCGGTTCGTTTTGACACCTCTGACAAATAATGACGCAGTGACTCGACTTGATTGTCATGGAAACGCTATTGAATCATGACATGTGTGAGCTCACTCTTTTCAGTATGGACACTCTTTCGGGTGATTATGTACGGTGAGGGCAAATCTAGCGATTTAAATCTTTGGGCAGCGGGGTTTGACTTTACGATGTCAAGAACGCTCTCGAGGAAAACGCACCAACTTACTTTCGTATATAACGTTTCAGTGACGTCATTCACCAGTAAATTGCGGACACTATGTGGCGGTCACCGCTTTCTAGGAAACCGTAGCTTTAGGGTGCGTTTCCACTGAAGCGGAGACGAGCGGAGCTGAGCGGAGACGTGCGGGAATCGACCAATCACAATAGTTGAAATCCTCATCGAGTCTCTCGTCTCGTCTGCGATTGGACGATTCCGGCACGTCTCCACACAGCTCCGCTCGTCTCTGCTTCAGTGGAAACGCACCCTTAGGCTCGCTACACTCTTGTTCGGGTCGGCACGATTCGGCACAGCCGGACGGCTTCTTCTTCGTCGTGTCAATGACTCCACTGTGAATTAAGAGCGACCAACCCCTTCATACTTTTCATAACGTGCGTACTCATAAATTGTAAACGTAAAGAAAACATCTTCATAGAAAGAAACCTCGCACATGTAATGGAGATTCGAATTGACAAATATTTATTTCAAAAACTTGTAAGGCTTACTCAAAAACACGTATTTCCTGAAACAAGTTTTAAGAAATTTCCGCACACTATTTTTCCTTCAATGTTATCGCGTTCTCACTTGCTTGTTAGTAGTTCTCACTTGCGCTGGATGAAACAACAAGCTTTTCGACCATGCTCGCGTTGATGATAGACGGACCGGGAAGGGCCCTCTTAAATTTTTTTGGCTCAAAACTTCGTCACATCCACGGCATCGTCTGGGGCAGCGCAGAGGTCGGGCGGCACTATCGAATATATATTTTGCCGCCCGGCTGAGCCGAATCATGGCTGGCCTTGCCTTACGGACTCTTTCCGCTCACTATATGGCGTGTGGTTTATAAACAGACACTACAACTAGTTAATGGTCAATTATCACGAGATACAAGCTCGATTGAAGTTTTGATATACATCGAAGTTACACAGTCTCATACAATCATGATCGATACATACAAATAACATCGTTACTGATAGATTACATTAAATATGTACAGTCATATTTAACGTATGTACCTTGTACATATTTGTGTACCTTACCAGGTATCATTGAGACATCGGTGTACTTACATACACGAAAAAAATATTCGCCAAATGCAAAATCTTCCTTTTTTCAAGTCGGGTAAAACACACCGTCGTGCGTCTTAGTATTTTGTCAACCGTACACAACATGTTGCTTGTGTAGCGCTGACTCTTTTGCAAACTGTACATTATTACACATCGTATACATTGTAATGTTTAGGTAAACCTGTGTAGAGATCGTCAAATATCTTGCCGCTCCGATTGTAACGCTTTAAGTGCTTAACGAACCAATGCGCAACTAATATGTGCATGGTTCTGGTTGAAGATTACATAATCTGTTTGTTAACCAGCGCAAACTCTTGCGCTTAGGGGGGGATCCGTCAATGCAGCCCGCGAAATTCAAAACTTCTTACGTTATTTACAAACTGTAGCGCAATTAAACAAATAAAACAATTTCGTGAACAAATTGCGATTTGCAGCAAATATAATGTAGAGAGCTTATTTATGTTTTAAATTATTTTAATTTAAGTCGTTATTTTATCAAAATTGCCGCGTAATAAACTTTGATCAACACACAACGTAAAATAGCGCCGGAATTTTATAATTCCGCGGGTTACATAATAGGAACCTTAAGATTATATCCCACATTCAATTGCAGTCATCCTGCGCAAAATCTTTGCAGAAAATGATGTCTCAAATTACTGCGCAAACTTTGCGCTAGAGACTCGGTGACTATTTCCTATGCAATCATTCTGCGGCAAATCAGAGCGGACAAGCAGTCAGCGCAATGTGTGAGATACAGGGTTATCTTAAATTGGCTAGCTAAACTCCGCAGACGCAATGAGTATTGATATCTAAACATGCTAAAACAAAACAAAAATTAATTTAATGATTTTTTTGTGGGGTCATCGACCGCAGTTATTGTAAGTAGTCACTTGAAATATATGTATATCAGTTTAAAAATGTGTATATTTTAAATTTAAACTTCACACACGTGATGGGTATCGATATCTAAACACAATAACACTTAAGAAAACAGTATTTCTCAACTCACACTTCAAGTAACAACACTAACAGCAGTCGTTGACCTCCCAAAAAAAACATCAAATCTTTTTGTTTTTTATTGTGTTTAGATATCGATACCCATCGCGTCTGCGGAGTTTAGCTAGCCAATTTAAAAGAACCCTGCAAAGGCCGGTATTACAGAACCGAAATCAAGACTGAAATATTGATTAAAACTAGTTTAAAGCAATCAAATGGCCTTAAACTAGTGTTAAGAGGGTGTAGAATGGAATAAAATAGAATACTCTTTATATGGTGTAGCGGTGCAGTGTCATGATTGCAATTCATAATCAATATTCATAGTGCACTACAGACCAATGATTCATAATTTCATTGAGTAACATTAACAAATTGATCAAAACTTCGCCAACTTTCAGAATGCACCCTCTTAAGGGGGAAACGCTAAGGTAGCTCGCGTAATTCAAATTTTCTTACGATTTTTGCAATTTGCAGCTCAGTGTCTGGGTGTATGTTGATTAAAGTATGATACGCGACCGTAACAAATATTTATTTACAGAATTATTATCATTGGAATCAGTAATACAACTCCATATGTTAGTATAATCCTCAAATGTTAAGATTTTATGAAATAGTCGATCAACAGGATTATTTGATCTTGAGAGAGTTGTATGATGACTTTGATAATTATAATTCTGTAAATAAATATTTGTTACGGTCGCGTATCATACTTTAATCAACATACACCCAGACACTGAGCTGCAAATTGCAAAAATCGTAATAAAATTTGAATTTCGCGGGCTACCCCGACGCTTGCGCCTTAATAATGCTCGAGTTAGGTTCTGTAACACCGGTCCAAGTGTGTCGTGACTGCAGATGTCAGTCTACAGCAGTGACTTGTACTGCGCGAGGAACTCCTCCTCCTCAACGAGCGACGTATCGAGGTAATCGTCCTCCTCGGTCCGGATGGTCGCGTTCAGGCGACGCAGCGCTAGCTCGCGCTGTTTTCGCCTGAAAACAGTAAAAAACATAGTGAGACTCACTTAGGCATGGACGTAGTCTATGGCTACTGTGTGCGTTAAAGCGCCGTTTTTGAATATCGATTGTTGCACAGCTGTCTACCACGTTTTATTTCCAACATCATTGTCTACACCTATTTAAAATGGCGATAGCAATATGTTGTTATTACCGCTCATAATGATACCCGTCGGTTGGTGCCTCATGCATTAAAAAGTCTAACGGGCCTCTGCGAGTTGGCTTCGGCCCCTCGAGCCCTCGTACGCCTTCCAAAGGTCCGGGGCCCTAGGGGTCCGAGAAATGTTAAAGACGAAAAAATTACCCACTCTCTTGAAATGATCTCTTCTTATTTACGTTGCTAACAATATATATATATATAAAAATTCAAACATACCTTTTATCTTTCTTTTGTTTCTTGGACTTCCTCTTGTTAGCCACTCCAGCACTAGTAGATGGATCCCCTGGGTCATCGTCACCTGTAGTAGAAATAACGATGAGTATCACAATTCGCTTTCAAAGTACAGCTATGGTCACAAAATCATGCGTAACATATTTTTAAACAAAAATGAGCAAACAACATAGCATTATACAGGGTTAAATTATATTAGCTAGCGAAACTCCGCAGACGTGATGGGTATCGATATCTAAACATGATAAAACAGGGTTCCGTACCAGAAGGATGCCAAACGGAACCCTATTACTAAGCCTTCACCATCCGTCCGTCTGTCTGTATCTCATGAACAGTAATAGATAGCTTTAACAACAAATAATAAATATAAAATAGAGTTACATTTTAAAGGGGGTCACATACAAGAACCGTATTTTTTTTAAACTGAAGAATTTTTTTTAAAATATGTAGCATTAAATATTGTACGATGGCACGGAACCCTTCGTGTGCGAGTCCGAGTCAGACTCGTACTTAGCCGGTTTTTTTATCATGTACCATTCGTTGGCAGTCCTTACATAAATATATAGCAAAAATGTTATGTAAATCAGGCTTTAATCTTTTATTGTGTCTTAAGATTATAACAGGCTACAATCAATGCTGCTCTGAACATGAGGCGTATGCGCAGTATTACGTCACAGTAACGCTTGCAGTGCGAAAACTGGGCTCTTACTGTGACGAAATAAAGGTGCCAATGTTACCACAGCCGAGCGGTTGATTGTACAGTCAGAGAAATAAATTGTTAAGCAAACTTGCCGTGGTATAGCTATTTTATACAACTGTCAAAGAATGACGGTTGTAATTTGAAAGGATATACAGGGTGTCCGGTAAGGAATGGATAACCTTGAAATAGCGTAATATAATAGACCTTATGGCCGTTCTAAAATAAATACAAAAAATACAGGGTGTTTGGAAGGTGGGTGCAAAGCCTTAAAGGGGAGTTAATACAGACCATCTAGAACATTTTGAGCCATATTTGTCCTAACCAAAGTCTGATATTTATTTTTTTAGAGAACTTTTACGATTTTGGTACCAAAATCCCAAAATTTTCCAATTAAGGCCTAATAACGCAGATTGAGTGAAAATTTCTATTTTTTTTAATTTACTTTATTGGCCTAATGTGTGTTTAATGGTATGAAATCATTTCGAAGCACCGTATTTACTAAAAAAATAACTTTCAGACTATTTAAAATAAAAAGAAAAAAAAATTAAAGAAAAAAAATGGATTTTAATTGACATTTAAAAAATAAATAAAATAGCTACTGGTGTTCAAATAATTTTAAAAACATGCTGAGTTATTGCTCTTTTTTTAAGGTATCATTTACTTAGATAGCTTTACAATTTTTGAAGTTAGGGTGCCTGAACCAGTTAAAGTCGATTTTAAGGAGTAAAAAAAAAAGACAGTTTTTGATTTGATTTTTTAATTTTGATGTTCAAAATGGCTTCCGCCACAGCGTATACATTTACGACAGCGATTTCTAACTTCTGTCGTGGTGATTTTAAGCTGCATTTCTTCTTTCATTGTTCTGAAAGCTGCTTCTATTCTTTGAATTAGTTCTTCTCTTGTTGAAATCTCAGTTGTGTATACGAGCTCCTTTGCCCGTCCCCAGACAAAAAAATCTAACGGCGTCAGGTCGGGCGATCGCGCGGGCCAAGGAATGGGCCCATCTCTACCTATCCAGCTGCCTGGAAAACAGTTATCAAGATGTTCTCTGACAATCAATGTCCAATGAGATGGACATCCATCTTGTTGGAAAATTATTGGCCTGTCCGTATTTAAAATGGGTACTTCCGCATCATCCAGGAGTGTTGGGAGATCGTTTTGTAGAAAATTTAGATAATTTTCACCGTTTAAATTATCTGGTAAAATGTGGGGCCCAATCAACGTCCGTCCAATTACTCCAGCCCATACATTAACGGAGAATTTTGCTTGGAAAGACACCTGAAACAAAAATTAATTCTAATTAAAGTGTTCTTTGAAGATGTGTTGAACATCTGGACTTAAATTAATAAACATTAATTTGTATACCTGTTTTTTCCAATGCGGATTGTTGTCCTTGTCAGCCCATTCATGTAAATTATGGAAATTCGTGATTCCTTCTCTAGAAAATTTGGACTCATCAGTCCAGAGGATAGATTTTAGAAACCATCTGTCGTCAATGTCGCTATTGAGCATAAATCGGCAGAACTGCATCCTTCTCCCAGGATCGGTTTCTACCAAGCCTTGCACGCCTCTACCGTGAAACGGATATTTATGTTCCCGATGCATGGTACTCCACACTTTCCATATTGAAAGGTTTAAGTTTCTCGCCACAGTTCTGACGCTGGTTGTAGGATCCGCTTCAAAGGCTGCAAGTATTTGTTCTTCAACGTCGGGGTCATGTCTTCCTGGATTCACTCCGGGTACTGCATGATGGATGCCAGATTCCGAAAGTCTGCGATACGTGTTGTAAAAAACTCGAACATTAGGTAGCCTGAAATGAAATTGTTTATTAGTAACGTCAGTTACAAATCAACATGGCAATTGAAGTAATAATGTTAGTATTAGAAGTTACTTTACCTGCGGTTCGGGTAACGTTCTTGGTACAAACGTCGTGCCAAAGCTCCGTTACCATCAGCTCTGCCATACATAAAAACGATATCCGCTTGTTCCTGAGATGTAAATGCAGCCATGGCAATCGTACATACACTCAATTAAAATGTCAATTAGTTCAATAGTCCGAAATAACACGTGCAGGAGCGTAAAGCTACAACTGAACACGGTAAATCACAAACGCAATACAAGTAATTCCAAAATTAATAATCAACACGCGCAGGAGCATTAAGCTACGACTGAGTACGGTGAATCAAACGTCTACTCGCAACGCGCAAGGGCAGAGCAGTGAAGGAAGAGAGAGAAAAGATGACATCACCGAAGCGACGGGTCGGGTCCATCTCAGGTACTAACGAATTTATAAACTCAAAAAGCATCTTTACATCCTCGGCAATAAGACCTAAAGTTGTCTTTATCATAACAAAAGAATCAAGAGCCCTTTGTTATCGTACGCCGCCCGGTCCGCCGGCCACCACGGCAGCCTTTGTTTCGTTTTGTAAGGCCGACTTTTTTTAAGTGCGTCTAAAAAATAACCACTTTAGACTTTAGTTTAAAGTTATTTGAGGAAAAATCAGGTTGATTTTAATTTTATTGAAATTTGAAATTTCTTACCCTTAATTGGACCAGGCACCCTAACTTCAAAAATTGTAAAGCTATCTAAGTAAATGATACCTTAAAAAAAAGAGCAATAACTCAGCATGTTTTTAAAATTATTTGAACACCAGTAGCTATTTT
Source organism: Fissipunctia ypsillon (assembly GCA_947568875.1). Classification (NCBI taxonomy): domain Eukaryota; kingdom Metazoa; phylum Arthropoda; class Insecta; order Lepidoptera; family Noctuidae; genus Fissipunctia; species Fissipunctia ypsillon. Next base: position 1,375,178 of record OX387650.1, on the reverse strand, counting down.
ATTTATTTTTTAAATGTCAATTAAAATCCATTTTTTTTCTTTAATTTTTTTTTCTTTTTATTTTAAATAGTCTGAAAGTTATTTTTTTAGTAAATACGGTGCTTCGAAATGATTTCATACCATTAAACACACATTAGGCCAATAAAGTAAATTAAAAAAAATAGAAATTTTCACTCAATCTTTGCGTTATTAGGCCTTAATTGGAAAATTTTGGGATTTTGGTACCAAAATCGTAAAAGTTCTCTAAAAAAATAAATATCAGACTTTGGTTAGGACAAATATGGCTCAAAATGTTCTAGATGGTCTGTATTAACTCCCCTTTAAGGCTTTGCACCCACCTTCCAAACACCCTGTATATATCCCAAGTAGAACCTAAGATTTTTTAGAAAAAATACTAACTCAAAATCAAAATATTCTATTTCACATAAACCTACATGGGCACTTATGAAATGTCTGAAGTTAGCTGCACGGTTTCAATTGGTAGTTCCCTATGGAGATGAACCGGCAAGAAACTCCACGGTTACTCTTTTAAAAATAATTGGCTTTTACAATGTTTTAAAATAACCGTGTTAATAGGTATGGGAGGACAGTGTAGGCCTGTCAACAAGTACCAGGTACTTAACAAAATAGAAATTGGTCTACAAATCTACAATCTATTAAGCCGAAAATGTTCTCAATTTCACATAAAATAATCTATAAAAGAAAAATGAAATAATACAAATAAAAACCTATTTAAACCAAATGACATGATTGCCAGTGCTTCTTCACCACAACCACAAATGAATGAATTCCATCGGTTATTTGTTGTTATAATATTGTAAGTTGACTATGCCGACATAAAGGCAGTAAATAGTGTGATAAGAAATTGCACATTATTTAAAAAAAAAAAATTGTATCTTAGGTACTACATTCACAGGCAACTGAAGGAACACGGGTGGGTTTTAGTAAGCAAAACTCTGACACGCCCTCCCGCTCCGCCCAGAGCGGGAGAAGTCATTTGATGACTTCCCATCCAAAAAAAAGAGTTACTACATTGTATATATATATATTTTTTTTGTATTTCTTTAGAACGGCCATAAGGTCTATTATTTGCTATTTCAAGGTTATCCATTAATTACCGGACACCCTGTATACGGACAATATAAGTTGGTAACAATTGATTCCCCTGATTTTACTTATTAGGTCCAGAGAAAATTCTCTAGCAAAAGAAAGTATCGTTAAGAGGGTTGTCACATTTTACATCGCTCTCGCTCACACGGGACCAAATTTTTAATAATGTTAAATGAAAAGATGCATTTTTGAAAAATGTATTCAATGGGCGGTCTACAAAATAATATTAATTTAATAGGTAATTATTAAAAACACATTTTTATTGCGGCATTTATTTACATCATCTCAAAAACAGATCATAATACTTAATTACATATGTTTATTAGATAACACAATAGAAATGTGTTTTTTGATAACTACCTATTAGATTAATATTATTTTGTAGACCGCCCATTGATTACATTTTTCATAAAAGCATTTTTTCATTTAACATTCTTAAAAATTTGGTTCTGTGTGAGCGAGAGAGGTGCAAAATGTGACAACGCTCTTAAGGCATGCTAGGAACGCATGAAAATAGTCTTTATTATTTTGTGAAGTGCAAACGAATGTCAATTTTAGGCAAGGCAGGTAGAGCACTTTTTTGGTCGACTGTGCCCTTCGCAGTCGTTCTATTTCTTTTAGGTTATTAAGGCGTTGCATATCAGACTGGTCATGCTGTTTCACTATGATTATATTACTTACGACTACACGGTTCCCTGGCGAGATCTAGAATGAAACAAAGTTACAAGGAAGTTAGCGGGTCTCACACTCAATTTGAGCACAAATTTCAAGACCGGTGGCAGTCGCGGTTATGAACCGTGCGAGTAGGACAGTGAATATTTAGTACTGGATTTTTAAAAAGCCTAAATTGAATCTCGTGTCATCTCGCTCTCACGTTTTATGACCGCAGCTGTCACGAACGTTGGCGAATACTTTAAATGTGGTTAAACTGGAAGCTGATCTCTGAAGAATATTTTTTTTAAATGTCGATTGTCAAAAATGTGACGGTCTGATATAAAGTGGTCACAGTTATGAAATACTAGAGCCATCGCAGATGCCTAACTGTAGCTACACCGGGACTCATATCTTCAAACCAGAACTAGGTCGTAAGAAGTTGGCAGACTCATCCCAGCGCCGATTTGCTGGATTCGTTTTCTCCTGACAACGTTTATTCTGTTTATATGTATGTATACGAATTTATTCTGTTTCGTGTTATCTATCCCTTATGTTGCACCTGCTATGTTTTCTCTCTGCATCACCCTAAGGTTGACTGGTACAAAAGGCCTCAGGCATTAAGTCTGCCTTTGTACAATCTTTTTTACTTGTGCATAAAGTTGTTAATAAATAAATAAAAAGGTATGATAGTAGTACTAGTACAGTCACAGCCAAAACACGTTCGTTACATTAAGGGCTATTTTTGTCTGCTCAATGCATGATAGAATCTGCTTGACAAATCAGCAATTTAAATTATGTCGTAATGACACTCAGCCATCTTCTTCACATGTCAGACTGAATTGAAAATGTGACACTGACAGACTAGCAAGATAAATTGATGTATATTTCATAAAATGGCTATGCCATTAAAAAAAACGAATGAAGCATGTGTGGTGTGACTATGAATGATAGACTGAGGAATGATGTGATGAGGCAACGGTGCGGAATTAAAGAAGATGTACTGACAAAAATTGAAAAGAGTATGCTTAGATGGTTTGGTCATGTTGAGAGGATGAATGAAAGTCGACTAACAAAAGGTATTTACACGGCGGATGTGAGTGGAAACGCCGGAAGGGGACGCCCTAGGAAGACATTATAATGATCTTATTGGTGATGTTCTTCAGAAAGGTCAGGTGCGTAGTACTCGCAATCGGCGTGCGTGTATAACCAGATGTATGAATGTAAACGAAGCAAAAGAAGTATGTAAGGATCGTAGCAGGTGGCGTTCTGTAGTTTCTGCCTACCCCCATGGGAAGAAGGCGTGAGTTTATGTATGTGTATTAAAAATGTTTAAGGTTGATGTTAAATGTCAACCTGACATTGGTCAAAGGTGTTTTCATCTTTGTTATCAAGTAATGAAATAATAATTATAGTGTTGTATGCAATAGTCTGCTCAGTGCCGTAGCTACACAAGGAATATTATGTGTCCTGAGTTGATAAAGGAAATAATTAGAAAACTAACGAAGGTATAAAAGTCTTGACTGTACTTTTTCGGACTCTCACAAAGAGCAACCATTAAACTAGTTGGTAGAATAGTGTACTTATAATACAGTATACTGACTGAGTAGAATCTTCCCGCCTCCTGCCACCAGCCTGTCGACGGCACCGCTGATGTGGTTCCGGGACACGCGCAGCGCTATCTTCGCCTCCTCGGGGTCATAACCCATCGCTTCCAACTAAAAAATATATTATATTAAAAACATGAAAATGCCAAACTTAAGTCTCGAAAAATGTATGGTTAAACCGATGTTAAAGACGGGGGGGGGGGGGGAGGAGTAACTTTACTCGGGGTTTAATTAATAAGAGGGCAACAATCTATAAGAAAAACATGAAGGGACAATTTGATTTATGTAAAAGAGTACCACTATATAGAAACTTGATACCGAGAATAAACAAGCCTTTGATTGCTTGATGACCACGCCACGCCGGCTCACTGCGAGTACTGCTATTTTAGCAGGTTGTCAGTTTTGCACGTTGTCAGTTTTGCTGCAGCGGCAGTTTTGCACGTTGTCAGTTTTGCACGTTGTCAGTTTTGCACGTTGTCAGTTTTGCAGGTTGTCAGTTTTGCACGTTGTCAGTTTTGCACGTTGTCAGTTTTGCACGTTGTCAGTTTTGCACGTTGTCAGTTTTGCACGTTGTCAGTTTTGCTGCAGCGGCAGTTTTGCACGTTGTCAGTTTTGCACGTTGTCAGTTTTGCACGTTGTCAGTTTTGCAGGTTGTCAGTTTTGCACGTTGTCAGTTTTGCACGTTGTCAGTTTTGCACGTTGTCAGTTTTGCACGTTGTCAGTTTTGCTGCAGCGGCAGTTTTGCACGTTGTCAGTTTTGCACGTTGTCAGTTTTGCACGTTGTCAGTTTTGCACGTTGTCAGTTTTGCACGTTGTCAGTTTTGCTGCAGCGGCAGTTTTGCACGTTGTCAGTTTTGCACGTTGTCAGTTTTGCACGTTGTCAGTTTTGCACGTTGTCAGTTTTGCACGTTGTCAGTTTTGCACGTTGTCAGTTTTGCAGGTTGTCAGTTTTGCTGCAGCGGCAGTGATGACCCAGTGCTAACGGCCGCGACTTACGAGTAAGTAGGTCGTGGGTTCGAACCTAAGCAGGCACATGTTCTATGTTAGGGATTTGGTTTCCGCACTTAATCCTTCAAGTGGACCATTGTGCGTGAGCCATGGCGGCCGTCGGTGGTTATTCTAACCAGCCCACCTCCCGCCAGAAGTTGATCACGTCTCCTGGTCTGTTCAGAACATCTGTAAACGATCTGGGTGCCCCGAAGATTTCTGTTCTATTCAGGGTGACGCCTGTAGTAAATTCGAAGAGTACATGCGCAACGGTTTCCTCAGCCTCCATGCATGCCCTGCACAGAGGACTGTCCGTTATGCCTGTTGTGTGGAAATGTTTGTTTAGTGAGCAGTGTCCTGTGATAGTCCCCGACATCAAGCGCAGGCAGTTTCTGTCCAGGCGTAATAGACGCCTGGTTAGCCTACCATCTAGGGAAGGAATAGCCTCCCTGGACTGCCTGCAGCCCGGTGCCGAGGTCCACCAATTCTCCGCTTGCGTGTGGGTGAGCTCCTGTAGCCACCTGCGTAGCTGGTTGAAGGGGATGGGTACCATTGGTTCGGGTCCACAGACTGACGTGCTGGATGCTCTCCTAGCAAGCTCGTCAGCTGCGTCGTTACCTAACGAACCACTGTGTCCTTTTATCCACTGCAGTGTCACTATGTTACGGTTAGATACCGTAACTCGCTCAAGTGCGTTGTGACATTCTAGTATTAACTTCGTGGTAAAAATTCCTTTCCCTAGTGATTGGATAACTGAGGCGCTGTCGGAGAGTATGCGCGTCGGTATCCGTAACTCTCCTGGCTTCTATGGCGTAAGCCCCCAAGCAGACACTTGACTTTGTGAAAATGATTTCATCACCACTGCTCTTAAAACAGCGAAAGAAAACATCGTGAGGAAACCGGCATGTCCTAGAACCGAAAATTCGAAGACATGTGACATCTACCAACCCGCACTGGTGGGTTACGGCCCACTCCCACGCACCGAGAGGAGGCCTGTGTCCCAGCAGTGGGAACGGTATAGGCTGATTAAATGATTACGCAGTTTTCCTGTCTTAGACCTACTTTGAAATTACGGTACTTATTGATAGTTTTGAAGTATTTTTTCATTGTTATATTATGTGGCAAAAGATATTATTATAATCATTAGTTGTATCTAAGTAGCAGTCATTGAAGAATAAAAAATCTTTAGTAACTATCTCTGGGCATTATTTGTGAGCGTCCAAGTAAAAAGGGTCCAGTTCCCGGCATTTAGTTTCCGAGATATACGCAGTTTTGTAAAGTTGGGTGAAAAAATTTGATTTCTCGATTTTAATTGATTATTAATTAATGCTTAATTATCTACAAGTTCATATAGTAAATGACTTTATATGATATTTTTAAGTACCAGAAAATGTACTTAGAAACATCAGAAAATGTACTAAGTACCAAAAATCAAACTTTCAAATTGCTTTTTCTCAAATCAAGTTTTTCAGTTTCAACTTCAAATGTCTGATAAAAAAAAAATGTGCCAGTTTTTGAATGTTTTTTAAATCCTTATTATCAATTGACTATTCTAGATACCGAATCTGGTCTTAATACCCCACTACTGGACCCTTTTCGCTTGGACGCTCGCATAATAATATATATGACGATGAAATCTTACCTCGGCGACTAGCTTGTTGTCAGGTATGACCACGGAGTCATCAGAGCTGAGTGTGGATGTGTCGTCCGACGACTGATCGCTGTCTGCTAGCTGTAACAACGATATGTTCTAAGATGATGGCCACACTTTTGTCATCGCGAGCTTTGTTACAGAATGAAATGAGAAAGAAAATAAGTTTATTTGTGCCCTAGCATTTGTTATTAGGTGGCAGACCCGCAGCGGTAGCCCGCGAAATTCAAATTTTCTAGCGTTTTTTGTAATTTGCAAGTCAGTGTCAGATTGTATCTTGATCAAAATACGATTCGCGACTATAACAACTATTTATTTACAACTGTCCCGAAATACTCGATGAGCAATCGGACCCTAGTTTGAACCTCAAACGGTTCAAACATACAGCTCCCAATAAGGTTGTTATATTTGCGCCGTTTGAGGTTTTCTGCACCTGAAGCAGCCGCCCCAGCACAGCCCGTCGTGCTAGGAAGATGGGATGGCGCGAGGGTTGCATCGCACACCAAAGGCCTACCCTACTTCCAAGGCATTATGGTCATTCCGTCTGGCCTCTTCCCAATTACATGAAACTTATTATTTTCCTATCAATTATTTTATTATTGTGACAATTAAAAAAAATATCATACAGATCTACCACTCTCGCCGAGATTGTATCCCTTAGACATGATACGATTGAGATGACACTGCGACTAGATTTTGAACGTTTGTAAATACAGGGATTAGTCTTCTGGTCTTCACATTCCGGGGTAACGGGTAGTTGACAACAGTATGTTCTAAAACTTTCTCATGACAATATAAACAAATGGATCAGAAAACGTCCCTGTGGATGCCAATTCGTAGTGCCACTTACAAGATTGAGTGCTTCGATTTGATTATTTGAATACTTACTTAAACCCGAAATTCTAATTTTAAATCACCATAAAGATGTTTTTCGTTTGACAATTGAGGTTGATTTTATAACCTCGAATTATCGTCGATGATTTTAATGATCTTATTCAAACAATAATTGCTGTAAAAAGTGGTGAGATATAGAGTTGAAATCTTCAAAATACAGACGAATGTGTTACAAATTCCCTTTAGTGAGTGGTTGTGTAAGAAATTAACCCGAACAGGGTTTGTGTACACTTCCATTAGACACTATTGGAGCAAGCTACAAGCTCACCAGCTCTGGCTGCTCCTGTATGAGCCTGACGGCTTCAGCGACGTGGTTGTTGGAGTTCCTCAGCGCCACGGCGGCGAGGCGGCGCGTGTAGCCCATGCCCACCAGTGCGTCTATCAGTTGCTGGCTGACGACCGAGCCGTCCATGCACACGCCTATTGCTCGACGCTGCCTGAAATAAGAGGTTTAACAATTATTATCAGCTGGAAATAGTTCACTGCTAAATATCTACATAAATAAATAAAGTCATTTTTTTTTCGGGACATCGCCAAGCGGTTGGTCGACTCTGCACGTGACCAAAGGGCTGGCCTATTCTTTGGCCAAAGAATCAGCATCGCCATACAACGTGGCAATGCTGCCAGCCTTTTGGGCACAAATAAAGAAAATTGAAGTGTCTGTCTGTAATGTCAAAAAAACAGCTTTTTACTAAATGCGTATGAAAGTAGGGCAAAACTTGGGTAATCGGTGATAGTTTTGTTTTTTACTTGTAAAATTCGATTCATTGATCAGACTATTTTTTAAATTTACTGTGATATAGTAGACAAAATAAGTTTTGCTAACTTATATCTAAAAATGTGGCAAATACTATAATGATTGAAAAATGTACATTTATCAAGTCAGTAGTAACTTGGTAATAAAAAACAATTATCTATCACCGAATAGCTGCATATCACGAATTAGCCAAGTTTTGCCCTATATACAGTCCTTATAACAAAAAAACAATTTATGAAATTTTTGTCTGTTTGTTCCGGCTAATCTCCGAAACGGGTGCACCAGTTGTGTCGGGACTTTCACTGGCAGATAGCTGATGTTATAAGAAGATTACTTTAGTGATGGAATTAAGGATCGGCGCAAAACAATTAAAAACCCATGAAATTGTGAACAAAATCCCGACTCAAATAGGGAAGTTGTGTTCCGACATCCACGCGAACGAAGTCGGGGCACAGCTACATAGTAATAAATAGGTCATCATTTTACTTCGAAAATGTGACGAATTTGAGGGCCAAATAGTCAATCAACAAAATCTTGTTAATACTAGGACCTTACAATTTTGACTTTGGACAGAACTTTTAAACTCATAGTCGATTGAATTCTTTTCAATTAGATCCTTAAGTACGGCTTCAACCAAAAATAATTGTTTAACAAACTTCCTACAGCGCTATTTAGTAATGTTTGTATGTAATTTGACGGCAAACATGCTAACATCTCACTTGAGGGTAAATGTTTGTACATTTGTATGCTTGAGTTATTCAATAAATAAATGAATGGTCACTGAAACCTATGGTCATCTACAAAACCGGAGGCCTCGCATATGCGTAGCCATCCCAGAGACAACGCTGAATTATCTCATATTCGTGTTGGTTATAGTCAACTTGCTGAAAATATGTTGATAATTAGAAACTGAAGTGATTTCGTTAGCATTAAGAGGAGTGTCACATTTTGCACCTCTCTCGCACACACGGGACCAAATTTTTAAGAATATTAAACGAAAAGATGCTTTTTTGAAAAATGTAATCAATGGGCGACCTACTAAATAATATTAATTTAAAAGGTAATTATTAAAAACACATTTTTATTGTGGCATTTATTTAAATCATCTCAAAAACAGATCATAATACTTAATTACCTAAGTTTATTAGATAACACAATAGAAATGTGTTTTTGATAACTACCTATTAGATTAATATTATTTAGTAGGTCGCCCATTGATTACATTTTTGGAAAACGGATAACCTTACACAGTGCTGAAGTAGAGTTTGACAAGTTTTCAAATTCTCACCCAGTGTTACCGTTTTCTATAGCCTTGAAAGTAAGAGCATACCTGTCCAGCCTATGCGCCTCCCGCGCCCGGTCGCGCTGCGCCTTCCTGTCGGCCAGGTAGTGGTGCGCCCTGTCCGTGCTGCCGGCGGCGGCGCGCAGCCCCGAGCGGGCAGCCGCGCGCGACCAGCCCAGCTCCATTAGCGTCAGGACTGAGTTCTCGTCCACCTGGGCAAAGAATAGTATTTTTGTTTTAGGAAATCATCATCATCGTACAAACGAATGACGTTCAATGCCAGCTGTGGGAACAAGAATAAGACGTTCAATGCCAGCTGTGGGAACAAGACTAAGACGTTCAATGCCAGCTGTGGGAACAAGACTAAGACGTTCAATGCCAGCTGTGGGAACAAGACTAAGACGTTCAACGCCAGCTGTGGGAACAAGACTAAGACGTTCAATGCCAGCTGTGGGAACAAGACTAAGACGTTCAACGCCAGCTGTGGGAACAAGACTAAGACGTTCAACGCCAGCTGTGGGAACAAGACTAAGACGTTCAACGCCAGCTGTGGGAACAAGACTAAGACGTTCAATGCCAGCTGTGGGAACAAGACTAAGACGTTCAATGCCAGCTGTGGGAACAAGACTAAGACGTTCAATGCCAGCTGTGGGAACAAGACTAAGACGTTCAATGCCAGCTGTGGGAACAAGACTAAGACGTTCAATGCCAGCTGTGGGAACAAGACTAAGACGTTCAATGCCAGCTGTGGGAACAAGATTTTATAAATCTGCTTTGTAGTGTCTGTTCGGTACAACATTTGCAACCGAACAGCTCAGCACGTTTGCTTGCGTGCATTTCTATAAATGCATGTATCGCAACTGTTACCAATCATAATATCGCGTAACTCAAACCAAACCAGATCAAACTAACTTAGTGCTAATTTAGCTTAGATTTACTATTTGATAAAAATTGTAAACAGTATTCAATACAGCCTTTAAACCATATTATTTCATATAATTAAACCAGTAGTCGTAAACCAACGACCAATCCATAACCAGTCTAATATACTACCAAATCAACCAACCCAGAAGTTAGTGCTAAACCAAGCAGGCACTACATCCTACAGCGTCGGTTAGAGATGGGTAGCACACTCTTTTAAAATGAGGATCGTGCGAGGCACTCTTTTTACAAAGTGTGCTAGCACACTGTGCTACCACGAATGAGGCGAGGCCGCGAGGCTGCGGTGGCCTGTGAGTACACACTACACGTGCTGTCAGTGCTGTGAGTGTGCTGCGAGTCGCGAGTGTGGTGTGTCGTAGCGACAAGGCACTCATACGCAGTAGAGTAGGCACACGCGGTGACTAATGGGTTAAATGCGTCACGCAGCTCGCACGAGTGTTAATGAGGGAAAGAGAAATGAGAATGGTTACGTGATGTCGTCAAACGAAAGCAAAATACGGCAATTAAACATAGACCTTAACTCTTTTGCTTTGAATCGTAAATAGACTTGCAAAAATATTTTGTGCAGCTAATCTGTGGTGTGTGCTAGCACATCAAAATAAAAAGAGTGAGTGACTCTTTTTATCCAAGTGAGCAGATACAACTGTGCTAGCAGATGTGCTGAGATACCCAACACTAGCGTCGGTAACAACCATGAAAAAATTACTATAACCACCATCATCATCCACAGCCTGACGTCACCCACTGCTGAGCGTAGGCCTCTCTTGTCATGTGCCAGTCCCTAATATAACCACAAAGAAAGAATTGGATGCGAAAAGATGGACAAATTGTGTAAGGGTCGTGAGAGTTAGTACTAGAAAAAAGGACCAACTACGTGCTCCCGGTCACCGGCTTCATAAGGTTCATAACTCATTTGTTGGGGCTGGTTTAACCTTTTATAACAAGCTACCCTCTAATTTGCTAGATTTGCATCTTAATGCGTTTAAAGCTAAATTAATATCCAACCAGCGTGCGTGTATGACCAAATGTATGAATGTAAACGAAGCAAAAGGAGTATGTAAGAATCGTAGCAGGTGGCGTTCTGTAGTTTCTGCCTACCCCCATGGGTCGAAGGTGTGAGTTTATGTATGTATGTAAAATCCAACCTTTGTTCAAAGTCTTACTATTCTATCGACGACTACTTGAACGATAAGAATAGAAGTAAGTAGGTCGCTGTGATTAACTCAAGGCAATGTTTGTGTTCTTTCTCCAGAATTAACTTACGTACTGACAGGATGAGTTCATATAATCGTTTATTTTATTTGACGGTATAAGTCAATTTATTTTAATTTTATTTTCATCTATTATTTATTGACATGGTCTACTCGTTACAATGTTTTCTTTTATGATGTGTATTGCAACATGTGGTTAGCTAGTGATCATGACAATTAAAAAAAAATTAAAATTCATTTATTTCGGGTAACTAGACCCATAGAAGACAGTTACAAAACATTCAACACTAATAATATACTTAATGGAACAAAATAATAATAATGAAATTCATAATAAATGTCAAAAATTCAAAATTAAATAAAATTAGTTAAATAGCATTAAAATGATAAAATTACGATACTTTACAACACATACAAGACACTCAAGAGTTAATAACGCCTGCAAAACGGCCTTGCCTGAACATGCCTGCTACAGCAATGCAGCATGTAGGGGCAGTCCAGTCTGTCAGCAATCATCTCCAGGACTGCGTTGGAGCTGGCCCGTACTCTGCGCACCAGAGAGATGCTCCGCCTGCGCATAGTCGCGTGAAAACAGGCAGCGCGCTCCTCCGCGAACATGCGCGAGGCGCTACAGAACCGAGGCAGCCCCACCACAATCCTAAACGCATTATTGTAGAGAACGCGAAGGTCGCTATAGCACTTCTTTGTGTAACGACAATTGATCATAAATTTTCAATTGGGGTCCGGTTGCCTCCTTAATTTGCGTTATGCTCGTGAACGGGTGCTGCTTGTGGTGACTGGTCGTCTTGCTGACCATGGTTTTTTTATTGTTATTAGTTATTAACTGGTTATTTATTTTACTTCGATGGCCCTAGTTTATCATTTGTGACTTCGAGTTACAGCTATGTGAAAATAATCCAGCATTTGGGTGCTTACATAAAGAAACAGGTTTCCGGTGCAGGCGAGCCTGTGCGGGTCGGTACCGATCGGTGCAGGTATAATATTCCCATGCTATCTCATGTGCTCACTTATAAAGAAACAGGTTTAAACTTGCCAACGACTGCCTCGTTGGTCTAGTGGTCGCCAGCGCTACTGCTGAGCATGAGGTCCCGGGTTCGATTCCCAGGTCGGGCAAAGTGTTATTGGGTTTTTCTATCTGGAATTTCTCAGTAGCAGCCCGGAGTCTGGATTTGTGCCCGGTAGATGTCAATAGGCTCGCCCCCTATTACATGGGACTTAAACATAACTGGCTAAATGTGGGTGTACTATAGGTCCACCTCTGCCTAACCCTTCGGGGAAACAAGGCGTGATGTTTAGGTTTAAACTTGTCAGTGCCGACTACCATTAACCCTGTACCGATAGGTACCGAGCCGCACGAGTCTGTACCGGAAACAATCTAAACCTATTTCTTTATGTAAGCACCTTTACACATGTAAGCCGGCACGCCCTTTATGTCTGGAGGCTTTATGTAAGCACCTTTACACATGTAAGCCGGCACGCCCTTTATGTCTGGAGGCTTTATGTAAGCACCTTTACACATGTAAGCCGGCACGCCCTTTATGTAAGCACCTTTACACATGTAAGCCGGCACGCCCTTTATGTCTGGAGGCTTTATGTAAGCACCTTTACACATGTAAGCCGGCACGCCCTTTATGTAAGCACCTTTACACATGTAAGCCGGCACGCCCTTTATGTCTGGAGGCTTTATGTAAGCACCTTTACACATGTAAGCCGGCACGCCCTTTATGTCTGGAGGCTTTATGTAAGCACCTTTACACATGTAAGCCGGCACGCCCTTTATGTCTGGAGGCTTTATGTAAGCACCTTTACACATGTAAGCCGGCACGCCCTTTATGTAAGCACCTTTACACATGTAAGCCGGCACGCCCTTTATGTCTGGAGGCTTTATGTAAGCACCTTTACACATGTAAGCCGGCACGCCCTTTATGTAAGCACCTTTACACATGTAAGCCGGCACGCCCTTTATGTCTGGAGGCTTTATGTAAGCACCTTTACACATGTAAGCCGGCACGCCCTTTATGTCTGGAGGCTTTATGTAAGCACCTTTACACATGTAAGCCGGCACGCCCTTTATGTAAGCACCTTTACACATGTAAGCCGGCACGCCCTTTATGTCTGGAGGCTTTATGTAAGCACCTTTACACATGTAAGCCGGCACGCCCTTTATGTCTGGAGGCTTTATGTAAGCACCTTTACACATGTAAGCCGGCACGCCCTTTATGTCTGGAGGCTTTATGTAAGCACCTTTACACATGTAAGCCGGCACGCCCTTTATGTCTGGAGGCTTTATGTAAGCACCTTTACACATGTAAGCCGGCACGCCCTTTATGTCTGGAGGCTTTATGTAAGCACCTTTACACATGTAAGCCGGCACGCCCTTTATGTCTGGAGGCTTTATGTAAGCACCTTTACACATGTAAGCCGGCACGCCCTTTATGTCTGGAGGCTTTATGTAGGTATTAAGTTATATTTACGTTTTTATTTTTTATTTCCGCTCGAGTATAGTTTTCATTGTTTTTGTTGGTATATTGGCGTGTGCTAGCTGATAATTAAATAGCAAATAATTTAATTTAATGCTTTGCGTTTCGTTATGTAAATTACTTTGCATACGATTGTATAGAATGAAGTTCTTCTAACTGAACAGACAGCTGTGCTGCTGGGGAGATTGCTGCGTTACTTCTTGTTCGCAGCTAAAGAACTAGGAAGTGTTTTTGGGGGACTGTCTTATGTAATTTTGACAAAGTCCCGATTCTCCGCCTAGTTTGAATAAATGACTTTTAAGGATGATTATGAATGAAAAGGGTGTAAATGTAACGTGACACCCGACAAAGGAGAATCTAAATATATTTTTCTATACATTATTATACATTAAAGTCGCTTTTCGTGTCTGTGTGTGTGATCGCGTTGTTCTTCTAAACGACGCAACGGATTTTGATGCGGTTTTCACGGTCATTTAGAGAATTTATTCCGGAAGGTTTACGAGTATAATACCTACATTAACAGTAAACTAACACATAATATAGAAACCTTGATATTATGTCAAGTAAACTAGTGGAAGAATAAAACATTTCTCGTAGGCCCAAGTAACATGTCACTGGTGCAGGCAGAAAAAGGAGACAGACAAAGGACGCCTATTCATGATTTGTTGTAACAGTTTTTTTTTTTTTTTTAATCTTCTTTATTTAAGGGATTTTTGTACACAATTGCGACGATGTCAATCCCATCGTACTTTTACAAATATGAGCTTACTTCCTAAATTAATTTATCTTATAGTAAACTTAATCTAATCTCCTATCTAGTAAAAAGGTATATAATATTTTTGCTGCTTCAGAGGTAGGCTTAGCTAAAATACTATGGAACACTCCAACATCCATTACCGACAATTTCATCGCGTTGATAACTGCGTTTCTCTTATGAGTATATCGGCCACATTCCACCAACACATGCTGTGCATCCTCTATCTTGCCACACACCTCACAGTTGGGGAGCCGCACGAGTCTGTACCGGAAACAATCTAAACCTATTTCTTTATGTAAGCACCTTTACACATGTAAGCCGGCACGCCCTTTATGTCTGGAGGCTTTATGTAAGCACCTTTACACATGTAAGCCGGCACGCCCTTTATGTCTGGAGGCTTTATGTAAGCACCTTTACACATGTAAGCCGGCACGCCCTTTATGTAAGCACCTTTACACATGTAAGCCGGCACGCCCTTTATGTCTGGAGGCTTTATGTAAGCACCTTTACACATGTAAGCCGGCACGCCCTTTATGTAAGCACCTTTACACATGTAAGCCGGCACGCCCTTTATGTCTGGAGGCTTTATGTAAGCACCTTTACACATGTAAGCCGGCACGCCCTTTATGTCTGGAGGCTTTATGTAAGCACCTTTACACATGTAAGCCGGCACGCCCTTTATGTCTGGAGGCTTTATGTAAGCACCTTTACACATGTAAGCCGGCACGCCCTTTATGTAAGCACCTTTACACATGTAAGCCGGCACGCCCTTTATGTCTGGAGGCTTTATGTAAGCACCTTTACACATGTAAGCCGGCACGCCCTTTATGTAAGCACCTTTACACATGTAAGCCGGCACGCCCTTTATGTCTGGAGGCTTTATGTAAGCACCTTTACACATGTAAGCCGGCACGCCCTTTATGTCTGGAGGCTTTATGTAAGCACCTTTACACATGTAAGCCGGCACGCCCTTTATGTAAGCACCTTTACACATGTAAGCCGGCACGCCCTTTATGTCTGGAGGCTTTATGTAAGCACCTTTACACATGTAAGCCGGCACGCCCTTTATGTCTGGAGGCTTTATGTAAGCACCTTTACACATGTAAGCCGGCACGCCCTTTATGTCTGGAGGCTTTATGTAAGCACCTTTACACATGTAAGCCGGCACGCCCTTTATGTCTGGAGGCTTTATGTAAGCACCTTTACACATGTAAGCCGGCACGCCCTTTATGTCTGGAGGCTTTATGTAAGCACCTTTACACATGTAAGCCGGCACGCCCTTTATGTCTGGAGGCTTTATGTAAGCACCTTTACACATGTAAGCCGGCACGCCCTTTATGTCTGGAGGCTTTATGTAGGTATTAAGTTATATTTACGTTTTTATTTTTTATTTCCGCTCGAGTATAGTTTTCATTGTTTTTGTTGGTATATTGGCGTGTGCTAGCTGATAATTAAATAGCAAATAATTTAATTTAATGCTTTGCGTTTCGTTATGTAAATTACTTTGCATACGATTGTATAGAATGAAGTTCTTCTAACTGAACAGACAGCTGTGCTGCTGGGGAGATTGCTGCGTTACTTCTTGTTCGCAGCTAAAGAACTAGGAAGTGTTTTTGGGGGACTGTCTTATGTAATTTTGACAAAGTCCCGATTCTCCGCCTAGTTTGAATAAATGACTTTTAAGGATGATTATGAATGAAAAGGGTGTAAATGTAACGTGACACCCGACAAAGGAGAATCTAAATATATTTTTCTATACATTATTATACATTAAAGTCGCTTTTCGTGTCTGTGTGTGTGATCGCGTTGTTCTTCTAAACGACGCAACGGATTTTGATGCGGTTTTCACGGTCATTTAGAGAATTTATTCCGGAAGGTTTACGAGTATAATACCTACATTAACAGTAAACTAACACATAATATAGAAACCTTGATATTATGTCAAGTAAACTAGTGGAAGAATAAAACATTTCTCGTAGGCCCAAGTAACATGTCACTGGTGCAGGCAGAAAAAGGAGACAGACAAAGGACGCCTATTCATGATTTGTTGTAACAGTTTTTTTTTTTTTTTTAATCTTCTTTATTTAAGGGATTTTTGTACACAATTGCGACGATGTCAATCCCATCGTACTTTTACAAATATGAGCTTACTTCCTAAATTAATTTATCTTATAGTAAACTTAATCTAATCTCCTATCTAGTAAAAAGGTATATAATATTTTTGCTGCTTCAGAGGTAGGCTTAGCTAAAATACTATGGAACACTCCAACATCCATTACCGACAATTTCATCGCGTTGATAACTGCGTTTCTCTTATGAGTATATCGGCCACATTCCACCAACACATGCTGTGCATCCTCTATCTTGCCACACACCTCACAGTTGGGAGTCAGATTTTCGCATGAGATAAGCAAAGTTGTTTAGTGGAATATGTCCTGATCGCAAACGATGCGCAGCAACAATTTGGCTTCGATTCAGTTTTGACCCGGTGAACCAAGGTATATGAGGAGGCTCACATTGTATACTTTTATACCAGATTCCTTTCGATTTCGATCTTTCATTAAAGTGTTCTTTCCAAGATAGATTGTTTATTTTTCTATATTTACATAACAAACAGTTGTATCGTTCAAAATACTTTTTTACAAAAAATAAAACCGACTCCTAAAATAAACACTACAAAGTGAAAAACAACTTTGAATTCGGAAGTCAGTGTCTTTGGTTTCCTTTTTTGCCACCGCCTTCCGAAATCAAAGCTATTTTTCGCTTTGTAGTGTTTTTTTCTTATTTTTTGTAAAATATTTTTTATTTTTCACTTTTTAGTTGTGGTACCTACCCCACACAAATTCAAATACCACTACCTGCTATGTAAATTACAGTGACAGGAAGTTATTAGAACATCATCCACATAGACTAAGTGGGAAAAATACGTGAAATCAAATCAAAAGTCATTTTTTCAAACTAGGCTGAGAATCAGCGTTATTCGAAACGTCAACATTACACAAGACAGTCCCCCGACACGCGCGCCCTTCACCACTTCCTAGTGCTTTAGCGTATTATTGAAGCTAAATTAAAAACCACCCGAGAAAAGTTAATAAATTATATATGGGACCAACTTTGAGGTGTACGGGTTCCCGAATAAAACAAGAATCGTTCAAATCGGACTACTCTGTAAAAAGTTATGCGAGGTCATACATAAAAAATATATATGAAATAGCATTTAATAGACCTTATGGCTGTTCTAAAAAAATACAAAAAAAGAACATCCCAAGTAATAACTAAGATTAAAAAAAAAAATACTAACTTTTATACATTTTTTATCACCACGACCACAAATGAATGAATTCCATCGGTTATCTGTTGTTATAATATTGTACGTTGACTATGCCGCCGACAGAGAGGCAACATTTGATGATTTCACATCAAAAAAAAAAAAAGAAAAAGGGAGGCAATAATTAGTGTGACTAGAAAGTACACACTATTTTTTTCTAAAAAATGATATCTAAGTACTGCTTACGTAGTAGTTACTACTTGGGATAGGTATACATTTTTTTTGTATTTTTTTTTAGAACGGCCGTAGGGTCTATTATATATATGCTATTGCAAGGTTATCCATTAATAACCGGACACCCTGTATACTTATACATGTATATACGCGTCAACCTGAGAACCTACTCCTTTTTTTTTCGTCGGTTAAAAATGTCACTCGCTGTTGTTATCCCCCCCCCCCCCCCCACATGCACTATTTCTAATAAATAATAAAATTATAAACGTAACTCACCCTCAGCGCGTTGAGTTCTGTCTCAGCTTTCATGAGCAACGCCTTGGCTTCAGTCCGCTTGTTCTGATGGTACGCCACGATGCCTTGCAGCAAGTATAAACGCATGAGTAGGACTCGCTCGTTCGCTAGAGGAGAATATCTTCTTTTAAGGACTAGTTCATTTTCTGACTCTGTTAAGCGGTATGGCACACATGAAGAAAATATTTTATAATGTGTGGTAGTCGCGAACAAAGACGAAATATTCATATTTTTCACCAAAAAATATACGTACGTAAGAGTTCAAAAATATTTTTATCTGATTTCCTGTAAGTCCAAAGTAAGTAATGAAACATCAGGGTTAAGGGGGGGCGGGAAGTCATTACCTCCTTCTGCGAAGCAGTAATGCTCGCGAAGGAGGAGGCGGGACGCGTGAGGGAGAGGCAAACTTTGCGCCCTCACGCCCTTAGTCGCCGCAGGAGACGCCCTGGGCGTCGGGAATTGGCAGCCGATTCCCGGCCACCGTAGGCGCGGGCTTGCGGACGGCGAGCAATAGGTAGCTCGCCGTCCGGTAAGGACCAGGCCCGAGTCGACGGCGCGTTGTGTTCCACGCGCGCCTCAAA
The DNA here is from genome assembly GCA_947568875.1 of Fissipunctia ypsillon. Lineage (NCBI taxonomy): Eukaryota > Metazoa > Arthropoda > Insecta > Lepidoptera > Noctuidae > Fissipunctia > Fissipunctia ypsillon. The sequence goes on along the minus strand of OX387650.1, from coordinate 1,356,451 downwards.
GAGATGTCAGCAGCATTGAAGGGGTCCGCTAGGACCGATGCCAGCCGGGGTTGCGGGATGTCGAAAGAGTTACCGTGGCCCTGGCACAGGCAACAGAAGGAACACGGGTGGGTTTTAGTCAGTAAAAGTCTGACACGCCCTCCCGCTCCACCCAGAGCGGGAGAAGTCATTTGATGATTTCCCATCCACAAAAAAAAAGGGTTAAGGGGGAACCGCTGAGGTAGCCCGCGAAAGTCAAATTTTCTTACGATTTGTGGAATTTGCAGCTCAGTGTCTGGGTATACGTCGATTAAAGCATGATACGCGACCGTAACAAATATGTATTTACAGAATTATAATCATTAGAATCAGTAATACAATTCTTTAAGTTAGTATAATCCTGAAATGTAAAGATTTCATGAAATAGTCATTCAATAGAATTACTTGGTCTAAGAGAATTGTATTGATGACTTTAATGATTGTAATTCTGTAAACACATGTTTGTTACGGTCGTGAATCATATTTTAGAAAGAAAGAAGAAAGAAAGAAAGAAAGAAAAAACGTTTATTGGCACATGCCACAAGTGCACACAGTATCATGAAAGGAAACAAAGAAAAAGAACTTAAAACTAACAATATTTATAAAGTACAATTACCTACATCAAAGCCAAAAAAAAAAAAAAGCATGTAGGTAAATACTGTGCGACTCACGGCTGCGCCAAATAGGCCCATTTCAGCATAATGTCGGACAACAATGGTGCCCGACGCTGGTTTTCAAATGAACCTAAATGGTGAGTGTACGAATGTCAATGTTAGTTTAAAATAAAAGTAGTATATGAGAGAAAATATATATATAAATAAGAATAATGTTACGGAAACATTATGATAATATAGTAAACAGTACATGCGGTACAACTACAATACAAGAAATAAAAAAATTTAAAAATACTGGTATCATCCGGTTTCCGGTAAATCATAAAGTCCGAGGCAATCACAGTGCGCTGCATGCAGCCTCCTGTGACGCACGAACTGCCGGTCTAGCTTCCACATTTAAAAATAATATGGATTATACTATATTTCGTGTGCGGGTATTTTAATAAATATAAATATGAGCACGATAAGATATATTATTAGACACAAACACGAGCATAGTAGTTATTCCAAAAGTTATGTTTATGTTTACAACGCCAAAAAGAGTGATAAAAAGTAATAATAAGCATAGGAAGGTAAGTTTACTAGTTTAAAATATACGTAACAAGAATTGACTATGTTATTTTCTGTAGGGTTGGACTGTCCTAATAAGTAAATTATTATTTTATTTTCCTTTTGTAAAATGCACGAATCAATGTCCACCTACACTTAATGTTGAAAAGAGGCAGCATTGTTCCGTGATCTCACATCTTGATTACATTTGGTGAGTTTAAGTAATATATAACACTTGTCACTGTAATATAGACTACATTATATGAGTGACACATTTATATTTACCATGTCCAATTTTCGTTGTTCGTCAGTTAGGTACTGTCGCAAGCGGCCTCTGAAGGCATTAATCGAGTTAGAAGATCGAATGGGTGGTGGTAGATTATTCCAAATCTTTTAATCAACATACAACCTAATACTGACCTGCATATTGCAAAAAACGTAAGAAAATTTGAATTTCGCGGACTATCCTGGCGCTTTCGTCCTAATAATTGTATTGTATTGTATAGCGGGCTAGTGTCTGCATCTCCACACATGAGCGCGTTCTCATTATAAGAAAATAGTATCGAAAAACTTTTGTCCGTTTGTCCGGATTGGCGCAAAAGCAGCTAAAGGTATTTGGATGAAATTTGGCACACACAGTTTATAACCCGCGGGGTAAATTGCGTAACACACTAACAGTAGAAATCGCTTTCATTATGACAGTTCAACAACATTCATTGCGTTATTTACGTTGCTGAGCAGAATTTTTTTTCGAACATATGAAGCAAAGGATGAGCAATAAGGGTCCTTCAAAATCATTCAGAGGGGAATCGAAAGTGTGTTACGCAATTAGGATGCTGGATTAACACATAGGGTGCTTTTAATCTCGGTAGTACGCTCCCATGGGATATTTTCCGACCTCCACGCAGGCGAAGTCGCAAAAGCTAGTTAATATTAAAATGTAAAGCAAAAAAATAAGGTGGTCTTTCTGCCACGCCAAATTTTATAAGGCCGAAACGAATTTGCTGCTAAAGTCTCAGACAGTCAAACAAACTACCCTTTATTTAACCTTCAGATCTACTGCAATTCTGGAACATAATACTGGGTCAAATTAAATTAGCTAACGAAACTCCGTAGACGTGATGGGTATCGCTATCTAATGACGAAATAACAAAAAAAAAATGTTTTGTAAACTCTACATAATTGCCGTTAACCCCGTAGTCATTTCTTATCTTCATAGTCTTGAAATTAATTAAGAGTTTAGAATTTTTATTTTATCATCATTAGATATATCGACATCTAATGACGGAGTTGCGCTAGCTAATTAAATTTGACCCTGTGTAGCCACTCACCAGCACTGCCCTTGAGCGCGATGAGCCTCTGGTGGTCCTCGCCGTACGTGAGCTTGAAGGCGCTGTCTGCGGCCGCCAGGCGCGCGGCCGCGTCGCTGGCGTGCGGCAGGCTGCGCAGACACAGGTAGCACCACGACACGTCCAGCTGCAGCACTGCCCAGTTGTCCACTGTCTTCAGGATTGAGGACCTGCATTCACTGCGGAGGGCAGAAATATGGTTCGTTGGTTTTCTGATGTCACACAAGAATGTATAAATAATGACCGAAACACATTTGACGGCATAAACGTCGCAGATTTTTTCACAAAAAAATCCGCGATTTGTCGAGTTATAGATCGTGGGTTCGAACCCAAGCAGACACTTTGTGTAAATTATTTCATCAGCACTGCTCTCAAAACGGTGAACGAAAACATAGTGAGGAAACCGGCATGTCCTAGAACTAAACATTCGAAGACATGTGACACCTACCGACCCGCACTGGGCCCGCGTAAAAAAAAACCTACTTCGTCTAAGACATGTATGGCTCAAATGCTCTAAATTGTGTCAACTGTCACCCGCTTATCGCTTTGTACCCAGCTTCCAAACACACTGTACAACTTTCTGGATTTGACAGGTTGGTAAGCTCACAAGCAGCCTGCGTCACCATTAACGGCGTCTTAATGTCGTAGCAGTAAGGCTGGTAGTACAAGTGTCACCACTGACGTGCAGCCAACCGTACCACAGGCAGATGTGGCCAGTACTTTTGTTCTTTCTTTGCAATAGTTCTTTTATCAAGTCTGTGAAATGTCACCAGTCAATGCTGCAAGAAGGATTTATACTTGTTTTCCTTTTCCCTGCAGTGGGCAAGTTGTAAGCCGGTGTCTGCACAAATATTATAAATTAAAGTCGCTTGAGAATTTATTCCGGAAGCTTTATGTGCATAATCCATTAATATTAAACTTACATATAATAATCATCATGTTTAGTCAAGTCGTTAGAACCGTGCGACGCGCGACGGGCTGGTAGCCGTATACAAGCTTGTAGCTCACCTGAGCTGCCTATCAGCTTCAAGGAGCAGCAGCAGCGCCAGCGGGTAGTCGTGCTGCCTGGCCGCCGCCCGGCCGCGCTCGTGCAGCGCCAGCCCCACCATCAGCGAGCGACGCTCTGCGGCCGGCAGCTCTACCGCCTTTCCCGACTGGTCTTCTAGCTGCATGAATAATAATAATAATGAGTATCCAATATTACCCCCACATTTAACCCCACTGATGACCACTTGGCTAAGGCCCGTGCCATCAGTACTACCCGGCTAGGTCGAGAAAAACAACTGAAGACAAAAAATAATAATGATATACGATAATACGAATAACGCTAAATGACTTCCCGACGACGGAGTATTCTTCTTTGTCGTATGTTTGTGCATGCCCGAGTGGGGGACTTGGCGTTAGGAACACACATGGGTCTATGGTTCTAACTCGTAAGGGATCAAGAAGAGCCTGCGGACCGTAAAAATAACTATGCTATGCTCTAACTGTGCTATGTCCGCTGCCGCCCCACGTTTCAGCTCGTATAACATAATAGGTAGGGGAAAAAGTTTCTTCGCATTTTTTAAGAAAATTCAAAACATTTTTTAATATAGTTTATTCACATTTAACTGAAGTATGTAGATACCATTTTGTTCGATAACGTTTTGCCATCTTGTAGGTAGGGACATGATCCCATTGCTATAGAAATTTTGGGACTTCTGATCAAAATACCGCGACAAGTGGTTTTGGCAGTCCTCTCGTGATGTTAACCTGACACTGCCTAAAGAATTCTGAAGAGACCGAAACAGGTGGAAATCTGAAGGTGCAAGGTCAGGACTATACGGCGGATGCATTAACACCTCCCAGCCAAACTCTCTTAATTTTTGCTGAGTGGCTAAAGATGTGTGAGGTCTAGCGTTATCATGATGAAAAACCACACCCCTTCTGTTGATTAATTCCGGCCGCTTTCTCTCAACTTCTTGCTTTAATCTCATCAGTTGTTCGCAGTAGAGTTCAGAATCGATGGTCCTGCCTGGTGGTAACAGCTCATAATGAATAATGCCCTTCCAATCTCACCACACACACAGCATCACCTTGTTGCGAGTTAACCCGGGTTTCGCCACAGTCTGTGAAGCCTGACCGGCCTTTGACCACGACCTTTTTCGCACGTTCTTGTCGTACGTGATCCACTTTTCATCACCAGTTATCAGCTTCTTTAAAAATGGTTCAGTTTCATTACGTCGTAATAAAGAATCACAAATGAGTACACGGTTCATTAGGTTTCTTTCAGTGAGCTCGTGAGGTACCCAAATATCGAGCTTTTTTGTGTACCCAGTTTTTTTCAAATGCGCCAAAACTGTTTTGTGGTCAATTCCCAGTTTTTCAGCTACGTCGTAACTACTGATATGCCGATCTTGCTCCACTTTTTCAAAAATGGCATCCATTTTATCCGTAATAGGGCGACCAGAGCGACGTGCATCTTTGACATCAAAATTTCCGGATTGAAAACGCTTAAACCAAATTTGTGCTACTCTCACAGACACTGCACCAGGTCCATAAACATCGCAAATTTTTTTCGCGGCTTGCGTTGCATTTTTACCTTTTTTGTAGTAAAATTTTAAAATGTATCGAATTTCTTCATTAGATTCACTCATCATGACAGTACGAAAAACAAATGAAAATCACACATTTTCCTAATTTGAATTTGGAATTATGTTCTTTAAAATTTAAACTTTCAATGATACCAAAACCAGCCAGATACAAATAGTATAGCCAAAGAGATTTTATTACAAGTTCATACATACTATAATGCGAAAAAACTTTTTCCCCAACCTAATATGTTGTAAGGACCAGGGGCGAAGCTTTCATACAACCCGATTCCTATCGGCTTCCCTTCGGAACAACCACTCTTCATGTCTACTATTGCCAAATAATATGGTACACGTGTGTGTGTAACTGTGTATCACATCACATAAATTCAAAAGCGCCGGCCAATTTCTTTTTATTATTTAATAACACATAACATCACGCCTGTGATCCCCGAAGGGTTAGACAGAGGTGTACCTATAGTACACCCACATTTTGCCAGTTATGTTTAAGGCCATGTAATAGGGGGCGAGCCTATTGCCATCAACCGGACACAAATCTAAGACTCCGGGCTGCTACTGAGAAATTAAATACAAAAAATATTAGTAATATTTTTTATATACTTATTATTTGTTTGATTATTATTTAATCATAAATATTTATTGTTCAAACAGGGACCAGATTACATGGCAAGGTAAAATCAATAATAGCACAGGCATCAAGTTTCTTAATCTAGTTAGGGGGTGCCGTACGCGTCATGTTCGTGAACGGGCGCCGTCAGTGGAGACTGGTCATCTCTTAGCTGCCAGGGCTTATTTTTAATCTTATATTTTAAATTGTTTTAATTATCTATTTTTTACATTGTTCTCACATATAGAAGCAACAAGAACAATGTACCCAGGATTTTGTAACAATTTTGATTTAAAAGAGTGTCCGTGGAGTTTCTTGCCCATTCTTCTCCATAGAGATCTACGTTTTGGAATGGGCGACTAGCTTCAATTTTCTGACTAACTGACCGACTCTTTGACAATTCAAAAGTGCCTGTAATTGGTTTAATTGAAATAAATGCTTTGAGTTTGAGTTTGAGGTTCTCCCGGATAGGTTACGACGAGGTAATCTGTGTTTAGAAGAAACAGTTCCGATCTCCTGTCGCAAACGGTTGACTTATAGCACGCGTTAGATGTATGTTCAGAGTAACATCACTTATGCAAGTGAGAGGCTTGCGGCTAAGTAACAACAGCCGCACGGGGCGATCGATCAGGTTAAGCTACGCTAGCCGCGATTGATCCGCGGATGGGTGACCATCTTTACATACCAAGACCCCTGTTGGTCCCGGCTGTAATTCGTGGATATTTGACAGTCGTTACGGGTCGTCAGAAGTCCGAAAGTTTGACATCCAGTCTTACCAAGGGATTTCGTATTACCTAGTAACTGGGATGGGGAGGTCAGATAGGCAGTCGCTCCATGTCAAATACTGGTATTCAGCTGCATCCGGTTAGACTGGAAGCCAACCCCAACATAGTTGGGAAAAAGCTAGGCAGAGATGAGAGTAACATCACTACAAGCAGCTTCAAAATGGAAGAACAAACAAAAGATTGTTAACAAAACAAAAAGTAAATAATTAATTGACATGAAAGAGGCTACAGTAACACAAAAGCATTATGTCAACAAACTAAATGGCTACCTATTACAGATAAAAATTTACAGCTGTGTGACGTACAGACAAACATGTACAGCTGTGTGACGTACAGACAAACATGTACAGCTGTGTGACGTACAGACAAACATGTACAGCTGTGTGACGTACAGACAAACATGTACAGCTGTGTGACGTACAGACAAACATGTACAGCTGTGTGACGTACAGACAAACATGTACAGCTGTGTGACGTACAGACAAACATGTACAGCTGTGTGACGTACAGACAAACATGTACAGCTGTGTGACGTACAGACAAAGCCTACACCGGTTTAGTTATTCGGAGGGTCTAGTCATGGTTTTGGCGTTGACTGGTTGTTCAAAATGTGCAAAAAAATAAAAATAGGATGTTAGGCCATAAGCCTCCACAAATAATACACTTCTGGACACATCTATTGGCCCACCTTGTATTTTCAGTTTCGTTTGGTCCTAGCTAAAATTTTATATTAGGTCGAGCAAAAAGTTTTTATGCAGTTTTGAACCTGGCACATTCACAATTTCATTCAATAGTCTTTTTTTGAATTTCGAACACAGAATTTAAAGAAACAAAAGACAATTTGGAGCCTGTTTGTTGATATCAAACAATCGAATACTAAGAAAACTTGGTTTTATTGGTTTACTTGGATTTAATTCTTGAAAAAGTGATTGATATCTTTGGTTTTGCAACAAACATTACTTATTCTTAACATTAAGGTGAGGTTCTATCAATAATCTATGGATACTTCACCTGAAGTCGCCGCCCAAGCTGTGGCACTTATTCAGGCCGGACACAGCCAAAGAAACGTGAGTGCTCAACTTAATTTAAGTCGATCTGCGGTCCGAAATGTTTATCGGAGGTACCTAGAGACTGGCGGCTTTGTTCGTCGCCAAGGAAGGCCACGATCTCGGGTCACAACTGAAAGGCAGGATCGATTCATCGTGACGACCAGCTTGAGAAATCGTCACCTTACCTCCATTGAGATACAAAACCAACTTCGCGACTTCCACGGAGTATCTGTGAGCGCTCGAACTGTTCGGAGAAGGTTAAAAGAACGCGATATGGTACCACACAAGCCAGCTAATGGGCCCAAACTAACGCGAGCCCACCGAACAGCGCGCCTTCATTTCGCACGCAGTCATTTAAATTGGACACAGCAAGATTGGAGCCGTGTACTCTTTTCTGATGAGTCTAAAATTGTGTTACATGGCAATGATGGAAGGAAGAAGGTCTACCGACGTAAGGGAGAGCGTTTCGCACAATGCTGCTTTGAAGAGAAGGTTGCTTATGGCGGTGGCTCATGGACTGTCTGGGGCGGTATATCCGCGAGCGGCAAAACTCAACTTGAGGTTGTTACAGGACCACGGCTGCCAACATTAAATGCTGAAAGGTACATTCGTGAGTGCTTAGAACCTCACGTGATACCATACGCGGACTATGTGGGCCCAAATTTCCTTTTTATGCATGATAATGCAAGAGCCCATGCGGCCGGCATCGTCAGGGAATATCTTCGGGATGTGAACATCACAGTTATGGACTGGCCAGCCAGAAGCCCAGACATGAACCCCATTGAGCACATGTGGGACGAGCTAAAAAGACGTGTTAGGGCTCGTCAGCCAGTTGCCCAGACGATGCAGGAGTTGAAAACTGCCATAGAAGAGGAATGGGAGATGATCCCTCAAAATTTCATAGAGCGGTTGATAAACTCTATGCCTAATCGTATGAGAGCTGTGGTAGATGCCCATGGAGGCAACACGCGTTATTAAATTAAACCTTTATTTGATAAAACATGTTTTTTATTCAAAAATCAATTGCCTTTAACAAGGCGCATATCCGACTTGTTAGGCGTAGCTCCATGTCGTATGGTATTCTGAATTCAAATTTAAAACAATACGATCGAAAAAGATGGTAAAATGTATCAGGTTTAAAACTGCATCAACAGTTTTTGTTCAATCTAGCAATCATATTTCGGTAGGGGCCATCGAAACCTAAACTCTAAGGTGGGCCAATAGATGTGTCCAGAAGTGTATATTCAATTGGAATTTTCAGCCTTCAAGAATTAATTAATTAATTTATAACCTACCTTCATATACTCGTCGTCGTCGGCGAGCTCGTCCACATACTCGGACAGCAGGGTGGCATCATCACGGACAGTCTTCATCTCCATATACATTGTGTCCTCTTTCTTCACCTCCTCAGGGGTTTCTATAAGAATATTGACATTATCAATTGATGATAATGATATTTAGCGCTACTGCTGAGTATGAGGTCCTGGGTTCGATTCCCAGGTCGGGCAAAGGGTTATTGGGTTTTTCTATCTGGAATTTCTCAGTAGCAGCCCGGAGTCTGGATTTGTGCCCGGTAGATGGCAATAGGCTCGCCCCCTATTACATGGGACTTAAACATAACTGGCGAAATATGGGTGTACTTTAGGTACACCTCTGCCTAACCCTTCGGGGAAACAAGGCGTGATGTTATGTTGTGTGTTGTTGTGTTATGATAATGATATTTATAAATTGGTTTTAAAACATTTTTACATGTCATAAAGAAATAATAATATTTTAACAATAGATGAGGTTGATGTTTTCTAACCAACTATTCTGAGGAGAAATACCGAAATAAACTTAACTTTCTAGCTTACTAACTAGTACAGTAGAATCCGCTTTTAATGACATCGAAGGGAAGTGACAAACACGTCATACAAAGCATAGCCTTAGAAAATAAACAACTTCCTAATTTTGGTTATGTATTTAGTTTTAGAGAGAAAAACTACAAATTGTATGTATCTATTAATAAACGAATTAAAAAGAAACATGAGCTGACACAAAATAAACATTAAAAACATAGAATAAAAATTGTAATAAATATACCTACATTACAATGACATAATTTTTTCTTGCACTTCTGCTCAACCTCTCGGGGAATACAGGTGTGATTATGTATGTTATATATTTTTCTTTTTTCTTACGCGAAAGTCAAAAGCGAAGTCCAAACGAATTATATCCGAACTTTGATAGAAATAATTTTATATGAAAACCATACTTCACTTCATACTGCAATTACTTCATTTTACGCTTAATATCAACATAGGTGGAGTCATAATAAACGGATTCCACTGTACATACTATTGAGTAGTTATGTACTCAATGCACCAAATTGATAGCAATCATAGAAATGTTAATGTTAAAAAAAAATTGTAATGTTTTTTATAGAAAGGAATATTGCTGGAAGAAACGTGGTGAGATATCAAGTTGAAACCCTGGAAAAACAGAACAGCATTATTTATTTATACATTATGGTATACAATAAGGGTATCCCCCCCCCCCCCCTCCGCCCCGCCCAAAGAGAGGAGGCGTGTGTCCGTGTATCCCAGTAGTGGGAACACTGATTATGCTAATAAGAGTATTATATAATAAATAATAATAAATAAATAAAATAAAAAATTTTATTCAAAAATTTACAAAATACGTAATAAATACAAAGTCCCAGATTATATAATAAACATCTTACATTTCATGTGCCTGAACTAGGAAATCCTGTGTTTCAGGCGAAAAGAGCTGACATTGTTTAAAATAAATCAATCATAAAAACAATAAAACTGTCTAGTAGGAGGTAACACTATAACAAACAATACTTTTAAAGAAACTACGATAAACTAAATACTAACTACCTTAATACTACTTATTTTAGTACGACTAACAATTTCTCTGTATCTTCGTACGACATCTGTTGAAGGGCATTCTTAATTTTTTTTTTACAATTATTATAGCTCAGGGAATAGATGTCTGCGATTGAATTTAGTCTATTATAGAGGAGCGGACCCAGGAAGAAGTAAAATTTTGACGTAAAAGCATGCTTAGTTCTTATTTTTTGAGCGCAAACTATATCTTTTCGTCTTTTGTTAGTTAATTCAGTGCTGTATGGAAGGGCGGCGTGTTGCTTTAGTACGATGTGCATTATGAATAACTGGCGAACTGTTAATACTTCACAGTGTTTATACAAGAGGTTAGTAGGAAAAAGATAAGGGTGAAAAGAAGACACCTTGAGAATCGCTCTCTGAGCTCTCTCAATGGTTAACAACAATGTTTTACCTGCACCACCCCAAGAGGTAATACAGTAAGTTAAAATCGATTGGCAAAGAGCAAAGTAAACTCGCTTTATTATTAATGGGTCTGCAATATAACGCAGCTTTTTAAAGAGAAATATTAACTTACGTATTCTATTATTTACAACTTCTATGTGTTGTTTGAACGATAGAGTTTCGTCTATTATAACACCCAGGTATCTAATGTTATTTAATCTTCTTATGTTAGTACACATACACCGATTTTCAGAGGGGATTGTGCAGTAATGGGCATGCAATGATATCTCGGTACAGTAAGCGGTCATAAGTGCAGTAACACGCTAAGGATTGTATTACTGTGAACACGCGGTACAGGGCGTACCTACATCTGTGTGTTGATGTATCAACACAGAATGCACACCACAGAATTCACACGTCGAACGAAACAAGGCATTCGTTGATTCATACGATTGCTAAAATTCGCATCCTCATGTCAAGTTCCGATAGCTGGTAGCGTACCATATTGGATTATGAATCACATAGGTCTGGGTTCCAATCTCGAAATGAGTCTTTTATTTTTCTTTTCAACAATAATCTTCATTCTGTTCTAATATTTATTTATTTATTAAAACTTTATGCACAAGTAAAAAGAATACCGTACAAAGGCGGACTTAATGCCTGAGGCATTTTCTACCAGTCAACCTTAGGGTGATGCAGAGAGAAAACATGGCCGGTGCAACATAAGGGATAGATAACACGAAAATAACTATAAAATACTGGAGTAAATACATAGATATATATAGATATATAGTTATATACATATATACATAAATACTTATAAACGGAATAAACTTCGTCAGGAGAAATAACGCACGGTAGAGGAGAAATAACGATCAAAAGAGGAGCAAGCGAATCCAGCAAATCAGCGCTGGGATGTTTCTGCCAACTTCTTACGTATATGCTCACGTGCCTTTACTTTAAATGACAACCGACTGGTTACCGTCCTGATATTAATTCGATAAACTAATAAACGAGAATAATAATGCAATAATTATTTTTATATTGTTATTGAAATGAAATACAGGGTTAAAAAAATGTTTATTAAGTGATTACAAAACTTCTAGTTAAAACAGTTTATTTACTCATAAAGAACGATTTATTGAAGTAATGTAGGTAATCAGTGAACTACGACAAACGGTCTTAAAAAATTGTCTTATTAATTAATATAATAATATTGTGCTGGGTGTGGGTCCTCTACCAAACCACAATTAGCCAATCTACGCAATCTATCTAGTGTTTTATTTAGTCGCGGCGAATGTTTCATACGTTAACTGCATGTGTATATAATTTATTTAGGTTTCTTTGAGTATAATCATACAGTTTTCAGAGACAATAGCGTGATTATTCGAGTAATTATTAAAACATTAAAAAAACTATACAACCGCGCGTGAGATTCGAACCCACGCAGCTCGCTACGCATTATTGTGCTTACCAAAGTTCGATAACCGCTAAGTTACCATGCCATATACACTAATGGTTGAATTTATGAAATACAATCAGTTGCAAACGAATGTGAGCGTGTGTGTATAGTATAGAAATTAATTATTGTAAGATGGTCATAAGTTAAACCGAAGCGTCAATCTACTGTTTTGTGAGATTGCTACTCCACTTATGACCGCTACTGTGCATATCTACATACAATATCTACCAGTTTGTTCATTTCCCAGAAGTGAGTGATTGAAGAATTTTTACATTTCTATCAAATTTGTAATAGTACTTCAATCTTCCTAAACACTAGTTTAGAATGGTGTTCCTAAGTATGCAATACAAACCTGCCATGACAAGTGCCATCAGTGTGGCACCATTCTTCAATCCCTGCTCCTCCAAGCTTGGCGAAGGTTTTATGACTTTGCCATTGAATATTAATTTCACCCTGAAATAAATGAAATTCCTGTTAGAAAAGCAACATTTTGGGGTTTCTATGCAATCATGAAGAGAATTAGATTAATGGATTTGCAGAACTTGTGCATAATTATAACAAAAATCTCTTATTTAGACAAAAGCATTATTTATTATTTTTAAACTTTTCAATTCAATTCAATTCAATTTATTTATTTGTGAACATAGGTTACAATAGGTAAAACACAGAACAAAACACAAAAAAATACAACACACAAACAAACACAAAACAAAACACACAGAACAACAAAAACACACACACAAACAGATAAAACAAACAACACACAAACAACACAAACACATAAAACACACAAACAAACACACAACACACACACACATTTAAACAGATAAAATATATTTTCTTTCTCACCTATTCGCAGCAACCCCAATCTCTCCAGCTACAGCAGCAATGAGCTCATCTCCCATGGCCTCCAACTTTTTCTGCATCTTCATCATCCTGGGCTTCTCTCCCGGTATTGTTGCCTTGACCCTGAAGGCCGCAAACCCGGTCTCCTGGAACTCCGCATTGTCCTTTGATCTCTCGATGGAGTGGAGCTGAAGTTCACGCAACGCTTGTAGGACGACTTCATTGTCTAGAGAGAGATCTGCTGCGTACTTTGCGACAATATCCTGTGAGAGCAATAAGGTTGCTTTAGCTAACTGTTTGCATAATTCCTACAGATGTTGAAACTGGAACTGAAGCTATGGAATTGATGGTATTATGTATTCCTTTTTTTTTTGCAATCGGTGTGACAACAAATCTGTTAAGCGCTTCTTAACAGATTTGTTGTGGCAGTTTATTGACAGGAGAGAACTGTTCCTCGAGTAAAGAAGCGGTCTCTTATTAAATTAGAATTTGTTAGTGAACAAGGTCCCATATGAGCCTTCTGTTATTTATTGGTTCACATAACGCTGTTGCTAGCGTGTTAGTATGAGCTTATTACGGTCTTTGTATGCTTTTGCTCTGTGTTCGACTTTTTCCTTAAGGCGAAAGAGCCAGGTAGCTCGGAAAATTCAAATTTTCTTACATTTTTTGTAACTTGCAAGTCAGTATTATGTTGTATGTTGATCTAAATTTGATTCGCGACCGTAAAAAGTGTGTATTTACAGAATTATAATAATTAACCTCTTTAAAATCAGGTAATTCTATTGAATGACTATTTCATGAAATCTTGACAATTAGGATTATACAAACTTATGGAGTTGTATTACTGATTTTGATGATTATAATTCTATAAATGCATAATTGTTACGGTCACAAATGATACTATAATCAACATACAACTAAATACTGACTTGCAAATTGCAAAAAACATAAGAAAGTTTGAATTTCACATGCTACCTAGCGCTGCCCCCTTAACAGTTCTTGTTTCCATGTACTCATGCTAATCACTGATTCTGATAAATAGAGGAGAGATTATGTACTGTTGTATTCAATAAATGAATAAAGCATTTAGTAGGATCTTTGTCCAGTTGGTGACAATAGGCTTGCCCTATATTACATTGGAATTTAACCTAAGAGGCGAAATGTGTGCTTTCATCTCTGCCTAACCCTTCAGGGAAAACAGGTGTGATGATATGCACTCAATAAACAAGTAAAATGGAAGTGTTACTTGTAATGATAAAAAAAAAACTGGTAATTTAATTAATGTTAACAAATGGCACATTTCAGTAGATTATATTAAAATACTGTAGATTTAAAAAAATATTTCTTATTTAATAAATACAAACAGCTCTGAATGTTTTGAAATTGGGTCAGCAGGTCAACTATCTTCAGAAGTGATGAATCATAGGCTTCAACAAAAAAACAAAAGTATCTACATTTAAATAGGTAGCATAAAATGCAAGAAACACTACTTACCTACAATGAAATTATTGGGAAATAATAATATTTAATTTACTTTGACCAAGCCTCATCCAAATGTAAAAATTAGGCTCGTTCGAATTGTAATAGGTAAATACGTAGACATCATACCAGTTCTTAGTGAACCGGGCTTAAAATAACTCAAAAGCCGACATCAACAAAGGAATAGCATATTATTATTTACATACCTTGAAATTTTGAGTGATTTCATTATCCGGTGTGATATAAGGCGCTTCCCATAATTTCACCTTTTGTTCGTTCAATTTAGCACGCAGTTTTATCAACAAATCTTCGTGTTGGAGATTATTCTCCATTATTAGAGACACAAAGAATTAAACAGAATGATTCGCAAAAACACAAACTATTTTTCACGAAATTCAGTTCTGTTTGTAACCATTGTTGACAGTTGAGTTGACATTGACAGGTACGCCGTACGCAGTTGCGACCTTGCGACAGATAAAAATCGGGCTTATTCGATTCGTTTGCGTTTGCAAACGAATCGAATCGCGCGGCGCGGTGCAGGACGACAACACCGCGGCAGCGCATTGGCGGCCGCCGGCGTAGCATTCCAGCACTGAACTCGAACGACGACGCGCGCACATACTAATTGTCATTTAAAGTTTAGTCTAACATTGTAGGTACTGTTTGAGAACCAAATTATAAGTTTATACAGTCCGCTTTATCTTATTCATAAACCTTTAATTATCTAGGTCCATAACAGATAATAAAATTATGTATTTCCTCCGCTCTTCCTCTTTATGGAAACAGCCACATCCATTTTAAATGTGGCATTGGACGACCGCGCGTGGCTGCAAGCCACACTACCCATTCGTTTTGGTGGACTCGGCGTCCGCAAAATTTCTAGTGTAAGTCTACCAGGGTTCCTGTCCTCGGTCCACAGCACTGAAAAGTTAACCGTAAAAATCTTAGCCCCTTCTCAGGTTGACTCTGAAATGCCGTGTTTGACCGATGTGGTGAACGCCTGGAAAATTGCTTGCCCGGATACGGTTCTGCCCGAGAACCCGTCTTTCCAGAGACAGTGCGATGAGCCGCTCTGCAGGTTGGTACGGATAAACTCATTAATAATAATAATAACCCCATCGCCGTATTTCTACGTTGAGGTCGTGGTGAGGCTTGCGCGCTCTGAATTCTAGGTCTGTGCCGTCAGAGTTTACTTTGCCGGAACAGGGCTAGGGTGAGAAGCCAGACCAAGAGAGATACAAAAACCCGCAGGGCAGCATGTGGCGTGCTGTTGGGCAGTAGCGACCTCACGGACCCTATCTCCCGGGAGACGTCTTGTTCCTCATCTCTGGCTTGCCTTTATTGGCCGGCTGGAGTGAACACTGACGAGGAACTGACCTCCCACCTCATTCTTGCCCTTATTGGCCGGCTTGAGTAAAGATTCGCAAGAGCAAACGTGCTCGGAGGAAGAAAGTATTCCAGTAAGATGCTGGTAGGGGTCTTGACCGTACTCCCGGGATTGTCCTGATAGCCATGGAATACCTCTCCGCTCCTCTTAAGCACCTCAAGGCATATTGCCCCCTTGTCACTACGACACTATGTGCTAGAGACCGTTTCCGGGAGCCTATTATTGAGTGTGCAAGTCACCCCCTGCTATTGTATCCGTGTATTGTATAACATGTATAAAACATTGGTCAGGCAGGGGTCATAGTCCTTCCATAGTTTTAGATAACCAGTCTACTTTAAGGTATTTTTCTATGGGCCTGTGTCGCCTGAAATAAATGGTACGAGTATTTTTTTTTACGTCTGACATTTTTCGGGACCGGACTGGGGTCCCGGACCTTTGACCTTTTTTACAATGAAAATAGGCATCAACCGACGATTATCTCTGTACGCACTATGCAAGTGCACCCAAGGACAACCCCCGGTTGGTGTAGGACTATTGCAGGACATGAAAACAAAAATAATTGTTGGGCTATAGGTTTGGGTGGCTAATCTAAACATACATATTTATATGATCAAAAACTTGTGTTAGTAAATAAGGCTTAAGACTATGTTAGTAGCACTTCACTTTGCACTAGGTTGACTTTGTGCTGTCCTGTGGAACTTGTCCGCGGAAGCGACAGAACACCACGTTCTGCGGCCATAAGTCTTCTTTCATGACGAGGGGCAGATAACAGTTTGGTACACACACGACGAACGCCTTGAAGTTGACGTTCCTGTGCGATTCCAGTGACTGCACCCCCGGCGTGTATCTCATCTTCTGGCGCACGTACTCTACGATGTCTTCTGCCTTAGTAGAGTAGTGCAGGCTGGAGATGTACACCGGTGTGTTCGGCTTTGCGGCACGCAGGCTCACCTCGGGCACCGTAGGAGCTTTGCCGCAGCGGTTCTTATTCGTAAGCGATCGGCGCTTCCTCCTTTGCACCGTCACGAAAGCGTCAAGATTATCAGCCGTATTCGGCGCCTTTTCTGGCATAGGCTTGATAGTTAGAGCGCCAGGGGCACTCGCGGTGACGCTAGCGAAATCCCTTTGTAGGGGTTTCGCCAAGGCTGCAGACACTAGCAGCGGGATTGGGCGAGGGGCTCGGGTGGCACTGCACGGAGGAGCCGCGGTGACGAGCACGGGGTGTGGGACGCGCCGGCGGGGCGCTCTGCAAGCTCAGCAATCGACGGATACGCTGGCAACGAATTTGCTGACGCAGAATTTGACGACGATATATCAAGGCCAGCTCCGCGACATGTGTTTACGTTTGATGCATCGACAGGTGACCTAATTACTGCCACACAGTTGTGCAACTCGCTAACTTCTTTGCGCAAATCTGTGACGATGTTTTGGGATTTATTTATTTATTAAAGAACACCAACAGCTACATTCAACATTGTTTTATAAAAGTATTTAGGAAAGTATTACTGCTAATGTATACACAAATTATAGGTGTACATAACATTAATTAAAGAAATAAGACATTGAACAGAAGCTGCTTATAAACTAAAAGTAAAATTTAAACAAAGTTATCGACAATAAAATAAAATACAAGAGAATACAAATTAATGAAGGATGTGAACATAACACGTAATTCAAATACATTATTCTACAGTATAACAGAAATTATGTGACAAAATTGTTAATAGTTAAGTATTTTTTTTCGAATGAGGAGTCATGAAATATGTCCAGGTTTGAATTTAGGTTTTTGTTGAGCATGTTGTAATGGTTAATAGTTCTTATTAGCGGACCATGGGCACCGATATTGGTACGACAGAATGGAGAAAAAAATGTGTTAGTTAGGACAGTGCGGGGTCTCTTACGTGGAACTGTGATGGGAACCTCTGCAAGGAGGTGACTACAATCAATCTTACCGTTAACAATTTTGTGCAAAAATGAAATATTAAGCATTACTCGACGGTCACGGAGAGAAGTCATTTTGAAGAAAGAAAGTCGCTGGTTATATGGGCATCTATGAGAAATACCACAAGTGCTAAACGCCAAGGAGCGTGTGAACATACGTTGTATACGTTCAATGCGTTGAGAGTGAACAGCATAAGACGGGCTCCACGCTGTACATGCGTATTCTAAGTTACTTCTTACTAATGTTTTGAATAGAAGCAACTTAGTTTGGGGTCGCCTGAAACAGGTGGCGTTACGTTTAAGGAAACCAAGCATCTGAGCAGATTTTTTAACTACTGTATCAATGTGTGATCTGAATTGCAGTTTGCTATCTACTGTAACTCCTAGATCTTTTATTTCACTTACTGATTCTAGTTTGGTGTTGTTAAGCGTGTATTCAAATATCAAAGGATTTTTCTTGCGAGTAAAAGTGTTTTGATGGCATTTAGTTGCGTTAAGGATCATCAAGTTATCAGTACACCAGAGGTTAATATTTTCAAGATCATTTTGTATTTGACTTGCATCATCAAGGGATTTGACTGCTTTATAAATCTTAAGATCATCGGCGTACAAGGAATAATTACAAAATTTAATTTTCGAAGTAAGATCGTTAATGAATATCAAAAACAATACTGGTCCTAAGTGGGACCCTTGCGGAACTCCCGATTTGGCATAGTACGATCTGGACTCGAACCCACCTACTGCAACTAACTGAGATCTTTTAGATAAGTACGACGCAAGCCAACGTAACAGGGGGCCACCCGATACCAATGAATTCAATTTTCTTTAAAAGCAGATGATGGTTTACTTTATCAAAAGCGCTAGTAAAATCTGTATAAATTGCGTCCACTTGTCTTCCATTATCGAGATCGCGTGTTAGGTCATTTATGTATGCTACAAGATTTGTCTCAGTGGACCGAAGGCTCCTTACATCGACGTGGTTGAAAGTGACGGACGGGGTGACGGTAGGAAGCTTGTTTAGTGTAACTCCTTCGCCACAAACGTCGGCACGTCGTCAGAGTCGGTCTCTTTGAACAGCGTGATTATATCCTGCAGGCTCCTCTTAGTCCCGTCACGCTGGCGGGACACCATCTGGTCGCGCTCAGCTTAGCAGCAGCTATGTCATCCTCACTGAAGTTCGTTGCGCAGATCTGGACAGCAGACACCTCGTCCATCACATCCAGCTTCTGCTGTAGAAATGCCAGCAGCTCATTCACCACAAGTTCATGACTAATGGCGAGTAAATTACGAGTGACAGCTTGTGCCGCGCTAAACGATATACAGAATATGCAAAAGCGTCCGCATCGGAACGCGGAACAAGCGAGACTTCCCCCAATACTGCTGAGCGTGCCCACCTGCTAGCTGTGGGTGAATGGGAGTCAGGCCTCTGGCTTCAGGCGCTACCGTCACCCAACAAAGGCACTATGCTGGGTGCCATCACATTCCGGTTCGATACATGTTTGCGTCTGGGCGCTTCAGGCGGGGCTCCACATCACTGTCAATGCAGTGAATGAGCCGACTGCCTCGGACACCATGGGCTATCCTGCAGCAAGAGCGCTGGTCGGATGACACAGCACTAATGAAATCATCCGTCGGGCTCTTGTCACCGCCAGGATGCCAGCTGTTTTAGAATACAATGGCTTGGCACGTGACGATGGGAAGAGGCCAGACGGAATGACCATATTGCCTTGGAAGTTAGGCAGGCCTTTAGTGTGCGATACAACCTGTGTCGACACCCTCGCGCCATCCCATCTTCCTAGCACGGCGGGCTGTGCTGGGGCGCCTGCTGCAGGTGCAGAAAACCTCAAACGGCGCAAATATAACAACCTCATTGAGAGCTATATGTTTGAGCCGTTTGGGGTTGTAACACTACGGCCTTGGGGTCCGAGTGCTCATCGAGTATTTTAGGACATCGCCAAGCGGATCATCCGCTTGGCGATGTCCTAAAACGACGACGTCGACCATCCGCTGCGGATGGTCGACTCTTTACGGGACCAGAGGGCTGGCCTATTTTGAGCCCAGAATCAGCTTTGCCATCCAACGTGACAATGCTGCCAGGCTTTTCCCATTGACAGCGATGCGGACGAATTTTTAGATGCCCAATGAGCTCTTCCCCCCTTTTTCCTTTTTTATTGTATATTTTAGTTTTTGTATTACTCGCAGTGAACGCAGTCAATACTTTTAGGCTGGTTTCACAGCTGTCCGGGAGACCCGTACGAGCCGACCGTACACGGGAGATGTAGTATGATGGTCGCGTACGGACCAATCCGCGTCGCTGTGAAACGATGTTCTAGTGCCTCACGTCTAGCCCGTACGATCGGCCCGTACGCATCTCCCGGACAGCTGTGAAATCAGCCTTACAGCCACAACGCCACCTGTTGCGATTCTTAAGCGGCCCCTACACCTACAATGAGATAAGAACAAACGATTCATTATTTTCACACATTGTCATTGACGGCTTCAAGGTTTTCGTGTGAGCAAGACCTGCTCAATACTTATACTACACAGTACATTGTGTAATTAAAATATGGAGCTATAAAAATTAAACTCGCTCAAACTTTTGTTCAGTCATTGCGCAGTCTTCAATATTAACCCTATGACGTATTGTGCAATATGATTTGTCGTTTGAGGCCCACCTTACATACCTACACCTTTGTACTTGTAAGAGGTGCAGGAGGAGTTCTATAGATTCTACCTACCCGAATGGGAAAAAGGCGACTTTTGGCATGGTGCCTTAATCATTGAGCAGGAGCTTAAAGGCACCATGCAAAAACTCGCCTCGATCATTGAGCTTAGATCATTAGTCATACTGTAAAGACTGAGTGATTATTTTTCAGCCAACGGTTTACATGCATCGGGATTGTCAAGCCGTGAGTTTTTATTTTTATGGTGCCAGTGGCGTGTCGTAAAATGCAATACTAACTTTTCAAACGTAGCTTCCTGTCAGTTTTACTTTGGCTAGGCACAGACCGTTCACTATAACTTGTCCCTTGCCGTCACGTTGGCACCATTGCTTTCATACGTTGTTACATACCGGCAAGCAATGGTGCCAACATGACGGCAAGGACAAGTTGTAGTGGCCAGTTTGTACCTAAATATACGAGTATATATAACCAAACATTCTCATTCGTGTTGCTCCATAACTAGAATTTATTTGTGAATTGGTTTTTAATCGCACCTATAATCCCTAGGCATAGTAATAGCTAGCTGCCTCGTAGGTCTAGATATTGCAGACACTACTGCTGAGCATGAGGGTTCGATTCCCGGGTCGAGCAAAGTGTTGTTGGGTTTTCCCATCAGGAATTTTTCAGTAAAAGCCTGGAGTCTGGATTTGTGCTCGGTTGATGGCAATAGGCTTGCCCCCCTACTATATGTGTAGGTACACCGCTGCCTAACCTTTCGGGCAAGACAGGCCAGGCGTGATGTTATGTACTATGTCTAGAAATGGTTAATGGTATTAGGTGCTGCTATAAAATATTCACTATTTACTGCCAATTTACGCACTTTACTGTTCATACCACACTCAATAAAACTCTATAATTGAAATACCTACTAGGCTAACATAAATTTCCTAAAGCATTAAAATATGATTTCCAGTGGAATCATGTTTACAAGCAAGATCTGTTTAGCAAGTAAGTTTGTAATAAATCATACCTAACTATTAAGGTCGTAGTAGACCCAGCCTAGGAAAGCCAGAGAAAAGAGGTATTTTCCCTGGCTTTCCAAGGCTTGGTAAATAGGTAGGTCTCCAGGTATACTACTTATACCTGAATGCATTTTAACATTCACGATCAAATTTTGGATACATCCATTTGATCGTGAATGTTAAAATCTGTCGGCGTGATGTAAACCTCTGGATGTCCAATCGCTCCATTTGACTTCAGTCATTTGGAGGTACGCGAAATGGCGCTATCGTGAATGCCCACCTTTAGACGTGATCTTCAACTTTTAAAATCAGTAAAAGTCCGTTATCGTCACCTTAAGGCGCTCCCACACCGGGAGCACGCGTCTGTACTCTTTAGGTACCTGTGACCTAGCCGTGTTACTGCACCTATCCTGCTGGTTTCGATCATATCTCTACACTACCTAGCAGTTGCCGGCCTGCGCAGTCTACTTGCAAAACCCTAGCCGTTACAGTGGAATCTTGGGATGTCATATCGCAGGCGGATGCTCCCGGTGAGGGAGTGCCTTTAAGGACCTATAAAGTCAACTCACTTTTCCATAGATAATAATAAGGTACTGTAGTGACCTGCCACGAAACTAGGGCAGACCAATACGTAGATTGTCTGTTTGGTCTCTACTAGAGGTGTGTCGTTGGTTATATAAATGAGGTACACGGAAGCACTGCTATCACTATTTATTGGCTTATATGAAAAGCCCATTATATTGTCTATCGTATAGCTAGCACAGCACTCAGTCAATATAAAACAATTTGACTATATGTCATAAATTTAAACCTATTCGACATTTCAATAAACCAGTGTTTGTCTTATCAGCCAATGCCACAATCCGAGGAGGATTCATGCTGAAGGCCGGCTCGATTAAAACCTCTACAGTACCTACTGATTGTAGGTAGTCCATTTTCAAGATTTTATTATTATTTTGCGATTAATTACGACAATCTTAGATACTTTTGAAGTCTCGCGGAGGTGTCCAATTAACTTAAGTATATTTGATTTGAGTTCAATCACCGTCCCTCTCGCCTTTTTCCGGAAAAGTTCCAAAATAAACGTTTTACGAAGGAAAGGAATTTGCTCAGAAGCCCATTTCCCGTAACTAAAAATGTTCAAAATCGAATTGCCCCTCAGACATCCATTTATTACTTACTTACGGTACAAAATTGGAGCGATATGGATTTCTTCTATGAAAATATTTCACGAATTCCGAGCAAAATCTTATTACTCACGGTATCACTCTGTCTGCAGTAGGCACCTACTTTTCTAATCATTTGATTAGAAAAGTCATTTTTGTATGTTAATCGTGTAAATCGCCATTTAGTTGCCGGCACGAATCGTGAGCACAAATTCCACATGAACTGTTGTTGTCGTCGTCAGCGGGCTCTTGTATTCTGTTTTCTACCAGTACATAAATTAGCTTGATTTTATATTAACCTCATTGCCCCTGCCGGTGTACGAATTGCCGTAATAGGAAATACGATTCGTAAGGTTTAAAAGTGGAATTCATGCTCACGACTACGCAACTATACCTGCGTAATTTGATTGGGTATAAGTATACCTACCAATTAGACTATTATTCGAATGATAGGCTGAGGAAGGATGTGATAAGGCAACGGTGCGGTTTAAAGAGAAGATGTACCTACTGACAAACATTGAAAAGTGTATGCTTAGATGGTTTGGTCATGTTCAGAGGATGAATGAAAGGCAACTAAAAAAAGGTATTTACAAAGCCGATGTGAGTGGAAACGACGGGAGGGGACGCTCTAGAAGGACATATTACCTATGTGTAGTGACCTTATTGGTGATGTTCTTCAGAAAGGTCAGGTGCGTAGTACTTACTCGCAACCGGCGTGCATGTATGACCAGATGTATGAACGTAAACGAGGCAAAAGGTAAGGATCAGAAAAGAAGAAAAGGGCAGGTGGCGTTTTGTAGTTTCTGCCTACGCCCATGGGAAGAATGCGTAAATTTATGTATGTGTACACTATGGTAGCTGGTAGAGAGTTGGAAGACCACACAGCAGAAGCGAAGCGCGCTAACAACTCCATTCCTACCGGCTTCCCTTTGGAGGATCGAAAGAGTAACTTCACCTACCACCATTGAAAAATAGCACATTCAGTAATGTCTACGATTGCCAAATAATATATATTCCAACAACAACACAAATGGTTCTAAATAAGCCGGCGCCACAACGTGATTATCGTATTTGTATGACTACTTATAACTGAACAATTTCTTCTTCGGCTTCCCTCCGACGAAATGTCTAGCCTCGCCACTGCCACACAGTCCACAAAATGAAACCACCACCACTATGAACCACCATTATAAAGTTTTTGTCTTCATTTATTTACAACATGATAACTAAACTGTTCAAATTTTCATGAATTACTTTCAGACCTTTTTGTGAACTAATTAAATCTAGTAATTACTCTGAGTAAAGTCTAAAATCTAATTAAAGAACTAGTAAAGGCTGCAATACACATGCTAAAAAGCATGCTTGTTTGCTATTAAGTAGATGCTCATTGCAGCATGCTCTCTGTGCGTAAAAAATGATATATTATTTTATTTCTATATATAGGTTTGTATAATATAAACACTTTTACACGTCAATCTTATTTTTTTTTAAACTAGATGGCCGGCGTTTCTTATCTGACTACTCTGAGAAGAAAGGCCGAAACAAACTCACGAGGTCACAGTCTCATTTAAAGTCCAGATATAATCTTGGTCAGACAGATCATGGGAAGACCATGTCGATTAGTGTCTGAAATGACCTTTTGAGGAAAGAACCACACATATTGAGTGGACAGGTCCAGTCAATGGACGCAATTGTCAGGAATCGTACAGCTCAACTCAGAACTTAAGGGGATTATACTCTTTTCGTATACACACATACTAATTCTGTACTATGTAGCATATCTGCTCAAAATAAGCATGCTTTTGTGCTTTTACATAGTATATTGTGTATTCCAGGCTTTAAAATAGTTACTTAATTGTTATTCTAGTCTGAGCACGATTGAAGCTTTTAAGTCGCTTTGGATAAAAAATTAAGAAAGGCAAGTAAATGGTTACAAAACGGTTTTATTCACTTGATAAGTCTTTGGTCTTTTGCGGAAAAAGAATATAAAATTCCAGTCGTATTAAATTCGACTAGAATCTTTTTATTTTCGTGTTTGTTACACAAACTACTGCTGAACTTGACAAAGCTAACAAATAGACACTTTGTTGATCTTCCACAACCCACTTCCTAATGGTACTTCCTGACTTCCACAACCCACTTCCTAATGGTATTTCCTGACTTCCACAACCCACTTCCTAATGGTACTTCCTGACTTCCACAACCCACTTCCTAATGGTACTTCCTGACTGCCACAACCCACTTCCTAATGGTACTTCCTGACTTCCACAACCCACTTCCTAATGGTACTTCCTGACTTCCACAACCCACTTCCTAATGGTACTTCCTGACTGCCACAACCCACTTCCTAATGGTACTTCCTGACTTCCACAACCCACTTCCTAATGATACTTCCTGACTTCCACAACCCACTTCCTAATGGTACTTCCTGACAAACCATTCCAGACAATATTTGTTTTCAAAGAAAACACGCGTTTTGTGGTAATTAGTAGGTAGGTATTTGTTTTTCGTTGTTTGGCGGATGGACTTCAAAAAAAGGAGGAGGTTCTCAGTTCGTCGGAATCTTTTATATTTGTTTTTATGTATCTACGTTTGACAGGCCTGTTGGTCTAGTGGTTAGTGACCCTGACTGCAAAACCGGAGGTCGTGGGTTCGATTCCCACCCAGGACAAACTTTGTGTGATGAGCATATTGTTTGTTCTGTGTCTGGGTGTAACTTATCTATAATATGTATGTATTTATAAATTATATAAGTATGTATATCAGTTGTCTGGTTACCATAACACAAGCTCTGCTTAACTTGGGATCAGATGGCCGTGTGTGAGTTGTCCCAAGATATATTTATTTATTATTTATTATTACGTCAAATCTACGTTCCCCGATTACTCGAAGACAGCTGGACCAATTTGGAAAATTCTTTTATTGATTGAAAGAGTATACTTTCCGTGTGGTCCCAATGTCATCAGGACAGGACTTGATGATCGGATCCTGGAGAAATCGAGGAATCTCTTCAACTATTATATTATTTGAAGAGATCCCTTGATTTCACACGCCTGTAGCGATTTGGGTATTTTTTATATTAACTCGTGCATTTGCTCTCGGAAAGCACCATTTGGTGAAGAGGAACTGATGATGAAGACCACAGAAGGCCACCGGATCTACTCAATAATAAGTATTTCACGGGTTGCGATTCGATTACTTTAATACGGTTGCTAAGCAATTTATGCTCGTCACAATGCATATGGTGAAGTGGAGCAGATGGCTGATGGAAGTAGGTACCAGGAGAAATCCTCAACTATTAACGTCCCTGTATCGGGGAAAGCAATATTTTGTAAAAGGTGATGAGCAGTTGACATTAGGCTATTGTAACTTAGGTAAATTACAAACTGACCCACTAAAAAGTGAAAAATAAAAAAAACTTTATTACAAAAAACTGGCTCACTCTGCAGATGAGAAAGCAAATCTGTTTGCATCTCTCTTTGCAAGCAATTCACGCCTGGACGCTGGCTCCAAGCAACCACCTACTGTGCCTCATTGTGACTCCTCGATGCCGAAAATCGCAGTTCACATTAAAGAGGTCCGAAGAGTATTGTGCAGTCTAGACGTGAACAAGGCCAGCGGGCCTGACGGCATTCCAGCGAGAGTGTTGAGGCAGTGTGCGCCTGAACTGTCTCCTGTGTTGACACGTTTATTCCGCCTTTCTTTTAAAAAAGGACGGTACCAAAATCCTGGAAGCTAGCAAATGTGCAACCAGTACCCAAAAAGGGCGACCGTGCAGACCCTGCCCATTACCGTCCGATCGCCATTACCTCCATTCTGTGTAAGGTTATGGAAAGGGTACGGAACAGTAAGTTGCTGACCTACCTTGAAAACAATGATCTCCTCAGTGACCGTCAGTATGGCTTTCGCCGAGGACGGTCAACTGGCGATCTTCTTGTGTATGTCACGCACTGCTGGGGCGAGGCCATCGAGAAACACGGCGAAGCACTTGCTGTATCGCTTGATATCTCGAAGGCCTTTGACAGGGTCTGGCACACTACTCAACAAGCTTCCTGCTTATGGCATCCCTGCTGTTTTTTGTAGCTGGATATCAGACTTCCTTAGTGAACGGTCGATCAGAGTAGTCGTTGACGGCTGCTCTTCCGACCTTATGACTATTTATGCCGGAGTTCCTCAGGGGTCTGTTCTCTCTGCAACTCTTTTCCTGCTACACATCAATGATCTACTTCAGTCTGGTATTGTTGGGTACGCAGATGACAGTACTGTTTCAGAGAGATACTTGTCCAGCGCAAAAACCAGCGGGGCCGAAGTTCGTTCCTTGAGAGAGGCCATGGTAGAGCGGACAGATTTGACCTTAAGCCTTGTCTCCCAGTGGGGTGATGATAATCTGGTCTCTTTTAACGCCACTAAACCACAGGCGTGTCTTTTCACCGCTAAAAGGAGTCGTTTCGATCAAATTCCTACTTTTCGGGGTACATCTATTCCTGTAACTGATCGGCTCGAGCTCCTAAGCATGGAGTTGACATCATGTCTCAACTTCGGTGCCACCATCGAGTACAAAGCCCAAACTGCGGCCAAGAAACTGGGCATCCTAAATAGGGTGAAGCGATACTTTACGCCTGGACAGCTTTTAATTCTCTACAAAGCGCAAGTCCGATCCTGCATGGAGTATTGCAGCCACCTTTGGGATGACTCGGCCAAATACCAACTTGCCGCGCTTGACTCGGTGGAACGCAGAGCTAAGAGGCTCATTGGCGACGTAAGACTGGTGGATGCCAAGCTTCACAGCTTGGCTCATCGCCGCAAAGTTGCCTGCTTGACGGTCTTCTACAGATTATACTTCGGGGAGTGTGCTCAAGAACTCCACGACCACATTCCGCCGGCCCCCTTCTATCAGCGGACATCTAGACGCACTGCAGGTTAAAGTTACCATCCTAACCTAGTTGCTATCCCACCAATTGTCACTAAGCGTTTTCAAATGTCTTTTGTGATGCGCACAGCAAAGGAGTGGAACTCTCTGCCTGCGTCTGTGTTTCCGAACGTATGCAACCCCGATCTCTTAAAAGTGAGAGTGAACAGGCTTCTTCTGGGTAAGCTCGCTCCATCGTCGACTTTGTCTCTGTCATCTCTGACCTAGACTAGAGTCAAGAGCAAACCTATCTCAAATAATAAAAAAAAGACTGACTTCCAAAAAAAAAAAACCAAAATACAAAACCAAAGACCAACTTCCGAAATAAAAGTTATTTTTCACTTTGTAGTGATTTTTTTTTGTTTTTTTGTAAAAAAGTTTTTAATAAAAGAAATGTCCATAAAAATAAAACAGACTGTCTGGACCCAACTTACTGCAGTAGCAAACATAACTTAGTTAACTGTTTTAAATACCTGCTACTTATTTTACAAAGACTATAACATTAAATTCAAACTTTCATATGCCCTAAGATTTACACGGTGAAAGTATCGGGACTATTTAAAAAAAATCCATCTTATCTGTATACCTACATCATAAAGCATAAATGATTTCTATTACTTTCTCTATTAAAAAAAAACATAAAATGGAGTTCCAGAAATACTCAGCAAAAGCCTCCTCCACCTTCCCACAGCCGTGCTGCTGTCGCTTCACGCAGCGAACTCCTACATCCTGCTGACAGCGAACCTGGACGATGTGCACTCCTTAGCCAAGCAGCTAGCGTCCTCGCCGTTGGCCAACCAGATCCAGGACATTATACGCCGCGCCTCCTCCATCTTCAACGAGCACCAGAAGAGCCATGACTCGGGGAACAAGGCGCAAATGCGAACTGACCCCGAATTGGACGAGGAACAGCCTGAAGAAAGTGGGGGACAAGAGAAGTTAGAAGCCAGTAAAATAAGTCAGGCTGGTACGTATAAAATATCCCGGAATTAGCACACAAACTCTTAAGGGGTCATTGTACTCATCATTATGAACAACTTTTACTATGGGACCAAACCTGAAACCGCGAAAAAAATCGACGATCTCTCGTTTGTCGATTTCCACTTCCACAATTTAGTTATAGGCCGACTATATCGTTGGTGACAGTCCCATGATTCACGCGGGCGGGGAAACCGCCTGGCGGGAGCGTTAGTCATGCACGCACTGTCATAGCACGCGGCAACCCGTGCTGCCAGATACGGCCAAGCATCTCAAAACGCACATGATATACAAGGTGTAACATAATTAACGCACAACCTCTTAAGGCGCGTCCCCGTGCAAAACGCAGCGCCAGCCGTTTTTTGTGCAGTTTTTTGGAGCTATATACTCTTTATCCAAAAGAAATATCAAATAATAAAAAATACATTAAATTTCTACATAATCTTGGCTCCAAAATGGTAGTTTTTTTTTACTTTGTATAATGTTTAATTAATCGCCTCACAACGAAACCACTGAAATGATAAATAATTATTGAAACCATGCATCTCCTCAAAAACTAACCATTATTTTGATTTTGGTACTTACACTAATGGATAGGCAATTTAATTATGAACATTTTGCTAGAAATATTTTTTTCAAAAGACCAAAATTAGATTTTTTATTAAAATAATTCCAAAAATTGTGTGAATTCTATTATAAACGGGCGTGTGGAGGGAGCGGGACAGAGCGGGTCAGAGCGGTGGGACGGAGAAGGACCGAATGCTCAAGGCTGTTTGGTCGGGGTAGCGCCTTAAGGGGACATTGCACTCATCATAATGAACAACTTTTACTATGGGACTAAACCTGAAATCGCAAAAAAATCAGCTGCTCCCTACATTTATGTTCGCATAACTCGTCAAAATGTAGCGAACAGCAGATTTTTTTTTGCGATTTCAGGTTTGGTCCCATAGTAAAAGTTGTTCATATTGATGAGCACAATGATTCCTTAAGAGGTTGTGCGTTATTTATGTTACACCTTGTATAAGCTTATTTTTGATACCCATATGTATGTCCTTACTTGGGAATGTTCTGAGTAGCACGAAGAACCAAAACAATCAACCCATTCCCTCATCGATTTGATGCCACCTGCGCTAGTCACATTACAGCAAGATATTACTATACAAAGATTAAAGAAAATATAATAAAATAAAATAAAGTATAACCATGCTTCAAAAACAAAACTATTATTACCTACAGCGTTATGAAAGAAGTAGTCTAATTAAAAATAAAATGCCAAATTGAAGTACGATAACATATTATGGTGGGTCCTCTCATGTAACTCACAACACGATAAGAAAGGAACAGCATGGCTTTCAAACAGATAAGTCTACAACATTGGCCATCTATACCCTCATAAATGTTGTATTAACTTATATCAATGATAACATCTAACTACAGGATTATTCTTTGATTTGTCGAAAGCTTTCGACCTAGTTTCACACGATCTACTACTGCAAAAGTTAGAAGCAATTGGGATTAGAGGGCCAACCTTACAGTGGATAAAATCGTATCTTGATAACAGGCAACAATGCGTTACCATAACAAACATTAATGAAGATAAGGAAGTAACGCTATCGAAATATAGATGTAATAGGTTTGGTGTCCCACAGGGGAGCATACTGGGGACGATCTTATTCTTGATATATATAAATGACATCATTAAAATAACGAAGCATATTATTTGCTGATGGGCTCTCTATTATTGTGACATCCAGTAAAAAAAAAAATACTATTTACGACCACGAAGCTGACATTAACAATACAATTGACATTTTAATTGACTGGCTCTACGTTCACAATTTGAAAATGAACCTTGATAAATCGGTCTACATATAATTTAATAAATCGAATAATAATAAATTCAACTTCAAATTAAATATACACAAAATTAAATCAGTAACACATACGAAGTTCCTAGGAGGTTCTTAGTGATGAAGATCTAAATTGGAAAGTGCATATAGATAATGTTTCAAGCACGATAAATAAATTCGTGTATGCGCTTAAACAAGTAAAAAAAGTACTAATTTAAAAACTATATACATTAGCTTCCCATGCGTATATGGAATCCATACTACGTTATGGACTTATAACTTGGGGCAACAGTACCGACCAAAATATAACATTTTGTTGCTCAAAAAATGTGCATTAGGGCTCTATACGGACTCCTTCCTGAAGAAGCATGCCAGCCAGGTCAGCCAGTATTTAAGAAACTTGGCTTGTTACCGCTACCTTGTCTGTATATAATATTTATTAAATATGCATTTTTCTATGGAAACATAAAGAGTTATATAAAACAGCAAACGAAGTAAATCCTCGAAGCCGACGAGAACCTCACCGACTCGTACTAAACAATGCTCCCAGGCTTGCAAAGTATAATAAAAGCTGCTTAACTATGTGTACGCATTTATAACAAATTACCTAGTAACCTGAAAATGATATTCATGATATATGCTTTTAAGACTAAATTGTATGAATGGTTAGTTAAAAACAACTTCTATAGTATAAAACAATTCCTAGAACAAAAAGAACGTTGTTAAAATTAATTTTCTTAAGATAATTGTTATTACAAATATTTGCATGCTGTGTTTAATCTTGGCAAAACATGTCTGCTCTATTTTGTACTGTAAGACCTTCTTAGACCATGTTTTACGCAAATAAATATAAATTATTATTTCGTTTATTACCTTTCTTTCTTAGCTATTTACATTTTAAATATTTCTTAAAATAAAAAGATATAAAAAAAAAAATATTACAAAAATTGAGGTCCACCGGTGTCGGGAGCTGGCTCCAAGCTACCGGTGGTTAGACAGTTAGTGGGCTGCAGATACAGGAACCTCCTCACAATACGAGCCGTATCGAGGAGTACTGCCTTCTGAATCAGGCTCTTGATCCAACCGCCTAACGAGAGCCTTGAGAGATGTTGGTCGAGGCTTTCGGCCATCAGGCCATTGGCCGTTACAACAATCGGCACAATGACAGCCGAGGTCACATTCCACATGTCAACAACCTCGTGTGCTAAGTCGAAATATTTTATTTGTTTCTCTTTCTCAGCTTTCACGAGGTTCTCATCATGTGGAATGGTAACATCGATAATCATTGCGCGGCGCGCTAATCGATCTATCACCACTATATCAGGCTTATTGGCGACAATAGTCCTATAAGTGATGATGGACCGATCCCAGTACAACGTGATATGGTCATTTCCGAGAACTGGGTCGGGCACATACTTGTAACACGGTACCTCAGAGTCCACAAGTTTGTATTTCAAAGCAAGTTGCTGGTGAATAATCCTGGCCACTTGGTTATGCCTGTGCAAGTACTCGCCGTTAGCCAGACGAGAACAACCAGAGGTAATATGTCTGATGGACTCACCCGGACGGTGGCATGCCCGATAGACGTCAACCGTCCCGTCCTTCAAAATATGTCTCCGGTAATTATTCGTCAAGATAACTTCGTCCATAATTGCACAAACAAAACCTTCAGTTTCCCCAAAGAGGTCACCGAAACGTAGCCAGGATACGGACGCTAAGATATCTACACCGGACTCGTGTAGAGCCCGATAGAGGCGTCCGTGAAGCTCCTTGCTTTGCCATACCTGCTTGCGGTTATCGGTAGTAAGTACTACAGGTTTGCGCCAGATCTCTTTAGCCATGGAGAGCGGAGTGAGCCCCTTGTCCACTGCGATCACATCACGGTGCATACCCACTTCAGCTTTTAAAAAATATTCCCTGAGACTGCACACCTCGCGGTTGTGGAGGGTTTCGCATTTAAAAAGTCTCGACCCCCGTACTTCCGCGGGATGTACAGTCTTATTACCGATGATCGAAGTGATGCATCCGGTTTGCGGTCAGCAGTGTACGGACCCTCCTATCCAGAGCATCGAGTTCGGTCTGATTCCATTTGAGTATGCCGAAAGAGTATTGTGTTTATTTATTCTGTAATTTATTTATTATTTATTCCAGAAGGTTTTATTGTGATATTTGTATATATGTAACTTACGAGAATAAAGAAATACGGGAAATACGAGATATAAAAAATATTGATGTTTTGACGTACCAGTGTTGCAGTTGTTATATTATTATTTCCTTTATATAATTTACAAACATATTATCATTTCCTTTATTCCATTTTTATACATATATCTTACATTTTTAAATATTTTTTATAAAATCATAAAAAACATTTAAAAATATTAAAAGATAGTAGCTCACCGGTATCGGGAATAGGATCCAAGCTACCAGTGGTCAGGGCTCCTAAGAGAGGAACATCCTAACGATACGTGCCCTTGATCCAGCTGCCTAACGAGAGTCTCCTCAGATGTTGGTCGAGACTCTTGGCTATTATGCCATTTGCCGTCACGACTATCGGCACAATGACTGCTGTATCCAAACCCCACATGTCGACAACCTCGCGAGCCAGGTCAAGATACTTAATCTGTTTATCTTTTTCAGCTTTCACGAGATTCTCGTCATGCGGGACCGCTATATCAATAATCATTGTGCGACGTTCTATTCGATCTATCACCACTATGTCTGGCTTATCGGCAACAAAAGTCCTGTCAGTGATGATAGATCGATCCCAATACAACGTGATATTGCCATTTTCGAGAACTGGGTCGGGCACATACCTATAGTACGGTACTTCCGATTCCACAAGGCTGTATTTCAGAGCAAGTTGCTGGTGGATAATCCTGGCTACAAGGTTGTGCCTATGCAAGTAGTCTCCGTTAGCTAGATAAGAACAGCTTATTATTATTAACTACCCGGGACTGTCAACAACGAAATTGTGGCCTATAGAGTTAAATCTGGCAGTTTTAAATCAAGATTCATGGCTAAGCTACGTTTGGAATATCGGCCAAGATCTTTTACTTTATAAGTATATACAGGTATTAAAGTTACGTTTATTTACCTAATAATGTCAATTTACTTTAGGTGCGGCATCTGCAGGAGATATAAATAATGTAGAAGTCTGGATACCAAACCAAAAAGGTAATTTTGAACAGAAACTAGAAGTAAAGTTAAGACTAAAGAACTATCTGTACATAGTACATACTGTACAGGGTGGCAGGGACATCGACGCGCATCCGGTTACCATGGATTTAGTACATGATTCTGAACCCCTTTTTTATTTAATTGAAGTATCTGTTTGTAATGTCAAAATAACAGCTCTTTACTAAATACATATGAAACTATATACGGTACATTTAACAGAAAACAATTTTAAATTTTTTTGTCTGTCTATCTGTTTGTTCCGGCTAATCTCTGAAACGGTTGAATCGATTTTGACGCGACTTTCACTTGCAGATAGCTGATGTTACAAGGAGTAAGGAGTAGCTTAAACTACTTTTATTTTAGAAAAATAATTAAGGTTCCGCGCAAAAAAATTAAAACGCTAATTTCTGGAGCTACCAGTCGGATTTGAAAAATTCTTTTTGCATTTGGTTGCCCAATTCTTTAGGAAGCTTATATTTAACATCACGATACGACCTTCAGGAGCCGAGCAAAAAGAAAAACGCTAAGAAAAACGAAGTAAAAGCGCCGGCGGGCGATTTAACGCGGCGGGTCGAGAGACGAGGGAGTTTTTTTTTTAATGTGGCTGCATTGTGTATCTTACGAGTATTACGACTTCCACGCAAACGAAGTCGTTGTTAATCAACGTGATGTCGACAGCAAATAGAAATAATCGCTAAGTTGGTAAAGACGAGAATAATTACTTATTATGAAAAAAAAGGTTGTAAGCTTTTATAGTCATGGCATTTTGTGTTTATCCCTGCAATACAGTAATCTACTATAATTGCCTTCTATAAAGGGGTAACCTTTAATGTTTAATCCATAAACCTTCAAAGCAAGAGTGAACAGGCAGGACGCTCGTTCAGCGTAGATCTCATAGAGGCCTGAGGAACAGGGCGAAAAGTAGTTCATCCTCCATAGGAAAGGAAGGATTTTCCGAACCAGATGAGTGTTGTCCGGTGGTCTACTGCCTGACGGTTGATGTCGAGATGTTGTAAATATGCTAGTCACGCAGATAACTTCTGCTTGCGCGACGCAGGATTTTGCGTGACGTCAGTGTGATGCGATGAATGATAGATGCCACTCCAACCTCATTCATCGTTTCCCACCAGACGAAATCGAGTTCAAGAACAGGATCCATTTATGAAGAAATCATTAAACTAAATAGGTAATGCATTCTATCCCGATATGACACAAACTGTTCTTCCTTCAGCATTAACTGCAGAACTGAACGCAAAAACGTCGGATTCTTCGAGCGGAAGTTCAGGGGAATCCAACGATATACATGCCAAGACGCACCGCATCATGAGGAGGACCGATCCAGACCTCGCTGAGCTGGGCAGGAATGCCAGCTTCTACCTCAAGTCTATCAAGAAGATCATTGAGAGTATTTAGTTTTTAATAAAGGTCTTCTAATTGGGTACTTGGTATATTTTTAAGCTAAGGTCCATAGCTAATAGCATAATCAGCCTAGTATCGTTCCCACTGCTGGGACACAAGCCTCCTCTCTGTGAGAGGGAGCAGGCTGTAACCCACCACGCGGGTCCAGTGCGGGTTGGTAGATGTCACATCTCTTCGATTGTTTAATTCTACGACATGCTGGTTTCCTCACGATATTTTCCTTCACCGTTTTGAGCGCAGTGGTGATGAAATACAAACGATCGCGTACTCGAGCGACGGTCGCTTGCGGATAGTACGCGGGGTAAATGTTAATTAAAATGTTGACTATCTAAAAATGAAAAGACAATAAACCTCTCTGTACTTAAAAACTTTTTACTGTTTATTGTAGCAAAAATACAAAAAGAAAACAATTTACACCACTTTAGAACTTACGTAAGTTCTTGTATAATTTTAGTCTTTAGCAGTGTCTTCGTTTAGTCGCCAGTTTACCATTTTTCTCGTTCATTTTTCAAGTTTCTCGTTGGTCTAGTGGTCGCTAGCGCTACTGCTGAGCACGAGGTCCTGAGTTCGATTCCCAGGTCGGGCAAAGTGTTATTGGGTTTTTCTATCTGCAATTTCTCAGTAGCAGCCCGAAGTCTGGATTTGTGCCCGGTAGATGGCAATAGGCTCGCCCCTATTACATGGGACTTAAACATAACTGGCGAAATGTGGGTGTACCTACTATAATCGGTACACCTCTGCCTTTAGCTAACCCTTCGGGGAAACAAGGCGTGATGGGGGTTTGTTTACCATTTTATTTGGTCCAGACATTTATTAAATTTTGTTTTAAAATAATGTATTCTCTCTGATTTGTTTAGGTATTTGGTTACAAAATTTGATTATACTAATTGTTTTGAAAAAGTATGCTTCTACCATAGAATTACGATTGTACCTACTGTAAAACTCCTTGTCTTCTACATCTTTTGACAGTCAGTCAACCAGCCAGGATGGCATGCACCTACATAGGTAGATGGTAGCCACAATAATTGGACAAACTACATTTAAGCCACAATTGTCACGAAATCGATAGATCGTGACAATGGCGTCTTGTCGTAGAGCTTGACATCGAACAGTAACTACCAAACGAAGTGACGTCATCCATCCCTTTCTATCAGGCGTGATCGAGGTCAAGAGCAAGCCTATTCAGCAATAAAAATATAATTAAAAAAACGCTATGAGCCATCATTGTTGTATATACAAATTTTGGTAAGGCAGGTTGTGGCAAGATTAGCTCGTAAATGTCAAAGAATACGTCAGGGGTAACACTTTCTGCCGCGAGAAATCACGGCACGGCGGACAGAGCTCCGGCGGGATCTCATGGCGGCATGGAGAGTGCGATTGTCGCAACCTAGCGCTGGGCAGGCCACAATTATGGCGATAAGTCCCCTCCTTGAGGAGTGGCTGGAGAGGCGCCACGGCGTCCTGACCTTCCGCCTGACGCAGGTCCTCACCGGACACGGGTGCTTTGGGAGGTACCTGTTCCGGATAAGGCGGGAGGAAACGCCCGGGTGTCACCACTGTGTGAATCGCCCGGAGGACACGGTGGAGCATACGGTGGAGGTCTGCCCGGCTTGGGCGGAGCACCACCGTGTCCTCGTGGAAGCGATCGGCGGCGGCGATCTCTGGTCCAGGCCGTGGTATTACCATGGCCTGGACCAGAGCCGGACGCGGGACCACACCATACCATGATGGTATGGAGCGAGAATAAATGGGAAGCCATCACCTCCTTCTGTGAGGCAGTAATACTCGCAAAGGAGGAGGCGGAGCGCGTGAGGGAGAGGCAAGCTTTGCGCCCTCACGCCCCTAGTCGCCGCAGGAGACGCCCTGGGCGTCGGGAATTGGCAGCCGATTCCCGGCCACCGTAGGCGCGGGCTTGCGGACGGTGAGTAATGGGTAGCTCGCCGTCCGGTAAGGACCAGGCCCGAGTCGATGGCGCGTTGTGTTCCACGCGCGCCTCAAAGAGATGTCAGCAGCATTGAAGGGGTCCGCTAGGATCGATGCCAGCCGGGGTTGCGGGATGTTCCAAAGAGTTACACACAGCCACAGGCACAGGCAACAGAAGGAACATGGGTGGGTTTTAGTAAGTAAAAGTCTGACACGCCCTCCCGCTCCGCCCAGAGCGGGAGAAGTCATTTGATGATTTCCCATCCACAAAAAAAAGGCCTGTCAACAAGTACCAGGTACTTAACAAAATAGAAAATGGTCTACAAATCTACAGTCTATTAAGCCTACAACGTTCTCAGATTCACAAAATATAAAAGAATCTTTTTAAAAGACACAAGACTATACAGGGTGTCCGGTAATTAATGGATAACCTTGCGATAGCATATAATAGACCCTATGGCCGTTCTAAAAAAAATACAAAAAAAAATGTATATCCCAAGTAGTAAGTACCTAAGATATAATTTTTTTAGAAAAAAATTCTGTGTAATTTCTAGTCACATTATTTATTGCCTCTCTGTCGGCGGCATAGTCAACGTACAATATTATAACAACAGATAACCGATGGAATTCATTCATTTGTGGTCGTGGTGATGAAAAATGTAAAAAAAGTTAGTATTCTTTTTCAAAAAAATCTTAGTTATTACTTGGGATATATTTTTTTTTGTATTTTTTTTTAGAACAGCCATAAGGTCTGTTATATGCGATTTCAAGGTTATCCATTCTTTACCGGACACCCTGTATAATGTAAAATAATGAAAAGATTATATCATGGAAGTATGTAAAAGAAATAACATAAATTAAAGTAATTTGGGAGCAGTTAATACACATTTACATAAATAGTTATGCTGTTAATGAAGTACCAGGGAAGCCACATGTGCAGAAGGAATTAACGCCATACTTCCCTGTCTTCAACGTAGTCTTTAATCTTATAATATGCTTTTTTAATAAGGACACGTTTGATGTGGGTTTTGAACTTTCCATCGCTAAGTTCTGTGGTGACGGTGGGAACTATATAAAACGAAGCCAAGAAGAGATTTTTTAAACGAATAACAAAAACGTATGTTTCTACAAATCCAGTGAATACTTTAGCCAGAGGAAATTATTTTTCATTTTCTTATTTTTCAACATGATGTAGATCCGAGTCCGTAATAATAGGTAAACATTGTCAGGTCAAGAACCTGTGCAAAACGTATGATTCAATTCTCTGCATCTCAATATGCTTGAAAGACAGAGAAAGGTGTCATACGATTCCACTCTGACGCGCCCCGCCCAGTCCCACAAAACCCTAAAGTTAGAAAGAAAAAGAAATATTACATACTTATGCAAATTATGCATTAGTGGTGCTTAGACAATTGCGAGTGTGTGAACGGAATTTTTTCGGCAAATAGTCGCGGACTCTCAATAATTAGGTCAGTCAGTGCATAGCGGCGCCCTGTGAGAGCACACGCCTATTTTTTATCACGAGACGAGCCGCGCGAGCATTGTCGTGGTTTTATGAAAAGTTTTAGTTGCTATTGACCTGACACCATTGGATTTCTTTTTGGGCCGTAAAAGACGAGGTGTATGCACGAGAAAAGAACACTGTAAACGATTTAAAAATTAAAATAATGAATGCCTTCGACAAACTAAAAACAATGGCAGATGGGGGACTTGTTACGTTATGACGAGTCTGTGAAAATTTAATAAGACGATGTCGCTTGTGAATAATGAACAACGGACACTGAAAATTTAAAAATTTGACTTTATTGATGATGTATGATAAATCCTGATTGTGATTTCATATTAAGTGATTAATCATTCAATCAGTGATCTTTCAATTAAAACGCGCAACTTTGAGTCTGTCTTGTTCTCCGACTAAAATACCTACCTGCGCCCCGCACCGCACCGTTGGTCAGTGACTTTGCGTAGATAAAGCGTGTTTACTTTTTATGCAGTTGATTCTGCTATTTATTTTGTTTGAAAACTGCAATTTTTCAATTTTCCATTAACTACTAATCTTCGTGTTTTAAAATGTTTCGATGGATTAGTACTGTGCTCGTTTTCATTTAATGTCGTACATCCAGATCTACATTCTATAAAAAAAATATTATTTCATAAATTAGAGTTACTTATTTGTTTTTCCCTAATAATTAAGAAAACCAGATCTTTGGTTGAATACTATAAAATAGGTTTAAAATTAAAAATATATTGCAATATTAATAATCTGCCTAGCAATCTGCCCTGACTCTTGATAAATTATAATTCTTTAATAATTTTCCACAACAGCGACAGAATAAGTACTACATAGTATGCCCTAATTCCTTGTCAAAACAAACGGCCTTGTAAAGATGCAACAGCCTGTATATCTAGCGTCAAGCGCACGTACGGGGTACCTACACCCTGTAGGTACACGATAACGCTTTGTCATCCACACTACTAAGTAAATTGAGTTATCGGAAAGTTACGGTAAACACCTGCAGGTACCGCAGTGAATAATGGAGAAGCAGAACCACTCCACACAATTAAGCCCCATTTACACGGTGCAAATTTATCGCCTGTGACATAGCATAAAATTGAAGCAGCAATTAACTGGCAGAGTCTAAACAACACGTATCATACTTTGCATGATACGGGCAAGTCTTTAGTGTGCATACGAATGTAACCTGAACAGGGTTTGTGTACACTTTCACCAGATACTTTTAGAGCAAACCATACTATTCAAACTCAAGCTGACATTAACACGCGAACGAATGGCACCCATTACACGTTTAGTGCATGTATCTGCTTGGCGGAAAAATAACTACGGGGGTACAATACTTTACTAGACGAGCTCACTAACTTTACTAGACGAGCTCACTAGCTTTACTAGACGAGCTCACTAGCTTTACTAGACGAGCTCACTAACTTTACTAGACGAGCTCACTAACTTTACTAGACGAGCTCACTAACTTTACTATACGAGCTCCCTAACTTTTTTCGCTATACTACTGTTTTTTACATTTTCCTGTATTTATTGTGCCTTTTGTCTATGTCATTTCTGACTTAATAACATTACAATATTACTAGTAGTGCAGAATCTATTCTACTACGAGTGCAGCAAATCTGTAATCGCTACCGGCGCTCGATTGTAGCATTGCGTTTTGCATGATACAGGGCACGAGCTTATTGCAATTTCCCGGACACAAATCCACACTGCAGACTGCTACTTGAAAAACTAATAAAACTTTGCCAGACCGGAGAATCAAAGCCAGGACTCCTAGTCAGTAGTTGCGTTTACGACCGCAATACCAACGAGTACCGACGACCATCCAATATGGATAGAGTATCCAGTGGAACTATGGCGGAGTGGTGGCCTGCTTCTTCATGGAGTGTCGATGAAAATATTGTTTGAAAAGAAGTGTTTTTTTTTTTGTTTGACCCAACTCAGCAACGCTAACATCATTCGCTGACGCAGACACGTGTACAGGTGACAGGGCATGCGGCGCAAAATGAAAGGTGCGTCATGGTCTGCGGGGAGACACCTCAATGTTGCATATTGGCCGGACGCTGTGTGAGCGAGTGTGACCCACCCATCCGATGGTAGCCACGCACAGTGTGGATGGAAAGCAGCAGATGAAGTAACTGTATGGCTTTCCAGTGCGAGGATAAGGAGTTACTTGGAATAATAACGTAATAATATCAAATCTATCGGCTGTGCTTCCGGGTACAAACGATCCAACCCATCGTCGTGTTGTTGTCCTAAACAATATTGGTAGGATAGATATTGCAAAAGCACTATAGATTAGTGATCATAGGATATTGTGATCTTCTTCATAATGTTATGATAATAACTAGGTACCTAAATCTGTGAAAGATCCAGGATTACAACACTTGTATACTTAGTAACCTATTTTTTATTATGAAATACAAAAGCTTAGAAGGTTTTTTTCCTAAAGATTAAAGATGAGCTCTGAGTTATTGAAATGAGTCTACCTGTTTTAAAAAATCCCAGGTAAAAAGCTATCTTAAAGTTACATTTCCACTGAAGCAGAGACGAGCGGAGCGAAGCAGAGACAGCATGCATGATTCTCATTGGTTGAAATTCTCTCGACTGTGACTGGTTGATTGCTGCACGTCGCCGCTTCAGTGGAAACGCTTGCTTAAACTCAACAATAGCTCCACCATTGAATCCTGTCTGCAACCTCACTTGGGTTGGTAGTTGTATGGCCGCCGCTGTTGCTTCACAACAATGAGCTTTGTGTTGGCTTGCCGCTACAGTTTGCGAATACGCAGCTTAGGCTATTTGTAGTAAATTAATTCAGTCTAAAGCGAGAGTCACATGATTTGTAACAATAGATTCTGTGATACAAAGCGGATGGGATTGTAACAATAGATTCTGTGATACAAAGCGGATGGGATTGTAACAATAGATTCTGTGATACAAAGCGGATGGGATTGTAACAATAGATTCTGTGATACAAAGCGGATGGGATTGTAACAATAGATTCTGTGATACAAAGCGGATGGGATTGTAACAATAGATTCTGTGATACAAAGCGGATGGGATTGTAACAATAGATTCTGTGATACAAAGCGGATGGGATTGTAACAATAGATTCTGTGATACAAAGCGGATGGGATTGTAACAATAGATTCTGTGATACAAAGCGGATGGGATTGTAACAATAGATTCTGTGATACAAAGCGGATGGGATTGTAACAATAGATTCTGTGATACAAAGCGGATGGGATTGTAACAATAGATTCTGTGATACAAAGCGGATGGGATTGTAACAATAGATTCTGTGATACAAAGCGGATGGGATTGTAACAATAGATTCTGTGATACAAAGCGGATGGGATTGTAACAATAGATTCTGTGATACAAAGCGGATGGGATTGTAACAATAGATTCTGTGATACAAAGCGGATGGGATTGTAACAATAGATTCTGTGATACAAAGCGGATGGGATTGTAACAATAGATTCTGTGATACAAAGCGGATGGGATTGTAACAATAGATTCTGTGATACAAAGCGGATGAGATTGTAACAATAGATTCTGTGATACAAAGCGGATGGGATTGTAACAATAGATTCTGTGATACAAAGCGGATGGGATTGTAACAATAGATTCTGTGATACAAAGCGGATGGGATTGTAACAATAGATTCTGTGATACAAAGCGGATGGGATTGTAACAATAGATTCTGTGATACAAAGCGGATGGGATTGTAACAATAGATTCTGTGATACAAAGCGGATGGGATTGTAACAATAGATTCTGTGATACAAAGCGGATGGGATTGTAACAATAGATTCTGTGATACAAAGCGGATGGGATTGTAACAATAGATTCTGTGATACAAAGCGGATGGGATTGCCTCAGAATAATGTGTTTATACAACTTGTACTATGGGCCCAACCCTGAAATCGTGAAAAAAAATGCAGTTCCCTATATTGTGACGAGTTATGCGGCCATTAAATGTAGGGAACAGCAGATTTTTTCGCGATCTCAGGTTTGGTCTTATAGTAAAAGTTGTTCACAATAATGTGTTGTATATCCAGCTACCGAAAGCAGAAATCCGATGCGAGAGGATGCGAGAAGAACGGGACCGGTCAATGTGACGACCCAGCTATTATTAAGAGTCTGTCTCCTTAATCGAATTCAAGCAATCCGTTTTAATTTTCGCATCTTTCCATCATTTGTAAACAAATGATTTTAGGTAAAAAAATTGCTTCCAGAACTCTTAAATCACTTAAATCGTATGATAACGAATGGTGAACAAACTGTAGGAACGGGCATTAATCTTTTATACGTAGGTACTGA
This sequence comes from Fissipunctia ypsillon, assembly GCA_947568875.1. Classification (NCBI taxonomy): domain Eukaryota; kingdom Metazoa; phylum Arthropoda; class Insecta; order Lepidoptera; family Noctuidae; genus Fissipunctia; species Fissipunctia ypsillon. Next base: position 1,313,523 of record OX387650.1, on the reverse strand, counting down.
AAAGCTTTTATCCTACACCAAAAATAACAAATTCTATTGGAGGCCGCATGTATTTATGCGCTGGCCTGTGTGAATAATCATAATTGACTCATGTCTGTCACCGATTTAAAATAAGCATAGTTACGGTTTTGTTTATGTTCTTGTATAGTCACGGACTTTAATTGATGAGCCACGATTCACACTTTCCAATTCTGCAGTTTTATACATTCACGAGATTACACGATTAAACACGAACTCAAACCGCATGCTCGGAAACAAGATGACAAATTACTAATAATCGGAAATAGTCATATCCATAGAGGTTGAAGGTTGACTAACAAGTTGTCAATAATAAATTGTTACAACGTTGCATGCGTTTATCCAATCTATTTGATACTGGCCTCTTTTGAATTACAGCTCATTAAAAACTCGTTATTTCTGAAAACCTATCCGAACAGTGACAGTTGAAATGTCGATGTCAGAGATGATAATATAAACTACGACCCACTACGACACCGAAATCTATACATATAAAATAAAATTGAAGTGTCTGTTTGTAATGTCAAAATAACAGCTTTTTACTAAATGTATAATAATATGAAAGTATAGACGGTACTTATAACAAAAACACAATTTTTAAATTTTTTGTCTGTCTGTCTGTCGGTCTGTCTTCTCCGTCTGTCTGTCTGTTTGTTCCGGCTAATCTCCAAAGCGGCTGGACCGATTTTGACGGGACTTTCACTGGCAGATAGCTGATGTTATAAGCAATAACGTATGTTACTTTTATTTTAGAAAATAATTAGGGTTCCGTGCAAAAAAAATTAAAACCCATGAAATTGAGAACAAAAACCGATTCGAATAGGGAAGTATTGACATCCACGCGGGCGAAGCTGCGGGCAACAGCTAGTAGAAATAAAATTCATTATCAATTCTTCCAAGATGGCGGCAGTTATATGTTATTTATGTTTAAGTGCAACAGTTATCATAATTACATATTATTACAGTTATCAAACGTCATCTTGGACACTACGCGTTCGGATAAAATCGTGGCTCCGAGTTTTTCCAAACTCGAGATGACCAATCATAATTTTATTTCTCCGTAAGCTAACGTTACTATCGCTACGCTACAACAACTGTTGCTAGGTTACGGCTGCTAGACCTGCAACGTATGACTTTCCGTTTCTGAATGCACGAGTCTATCCGACTAAACCCGATTTGCATTACATGGCTAAAATACGAACAGTGGCAAGTGGCTCATCAATTAAAGTCTGTGACTGTACATTGTCACTTGTGTGTAAAATATTGACCACGAATGAATATAGTAACTATCAGACCACTGCTGCTCTTAGTTTTGCTACCATTCTTCAATAAATTCACTACGAACCTCGAATCAGTGTAGTATTTTAGAAAACGTTCTAAAACTCGTTCCTTCATCGCAACTTTCAAAGTTAAAAAGGCACCATTACATTAAGACATCCGTCCCACCGTCAACGATTAGCGAGGAGTGAGTAGAGGTAGCAACTAGAAACTAGTTGGCGAGCAGCGAGTGTGTAGTTCAGATAGTCTTGTCGCTGGGCTATGAGCGAGTGCGCAAGTGCGACGAGTAGAATGACTGCCCGCTCACTTGCTGGTGTACGTGTGTACCAAGCGAGAGTCTCTCAGCGAGTTTTCTGCCCGCTAAACATTGCGTCGCTGAGCGAGTATTTTTTTTGATAGCTCTTGTCGCTGCGACAGTGGAGAGAGAATTCTCGTCGGCGTGTGAACAGTCAACGATCAACTATCATTTATTATTCATCATCTACCTGCCTTTTCCCAACTATGTTGGGGTCGGCTTCCAGTCTAACTGGATGTAGCTGGATATCAGTATTTTACATGGAGCGACTGCCTATCTCACCTTTACAACCCAGTTATTTATAACTATTTATTTATAACTATATGCATCTCTTTTACTGACACGTAACCTACATCTATTGTACGTTTCTTGAGCGAGAAAATATAAGTCGCTTCCTCGTCGGTCGTGGGACAGGTGCCTAAGTAATCAAATGTTGAAGCTTAAAGGGTACTTAGAAGAAAGTATTAAAGCTTTAAATCTTCTTCAAACAGGCGCGATTCGCGTGTCGCGCCTGTTTGCAGGAGTATTTATGCTAGAAAGTTGTTAATAAATTGCTGTTTCGAAATAGTTGTGGTTACAGCAATATTATGGAAATTTGTTGTTTTATTTATTTACAGATTCAGAAATGTTAGGGTTTTACTCAAGTAATATGTTATGTTATACAGTTAGATAAAGATAGTTTCTAAGCTGTTTGTTTTCCGGTTTGACAAATTATTAAGCCTTATCGTAATTTGTACTTCAGGTTTTTTCTAATCATCGCGCTCTATAGTACTGTATTTATTTAACGTAAGTAGTTATGATACCTCTGATTCACAACAACTAAGAATATTTATACATAGTTTATGTACACGTAAATGTTTTATATAGGCGCCATAGTCGACACAAAACACCCAACCTTCAAATGTTTTAATGCTTTTAGAATAAGATCTGAATGTCCTTTATCTGTTTTGTTTTTGTTTAAATAAAGAAATTTCAAAATAAAAAATCAATCACTTCAGGTTTTTAAGGACGATTACTAAAAATGACGACTTATTACGAGTAATTCAAAGTAATTTTTATAGAGCGGCGGAAAACAATTTGGACCTTTCTTGTTATGTCATTTAGCTGAATTATTAATTGAAATAATTGGACGTAGTTACACGAAAAGGATCCAATCCACACATGACTTTGTGTGGATTGGATCCTTTTCGTGTAACTACGTCCAATTATAGTACTGACAAATAGTTGTATAATTGAACACCAAAAGACAGGCGTTACAGCGATATTAGCTTACAAGTACATGATATGCTATAAACATGTCTAATGTTCCAATATGGCCAGAAATATGAAAACAAGTGTGTAATCATTACTAACTTTTTTATAAATAAATGACAAAACAAAAGGCCTTGCACTATGAAGCGTACAGACTTACCTCCTTACTAACAAACGTTGTATAGCGTCTGTATAGTTACACAACGCTTTGTCTTCTTCTTTCTTCTCTGTTTTTTAAATTTAAGCGTAACTTAACAAAAATGCTTAATGATAAATGCTTTTATAGTGTACTTGAGTTTTTAGATTATAAGTTGTACATTGTGGTATTTAATGTAGGTTGTGAATTAGTGTTTAATAATTGTGTCCGAATATAATTGAACTGAATTATAATTTACTAATCGCATGCATTATTCATCTTTTTTAATTAATTTCTTAAAATAGTATTTAAGCATGTTTGCACGCCGACATTAATGGCATAATAAGTGATCGAAGTAATATCTTAAGAACTTTCTGTACCTTATTTATGCAAATAAATGATTTTGATTTTTTTGATTTGATTTTTCGAAAGTCAAATTACTGACGACTGAAAAAGAGAAATCGGTAACTATTCACCTGATATAATACGTTTATTAATAAGGAGGTTAGGTATTACCAAAATGAAATGATCAAAACTACCTGCGTAAGTATTTAACTACAGTAAGTAGGTACTGCTTGCTCCCAGCAACAGAATGGAGCTAAGTGTTTATTTTCTTATTATTGAAAATAAGAAGAACAAAAAAAAAACCATTCATCTAAAATTAACTTCACTCCCTACTAGAATTCCTTTTAAGTATTAAAATATCGTAATTACTCAAAACTATACAAATAACATTCCGCACAAACTATAAAACTCGAATAAAAGTAATTTCTAAAGTTTTAGACTCGTTAGACATTTAAAATGGCCGCCCTACGTCGTAGACCTCCTTTGAGCTGAAAACCGTTTACACAGACATCCGTTACAGACAAGTCAGGACATCAATCAAACTTAGGGTGCTTGCATATAGACACAGGCTTCCGGCCCAGATAAGCTCGTGCGGGTCGGTACCGATCGGTACAGGGTTAATAAGGTAGTCGGCACCGACAAGTCCCCTGACCGACCTGTCGACCTGTTTCTTTATAAGTGAGCACATTAGACAACATGGGAATATTATATATACCTGTTCCGATCGGTACCGACCCGCACAGACTCGCCTGTACCGGAAACCAGTTTCTTTATGTAAGCACCCTTATACACAAAGAAGAAGACGAACATGTCGCAGATGTTTTTTTGTCAAACCAAGACGTATGATAACATGTTACTTTAACCAAGATCGCTTTTTGTTTCGAAATGTTTTTGGCCGGGTCCACACGTTGGCACTAATGTTGGCCCCAATTTCGCTCGCCCAACATATGGATCTTGTTTCGGACGCAAGGGGTATGTCCAGTACGCGATATCGACCTGGGACAATCTCCCACGTTTTTGACGTGCGTTCCCTTCTTCCCGAGTCGAGTGACTCTGCTGGCGACACACGTCATCACCAGAGGTCGGAATTAGGTAGAGTTATTTATGTACTTGCATCGAAATGTTGATATTAATATGGATCTTCCCGGGATTTCTAATGGACAATCCCGTGTGGCCAACAATATTACAAATAAATAATAATAAAAGCCTCAGGGATAGACAGACAAATGAAACAAAGATAATTAACATACAATTTCTTTTAAATTAATTCACAATACAAAATATTAATAGTCTTAAGCAAATTATCCTACTTATTATACCTCGCCTTTTTTATAAATAAGGAAATAATTTTGCTTCTAGCCTAGACTCGTGAGGGTTTGCTTATTCAAACGGCCCATCAGAATTATTTTCCTTGTCTGATTCATTCAAAGTACCACTAAGATTTGAAGTTTCCACTTTATTCTTTCGCTGTATGAAATCAGTGTAAGTACATAAATAACTCTACCTAATTCCGACCTCTGGTCATCACGCACCCCTGAATGCGTAAGTATGGGTACAAACCACAAGGACCTTGATGAGAGACGGATAGCGAAGAAGTGGTGAAATAAACTTTTCTTCTTAATTAACTCTGTAGATTTATTACTAATCACTTATCGCTAGTAAGCTGCGAACTGAACTGACTTAAATAATTCTAAACTCGTTTCTTTTATACAATTTGTTGGGATTTTCCCCAGCGCGAACTAACATTTTGTTTACTTATATGAGAACTGCCGCCGGGCTTAACCCCGGTGTATTTTCAGTACGTGTGGCTGGGTGTGTGAACTGCGACCGGGAAAACCCCCCATAATGTTTAAATAGCAAACAAATCTATGATGCACGTCGTCGTTAACAGATCGAGAAAATTACATTGCATGGGCAGAACGAGTCCACACGGTTGTCACTAGTCGCCTCAAACCGACCCCGGTTCAAATGCTGTATCCACTAGCAGTAATAGCGCCGACACACGACACCCTTTGCACGACAACACCCTTGTGCCACAAAGGCTGAAAAGCCGAAACAGTTTTTAAAAATGTGTCGTTCCACTCACTGGCGAACGATCAAAAAAAAGACTGCAGCTGTGGCGAGACAGTGCTTCCTTACCCAAACCATTTGTTCCACCTGCTGAAGATCTCCCGCCTGGACATGAGTTGTCTTGGGTAACCAGGAAGTCTTTAAACAGACTCCGGAGCCAGGTTGGCCGAAGCAGGAAAAACCTGCTCAGGTGGAGATTCATTGACGACGATTCCACAAACGATGGGGCACTTAATATCGTGTCCCGCGTGTCCGGTCAGCTGCACGTTACAGGAACTGGTGGACGCTAGTGATGGCGCCAAACTCGTAGCCGAGTTCTGGGCCGAGTCTATTTAGACTGCCATCGACACGCTAAGAAGAAAAAGAATACGGAATGCAAACCGGAATAACCATTAGAACAAACATGTTGTGGCTGATGCGTGAAAAACCATTTTTCCTTTTTCTCTTTCAATAACAAACAAGTAACATTGACATGGAAGCACGTAAAAGCACAAAGAGTGATTTCGTTTTCGCTCCTCCTCAAGTTGGCTCTGAGAGCACTAAACTAGCATAACTCCCAACTTGTGGATGCCTTGACCAATTAATCAACCAACGTTGGTACGGCGTTGGGACCAATGTGTGGAGCCGCGGTTAGCTGTACTTCTCGTACATTCGCCCTCGTAATTGCTTCGTCACCCCAAGGTTAAATGTCACTTGCACGTCTTGAAACGTCAAGGTCTATTTTTGCTGTATGACCATGTGACAGATAGATAGTTTCGACCTAAGTACATTCTTAATGTACTGGGAGTTTTTGCCATACTTGGTAAAAGCTTATACGAGGTTTACTTTGCGTAGCAGTCTAGAGTTTGTCGAATCTTCAACGATTCATTTTGCGCTTAAAATACGAATTAATTTGTCATTTTTAGGGTTCCGCACCTCAAAAGGAAAAAACGGAACCCTTATAGGATCACTCGTGTGTCTATCTGTCTGTCACAGCCAATTTGCTCCGAATTTAATGACCAATAATTTCTGTGACTCAAACACGAACGTGTAATGTAAATAAATGAATTTTGAATATGGGGGAATTTGAATTCACTTTTGGGGGAAAAAAAAAAGTTTTGCAAACTGTACCGTGTGAAATATCAAATAAAAGGGCTTATTATGAGAATAAATAATAAAAGGATTTTAAATATATATATGTTTTATAATTTTAAAATAAACAGTTTTAAAGTTATTAGAGAAAATAGATGAAAATTTACCATTCATCTCCGAAACTGCTAAGCCTAAAAGTTTGAAAAAAAAATACCGAGTAATAGTTCTATACTTATAGATTACAGCGAAATTGATAAAAAGTTTATGGTCTTAAAATAACATGGTAAATCACTCAATATTGCACGTAAAAACTTACATTTGCAGTTGGAATGTATGGGGGACCATGTTTTTCAACTACAATGTTTGTTATTGGGATGAATTCATCCCAACTACGGAACCCTTCATAGTGCGTAGTCCGACACGCACTTGGCCGCTTTTTCTTATAAAGTGCCTGGCATTGAAGTGCCTAGGACGCTCGCTCGCGCATAAAATTCAACATGATTTGTGAACAGAGTTACGACTGAGGTGTATTCTTTGCCGTAGAAAGAAAGCTGTGAATAAGATAAATGCTTTTCATCATTATATAAATTATCATTAAAAAAGAACCTATAATTACGTAATTATGTATGAAAATTATTTAACTTATATTCAATATAAAACTATTACCTTCCAAAGCTTGCTGAAAAAAAAGTAAGTACTTAATATTGCAAGATACTAATTACTACTGTGCTGACTATGGTTTAGCCAGTAGGTATAAAGAAATGATAAAAAAACAAAAAACAGTAACATGATGTGACTAACAATCACGTCGATTGTACAGTAGGCCGCGCGTCAGTAGTAACACTGCGCTGATTCAAGAGAGTAACAGGCCAGCTTAAACTGGTTTTATTACCATTGACGTGCGGCCTACTGTACTATAGATACTCTTTTGAATATAGCACAACCCTTTCAGTCGTGAGTGTACATAGGTACACTGATAAAGAAAAGAACTTCCCATCTATTCATTTTCATATACATCAGTGGCGCAGCTACAATTGAACTCAGACAAAAAACTGTAGGTTTCTAATCTTATGATGTATTAAACTATTATTAAATATAATTATTTAATGTCACGTGATACACAGTTACACACACAGGTGTACCATATTATTTGGCAATAGATGACATTAAAAGAGTGGTTGCTCCAAAGGAAAGCCGATAGGAATCGGGTTGTATGAAGGCTACGCCACTGATATACATGTATGCCTGTACACTTATATACCTTTGACCCAGTAGCGTTATCCATTGCCACACCTTTGCTTCGCCGCCGCGCTAATCGAATGCCAGTCATCTTCAATGCTCGGTTCTCCATTCATGCTCGACCGGCATCCGTCTTACATCTGACACATGTTTAAGTTACCATTATGTGGGTAGTTCGAAGGGTTAAAATCAAGTATTTCAATTGTATGGGTGCTGTGAGATTAATGGGACACGATATTTTATATATCAAAGATTTTTGTGAATTGAATAGGCGGACGATATCGGCCAGGTTTGAGTTTTCTTCTCTAGAAAAAGAGTGCCCTTTTTATTTATGTAGCTACTAGCGTTTGCTCGCGACTTCGTCCGCGTGACATTTCTTGCCCCCCTCCCCCCTCCCCCCACCGCGTCACATTACACAGCCCGTCGCGCTATTACTTCGTTTTCGCTTAGCGATCTTTCTGTCTTTTTTTCATTTTGCTCGGCTCCTAAAGGTCATAGCGTGATGTTAAATAGCCAAATTATCTCAAGAATTGAGCTACCAAATGCAAAAGGATTTTTTCTATTCCGACCGGTAGTTCCAGAGATTACCCCCCACATACAAACTTACAAACAAATAAATTTTACCTCTTTATAATATTAGTACTTATAGATATTAATTTTATATGCTTTTACAGCAACATTACTCTCGAAATGTAGATGAATTACGAGTTTCGATATGATGTTAAGTGTCTCTTGGAAATAAAAAAAAACATCAAAGAGTTTTATGTCACTGTAAGAGTCCAGACAACTTCGTTCAATACGATCGACAGTTTGTCCAAAAATAAAACGAGAAAAAATTATATATGTAAGTATAATGTATAAGAATAATTTTTTATATGTCTGTGACATATCTCGGGACCCTAGGGTCCCGGACCTTTGGAAGGCGTACGAGGGGCCGCAGCCAACTCGCAGAGGTCGGCATGAACCGACGATTATCCCTGTATGCACTATGCAAGTGTACCTAAAACTACCCCCGGTTGGTGCAGGACTATTGCAGGATATGGAAACAAAGATTTTAGACTATGGGTTTGGGTGGCTAGAGTGGACCGGTTGCTTAGAATTATGGAAGAACTATGGCTCCTGCCTGACCAATGTTTTGTATAATTATGTACACACGGATAAAATGGTAGAGAAAAAACTGTCGCTAAATAGTGAGGTAGCGATGAGGGAGCAACATATCCTGAGGAGCTTGAGGAGTGGAGGAGTCTTTCACGGCTATCATGACAATCCCGGAAGTACGGTAAAGATACCTACCACCATCATACTGGACTACTTTCTTCCTCCGAGCACGTTTGCTCTTGCGAATCTCTACTCAAGCTGGCCAATAAAGGCAAGAAAGAGGTGGGAGCTCCGTTCCTCGTCAGTGTTCACGCGTGCCGGTCAAAGGAGGTGAGGAACAAGACTTCTCCCGGGAGACAGGGTCCGTGGGGTCGCTACTGCCCAACAGTTCGCCACATGCTACCCTGCGGATTTATCATTATTATTATTACATTTATTTTGTCTAAAGGCAGACGCTCATGGATTCGGTCCTTTGCAATCGGCCAAACGAGACGCTTACATAGGTACCAGTCTGGCACATTTCATTGCTAAAATTATGAAAAGCTGTCGATGAACTATCTTGAATCATATTTCAGTCAGAAATATGTATTTTTCTTTATAAGTCTCCTAACATTATCTAGCACTTTATTTGCAGAGAGGTCCAATATTATTGTAATGGGCCGGACTGGCAGTATCAATAAGAACTCTTTTGTTATCTATACTTATAGTATAATAAAGCTAAGGAGTGTTTGTGTGAACGCGCTAATCTCTGGAAATACCAGACGGATTTGAAAAATTATTTCTGCATTTGATAGCCCAATACTTGAGGAAGGTTATAGGCTTCTTTTTTAGCATTTCACATCACGCTACGACCCTTAAGATCCGAGCAAAAAGAACGCTAAGCGAAAACACAGTAACAGAGCAGGCGGGCGATGCGATGCGATGCGGTGAGTCGATCATAAGAAATTGTCAGCTAAATAAATGTCTCTTCAATGCACATCAAATAAAGGAAAAACAAATGAATGGTATCAGGTGGTAAAGTCAAGGAAATTAATTGTTAAGCTTTTTTTAATCGACTATCAACTTAATTGTCCGTATATTCAAATCACAAATAATGTCATTCTTTGACAATTGTATGAAATGGCAATAACACGGCTAATTGACTTACGGCGTTATTATGCTTAACAATTAATTTCCCTGACATCGGACTGACGGGTAACTAATAAAATAAGAAAACTGCGGTAAGTTAAGTAGCAGGAAATGTGTTCAAAAGATTTTGTGGAAATGAAAATTAGTTTTCTCTGATTCTCGGATTTGAATGAGCTAACAGAAAAGTAGGAAAATCTGGACTGAACTTGAACACAAATGCAGAAACACCACCACCTTTTAAATTTCTATTGAGCTATAAAGCCAAGCGCTCATTACAGCCGCAACGCAACCGTCCACAGCGCAACACATTTTCATACAAAAAAGTGCGGTGTTCGTAGAAAATTTATTATTCAATTCAATTAAATTTATTCATAAGCAATTCCTGTTTCAACAACTCGTTGTGTTTAAAATCTTTCTGTATAATAAAAAAAAAAACATTCATAACAGAGGTAACACACGAAAAATTAACACCTTAACGACGAGTACTTCGACGCCTAAGTATCCTTTTATTTTTGTATTTCTTTGTTAATAATATCTTTATTTTGCATAAAATATGGTACACAAAAGGTCTTAAATATAAAACTAAGTAGTCCCACATACTGTGCTTACTATTTCAGTATGCAAAAAATACCTTAAAATAAAATTGTATACAAAAACACTTCAATTGTTTCTATTGTTCCGCCTCTCTCTTAAAAAAAGGACGGTATCAAGATCCTGGAAGCTTGCAAATGTGCAACCAGTGCCCAAAAAGGGCGACCGTGCAGACCCTGCCCATTACCGTCCGATCGCCTTTACCTCCATTCTGTGCAAGGTTATGGAAAGGGTACTGAACAGTAAGTTGCTGACCTACCTTGAAAACAATGATCTCCTCAGTGACCGGACAGATTTGACCTTAAGTCTTGTCTCCCAATGGGGTGATGATAATCTGGTCTCTTTTAACGCCACCAAAACACAGGCGTGTCTTTTTTCCGCTAAAAGGAGTCGTTTCGATCAAAGTCCTACTTTTCGGGGTGCATCTGTTCCTGTAACTGATCGGCTCGAGCTCCTAGGCATGGAGTTGACATCATGTCTCAACTTCGGAGCCACCATCGAGTATAAAGCCCAAACTGCGGCCAAGAAACTGGGCATCCTAAATAGGGTGAAGCGATACTTTACGCCTGGGCAGCTTTTAACTCTTTACAAAGCGCAAGTCTGATCCTGCATGGAGTATTGCAGCCACCTTTGGGATGGCTCAGCTAAATACCAACTTGCCGCGCTTGATTCGGTGGAACGCAGAGCTAAGAGGCTCATTGGCGACGTAAGACTGGTGGATGCCAAGCTTCACAGCTTGGCTCATCGCTGCAGGTTGCCTGCTTGTCGGTATTCTACAGATTGTACTTCAATGAGTGTACTCAAGAACTCCACGACCTCATTCCGCCTGCCCCCTTCTACCATCGGACATCTAGACGCACTGCAGGTTACCATCCCTACCTAGTTGCTATTCCACCAATTCGCACTAAGCGTTTCCAAATGTCTTTTGTGATGCGCACAGCAAAGGAGTGGAACTCTCTGCCTGCGTCTGTGTTTCCGAACGTATGCAACCCCGATCTCTTAAAAGTGAGAGTGAACAGGCTTCTTCTGGGTAAGCTCGCTCGATCGACGACTGTGTCTCAGTCATCTCTGACCTAGACTAGAGTCAAGAGCAAATCTATATTAAATTTAAAAAAAAAAAGTTGAGATCATGTGGTAAAACAAAAAAAAATCTCAAAAATTTAAATCAAATTCTGTTTGTGTTGTTGGTTATTTAATTTAGTACGTACTGAAAATAGTTAGTTGTATAATGATTAATTGTGTATACGCATTTTTATGTTACTAAATGTACAGACGCCAGCACATCAAGCTACCCGAAACTGTCAAATTTTCCCAATCTACCTTGAACCTAATGCTTTATCGATAAAGTTGAAAATCTATTAAAGAAATTTGACAGATTGTAGTAGCTTGATGTGCTACCGTCTATACATAAATACATACATCATAACTCACATAATCCTAAAATTAACATTATGGTAAAAATAATTGGAAGTAATGAAGGAAGATTATATTATTATATATACTTCAACGCAACGCAATGCGTTGCGTTGAAGTGCGCGTGCGCCCTAATTTGCGTGAGCCTTATTCGCTTTAATAATAAATTAAACAAATAAAATAACCCATTTTATTCCACGATTCTTTTAATAAGTGAATTTATTACCGTTTAAAGCGATACTCAATGAAAATCTTAATTGAATTAATTAATTGGACTCCCGCAGCACTCCACGAAGATTTAATGGTTTTGCTTTAAGAATTTAAAGTTATTTTCTTTTACTTCCTTCGAATGAAAACCTTTTTTAGTTTAAATTTAAATTCTTTTAGACACAATCCTCTTTCTGTATTGGAGATGAATGAAACATCTACATTTAGTATACACTATCAATATTAACATCATCGTGTCCTTATATCAATGGATTGTGAATCGGCATCGCATATCTTTTTACACGACTTCGCGACAGCAAAGACAGGGATATGTTTTTTCCATACAATAATAATATTTATCACCCTTTATCTCAGCATTCACATCTAAGTTATGAGTTGAAAACACGTCTCATTTTTTTATTTTCAATAATATATGATCCCATCAAACATCTCTTAGAATTATTCACTCAATGCTCAATATAAAAAAAAATAAGAAAAGTTCATGTTACGAAAGCTTTTAAGAATGTTAATGAAAGCCTGTCAGAGTTGCATCCAGTTGAACTGCCAGTATCGTGCATGACACCGCGCGCTACGGTCGTAGCCGCGTAGTCGCGTAGCAGCGTAGCGCTACGATCGCGTAGACATCAACTTTGAAGTTATTTTTTCAAGGTGGAGTTTAGTGTAAAGTTTGTTTTTAAGTGTATGATTAATTATAATTGATTTAAGTAATCGTATAAATAAAATCATTACTGGAAAGTTAACTTAGATAACTATAAGTTAAGTGTGACATTAAAAAAAAATTAAGAAACAATCAAATTAAGAACTTCTTCTTGTTAGTGTGTCGATGGTAATCTAAATGGACTCGGCCCAGAATTCGGCTACGTGTTTGGCACCATCATTAGCGTCCACTAACTAACTTAAAATACTTGAATCAATTAAAACATCAAAACTTCAATAAACAGTGACAAATAAAAAAAAATCACTTCTAAAAAAATACTAGCACAATAATTCCATTTTTAAATATTCAAAAATATAATAAAAAACCAAGATGGCAGAATTCTTTCGCGCCAACGAGACGTCCAGCCAGTTCTTCCAGCGCTGCACCAACCTGTCCTACTTTGACTGCTCGGAAGAAGAGATGCTGTGGCTGATGATGGGCCCCCGGACCCTGCCTCTGCAGAAGATAGTGCCTATCTCCGTGCTCCTGCTGGTGATCTTCCTGACCGGCGTGGTGGGCAATGTGGCTGTTTGCGTGGTCATAGTGAAGCATCCTGCCATGCATACCGCCACGAATTACTATTTGTTTAGTTTGGCGCTGAGCGATCTGCTGTTGCTGCTTTTTGGTGAGTGAAAATTAGTTAATAGTATCTATAGAATCAGAATTTTTTTGTAAGAATTTAGTTTTACATGATGTTAATAACTTTATAAGGCCTGTACATTCTACCACAACATTTGGAGTGCAAATATTATTCAAATGTCATTCTTAATTAAGTACAATCCATTTTAAGATTATATTTGTATACGCGACAACAATGAGTACAATACCAATTAATATTATTCTTACAATTAATGTCAGAATTAATTTCAAGTCATCTTGGATTTTTTACAATATTTCTTTTTAAATGGCCACCCCATTTAAAAAAAAAAAGTAAAGTATACAGGTTATTTGGACGGCGATCTACAACTAGTTAACTCAAATAAGCACATTTCAAGACTAGCTCTTTTCGAAATAAATATCATTTTTATTTGCATTTGCTGTAACTTGTTCATCGTGATATCATTATCACAGTCATTAAGTAAGTCTCAGTACGAAAATCAATACAATAGTGGTATTTAACAAAAATATTTAATATTTTATTTCACTACCATCAACTTTAATCTTTGTATACCGTAAAGGTGACTTTTCAATTTCCGAGGTTTTATCGATGATCACAGTTGTGAGAAAACAAAAGTTAGATGAACTATAAACTAGCACCTTTATTGTTCAACAAAACTATTAATTTGAAACTAAAATACTTACTTGTTAATGTTCGTAGAGATTTATCACATCGCCATTTATTTTATTTGGACAACTAGCTGTGCGCCGCGACTTCGTTCGCGTGGAAGTCGTAAGATACACAATATACTAAAATAACAGCCACATTTTAATAAAACTCCCTCGTCTCGCGACCCGCCCGAGTTGCATCGCCCGCCCGCGCTCTTTGTTCACAAATTCATGGGTTTTAAGTTTTTTGCGCGGAACCCTAATTCTTTTTCTAAAATAAAAATAGCCTAAGTTACTCCTTATAACATCAGCTATGCAGATGTACGGTACTTTCACTAGCAGTAGTGAAAGTCCTGTTAAATCGGTCCAGCCGTTTCGGAGATTAGCCGGAACAAACAGACAAACACACAGACAAAAATTTTAAAAATGGTTTTTTGTTATAAATGTACCGTTTATAGTACATTCATATGCATCAAGTAAAAAACTGTTATTTTGACACTACAAATAGACACTTACATTTTATTTCTTAGTATACATAAAGAATTCAAATAAAAATACCATAGTAGCCTCTAAAAGATGTACAAGTAAAAGTGTCGACAAGAATTAATTTGGTTGTCTACAATTTGTGTTCCATAACACTGTTTTAATGTGTAGCTACAAATTAAGTACCCAATGTATAATATTTCACATTGATACAATATTATTATCTAACAAGGATTGTAGACAATCACCTAAAAGAATTCTAGTCGATGTATACATCTCTTTTAGTTTGACTGTACTTATCACAGGTACACAAGACATCTTCCATTATAGAAGAGAATCTTTATTAAAAATACTTGTTACGTCCCAAACTCCTGAGCTCCTTGATACGAAGTAAGTCAAAGTTTCAAATTCCATTCTACTCGTAAACACTCGCTCTTCTAAATATTTTGTACGTTATCAAAACAATAAGAATACGTATTTGAAATACTTCCCTATCATCTCACAGAGCCACATATTTATTTGAAAGCAAAATATTACTATCATCACTCAAAACCATCGCAAGAGAAATTCTTTTATCGCTTATGTTCAATAGTAGAACAAAATTGATGATATCGGGTTTCATATTGGTTTCAAGAGACAATGGCGAGTGACGTATCGTATCATATTATGTACCCATACACTCCATTAATAAAACAGAAATAGGGAAACGCTAGCTAAAAAAACCTGGCTAAAGTTAGGCCTTCTTAAGACTGGCCGCAACACAGCAACCGCAAATTACCGTCGAATGATGTCACTGAAACGTTATTTATCAAAGTATGATAAGTTGGTGTGATTTCCTAGAGAGCGTTTTTGATACCGTAAAGTCAAACTCTGGTGCCATCATTTTCATGACGGCCGTCACCACGGCCGTCATGTGGCGGCCACCGCTGTTTCAGGAACCCGTAGCTAAGGTGCGAACCGCCCTCGCGGGCTCAGGGTTCCGTAAAACCAAAACCATTGAAGATTACAAAGTTTTTGTACGTCTTGATATGATAGAGGCTACGCTATAGTGTGTATTTTATTTATTTACATAACACATAAACATCACGCCTTATTTCCCCGAAGGGTTAGGCAGAGATGTACCTATAGTAAGTACACCCACATTTCACCAGGTATGTTTAAAGCCCATGTAATAGGGGGCGAGCCTATTGCCATCTACCGGGCACAAATCCAGACTCCGGGCTGCTACTGAGAAATTCCAGATAGAAAAACCCAATAACACTTTGACCGACCTGGGAATCGAACCCAGGACCTCATGCTCAGCAGTAGCGCTTGCGACCACTAGACCAACAAGGCAGTTATTTATTTACTTTAATCAAAATGTTAAAACATTCCCCTGCCCTCATTCCAATTTATTCTTTCATACTTGAAATGGTTAAAACCTATTTCGATAATTAAAAATACACCATGTATTGATTTCGTCGTACGATGCCAACTTTTGCATTGCGTTCTGTGAAAATTTCAACTGAAAAACCTGCTGAATTTATTACGGTAAAACAGATACAATATATAGGTATACTATTGCAGGTATTGCAATAGGGTTCCGTTTAGATCCTTTGGTCACGGAACCCAGGCAAAAATATACATAGATAGACGTACATTTACATTATTTCACATCTAAATTATTCTAGCCTATCGGAATGTACTAAAATAAATAAGTTTAGTTTACAGACCATAAATAATGTGTTTAATTTAAAAGAACAAGAGATTTGGGGCGATATCGCCTCTTGAAATTGATTAAATTCGACAACGACCGCACGTGCAGGTTGACACCTGAAGAATTATTATCACTTTTAATTTCATAAAAAAATACGCTGTCGGGTTTGCGGTCGTGAATAAATACAATAGATTTGTATAATATGATGTCTCGAAATATACTATTATTTTGCTGACAAAAAAAGACCCTTCCACTATTTCGACATTTGTATACGGTAAACCAGGTTACTTCTAAGTACCTAAGCTTATAAGCCCATTATTTTTTAGGGTTTCATAATCAACAAGGAACCCTTATAGTTTCGACATGTCCGTCCGTCTGTCAGAGACTCTTAGTACTAGAAAGATATAATTTGACATGAATATACATATTACTTACGCCGACAAAGTAGTGAAGTAAAATCATGAAAAAAAAATTTTAGGGTACCTTCTGTACACGTAAAGTGGGGATATTTTTTTTTCTTGTCTACCCCATGGTGTGTGGCATTGTTGGATAGGTCTTTCAAAAATATTGCGGGTTTGTGGAAACAATTTTTCGGATTCAGAGATCCGTTTCTGAAATATTAAGCTTTAAACTGCTTGTTAGAGTTAAGTGTCCCCCCCCCCCGCCCCCCCGCCAGCTAAGCGGTTAGTTTTGGATATGTGAAAAAATTCACGGTAGTAGTATATACAACGAAGAAACTATCACAATGAAGTAGGCGTTACAAGTTAACGAGTACTAGTCGACCAACTTACATTTGCAGTTGGAATGTATGAGAGAACATGTTTTTCAACTACAATGTTAAGTTTGGTCTTGACTCATCTCAACTACGGAACCCTTCATTGTGTGTGTATAAGCTCATTCGTTTTGTACAAAGTAAAAATGAAGTATGACATACATAACATCACGCCTGTAATCCCCGAAGGGTTAGGCAGAGGTGTACCTATAGCACACCCACATTCCGCCAGTTATGTTTAAGTCCCATGTGCGATTCTGTTGCCATCAACCGGGAACAATCCAGACTCCGGGCTGAAAAAATCAAAATCAACTATAAATTTCGGACTATTGTCATTATCTGCTAGAGGCAATAAATCCAGCTATCATAAGGTTCATTTAGTTGGTTGTTAAACAACATCTAGTATAGTTAGAACATGTATACTACTAGTCAAAATGAGGGTAGGTAGGTACTGTAGGTCGGCCTGTTGACAGAGTGGTAATTACCTACTTACAAAAAATGTGGGTAGGCCTTTAGTGGGGGACGCAACTTGTGTCGACACTCTTGCGCCATCCCATCTTCCCGGCTCGGCGTGCTGTGCTGGCGCTGCTGCTGCGGCTGCGGAAAACCTCAAGCGGCGAAAGTATAATAACCTTATCGGTAATTATATTTTCGAGCCGTTTGAGGTTGAAACCCTCGGGTCGCGGGGTCCGAGCGCTCATGGTTTGTTTAACGAAATCTCCAAACGGCTAGTTGACACTTCCCGTGACCCAAGGGCCGGCTTCTACCTTGGCCAGAGGCTAAGCATTGCCATACAACGTGGCAATGCCGCCAGTCTCTTGGGTACATTACCAGTCGACAGCGATGCGGAGGAATGTTCGACGCCATATTTTAGTTTGTGAATAATTTTAGTTAAGTTAGGATATAATTTTGTTATTTTATTAATTAATTAGGTATAAGTTGTTATGTGAAATATGTTTTATTGGCGAACTAATAAAAACCAAAAAATGTTACATCTAATGTTCGAAAATATATTTTTTTTGCAATTTTATTATTACTGTTGTAGGGTCAACATGAACAAGTATCTAATCGCTGGCATTGGCTGAGTCGATTCCTTTGACAATGTTGGTACTTAAGGCACAGAAGTTTAAGAATGAAATTCTTTAGAAGACCCGTTTGGCTTTCTAGGGTAAAAACATAATTATGATCTCTCGCTCGCCAGCCTAATGAGCCACTGAGCATTGTATTATATGTATCTAGCAATCCACTCCTGCTTCGCACGATTTTATGACATGACTAAAAGCCGACATTTCTTTAGTGTATGTTTGTTTATTTATTTACACATAAACATTCCGGAACAAATTCGCTAAATAATGGTAAAAACCGCATCAAAATCCGTTGCAAAGTTTAAAAGAACAACGCGGCCGCACAGGACAGACACGAAAATGGACTTTATTTCATTGTAGTATTACGTTTAGGTTTATTAGATTCTTCTGCGCGTTGCAAAGACAACACGTAATTTTATTGCTCCGTTAATTTTTATCATATTATTGTGAAAAAGTCAGTGTTTACATAAGTGAGTTATACCACTGTGAAGCTGCTAAATAGGACTATCCATTACTGGTTACAGCAGCTCAAAACTCGACGAAGTTCGTGAGTAATTATCAAATAAGTCTTAAAAAGTTTGCAAAAGTACATTAGATCCCTGACCTACGACAACCCGCGGCCGGCTCGCTGCTACGCACACAGACGCACCGCGCGCACGTGCGGGACGCAGGTGCAGGCACAGGTGCGCCACTTCACCGTTTGCGAATTATTATTGCATGTTTTAATACGCTACCTACGCATACATATAAACATCAAGCTTGCTACAGGATTGCGGTGAACAGTATTGTTAACTAATTGCTTAGTACATCATTACTAACATGGCGCCGAATGGTCATAGCTGCTCAAGTTGCCTGAAAATCTTACCAAATAAGGGCTTTTTAAAATGCTGCAAATGTAAATCGAAGTACCATCTGCTATGTACAAATGTCACGGAAAAAAAATTCCAAACAATGACGCCTACCAGCAACTAGAGGAGCTCGTGGCTAAGTAATAACAGCCGCACGGGTCGATCCATCAGGTTAAGCTACGCTTGCCGGGGTTGGTCCGTGGATGGGTGACCATCTTTACATACCGAGACTCCTCCGTGCCTCGGAAAGCACGTTAAGCCGTTGGTCCCGGCTGTCATTCGTGGATCTTTGACAGTCGTTACGGGTCGTCAGAAGCCCGAAAGTCTGACAACCAGTCTTACCAAGGGGTATCGTATTACCCAGTAACTGGGTTGTGGAGGTCAGATAGGCAGTCGCTCCATGTAAAATACTGGTATTCAGCTGCATCCGGTTAGACTGGAAGCCGACCCCAATATAGTTGGGAAAAGGCTAGGCAGATGATGATGAGATGATGACGCCTACCAGCAACTCTTCCTGGACTTGCAAAGACTGTCGCTGCAAACCGACCAAAGTTAATACCTCGACCCCATTGCTTAATACGACTAGCTCAACTGCCGACTTCATGGATACCAGCGTTTTCGAAGGTTCCTCCGACGACGGAGACTGCAATGTAACAATGAGGCAAAAGACCAACACCCGGAATGTGTCTACGGATAGCTTGGTACAAAGTCTCGAATTAGAGGATAAACTACGGGCCATTATCAAACAGGAATTAAATTGCTTCCTTGAAACCAAAATTAAAACATTAGTGACAGACCAGCTTAAACAAATGTCGGAACAAATGTCAGACTTCAAAGTTTCAATGAATTTTTATAACGCACAATTTGAAACTCTTAAATCTTGTCTGGAGGAAAAAGATTCTATAATAAAAAAATTACAAGCTGAGAATGAACGTCTAATAACAACATCTACAGATCACGCAATGAGACTATCACTGGTTGAGCAAAGTGTTCGCGTAAACAACGTTGAAATCAACGGGATCCCGGAATACAAGGCGGAAAACGTCATTACCACCGTAATACAACTAGCAAAAACTGTAGGAGAACAACTTGAAGATGGTGACATCCTTCATGCTACAAGAGTTGCCAAATTAAATCCTGAGAGCAATAGACCCCGTCCTATGGTTGTTAAACTACGAACACCTCGTCTTCGTGACAGCTTGATAGCAGCAGTAGTGAAGTTTAACAAAAAAAAACAACATCAAGACAAGCCTAACTCAAAACACCTGGGAATAGGTGGAGATCAGACGCCGGTGTACGTTTCGGAGCATTTATGTCCAGCTAACAAGCAGCTACACGCGGCCACAAGGAAGTTGGCCAAGGAGCTGTGCTATAAGTTTGTGTGGGTTCGAAATGGACGAGTGTTTGTTCGCAAAGATGTGCCTCACGCCGCTATTCTTATTCGCAACCTGGAAAGCTTATCATTACTAAAAAACAATGAATAACTCAACAGCATACCATTTACCCCCTAACTCAGACAATACTTCTAGTTACAATTATATTCACAATGTTCGATATTTACTACCAAAATGTAAGGGGTTTAAGAACAAAAACAAATGAAATGTACCAAAACACTTTACTGAATGATTATAAAATAATAGCTTTTACTGAGACTTGGCTGAATTCAAACATCCTGAACAGTGAATTGTTCGATTCTAGGTACACTATTTACCGTCGCGATAGAATATGCCACAATAATACTAAAAAAGATGGCGGTGGTGTTCTTTTAGTTGTTTCACGAGATGTTCCATCAGCCAGAGTCTACAGCTGGGAGAGTAATAACGAGGACCTTTGGGTGACTGTCAAACTAAAATTTAATAACATTGTAAAAAATATTGCTATTTGTGTCTCGTATTTGCCGCCTCCAATAAAAACAGAGTCATTGTCAATTTTTTTGAATAATGTCAGTAATGTTATTAACAATGTTGAAGATGTTCTTATCCTCGGAGATTTTAATCTCGGATTTATTAAATGGTCATCTTTTGATGAACAAACTCATTCTATTCCTAATAACTCTAACAACATTTTAGGGGATATGTTTGTTGACTTCTTAGCAATTAACAGTCTTTTTCAATTTAACCACGTTCGTAACATAGATGACAGAACACTGGACTTAGTTATAAGCAATATGCGAAATCTTTATGCTTCCCATACCTCTGACCTTCTTACTAGACTTGATTCTAAACACCCTGCGCTGCTTATCACAATGTCACACGAAAATACAAAATGCTTACGTCCAAAGAATAACACTCGCCCAAATTTCCACAAATGTGATTATGCAAAAATTATGTCAGACCTACAAACTATTGACTGGCATGTGGAATTTTCCCACTCTGACGATATTAATGTTTTAGTATCTATATTCTATGCAAAATTAAAAGAATTGATCGCCAAGCATATACCGAAACACAGTTGCAAAAATTCAAAATATCCTTCCTGGTTTAGTAAAGCTCTCATAAAATTACTATCTGAAAAAGAGAAGTATCGTAGAAAATTTCGTAAGTACAATAATCCTCGAGACAAGTTGAGCTACGATTTACTTAGAAGCCGTTGTCATACAATGATCAACCATAATTACAATGATTACAAACATCGTATCGAGACTGAAATATCAAAAGATCCTAAATCATTCTGGCGTTACATTAAAAACAAACGAAATTGTAAATCAGCGATTCCAGCCAGAATGCACATGGGTGACGTAATAGCCAACAATGGAACCGACATTGCAAATCTTTTTGCTTCACATTTTTCTTCAATTTTTACCCTATCAAATGGCAGTGCCTCAACAGAGGTCCAAGAATCATTTGGAGCGCTAAGTACTATAAAATTTACATCACAAGAAGTTCTCGCGAAAATTAAAAAACTAGATACCACCAAGGGTGCCGGTCCCGATTCTATTCCACCAGTTTTTGTGAAATCATGTGGGAGAGCGCTTTCAGAGCCACTGTGTCTCTTATATAATCGGTCCTTAGAGTCAGGAGTATTTCCCGACGAATGGAAAAAGGCCCGTATCGTGCCTGTGCACAAAAAAGGCGACTTCAGTGACATAAAAAACTACAGGCCAATTTCCATCTTATCTTGTTTCTCCAAGCTCTTCGAATGTCTCGTCTGTCCCATCATTACCAATTACTTGGATACTAAACTTTCTGACTGCCAACACGGATTCCGAGCTGGACGATCCACAGAGACCAATCTAGTCAGATATTTATCTGATATATCTGAAACCCTCGATGGCAGACACGAAGTAGATGCAATATACATGGACTTCAGCAGCGCATTCGACAAGGTGAGCCATCCGCTCATGGTTGCAAAACTTGAGCTTAGTGGTGTCCACGGATCGCTGTTGAGATGGCTTGCATCCTATCTTATAAATCGCTCTCAGTTTGTTGCAGTCAATGGCTATGTCTCTTACGAATTTCACGTACGGTCTGGAGTCCCACAAGGCTCCCATCTTGGCCCAGTATTATTTTTGCTCTTTATAAATGACATCACAAGTCAAATTAAGCATTGCGAAGCTTTGTTGTTCGCTGATGACTTAAAGATTTATAGAAAAGTCACGGAGCCTGCAGATAGTACGCTTGTTCAAAGTGACTTAATAAACATTGAAAACTGGTGCATAGCTAACAATATGACGTTAAACGCACAAAAATGCTTCTTTATTCGTTTCTCGAAAAAAAAGTCATCCTTTCATACTACCTACACATTGTGCAACACCACGTTGTCAAAGGTACGTGAAATACGAGACCTAGGGGTACTGGTCGACGATGAACTAAGCTTTAAGCCACACATCAACGACATTGTTAAGAAGTCTGCACAGATGCTTGGTTTTGTAAAACGGAACACTAGGGGCTTCCAACTGCCAAAAACCAGAATAGTCTTGTTTAATACCCTGGTGCGAAGTCGGTTGGAATACGCTAGTGTTGCCTGGAACCCGTTCTATGCAGTTCATTCACAAAGAGTTGAGAGAATACAAAGAGCATTCACTAAACATCTAGCCTTCATATCTAGAAATATTAGCCACCGCTGTCCGTATGAGCAGCGCCTACACTTCTTCAAAATAAAGACGCTGCGAGACCGTCGCCACTCGCGTGATCTAATTTTTCTGTACAAAGTTGCAAACGGGTTTATAAAATGTAGTGATCTAGTCGAACGTATCCAATATTCAGTCCCTTCAAAACCTCCCAGATATCCCATCACTAGATTGTTTCATATCCCTTTCCGCAAATCCAACCTTGGTCTCAACGCTCCCTTGCTACGAATTTGTAGAAATTACAACAGTCTTTGTAAATCACCAGAAACCGAATTACACGGTGTATCACTAAACAAGTTTAGAAGATCAGTCTCTGAGGTACGGGAGTGCATAGATTCACCAATAAATAAATAAATATATTTATATATTTTTGTAAATACAATTTCAATGTTAGTAACACTACAAATCCATGTTTATAAACCTTCGTTATCATTCACACTCAAATGCTAACATTGATAACACAGTTATTGTCATAATTATCATTGTATTAAGTTTATTGCAAATAACTATCTACTTTATTTTGTATTCTAATTTGATTTTTTTTTTCCTGTATTTTCATATTATGTTTTCTTATACAATTACGTCGTTGTCTTTATTGTGAATGCTGCGTATACCTGTAATAGGCATACATACCAGCACTTTTACTTTGTCTTGTTTTATTATTAATTCATTGTATGTATTGCTGTTGGTGTACCAAATAAATAAATAAAAATAAAAATATTGCCAAATTACACAGATCTCTAAATTCATGCAAATGGTCAGTTAGTAATTAACAGTTTCCAATTTGGAATTTTAATGAAAAAGTCTTGTTTTATGTCTATGTTGTTATTTTTAATGGTCATTATTGGAGTCGAGAGTGTGCCTGTAAAGAAATTTGTTTTTGAAAAAAAAAAAGAATAATGCGATGTTTTTATGAAAGTTTTATTAAAACTTTTTCTAATGGACATGATAAATAACTATAACGACTTTGTTGCTGGCAGGTAATCGAACTTAATTACTTTGCGAATTGCACTTGTGTACACTTTTTTGTTAGATAGCTGTACTTACTGTTCATAACGATCACCGGCCTGTATTAGATGGCTGTTTCTAGACGCCAACGTTGGAATTAACAGCTAATATATATATACATAATATAGGTATATATTATAGTAAATATGTATGTATGTGTATTATAAGTTTATGACTTATTTATGTACAAATTGTTCCATTTCTAACAGAGCACCTGCCATCTAATCTCTTCACCACCCTTGGTTGACTGGTAGAGAATGCCTAAGGCATTAAGTCCGCCTTTGTACTTTTTTAAGTGTGAAAAGTTTAAATAAATAAATAAATCCCTCTATTTCATTTAAACTACCTCCTTAGTCTAGTGGTCGCAAGCGCTACTGCTGAGCATGAGGACCTAGGTTCGATTCCCAAGTCGGGCAAAGTGTTATTGAGTTTTTCCATCTGGAATTTGTCAGTAGCTGCCCTGAGTCAGGATTTATGCTCAGTAGATGGCAATAGGCTCGCCCCCTATTATTACATGGGACTTAAACATAACTGGCGAAATGTAGGTGTACTATAGGTACACCTCTGCCCCTTCGAGCAATGCATTCATTTAAATTGCGACTTTAATAGGCCACATCTCATATTTAAAAACTTTTGAAACCTAGCTATCGCACTCTCTCCTCACCGACAATCAATGTTAAAAACTTATCAAATATGTATTCGAGGTATTTAAAAAATATGGGAATTGCTCCTCTGACATGTAACACACATCTTTACTCTGTTTTTCTTTTTCAAGATTACTAATTTCAGTTTGTTTATTACTGGCTTTCCAGACAACCTCTCAAACTTAGTTAAGGGTAGTACTGTAGGTACACAGGCTTAACTTCATTACTAAAGTTAAGGGTCACCTGATTGGAGTAGGTTGAACTTATCGTTCGCTCTAGCGTAAGACAGTGCGCGCACTACAGTCAAAATAGACACAACATGTCCTACCAAGGAAGTAGTTTGTCTTTATATCAAGCCAATATAATTATCATCTAGTCGTCGTAGTTTCGTCTTGTGTCAACATATTTTTGCAGTAGGATTTAGACTAATTGACTATTTTGTTGCGAGTTTTTGTTGCCATGTAGAGATATTATAACACAAGGGTTAGACAAGAGGCAATAGCTTTCAAGCGTTTGACAATTCTACAATGTCTTTCAATAGGATTAACAGGTTTTCGGTAGCCTAAGTCAGGCAGGCTTACGGCCGCTTTCTATGATATAATATATCTCAATCCTAATCTTGATCCTGATCCTTGTTTGTAACCAATCAACGGCCGAGTTTGTCAATCTGAGTCTTAGAGAGGGCGAATCACAAGCAGCCGTCAAAGACTGCGGATCAAGATTGGGATTGAGATACATTATAGAATTCTGGCTTTAGGCTACAACTTAGGCGACAAGTCAAAAAAAAATATATACAGTGGATTTCATTTATTACGACCTTGGTTGTAGCGACCATTTACCTATAGCGACGTTAAATCTAAGTCCCTTGAATTTAAAGCATACTTTAGTACAAAATTCATGTGGCTATAGCGACTTTGGATGTAACGCCGAGTTCGGGTGTAGCGACTGTTTTTAATGAATCATTTGTAACAAATTCCTAGAAATCCCATGCAGATATTGCGACCGGAGTCGGCCGCCAAAGACAAAGATTTTTTTCTTTCACAAACATTTCTTATCTTTTGTTTACATCCATTGCACACAGATGGTCAGCAAGTGTGGAGACCTTTACCTTTTGTTTATAGATATCAACTAAGTAGGTAGGGGAAGCGTGTACGTTTCGGAGCTTTTATGGTTCAGTTACAAAGTGATATTCTGAGTAGCAACTGGGTTTAGTAAACTTTTGAATAAGTATGGCTGCTAGACGCACATTCACTGTTAAAGAAAAGGCGGAAATCATTTCAAAATTGAAAAACGGTGAAAACAATGCTGATTTGTGCAAAGAGTACAAAGTTTCCCATTCAACAGTATCTACGATGTGGAAAAACCGTGATAAAATATTAGATTGCTTTGAATCCAAATCCTTAAAAATTAAGAAAAACCGCAAACCGACGCATCAAGATATCGAAAATGCCCTTCTAATGTGGTTCAAAGCCCAAAGAAGCCAAAACGTACCTTTGAGCGGTCGTCTGCTGCAAGAAAAGGCTAATCAATTTGGCAGACTGTTTGGAAAAATGGATTTTGAGTGTTCGGAAAGCTGGATATACCGATTTCGTCAACGACACGATATTGTAGTAGGCAAAGTTTGTGGAGAAGCCGCTAGTGTATCGCAAAGTGACTGTGACAACTGGCTAAAAACAGTTTTCCCAAAATTGACTGAAGGTTATACTGATAGCCAAATATGGAACGCTGACGAGACAGGTTTGTTTTTTAAGTTAACTCCTGACAAAACCTTGAAATTTAAAGGGGAAAAGTGCGTTGGTGGAAAATTATCAAAAGATAGAATCACCGTGCTTTTTGCATCAAGTATGGCAGGGGAAAAAAGAAAATTATTGGTCATAGGCAAGGCAAAAAAACCCAGATGTTTCAAAAATGTTAAATCTTTGCCAGTTGATTACGAAGCAAACAAAAAGGCCTGGATGACTTCAGAGATTTTCGAAAAAGTTCTACGCAAATGGGACTCCCAGTTAAGAAATAACAAAAAGAAGATCATTTTATTTATTGACAATTGCCCAGCTCATCCTAAAATAGAGAATTTGACCAACATAAAACTGGCATTTTTACCACCAAACACTACATCAGTGATTCAACCGATTGATCAAGGGATAATTAAAACCCTCAAAAGTCATTATAGGAAGATTTTAGTACAGAAAATGATGAACGACATTGAAAACTCGGCAGGCCCGTTTTCCGTTAATATTTTAGATGCCATTGAAATGGTAACTACGGCATGGGCTCGGGTGACTCCAGATACGATCAAAAAGTGTTTTCTACACGCTGGGTTCCGTAAATCTTCGGCTATCACAACAATTGACGACGACTCCGATGATGAATTGGACATACCATTGGCACAACTGACTACAGTATCATCAAGCGGAACAAATGTTGCGGACTGGGCAACATATGTTGATATTGACAGTCAACTTATCACTACTAGCGATTTGTCCGATAGTGAAATTGTTGAAACTGTTGTTCCATCACATACGACGCAAGATGAGGAAAATGAGGAGGAAGAAGAAGATTGCAAGGAAGGTGAGATTCCTACAACTAAGGATGTGTTAGGTGTTGTAACAAAGCTTAAAAGATACTGTTTATTTGGTGATGGAAAGGATATTATAGATATTGAAGAAGTAATGAAAATAGAATACACCCTACAGCGTACACTAGCACAAAAAAATAAATTGAAGCAAACTAATATTACACATTTTTTTAAATGTACCGGTGAATAACTATGTGTGCAAATATTTTCAATAATAAATGAATATAAACTACACATGTGTACGTGTCTGTATCTCTTTACCTTTGCCTGTAACGACTTCCGGATATAACGACGAAAATAGAGTGGTCCCTTCATTGTCGTTATACCCGAAATCCACTGTATATAAAAATATAGGGTGACGGGTAATTAGTGACCGATACTTAGACACAAGCTTGTACTCATGATAACAAACAACTTTTACTATGGGACCAAACCTGCAATTGCGAAAAAAAAATCGGCTGTTCCCTACATTTTGAGGAGTTAGGCGAACATAAATGTAGGGAACAGCTGATTTTTTTTCGCGATTTCAGGTTTGGTCCTAGAGTAAAAGTTGTTTGTTATCATGAGTACAATCATGTGTTTAAGTATCGGTCACTAATTACCCGTCATCCTTTATTTTTGACTTGTATTTTGACAGTGATAGAGTGTCACTTTATCTAGGCCCTCAGGTTGTCTATGGTCTGTCTAAAGACGCTCTTAACGCAGGTCTGCGCACAGCGTTACAGCGGCTTAAGGAAGATTGTGTACCAAAACACGCAGTAGATATTTTTCCGCAGTGACTGTACAGTAATTCGCTCACGTATGTACTTCCCTCGCTAATACTATCACGTCGAATCGTGACGCGTGTTGATGTTTTCTGTATATTTTGAGTATCCTTGGAGCTATCAAATCACTGCGGGGTGAAAGATTTTCTTTAGAGAAAGGACGAGCAATGATCTTCACAGTGGTTCATAGTTTTACTACTACTAATAAGATTCATCATGATATTTTCATCCGCCATGAGCTGACCTACGAAGAATCATAATCAGAAAGCGGCACGTAGGGTTCCGTACCGCGGTGTCGCGGGATGTTCGAAAGAGTTACCGTGGCCCTGGCACAGGCAACTGAAGGAATACGGGTGGGTTGTAGTCAGTAAAAGTCTGACACGCCCTCCCGCTCCGCCCAGAGCGGGAGAAGTTGTGGCGGCATATCTACATCGCCACAATGGAACGCGTCACACTGACGTCACGCAAAGTCCTGAAATGCAATCAGAGTTTACCGCGCGACTAGCATATATACAACATCCCGACATCAACCATCGGGCAGTAGCCCACCAGACACAACACTCGTCTTGTCGGAGGATCCTCTCTTTTCAGAGGATGAGTGAACTTTACACCCTGTTCCTCATGCCTCTATAAAGTCATTTGATGATTTCCTACCAAAAAAAGGGTTCCGTAGCACCGAACAATATTTTTTTGGAAACTTAATAATTTAAGCTTATTAATAATTTACATGAGTTTTGAATGTTCACCTCACCACGAATGAACAGCCCAGTGCAGTTGCGACAAAGTTAAGTACTAGCTAGCATCTTAAAGTCTGCATACACAGAAAACTGATAGCTAGATGATGACAATTATCTCTTAAACCAATAATAGAGTTTCACGGCATTGAAAAAAGCTAGGTTAACTAGAAAGTGGCGAAAAGAAAAGAGAAAAAAAAATGAAAAAGAAATTATACAAGTGCAAAATACATTTAAATCAAAGTCATCGTTGCAATTATGTATGTGATAATATGGCCAATTAAGCAATTAAACAAAGGGAAAAAACACAATATCGAGAAGAGTGACATGCTCTCGAGACCGTGCTTCGTTGAAATAAAAATAAAAATCAAAATATTCATTTATTCATTTATGAGAATGAGTGATGGCACAATTTATTCATCAAACAATATTTGCTTGACTCGCCTCCAAAATTATTGCTTGGATAATGAAATACATATATTAACATTTTCAAAACTCTCAGAGAAGATGCGAGGCAGTCGGGTCATAACAGAATTTCTCCCGTATTTTGTGCGAGGGCCAGGGATACTGAATAATTTTGTATGTCTGATACGTGTCTTTGGGGCACAGAAATAATTATATAGATGATAGCAGATCACTACCGTCCGAACGACCTCGTAGGATATCAAAGAGCAAAAGCATATCCAACATCTTCCGCCTGTCCACAAGGGAATACATTATAGTGTTGTCCACAAGGGAATACATTATAGTGTTGTCCACAAGGGAATACATTATAGTGTTGTCCACAAGGGAATACATTATAGTGTTGTCCACAAGGGAAATACATTATAGTGTTGTCCACAAGGGAATACATTATAGTGTTGTCCACAAGGGAATACATTATAGTGTTGTCCACAAGGGAATACATTATAGTGTTGTCCACAAGGGAATACATTATAGTGTTGTCCACAAGGAAATACATTATAGTGTTGTCCACAAGGGAATACATTATAGTGTTGTCCACAAGGGAATACATTATAGTGTTGTCCACGAGGGAATACATTATAGTGTTGTCCACAAGGAAATACATTATAGTGTTGTCCACAAGGGAATACATTATAGTGTTGTCCACAAGGGAAATACATTATAGTGTTGTCCACAAGGGAAATACATTATAGTGTTGTCCACAAGTGAATACATTATAGTGTTGTCCACAAGGGAATACATTATAGTGTTGTCCACAAGGGAATACATTATAGTGTTGTCCACAAGGGAATACATTATAGTGTTGTCCACAAGGGAATACATTATAGTGTTGTCCACAAGGGAATACATTATAGTGTTGTCCACAAGGGAATACATTATAGTGTTGTCCACAAGGGAATACATTATAGTGTTGTCCACAAGGGAATACATTATAGTGTTGTCCACAAGGGAATACATTATAGTGTTTGCAGTCTCGGACAAGAATCATGACGTTTTCGGGAATTAAAGTTTAGAAATTTTACGAACTTTTTCTGTAGATTTTCGATTCTTTTATTATATACCTCGTATTGGGGTAACCAGATTTGGCTACAGTACTCCAAGATACTACGCACTTATGCAAAGTATTTAACACTAAAAACATATATTTTTTTAATTGCTGTGTCGCCCGGACGCTTGACTGGAATACTTTGGTAAAAAAAACAAGTGAGGTGATATAGCAATAACGAAGAACAAAACGTTTCTTGTCTGCGGACATTACATTTTCATTACATTTTCATTACATTTTCATTACATTTTCATTACATTTTCATTACATTTTCATTACATTTTGAACTTTTTGTATTTTTTTTAAATATTTGCTGTTACAGCGGCCATAGTTGTACACACTGTGCATTTCAAGCACATATACGGTTCAAAAGATACCTAGCCTTGTGACAGACGGACGGACAGTGGAGCCTTAGTAGAGTAGGGCCCCGTTTGGCTCCCTTTGGGTACGGAAGCCTAAAAATGGATCAGTTTCAATAATTTCTAGAAATGAAACCCTGTGGAAGCGCTGCCAAAGTATCGAATTTAATTTAATTGTTAGAACTTCTGCGTAAGAGGTGATTGATAAGCTTGACACGAATTCTCTTACAAACAAATGAGTTTTGACCACAACGTCTTCTATTGATAGTGCTGTAGCTTAAGATTTATTTCTCATGCAAAGTTCAAATGCATAATGTTTCATAACATAACATTACGCTGGCATTTCCAGAATGGGAAGGTTCAAGCTGGGGACAGTAGCAGTATTCAAAAGCATACATCGTCGATTTAAGTCTCACGCCGTCTGTCACTGTAGTCTCAGAAACACTCGTCTAGGGCCGGTCAGATACAGACGGAATATCGTTTCGAAATATCGATTCGGAATTTCGCAGGCAGCAAATCAAATCCAAAAAAACCGGCTTTTCACTTGGCCGGCCAAGTGCGTGTTGGGCTACGCATAATGAAGGGTTCCGTAGTTGGGATGAATTTATCCCAAGAACAAACTTAACATTGTAGTTGAAAAACATGTTCTCTCATACGTTCCAACTGCAAATGTAAGTTGGTCGACTATTACTGGAACCCTTATACTTAGACTTCGCTGTGATAGTTTTCCTTTTAATTTCATTGTATATACTACTACCGTGAATTTTTTCACATATCCAAAACTAACAAAAATGGGAGACACTTGACTCTAACAAAAATTTTCACTTTAAAGCTTAATATTTCAGAAACGGATCCCTTAATCGAACAATTGTTTTCACAAACCCGCAATATTTTTGAAACACCTATCCAACAACACCCTACACCGTGAGGTAGACGAGAAAAAAAAACATCCCCACTTTACGTGTACAGGAGGTACCCTAAAAAAGTTTTTTTTCAAGATTTTATTTTACCACTTTATCGGCGTGATTAATATGTATATCCATGCCAATTATAGCTTTCTAGCAACCTTGCTAGGGTATATGTGTTCTGTGCTTTCTAGTACTAATCTCTGAGCGTGTGTGTGTGAGTGCTATGGACGGACGAACATGGCGAAACTATAAGGGTTCCTTTTTGACTACGGAACCCTAAAAAGGTCGAACATGTCAGTATCTCGTTTAAATAAAACGAGGGAACACCGCACTGCACCAAACCTACCCGTATGCATACGACAGTTGTATCCGGTTCCATAGCATCCGCGAAAGCTTAACTCCTCTTAAGCTTAATATAACAGAACATTAACTCATCGCTTTGCAACCACACACAAAGGACGTTTTAAGGGTGGGAGTAAAAGCATAATGGACTCTCAGTATCAAACGATAGAAGGAAAGGACACTGAGGGATACTCAACCAAATAGGAGAAGCAGAAAGTC
Organism: Fissipunctia ypsillon; assembly: GCA_947568875.1. Taxonomy (NCBI): domain Eukaryota; kingdom Metazoa; phylum Arthropoda; class Insecta; order Lepidoptera; family Noctuidae; genus Fissipunctia; species Fissipunctia ypsillon. The sequence goes on along the minus strand of OX387650.1, from coordinate 1,281,383 downwards.
CGCTTCGTAGACCAACTAGGGGGTTAGACAAGTGACAATCGCTTTCAAAACGTTCTGTTTTGTACAATGCTTATTCAGCCTATAATGTTCCCCTGGGACACAGGCCTCTTCTCTGTGAGAGGGAGTGGGCCTTAACCCACCACGCGGCCCCAGTGCGGGTTGGTGGATGTCACATGTCTTCGAATTTTCGGTTTTCCTACATCGGTTTGATTTTTTCCAACGACTACCTTTTAAAAATATTGATATTTATAGTTCTCGGTAGATTATGTTAATACAATACATTTTTGACTTTTTTATCATCGCTACCGCTGTAAAATGTCACTTTGTCACTTTGTGAGGTATACAGGTACTTGTAATTCTTGCACTAAAACTCTCTGAAACTATTTAGAATGTAAAACTTTGCTCAGAAACTTTAGACCTATTGTCACCATACCAATTTCTTCTACAATAAAGTGAAATAGAAATAATTTATTTACTTAAAATTTAGCTAGGTATACACATAAGATGTAATGTTTATAAACAGTCCCGATACATTTTACCTTACGGCATGCAACATTTTCACACAGTACAATTAAACAGTAGATAGGACAGAAAATAGAATAGATTTATTTTTAATTGAAGTGTTGTGTATCAAGTGTTACTTCTGCGTATTTTTTTAAATTCGTTTTGTACGTTTTTCTGACAGCTGCACGACCTTTTCACTTCAAATTCAGTTGATTTCAGCACCTTGTTCTTTGTTCACGCTTTGCAAAGTTATTTGAACCCTTTAAAAAGGGGTGCTGAATCTAATAAAAAAATTGCGCGTGCAGCTTAAAAAATAAAGAATAAGAGAGATTAATTAATAGTGTGAGAGACAGAGAGATCTTTCTTCTCTCTTATGTAAAGAAATGAGCCTAAACGTGACGCGTCCTTGAAATTTCACTCTCAATTCACGTCCAACTTACAAATCGACGCCTAAGAGCGGATTTCACCAATGAAACTGAACGCGACCAGCATATAAATCACGTTTAAGGGCTGGCTCTTGAATGTAGTGAAGATGTGCTGATCGCGTTCAGTTTCATTGGTGAATTAGGCACTAAGAAGTTACACTTTAAAAAAAAAATGATTTTTCACTGTCTGTTAATTTGCCCGTTCAGTCCGTAGAATAGAAGACAGTGACAACATTATATTACCCCAAAAACTGCTCATTAAGTCACGCGTTCAATTGACTCAACTAGCCACAAACGACCAAGGATTTCATCCAATATTGTGTTCTGAAAGGAAATGCAAAAAAATACAATCTTATTCCCTTAATTTCGAAAATGGATTCAAAGTTACCTATGTAGGTCATTTCCGTGGGGTTGAGGAATACAAAGGGTCGTGAAGAGGCCCTACTTATCGCGCTGCTACCACAAAATTTCCTGAGCGTCACTGTTCATGACTGGGGAATCTAACCCAGACACTTGTGCTAAGTAACCGTGCCTGCTCTGCTAAAACGTCATTCAATATACAAGATGTAACATAAATAACGCACAACCTCTTAAGGGGTCATTGTACTCATCATTATGAACGAATTTTACTATGGGACCAAACCTGAAATCCCGAGAAAAAATCAGGTGTTCCCTAAATTTTGACGAGTTATGCGAACATAAATGTAGGGAACAGCTGATTTTTTTCGCAATTTCAGGTTTGGTCCCGTAGTAAAAGTTGTACATAATGATGAGTACAATGACCCCTTAAGAGGTTGTGCGTTATTTATGTTTATATTCTGTTTTGGATTACCTAATGTCTATTCTGTGGAAATGTTGTCTAGATTTACCTAAACGCTCACTCGCCGTTATGGCTACTGTGTTATTAAGACTAACAGTGTTTACATAATCTGAACGTTACTTACCATAGAGATATGAAGATGCTAACACCCGTATTCTGAGTTTGAAGTCGAGAACTTGTCAAATAAATTCTATTTTAGCTTTACCTAATGTGAAAGCCCGTGACACTCAGAATCTATTTGCAAAAATCGTAAGAAATTTTGAATTTTTGGGAACTACATTGATATTATTTGTATTGTCTTCACATCAAATTCAGAAAATGGGAGCTCGCATTTTCATATCTTTACGGTTATTGACGTTCAGATTATGTAAATACTGCGTCGGCAGGTCTTATATTATATTATATTCGACAAGACCACTGTAATCTACTTCCTGCAAGCAAATACCTCTTTGCATAATAATATAGAAAAGGAATAAAAGTGCAATGATCAGCCTGCGTTTGTGATTTCAAACCATAAAATGCAGGTCTCTTCAATTCACTTCTGAAAAATCGAATCTAGGTTAACGGTTATCTAAATTGTCGATTCTTAAGGACAAGAGTCAGCATTAAAATCCATGGTCAACATGTTTAAAATTAAAAAAAAATATATGTTTCTATCATTGAATATCGTAAAGTCACCATAGCTCTTTAAATACAAATCAGTAAGGGCCAAGTTCACCAAGCACTGTAAAGCTAGCCACACACGTTACGATTCACTTGCGCAAGTCTGCGTGACAACAAATGGTTCAGATACTTGTGCTAATTCATCCCACACACGTGACACCTAAAAGACCATGCCCATCTGTGCCCCAGAAATGCCCAGATAAAGTAAATTACAACATTGTACTAATAAATGAAAACTAGAATTAAGTTATTATTTTTGAAACCTAACAAGCACTGGATAAAAAAAACGAAAAAAAAGACTTGTTTACATTGCAGTACCTATGATAAATAATGTTTCATTCATTCATGCACTAAAAGTGCAGTTTATTACGGTCTGGAACGGTCTGGAATCACGTCCTTTGGCCGATTTATTGATTCGTTGTGATAGTGTTGTTACTTGTTACCGATGATAACGAATACCTATTATTATAGTGTTGCGGTTTTATTTGTGTATTATTGATACGATCGGCAAGATAAAACTTCACAAAAAGTAGCCGCATGTAGATTATAGTAGGTATTCATATTGTGTGCCTTCTATAGTGCTTTGAATATAGATTATGTATTTATTAATTTATTCAATAACAATTTTTACATTGTGTCTGAATTTCTATAACATATATTATATATATATTTGAGACTGTCCTATTGAATATTTTTAAATATGTTTCGAAAAGTTGAAGTTCCTAGTGGAAAACTAATAGCAATGCTGTCTGTAAACGATAAAATGTATAAACAATACCAGTAGGCAGTTATCATGTTTAACGTCCAATAACTTTTCAATCAGTGCTTTATATGACATTAAATCTAGATATCATAAGAATACTGTTAATAAGTTATCGTATGACATAGAGCTGCAATTTGGGCATTGCATGGCATTGCTGACTTTCACCTCCATGTTAATATGGGCATGGTCCTTTGCGCGAGTAAATCGTTGTGTGGTTAGCGTAAGTTTCGGTCTCTGTGTGTAACCGATCGAACATTTAATACAAATCAGACCTTGGTGAACTTAGCTTTAAAGCTGTTATTCAGAAGATACATAGGTACATGAATAAATAATACCCATAGGTACGTTATATTGTACAATCATGCCCGACTATAACTTAACTAACATTAAACATGACTGACTACCACACAGTTATCTCACTCGGGATCAAACCGTAGACTGTAAATACTTCGAGTTTAGTGAAGCATATCTTACTTGAGATTATCTGCCTTAGTAGCTTAACTTGTGGAGGGAGCTGCGCTTACTCCACCTGATAGTGTTGACAACATACAAACTCAACGCCAATCGTGTGTGTTCGATGCGAGAGCCTTTGTGTTCGCGCTGAAAACCGACATCCGATGGATCAGTGCGAGCGCCAGCCCGAGCGCCAGCCCGAGCGCCAGCCCGAGCGCCAGCCCGAGCGCTACATGTAATGCTCGTAGTTCCGGCCATACGCAGAATTCGTGTTAAATTACACAATACATTACATTACACATTACACGCGTCTGAATCCGGCTTTACATGACACAAGCTTCAACGTAATGACATACACACAGAACATCACGCCTTGTTTCCCCGAAGGGTTAGGCAGAGGTGTACCTATAGTACACCCACATTTCGCCAGTTATGTTTAAGTCCCATGTAATAGGAGGCGAGCCTATTGCCATCAACCGGGCACAAATCCAGACTCCGGGCTGCTACTGAGAAATTCCAGATAGAAAAACCCAATAACACATTGCCCGACCTGGGAATTGAACCCAGGACCTCATGCTCAGCAGTAGCGCTTGCGACCATTAGACCAACGAGGCAGTTCAGCGTAATGATTAGGAGTTAATATTAAGAAGTAAGTGTATATAACCTATTTACCTTACCTATTTGTCGCAGCCATGACACACATGATTCTATATTTTAATTTTATGTTAGGGTGGATTTCACCAATGAACCTGAACGTTCAAGAGCTGTCAGTGTCATTATTCCAAAGAAAATAATGGCTTATGTGCTGATCGCGTTCAGTTTCATTGGTGAAATCAGCCCTTAGTTTTTAATTTGTTCAAATGTGTTCCTAGTTTACGGTACTGTGCCAAATAAACGTTGTTCTTTCTTTATATGGCATACCAATGCCAAAGGGTAATCAGCTTCACAAAAGTAACTATTTAACAGGAAATATTTAGCCAATCCTCTAAAAATTTATCGACCTTCTAAGTATGTACCTACGCTTTTTTTTAAATTAATGGAGCTCTAAAAACTTTTTAGGCTTCTAATGAAGGACACTTTTTTAAATAAATGAGCCTCTTTTTAACATTCTGGACATTACTCACTGTTGGTTGCAATTACTAAGCTAAGGTACCCCGACCAAACGGGTTACGTTAGAACCATCTGCGAGCGAGCCGAGCGAGCGAAGCGTGTGGTGCAGCGACAGCTAGAAAAGCTAAGCTTCGTTCCACGCGAACCTTTCATCTTTTAAAAGCATCTAAAGTTAAGAAATTCAAATAGGTGCGACTGATAGATGACAAAACGACCCCTTTTCCTTTTTTACTCGACGGCCCACAAAAAGAAGAGTTATGTCTTATGCCACTGTAACTTCTAGACGCTTGAGGCTGAGATTTTTTTTAGGGTTCCGTACCTCAAAAATGGAAAAATGGAACACTTTTAGGATCACTCGTGTGTACGTCTGTCACAGCCAATTGGCTCCGAATCTAATGGACCGATTAAGTTGAAATTGGTTACACTTACTCGTATCAATTTCTGTGACCCGAATACGGACGTGTAAATAAATGAATTTTGAATATGGGGGTCACTTTTGGGGGCAAATAAGAAAATTACAAAAACAAGTTTTGCGAACTGTACCGTGTGACATAATTATCAAATGAAAGGGCTTAAAGTGGCGGGTCTTGAATAGATTTTTTAAATAATTTTAAAATAAATAGTTTTAAAGTTATTTAAGAAAATAGACGAAAAATTGACCATACCGAAACTACTGAGCCTAAAACAGAAAATAGTTCTATACTTATAGATTACAGGAAAACCTATAAAATAACACGGTACATCTCTTAATATTGTGCGTACAAACTTACATTCGTAGTTGGAATGTATGGGCGAACATGTTTTTCAACTACAACGTTAAGTCTGTTCTTGGGATAATTATGTCTCTTCTCTCTTCATCCCAACTACGGAACCCTTCATTGTGCGTGGTCCGACACGCACTTGGCCGGTTTTTTATTATTGGGCTTGGGCCTTAGCCAGGTTCATAAACCTGCAAAAGTCATTTGAAATGAAATGAAATCGTTTATTCTGTAAATAGGATATCGGAATGACTTTTACACGTCATATTAAAAAAATAAATAAGAATAAAGCTAGATGGAGTCGAGTCGATTTATTTAAACTAGGCTCAGAATCAGCACTTTTTGTATGCCATAATTACATGTGACAGTCCCCCGGCACGCGCGCCCTGCACCACTCCCTACTGCTTTAGCTGCGAACAAGAAGTGGCGCAACAAACTGTCCAGCAGCACAGCTGTCTGTTCAGTTAGCAGAACTTGATTCTATACATGAAGGCATATTTAAAGGACACCAGTAGTAAATACTTTTATTAGGGGATTTTTGATCGAAGTGACAATTAACCCCATGAACTAGCCAATAAATATCATAAATAGCAAAAAAAAAAATTTTGGGAAAATCTACGTGGTTTTACTTGGTAGTCGACGTACCTAACGATTACTGTCCGCCTGTATACTGCTTGCACAGCCACCTCACACCTGAATTCCTGTGTTTGTTGAATTACTTTTGAGTGAATTCTTGTTACCCTCTGTCTGTACCTCGGTATTCGTGAGTGGTCGCTTTCGTAGTAGGGCAAAACTTGGCTAATTCGTGATATGCAGCTATTCGGTGATAGATAATTGTGTTTTATTACCAAGTTACTACTGACTTGATAAATGTACATTTTTCAATCATTATAGTATTTGCCACATTTTTAGATATAAGTTAGCAAAACTTATTTTGTCTACTATATCACAGTAAATTTAAAAAATAGTCTGATCAATGAATCGAATTTTACAAGTAAAAAACAAAACTATCACCGATTACCCAAGTTTTGCCCTACTGATACCATTGGAGGGGTAAGTATACAAGGTGTCCCAGACCGAGTGGTCCAAAAGCAAATGGAGTGGGATATTCTCAACAGTTGTGAAAATTTCGCAAGTTTAATCATTTTCAAGAAATCGACGGAGTGAGTTCAAATCTGGCTGTTAGATGCCTTGATAGTGTAGGTTCAAGATTATGTTCCTATTTACGTTCAATGTGGCTCTGCAACGCTTCAGATGTTATTTTCACTTGCCTTTTTTAATTTTTTATTAAACTTTAGCGAAACTAAAAAAAAAATTAAAAACCAGCCCAGCCCAGATTAAAAAAATTGAGAATCTCCCAACTTTAAAAAAAACTAATGATAGGTGGCCACCTCCTCTTTAGCCCATTAGCCATTGAATCACTCTTTCTGGGACACCCTGTATTTCAAGTGTCAACTACTAGCATATAATGATATAGGGTGTGGCGAGCTCGGCTGAGTTTGAGTCTAACAGTTTAGTAATCGGAGCCGCTGCTCAATAACGTTGAGCGTGTCTACCTGAGATGCATACAGTCAAAAATGAAATTATGTAGTACCCTAAATTGACATAATTCGGGAATTCATCGGAGAGAGAAAGAAATTGTCGAAATAATTAGTGTTGGGTTTTGCTTCACACTAGTACTTTCTGTCCTCCTCATATGCGCATGGAGCGAGCCATGCTTGGCATAACCCCACTAGACCGAGTGCGTAACACCGAAATCCGTCGTCGGGGACGATGCACCTCAAGTGGAGTTGGGCAGGACATCTGCGGGGCAATTGCGTAACACACGTAGTTCAACAACATTCATTGCTTTATTAACGTTTTTGAGCAGACAAATTTTTCGAACATATGAAGCAAAGGATTAGCAATATGCTTTAAAATCATTTAGATTGAGATTGATAGTGTGTTACGCAATTATGGCGCTGGTTAGATGAGGAGATGGCCGATGGAGTAAAGCTGTGACCGAATGGTGGCCAAGGTTAGGCCAAAGACACCAGGGTCGTCAAAAAGCGCGTTGGGTTGACGATATCGTCAAAGTCGCGGGAAACATCTGGATGAGGAACGCACGGAACCGGGCAGTATGGCAGAAGTAAGGGACGCCTGTACCCAGCAGTGGGTGATTCCGAGCTGAGATGATGATGATGACTATACATTTTTTATTTTTTTTATTTGAGATAGGTTTGCTCTTGACTCTAGTCTAGGTCAGGGATGACAGAGACAAAGTCGACGATGGAGCGAGCTTACCCAGAAGAAGCCTGTTAACTCTCACTTTGAAGAGATCGGGGTCGTATACGTTCGGAAACACAGACGCAGGCAGAGAGTTCCACTCCTTTGCTGTGCGCATCACAAAAGACATTTGGAAACGCTTAGTGCGAATTGGTGGAATAGCAACTAGGTAGGGATGGTAACCTGCAGTGCATCTCTTAGCTGCCAGGGCTTATTTTTAACCATATATTTTGAATTGTTTTTAATTATTTATTTTTTACATTGTTCTCACATATAGAAGCAACAAGAACAATGTACCCAGGATTTTGTAACAATTTTGATTTAAAAGAGTGTCCATGGAGTTTCTTGCCCATTCTTCTCCATAGACATCTACGTTTTGGAATGGGCGACTAGCTTCAACTTTCTGACTAACTGACCGACTCTTTGACAATTCAAAAGTGCCTGTAATTGGTTTAATTGAAATAAATGCTTTGAGTTTGAGTTTATTACCGGAAAATAGTAGGTACCGTCTCTTTGCCCCGGTGTGTAAAAGCCTAATTCCAGTGACCATGTCTGTCCTTAGAGCTCATATTAACTGTTGTGATTAGTTGATCAAAGCTTCACAAACAAACGTATTATTTAAAATGTTGTTAAATTGGATTGATTTTCAGAAACTGTATGTTATTCATAAACGAACACACTAATGATAAGCCGTTCTAACAATTCGAAGCAGGATGTAAAACTGTTTTCAACTCCTTTCAACAAGTTTCAGTACAAAGTTGTTCGCAAGGAAACGCGGCAAGTGAATGGACGAAATTCGGATACCTAATTAATTATGAGTGAATTTTGTGTAGTAAATTGAGATTTTGGTATTACAAAAAATTGTGAAAGAGTTTGTTTTCTACGATTCCGCTCCTAAAATAACTAATAGCTACCTACTAATTTGAAAGGAAAAGGTTTGACAAAAAAGAAAAAAGTGAAAAAGAAAGCGATAAGTATACGAAATGGTGAACACCTCTGTCTACCCCATCGGGGAATACAGGCGTGGTGTTATGTTATGCACACAAAAGCTAAAAATCTCACTCAGAACTCTCAGAAAATAATCAAAAAAGTACAAAAACCTTTCAAACAATTAACCAGTTAGTAAAAAGTTTTCAAAACTCGCTCGGCTCCTGCAGGGCGAAGAGTTCCGGCAGCGTTTAACCCTGGCTTAGTTAATGAATTAATTAGGTACCCAGGTACTGCATTTTGTTGAACGCTTACAAACTTCCTGCAATTAACTAAACTCGTGGAAAGTTTAATACGATTATTAGCAAGGTAGGCGAGTGTAGCAATGAAGGGAAAATCGAGAATAAATTCAGCTCGTGGATTAGATTTTCTAGGATTTTTAAATACTTTGGCTTAGTTTTTTCACGACTTAATGTAATTAATCTTCACTGTGTCATGAAAACACACTTTTTTGACGAATTATACCGTTCCAAAAGTCGTTTTTCAGCATTTCAGACACACAAAACCTACTTTCATACTCAATTTTTAAAAGCATGTTTTACCATGGCCAGAAATAGTCAGAGATCGCTCAAAATAGAGAGGTTTGGAAGGAAAAGTGGAGGCCTTTGCCCAGCAGTGGGCACATAAAAGCTAGGTAAATATAGGCTAACAAAAAAAAAAGTGTTTTGTAACACCGTATGTCGAATAAATTCTTTGAAACACACACACACACTTACACACACTTGTACACTTTACGTCTACAACCTTTTTAAAATTATTTTACCTCTAATGTTACATCACAGTGATCTTTATTCTCCTAGGTTTATACCTAACCAGGGTTTAGGTAACCTTATGGTTGCTGTGAAAGTACTCTAGCTCTAGCCCTAGTATAACTAACTACGGTTTTTCATGCTTGAATCAAGTTATCAAAGTCTTGCTGCGGGATATTGTCCCAGGTCCTGCTAAGATGCCAAAAAAGTTGCTCTTCAGTCGCAATATTTGCAGGAAAATTCTTCAAAGCCCTTCTTTGGAGCATGTCCCACGCGTGCTCTATGGGGTTAAGGTCTGGTGATTGCGCGGGCCAGTCTACTACCGATACGTCGTGCTGCTGCAGCCAGCTGGACACCACTCGTGCTGTGGGCGGACGGGCGTTGTCGTGCATGAGCGTAAATTCTTGGCCCATTTGTAGTCGATAGGGGTACACTATTGGTACTAGCACCTGGTTACGGTATTTTTCAGCAGTCATGGTATTTTTGATCCAAACGAGATCTGTTCTTCCACCAACACAAATTCCTGCCCAAACCATAATTATCCCTGGTAGTATGGATGGGCTTCCTGAGGGTGTTGCAGACGGCTCTCACGACCAGGAACTCGCCATACGCGTACTCTTCGCGAATCGGGATGGAAACCCAATCGGGACTCATCGGTAAACAGCACTACGGAGCACTGGTTATCTTCCCAACGCAAATGTTCACGAGCCCACTGTTACCTTCGTCCACGATTTCTTCGGCGTAGTGCTGGAGTACGAAGTGGTTTACGAGCATGAAGGTTAGCTTCATGCAGTCTTGTCCTCACAGTTTGGTCACTCACAAGCAAATGGTGCTCTGACTGGAGCCTTTGAACTAATTGCAGGGCCGTAACATTTGGTTGTCTTCTCGCAGCAACTTGCAAAAATCGGTCTTGTCGTATGGTGGTTATGCGCTTCCCGCCTGGGTGTCTTTCAGCTACTTCACCAGTAGCACGACAACGTGACCATAACCTTGATATCACTATTTGTTTTGTTCCAATCTCCTCAGCAATACTCCGTTGAGTAGCCCCAGCTTGGAGCATGCCTACTGCCCTTAACATTTTCTCTCTCGTTAAATGGCGCCGCTGCATGATGCATATAATGCCCTAAATTCGAAATGAACTGCTAATTTGTTTTAAAACTTTAATTTGACACCAAAAATAATCAAAAACTATGCTAAGTAAATTGAAGCCTTCGAACTTCGCTAAAGTTATGCCGTGCAAATATTTTGTTTTTAATTTATATTTTCAAATTCAAATTTGGAATCATCCAAAAAGGCCTACAAAATAAGTTTTCTTCAAAAGATTCTAAAGCCGGCCAGTATTCTTTGAGTTATAGAACTTTATACAAAATATCCCTAGACGGGACATTTATTTTTAAACTAGCTGACCCGACAGACCTTGTCCTGTCTCATAGATAAAAGCACTTTCAGATTTTCTCTTGTCCGATTTCCCAGGCAGCTTTTCCAATTTGTCTTTCCCTAGAAACCTTATTCAGACTGTTACAAACATTCAAAGAAAATCAGATCCGTTCAGCCGTTCTTAAATGATTCGCTTACCAACGAACAGCATTTATTTTTGTTTGTCTATACAAACAAAAATAAATGCTGCGACATCTATATGTCGCAGCACCTCGCTGAGATTTTGTTTGGCTTCGTGAAGATTTGTTTTTTCTCATTTTTATATTGTTTTGTTGTTTTTTGTAGTTCTTTAATATTTAGTTTGTATCCTCCTGTGCGTGTTCCAATTAATACTTTTTAGTTTAGCTATGCCGTCTGTCTGTCCGTCTGTCCGAGGCTTAGCTCAGAGACTCTTAGTATAATACTAGAAAGCTATAATTTGTCATGGGTATACTTATTAATCACGCCAATATAGTGGTAAATAAAATCATGAAAAAAAAAACTGGTGCCTTCCCTACACGTAAAGTGGGGATGACTTTTTTTTCTCGTCTATCCCATGGTATGTGATGTCACTGGATAGGCCGTTCAAAAATATTGCGGGTGTGTGGAATAACATTTTTCGATTCAGGGATCCGTTTGCGAAATAATACGCTTTAAAGTGCAAATTTTTGCTAGTCAAGTGTCCAGGTAAGTAATTTGTTATTTTTGTATACGTGAAAAAATTCACGGTAGTAGTATATATAACACAGTTACAAGGGATACTATCACAGCTAAGTAGGTTTTTCAAGTTAACGAGTAACAGTCGACCAACTTACATTTGCAGTTGGAATGTATTAGAGAACATATTTTTCAACTACAATGTTAAGTTTGGTCTTAAGATATAAGCATCCCAACTACGGAACCCTTCATGGTGCGTGGTCTGACACGCACTCGGCCAGTTTTTTTTTCTTTCTTTCTTTCATCAGCCAACTTTGAAAGCCGTCAATAAATTATTTTTTGAAAAATACACAGAGTTACAAAAGAACATTTTTAACGGACAGTCTTTATAACTTTCCCACTAGAGAACATCGTGTACCGACGGCTCGACACTCTCAGGTTCAAAGATGTTCTGTTTGTACACTTTGTAGAACATCCCTACATTTCCTGACATACGAGCACCTTGCAGGAAATACTAGGGTTTGAACCTTTTACGTGATTACTACACGACTTTAGCTGTAGCTTGTAAAACCTTTGAACTAGGAGGTCGAGTCGTTTGGTTAAAGTGAGAGTGTTCCACATGGTTACCACAAAGTAAATAAACAACGAGATGAGCTCTTTGTTCACTTGACATGCCTCGGGACCATACAAAACATATTTTTGTATTTTGTAATGTGTCAAGCTTTTACGTTTAAATATATCCTTGGCACAAAGGCTGTGAAGATGAAAAAAAAACAATGAAGGAAACTAAGGGCAATGAAGCATATTTTGCGTTCGCAACTCAGCTTCCAAAAATGTCAACAAATATGATGTGTATTTCGAAAAATAACTTTAATAACCTCACGGTTAAGTTTGCGCTAGAACTTAAACAAATTTTATGCCTATATCAATAATCTAATCTAATCATTAAGACTAGTCATTCTAAAATCAAAATTACTAACACAAAGTTGATATTTTTGTTCAAGTGGAAATAAGGATTTAAATAGACTTTAGGTTAAAGCAGAGAAAATGAAATAACTTATACAACCCGAAGATGTAGGCTTCTGTCAGGGGTGCATGTTCTCCGTGCCTCGGAAAGCACGTTAAGAGCCTATACTACCTCAGCTAAAATTCACTCTTTATCTCGCTCGCACGATACTGCGCGCGGACTGAGTGAGAGCGGGACTGAGTGCGGTGCTGGGCGGCAGGGAGCGCCGATAGTTTAGGTAATTGCTTTTTACGGTGAAAATAATAGTAATTTTGTAGTTATCTAAATCTCCATAAATGACCCCAGACAGTGATATTAAGAATCGGTGAGAACTTTTGTCCAGCAGTGGGAATGTTAATTTAGTAAAAATGACTTAGGGCTACTTTCACCATTGAAACTGAACGCGATCAGGACATCTAAACCCCGTTCAAACTCAAACTCAAAGCATTTATTTCAAATAGACCAATAACGCACTTTTGAATTGTCAAGGGGTCGGTCAGTCTGAAAGATGAAGCCAGTTACCCATTCCAAAGCGTAGTAGGTACCTACGGAGAAGAACAGGCAAGAAACTCCATGGACACTCTTAAATCAAAATATGGTTAAAAAATATTGGTTACGTCATTCATGTTGAAATTATACATATGAGAATGATGCAGAACGTTGAAATGCTCCGTAATAAAAAGATTAAAAAAATAAATAAAAGAAGCCGTGGCAGCTCAGCGATGATCGGTCTCTACTGACATCGTTCGTTCACGAACATGACGCATGGATCAGCACAATTCAGCTAAATAAGCCGTGGCAGCTCAGCGATGATCGGTCTCTACTGACATCGTTCGTTCACGAACATGACGCATGGATCAGCACAATTCAGCTAAATAAGCCGTGGCAGCTCAGCGATGATCGGTCTCTACTGACATCGTTCGTTCACGAACATGACGCATGGATCAGCACAATTCAGCTAAATAAGCCGTGGCAGCTCAGCGATGATCGGTCTCTACTGACATCGTTCGTTCACGAACATGACGCATGGATCAGCACAATTCAGCTAAATAAGCCGTGGCAGCTCAGCGATGATCGGTCTCTACTGACATCGTTCGTTCACGAACATGACGCATGGATCAGCACAATTCAGCTCCATTCAATTCAACCATTTTAAATGGAGTTAAATGATCCAACACACGTGCCACCATCAGCGAGACATTAGAGTGAGCATGACATAGGTACTTTTAGCCGCCAGGGTACATTCAAGTCAATGACAGAAGTACCCATTAAATGGTAACTTTATAGTAGGTACATACATAGTACTCTAAACAATGCAAAGATAGTTTAAAAAATCTTCAGCAGCTCCAACAGTGTTTTTAGATGCTATACAATTAGTTTCTGCACCCTTGCGGAGCAGGACCAGCGTTGAGCCAAGCATTTTTATCAGCGATGTAATCCCCCAACTTATAACATGCTTGGCTGCATAGTGTAGTGTGAGTTTTATTCAAGAGCTGTCAGTGTCAATTATTACATAACAATATTGAATCTTGAACGCAGTTTAGATGTGCTGAACGCATTCAGTTTCATTGGCGAAATTCGCACTAATCCGGAAACTGCCTAAATAAAGTTTCAATGTTAAACCGCGCACGTTTCGAGCGAGTTAACAACAAAACAAACTTTATGTTTCAAGCTTCACATTCCTGCACGAGGGAGGAAACAACTCGCTCGAAACGTGCGCGGTTTAATATTGAAACTTTGAATTTTGTTCGACTTTGTAACAATAAGTCGATTACAAAAATGTTGTATGAAATGCGTGAACTGTTTTTTTAAATTTGCACCGATATTCAATGTGTTGTTCCGGGGTAACGTTTATACGTTAATGTTACGTAATTTAGTTCCCGGGAAAAACCATATATTAATTAGACCTTGCACATGTTATAATGTATACTCATGTTTTTACAATAAAATATATTCTATTCTATTCTATTCTATTCTAAATAAGTAGGTTTTGATGAAACACGAGCTCTTAGACTAATGTTTTTACAGATTCTAGTTGTTCTTAAAATACTATATTTTTTTTTGTTTATTTAGTGTAACAGTCATGGATGAACAGTTCACCTCAGTTTTACTTATTAATGGTAATCTGTGAACACCGCTGTGGCGTACAATGTCTTTCTGTATGTAATATTGAATAATGTAGCTGTCGTTGTTGATCCTATTAATTAGTACGATAAAAATAAATAAACTATAACAAAATTCAAATTTGGAGCAATAACGTACCAAACGCGTTGACAACTAAACACGATGAAGTCATCAAAGAGTAATCATTAAGATACATACATACATAAACTCACGCCTTCTTCCCATGGGGGTAGGCAGAAACTACAGAACGTCGCCTGCTACGATCCTTACATACTCCTTTTGCTTCAAACAAAACAAACAAAAACAAAGAAACAATATGATTACCTGTGTTAAACGTAAAGTGAAGTGAATCATATTGAGTCACCGCACATCACGTTGCTAGTTTCTACATATTTAGACCTGTTTCAATCAAACTAAGGCTAATTTAGCTCGCACCACCAATCACTAAATACATTTAACGCTAAACGCATTTAAAACATCACTCTGTCTCTGTCATTTCAAACGATTGTCAGAAACACAGCACATAAAACATTTATCGCTAAACGAATCATCGCTGTGTTTCATATTCGTTTAAAGGCTCCTGAAAACAGGCGCGACGCGCGATGCGACACAATGGAACCGCGAGTCGCGTGACCATCGGTGCCTCTGTGTCAGGTCACGTGTCGCGCCTCTTTGCAGGAGCCTTAAAGCGATTTATGTTGCAAGTGGGCCTAAGTATACGTGTACTACAAAAGTATGGGTTTTCGTTGGTATTAAAACAGTAAATAATCCAGCTCCAAGACAGAAGAGAAACTAACATTAATCACAGCCTGTGGCGTCAGCGTGTTCAGGCCATTAAGAACAGGCTTCCTCACGATATTTTAAATTCATGACAACACGCAGAAAACCTTTGTACACTACAACGTGTAACAGACTAAACACAAGACCTCAGACACCCAATTAGAAGATTAAATAAATTATAAGACTAAAATAACATCTGTAATTTAATTAACTTATTATGACGCGGTGGTTCCAATTTAAGTATAAAATATTTTTTCGGTTATTAAAATAAATAATATATTATAACATCACCCCTTATTTCCCCGAAGGGTTCGGCAGAGGTGTACCGATAGTACACTAACATTAAAATAAATAATGACGGGAATCGATCTAGAAGGCGATTCTGAACAAACAACTTTCATGTCTTGCGTTTATTCTGTTACACCTTGTGTAGGTGTAGGTACATATATCTACCAACCCAACATAGTACACAGTTCTGTGGCTGACGGACAGACTGACTGACAGAGAACGTCTAGCCTAAACTACGAAAGGATTTTCAGAAACACTAGGCTTGAGTTATACACGAAACGTTGAAGTTTGATCATCAACCAATGTTTATAAGTTGAACTCACACAATCAAGCCGTCTTCCCGTGGGGGTAGGCAGAAACAACAAAACACAACCTGCTACGATCCTTACAAAACACTTTTAGTGGCACGTAAACATTTTTGTAGTATAGGTGTACATATGGGGAAAGTCGGGCAAAGCTAATTGTAGATGGCGTGATCATAGCTAGGTCCCACGGCCTATAGTAAGTTTGACATTTCGTTCATCCATGAGTTTACTTTTATTTCGCTATTTCGTTATTTTCGGTGATTTCAATATTTGAAATCAAGTAAATGATATGGAAAGTGTCAGAATTTAAAACCATAAATATATCCTCAAAGTCACTTTCTTCAGAATGTTTCTACTCTGTTTAATTTATAAAACATCTCTACGAATAGCTTTAAGCCACCATCTTTTAATTTTAGGGTCTCTCGGGAAATGGTGGACTCCAATTTCGGAGTATTTAGTAACACAACAACGCATTATTTTCGCAAAAATAAAATAAAACCACCTCACGCCTTGTATTATTGGCTTGTGTTGGGAACTAGCTACGACAGCGCCATTTTGACAGTTGTCTTCCCCATTGTAGCGAAATAAAAAAGAAAAGGACATTTCACCTCTTTAACATACGTATAATTTTGAGTAAAAAAATAAAAGAATACCGATATTTAAAAAAATATATGTTAAAAGTAAAAAAAGGTAGTCGACGATTTAAAAGTTTTAAAAAACTGCATACAGAGTGTAGATTTGGTTTAAAATATGACACGAGAAAAACTTAAGACGCCACGTGTGGTTAAATATCTTTTTACTATTTTTTGTTTACGACCTGACGAAATTCAGTTGCAACCGCATTTTTTAGGTACTCGTACGCAAAACATAGACTCCTTAGGAGATATAGTATTTCAAAGATGGCGCTAAGTAAAACCGTGGTTAGACACTAATTCCGACAGTTACTTAAAATCGTATCATGAGATAAAATTATAAATAAGTATGTTGATAGGCTGGTATAGCTCAGATTAAGGGGGAAGCGCCAAGGTAACCCGCGAGATTAAAATTTTCTTACGATTTTTGCAATTTGTAGCTCAGTGTCTGGGTGTATGTTGATTAAAGTATGATTCGCGAGAATAACAAGTATGTATTTACAGAATTATAATCATTAGAACCAGTAATATAATTTCTTAAGTTGTATAATCCTGAAATGTTAATATTCCATGAAATAGTCACTCAATAGAATTACTTGGTCTTAGAGAGTTGTATTGATGACTTTAATGAATATAATTCTGTAAATGCATATTTGTTATGGTCGCGAATAATATTGTAATCAACATAGAACGTAACACTGCCCTGCAAATTGCAAAAACCGTAAGAACATTTGAATTTCGCGGGCTACCCTGGAGTTTTCACCTTGAAATAGAAAAAGAATATCTGGAGCAGCCAAAGCCACGAAGTGTTGTGGTCTCGTCGTAGGTCGACTAATTCGATTCACTATCTCTGGCTGAAGAACACTGGTGCTTTAGCCGGTTCGTGCTTGGTGTTAAATAGTCCTACGACAAGAAATATGTAATAAAGACAGAGATCGACGCTGAATCTTTGATAGAATAGGAAAATAATATACCTTATGAAGGTTTCATTATCAATTAAGGTGATGTGTTGAAAAAAATGTGGTTTTTCTATTTCGTGTAACTTGTTGAGTATGTGGATTAGGGATTTAACATTTTGGTATATGTTTTTTTACTCTTTGGTCTAGTATCATGCAAAAGGAATACACGATTACATGAATTTTTTTCGATACAAAAAAATTGCAAAGTTATATCTATTTTTTTACTTTTTTCGACATCACGGCGTAACGCTTAAGAGTTATTCAATGGAATTTACTTTAAAACATAGAAAATTATCATATCAAAGTTTACTCAAAGTGATTTTAAATTTTATTTATTTATTTTGTTAAAAATGGAGTAAATTCGTTTTGGCACATACGTCGTTTTATTCTAAGCGCACGCACATTATAGCCATCTCTTCTTTTGCATTTCAAAAGTAATTGCATCACTTTCGCTCGCGTACTAGATCAGTCGCCTTGTGCGCTTCATCGACGACGGACTTATGACGTTTGTCTGCAGATCGGTGCTATCGGATTTTCGTGATTGTAATAATGGTTTATATAGTAAAAGTTAGTAGATTGTTAGTTAATTAGTGTTGAATAGGTATATAAAGACGATTCTTGCGATTGAACTACCTATAACGTATCTTTTTCTATTTGTGACGAGTTTTTATTTAATTAAAAATAAAAATGGGAAGAAATATGAAATCAAAACTAAATAAAATACAATGTTTGAAGTACCTGAAGATGAGGGCTCAGAAAACGAGAGAGAGTAAAAAGTAAGTATGTATATAGTTATGTACAATAATTAGTTTCTATTGTATCAGTTATGAGCACGTTCATGACTGCAATCATGCCCGATGGAAGACAAAGATGACATCGAAAATAAATAATGAGTTGCGCTCGAGAGCCTACTTCTTTTGTAATTTTTTTCTGTTGTTAGATCCTAAATTCTCAACCACTTGACCGGTTTTTATAAATGGACTCATTTTACAGGAAAACAGTATAAATAGCTAATAAGAAAGAATCCAAGTCGCCACCTTCGCTCATAAATTTAGATAATCAGCTACAACCTATCCTTGCCTCGCAAAGTAATAATGGGTAAGCATTCTATTTGCTAGAACAAAATATTCATGAAATAAATATAAAAAGGCTTAAATGTACTGTTTACTTTTTTAGGTTAGAAATATGTCAACAGTACATCAATAATACGTCAAACACTTTTACCGCGTGTGACAGACTAAGAGCACAAAAAAGAATGGAGTCGCATTTGAATTGCGAAAAAAAGTGAGTTAAGTCGAAATTATTATTTTTATTTTATTGAGGTATGGATTATTGTGTGTGATTTAATATAATAAGTTAATTTCAGTGTTTTAATCATTTTAGTTTTCTTGCCAACTAGAATAGCTTTTTTGCGATTTTTAAAAGTCGTAGAACAAAAGTTATCAAAAATAAAAAACAATCTGAATTAATTTCATTATGCTCCACTTGAATGTGGATGAACGTTTTTATTCCAGAAATAAAAGAAAGCAACAACATGATGTCGATAACGAAGATGAGGAAGAAGAACCACTGCCATACGAAATCGATCTTGAAGAAAATGTGAGTTCTCTCATTTTATTTACTATGTACTTTCCAGTATAGAGCTTGGCGTAAATAACATTTTTCCAAGTTAACTTATACTTTTTCTTTCAGGAGTCCAAAACTGCCGACATCAGTGGCCACTGAGTTGTTGATGTAAATTACTTTTTTAATGAATTTGTTAAAATATCAAGCCACGAATCAACGTTCCAATGCGGCTTTACAACTATCAAATTAGAATCCGAAAAGTTTCTGGCCTTACATCTGAGTTCACATTTTCTTATACATTGTGTAACACAAAGTTTAAAGTACAAAACTCAACACAAAGGTTGAATAAAATGGCGGTAGCCGGGATGATGGCAGCTGGTTATGGTAACGCTCAACTTAAACAGTTTTCGGCAGCTGTCGATTTACCATCTATGTCGAAATACAGGTAAGAAAAGGTACAAGATGAAGTATGTGACGAATGGGAAGTGACGGCATGGGAAGAGATGAGAAAAGCGGAGGAAAGGGAGAAAGAAGCGGCGGTCAAAGAAGGAAAGGTTACTAAAGATGGAATACCAATAATAGATGTAATCTTAGATGGTTGTTGGGCTAAAGGTTCATACAGAACTAATTATGCTGCACTATCTGGCGCAGCGACAATTATAGGTAGACGATTTCCTCAAGTTCTTTATGGCAGTTAAAAACAAATACTGTTGTATTTGTGCTAGAAAGGGAATGAAGTAGTACAACAACATGAGTGTTTTAAAAATTATAGCGGATCTTCAACAGCTATGGAATCCACTATTATCGCCGAAGGATTTAAACAGTCCATAGAAATGCACGGCGTTATCTATGGACGATACATAGCTGATGGAGACAGTAGCACTTATGCAAAAATACTTGACACTCGACCATATCCCTCAATCACGGTCGAAAAGATTGATTGCAAAAATCACATATTAAGAAATTTTTGTAACAAATTCCAAAATTTAAAAACAGATACAAAATATCCTAAAACAGAAAGGAACGTATATGTAGCGCCATCAAATATCATGGCTTACAAAATCTGCAGCAATCAGACAACATAAAAAATCTGCACCAAGATATTAGAATGCCATTTATCATGCATTTGAGCACCATAATTCTTGTAATAAAAATATTTGTGGTGAAAATTCAAATGAAGAATCAAAAACTATGTTTAATACACGTCTCTGGCATCAGATGAAATATTTAATCTGCAATGTTGCATCACACTCAAGGAGCTTAATTGAAAATGTAGACAGCAACATTGTAGAGAATTTTAATGGAGTAGTTGCCAAGTTAGTTGGCGGCAAAAGAGTCAATTATGCTCTTAAACGGTCTTATCAGGCAAGGTGCGCAGGGGCAGTAGTATCATTTAACGCTGGGAAATTATTGACTTCTGTCCACAAAACTATTCACAATACGAGTCCTTTACCAAAAATCAAGAAATATGAAGAACGAGTAGAAAATACAAGAATGTACAACCAAACGTTAAATAGAAAAAAAAACGTAAATTGGTTTCAAAGAAAATAGATTTTAATTATGGCGAAAATGCTGACAGACCTGATATGGATTCTGATACATATAACCTCACAAAATTAACGTCTTTGAAAACTCTGATGAAGAATGCAAAGAGATACAGGAGAGGACAATACTACAGAGTGAAAGTGGGGAGTGGCTAGAATTACGTAGAAATCTTTTAACAGCGTCCAATTTCGGGAAGGTGGTAAAAAGGATAAAAACTAATAGTTGTGCTAATATGGTGAAAAACATGTTGTATAAAGCAAATATCGACCATGTGGCATCTATAAGCCACGAGAAGAAAAATGAAAAAGCTGCTATTGAGCAATTGTCTAATTTAGTACAGGTAAATATACAACAATGTGGTTTCTTCATTGACGATAATAAGTACCCGTTTTTAGGGGCAACGCCGGATGGGATTGCTAATGGCATGCTTGTTGAAATCAAATGCCCTATTGCATCTTACAAAGTAGGAATTGACGCTGCGATTCAAGAGGGCAAATGCACTTTTGGCGTTGTGATACAAAAACAGGAGAAGTCAGTGTGAATAAAAATTCAGATTGGTTCATACAAGTGCAAGGCCAAATGCACATTTGTAAATTTAACAAATGTTTATTAGCAGTTTGGTATGGGGAAAACAAAATAAAGACTGAATTAGTTTTAAAAGATGACAATTATTGGCATACAATAATGGAGCCCAAATTGTTGTCATTATACTTTGACTGCCTTTTGCCTAAACTTGTCGACCCACGTTATACAAGAAACATACCAATTCGAGATCCTGAGTACGTAATTTCAAAGAAGAGACTAAACAAGAGAAATGTAGATGACAAAACAGGCACAGAAATAAAAGATGAAAGAATTCAGGAAAAAGAAAATATTGAAAATATTGATTTTTCTGGAACAGTGGTGCTATTCTGTAAAGATCCCACCGTGAACATTTAGGTGAAGTGAGCGTGATGTGAACTGTCATCCCACCTTACTCTTCTAGGAATTGAGCTCACTTCAAACTCACTTCACCTAAGTGTTCACGGTGTGATGTTTACAGAATAGATCGGCTGGAAAACTCTACCGACGAAATCTACGAAACTGATTTAGATTTCAGTACTTTTTAATTAAAACATAAAAAATTGGTAATAAGGATCCAAAAATTTGTCTATATACGGGGGAAAAATTCATGTTCTTTTTTTAATTTAGTCAAATGACATTGATTAAATAAAAACTTTTTTATAAAAAAAAACAACCGTCTTCTTAAAAAAATCTACTAAAAACTAGAAAATAACCTTAATTTCGAATATCGGTGGCTTTTGCTTTTTGACTGTTGTTTGCCACCAACTTCCGAGGTTATTTTGTAGGTTTTTTTATTTTCTTTTCTTTGTTTTGTGGAGCTCTGTCATATTTCGCCTATAATTTTGTTGATATGTTGTACACTAAAACCATACTTGGGGTAACTAGATTATACCAGTGAAAGAATGATCAAAATCGGTTCAGTAGTTTACGATAAAATTGCGAACATATATTATTATACATACAAATAGACGAATTTTTTTTAAGTAGGTTAAACATTAGAAATATATATATATTAATTATTTAAATAAAAAAATATTCTTAGTACATGCACCACGTTTTTATTATAAGAACACAATTAGAAAAGTAATAAACATTTGTTATATACCTTCATTACCTAATTAATTTTTATTATATGGTGTACTAAATAAAAAAAATGGTTGAAAATTCAATATTTGTATTATTTGTCTACTCCATACCTACTGTGTGCTAATATTTCAGGAATTCCAAGAAGTGCGTACTCGGTTCTCCCGATGTCGACCGCGTAAACTGCATTCGCCGCTCCCCGCGCGGGGGGCTAAGTCACGCCCATCGAGCTATGATTTATTTTCAACATAGCGCCTTAATTGGAGTTGTTTGCAGACGAGCGTGCGTCTACCTGAATGTTCCGGCCACTGCGCACAATAGTGACGCACACGATCACAATCGGGACCCGTACGTATATTGATACATGGGAAATTTCGGCGTAGTAGTACAAAAGTAAATAATTAGACCATCTATCACGAAGGAAAAATCTGCAGAGAACCGTCTGCCAGAAAAAAAATCAAAGCCTGCATGTCAAAACATCTATTCAAATTTATTTGAAAAATTATGAATAAAAATGACGACATATTAAGAAAAGGAAAAGTTGTCATACTAATGAAAACCAAAAAGTTTTAAATCGCAGAGGTACCGCTGCGATACGTATCGTTTATGTTTGTTGTATGAAACCGGTCAAGTGCGAGTTGCACTCGCGCACTAAAGGCTCTGTATCATCGAAACTATAATATTTTACTTCCTTTTGATTGTCTATTTCTTTGGCAGTTGTTACGGGTAGTCACAATCCTGAAAATCTGACAACCAATCTTACCAAGGAGCAAGGGCAAATCCAGTTCTGGGACGGGCACAGGGGCCAGTCAAGTAGGAGTCCCTCTCCACTCCTAGTATTGCACTGTGTCATTGGGTTTAATTATTTATCAATGATATACAATTGCTAATTTTCTATTATGTTTCCTGCTGGGAGGAGGGGGCAGCCCCCCCCCCCCCCCTCCGTATCTGGCTTTGCCAAGGGGTATTACCCAGTAACTGAGTTGTGGAGGTCAGATAGGCAGTCGCTCGATGTAAAATACTGGTATTCAGCTGCATCCGGTTAGACTGGAAGTTGACCACAGCGTGGTTGGGGAAAGGCTGGGCGATGATGATGATCATCATCAGCATCTAATGTAACCGTAACAGTAACAGATAGCCAGTTTAGAATACGTGTTGTAACAGTAACAGATAGCCCGTTTAGAATACGTGTTGTAACAGTAACAGATAGCCCGTTTAGAATACGTGTTGTAACAGTAACAGATAGCCCGTTTAGAATACGTGTTGTAACAGTAACAGATAGCCCGTTTAGAATACGTGTTGTAACAACACTTATTCTATTCGGTTAAACATACATGAACCCTGACAATATAAATCTTAAAATTAAAATTACGAGATATAGGCCTGTAATAGGCAAGACCGACGGACGGACGGACGGACGAACGGACGGACGGCGTAGGAACCCTAAAAACCATCCAAATTCAAACTCAAAGCATTTTTTCACTTGTACTATTGAAGACAAAAGTGCATGGAGAGCCTAAGGTCGACTTTTGACTGAGGTTTTGCATTACGTTTCATGACTTTCATGAGACGACTAGATGGCGCTGTTCAAACATGAAAATAACACCGCAAAGCTTAAAAACCTTATTATGCAGAGGCACATAATAAGGTTTTTAATACCTAAAATAATTACTAAGAAATAATAATATATTTATATTCAAATAAACATAAATTATTTTATTTTCTTATTTCCGAGTACTTAATACAGCGCCATCTAAACCAAACCAAATAAACCAATTGGTATATTAGTTAATTCGACTACAGATGGCGTAGATCATAAATAATAAAAATCCCTACATTCACAAACTAGCTCTCATTTTCGCATTCTACAATAAGTAGATCGTAGCTCAGGTGGATAAGCATGACAGAATAACAAAGCTCGTTTCACAGGGCACTGGTTCGAAACCCAGTTCACAGTCGGTTTTTTTTAATTTTATTATTATATAATGTAATTTATATTCTATTTTTTATATTTTTAAACGTTTTTTATTTTATTTTTTGTTATAAATAATATAAGATGTATAAATGAACTACTACTCTACTATATATAACATTGTATAAATAAATATATATAAATTACTTTCGTAATTGGTGGTAAGTATTAGTATTATTAGTAAGAAACATTTATGTAAGAAGATTTAGATATATTTTTCTTACAGATTAAGATTTACTAAGTTTAGTTCTCGTAAAGGATAAGAAATTAAACTATTTTAGTGATATTATACATTACTTAAGACATTTAATTCTCAAAGAAGAATACAATTTATTTCTTTCTTTCTTATACAGTGTATAACCTAACCTAACAGTTTTACACCCAATTGACAATTATTTAATTCACTTGTTATGAGAAATACAAGTAAAATTTATAACTGAATAACTCTATTACAAAATGGAAGACATTAACAAAGTAAAACTGTATAATAGATGTTATAAGTATTCTAAATCAAAACTGTGTTGTGCTATTCTTATAGTATTTAGTTTTATTTACATAATGTTATAATACCTTACACTATATATGCAACCTTAGTTCTGTAAATATTTTACCTACTCACAAATTATAAAAAAATTACGTTTTGCATAATTATGGTTAGTGGTATTGACTATAATGATTGATTTGTGCATTATGTTATGACTAAGGTTCACAGCTTAAGTATTCGTTCCAGAACGAGGAAGAAATTGAAGCTAAACCTCAAATCAATAACAATTGTAAGACCGGGTTATAGCTGTCATTTTGGGACCAATTTGTTTATAATAATAAATAAATAATTAATTATATTAGAAAGGAATCTATATTTATATTGTTTTTATTTTAATTTCTTATATTATATAAGAAATCAAAATCATTAGTGTAAAAACATTTTGTTGTTATAAAGTAGTGAATAAATTTATCCCACTTACACTAAGTTTGATCACTGTAATTTATCAAATAAATTATAGCTACCCCGGTCTTTGTTATTACTCAATCCAATAGTCAACACTTTATATTATTTTTTTAATATTTCGTGTGTCATTTTGATCGATTACAGCTTGCAACCGCGAACCCATGGAGTTTATTAATTTTTCACATAAATTTAGACCCCGTATAGAATCCCATACCTGCATGCAGTGAGTACTCAGTACTTCCTTAGTCCTTTCGTTCCTATTGTCCCACCTTTGAACCATAACGCCCCATAAATTTTCAATGGGGTTTAAATCTGGCGATCTCGCAGGCCAAGGAATAATCTGTATATCCGATTGCTGGCTAAACCACTCTTGCACAATTATGGAACGGTGTATAGGACAATTGTCCTGCACGAACGTTATCACTGGCATGTCTTCTACAGGAAAAACATTCCGTACGGTGGGCAACATGACGTCATTCAGCACATCTATGTAGTTTACACTGTTTGCACGACTGGGTATTACAGTAAGTTCTCCTGGTCCTGCAGCACTCATCCATCCCCAAATGTTCACTGTTATACGACCGGATTCAGAGTTAGGCACAACGTGATCACTATCATAACGCGTATTATTCCTACGCCACAACCTAACTCGCCCATGCTGGCTAGACTTGAAAGTCTTTTCATCACTGAAGATGACTCCGTTGCTCCAGTCGAAATTTCTGTATTTCAAAGCGAACTCCAATCGTGCTCTTTTATTAGCTTCGGTTAGCAATGGCTTAATAGCATGTCGACGATAATGCAGACCTTCACTATGAAGAGCACGATACACCGTCCGCAAAGATGTATCAAACAACTCTGCGTAATATCTTGTTGGTGTAAAGCCATTTTCCTCATAACCTTGCACCATAAGTTGACGCTGGTCTGAGTCAATATGGCGTCTTCTGCCAGATCTACTACGGTGTTCCAACGAACCCTCTTCTTGAAACCGCTTTATCCATAAAGTGACAGTCTTTACCTATAAGGGAAATATATTATTTATTATTTTCGTGTATCGATAACCATGGATAATAAAATAAATAACGAACAGTGATTTTAAAACATTACTTACGTTTAAGCCAGTTTCTCTCGAAATTTCAGAATAATTTAAGCCTTGATTATGCAATGCTATTATTTGGGCCCTCGTAGCCATATCAATATTTGAACGCGAACTCATGATAAAAATAAATATTAAAAACTTGTAAACGCAATCGTAACTGAACTCACTCATAGATAGTAAAGAACATTATGATTGAACAAAAAGATTTAATTTTTACACAGTCAATATTAAACTACCCTCAATTCTTTTGAGATTTATGATACGGGTTAAAGTCACTTAACAACTTCAATATAATAAAGAGAAGGATAATTTCAACTCAATGCGTAATGACGCAATGGTCCAGTGGCTAATGGTATCGGTAAATTTTATGCCACCGAGTTCGAATCCTAGTTATTACGTGCTTTGCTTTATAAGGTTTGTAATGTCGTAGGAAAATTTGTGTTAAAATTGAGTAATATTGTAACTAGCAAAAAACAAGATAATGTTCTTGTATATTTTCCAATCCAACTACTATACTAGCGCCATCTATGTCATCCAAGACATATTATTAAGGCGATGAAACCCTGTACAAACGATTTTGGTTTGGAACTCTCCATGCACTTCTGTCTTCATGTGTACCATTCACAGCCACTTTTGATTTGTCAAGGAGTCGGTCAGTTAGCAATATTACGAAGCTAGCGAAATTTCAATCTCGCCAGTTCCACTTCAACAAAAATCATAAAAGACTAATCAAATTTAAAGTTGATGATATCATTGAGAGAATAATTGGCTTTTTTATTAAAAGAACTGCAGATTAACGAGATCGCTGGCTACTGGTTGCCGAGCAATTATCGTTCGCTTTTGTACTGCAAGTACTGGACGAAGAAATATGAAGATATTTTTAATATTCAAAGCTTTAGATATTGGATTTTATTGCCAAGATGAATATTGTTGAATATTTTTCTGCTTGAAATTCTTTCTAGATTTCTGCGTTTTATCTAGTCTTTTTCTGTACGAGGCAGTTTGAAAGGTCATATTGTTATTCTTACAACTGTCTGTTTGTCTGTCCGTTCATTTCCTGATTCGAGTTCATTTTTTCTCAGCAAAAATATCTGACAAAGAAGTGTAGGTATGCAAGTCATTTACCAAGTAAAAGCATAAAAGAAAATATATTACCGTAACTAACAGTTCAATTCCCGTGGGTATCCGGGAGTTTTTCATTATTTTAGGGGAGTTTTCAATAGCAGACCACACCCTGAAATTATTAGTGGCGGGAGAATGAACATATGGTCGCCCCCCGTCTATAGGATTTAATGCAATGAAATCTACGTATCAGCACACCAATTGGGCCACTTTCGCTATTTGAAAAATCATTTTACTCGGCAGTGTACCCTAATGACGCAATGAATGTTGCAGAACTGTCAAATTAAAAGCACTGTCTTCGTGTGTTACGTCATTAGCCCTCATGTCTGTGTATCATTATTACGAAACAAAGAACCCATATTAATAACAACTTCTGCTAAGTTTCCATTGCTTTTTCTCGTAATTCTTGGAATATTACATACTCTCAATATTGTGCGATAAATACAGTTTCATACTTTCTTGTAATAAATCCTCTTAGTTTCGGGAACTCGCGAGAGGAAAACAATGTGTGTAAACATTGTTTTCCTCTTGTATAGACAAAAGCTATATGAGAAAATCTGTTATTAGAAACTTATTACTAGCTAAGCCCCGCGACTTCGTTTGCGTGGAAGTCGTAATAAGATACACAATATAATAACAGCCACGTTTAAAAAAAGACTCCCTCATCCCCCGACCCGCCGCGTCGTATCGCCCGCCCGCGCAATAGCGCGGGCGGGCGATACGACGCGGCGGGTAACGAAGTAATAACTTCGTTTTCGCTTAGTGTTCTTTCTAACTTTTTGTCTTTTTGCTCGGCTCAGGAGCCGAGCAAAAAGAAAAAAAGTTAGAAAGAACACACTCAGGAAGAAAGGGGGTCAGGGGGTGAAGACACTCAGGAGTGTCGCAGCGTGATGTTAAATAACCTGCAACCATACTCAAGAATTGGGCTACCAAATGTAAAAAGATTTTTTCAAATCCGACTGGTAGTTCCAGAGATAAGCCTTTTAATTTTTTTGCGCGGAACCCTAATTCTTTTTCTAAAATTAAAGAAGCCCAAGTTACTCCTTGTAACATCAGCTATCTACTAGTGAAAGTTGCGCAAAATCGGTCCTGCTGTTCTGGAGATTAGCCGGAACAAACGGACAGACAGTCCACATGTGTATAGACACAAATTTTAAGAATTATTTTTTGTGATAAGTAGATACCGTATATACTTTCATATGTATTTAGTATAAAAAACTATTTTTTTGACTTAACAAACAGACAATTCAATTTTATTTATTTGTACTTATAGATTTTTTTAAATGAATATTTGCCTACGTTCGCAAGGACGTAAAAATAACGTGATGAGATTTTATCGCGCACCGGATTATCAACTCGCGGTGTTGAGCCAAGCATTGAGAATCCAATAGAGTGCATCCCAGCGCGTCGAACAACTACACAGTTGGATTTTAAACTCTCGGCACTAAGCTGAGCGTTGGAAATTCCAATGCGCGAAAAAAAATACCAGGAAAAAACCGCTCGTGCGACCCGGGCTAAGCTTACACTACTAAGAACACAAATCGCTAATAAATAAAAATGAAATGCTGTTCGTTGGTAAGCGCATCACTTGAGAACGGGTGGATCGATTCAGCTATTTTTTTGTTTTAAAATGGTCGTAATACTTAGGTTTGTAGGGAAAGAAAAATTGGAAAAGCTTCCCGGATTTTTTTTCGTATTCAGGAATAACTGAATGTCCTTTTTACGTATTTTTTTGTAAGTATGAACTATTGAAATTTTTACATGACGTCTATCGGGTCAGCTAGTGCTAAATAAAAGAGACGGAAAAGTAACAATAGAATTGTTTAAACTTACGCTCTAAAAGAACAACAGTTTTCTTTCTAATTAACAAAATTATAAAACACTATCGTTAATAATATGTTGTGTACTATTTATGACGTGTGGCGTCATTTTCTTTTTTCAAGACGGCAGTGAAAATATAAGATAGTCGAGCTAGGTTTGTCGTTGGGCTGACTGACGTCATTATAGGATCGCATCAAAGTTCATATAAAATGTATTAGGAAGAGATTCGCTTCAATGGCGCCACTATCTTACTGATACACGTATTTGGTTTGGCGTTTTCGTTTTATGAAGATATTTTAACTTTATTAAACAAAACTTAAATTTTATTTAACAATAACAGCAGCTTTTAACTCTCTACAAAGCGCAAGTCCGATCCTGCATGGAGTATTGCAGCCACCTTTGGGATGGCTCAGCTAAATACCAACTTGCCGCGCTTGACTCGGTGGAACGCAGAGCTAAGAGGCTCATTGGCGACGTAAGACTGGTGGATGCCAAGCTTCACAGCTTGGCTCATCGCCGCAAGGTTGCCAGCTTGTCGGTCTTCTTCTTCGGTGAGTGTGCTCGAGAACCACGACCTCATTTCGCCTGCCCCCTTCTACCATCGGACATCTAGACGCACTGCAGGTTACCATCTCTACCTAGTTGCTATTCCACCAATTCGCACTAAGCGTTTCCAAATGTCTTTTGTGATGCGCACAGCAAAGGAGTGGAACTCTCTGCCTGCGTCTGTGTTTCCGAACGCATACAACCCCGATCTCTTCAAAGTGAGAGTGAACAGGCTTCTTCTGGGTAAGCTCGCTCCATCGTCGACTTTGTCTCTGTCATCTCTGACCTAGACTAGATTCAAGAGCAAACCTATCTCAAAAAAAAAACGTTATTATTTAATAATTTATTTACAATTTTCTAAAATAGCATCTTCGAGCAACTTCTAACTAAAGAACTGTAGCGTAGAGGTCACTTGCCGGGGGCACGGATCATAACATAGCATCAATGAAATTAAAACGAGTATCGTGCAAATAGTACGTGAACTGCAGGAATGAAATAGCTTTATTATTTAGTTTGAAAATGTTAAGTTTTCAATTACGAAATATTGTATCTTACAATAATTTTTATGATGGAGGAGCTCGTGGCTAAGTAATAACAGCCGCATGGGTCGAACCATCAGGTTAAGCTACGCTTGCCGGGGTTGTCCGTGGATGGGTGACCATCTTTACATACCGAGACTCCTCCGTGCCTCGGAAAGCACGTTAAGCCGTTGGTCCCGGCTGTCATTCGTAGATCTTTGACAGTCATTACGGGTCGTCAGAAGACCGAAAGTCTGACAACCAGTCTTACCAAGGGGTATCGTATTACCCAGTTACTGGGTTGTGGAGGTCAGATAGGCAGTCGCTCCATGTAAAATACTGGTATTCAGCTGCATCCGGTTAGACTGGAAGCCGACCCCAACATAGTTGGGAAAAGGCTAGGCAGATGATGATGACAATAATTTTTATGATTACTGGCCACTAGCCCTGCCCGTGTGTTAAACTGATGTCGCTATTGTAGCGGAACGTTGAATAATATTATGTCATCTAGACGTTGCGTACTTTTCCTATAAGTACATATAAGTATGTACATACATTCAATGGCGACTTATGGATAAATAAAAGCCGCACGATCCGACCGATTATGAACTTCATAAGACTGGCCTTCGGACTCTCAGTATACGTATGCGTGTACTCATAAAGTCTGTTAAACTAATCTAAACTCAAGATATCGCCTAAATTGGCTTGCGGTGATCAGACGGCAGTAGCTTTATGTGTAATACCTACTGAACTGACAAGACCCCGTGAAGAAAGAAAGAACCCCCCCCCTGTGTGTAGTCCCTTCGCATGAAGCCACTTAAATTATGATTCTTCTTAATGATCATACATCTAAACAATTTTCTTCTTCACGTAAAATAAAAGAGAAAAGGCATTGTCGCTTCTATCAAAATCAGTTAAACTACGATTATTACGTAGATCCAGTAGATCTACTTCGGAAACTGTCAGAGGTTGTATTTGTTCGGTTCGCAGTAGCGAGCTAGTAGTAGACGAGCAACTTCGAATCGAATGCTTTGTTTACCGATAACGAGCAACTTCGAATCGAATGCGCGATGTAGCTCTGTACAAAGTTTGTGGAAGTTTGTGTCGGACAACACAACTAACGAACAACAGTAGATATTTCATTAATTTAAAGATTAAAAAGAAAAAACTAAAACGAGGTCTGTCGGCACTTACGGAACCCTGTGTGTAGTGTATGTAGGTAAGGATGAGTGTAGTGTATGTAGGTAAGGATGAGTGTAGTGTATGTAGGTAAGGATGTGTGTAGTGTATGTAGGTAAGGATGAGTGTAGTGTATGTAGGTAAGGATGAGTGAAAAGTATGTAGGTAAGGATGAGTGTAGTGTATGTAGGTAAGGATGTGTGTAGTGTATGTAGGTAAGGATGAGTGTAGTGTATGTAGGTAAGGATGAGTGTAGTGTATGTAGGTAAGGATGAGTGTAGTGTATGCAGGTAAGGATGAGTGTAGTGTATGTAGGTAAGGATGAGTGTAGTGTATGTAGGTAAGGATGTGTGTAGTGTATGTAGGTAAGGATGAGTGTAGTGTATGTAGGTAAGGATGAGTGTAGTGTATGTAGGTAAGGATGAGTGTAGTGTATGTAGGTAAGGATGTGTGTAGTGTATGTAGGTAAGGATGAGTGTAGTGTATGTAGGTAAGGATGAGTGTAGTGTATGTAGGTAAGGATGAGTGTAGTGTATGTAGGTAAGGATGTGTGTAGTGTATGTAGGTAAGGATGAGTGTAGTGTATGTAGGTAACGATGTGTGTAGTGTATGTAGGTAAGGATGTGTGTAGTGTATGTAGGTAAGGATGTGTGTAGTGTATGTAGGTAAGGATGAGTGTAGTGTATGTAGGTAACGATGTGTGTAGTGTATGTAGGTAAGGATGTGTGTAGTGTATGTAGGTAAGGATGAGTGTAGTGTATGCAGGTAAGGATGTGTGTAGTGTATGTAGGTAAGGATGTGTGTAGTGTATGTAGGTAAGGATGTGTGTAGTGTATGTAGGTAAGGATGAGTGTAGTGTATGTAGGTAACGATGTGTGTAGTGTATGTAGGTAAGGATGAGTGTAGTGTATGTAGGTAAGGATGTGTGTAGTGTATGTAGGTAAGGATGAGTGTAGTGTATGTAGGTAAGGATGAGTGTAGTGTATGTAGGTAACGATGTGTGTAGTGTATGTAGGTAAGGATGAGTGTAGTGTATGTAGGTAACGATGTGTGTAGTGTATGTAGGTAAGGATGTGTGTAGTGTATGTAGGTAACGATGTGTGTAGTGTATGTAGGTAAGGATGTGTGTAGTGTATGTAGGTAAGGATGAGTGTAGTGTATGTAGGTAAGGATGAGTGTAGTGTATGTAGGTAAGGATGAGTGTAGTGTATGTAGGTAAGGATGTGTGTAGTGTATGTAGGTAAGGATGAGTGTAGTGTATGTAGGTAAGGATGAGTGTAGTGTATGTAGGTAAGGATGAGTGTAGTGTATGCAGGTAAGGATGTGTGTAGTGTATGTAGGTAAGGATGAGTGTAGTGTATGTAGGTAACGATGTGTGTAGTGTATGTAGGTAAGGATGTGTGTAGTGTATGTAGGTAAGGATGAGTGTAGTGTATGTAGGTAAGGATGAGTGTAGTGTATGTAGGTAAGGATGAGTGTAGTGTATGTAGGTAAGGATGTGTGTAGTGTATGTAGGTAAGGATGAGTGTAGTGTATGTAGGTAAGGATGAGTGTAGTGTATGCAGGTAAGGATGTGTGTAGTGTATGTAGGTAAGGATGAGTGTAGTGTATGTAGGTAACGATGTGTGTAGTGTATGTAGGTAAGGATGAGTGTAGTGTATGCAGGTAAGGATGTGTGTAGTGTATGTAGGTAAGGATGAGTGTAGTGTATGTAGGTAAGGATGAGTGTAGTGTATGTAGGTAAGGATGTGTGTAGTGTATGTAGGTAAGGATGAGTGTAGTGTATGTAGGTAAGGATGAGTGTAGTGTATGTAGGTAAGGATGTGTGTAGTGTATGTAGGTAAGGATGAGTGTAGTGTATGTAGGTAAGGATGAGTGTAGTGTATGTAGGTAAGGATGAGTGTAGTGTATGTAGGTAACGATGTGTGTAGTGTATGTAGGTAAGAATGAGTGTAGTGTATGTAGGTAAGGATGTGTGTAGTGTATGTAGGTAAGGATGTGTGTAGTGTATGTAGGTAAGGATGTGTGTAGTGTATGTAGGTAAGGATGAGTGTAGTGTATGTAGGTAACGATGTGTGTAGTGTATGTAGGTAAGGATGTGTGTAGTGTATGTAGGTAAGGATGTGTGTAGTGTATGTAGGTAAGGATGAGTGTAGTGTATGTAGGTAACGATGTGTGTAGTGTATGTAGGTAAGGATGTGTGTAGTGTATGTAGGTAAGGATGAGTGTAGTGTATGTAGGTAAGGATGAGTGTAGTGTATGTAGGTAAGGATGAGTGTAGTGTATGTAGGTAAGGATGAGTGTAGTGTATGTAGGTAACGATGTGTGTAGTGTATGTAGGTAAGGATGAGTGTAGTGTATGTAGGTAAGGATGAGTGTAGTGTATGTAGGTAAGGATGTGTGTAGTGTATGCAGGTAAGGATGTGTGTAGTGTATGTAGGTAAGGATGAGTGTAGTGTATGTAGGTAACGATGTGTGTAGTGTATGTAGGTAAGGATGTGTGTAGTGTATGTAGGTAAGGATGTGTGTAGTGTATGTAGGTAAGGATGAGTGTAGTGTATGTAGGTAACGATGTGTGTAGTGTATGTAGGTAAGGATGTGTGTAGTGTATGTAGGTAAGGATGAGTGTAGTGTATGCAGGTAAGGATGTGTGTAGTGTATGTAGGTAAGGATGAGTGTAGTGTATGTAGGTAACGATGTGTGTAGTGTATGTAGGTAAGGATGTGTGTAGTGTATGTAGGTAAGGATGAGTGTAGTGTATGTAGGTAAGGATGAGTGTAGTGTATGTAGGTAAGGATGAGTGTAGTGTATGTAGGTAAGGATGTGTGTAGTGTATGTAGGTAAGGATGAGTGTAGTGTATGTAGGTAAGGATGAGTGTAGTGTATGTAGGTAACGATGTGTGTAGTGTATGTAGGTAAGGATGAGTGTAGTGTATGTAGGTAACGATGTGTGTAGTGTATGTAGGTAAGGATGTGTGTAGTGTATGTAGGTAAGGATGAGTGTAGTGTATGTAGGTAAGGATGAGTGTAGTGTATGTAGGTAAGGATGAGTGTAGTGTATGTAGGTAAGGATGTGTGTAGTGTATGTAGGTAAGGATGAGTGTAGTGTATGTAGGTAAGGATGAGTGTAGTGTATGTAGGTAAGGATGAGTGTAGTGTATGCAGGTAAGGATGTGTGTAGTGTATGTAGGTAAGGATGAGTGTAGTGTATGTAGGTAACGATGTGTGTAGTGTATGTAGGTAAGGATGTGTGTAGTGTATGTAGGTAAGGATGAGTGTAGTGTATGTAGGTAAGGATGAGTGTAGTGTATGTAGGTAAGGATGAGTGTAGTGTATGTAGGTAAGGATGAGTGTAGTGTATGTAGGTAAGGATGAGTGTAGTGTATGTAGGTAAGGATGTGTGTAGTGTATGTAGGTAAGGATGTGTGTAGTGTATGTAGGTAAGGATGAGTGTAGTGTATGTAGGTAAGGATGAGTGTAGTGTATGTAGGTAAGGATGAGTGTAGTGTATGTAGGTAAGGATGAGTGTAGTGTATGTAGGTAAGGATGAGTGTAGTGTATGTAGGTAAGGATGTGTGTAGTGTATGTAGGTAAGGATGAGTGTAGTGTATGTAGGTAAGGATGAGTGTAGTGTATGTAGGTAAGGATGAGTGTAGTGTATGTAGGTAAGGATGTGTGTAGTGTATGTAGGTAAGGATGAGTGTAGTGTATGTAGGTAAGGATGAGTGTAGTGTATGTAGGTAAGGATGTGTGTAGTGTATGTAGGTAAGGATGAGTGTAGTGTATGTAGGTAAGGATGAGTGTAGTGTATGTAGGTAAGGATGTGTGTAGTGTATGTAGGTAAGGATGAGTGTAGTGTATGTAGGTAAGGATGAGTGTAGTGTATGTAGGTAAGGATGTGTGTAGTGTATGTAGGTAAGGATGAGTGTAGTGTATGTAGGTAAGGATGAGTGTAGTGTATGTAGGTAAGGATGAGTGTAGTGTATGTAGGTAACGATGTGTGTAGTGTATGTAGGTAAGAATGAGTGTAGTGTATGTAGGTAAGGATGTGTGTAGTGTATGTAGGTAAGGATGTGTGTAGTGTATGTAGGTAAGGATGTGTGTAGTGTATGTAGGTAAGGATGTGTGTAGTGTATGTAGGTAAGGATGTGTGTAGTGTATGTAGGTAAGGATGAGTGTAGTGTATGTAGGTAAGGATGTGTGTAGTGTATGTAGGTAAGGATGAGTGTAGTGTATGTAGGTAAGGATGAGTGTAGTGTATGTAGGTAAGGATGAGTGTAGTGTATGTAGGTAAGGATGAGTGTAGTGTATGTAGGTAAGGATGAGTGTAGTGTATGTAGGTAAGGATGAGTGTAGTGTATGTAGGTAAGGATGAGTGTAGTGTATGTAGGTAAGGATGAGTGTAGTGTATGTAGGTAAGGATGTGTGTAGTGTATGTAGGTAAGGATGTGTGTAGTGTATGTAGGTAAGGATGTGTGTAGTGTATGTAGGTAAGGATGAGTGTAGTGTATGTAGGTAAGGATGAGTGTAGTGTATGTAGGTAAGGATGTGTGTAGTGTATGTAGGTAAGGATGAGTGTAGTGTATGTAGGTAAGGATGAGTGTAGTGTATGTAGGTAAGGATGTGTGTAGTGTATGTAGGTAAGGATGTGTGTAGTGTATGTAGGTAAGGATGTGTGTAGTGTATGTAGGTAAGGATGAGTGTAGTGTATGTAGGTAAGGATGAGTGTAGTGTATGTAGGTAAGGATGTGTGTAGTGTATGTAGGTAAGGATGAGTGTAGTGTATGTAGGTAACGATGTGTGTAGTGTATGTAGGTAAGGATGTGTGTAGTGTATGTAGGTAAGGATGTGTGTAGTGTATGTAGGTAAGGATGAGTGTAGTGTATGTAGGTAAGGATGAGTGTAGTGTATGTAGGTAAGGATGTGTGTAGTGTATGTAGGTAAGGATGTGTGTAGTGTATGTAGGTAAGGATGTGTGTAGTGTATGTAGGTAAGGATGAGTGTAGTGTATGTAGGTAAGGATGTGTGATCCAGACAGTAAGTCCCTGCATGTCTTTTCTCGAGTTTATTTTAAGTTGTTGCCGATTGGATATTTATACGCTATGTTTCACTAATTTCCAATTAAAGTGTCTCTATTTAATAGTAATAAACGTCATTATAATCACGATGCATGAATATAAATAAGTTTAATTATTTCACACTTACTATTTTGCCTTTGATCTGTGATTGATTTCCCATAAGTCACGAGATTTGTCATCTACACCATCGTACTAATCCCATCCCATCCCACTAATATTATAAACGCGAAAGTTTGTGAGGATGGATGGATGGATGCATGTTTGTTAATCTTTAACGCATAAATTACTGAACGGATTTGGATTAAATCTGGCACACAGATATTTATAACCTGGATTAACGTATAGGATACTTTTATATCGATATCCCAACGGGACCGAGACTTATGTAAATTTCACAAACATTGTACATGCTTGTGAAATTTATGTAAGATTGCATTGTATGTACAAAAGCAATACCTACACAGTCATCCAACACATCGTTTGTTATTAATATAGTTCCATCTTACTTAACATTCATTACACAATGCGCCATAATATTAATTATTAAGTAACCAATGTATCAAATGTTAAACCAATGGTTTTCGACAGCTGCGCGCACAGATCCGGCGGCGTGTGAGTCGGTGCCGATGGAACGTAATGTTGTATTTGTTATAATTATATTTTAAGTATTGTGTGTTTATTTTATTTTACATTATATTTCATTGCATGCTGCACCGGCCGACGCCATCACGTCAACACCCGCCGGCTGTCACTGAAAACCAGTGCTGGGGCTCTGTCTCGCATAGGGTCGCATAATTATGCTGAGCGATGGCCATTTTGCGTGGATGTGATGCATATTTTCCCACAACTTGTCTTTTTAGCCGGCTTAAAAAAAAAGGAGGTGGTTCTAAATTCGGTTGTATGTTTTTTTTAAAGTTTGTTACCTCAGTACTCCGTCATTTATAAACCGTTTTAGAAAATTTCTTTTTTATTTGAAAGGACATACTTCCAGATTGGTCCCATTTTTATCAAAACCAAGTTCTTATAATAGGACCCATGAGGAATTGAGGGAACTCCTCAAATATTATAGGCATATTATACATAGCGATTTTATTTTCATCAACAAGTCAAGCATATACATACAAAAAGTATATTATTTTAGTGAAGTGGAACTGACGAAGAAGACCACAGATGGCCACGGGAACACCTCAATAATAAGTATTCTTATCGCCTTCCGTGAAATACGATTGGCGATAAGACATCTCGATTAATGACGGAGCAAATTTAAATAAATGTTTCTTATGAAAATGCTATCATTGAATTGATCTGATGAAGCCGGAAGGCAGGCACCGGAACTCCGTAATAAAACAACGTATCCTAGCCGTGTTTGGGCTTATTGGAATTTTCATGAGATGTACTCTGGCTAGAAATGATTTTAATGATAATATGCTTCAAATTGCGCTACTTGAGTCCTATGTTATATGTGGCCTTGATTGTAAGAAGACAGATTTCGTCAACGATCTGTCGTCGTTTGTTGGTGACGGCGTCCAAACCTAATAAAACTACGCCTTCCAAACTTCTGACACGAGTTAGCGCGACACATATTTGCCTTTTTGCAGAGTTTTTATTCGAACGGGATAACACCAGTGGTCGCATATAAATTTTGTCAAATTCTGATGAGTGGTTTTTGAGTTAGCTTCAGCATGTTGATGAGCAGTTGAGCTGCAGTATGTCGATGATGTTATAATAACTTCCTGTCACTGTTATTTACTTAGCAGGTAGTGGTATACGAATTTGGCTGGGGTAGGTACCACAACTAAAAAGTGAAAAATAAAAACTTATTTATTAAAAAAAAAAAACAACCAACTTCCAAAAAAAAAACACTACAAAGTGAAACATAAGTTTAATTTCGGAAGTCGGTGGCAAAAAGCGAAAATACTAAACCAAAGACACGTGTGTATGTATATAATAAAAATGACCGCGACTGTAAAAAAAGTATTATAGACTGGATAAACCACACACAACACACTACACTACACCACACCTTATCTACGTGGAACCCGAGGCATTTCTGGAACACGGTGAGTAGTCGAAACTCATCACATATAATATATCATAATCTAAAACACCACACACACACCACACTACACTAAACCACACACACCACACCACACCGCACATTACTCCACATACAACTACAAAAAATTGTGTTATTTATTGTTAGTAACTTCATTTAACAAATTAATTTGATTTTTTTTTAATAATTAATTTTGTAATACTTAATTCATCAACAACAAAATTGAAACCAAATAATCTTAAGTGGCACATCACAGTACATTATTTTATAGTAACTCACAGTTTTTATATTCTTGTACATATTATTATTTTAAGACTGTTAGTTTTTAAATTATGTAAATATTATTCTTGTCTATACATGAAAAACTAAAATAAATCCCCAATATCTGAGTAAAACACTCGCAGTTAGTATCAATGTTATGGAAGAGCGTAGTCTCCTACTGCAGGCATTGTTTGCTTAAAGGGAGGCTCCAAACACGTCTTGATGCATGTGCTAATTGTGACAATAAACGATTTTGTATTTTTGTATTTGTATTGAAACATTAAGTTATATGTTTTGGACTTCAAAGCGAAAGCTCTGGGGTAGCCCGCGACGTTGCCAAAAATTTGATTCATTGGTAACTGTAACAAATATGTCTTCACAGAATTATAATCTTAAGGGTCACCTATACGTCGATCTAAGTTCAAATTACATTTAAAGTCAATTTTAACTCTGCGAGTTGTATTGATGATTTTGATGAGTGTAATTCTGTAAATTCACATTTGTTACGGTCGCGAATTATATTTCGATCAACATACAACCGGACATTGACCTGCAAATTGCAAAAAAACGTACGAAAATTTGAATTTCACGGGCTATCTTAGCGCATCCCCATAAGACCCATAACCAGGCCTAATTTGCCTGATCTTGCTTTAGTGAAGGAAGATCTGCTTATATGCCGCAAGAACCGCACAAAAAGCCATGACACCGAGTTTCCTATGTAAAATTACATTTTCTCTTATGAACACTTTGCGGGACACTAAACGCCCATGGCGTCATAACAATAAAACTTGTATTGTGTCGTTCAGTGTCCCGGGAAGTGTTCACATGAGAACTTAATAATCTCGATGTATATCTCGCAGTTGATAGCGCTCTCACAGCGGGAGGGCTCGGGCAAAGCATCATTGTACGCCATTGTTACCCCATGACACTGTAGCTCATAGTATTGAAGAACAGTGTATTGAGACCACTCCCTTCATCTGTATGGCGGTTAATGCTGTTTTCGATTTTGCTCAATGTTTTGTTTAAGAACAAAAGTAAAATGGTATTTCGAGATGGACTTTAGAGATCCGTACCTCTAATGGACTTTAGAGATCCGTACCTCTAATGGACTTTAGAGATCCGTACCTCTAATGGACTTTAGAGATCCGTACCTCTAATGGACTTTAGAGATCCGTACCTCTAATGGACTTTAGAGATCCGTACCTCTAATGGACTTTAGAGATCCGTACCTCTAATGAAAAACGCAACTTGCAGGGTTGGATTATTATTATGTCGTTTATTCATTTTTCATTCTTATCTATTCACATTTTGAAATATTTCTAATAAAAATATATACAAAAAAACATTTAAAAATATAAAAAAATAGAAGTCCGCCGGTATCGGGAGCAGGGTCCAAGCTACCGGTGGTTAGGGCTGCAGAGACAGGAACCTCCTCACAATACGAGCCGTATCGAGGAGTACTGCCTTCTGAATCAGGCTCTTGATCCAACCGCCTAACGCCAGCCTCGAGAGATGTTGGTCGAGGCTTTCGGCCATCAGGCCTTTAGCCGTTACGACAATCGGCACAATGACAGCCGAGGTCACATTCCACATGTCAACAACTTCGTGTGCTAAGTCGAGATATTTTATTTGTTTCTCTTTCTCAGCTTTCACGAGGTTCTCGTCATGTGGAATGGTAACATCGATAATCATTGCGTGGCGCGCTAATCGATCTATCACCACTATATCAGGCTTATTGGCGACTATAGTCCTGTCAGTGATGATAGACCGATCCCAGTACAACGTGACATGGTCATTTTCGAGAACTGGGTCAGGCACATACTTGTAATACGGCACCTCGGAGTCCACAAGTTTGTATTTCAAAGCAAGTTGCTGGTGAATAATCCTGGCCACTTGGTTATGCCTGTGCAAGTACTCTCCGTTAGCCAGACGAGAACAACCAGAGATAATATGTCTGATGGACTCACCCGGACAGTGGCATGCCCGACACACGTCAACCGTCCCGTCCTTCACAATATGTCTCCGGTAGTTATTCGTCAAAATAACTTCATCCATAATTGCACAAACAAAACCTTCAGTTTCCCCAAAGAGGTCACCAAAACGTAACCAGGATACGGACGCTAAGAAATCTACACCGGGCTCGTGTAGAGCCCGATAGAAGCGTCCGTGAAGCTCCTTGCTTTGCCATACCTGCTTACGGTCGTCGGTAGTAAGTACCACAGGTTTGCGCCAGTTCTCTTTAGCCATGGAGAGCGGGGTGAGCCCCTTGTCCACTGCGACCACATCACGGTGCATACCCACTTCAGCTTTTAAAAAATATTCCCTGAGATTGCACACCTCGCGGTTGTGGAGGGTCTTTGCGTTTAAAAAGCCTCGACCTCCGCACTTCCGCGGGATGTACAATTTTTATTATGATTATTATAGATATTTTTACATAAAGGAAACGTTCCAAGAAACAAAGCATTCACAGATTTTTCGACAAGCTTACCTAAACCGGGAATCGAACAAGCTAAAGATTCAAAAAATAAGCATTCGCTATTTTATTTCAATAGTCGATACAGTCAATGAGATAAAATTTCTCCAAGAAACATTAGGTACGTAGTACACCACTGATTTGTGTCACCCTGTATATGATACTTTGTTAGT
The DNA here is from genome assembly GCA_947568875.1 of Fissipunctia ypsillon. Lineage (NCBI taxonomy): Eukaryota > Metazoa > Arthropoda > Insecta > Lepidoptera > Noctuidae > Fissipunctia > Fissipunctia ypsillon. Next base: position 1,239,717 of record OX387650.1, on the reverse strand, counting down.
TAGGTTGGAATTCACTTTTCCAATTTAGTATTCTTTAAATATACAAGCTAGTTGGTACCTGCCTATATCCGACAAACTGAAACAAATTGACAAAATCTGAGAAAAAATGACGAAATAAATTATAAAAGTTACAGGTTATGTTTTGGAAGCGAAAGGGACAATATTAGTCTATGGCAGAGACATTCAAAAGTACCTTTTACCTCTCTGCCGTATTGAAATAAATGATTTGACTGTGACCTTGACATGTAATCGGAATTCGGGTAAGATCCTTCTATGCGTCTGTTTTATGCCAATAAGGAACTAATTACGTAGGTAGGTATCTTTCATCGAGTCGACCAGTTACTCTTTAACTATCGCCGCCCAATCACTGCTGTGTAGGACCTACACACATCAAGCTACAGATATCTGCGCTGCAAGACGAAGGTTTCTCTACAAAAACAGACTTAAGTTATGGAAGTGGATGTTCACCCAAGTGTTGTAATCAGGAGCGTTCCGCACCGGCCAGTAATTAATCAAGTAGCCACTACGAATCCCGTTTTTGCAACTGACGGGTCTCCTTATCCCGTTTTCCGAGTGTGTAAACTTTTGTTTTGGTAAAAAGTTGTCGAAATACCTATTGGGTATGAGATTTCAAACTATGTAATATAAATAGTTTGAACTATGTAATATAAATAGTTTGAAATCTCATTAGTACAGCTATAAAATACTGGTCATTTGATGTATTAATGTATTGTGTGTATAATTGATTATTATTGATTTTGACATTCATAAATTAATTATTAAGAATGTCCAAATTTTGTACTGATTTAAGAATACTATTTGGCAGATAAAGGTATTCATTTTAGACCAATATCTGCCAAATGTATGTACACTAGTTTATAAGCTGTTTATGTACTTAATAATTGAGGCTAATATCGCTGTGTGTAGCAATTTGAACGATGATGAACGCACCGAACCGGAAGATGCCAGTGTTGCCATACAGCATTGATCCATCATTAAATAACTTTCTTATGAAATGTGCCATACAGCGTTGTTCAAGCACACGTCTCAATTACAAAAAATCGGATTGTATGATAGCGAATAAATAATTATTATTATTAAGCTACTGAACCAATTTCAATAAACTTACTATGTCATTTGTCCTGCCTGACCCAGAATGTTTTGTAAGCTAAACGGGTCACAGAAGTTCAATAAATGGCGCTGAACGTCTTGTAGAATATACAATCAGAGCCTCGACGAGTGAACGCACCCTGTGTAGCAGTGGCGAAGGGCTCTTACAACTCGATTCTGACCGGCTTCCCTTCAAAAGTTCGGAACAGCAACTTTATCGCTATTGAAGCATAGCTGTCAGTAGTGTCAGCTATGTCAAAATATCTAGTTCGTGTGTAGTCAGGCGCACCGACCTTACTATAGATATTATGACAGGCCATGCCGAAACGAGGAAAGAATACGGTCGAATTTCAGTAGTTGATTGGCCGGATTCTCTTGTCATGTAGCTAAGTAATACAATTTCTCGTCAACCCAGCTTTGCTACAAATGTTTAATATCGCTCCCTATTTAAAGGACGAGATAATATATCCGCTTGCTGCTTCCGGATGAAAATGTTATACAGGGCTGTCCCTTACATCACATTTATTTCAAACTAACTGTTGCCCGCGGCTTCGCTCGCGTGGATGTCAAAACTTCCCCATTTGAATCCGATTTTGTTCACAACTTCATGGGTTTTAAATATTTTTGCGTGGAACCCTGATTCTTTTTCTAAAATAAAATAGCCTAAGTTACTTCTTATAACTTGAGCTACCTGCCAGTGAAAGTCTCTTTAAAACCGTGCTAGCCGTTTCGGAGATTAGCTGGAACAAATAGACAGACAGAGCGACAGACAGACAAATATTTAAAAAATAATTGTTGTTTCGTTATATGTACCGTATCTACTTTCATATGCCTTTAGTAAAATGTAATTTTCACATTACAAACAGACACTTCAATTTTAATTATTTGTATAAATAGAAGAAGAACCCAAATATTATTAAAATTGTATGAATTCGGTCACGAAACGTTGTTTTTGATCTTCAAACATTTTTGAAACTGTGCCTACTGAAAGGACACCCATCCCACTTTCTCATAGAGTCTTTAATATATCTTTTCCAGCGATTTCCTGTCCTAAAACTAGGGTGATGGTTAAAAAAACTTTTTACAAAAAAAAAAAAAAAAAACAACCGACCTCCAAAAAAAACACTACAAAGTGAAAAATAACTTTAATTTCGGAAGTCGGTGGCAAAAACCTAAAATACAGATCCAAAGACACCGACTTCCGAAATTAAAGTTATTTTTCACTTTGCAGTGTTTTTTTTGGAGGTCGGTTGTTTTTTTTTTTTTTTTTGTAAAAAAGTTTTTTATTTTTCACTTTTTAGTGGGTCGGTTTTTATCTAAGTTACAATAGCCTAATGACAACTGCTCATCACCTTTTAAAAAACATTGCTTTTCCCGATGCAGGGACGTTAATTGTTAAGGAGTTCTCCTGGTACTTCACCATCAGCTCCACTTCAGGATATATCGTGAAGAATCAGTTTATAAATTGTGACGAGCTTATATAGCTTAGCAATCATTTTACAGTAATCGAATCGCAACCCGTGAAATACTTATTATTGAGTTATTCCGGTGGCCATCTTACCGTCTGTGATCTTCGTCATCAGTTCCACTTCACCAAATGGTGCTTTTTGAGGGCAAATGCACAAGTTACTATAAACAATACCCAAATCGCTATAGGTGTGCCTATACCATTTGCAGAGTTCCCTCGATTTCTCCTGGATCCCATCATCAGATCCTGACCTGATGACTATGGGGCCACCTGGAAACTATACCCTTTCAAACATAAAACAATTTTTTAAATCTGTCCAGCCGTCTTCGAGTAATCGGGGAATACACTAAAAAAAGATTCTGACGAGCTGAGTGAGAAGGTCCTTTTTCGAAGTCGGTTAAAAATAATTTATAGTCGGAGAGCATCTCATGACAATTCCAATAAGCCCAAACACGGCTAGGATACATTGTTTTATTACGGAGTGCCGGTGCCTACCTTCCGGCTTCATCATCAGATCAGTTCGATGGTACAATTTTCATCAGCACTATTTATTTAAATTGGCTTCGTCATTGTCGTTTAACTATCTTAATCGAGATATCTTATCGCCACCCGTGAAATACTTATCATTGAGGAGTTCCCGTGGCGATCAGTGGTCTTCTCCATCAGTTCCACTTCACCAAATGATACTTTCTGAATGCAAATGCTTGACTTGTTATTGAAAATATCAAAATCACTATGTGTTTGCTTATAATATTTGACGAGTTCTCTCAATTCCTCATGGATCCTGTCATCAGAACTAGACTTTGATAAAAATGGGACCAATCTGGAAGTATGTCCTTTCAAATAAAAAAAGAATTTTTGAAATCGGTTTATAATTGACGGAATACTGAGGTAACAAACATTTAAAAAAAAGAAGAAAAAAAACAACCGAATTGAGAACCTCCTCGTTTTATTTAAGTCGATTAAAAATCTTAACAAAAAGAATGATTTATTGTGACGTCAAAGAACCAAGTCTATGAGGGACGGCTATGTCCCTTACACAACATTCTGGCCGCCCTAGTACAGAGAAATTCTTTTGATTTTTAATGAAATTCTCAATGTGGCTGGTAATATTGAATGCAGAACTACGAGTATATTTTCCCTTTTGGCGTCTCAGCAATTAGAGTTTTTGAAACGTGGATTTTAGAATTCTGTAGATCCTTTTTCGTTTCTTTATGGGTTTTTTGTATGACATATTATTCATAAAGTTTAGATTTTACCTATTGAAACCCGATTTTAGAACGTTTTACATTACATACGCATTCTTTTTTGTTCGACAGTAAACTGAATCCTTCTAGCATTTGGGTGGAAAAGCATTTTATTTGTAGGGAAGTTTAAACTCGTGATGGATTGTTAAGTGGTTTTAGCAATCTCATATAGCCCGTATACATTCTGGAACAGTCTGCCTAATGAATTACTAGCGAAGTTTTGATGGAAATGCGGATTTACAAAAACGTTAGAAAAAATTGTTTCAATGTTTTTAGGTATGATTTGTAACTCGATTTATTTTAACGACTAAATAACATCTCGCCTGTAATCCCCGAAGGGTTAGGCAGAGGTGTACCTATAGTACACCCACATTTCGCCAGATATGTTTAAGTCTCATGTAATAGGTGGCGAGCCTATCGCCATCAACCGGACACTAATCCTGCAGTGTATATGAAATAATTTTCTACATTTGTGTCTGTAATATTTATGGTGTACATATTGATCTATCATATCTATCTATCTAATCCAGACTCCGGGCTACTACTGAGAAATTCCTAATGGAAAATCCCAATACAGAACACTTTGCCCGACCTGGGAATTGAAACACATGCTCAGCTGTAGCGCTTGCAACCACTAGACCAACGAGGCGAATAACGAGTAACTTTGAATATTCAAAATAAAATAATCAAAATGATGTTTTTAGAATCATTTCTATGGAAGTATTGTATCGTTCGTAAGTTTTTATTTTCTCAAATCTTTAATATAATATACAATCACTAGCTAACTAACTATACAAATAAATATACAAAAACCAAAGGACACTTACTGTATTTACACGAATTTAAGTAATTTTTTACCCTTCACACCACAGGTTCTTGTTTCCTTACCCTTGTTTTTCACTTCAGCGATAATAAGTCAGATTTTGTTTTTAGAACCACAACTCTTTAATTTACTAGATACTAGACAGACGAGTTGAGGCCGGTCGGAGGTTCGAATCCAGACAGGTGCTTTACTTTGTGCAAATTATTTCATCACCACTGCTCTCAAAACGGTGAATGAAAACATCGTGAGGAAACCGGCATGTCCTAGAACCCAAAATCCGAAGTCATGTGACATCTACCAACCCGCACTGGGCCCGCGTGGTGGGTTACGGCCCACTCCCACGCACCGAGAGGAGGCCTGTGTCCCAGCAGTGGGAACGGTATAGGCTGAATATGCGTGGATGGGACTCATATTTTGCGTCATGCTATGCGTCATGTTTGCCGCAAATAAATGTATTTTCTTTCTTTTTTTTTCTTCTCTCTAGGCGTGAGGAGACATATATCTAAAATTGATTAGGACTGATATTTCCAATGTCAGATAATCTTAATCCATAGAATAATTTTGAATTGTTGACAGATTTTCCATAGGTACAAAGACGTATTTTTTTTTAAAAATTTCGTGGATAAAAGATACCTATTAAAATCAGACCTTTTGATCAGCTAAATAGTTAAGATCAGACATACCTATCTATGGCCGTCCTACCTTTTTACTACCTGGAAGAATCTGTTCCTTCACCCCACTGCTGTAGAAAATACGACTCCCTAAGGGGAGTTCGTGTCTACACAATTAGACAGTGGTCAGGCGCTGTTCTACACCGTCCCTTCATTAATGTGTATTAAACCTATTCTGTGTCTACTTGGTGTATTAGAAGCAAGACCCAACGGGGATATTAACCGTGGTATTCAAGCCCTTATGATCCTGTTGACCGATATTAATGCGTACGGTCTATGTTAAGGTCAGATGTCACTCGCTCCTTATAAAATGCTATGCTTACGTCTCCAGTACGTCATTGTTGTTACTGCTATTTGTGGCTTGTTATTCTCGACACACATGTTCTTATCCCCGGCTGAACATGTTGCCAATTATTCTTGTATTATAGGAACATCGGGAACCAACCTTGGGATCAAGTTACAGCGCATTAGACTTTTGAATGTGTGCCGGCTTCAAATGTGGCTTATTTTCAAACTAGCTTTTGCCCGCGGCTTCACCCGCGTGGATGTCGGAAAATATCCCACGGGAATGTACTGCTGGGATTAAAAGTACCCTATGTTCAGTAATACTCTATTGGTTTACACGGCACAAAGCTCCCAGTTGGCATGATTTTTTCCGACATCTTTAACAATCATCATATCATCATATTTCAGCAAATTTATACAAAATCTTAATGAATTATAGAGCTAAACGAACCCTGCTCATGAATCATTCCGGTCATTGGTGAAAACCGGATGAAAATTCGTTCGGTAGTTGTTGAGTTTATCGCGTTCAAACAGACGCGGCGGGAGGACTTTGTTTTATTAAAATTATACCGATCACGCTCTAATAAAAAATAAGAAATAACTTTTGACCGCGTGGACCGATTTTAATAAAAACTTATTTACGGTTAAAGTTACGCATCAATCATGTATGACGGAATTTTTCCTCTTAAAAAGTTAAAAAAGAAGTCCATAGCAAGTTCTAGCTTTTAAGGTTCGCTCACTACGAGTATAACTTTTTTAATGGTAATTAAAGTTATATGATAAAATAATGAAACAAAAAAACTATTTTCTAAATTTTTGTCTGTCAGTCTGCCTGTTTGTTCCGGCTAATCTCCGAAACGATTTTGACGGGAATTGCACTGGAAGATGTTATAAGGAGTAACTTAGGCGCCTTTTATTTAAAAAAAAGAATTAGCATTCCGCGCAAAAAAATTAAATCCATGAAATTGTGAACCAAAACCCGATTCAAATAGCGAAGTTAGCTTTTGAATGAAGTCACGGGCGCAGCTAGTGAGAAATATTCTCCTTGATGAGATCTTTCCATCTTAACGCTATTGGGCTTCGGGGCAGAATCGCCCAATCTCCTTTGCTGTCAAAAGTGATCGACTATACCCACACAGGTAATAATATAAAAAAATATAATAAATAAATTAAATAAATAAATAAATAAAAAATAAAATGGTAGAATAGAAACATCCTTCTTTTGTGTGGAAATCGTTTGCCATGGTATGGGCATGTGATGCAGAGGAGTGAGGCACATGTCGTGAGGAACGCTTTGGGTATGAATGTGGATGGCTGTAAGACCAGGGGAAGACCAAAGAAACTGGATGGACTGAGTGAAATATGATATGGCTAGGTTGGGGGTGACCACTAATAGAGAAGTATGGAAAAAATACATGTGATGAATGATTATGAGAAACGTCCTTCTTTTTAACCGACTTCAAAAAAGGAGGCGGTTCTCAACTCGGTTGTATTTTTTTTTAAATGTTTGTTACCTCAGAACTCCGTCATTTATAAACCGATTTGGAAATTGATTTTTTTATTTGAAAGGATATACTTTCAGATTGGTCCCATATAAATTTGGTCAAGTTCTGATAAGTGGTTTCTGAGTTAGCTTCAGTAATGCGTATTTTTTCCACAGTGTATATTGATGATCTTATATTAACCCTACACTGCATTCAGTGCCATATGAGTGACAATCAATAAAACGGGTATTATTCCTAATTCGAACCAAGATTTTAAGATTTTAAATGGAACCAAAAACCAAATTTTACCATTTCCTCGACATAGCCACCATAAATAGTTGGTTGCTAAATAAAAGAGTTGGGGAGATGCAACAAAGAGCAACGCCGCTGAAGTTGAAAGACTTCAAGCTAGAAGTGGCAAAGAGCCTCTGCATGTGTGGTCCATCAATGAATAAGAAAAAAGGCCGGCCGTCTTCTGTAAGTGATGACTTGATAGAGAAGAAAAGAATGAGAGCCAATGTAGCGATTCTTCCTCCTCGTGACGTAAGGCGTGATGGATGTGAGCACTTTCCTATGAGAAGCGCCAGCGATGCAAGTATCCAGGCTGCAAAGGAAAGTCGTTTGTTGTGTGCGAAAAATGCAGGGTCGAACTTTGTTTCAACAAGGACAACAACTGCTTCCGTCTGTTTCATCTCTAGTAATGTAGCAAATATAGGTATGCATGCATGTTGTGCCACATATGGAACTAAATAAAAAATTAAAAAATCTCCTTATTATTTGTTTTTTATTTTTTTTCTATTTTTCCCGGGTTCTACACCACAAATACGATTAGGTTTGGTTTTTTTCTGAAGAAAAAAAAATCATGCAGTGTAGGGTTAATAAGGGGTAGGTACCACAACTAAAAAGTGAAAAATAAAAAACTTTTTTGCAAGAAAAACAACCGACTTCCAAAAAAAAAACACTACAAAGTGAAAAATAACTTTAATGGGGAAGGCAACTGTCAAAATGGCGCTGTCATAGCTAGTTCCCAACACAAGCCAATAATACGAGGCGCGAGGCGGTTTTATTTTATTTTTGTGAAAATGATGCGTTGTTGTGTTACTAAATACTCCGAAATTGGAGTCCACCATTTCCCGAGAGACCCTAAAATTAAAAGATGGTGGCTTAAAGCTATTCGTAGAGATGTTTTATAAATTAAACAGAGTAGAAACATTTTGAAGAAAGTGACTTTGAGGATATATTTATGGTTTTAAATTCTGACACTTTTCATATCATTTACTCGATTTAAAATATTGAAATCACCGAAAATAACGAAATAGCGAAATAAAAGTAAACTCATGGATGAACGAAATGTCAAACTTACTATAGGCCGTGGGGACCTAGCTATGATCACGCCATCTACAATTAGCTTTGCCCGACCTTCCCCATTTCGGAAGTCGGTGGCAAAAAACTAAAATAAAGGTCTCAATCAAAGACACCAACTTCCGTAATTAAAGTTATTTTTCACTTTGAAGTTTTTTTTTTTTTGCAAAAAAGTTTTTCTTGAAGTTGTTATTATTTGACATGGCGGGTGTTCAGTAATATAATGTAACTATATTACCTACTACTGCAGTAATGATATTGTAGATAATTGGATCGTGCACACGCGCAAATTTAACTCTGTTTCAAAGCAATTTATTTTTATTTTTCGCCTTCAAACACTTCTTTAATAACCTAATCTTTACAAATCTTAATTATTTCTTCTTCGCGTCTACACACTCTTTTTCACCGTCTTGCCACCACCATAATCTCTCTGTCCCTTTCTTTCGTCTCTTTTCTCTCACTCGCACCTTCGCATTTCATTCCACACATTATCATTACGTTCCATTTATCCATCCTACATGATGACATGATTTCATGTTAGATATTGCAGGACACGAACTGTAGTATACCAGTTATTTACTGGCGCTGATGTAGTTATTAGTGATTCAATGAAGGTTATGTCAATAGGGGTAGGTATAGTCTGTTCTAAAAGTATCTCATGAAAGTGTAAATAAACCCTTGTTCAGGTAATTTTTTTACACAATCACTAAAGAGAATTAGTAACACATTTATGTATGTTAAGAAGGTTTCTATTATACTTTATATCTCACCACTTTTTCCAACATCGATTGTTGGAAAAACATTATTAAATAATATAAGTACTTGAAAAATCACTGACGAAAATTGAGGTGGCGGTAAAATTATCCTCAATTATTGTCAAATGAAATACATCTTTATGGTGATTTAAAATTAGAATTTCGGGTTTCAAATAATCAAATTGAAGCACTCAATTTATAAGTAGCGTTACAAATTGGCATCCACAAGTACGAAGTGGATTTCTAACCCATTTGGATAGTTTGGGAACAGACCAGAGGTAGTTGGGGGGGGGGGGGGGGATTTTAGAACATGAGGCTCACTGTTTAATATTGTATTAATTTTTAAAACCCATTTTTAATTATTTCATCATTATTACTATTTTAAATGATTTTTTACTCACTACAAATTATTTTGGTTCATGAGAGCGATCTTATACACAAATCTCCCACCCACAAGTACCCGAAAAAACGATGTTATAAGCTTTCGTAACATTATTTCCTGAATAGAAAATTCACAATTTTGAACCTTAATAGCACAAATCTGTGAAAGCCACGACATCAGAGGTGAATCTACATACAAAACAGTTCAAGAGAACATTGTTCTGTTGCCTTTAAGATTAAACTTTAGAGCTCTCTTGCAACTCTTTGAAAATCCCTGAGAAGATAAAGCAAAGGTCAACGTATTCAAGATGGAACTTCTGTAATCTGTGTCGTATTCTTGTCTTATTTCTTAGAAGTCAATAGAGTCAAAAGAGATTATCTTGAAATGAGGTGAAGTAAGAATTTTGGATGTGACCTTAATAGATTTTAGTGTAGCTCAGTATAAGTGAATATAATAATTATGTACTAGGTCTTACAATGGTGAATATAAACCATCACTAGGGTGACGATATGAACTTGTGTGTTCAAACCCAGCCGGGAAATTGCGTAACACACTCACAGTAGGAATCGGTTTCTTTTTGACAGTTCAACAACATCCACTGCGTTATTTACGTTGTTGAGCAGATGAATTTTTCGAACATATGAAGTAATGGATTAGCAATTTGCTTCTAAATCATTCAGATTGTGATTGATAGTGTGTTACGCAATTAGGGTGCGGGTCGATAGAATGATGTACTCGTGACGTGGACTCACTTCTAACAAAAGGGACATTAACTTTTAATGAGACTCAATCCAAAATGCAAGAGATTTAAAATAAAATATACCTTCCACGACATCCACAAGTAAGGACAGGAATGCTTACGGCCTTAGAGGCTTATCACAAAATGGCGTTCTCATTAGGTATATTGAAACATGGCGACGCATCGCATTATGTAGCAATTTGGCAGTTGTAATAACGTTTATTTTACGCATTTAGTAGTTTTATGGTCTTGAATGGGATTTTTTTATAGATCTTCCATACATGTTTCATAATTCTGAGGCCGGTCTGACCTAAACCACTATTTATGAGATATTATTATATATTTTTCATTTGAGTTGCTAATGTCACTTACTAACAGTCACTATACGACTAAACGCTGACAGACTGAACGCTGACAGACTAAACGCTGACAGACTAAACGCCGACAGACTAAACGCTGACAGACTAAACGCTGACAGACTGAACGCCGACAGACTAAACGCTGACAGACTGAACGCCGACAGACTAAACGCTGACAGACTGAACGCTGACAGACTAAACGCTGACAGACTAAACGCCGACAGACTAAACGCTGACAGACTAAACGCTGACAGACTGAACGCTGACAGACTAAACGCTGACAGACTGAACGCTGACAGACTAAACGCCGACAGACTAAACGCCGACAGACTAAACGCTGACAGACTAAACGCCGACAGACTAAACGCTGACAGACTAAACGCTGACAGACTAAACGCTGACAGACTGAACGCTGACAGACTAAACGCTGACAGACTGAACGCTGACAGACTAAACGCTGACAGACTGAACGCTGACAGACTAAACGCCGACAGACTAAACGCCGACAGACTAAACGCTGACAGACTAAACGCCGACAGACTAAACGCTGACAGACTAAACGCTGACAGACTAAACGCTGACAGACTGAACGCTGACAGACTAAACGCCGACAGACTAAACGCCGACAGACTAAACGCTGACAGACTAAACGCCGACAGACTAAACGCTGACAGACTAAACGCTGACAGACTAAACGCCGACAGACTAAACGCCGACAGACTAAACGCTGACAGACTAAACGCCGACAGACTAAACGCTGACAGACTAAACGCTGACAGACTAAACGCTGACAGACTAAACGCCGACAGACTAAACGCTGACAGACTAAACGCTGACAGACTAAACGCCGACAGACTAAACGCTGACAGACTAAACGCTGACAGACTAAACGCCGACAGACTAAACGCTGACAGACTGAACGCCGACAGACTAAACGCTGACAGACTAAACGCCGACAGACTAAACGCTGACAGACTGAACGCCGACAGACTAAACGCTGACAGACTAAACGCCGACAGACTGAACGCTGACAGACTAAACGCTGACAGACTGAACGCCGACAGACTAAACGCTGACAGACTAAACGCCGACAGACTGAACGCCGACAGACTAAACGCTGACAGACTAAACGCTGACAGACTAAACGCTGACAGACTAAACGCTGACAGACTAAACGCTGACAGACTGAACGCTGACAGACTAAACGCCGACAGACTAAACGCCGACAGACTGAACGCTGACAGACTGAACGCTGACAGACTGAACACCGACAAGACTTTACTTCGACGGGACTCTTCGCCGACATCCTTACTTCTGATTATTCCAAACGGTTCGGTTTGGTTAGGTTCCTTTTAACCCTGCAGACAGAAATAGGAGCCCCGCGTAGCGGAGCTCCGTCGACTTGCTGTCAGTCTGTCGGTGAAGAGCCCCGTCGAAGTAAAGTCTTGTCGGTGTTCAGTCTGTCGGCGTAGTGTCTGTCAGCGTTTAGTCGTACACTCAAGTACAGTACTTCAATCCACGAGCTCGAAAAAACCCCGTTGCGCATTTTATGAAAAATTTGCTTCGGAACTTTAGCTTTTTGAAAATAGGTAAGAAAGAATTGCGTAAAGCGAGGCCGCTATAGACTACACTAATGACTGTTCTCCACCACTCAGTGGGTCGAAGTTGTCGAAGTTGTCGAAGTCTTTCAGTTTCTCAGAATAACAACGCCAAAGTTGGCCATTTAACGCAAAATCACGTTCGAAATGTAATAGGCCTCTTAATAAAAACAATTTTCTATTTAGAACCGTTGAGCCATTTTTGAAATTCGAACTTAATTCCGACAAAATTGAAGTTCTAATTATAAAAACTGACGTCGAACCCGAGTCTAAGTGGTCAAAAAGAACTTTAACGTGCTTGGAATAAAGTTCAAAATACAATAACTGGTTCGATGGTTTAGCCTTGGACTAAAGTTAGAACTCGTTCTGTAATAAGACGATTATAAAGGTGTACCAATTAAGAGTGTTTTCCCGGCGCGAACTACAATATACATATAATATACCTACACAGAGTTCATTCACAGAACCTACCATAACATTCACAGAACCTACCATAACAGACACGGCTTCAATCCTAAGTACGACAAAATAATATACTCGCTTATCCATCCCAAAATAGATCCACATTCCTGTAACCGAATTTCGACATGATGAGGACCATATATCAGGTAATGAGGCCCTCCTGATTCGATAATTGCGGCCCATTCTCTGTGGAAAGCCCTTAGAAAGGGCTCGTGTTGATAAGGGCCTTTTGAAAAGTCTCTGTCAAGTCAGAAATGTCCTAGTTCATATTTTGAGTGGTTTGTTCATAGACTAGGTACAATTGAAGGAGATTATAATAGAGCGTGCAGCTAACTGCCAAGTAATGGCTTCTTCTCGTGCAGAAAAGAGACGGTAATATAACACCACGCTAGCTTCTCCGTGAGGACAATCTCTTTTCCCTTTAAAAATCAAACGCCATTTAAGTGTGTTTAGTGTTGGGGTGTGTGTATGTGTGTGTTGTGTGAGTTGTCTGGTGTACATAATGAGTACCTACAGATCATACAATAGTGATATCTCAATCAATCTGCCTGCCTTTTCCTAGCTATGTTGGGGTCAGCTTCCAGTCTAATCGGATGCAGCTGAATACCAGTATTTAACATGGAGCGTCTGGATATCTGATCTCTACAAACCAGTTACTGGGTTAACACGATACCACTCGGTAAGTCTAGCTATCAGACTTTTAGGCTTCTGACTACTCGTAACGACTGTCAACGATCTACCTTCGATCGATCTATGCTTTGATCTAGATAAAGACCTTGCTTAGATATTTGTTATGATAATAACTTAGTGAGTAGCTGCCGGCAGTGGTAAGCAGTTAGAATATATTTTACGAGGGAAGCGAATATAGCCCAACGGGTAAAATACGTCTGGCAAGTGTGTGATTCTTGACGGGGTCAGCTAGGTCCGATGCCAGCTAGGGTCACAGGATGTTCGAAAGAGTTACCGTGGCCCCGGCACAGGCAACTGAACGAACACGGTTGGGTTTTAGCCAGTAAAAGTCTGGCACGCTCTCCCACTCCGCCCAGAGCGGGAGAAGTCATTTGATAATTTCCCATCCAAAAAAAAAAAGTGTGTGATTTCTGAGTTCGAACCCCGTAATGAACGCGTGGTCACTCAGTTTAGATAGGTATGCAGGAATACTTTACAAAAGTCACAGTAATCATAAAAATATCAATTTATTTTTCCTTAAAAAAATAACATTAATCTTGCATTACTTTCAGAAATGTTCTCCGAGGAATAAATATTAGTATGTAAGGTTCAACAATATTTAAATCGAGCTTATTATAAGAAAAGGTCATAGAGCTTTGAGTATAAATCAAAATCAAATCTAATCAAAAATATTTATTTGATAGAACATGCTACAATAAATGTTACAGTAATTTTGATTTCAGCGTATCCTGACATGATATGGCGTGCAAATACATTTCATGTCAGTGACAAAGTCATTACGATTATTATTTTAAGATTATTACAAATTTATATTAGGCATAGGTTCTATCGACTTATCCTGCCTTAATATTGTAATATTTTCTATATAGTAAGAGTTGAGCTGTGAGTTGTTTTTGTTGTTTTAGATTAACTTACACAAAACATTCAGAGAATAAATAAATGAGTGATAATATATAATAACTAATAATGTTCTCCTCCTCTCTCCTACTTTCAAAATGTTGCTGTGCCCGACAGGGTACATACCTAATTGTTTCTATAATTATAAATACTCACCACCCTTATGTATACATTAGGGATTGCAATCAAGATTAATTGAATTGAATTGAGTTTAACCAGTATTTTATTGAACGATGTTAATGGTAAATCTTGAAGGGAATATGGTAAATGGTTATACATATATTATAATAGACACCCAGTAGACATTTCTTTTAAATAATTTAAATTTTATTTGTTGCATCCGTGGTTTGTCTTTATGTCGTGTTCGGTTATTTATCTTGTCAACAATATTTTCGAATTAGTTTTAATTTTTTTTTTACAAAAATAAATGTTGCCAAAATATACAGACATGTTAATGGTTATATTTTAATTTTTTGAAACAGTAGCTTACAGCTTTCTAAAACGTGAGCTCCACATATTGCTCGGACACTTTTTTGTGCTTAGAAAACTCTGTCAACGTCCACTGAGTTACCCCAAATTATAATATGGTATCTACTACTGATACATACTACTGGTACTGAGGCATACGTAAGAATGGTAGGCAAGCATCGCAGTATCGAGGCTAATAGTTTGTCTGGTTCTTTTCCGGACATATAGAAAACGATCTATTTTTATCAGGATTTTATCTATGTCTGGTTTCCAACTTCACTTTTTGTCGACAGTTATATCTAAGAATACACATCCATTAACAGTAAAGTGGGAATCTTTATATTGAATGTCTAGATTATCTATGTGGCCTTAAATGTCTGAAATTGTATTATGTTTGTTTTTGTCATGTTTATTTTTTTATCTAGCCAATTGATTGCATCGTCTAAATCTAAAGCTTTAGAAGTTTGGTTTTCTAAGCTCGTTGATATGTACGCTAGGAAAAGAAGTGAGGATAAGATACCTCCTTCTGGTGTGCCACAATTGTTTTGTCTATGTGGACTTTAAGTTTTTTTGTTCATATTGACCAGTTCCACACATTGTAGTTCATTGTTGTTATTTCCACACATTGTAGTCTTTCGGCGAGATAGCTTTGATCCAGTCGTTGGCCTTTCTATGGATTCCACAATGACAAAGTTTTGAGAGCAGTGTTCTATGGCAGACGATGTCAAAGGCCTTTGTCATAAAGTTATTTATATTAATGTAGCTCTAGGATTTAGACTTGAGTTTTTACCCGCGCATTTATAAGAGGAGAATAACAATAGTCTTAAGATTATTAATGATAATTTATTGTTCTTATACAAGGTGTGATTTTAATCACTGTTAACCTCTTAAGGGGTTATTGTATTCTTCATTACAATGACGTCTTAAGAGATTAACAGAGATTAAAATTACACCTTGTATACCTACTCACTGAAATTCAATATTTCTTGCATAAGCTTTGAAACTACAGTATGACATTCCATCTGAACCCACAACTCCTCGGTGTCGCCATCCGCCACAGTGATAAATTCAGGCAGCATAATAGAGGGCACTTTGGTAAAAGTAAAATTTCATCAGGTAGGTAATAAAACAACGTTGACTGCCTACACGGTACTGAGGGTTGCGGGTACACGGTACTGAGGGTTGCGGGGATAGTTTCTTTAACAACATTCCAGTATCTTAGTTACGTCAGTAAAAATTGGATGCTACGACAAAAAAGTGGTGTACATATATGTAAAGTTATGTATCTTCCCAGGCAACTTTGTGAGGAAACTAGGATGTCACAGAACCAAGAGTTAGAACCAACCCTCACTCTGTCCACGTGGTGGGAACATTAACACCTCCTCAACACCCGACTTTGACAACAAAACCTTCTTTGTTCCAGGTCTTCCCAACGACCTGTCAGTATCCTGGCACCAGTACCCCTACAGCCTCGGCATCGTGTTCTGCAAACTGCGAGCTCTCATATCTGAAGCGTAAGTATTTTTATTTACGAAAGGATTTTCTTTTCTTTGTTTTTGATATTTCTCGGGACCCTAGGGTCACGGACCTTTGGAAGGCATAAGAGAGGCCGAAGCCAACTCGCAGAGGCCCGTTAGACGCTTTCAATGGAAATGAAGCACCAACCGACGATTATCCTTGTGCGTACTATGCAAGTGCACTCAAGGACCACCCCCGGTTGGTGTAGGACTATTGCAGGATATGGAGACAAAAAAATATAGGGCTATGGGTTTGGATGGCTAAAGTGGACTGGTTATCTAAAACTATGGAAGGATTATGGCCTCTGCCTGACCAATGTTCTTTGTTTATTGTTATGGTTTATCATTTAGTATCGTAACTACTAATGGAATACCAGCATTCGATTTTCAGAGTGCGGACAACAATGATACGTCAATGGTCTTTAAAACAAAACTTAACCATTTTTTTTAATGTAGGTTTGTTTAGTACCTAGCCTCGCACAAAAGGTTTAGATGCGCTCGTAGTACGCGAACACAGTACGCCACGTGACTGAACGTCAATCAGCCGTAATAGAAAAAGCGCCTTTAGTTATGTATTTCGGCGCCGTTTTGTAGTACGCCGTATTATAGAATTCGGCTGCAAGATAACTACCAATAGGACGCAAATCAATACATTTGTTGGACATTTAATTTAATCCAGCACAATTCTGGAAACTGACAAACTGCTTGTAACTTCAGTTTCTAAAGAACCTATCAACTCAAGAACTTGTAAACTCAGAACTTGCTTTCACTAACAACTATTGAGTTGTTTAGTTCTTCCACGAACGAACGAAATTTGCAAGACCTTCTTGTTTGAAGTTAATTGTAACTTCTCTTTGCTGTTAAAACTTACAGGCAATTATATGTATGAGTATTGGGGAAGGCACTTTCAAGATAATCATCATTAATAGTAATAGTCCTATATAATAGGTATATATTATAGTAAATATGTATGTATGTGTATTATAAGTTTATAACTTATTTATGTACAAATTGTCCCATTTCTAACAGAGCACCTGCCATCTAATCTCTTCACCACCCTTGGTTGACTGGTAGAGAATGCCTAAGGCATTAAGTCCGCCTTTGTACATTTTTGAGTGTGAAAAGTTTAAATAAATAAATAAATAGTCCATTTATTTGTCAGAAATACTCAGAATATTGTTACTTGGTTTTAAAAGTTCATAATATTCTGCCGTGTCCGGCGTACAAATACATTTTCAGACATAATATTAAATTGAATTAAATAAATTAGGATAAAGGCTCCCACATACTGGGGCGACTTGTCGCGTGACACGATTCTGCGATATTATATCCGTAGACCAATTTCTATGAAAACGCGCGCGACGCTTCACACAGGAGCGACCTGTCGCGCCGCGACACAGATATATCGCGTCACGTGATGCGATAATATTGCGATATTAGATTAGTTTCAAATCTGTATTGAACGGTGAACCTGTGTCGAAACGATCTCCGTGTTTTAAATTCACTTAAGGAGCAAAGCTGAGACTTTCTGTTTCGTGTAACATTTTGTGAAGTGCAACTACTACCAATACACATTTCTATAACAATAAATATTTATAAACTCCATTGTTTTACAAAATAAAATCGAAAACATAACTTAAAATTTTAAATAACGGACGAAGTGAAAAAACACTGTGTTGAGTAGTTGGAAGGCATCGCGTTCTGTGTCGTTCTGTGTCAACGAGCGACGCTGATTCATCGCAGCGTACGGCGAGACTCCGCCTACTAGACACAGTGCCACACTGTGTCTGAAGCTGGAAAGGATCGCCTTTTGTGTCGCTGTGTGTCAACTGCAGCGCTGTGGCTCCGCGCGAATTTTGGTTTGGAATTAAACATTTGCTGTAAAATACTACCTCAGCTACGATGCCGACGATATGCAAAGCTTGCAGTAAGCCTATTAAAAGTATTAATTTTATGGATTGCTCTAAATGCAAATGTCAGTACGACCTACAATGTATAAACATTAGTTTAGAATCCTTCTCCAAGTTTACCGCGAGCTATAAAAAATCCTGGTTATGCCCTACCTGTGTTTGCCTCTTGCCAAAGCGAGGAAATATTAATACTCCGGTCCGTTCACCTGATTTAAACACTGAGGAATCGCTCTGCGATAATATAAACTTGGTGCGTGGCTCCCGGGGCAAGTCCACAGCTACGTCTGACATTACGCTTCTTGAATTAGTTACTGAGATTCGAGAGCTGCGTGAGGAGGTTAAAGAATTAAAACAAACCAACAATGATATATGTATGTTAAGACAGGATGTACTGGAATTAAAAGAACACCTTGCTAGTCTCTCTCCATCAATATTACAACATTTTATTGACTTTAAAGCGGTAATTGAAGAAAAGAACAATGAAATAAATGACTTAAAGATATCGGTATCTCAATTACAGTCTGCAGTCAGCGCTCTGGAGACAATTTCTTTAAGAAATGAGATCGAGGTATGTGGAATGCCAGAGGAACGTAATGAAAACCTCTCGCATCTATTGCTCACTGTTTCGCAGAAAATTAATGTAAACTTGCAAGAATCTGACATCGACAACATATTGCGAGCAGGTCCTAAGCACAACTTGAAGGAAAAGCCTAGCCAACATCGCCCCATCATAGTTAAACTAACCCGGAAAATTAAAAGGGATGAAATTCTTTCAGCAGCTAGATCCAGGAGAAATTTGACGTCGGAAGACATGGTTCATGGCACCAAATCTAAGATATACATAAACGAACGTGTCACCAAAGAGAAGAGATTGTTATTTCGTGAGGCCCGCGCCAGATCCCTACGCAATGGCTTTCGATTTTGCTGGCTGCGAAATGGGCTCTTATACATTAAAAAGTTTGAAGACAAGGACAATAACAGATACCCAGCTATACGTATTCAATCCTTTGAAGATCTGGACAAACATGTCGGAATCTCCCCGGCAACATTACCCTCATGCGAACCGCTTAATTAATTTGCTGATTTGCTCAATTAACTTAATGATTTGCTTTATGTCCAATTGTTTGTTTACCTATTTTTGCTTGCTATTTTTGTTTGAACCCTGTTGTTATTCATTAGCGTTGTATGTCCCAAATACGTACTCACAGTCAAAACTATACGTATTCAATCTTTTGAAGATCTGGGCAAACATGTCGGAATTTCCCCGGCAACATTACCCTCATGTGAACCGCTTAGTTAATTTGCTGATTTGCTCAATTAACTTACTGAATTGTTTTATGTCCAATTGTTTGCTTACCCATTTCTGCTTGCTATTTTTGTTTGAACTCTGTCGTTATTCATTAGCATTGCAAGTCCCAAATACATACTCACAGTCAAAAATACACACATCACCTACATTCATTACACACAAAATTACAAGAGTCTACAATCAAACCTACTTAACGTCATTAAAACAAAACCAACACATACTTCTTATTTATTCCACACTCAGTAATCATTTTATTACTAGTATTGTTAAAAGACATAATTATTCCTCGCAGTCGTTCGCTTGCATGGTTCTTTTGTTGCATATAAAAAAGGCATTTTTCGTACACTGTATTTTATATTTAAAATTAATACATAAGATAACTA
This sequence comes from Fissipunctia ypsillon, assembly GCA_947568875.1. Classification (NCBI taxonomy): domain Eukaryota; kingdom Metazoa; phylum Arthropoda; class Insecta; order Lepidoptera; family Noctuidae; genus Fissipunctia; species Fissipunctia ypsillon. The sequence continues at coordinate 1,219,798 of OX387650.1, read as the reverse complement.
TAAACTATGACGACACTTGACATTATGGAATACATAGATAACGATTGTGCAATAAAATGCCACCACGTAGACATTGCAGAGGATGCGTACAACATTATTCATAAACACAATTATAAAATCATAACATTTAACATTCGAAGTCTTAGCCGTAATTTCTATAACTTCATGACCGTGGTTAAGAGAATAAATATTGATCCTGACGTAATTGTGTTGACGGAATGCTGGCTAAACGAGAGTTCATTAATATATCAGATCGAAGGTTATAGAGCACATCATACTACAAAATATATTAATAAAGCTGGTGGTGTTGTTGTGTACGTGAAAGATACTTGGTCACCGAAAATTTCTGAGCCTAAGATCGACGATGCGGAATGCATTCTGATAAATATCCCAAATATCATAACTGTATTAGGTGTGTATAGGTCTCCTTCCTTCAAAAATATTGATAGCTTCACCAACTCGTTGCATGACGTCATGCAAACCATAAATATTGGACCATGTACGGTATTCACTGGCGACATCAATATTAACATAACTAATCCAGATGCAGCTGACTCAGCGTCGTACCTATGTACTATGGCTGAATTGGGATTGCGACCGGCTATAAATAAACCTACCAGAATTAACTCTTGCCTTGATCATGTGTTTTTTAAGGGTAAAGTAGACATAGAAACAATTGTTTGCCCGTCATCTGTTACAGATCATGACTTAGTTATATCTGGATTATCAATTGTTGCACAGGGACACTTAACACCCCCAAAATACAAGATAGCCCCTAACTATGACTCAATAGTAGAAGAGCTGAGTAATGTTGATTGGTCTGGATTGTGTAACATTCAGAGTGTCGTCGAGCAAGCGGATACTTTCCTAAACATAATGAAATCTATTATTGATGCAAATTCTAAAACAATTATAATTAGTCGCTCGAAAATTATTCTCAAGCCTTGGATGACACAAGGGTTACTGAGGTGTTCCCGAGTGAGAGACAAACTTCATCTTGAAGCTAGAAATGTACCAAAGAACCATGTGAAAACTCTTATATACACTAGATATAGAAATTTCTTTATCACTTTGCTGCGTAAAATAAAAAATAGCTACGATTCTGATTTACTAGAAAAATTCAAAAATCAGCCGAAAAAACTTTGGGAGACCATCAATAAAATCTCTCATAGGAAAAAAAATGCGAACTCAAACGCTTCTGATTTGATTAATGTTCACTCATGTCCACAAAACGCAGTTAATCTTTGTAATGAGTTCTTTGCATCAGTTGGTCAAAGCTACGCTACTAACATTCTGAAGGGTCTTAATACAACCCAGTCTGAATTGGCACAAGAGCTTGATAATGATTCAACTCCAATAAAATCTTTCTTTTTTGAGCCCACGGACACCCGAGAAATAGAAAATATAATCATGAACCTAAAAACTGATAGTGCTCCGGGATTAGATGGTATTAATAACATAATGATAAAAATGGCTAAACACAGTCTAGTTGAACCTCTAACAATAATAATTAATCAAAGTTTAGCCACGGGAGTTGTGCCTCCAGACTGGAAAACTGCCGTTATAGTGCCAATTCACAAAGGGGGTGAAACAAACGTACCTGATAATTATAGACCAATATCGCTGCTTCCGGTTTTCTCAAAAATATTGGAAAAAGTAGTAAATAACCGTCTTGTCAAATACCTAGAATTAAATAATATTTTATCGGATACTCAATTTGGTTTTCGTAAACATAAATCTACAGAAGACGCAGTTAATCTATTAACAAATGAAATTATTGACCATCTAGACAATGGCTTCGCATGCGTAGGAGTCTTTTTAGACTTAGCAAAAGCCTTCGACACCGTGGCTATTCCAATATTGCTGGGAAGACTGGAAAGCATCGGAATACGAGGTATTGCACTTGAATGGTTCAAAAGTTACTTAACTGAAAGGAAGCAATGCGTTAAGCTGAACTCCTGGCTCAGTACCAAACAAGAAATATCCTTTGGAGTGCCTCAGGGCAGCGTTTTGGGACCAACGCTGTTCCTAATATATATTAACAGCCTGGCTAATTTACCTCTGATAAATGCTAAAATAGTTTGCTATGCAGATGACACTGCTGTTATATTTCATGATAGTAACTGGAAAGACTGTTTTAGAAATGCTGAACAAGGCATCAATACAATCGCAAAATGGCTAAGCAATAACCTACTAACATTGAATGCCAACAAAACCAAGTTTCTATGTTTCCACAAAACTGCAGCTTCCTCTCATTCTTCTCTACTAAACATTCAAATACATACATGCGACCAAAGGCAGTACTCCAACACCAAATGTCAATGCTGTAATTTACAAAGAACACAATCCATTAAATATCTTGGAGTAATTATTGACGAAAAACTCACATACAAGGAGCATATCACTGCACTCTCAGCCAAAACCAGAAAGTTAATCTACATTATTAGGGAACTTAGAGATGTTGTTTGCATGAAACTTATTAAAGCTATATATATCTCTTTGTGTCAATCTATCTTATCATACTGTATAAGCGTATGGGGTGCCACATCGACATCACACCTTATGTTGTTGGAAAGAGCGCAGAGATCAGTTTTAAAAGTAATCTTAAAGAAGCCTATTAGATTTCCAACAGAGGATCTTTACAAAGAGGCTGATCTACTTAGCGTGCGAGGGCTCTATGCAATGCATGCAATTATCTCCACTCATAAGCTAGTCATAAATTCGCCAAATTACAATGACATGCTGAAGCGTAGAGTCTTTAAAATCGCTAGCGCTAAATGTAAAACTTCATTTGCTAGAAGATCACAGAAGTTTATGTTTCCATTCTTGTACAATAAAATTGCAAATAAATATCAGCTCCAGCATAATACAACTCGTGAAGCCAAAGTTAAAGTTAGGAAATTGATCACTGGCATGAACTACTATCAGATGGAACAATTGCTACGTACGGTTGTCTAAAGACTAAGCTAAACACTTTCATTAAATTTTATCACACACGACACACATCACACATAATACTCTCTCAAACACTTATTTACACAATTCACACTCATATACATACAACTCACTCGTACTTGAACTTCATGTGAATGATATACAGATTTAATTTATTTTACTATTATTAGAGTAATCGTTTTTGTTTGATAGCCACGATTCAGGCTCTGCCTAGTGTGGTTTCACTGTTATTTTTGTAAATTGTAATTTGAGTTTCTAATAAAGTTATTATTATTAAGTTATTATATATTATCGCGCAGCGCGACACCGCGATATCGCCACGACGCCATATCAAATGATCCTTCTCTGATGATCTGGAATTGTAAATAAATACTGCTTAAAAGCAAGTCGGAATTCGCCAGTTTCGTCGTTCGTGTCTGTGTGGTCAAGCTTAGGTACCTATGTACTTAGGTTCGGTTAATCGAACCTAGGACCCCACGCTCAGCAAACACGCATAGACCTGCCTTCGTTCTGTGACGAAGATCGTCTAATACTGAGCTCAGCTAGGATTGCACCGCTATTTATACTGTCGTGTCGCGGCGTTATCGCAGCGATATCGCGCTAGTGTGAAAGGTGTTGCGTGGCGACAATATCGCAATATCGTCACGCGACACGTCGCGCGGCAAGTCGCGCCAGTGTGTGCCAGTGTGTGCCTTTACATTCAAATTGCAATTTAGTCAAATATTAGTAATGAAATTGTCAAAAAGATTAAATTAAGTCAAAGAGATAGATAGAAGAGAATTTAATCATTTCCTAATATTAATTTAAGTCAACTTTTCATTCATAAAATCATAAGTCGAGTAGCATTTACATAAAAGATAATTTAATTATTAACATTTGAATGAAGTTAAGTATTTTAAAACAATCTGGTAGTTTATTATAAACTTTGGTCGCCGTACAAAATACATTAAATGATAAATGATTTTATTTCCTTAAGTAGGTTTTGTTATACATTATTAGAAAATAGTTTATTACTTCGTCTAGGTACACGAAGCAGTGAACTTTGTGGCTCGGTCTGGATACAAGATCATTATGCAGTTGAAATTAATGCTTATTTTGGTACACTAAAATACAAATTTCAAAAATATATAGTGCTGGGAGTGGTCATATTTTTAATTTTTTAAATAATGGAACAGCTCTCCAGTGGGTGCGCTCCACATATTGAGCGAATCCATTTCTTTTAAGCTCGAAACACTCTATTAAGTTCCACAGAATTACCCCATAATATAATGCCATAACGCAAAATTGATGAGACATAGCCATGGTAGTTTAAAATGTATCTACATTTTTATTAATTTTATCACTGAACTGGACGAGCGGGCTCTCGAAAGATGGAAGCGCCTTTGCCCAGGAGGCGGACAGACCAGGCTAGGAAAAAAAAATCACTTGGGTAGTTTTTTCGTTAATAAATTCGAAATTTCCTTTGCGAGAAATTATCCGCTTCTATACATTTCTGTAATCTTGAACACAAATTGTATGTAAGTAAGTATTCTTATTTGTGAGAACAAATAAGAATACCTACTTACAATTTGTGTGCGTATTTTAGGGTTATTTGTTCTTATTTGTGAGAACAAATAAGAATACCTACTTACAATTTGTGTGCGTATTTTAGGGTTCTGTGGTGGGCCCTTAAGAAGAAAGGTATACCTGGGAAGTATGTGCAGTTGATCCGAGCGATGTACAGTCGATGCAGTACCCAAGTCCGGTCTACAGTGGGCACCACTGGCAGCTTCAATGTGGCGGTCGGCTTACATCAAGGGTCGGCTCTCAGCCCTTACCTCTTCCTGATGATAATGGACGCTCTGACGTCGGACATTCAGGAAGAGGCTCCCTGGTGTATGCTTTTTGCCGATGACATTGTGCTGGTTTCTGAAAGTGGCCTAGAGGTCCAGAACAGATTGGAGGTGTGGTGACACAGACTGGAGAGTGTTGGCCTGAAATTGAGTAGAACCAAAACGGAATACTTGTTCTGCGATTTCGGCGGTCTCTCCAATCCAGTGCCTTTAGCTCTCGCCGGAACGCCCATACCAATCTGTCCCGACTTTCGGTACCTCGGGTCGCTCGTTCAAGGGGATGGTGAGGTGGACCGGGATGTAACGCATCGGATCAACGCAGGATGGATGAAATGGCGACAGGTCACGGGAACAACTTGTGACCCACGGATGCCTCTCAAGTTGAAGGGTAAAATCTACAAGTCTGTGATAAGGCCTGTCATACTGTATGGATCAGAATGTTGGGCTGTGAAAAAGACGGATGAAAAAAGATTGCACGTAGCGGAGATGAGAATGTTAAGATGGATGTGTGGTGTGACGAGAATGGATAAAGTGAGAAATGAATATATTAGGGGAAGTTTGAAAGTGGCGCCAGTGACTGAAAAATTGAAAGGGAATCGTTTGTCTTGGTATGGTCATGTGAAGAGGAGGGATGAAACGCATGTTGCTAAAAGAGTTATGAGTTTACATGTGGATGGATGGAGAGGGAGAGGGAGGCCAAAGAAAAGATGGATGGATTGTGTGAGAAGTGATATGAAAGAAAAGGGAGTCAGTGATAGTTTGACGAGTGACAGGACAGAATGGAAGAAAAAAATGTGTTGCGCCGACCCCAAATGATACGGGATAAGGGCACGAAGATGATGATGATGATTTTAGGGTTATTTGTTAAGGCTCTGTCTGGGGCATGAGCTGTCTTTGTAATATTCTAAAAATGCCTTTGTAATATATGTGTACAATTTATACATATTATGAACTAGCTGTGCCCAGCGACTTCGTTCACATGGAAGTCGTAAGATATACAATATACTAAAATAACAGCCACATTTTAATAAAACTCCCTCGTCCCCCGATTCGTCGCGTTGCATCGCCCGCCCAAGCTATTACTTCGTGTTCGCTTAGTGTTCTTTCTGACTTTTTTTCTTTTTACTCAGCGCCTAAGGGTCGTAGCGTGATGTTAAATAACCTATAACTAACTATTCTCGAGAGTTGGGCTACCAAATGCTAAAAGAATTTTTCAAATCCGACTTTTGGGCTCGCACACAAAACTGCGAATTCGCATCGCATCGCAATTTTGTACACAAGCCCTTTTGTGCACAATTTTATGGGTTTTAATTTTTTTGCGCGGAACCCTCATTATTTTTCTAAAATAAAAGTAGCCTAAGTTACTTCCCGTAATATCAGCTATCTGCCAGTGAAAGTCCAGTCAAAATCGGCCCAGGCGTTTCGGAGAGTAGCCGGACCAAACAGACAGACAAAAAAATTTTAAAATTGCTTTTTTGTTTATTTATTTATTATTTATTTATTTTATTATTTAACAGTTTATAAACATATAAACAGACAAGAAGAAAGGAACAGAAAAATACGTACAAAGGTGATGCTTATTTCTAAAGGAATCTCTTCCAGCATACCTGCGATAGGAGAGTAAATAAAGAGATGTAGACAACGTGTGTAAGAGTAAAAGAGAAAACAAAATACATAAAATCACAAACGATACACTAATATGAATATATACAAATATATATATAAACATAAAATATGAGTACATGCAAATACATACATGTATACTACCAAAATAAATATCACTTAAATATATACGATAATAATGAAGCATAACATAATAAATACTAACAGCTATGACGAAGTGGAAAGATAATGTTCTTTCACTCTTAAACACGCACTTTTTCTTTTATGTTCGCATTACTCGACTAAATGTATGGAACTGCTGTTTTTCTCGCGATTTCAGGTGTGGAAACAAAATAGAAGATGCCAGCCATAATGATGAATACAACGACCCTTTAAGACCCTTACAGAAATAAAATCATTTATCATTTATCAAGATGTTTTCAATTGTTTTATTAATTACACCTTGTACCTAGATGGTGCGAGTTTAATTTATCTGTAAAAAAAAACGTTTCTTTAAAAAAGACCTTGCTGAACACTGTGTGTGTTCATGTCAATCACCTTCATTTATAAAGGTTACAAACTTATTACAGAGAATTTCAATTTAAGAAGACTTTTCAATACTTCTTGATCAAAGCTCTTATCCAGGTGCTATCGAACTAATCAAGAGAGCTTACCGAAGCGAATTGAGCCTCAATGTAATTTGTGAGCAAATTGAATGTATTGTCTCAACTCTCAAAGACGCGTCTGTGTGAACGTCTGTGGCGCCCCAGGAGTGTAATAATGAAGGTACTGTCTTGTACGGTGTGATCTGTACCATGTAATATCCATCTCTACATAATGTACAGCAGTTTGTGTGCAATTGTTATGGCTTAACCGCCCCGTTGGTCTCGTGGTCGCAAGCGCGACGACTGAGCGTGAGGTCCTGGGTTCTATTCCCAGGTCGAGCAAAGTGATAGTGGGTTTTTCTATTAGGAGTTTTTCAGGAGGACATCCCGAAGTTTGAAAGTTGGCGATGTGATACACCCGTGCCTTGGAAAGCACGTTAAGACGTTGATCCTGCGCCTGATCACTGTCCGGTCGTGTCGGATTGCTGTCCCATTGGACTATGAGAGTGAGGGAAGAGAGTGTGCACCTGTGTCTGCGCACATACGCCTGCACTATAATATCTCTTGCGTCGATAGCTAATATTAAATGTCACGGTTGTATGGGTGGGTTACACCTTCCAGGTTAACACATCATAATGCCAACAGTTTTATGTCTATGCAGTACTAGAGTGGCGTCTTATTTCTGTTCTTATCTATACTTCTATTACACACAACATAATATCACGCCTTGTTTTCCCGAAGGGCCAGGCACAGGTGTAGGTTAGTACACCTACATTTCACTTTTCTTTGTTTTCTTTTTCCGATAGGCCAGTCGGATTTGAAAAATTCTTTTTGCATTTGTAAGCCCAATTCTTGAGAAAGGTTACGGCCTATTTAATTTCATGTTACGACCCATGGAAGTTGAGTAAAAAGAAAAAAGTCAGAAAGAACGCTAATTGAAAACGAAGTACTAGCGCGGGCGGGCGATTATTTCACGCAGACGCAGTCGCGGCCATAAGCTAGTTCTCTAATAAAATGCCAAATGGGTACCACCAACAAAATGGGATGTAAAACAAATGAGCTCGACGAAAAGCTCCCATTATTTTTAGTATGTAAATCTTCAACATCTCTTTGTACCAGAGATTCGGCCTTATTGTTCTCCGCAAATATCTCCAACAACGCTTGCAGATTGCCTAAAAGCTTCCCTTTTCAATACATACAAACCTGACATTAATAAACGCTTTGTAATAATGTCTGTCCTTGTCATTTTCATGTGAATGGAGTGAGAGGAAAACAACTAGACTACTCGTATGACGCCATTTTAGTTTTACTTTATGAATGAGATTAACAAAAGGTTTTGTAAGATGTTGTATTGCTTGAAATTCTTTGCTATAGACAAGATATTCTAAGTAAGAATAGATAGAATAAATACTCTTTATTATGATGAGTTACAGATATAAATGTAGAAATTTTACATAGGGTGACAAAATGGTCGGTCTTATCGCTAAAAGTGATCTGTAGATCTATTCTGTATAAATCTCACCGTGAAACCTTTGGTGAAGTGAGCGTGAAGTGAGCTGTTATTTCACCTTGTGATATAATAGGGATGACACTATTGACAACTCACTTCACTTAGTTTTCACGGTGATATTTTTACAGAATAGCACTGCTGTTACAACCTTTGGATAGATTTAAAGGAAAAAGGAGAGACAATACTGCAGGTAGTCTGTGGTTTACCAAAAAAGTATTTATTTCCAAAATAAACACTTACGCAAAATTAATATGAAACATTAAAAACAGATCTTCCAACTGTCTCATTTATAACAAGAGGACGAGGAGAGAGATTAGTGGCATTAGTGCTAACGCTAAGGCACTTTCATTACTTCTTCCATTTGGTCGGCAAGATAAGGCGCATTTCCAGACCCTAGGCCGATTTGTAAAACAAGATATTTAAAGTTTCAGATCCAGTAACGGATTACCACATTTTGTAATTAGCATCTTGAACCTCTACAATAATTTGATTATATAATTTGCTCCGAAACTTTTTGCCAATCATCATCATCAAAGACAGAGGTATTTTTAGTCATAAAAAATACATATTTTATCAATCAATCAATCAATCAACTCAGCCGATCGCAGTCCACTGCTGGATATAGGGCTCTCGCAGACTGCGCCACAACACCCTGTTCTCTGCCTTCGGCATCCCGTCTGACCCAGCCACCTTCTTAATGTCGTCGAACCATCTAGCTGGCACATTATATGCCAACGAAATATTCGCACATGGCAAGTTGTAAACAGCTTACGACCCCAAAAACAACGTAAAGTGTACGCGCAGCTCAGATTATAACAAGAATATACCTATTTATTCATTTATTTTATTTTATTAATCTTAGGAAAACTTACAGCTCAATATATAGTATAATGTGTCAAAGATGGCCAATTACAAGCTTCCACTAATGATTAATGTGAGTAATATTAACAAATACGCGAAAATAGCGATGTAAGAATTACGCAAATGGAGTATCCCCCGCTCAAAAAATATGAATGGTTATATGCATCGAAAAAACAATTATTCAAACTTTTCCTAACTTCCTTAATGCTACTAGTAAATAAATCTAGCTCGACATCCTGACACACCATAAGGGACAATAAACTGAACACTGAACAAATCGGCATCCCCGGGAAACTTCAGCCAGACTATGTTGCGGAACAGTTACCCGCAAGTTCTAAAGAGCGCTTCTATACGGCACGTGAATTTGCAAAGAAGAATACATATGATTTCTGCTGGATTCAAAATGGAAACATCTTTCTTCGTAAGAAGTCTGGTGATAAACAATTACTCATAAACTCCGAAAAATCTCTTCAGAATATTGGTGACTAGAACATGTGACTGACGCCCAAATGATACGATTCGTCGCGCTCAGGTGCGGACGTGTTTTGTGTTAATTTTACCCAAGTTTTGGGGTATTCAATTATTAATGTATGCAATAGTGACTCGGAAGTGTATTGACAATAATGTGTAAAAGTACTAAAGTGGACTGCATGAAGTTAGTGAATTTTATTAGCGCATGGGGCATCGCGCGGTTCGCGTGCGCTTAGGTACGCTCTTCCTCACCTCGAGGAAAAGAGACGGGCTGCGAAAAATAAATAATTTATCCTTGTCGCACCGCTCTGTGAACCTGAATGTGGAGTGTACAGTTAGAAAGTTTACTATTGTCCCCGTCAGATAAGAAAAAAATAAAAGCATAGTAAAAAGAGAGGAAGTACGTTATCTTCATACAAACGCACCGCGCGCGGCTTGTATGTGTGCGCCAAAGTATCTATGCGTCGCCGCACGCACACTTAAACAAATCTCGGCCCGTTTCGCAGCGCGCCAGTCGGGGCTAACATCGCACGAGGTTCGCGCGTCACGGCTTTTCGGCACCGCTAAATGAATGAAAAATGTGTGATAATCGCAGGAGAACGTATTGCTGTGAGTTTGGGTGTCTTAATAATTCATCGATTCCAGAATTGTCTCTGTTCAAATTACCTATTGAACAGGAAAGAAGTCACTTTTTCTAGCATATCATTTTTACTTGATGATGAGATACCTACTTACTTATTTTTTGTTGTATTAGTTTTCTATCAGACAGAGGAAGTAGGTAGGCCTACATTCCCACTAGAATGTACTAGGTACTTTTGATCTGTCAATTGATTTGCCGCTATTGCTTTGTTTATGTTTAGTCATGCCGATTTCTCAGTACCTATTGTAGGTATAGTAACTAAGTACCTACTTACAGTTATAAAATCCTACTTAAAAAATAAGTAATTGACTAATTGTGAATCAGATAAATAGAGCAAAGTTCGAATCACCTACCGTTTACTCGTGCTCATCACCGCCCCGCGCCGCCCGTCTGCTGGCCCGTCGCTCTTTCTTTTATCGTGAAAGGTTTCATCATCGTTTAGGTACCCAGACAATACAAGTAAAAAATACAACTTCCCGAACCTTGCCAATTTATTGGCACTGAATTAAAATTTAACTAAAAGTGACAACCCTGAGAGAGTAGGCAATTATATCGCGGATTGTGCCGGAGATAACCTACTTCCTCTCTTTATACTATGATAAAAGTCGTTGACGCCTTCTACCAATATATTCCAATATTTCAAAACAATACAAAAAAATGGTAACGCAGTGTCGCTAACACGATCAAAAAGAACGTATCGCGGTACGAGGCGTCCTTGACGCATGCGCATGGCATGTTTTTTTTGTTTGCATTTAAGTTTCGAGACTTTTTAGTACAAGTGGGGTTAATGACTTTTATTCCACGCTTATCTGGCGTAAGGTACACAGGATTTTGAACTTTGTTTATGAACCAAAACAAACATGCCTAATAATTGCGGTGCTTGTGGAATGGAATGTTCCATTCCAAAATGCAAGGGAAAATACGACTTAGCGTGTATTGAAATAAGTAAAGAAGCGTATAAGACGTATACACAGGCTTATAAGAATAACTGGAAGTGCCCGGAATGCATTTGTTCACAACCTAAAAGGAGGAATAGTGAAATTCCGGTCATGAATACACCTGATTTCAAGATTGCTACACCAGTTAGCAATGTAAATTTACAGCGTGGGGGTCGGGCTCAGTTATCACCAACAATTAGCGAAGCAGATTCTGTACTGCTGGAGGAATTGAGAGAATTTCCTGTAATCTGTAATGGTAGATGTAAGAAGAAAATAAATAAATTTCGATCAGATATGGTTGCCCGCATGGACAGCCAAGCAAAGACTACAACGCTCATGATGAACCAGTTTTCTCAAACAAAAACCGAAATGAACAAATGAGTTAAAATTATAAGGGTACTCTAGGAAAAAGTAGAGGCTACGTTAAACCAGGAACGACTAACTCAAAATGCAATAAAGAAGTCATCCAATCATCCTCCTTCTACCTCAACTTTAGCAGAAATAGTTTGTCATAAGAGCAGTGGTAACATATGCGTGCCAAAGGAAACGTCTTCTACCGACACCATAGCGTGAAATGTTAACAACGGTGGGGCCACGAAGTCCGCTGTGCTACCGAGAAAGACTACGTCTATCGTTAACCCACTAGCTACTAATGAACCAATGTATGCAGAAGTAGAGGATAGTAAATCGGGCTGGATAACTGTACAAAATAAAATAAAAAATAACCGTCAACCTAAAGATGCTAAAGACGTGAAAGTAGGAACGAATACGGAGTTGAAGACAATCCAAGCTACAGAACGGAAAAAGCACCTGCATGTCTGGCGATTGCATCCAGAAACTACGCTTGAAGATGGCTTCATACCACGGATGGATGGATACGTATGTGGCCCAAATGTATCAATTAGAGTCAACAAAATCAAACACAAAACCGAGCGAGATTACTCGTCGTTTGATGTTTCGTCGTCGTTCGTGCCTGAATAATGTTTTGAGACATTAAACCAAGCGGAGATTTGGCCCATGAACGCGGAATTTAATGATTTGGTTTCGGAAGTCAAAACTACACTAAATGAATAACATTTAAATATTCTACCAAAACGTCAGAGGTCTGCGAACGAAGTTGGACAAATTCAGAAATAATATAGAATCATTAAATTCAAATCAAATGATTCTATACAAGATCCGGAAATTATCCCACCGGGATATCACTTACTTCGCTGTGATCGAGCGGATGGTCGGAAACAGGGAGGCGCCACGCACTGGTTTATTGGTAATTAGTATTAATATTAGTAATTATGAATTAAGAATGTTTTTTGTCTTATTGCGAGTTCACCCAAAGTAACACAGTACCTAATTGCCTGGGGCGTCAGCTCGGATTTGGTTCTGAGTGCAGGTTTTGTAGGAGAGGTGTCGGTAGAGGCGGTGGGCGAGCAGCCGCTTGTGCCCGTCGCGGTGAGCGTGAGCCAGCCCCCCCCCCCCGGCCCGCGCCCGCGGCTACGTCCAAGTGCCTGTCACAAGCAGCGCACGTAGACCGCAGTGGAATTTTTTAAGACCGATTTTCAGTTGTTGTATGTACTCGATGTTAACTTGGAGTTTAATCTATGAGGTGCATAATGTGGATCAGATGTTGAATAATATCTTTTATGATAAACTTAATTATATTTGAGATATATACCTGCACCGATCGGTACCGAATAATATTAACTAAATGTACTGCTATTCATAGTTCTGTGAAGATAGAAAACGTTTCTCCTTTCATATGATCTAGCTACGAGAATAGTTCACGAAGCTATATCAAATAACAAGCTTATTCAATAAACTCCCACAATAACGACCCAAAAAACCTTTCAAATAGAATTCCAACCTTAAATTCGAGAGACATTCATACGGACCGCCCTTGTCGCATACGCTCGCAGGTATTCTGGAATTATTATTACGTGCACCTTTTCAGAACGATCGAGGTGTGCGAAGCAGCGATAGTTCGTCGTTTTACACTCGGAAGCGCTCGAAAGCGCTTAACGTTAAAAATATGGCTGCTACATGGATGCAAGCGCTGCAATCACGCGTAAAGTTCACAGTGCATGAGCGTAGGCACAGGCGGATACGGACGGATGTGAACGGGATTTAATAGTTAGAATTTTGTGTGGAGCGTATACGTACGTTAATAAATAATAAAACAATTTATTGCATAAACAAAATTACATTGCACTGCTTACATTCCGTTGACATAATTCAATATAACTATAACATAGGAGTACAATAATTTTAAACTCTATCCCTTAAACTAGGTCTGGTCTGTAGAGATAGGGTTCAGCCAACATGTTGGACTAAATTATATATTTATATCTACTAAAGGACAACAACAACTGAAACCAGCGACGACGTGGTACCTAAAAATGTACAAAAATAAAAAATAAAAATAAAAGTACCGATGTACGAATCGGTTGCGTATTTTTGGGTGTGTGTGTGTGTAGTGTGGTGTGATGGTAGGGGAGATGTTAAGTATGCTGTGTTTAAGGGATGTGTCAGTAGATTTTCTGTTGTGGTGTAGTCCTGCTGAAGTAGCCACTGAGTGATTTTGTGTTTTAGTGCTTATCTGTTAGAATCAAGTACCTAAGCTAAGTTTTAGGTGTGGTTACCTTTAACGTAGTATTGGTGCCTTGCAAAAGGTGTTTTATGTTTGTGCGTTTTTTTGGTCGGACCTGGGCATGGTTCTATGGGTTCTGAGGACAGCTTGCAGTGTAAAGAGCTGCCTATCCGTTAAAACTTTGCATTCCTCGCTTGAGAACTGCTCTTTGAGCCCTCTCTAGTAATACAGTAACCGATGGTCGACTGGCATAGCGCATAGTAGACCATTTTTAATACATTGTCGTCAGCAGAATCTCTTAGGGATTAAAAGATATAGACAAGACGCATTGTTTGGCTTGTTACCGCTTCGAGTTGCCTGTCCCACTTTAACCCACTATCAATTTGAAGACCCAGGTATTTCACACTGTCAGCTCTTGGCAACGAGGGACAGGAACACGAGGTTGGGTTTCGTCAGGAGTGAGCAGATATTTTAAAAAACGTCGACGGCCGTGTACTGCATTTAGTGTCAGTAAATTCTTGTTGAACCAGTTCATAATACTTTTCAAAGCAACTTCCGCCATATTATTAAACACGTCGCAATTTGGTCCATGAACGAGAATCGCGGTGTCGTCGGCATATGTAAAAATCTTGCAATTGGGAAGGATTATCTTACAGAGGTCATTAATATAGATTTGGAACAATGTGGGGCCAAAAATACTTTCTTGTGGCACACCGTAAGTAATGGTCTCCTCTTGACTAAAGTACTTTTCTATTTTGACCTGCTAATACTGATTTCTGATATAATCTTTGATTATATCCAGGGTTTTATCACGTACACGGGGTGAAGTATGTTTGTTTGAGTATTCGTATTTGTATGAGTTTGTGGATTGTTTGGAGGGTTTATAAATAAAAAGTAGTTGTAGTTTATATGTGTGTCATATGTTTTGTATAATATACACATGAATATATAGGAATGGATGCTATGCTTTATCACTAACAATAGGCGCACACGGTAGTATGGATGTAGCTTACATGTACGAAAAAGAAAAAAAATATACGAAAAGGAAATGAGTTACATATTTATTTATCATCCTTACAACTATCATTATAGGCCTTGCCCTAATACGACAGTGTAGTTACCAACTTAAAAAATAACTTATCTAACCTTACGTACCTAACAACAAATACTATAACTCTTTACCTTACAAATAACTAACGAAACGAGCACGAACAAATATCCAGTCTCTCATGGACTTCGTTTACCACACGGATTGTTCGGATGGGAGGTGCTTTCGCCAGGAGATTGGTTCTGGCCACGGGCACGGTAAGTAGTTGCGGGCGTCGCCGCCTGCACACGTACCGGTCCGGTACTCTTAAGTTCCATTTGGCGCAGAGCTCCCGGGTTATGTGTAGCACCCAGTAACTTCACTACATACGCAGCAAGACTGAACTCTCGGCGAACCCTGAGCTCATTATACCCCACTACACCCAGTACAAATAGTGTGGGGTACATCAACGGGTAGAACAGATACAACCTTTAAAATACAAGTGCCTTGTAAACTTGCTCTGTACCCAATCCAACATGACACTGTATTTGGCTTCATGTGATGCCTAAACGATCGCACTATGTTCAAGATGGCATCTAACTAGTGCGTCAACAACACTTTGAGCGTGGTAATGTTTGTAAACCCCTGTAGTCTGCCTCAATACGAAACCTAGGTTTCTGTATGCCTTCTTGCATATCTTAACGATGTGATCGCGAAAACTAAGGTCTGGAGTGAGATACACGCCTAGATCACGTACCTGCGACACTCGTTGCATTGCTGCTGTCTCTATTTTGTACTCGTAGCACATTGGGGTCCGCGCACGAGTGAACGTTATCACCGAGCATTTGTCAACATTGAAGTTGAGCTTATTATTATGGCTGCACTCCACCACTCTAATCTGTGTCCTCCTGCAAGCGTTCACAACCCGACTTATCTTTAACCTCGAGCAGCAACTTTAGGTCATCTGCAAACAATAAACATAAGCCATGTCTGACGACCTCCGGTAAGTCGTTTATCATTATGATAAATTCGAGGAGCCCCAAATAGCTGCCCTTTTTTTTTTTTTTTTTTTTGTGGATGGGAAATCATCAAATGACTTCTCCCGCTCTGGGCGGAGCGGGAGGGCGTGTCAGACTTTTACTGACTAAAACCCACCCGTGTTCCTTCTGTTTCCTGTGCCGGGGCCACGGTAACTCTTTCGAACATCCCGCAACCCTAGCTGGCATCGGCCCTAGCGGACCCCGTCAATAGTGCTGACATCTCTTTGAGGCGCGCGTGGAACACGACGCGCCGTCGACTCGGGCTTGGTCCTTACCGGACGGCGAGCTACCCATTGCTCGCCGTCCGCAAGCCCGCGCCTACGGTGGCCGGGAATCGGCTGAAATAGCTGCCCTGGCTTACTCCGGACCTTGTGTAGTAAAGTTCAGATTCACACCCATTATAGTCCACATACTGCTGACTATCTTTCATGTAGCTCACGAAGACATGCAAAAGGTGTGGTGTACAACCGATCTCTGCAAGTTTTCTTAATAGGACATCATTTCACATCATCAAACATCGACATCATGACAAATGCCTTTTTGAAATCAAAGTATACCGCGTCAACCTGCACGCCAGCATCGGCTGACGGAACTACCTTACGCCATGAAGTTGAGTAGATTAGTAGCAGTGCTGCGCTCCGGCCTGAATCCATGCTGAGCGTCCGACAGCTGTGTGCGCACCTGTCCCTGCACACAGCGCTGGATGACAGACTCAAAACCCTTTGCGGGCGTAGACAGCAAAGCTACTGGTCTATAGCCGCTGAGATCCAGCCCAGCCTTACCTTTAGGAACCGAAATGACACGCGTGATCTTCCACCTAGCTGGGAACATCGCATTCTTTAAACAGGCGTTAAAGATATGATGAAGCGGTTCTGCTAGCACTCTGCCACAGTCTCTGAACAGAAACGCTGGAACGCCATCAGGGGTAGACGACCGTTTCGGCTTAAGATTCATCCTTTACGTATTGAAGACTCTAAGTCCCTATATACACACGTGCACTGCTCGCGCCGACCTCCGCTGCCGCCCGCGCATCGAGCCGAGGAAGCTCCTTACTGTACACAGATTTAAAAAATTCCGCGAGTTGCCTCGCACACTCATGATCCGCAAGATGTTGACCATCCCTTATGAAGTTATGATACTTTGCCTAATTACTTACTCTACTTCGCTTTGGTATGATATATTGCCAGAAGGATTTTGGATCTGTTGAGAACTGGTACTGGATTTTATTTCTGTGTTCATTGTGTTCTCTTTCTATTGATTTTTTAACATGAGCTCTGCATTTAGTAAATTCATAGTAATCACTAGTGTGGAATAGAGGAATGGACTGTATGAATTTACGTTGCTGCAATGGTAAGAGAGGAAGTTCTGTATGAACTGAGTGATTCCCGTTCGCCCAGTCAAGGAACAAACAACTAAGAAAAGTTCGAGTACGACTCACCTTTTCTCAGCTGCGGCCGCTTCTTGATGTTTTCTATATTGGAAAGATGATCACGGAGTCTGGCACGTTGTACAAGACACGGTAATGTACAAATTGTCCTTAAATCACAATTTTCACTCACGGAGCTAAAATATTCGATGCTGTTCGAACGAGGCGCGCACAGGCTTCCCGCGGTTTCTATGCGTTCTACGCAGATGGCGCGCAGATCGCGTTGTTGCAGTGGCATGCAACACGGTGCAGCCAATAGCGTGCCGGTATGGCGAGCGCACAAGAATATTCTCAATTGAATTGTCCAATTATGGGTTAAATACAGAATAACTATCGAGCTTAGTCTTTTTGAAATTCTTATGAAGTTGGGCTTTAATCTTTGTCTTTATCTGTAGTGTATGGTACACTACAGATATTATTAAAGACATAAAGACACAGGATATGTGTAACACGAATTTTTGATGATTAAGCTTTTTACAGGGTACATATATTAATCCCATGGTATCTTATGTGCTCACTTATAAAGAAACAGGCTTATACTTGTCGGTACCGACTACCTGGACCAAGCCATACCGATCGGTATCGATCGATACCATAAGGTGCGATTTTTTAGAAAAACAAGCTGCGCAATTTCTAGTCACGTTATTTACTGCTACTCTACGTACAATATTATATAACAACAAATAACAGGTGAAATTCATTCAATTGTGATCGTGGTGACATAGAATTGTAAAATAAGGTAAAAACAATTAGTGTTTTTTCTAAAAAATCTTAATACTTGGCAAATATATATATTTTTTTAGAATGGCAAAAAGTCTAATATGCAATAGCAATCCAGAATAGATATACATAATTATAAAATTGTTAACCTTGATATTTCAAAGTTGGTTCTGGTTGGATATTGTATACCAAAAATGACTGCCGCCGTCCATATTATTTGATAACATATTAGGCCAATAAATTCGAAGCGAGATAACGCCTACGTATGTACCTAGCTTAATCTTCACTTCTGTAATTTTATTTGTCTTCAGGTATAAAGTTTATGAGGACTAAAATTGGTCGTTTCAAAGTTTTTCGATGAAATGCCTTTGAGGGAAAAGTAGAGCCTTCGATTCTATTAGTATCCAGAGGATATCCAGAGGCTCTCTTTTTATAATTTATGCCAACATTATCCTACTTTAATATTATAAACGTTAAAGTTTGTGAGGATGGACGGATGTTTGTTACTCTTTCACGTAAAAACTGCTAAACGGATTTGGATGAAATTTGGCACACAGATAACGTTTAACGTTTATTAATCAAAAAGTAAAAATCAATTATTAGTAAGAATACATATTCGGTGAGCCACAAACTAAGCGTCGCTTGTATAAATATATATTTAAATAAATAAATAGTTTATAACTTGGATTCTTCTTATCCCGAAATCTCCACGGGATCGAGACTGAAGCGGGTGAAACCACGGGGCGCTGCTAGTACCTTATTAGCCTACTCATGGTCTGTTCTGTATATGGAAGTGTACACAAACCCTGTTCCGGTTAATTTCTTACACAATCACTCACTAAAGGGAATTTGTAACACATTCGTCTGTATTTAGAAGGTTCTACTTTATGTCTCACCACTTTTTACAACAATTGTTGTTTGAAGAACATTATTGAATTATAATTGTAAAATCATCGAGAAAAATTGAGGTTATAAAATTAATTTCAATTGTCAAATGATATACATCTATAAGGTGATTTAAAATTAAAATGTCAAGTTTGAGCTATCACCAAACTGTTCAGAATCGGACATTAGTAAATCAGCAATTAAAATAAACATCGATGTTAATGGTATTTACGTTCCACCAGAAAAAAATAACACCACGTTAAGAAACCAGGCGTAATTCTAGCCACACAAGTAACAATTTACTTGCGCAAAAGGCTAGCGCAAGTAAATCGTTACGTGTGTGGGATCAATTAGCACAAGTATCTGAACCATTTGGTGTCACGCAGACTTGCGCAAACCTAAATTTGCGCAAGTGAATCGTAACGTGTGTGGCTAGCATTATGACGTATCATTCACTCTTCTATCAGTCAGTTGTCAAAGCAACCAAAATAATAAGTCGCAATGTCACATGTCAATGTTCACTGACAATGTTCACTGACAATGTTCACTGACAATGTTCACTGACAATGTTCACTGACAATGCATCATTTTAGCTAGCCGTATAGTAAAGACTCGCGTTTTTCATTTCGATGATTTTGGCAATTGACTAAACGGTGTCCGTGATGGTAGCGTACGCGTACGCATGATGTAATTCACGGTTGTTGTTTTGCCCTGTAAACAGAGCGTAAATAGAGCTTAATTAGTACAAGAATAAAAAAACAGTGCCTCTTTAGTTTAAGAAATAAAGACCATTTATACTGTGTACGCTGGCATCGATCGAGCTAGTGTATATACATGACCGTACTAGAAAACGGCTTATATTAAAGCAACGGAATTTTCACACAAAAATAGTTCCCAAATAGAGCGCGCGCTATGCAAAATTTCATAAAGATTGCTCACAAAGGAACGGAGATATTGAACAAGACTTTTGAAGAACATTCCGACAGGCGTTATGGCAGCGTACAGAAATTAGTTCTTATAGAAAGCGAACTTTTATTTTTATAAATGCTATATTTATAAATAGTGTGTGAAATTTGGCCCCTGCCAGTGCAAATACTTTATGTGAATTTGAAGTGGAACAATATAAAAAAAAAATATGTTAAGTTCTAGGAACAATAATTGCATTGTCGAACAGTAGCACACAAAAGACATTTTACAATGCATTAAATATTTGTAGCATATGTTACTCATTAATATATCAGCTATCTGCTAGTGAAAGTTCCGTCAAAATCGGTTTAGCCGTTTCGGAGATTAGCTGGCACAAATAGACAGACAACCACAAAAAAATTTAAAATTGTTTTTTTGTTATACTTAAGTACAGTATATACTTTCATATGTATTTAGTAAAATACTGTTATTTTGAAATCACAAATAGACACTTAAATTTAATTTATTTGTATAGATAATAGGAACTTAAGTAGTAAACGGTTAATTAGGTATTTCTAAGACAGTGCACCCAAGACTAAGATTGACCGGGAATATTTTGAATCAAACTAACCCATTTTTCAGAATTTCTGAAGACAATGATTTTTCCAACAAGTAAAACGCCTAGATGGGTTTCCTTATACCATTTCAGATCTCTTAACTTAGATCCTTTGAGGCGCGTTTCAATTTAAAAACGTCGGCTGTTTTAGTTGATTACTTTCAGATATACGGCCGCCAGATAAAATAATGTAGGCGACTCTATTTCTGTGTCTGTTAAATAATTATCAGAAAGATCCATTAAAATTTCTGAGTAAGTAAATAGAAATAAAATGTTTTGGTGTTAGTTTTGCTTTGAAATTAATTATCTGTAAATAGCTACAGGTTGTTTTGAAGGGCGAAGCCTTATAAAGGTAGGAGAAAGAGGTCAGATGGGTGACGCAAGGTTGTATACAAGTATTCGTGTCTTTCTAAACTGCGCAACAGATTTTGATGCGGTTTTCATCATCAATTAGAGAATTTATTCTGGAAGGTTTAAGTGTATATTAAACCTACGTATAATAATGAAATCTCGATGTTTTGTAAAGTCGAAAAAACCGTGCGAAGCAGGGGCGGGGCGCCAATATACAGGCGGTCCAAGTAGTGATGTCATAACAAAATTATTTGGAAACCAGGTAGTATTTTTTTTAAATTTTATTTAAAATAGAAATTTGGACTCTTTATCACTCGAAAGTAAATTTATTTATTTATATATACTTTATTGTACACCAGAATATACTATATACAGCTTTATCGTAAACTGCGATCTCTTGCAGGCAGCCTTGGAATGGACAGTGATTTTCTGGACAAAAAATGGAATTGTTCTTGGTGCAAATAAAAGTGTATAAGTACAATATACTACAATAGGTACACAAATACATACATATGCTATATAGTAGATACATATACTATATAATATATACATAGATACATACATGCTAAATATGTAAGCAACGAAAATAAAAGACGACTATCGGCCAGCAACGAGAACTAAATCAAAACAACAAGTAATGTTCCTTCACGAGTCGTTTAAACACAGGCAGCGATTGCGCGCGCTTTATTGGAACTGGTAATGCATTCCACAAACGAGCGGCCTGGACAGTAAAGGATTTATCAAGGAAAGTTGTGGAATGCGTTGGCATTTTAAGCTTCAAGTTATCTGATGACCTTTAAAATTTCGTGTGGGAGTCGCAATGAAACTGGAAGCGTTTTTTGAGATAGAGAGGGGTGGAAGGGGAAAAGAGCACATTATACAAAAATACAAAAGTGAAAGAAAATGAGCATTCCGGCGAAGGCGAATTGCCACTTGAGCTTCACACGAAATTCGGAAACATGATCATATTTGCGCAAACCGTATATGAACCTTATACAAAAATTTTGAAGCCGCTCAAGTTTATCAAGTTAGTCTTGAGTAAGGTCTAAATAAGCATAATCAAGGATGGGTAGAATAAGAGATTGTGCAAGCGCAATCTTGGTGGCAGTCGACAGAAAATAACACAGTCTCTTCAACGATGCAGCGGAAGCAAATAGCTTGCGGCTAACCTCCTGAAACTGGGCAGCTCAAGAGAAGTTCTTTTCAATAAATATCCAGAAGTTTTTTGACTGAGTTATCAAAAAAAAAAACTTGGGGAAGAGTCGTCCAGTCGATTCTTGAGACCGTTCTAGAACTGCCTACCACCACAACCTGCATTTTTATGGGGTTGACCATAAGTCCATGCCTCTTGCTCCAATGCATATACGGGCCAGATCATGATTAATCATTAAGATAGCCTCTAACAAATTTCCAAGAGGAGCTCGAGAGTAAACTTGTAAATCATCTGCATAAAGATGGTAGGAAGAAATTAGTTCGTCGGAGATTGAGTTAATAAAAACTGGGAAAAGTAAAAGGAATAAGCACACTACCCTGCGGTACACCGGCACAAGGATTACTCCAGGAAGACAAGATCTCTCCGATACAAATACGTTGCCGGCGACCGAACAGGTAATTTTGAAACCAGTCGATTACCGATGGAGATATATTATGAGAGCATAGAATGCCAAGCAAAACATCGAAAACAACAGTATTAAAAGCATACTGAAATCTAGCAAAGCTAAAACCGTTAGATTACCATTTTCCATGGCTGTCCTTATATCGTCCGTAATATTCAGAAGCACTGTGGTGGTGCTATGACCAGGACGGAAGCCAGACTGGAAGGGGTTGAGGAGATTATTTTTGGAGAGGAAAGTGCTTATTTGATTGTGGAATAACCGCTCAAGGACTTTGGATAGGAATGGTAAGATGGATATTGGGCGATATTCAGAAAAGGATGCCGCCGGATTGGACTTTTTAGGTAATGGAATTATTTGAGCATCTTTCCATGAACATGGAAAGACACCACTCGATGCAGTAGAATTGAGGATGTGGCAAATGACGGACAGGATTACATCCAGCACAGGGACTAACATATTACGGCTGATACAGTCACTTCCTACTGCATTGGAAGTAATCGACAGTATGCTCTTCTTAACATCACATGCGGAGAATTGACCAAAAACAAATGGAGAGTAACAATTTAATTGTCCTATCAAAATCGGACGAAGCAGTAAAATGATTTTTCATTGCATCGATGTCCATATGTTTTAGGATTGATTCTAGTCGGGTTTTACCGGCCCCTAATGACCTAAGAAACTTCCAAACTTTGGATGCGTCCCCATTTTGGACAAAATTACGAGTATGAATGTGCATTCATACACGCACATAACATATTTTGTATTTTGAATTAATGATAGGAAGATTGACGATTTTATTTTTGAATGAATTTTCCATTACAATGAAAACTGTAAAAAAGGAATGTGAAAGAGCCGTGTAAATTATAATAGATTTTTTAACGCGGTTCCCATAAAATTCTCAAGAAATTTAAGAAAATAGTTGTAACTCGAAAACTATCAAGAATTGTGGAACATACATGAGATGTTTTCGGATACCCCTGGGCATGAGTAATCTAAATGTTTTTATGACGTCACTATTTGGACCACGCTGTATAATGCAGGGTTAATTTTTGAAGCGTTGCCAACATTTGCCAAAACTAAGCTGGGTGTAGCTTTCAATAGCCAATCGCGTAACCCATCAAACCGTTCGATGTGTTGATAGATTATGCTTATTGGGCATTGTACAGAAAGTAGAATAAACAACTTTTCTGTCCTTCTCCTTTTTTCTTCAACTTCCTACTAATGTTACTATCATTTGCGGGGTTGCAACCAGAAGGCTAATTCACGTAATTCCATGACGCGCCGGTCAAGTTCCAGTGCAGTGGCTGTTAAGTTCACGTTTGGGTGATAAACGGTATTCTTGTAATCTTTGAACTGCGCGTAAGCTGCGCGTGAACTACTAACAACTGATTTGCAATCTGACTTCAACAACCTCATTACTCACGACTTCTATCATTCATACAGAACTAAGAGCAGTCCTTGTGGGCAAGTTGAACAAAAGTTAGAGCTGACATGTTCTTGAACTATACGTAGGACTCCAAACTTTTAAAAAGTTGGACATGAGATACGAGTAGTTGGATCAGAAGTGTGCACCGCGACACGTTCAAGTAAAGCCGGGTCCAGACGTGTGTTATGTGTAATGTAAACTATCGTGTAATGCAACGTGAATTCTGCGTATCGACGGCACTCTAAGTAATAAAAACTTTGTTCAGTTCAGAAATCATGGTATTTCTGGGTCCCTTACTTAGGTGCTAGATTTTTACTAATTCCCTGGACCCCACGCTAGGATTCCCTGTGTCGTGGGGTACTAATACGAGCATTACTTGTAACGCTTGGCGCCGAACGCTCGCGCTCATCAATGGCTGTTTTTAGCTGCGAACACAAAGGCTCTCGCAGTCGAACACACAGAATTCGCGTTGAACTTGTATGCCGTCCACACTATTTGCATTACCTACATTACAATAGACATTACACACGTTTAATTATCATTAATATGACGTGTAATGTGTATGATTCTGTCTTGAATGACACCGGGGAAGTTTCAAATGTAATGTATAAGGCAGTTTCACGGATGAGCATTTTGAAAGGACCTTTGTTCACGACGCGACATAGAGATGCCCCAGCAGGAACGCGCGAAGTAAACGCTTCGTGAGTTTGAACGGTACTTATCTTATAACATTTTGGTTTAAAAACATTTTTACAAAAAATAAAACCGACTTCCAAAAAACTACACTACAAAGTGAAAAATAACTTTGATTTCGGAAGTCGGTGTCTTTGGTTTCTTATTTTCGTTTTATGCCACCGTCTTCCGAAATAAAAGCAATGTTTCCCTTTGTAGTGTTTTTTTTTGGAAGTCGTTTTTTTCTTTGTTAAAACGTTTTTATTTTTCACTTTTTAGTTGTGGTGCCGTCGCGCGTCGTGTTGGTGGTTGAATTTGTGTGGGGTACCACACAACTTCAAATACCACTACTAGCTATGTAAATTACAGTGACAGGCAGTTTAATAACTTAGAACATCATCCACTTAAATTAAGTGGGAGAAATTGAAGCTAACTCAAAAACTACCCGAACAAACTTAATACATTTTACATGGGACCAACTTCGACGTATATCCTCCCGAATAAAAGAAGAATAGTTCAAATCGGACTACTCTATAAAAAGTTATGTGTGGCCATACATAAAAAAAAATATGTACCTACGCCTCGACTTGAGAACCTCCTTTTTTCGTCGGTTAAAAATGAGTCAAACACAATAAGCTGCAGCCATAGATATGAATAGTCTTCAAACATAATACATATTATTGCGAAACGGGTATTTTCAAATTTAAACTCATTTCAATTTAGATTACGTTCACCTTCTCCGCACGGTCGTGCTAGCCGCACGGATGCCCCCCAGTTCGGTGTAACACACGAGCGGAAATCGGCCAAGCTTGATGTGCCTGAGTTGTGGATTGTAACATTATTATTTTAATTAGAAACCCACACAAAACTGCGATGCAATGTGAAGTTTTGTGTGGAAGCCCTTAATTAAAATGAATGCACTAAAAACATTTAGGTAACGATAATAAAATAACATGTAGAAACAGTAAATAAATTGTTCTGAAAGTCGGCGTTTAAAGGCTCCTGCAAACAGGTGCGACACGCGACGCGAATCGCAGACAACACAAAGGCACCGCGTGTCGCACGCGATTAGCGTCTGCAGGAGTCTTAATGCGACCTACGCGCAAGTCAATATGTAATTTCCATACACAGCAAGCTACATATATTCTTACAAATTGTAGACAGACATCTTAGCACCATCAGGCTAGTTCATTTACGAAATAGATATGAAGATTGCAAGATTGCCACCAATCCTCTACCCTAGGGAAATCTATTTAAGCAAAAAATTTGTTGCTGTATATTCCAGTGCCGCAGCTACAATTATCATGAGAGGAAAGCCGAAGAAAAAATTGTTCAGTTCTCATAAATTCGGAAAAAAACGGTAGGTTCATCTTATGATGTATTAAACTAGTATAATATTACTGGTATAAATATAATTATGTAATGTGATGTGATACACAGTAAAACACACACGCGCATCAAATCATTTGGCAATAAGAACGGTTCTTCCTAAGGAAGCCGACAGGAATCGAATTGTATGAAGGCTACGCCCCTGATATTCGCCATGTTCCAAATGTTCCAATCAAGGCACCTCCATCCAGGCAGGTCCATGGGGATTGATCCCACGGATGAGATTGGTATATTTTTGTCGCTTGGTACAAGTCCAATACTACTTTTGGTCCATATCACAAACACACACTCATTTTCACACTTTATCATTTTGCAGAATATGTTTTTTTTTAACCGATCTCAGAAAAGGAGGTTCTCAGTTCGTCGGAGTCTTTTATTTTTTTGTGTGTTCCCCGATTACTCGAAAACGGCTGGACAGATTTGGAATTTTTTTGTTTTTGTTTTAAAGGGTATACTTTCCAAGTGGTCCCATTGTCATCAGGTAAAGATCTGATGATGGGATCCTGGAGTAATCGAAGGAACTCTTCAATTATTTTTGGCACACTTAGAGCGATTGAGTGTTTTTTATAGTAACTTGTTCATTTGCTCTCGGAAATCATTTGGAGAAGTGGAACGAATGATGAAGACCACAGATGGTAAGATGGCCACCGGAACTACTCAATAATAAGTATTTCACGGGTTGCGATACGATTACTTAAAAATGGTTGCTAAGCAAATTATGCTTGTCACAATGCATAATATGGTGAAATGGAGCTGACGGTGAAGTACCAGGAGAACTCCTCAACCATTAACGTCCCTGCATCGGGAAAAGCAATATTTTGTAAAAGGTGATGAGCAGTTGACATTAGGCTATTGTAACTTAGATAAATTACAAACCGATCCACTAAAAAGAGAAAAATAAAAAACTTTTTTGAAAAAAAAACAACTGACTCCCAAAAAAAAACTACAGAGTGAAAGTAACTTTAATTTTGGAAGTCGCTGGCAAAAACCTAAAATACAGATCCAAAGACACCGACTTCCAAAATTAAAGTTATTTGTCACTTTGTAGTGTTTTTTTTAGAAGTCGGTTGTTCTTTTCTTTTTTGCAAAAAAGTTTTTTATGCTCGTTTTCACATCGTCTCTATCATGCCGCAGAAACTAATGAACACTATCATGTGGCAACATACTTGGACAAGAAGTACATGCCGTCTAAAAAAATTAGTTTGCAAGAATAAAATCATCTCGCATGAAATTAAAATGGATATCTCATTTCCTACCACACGATTAAAAGATGACTTATATGCTAAACTCAGTCGATTCCGAGCCGTGGCACGCACGGGGCCAGGCTAGCGACATATATAATGGTACAAGCATTTTGTATGGTATGGGTTAACCCTTCTTCACATGGACGATTAGTAGATTTTCAACCTACTGCTTAGCGCCGAGAGTTGAAAATCCTCAATGCTCGGCTCAATACCGAGAGTTGAAAATTAAGTTCGCAATAAAAAATCGTCGCGTCAAAATCACCCGCACGTACGAGGGTTTAGTTTGTGTTCGTGTTGGTGCATGCAGCAACTACGTCACAGTTAGCTGAAATGTACTTGGGTTTACAGTTCCGTGCTCCGGCATTCGAGCGGACACGATGCAGTCATGCAGGACTAACTATATCCTTTATATGGATTAGTTTACATTACACTGAGTCGGACTCTGGCCGTCCGTACAGAGCCTATGGTTTGTTTTAAAATGTAGGCCCATGTGGAATAATATCAAAAGACCATCTACTAATTAGATCTGTAATAGAGGGATTTATCAGGTATAAAATCCAATCTAGATGAGCTAGTGATGGTAAAACGTCGATAACAACGATGAATGGCCGAAGGAACATTTATTAAATGTTGGATTTCCATTCGTTTGCATTACGGTCCGATCACTTTATGTAATTAGGAGATGGCCGTGGTATTCTAGACGCCCTAGCTCTATTAATTAGGATTATGAAGGACGGCCTTGCTGTCAATGTTGATTAATTGATGATTTGGTAATCCTACTAATATTATAAACGCGAAAGTTTGTGAGGATGGATGGATGGATGTTTGTTACTCTTTCACACAAAAACTACTGAACTGATTCGGATGAAATTTGGTACACGGATAGTTTACAACCTGGATTAACAGGATACTTTTTATCCCGATATCCGTACAGGATCGAGACTTATGCGGGTGAAACGGCGGGGCGCTGCTAGTATTTACATATTTATTTATTTTAATTTTATTTTATTCAGAAAACCACACAGAGAGATACAATATGTATTAGTATTTTTTTTTATATATTTCTCGGGACCCTAGGGTCCCGGACCTTTGGAAGACATATGAGGGGCCGAAGCCAACTCGCAGAGGCCCGTTAGACGCTTTCAATGGAAATGAGGCACCAGTAATAGTATTATTGTTATGACGTCATGAGCGTTTATTGTCCCGCGTGTATATTGTATGTCGCCGCAACCTAAGCTACTTTTGCCTATCAACGAGGGGATTCGTAGTACCTACACTAACCCCTGGAGGTCCAGGACTCGATCACTTGGGGCTGAGGATGGTCAGTGCTTCAATTGTTTCTTGTTTCAACATTCATATAGCGGTGACTCAGGACAGGTACCTAAGCTTATGGCTAGTTTATTAAATTTTAATTGTTACTTATATTTCTTTAATCTTTTAATTAAATTAATAATTAATTATAAATATTAATTATTTATAAAAATAGTGTATTAATAACATAGTTTTAAATTTTATTGTACCTATTGCAGTTTTATAAATGATTATTTTTTAAGCACCAGTGAATTAATACTGACTCATCATCATCTGTCTGCCTTTTCCCAGCTATGTTGGGTTCGGCTTCCAGTTCCAGTAATGCTCCAGTTCCAGTAATGTGGGATGCCGCTGAATACCAGTAATTTGCATGGAGCGACTGCCTCTGACCTCCAAAATCCAGTGACTGGGTAATTCGATACCCCCTTGGTTATACTGGTTGTCAGACTTTCGGGTTTCTGACGACCCGTAACGTTTGTCAAAGATCCACGAATGACAGCCGGGACCAACGGCTTAACGTACTTTCCGAGGTATAAGGGGTCACCCATCCACGGACCGCGGCAAGCGTAGCTTAACCTGATCGATAGACCCGAGCGGCTGTTATTACTTAACCACAAGCCCAATTATTAATATTGACTATTGCTGCGTTAAAGCCACAATAAAAAGCGAATAATCGCTTGATTTGCGACGGAGCTTAACAAACCGACAACAACATGACAATCGCATCAAAGCATCTGCCATTACTTATGTGTTCCGAGAACTCCGAGGTTTATAAACCTGAATCCAATATCATTTATGACCGTGTTTGTTGGTGCGGCAGCTAGCAGTGTTAGCGCGGATTCCAAGAAGATATTGTAAAGATATGATAATGGCTTTTTAAAATTATTTTTAAAATAGTATCAGACATATTCATGAAATAATTCGTGGTAGTTAATGAAGTATCCATCCGTCTATCGGCGATGATTTCGTGGCATTTCGCGTTACAATTATGTGTTTCTCTTCAATTTGAATCTAGTCGGGAAATTGGTAATTTTACGAGCGTTTTTTTTCGTACAAAAAATACCAATGTCATACCAAATAAGACCCCGAATTCTAAGCCTGAATGCACTGATATATGTGCGAGGTGATAAATATTTATGCTGGTTTCTCGATTAGTGGTGATGCGTGATGGGATCCCTTCTCGCGAAAGTAATCGAATGTTGTAAGGGTGTGGATACACCGTCGGGCTTGAGATGTATGTTTGTTGCCATGCAGTCAATAAGTGGAATAATCCTTTACTACTTACCTACTATACACAACACCCCCCCCCCCCCCCCCCGCTTGCCTATTTTTATGGTGTACTTATGAGTATTTTATCTATCTACTATATCTCAAGATCTCACATTTCTTTCGCGTTTCTTATGGCTTCCCGATTCCCCAATTTTAATGTAAAAGACAAGCTATGTGCGCATGGGATTTCCCTTCGGCAAAAATGGCAAACTTCCATACATCCCTTATTTAACCCCTTTAGGGGGTGAATTTTTAATAATCCTTCCTTAGTGCTCACTTTCGCTATAAAAGGAGCTCTAAATTTATAACTTATTTCTGGCTTTGTGGCAATAGATACACCTCTGGCTAACCTTTCAAGGATTACAGGCGTGATGTGATGTGATGTTATGTTATGTGGTTCTATCGCTTACTTTTTCTAATTCCAGTTAAATGTGATTAAATACCAGTTGAAAGTTCACGCAAAGCATTTCAATTTCAAAATCGCGGTCATGAAAGCAAACGGCGGAAAATAGATTCAGGTCACGCTCCACAGAGGGCGCTGTACTGAGCCTGTGGGAGGCAAGAGAACAAAAAGCTAAATGCTAAGTATTGCGTAGAATTGACATCTTAGAACTATAATATAACGTTAAAGAAAACCATTCGCAATTCCATAATGTTTTTAACGCTGTTTATTCAGCTATTCGGTTTGTTAGATAAGGCAGTCAGCATTTTCCTTTAGGTACAGTTGTGTACCATAATGCCTTTGCAAGCATAGTGCCTTTGACATCATCTGCATCATCATCACGTAACATCTGTGGGCCCAGCACGACCACACGGAGTGCACGTAACATCTGTGGGCCCAGCACGACCACACGGAGTGCACGTAACATCTGTGGGCCCAGCACGACCACACGGAGTGCACGTAACATCTGTGGGCCCAGCACGACCACACGGAGTGCACGTAACATCTGTGGGCCCAGCACGACCACACGGAGTGCACGTAACATCTGTGGGCCCAGCACGACCACACGGAGTGCACGTAACATCTGTGGGCCCAGCACGACCACACGGAGTGCACGTAACATCTGTGGGCCCAGCTCGACCGCGCGGAGTGCACGTAACATCTGTGGGCCCAGCTCGACCGCGCGGAGTGCACGTAACATCTGTGGGCCCAGCTCGACCGCGCGGAGTGCACGTAACATCTGTGGGCCCAGCTCGACCGCGCGGAGTGCACGTAACATCTGTGGGCCCAGCTCGACCGCGCGGAGTGCACGTAACATCTGTGGGCCCAGCTCGACCGCGCGGAGTGCACGTAACATCTGTGGGCCCAGCTCGACCGCGCGGAGTGCACGTAACATCTGTGGGCCCAGCACGACCACACGGAGTGCACGTAACATCTGTGGGCCCAGCACGACCGCGCGGAGTGCACGTAACATCTGTGGGCCCAGCTCGACCGCGCGGAGTGCACGTAACATCTGTGGGCCCAGCTCGACCGCGCGGAGTGCACGTAACATCTGTGGGCCCAGCTCGACCGCGCGGAGTGCACGTAACATCTGTGGGCCCAGCTCGACCGCGCGGAGTGCACGTAACATCTGTGGGCCCAGCACGACCACACGGAGTGCACGTAACATCTGTGGGCCCAGCACGACCGCGCGGAGTGCACGTAACATCTGTGGGCCCAGCTCGACCGCGCGGAGTGCACGTAACATCTGTGGGCCCAGCTCGACCGCGCGGAGTGCACGTAACATCTGTGGGCCCAGCACGACCACACGGAGTGCACGTAACATCTGTGGGCCCAGCACGACCGCGCGGAGTGCACGTAACATCTGTGGGCCCAGCTCGACCGCGCGGAGTGCACGTAACATCTGTGGGCCCAGCTCGACCGCGCGGAGTGCACGTAACATCTGTGGGCCCAGCTCGACCGCGCGGAGTGCACGTAACATCTGTGGGCCCAGCTCGACCGCGCGGAGTGCACGTAACATCTGTGGGCCCAGCTCGACCGCGCGGAGTGCACGTAACATCTGTGGGCCCAGCTCGACCGCGCGGAGTGCACGTAACATCTGTGGGCCCAGCTCGACCGCGCGGAGTGCACGTAACATCTGTGGGCCCAGCACGACCGCGCGGAGTGCACGTAACATCTGTGGGCCCAGCACGACCGCGCGGAGTGCACTTAACATCTGTGGGCCCAGCACGACCGCGCGGAGTGCACTTAACATCTGTGGGCCCAGTTTATAAATACAATACATGGATAAAATGGCAGGGGGTGACTTGCACACTCAATAATGGGCCCCCGGAAACGGTCGCTAGCACATAGTGTCGTAGCGACAAGGTATTATTAAAAGCCTGTGATGTCCCACTGCAGGGCAAAGGACTCCCTACTCTCTTTCCACTATTAGTATTAGTATTTAGTATTAATAGTTTTTAGTATTTGTTGATTAAATACAGTTTATGATACATGATACAGAAGCTTACAATTCCTAACTTGTTTAGTTGTTGCGACAGAACTCGTACAATAATGATCGAAAACTGACAACTTTTGCGGCCCCCTATTTTTTCATTCTTAAAGATAAAAAAAAATAAAAACTATATGTTTACTCCACTTGATGAGTACTAAACAATAATACCCCACCCCTTTAATTTGATTTTTTTTTATTTGTTGTTACAGCGGCAATAGAATACACAATCTGTGAAAATTACAACTGTTTACCTATTACGGTTCATGAGATACAGCTCGCTGACAGACAGACGGATGGATAGCGAAGGCTTAGTTAGTAATAGGGTTCCGTTTGGCATCCTTCTGGTACGGAACCCTAAAAACAATA
The DNA here is from genome assembly GCA_947568875.1 of Fissipunctia ypsillon. Lineage (NCBI taxonomy): Eukaryota > Metazoa > Arthropoda > Insecta > Lepidoptera > Noctuidae > Fissipunctia > Fissipunctia ypsillon. The sequence goes on along the minus strand of OX387650.1, from coordinate 1,187,101 downwards.
CAGACGAACATAGAACGTGCTTCTTTTGAAGACTGTTAATAACTCACACTACCCACGCCGACCCGGAGTTTGTTTAGTGAGAACGTCTAGATTGGCTCACAATAATGTTCACAAAAGCTGAGAATATTCGCTAACGAATGCTCCAGTGTGAGAAGCTCCTCAGCAGCGAATCTTACGCTTTGTCAAATTCTTATGAACCTTCACACGAACACGGTAGGTATATATTTGAATAACAAATATCTGCGTGCAAGCCGTCGGTTTTATAATAATTATGTGCACATAAATCATTATTAATATTAACAGGCGTAGCACGGGTTCTGCCAGTTTGGTATGCCATTCCCTTTCATTACTATTGTAATGATTAGGGATGGTTGTTGTAGATTCTATTATTATTATAATAATATGGCATCCCGGAATACCACTAATGGCACAGATTCTGTTCGGCATCCTCTTTAGTAGAACTTAGCATAACTCGTCAAAATGTAGGGAACAGCTGATTTTTTTTCGCGATTTCAGGTTTGGTCTCATAGTTGTTCATAATGATGAGTACAATGAAGATGTCATTAAAGGTTTTCACTTTTAGAACGGCCATAAGATCTATTATAAATGCTATTTCAAGAGTATCCATTCATTATCGGACATTCTGTATATAAAAATCTATTTCCGTGCATAAGTCTCGCAAAAACTCGAAAATGGCTTGACTGAACGTGGTAAAACTTTGGTAAGTTGTTGTGTGTGCGCCGGAGAAGGTTCCTAACAAAAAAAAAAAAAAAGAAAAAGGCATTGCAACGCATGTCAGCATTAGCTAGTGTTTAATAATATAGGTAAGTAGATCGGATAGCTTTTATAAAGACACTTGAAAACCGCGCAATTTAATCAATATTACTAAACGTATCACTTAGTGTTTAATATTTTTTATTGCCTTATAAAATGGCTGTAACGACCATGATAACCGATTGAAGTGACATTACTGCTAATATCTATGAGCGTCGATATACGATACACGGCGGGTGATGTAGGAATGTTTGTTCTGCGCGAAACTGCCACTAATCATCTATATTTTGATAAGTGTTGTGACTATGGGGATGTATGTCACAGACGCAGCTGTTTGTTATTGCGTAGAGTTATCTTCTTCTTTGCGAGTGGATGGCAAAGGTAAACATAATTATAATTAGGTACAGGAAGTAAGGAATCTTCAAAACTGCAACTTACTTTATATGGGACATGTTTTGGTCACGAGCATCACGTTCGCACTGGGTGTCGGTTGGGTCAATATTCCCCCATTTCGGTAGATTGTGCTTTCAGCGGCCTATTTGGGTCCACAGTCGATTAATTGCTTTCCATATAATATATGCCACTGCAGGTAACATCGGGGTGGCAGATGCTCCTGGGGCTTGACGAAGTTGGGTGGTCTTAGAATATGGTGATTAATAAATTGAAAACCAGTTATCAATTAGTCTGTCTATCTGTTTGTTCCGGCTAATCTCCGAAACGGCTGGACCGATTTTGACGGGACTTTAACTGGCACATTGCTGATGTTACAAGGAGTACCTTGGGCTACTTTTATTTTATAAAAAGAACCCCCGCAAAAATTTAAAACCATGTAATTTAAGCTATTTTGCACTAATCTCTAGAGCTCCCAGTCGGATTTAAAAAAATCTTTTTGCATTTGGTAGCCCAATTCTCGAGGATAGTTATATCGACCCTTTTCAGGAAAAACATCGTAAGCGCCAAAAATCAGAAAACTATGTACATTAGACAGTTTTACATTTTGTCGCGATTACTCTTAAATTATATTTCAAATTTACACGACTTTATTGTTGTAAGAAATTATCATCGTAAATGACAATATCGTTAATTAGGAAGGAAAAAGCCCTTTCCTGTAAAAACTGCAAATTGTCACTTACGACGTTCTTCCTGAAAGGGCTCGATATGCTATTTAACATCACGCTACGGCCCTTAGAAGCCGAACAAAAAGAAAAAAGTCAGAAAGAACACTAAGCGAAAACGAAGTAATAGCGCGGGCGGGCGATGCAACGCGCCGGGTCGCGTATTTCCATTTCCGTGTACATTAGGAGGCAGTAGGGAGGTTTACTGCCTTGAAACACGCACGGGTTTGTCGCGCTAACTGCCTTTACAAAATCGTGTTCAATTCAAGGCACACGTCCTCCAATCGCGCACGGGTTCGCAACACCAACTGTTCTTCTAAACACGTGTTCAATTTAGGGGGTTATGGAATTCCTTTGGAAAGGGTCGACCAGTTCACATACTTGGGGCATGTTTTGACTGTAGGCCTCGAGGATCACGCAGACATAGAACGGGAGCGGAGGGCGTTGTCTGTTAGAGCGAACATGATCGCCCGCAGATTTGCGCGGTGCTCTAAGGAGGTTAAGGCTACGCTCTTTAGAGCGTACTGTACATCGCTGTATTCTTGCAGTCTGTGGGCTCATTACTCTAATAGAAGTTACAGCGCCATCCCCGTCCAGTACAATAACGCGTTCAGGGCGGTGATGGGGCTGCCCAGATACTGCAGCGCCTCAGGTATGTTCGCAGAGGCGCGCACCGATTGCTTTCACGCGACCATGCGCAAGCGCGCCGCGTCCTTGGTGCGCAGGGTAAGGGTTAGCCCCAACATTGTACTGGCGATGATTGCGGGAAGACTGGACTGCCCCTTCATCCGGCACTGTTCCAGCAGACATGTTGCTGTACCAGTGCCGGAGAGAAGGTTTTAATAATGAGTGTATTTGATTATTTTTAATTTTGACTTAATTTAATTTGATTTATTATGATTTTATTTATTTTGATTTGATTGTATTTAATTTGATTTCATTTGATTTAATTTAATTTGGTCTAATTTTTATTTTTATTTGATTGATAATGTTTTGGCAATGGGTGTTTCTTACCTGAAATAAATGAATTTATTATTATTATTGTAAACTCACCACAACGAAAATTCGCCACATTTAAAAATATTGGTTAACTTGCCACAGTGACAAAATAATTCACAACAGGGATAGTAAACTCGTCACAGGTACGTCAAACTTGTTTTGAATGTACCGACAGCTAAACGAGATTTCTTTTTATTCATAATAATCAGTATTATATACATTAATTTTGCGATAGGTTAGGTTAGGTTAGAACTGTCTACTACGCGCGAGCCGAGCGAGCGAAGCGAGCGGTGCCGCGGCAGCGGCCGGCGAGCGCTGCCTCGAAATTGGTCGCGAAATTTTTCTAAGTATTTTTTAAGTTCCAAGCATCGCCTTGAACACGTGTTTGGAAGAACAGATGGCGTTGCAAATCCGTGCGCGATTGGAGGACACGTGCCTTGAATTGAACACGATTTTGTAAAGGCAGTTAGTGCGACAAACCCGTGCGTGTTTCAAGGCAGTACTGCCTCCTAATGTACACGGAAATGGAAATACGCCGCCGGGTCGGGGGACGACGAGTTTTATTAAAATGTGGCTGTTATTTTAGTATATTCTGTATCTTACCACTTCCACGCGGACGAAGTCGCAGGGCACAGCTAGACTTCACTATAAAGCTAATTTTAAATAAAAAGCAATAGAAACATTTTAGAACAGATTATTTTAATGTGAGTTATTTTAAATTATAAATTGTAGCACATAAACGAGTCAACCGTTCGTTAAGTTTCTGTCGTAACGAGGCTCGAATAAAAAGTGAGACTACCGTCGGTTGACGGCCATTTACTTATAAAAAAATAAATGATTACCATAGAAACACAATAGTCAAATAAATTAAATCGCTAACAATTTAATTTTTTCTACTACTAGGTCTTGAAACGTTAACATTAATTTAAACGAATACATTTCATTTGCTTTAATCATCTCGTAACCATAGATTACTGATTAAAGCCTATAAGCACTGCGTCACCCACACAACACACTTAGCTACACAACTTCAACCTGCGCACGCAGTGAGTGAAGTTCACCGCGGGGATTATACTCGTCATTAGTGTATATTGGCGCGGCTTTCGAGAGTAGGTTACCTACGAGACGCCATGTTGTGGGCACGTATTAGTTTAGTGTTACCGAGCTCTAAACGATTGCCGTCGACCACAGGTACAAAATAGACAGAGAACCAGCACATTTTGAACTGCTGGGGAAAAGAAGTGACACAACAAAGTCGCCAACAACGAACATCTTTGTCGATTTAGTTTTGAGAACTTATAATTTCATGTATTTAGTAGTAGTAGTGATAGTGAGTGTACGAAATGCAAATACTAAACTTCGAACTGCACTGGGACCCAAAGAAAGCGGGGTCGGTAATAAAATCCTCGATAACTTCCAAAATATTGACGCTAGTTTAGTAGTAGTTTATGAAACTGTTGCATAATGAGGGGTAATAAAACACGAGGAGTGTTTTAATACCTAGTTATGTGCAGTTTCATACACTTTTTTATCTACTTACTCTCATACATTGGGATTGAACCTATTAAATAAAAGATAAGCCTTTTTTTTTGCATTTTCCATGCCATAAAGTCGTGATAGAATTTATCATTTATGTATAATTTTCCCGACTTTGCTGGATTATGAGTTATTTTCTTCGCCGCATCTAAAATATCGGGCGGAGTCAAATTTTTTTCACATTCACTGATATTAGACATTTTTAAGCAAGAATAAAAAAATCCCACTAAAATTCATTATAACTTTATTTTGTTAGAGAAAACATTGTTTTAATATGATTCTATATTTAAATTTCGGTATTGTGTTTATAAAGTATATCAATTTAACTCGTTTTGAAGTTTATAATTCGAATTATAAACTTTAAAACGACTGTATGCATGTACGTTCGTCTGTTCCTTCATAACAGACTCCTAAACTACTCGTCGTATTTTGATAAATGAGATATCATTGGGAGTGCCATTTTGTCTCGCGGGTTATATGACGTCTTAAAAAATCGAACATGGCGGCATATAGCGAATGTAAAGTGTTACCGAAAATAGATATTAGCCATTTATTCGGGTTAAAAAATGTATTTATTATATTTTTGTTTTTTTTTTTTGATAACCTACATCATATACATATCTAAACGCTCAGGTTAATTCACAAATTGAGAAAATATGACTCGGTTATATGAAAAAATATGTTAATTAGTCTAGGATAATTTAAGTAGGTAATGTTAAATACTTATCAAAATAAATTTGCTTATCGTCAGTGAAATTTTATCTAAACAAACATTGCATTTTACACCAAATCATTTGGATGAATATGAGTTCAATAATATAGATTTCACGGACGTGCTGTTGATTGCGGAACACACGATAAAGATTTCTGTGACAAAACGAAATACACGCGGGCAAAGCCGCGAGCAGAAGCTAGTAACGTATATTTTGTTCCTTCACTCTTGCACCGATCGCATGGAAAAAGGGAGATACTCACCTAATAAATACCTGTCAAATACATTATGCTCGCTACGCTTCAATAAATATACAACTACCGACATAACACAGAAATAATAAAAAACTAAAATGATTGTTCTTCTTATAGGCTTACCTCGCCGACTGAGTTGGTCATTTAAAAAATGATATTTCTGATTTCGATATATGAATTCGAACATTCATACACTGAACAATACAGTCGTTTAGTGCCATATTTCACGTAAATAAATGTCGCACCTTCCGCGTCCGTGCGTGACTGGCGCGCACTCGAGACTGTTGCGTACTGTGCACACTGAGATTTCGAAGATTTTGAAGATATACTACTGTTACTTTTTATACTATGGTTTTGTTGTACTGAATTGCGAGGGATGTTTTTTATTCTTGCTTAAAAATGTCTGATATTAGCGTCGAACAATATAAAATACAAAATAAGTTATCAGCGGGACTTCATAACGTCAATTTATTTTGACATTACTTACACTAACCCAGAGTTAGCGACGTGACTCTCCCACATCGGTGGGTTAAATATTTAAAATGTTAACTTTAGGTTTACCTGTAACTCTTGGCAGTGCAAGATGAACTATTTGATTAACCCTGAGTTAGCTGTTAACTCAGATATAAATTAGATAACCCATGAACACGCAAGTGGGCCTTAATGAACGCGCAAGTGGGCCATTAACGGGAATTCAATTAATCAAGTTGAGGCGCGTAGTACTCGCAACCGGCGTGCGTGTATGACCAGATGTACGAACGTAAACGAGGCAAAAGGAATATGTAAGGATCGTAGCAGGTGGCGTTCTGTAGTTTCTGCCTACCCCCATGGGAAGAAAGCGTGAGTTTATGTACATATGTATGTCAATTAATCAATCGATAACTTTGTTACGGTGGTACAGTCAGCCTCAAAAAAGATATAGGTAGGTATAACAAACACTTTCACAGTTACGATGTTGGTCCCATGAAGAAAGTTGTTCAGTGTGATGTTCTGAACTATGATCACACCTTTTTGATAAACGCTGTACATATCGACAAGAATTCATTTGATTATCTGCAATTTACAATTTACAAGCTGCAGTATTAAGTACCCAATTATGTGCAATGTGGTTTGCGGCTATAAATTGATACAAATATAAATGGAATAAATTGTAGACATGAATTCTTATCGAAGATACATCTTTCTTACAGTGACTGTACCTGATGCATAATTAATTAGGATGACGTTTACAGGAACTGAAGCATATTAAACATGGCGGCTTTAGAATTGATGTAGGAATTAATTGACCTGCATTGTCTACTTAACTGCGATCGTTATGCCATTTATCATTCATCTTTCCTTCTCAGATTAAATAACCTTTCAGGAGCTAGACCTCTTATGCAGTATTATTGTAATCTTACTTCAGCGTGGGAAAGAGATGGAGCTAGACGTCCTGTATAGCTCCATCTCTTTCTCACACTGAAGTAACATTAAAATAATACTGCTTTAAGAGGTGGTGGTTAGCCCCCTGTCCTCTAGCAGATCGTGTAAACGATCACAGAAAATAAGCATTTTACGTTGTGGTCCATAAGACTATACGTTATTATTATTACAAACAGTAGTTTTATATTGTTAAGTTTTAATATAATAACTGTGTTAAAGTTATTTTTTCTGCATTTTCATTCTAAAATGAAAGAAATAACCAAATAAACGATGAGGGCACCACTGCGCGCGCGGTGTCGTCTTAAGTTACTGCTTATTAATTCACTTTTTGTTTTCCTACAATACGATTGATTAAGACATAACATCACGCCTTGTTTCCCCGAAGGGTTAGGCAGAGGTGTACTTATAGTACACTCACATTTCGCCAGTTATGTTTAAGTCCCATGTAATAGGGGGCGAGCCTATTGCCGTCTACCGGGCACAAATCCAGATTCCGGGCTGCTACTGAGAAATTCCAGACAGAAAAACCCAATAACACTTTGCCCGACCTGGGAATCGAACCCAGGACCTCATGCTCAGCAGTAGCGCTTGCGACCACTAGACCAACAAGGCAGTCGATTGATTAAAGACCAAGTAAACATGAACATGATAATTGGGGGCTGTCTTTTGTAACTGTGATGGTCGGAAATTGTTGACTTTCAGCGGTCTCAGCATATATATTTAGAACAAATGACTTGAATTTTTGAATCTTCATAGAACTGAATCACTCGTTTCGCCTTTCAATTTATGGTATTTTTTACTGCTTCGTTGTCCGTTGGTCCAGTGGTTGCAACTGTGAAATCTCAGTCTGGTCCTGGAATAATCTTCAGGGCATATTCTCGGTTGTCTTTTAGTGTTGGCCGGTTGTTGGTGTGTTAACTAGATTTGTCCCCAGTTATTGGCATTAGGCTACTGTCCCCTAACTACTTAAGAATTAATGTACTATTCACCTCTGCCTACCTCTTCGAGGGAAACAGCCATGATGTTATGTTAGACAATAACTTTTCCTGTTGCCGAACTACATTGGAGAGTAAATGGTGCAACAAAGGGAAGTTTGTGCAGTATGAGTTACTGCTAAGTGTTGGCGGGGACGGCTGCATTCAAACATAATTATATTGAAAGTAGGCTTTTGTTGTATTTATTGTTATTCCTTTTCAATACAATATAAGTGGGAAATGATGTGCGCCATAAATCACTACACACAGTCTGTACACACGTTTAGCACTAAACGAATTTAAAAAAATCCTTTTGTTTCTGTTAATCGTTTGAAGATGATAGAGACAGAACGACGTTCTAAATATGTTTAGCGATAAACGCATTATGTGATGTGTGGTGTCGGTGGGCGTCAAACTAATCACAATAATTTAATTGACTGATGATGAATCGGTCAGACTTAACGAAAACAAATTTTTGTGTTGTACCTAGTGCAGGTGCAAGAAACTGTGTTACAAAGCTGTTTCATGCTTTATCCGAGCTACTAGGTGCCTCCCACAACATGGTCAGGTAGTCACATTTCAAATAGGGATGTCAAATTTCTCTGTATCTTTAGATTTAGATTTGTAACAAAACGTTCCATTATAGATGATATTATTTATGTCAATTGGTTAAAAAAAAATGCTTTAGCACGTTAAAAATAAATTATGTTTTAAAACTAGACGAGTAGTTTCATAACCAACAAGTCTAAGGGCGAATTTCACTCACGAAACTGAACGCGATCAGCAGATATAAGCCGCGTTCAAGAGCTGTCAGTGTCGATATTCCACAAAGATGACACTGACAGCTCTTGAAGCCGGTTATAGGTGCTGATCGCGTTCAGTTTTCTTGGTGAAATTGGCATTGAGAAGAAATACTGAAACAAACTCAGGTGTTCATACAAACTCAGTTGTATATGTCTAGAATATCAAAATCAAAATCATTTATTAGCACAAATAAGGTACATCGATCTCTTATCATGCGTTTAATGTCGGCATGCAAATGTAGGTACTGTTGCTTCAGTAAATGTAGGTACTGTTGCTTCAGTAAATGTAGGTACTGTTGCTTCAGTAAATGTAGGTACTGTTGCTTCAGTAAATGTAGGTACTGTTGCTTCAGTAAATGTAGGTACTGTTGCTTCAGTAAATGTAGGTACTGTTGCTTCAGTAAATGTAGGTACTGTTGCTTCAGTAAATGTAGGTACTGTTGCTTCAGTAAATATGAGGAACTCGAAAAAGCGAAAATAAGTATCGGTTTCCACGTCGTAGGCCGGGGACCAATAGGAAAACATATCGTTAGAACCAGATTGTTATAACGACAATAATGTGAGGACTTCATTAATGAGCTCATTTTCTTATATTACGAATGGCTTTTTGTTATCGTAATTATCTATGTGTGTTCAGCCATGTTTGTCAATTATTTTTGTATCAAATTATGACAAAGGGATAATTGTATTAAATGATACTTGTTATGATTCTAGTGCAATCCTTCGGGGGTAATTAAGTTTTATAATATAGAAAGGTTTATCTTATTTTAAAGGCCAGGTCTATACAACATTTACAAACAATATTAGCTTTCAAACTTACATTCCGGCTGTCGACAGAATGCGTTCCTGACACTTGTCATTTTCATAACTGACAGGTGTCAAGAACGCATTCCCTCGACGGTCGGACTGTAGCGGCTCATCGAAATGTGTACACGTTTATTGTATGTTAGTATTATGTCACAATGGGCTTAAAAACTGTAAGCTCACCATAGGTGGCAGCACTTTTGTCCGTCTTCAAACCGCCATTGTTGTTTATGTGCTCACTGTTGTGTCAGTTATACAATATACGAAAACGAGACAATAATGTCTACGAATCTGTCTTCAGCTGGTTGACTGGTTTGATTTTCGTAAATGAAAATATAGAGGGTACCTACATCAATCTTCCTCAGCCTTTTATAGATATGTTCATCACTTAGAACAGACAAAAAGGATCTGTCTATGTGCGAAAAATTCTAAGTAACTATGAGATTCAGTGCAGGATATGTGTTAATATTAGGTAGTTTGGTATGAGGGTACTGAATACAATGCAACATAGCGAATGCTACTTAGATATTATTATATTTTGGTCGATTCAAAGATAATCTTATCACACACACCCTTATATAATGCATTTATATAAATACCCAGAAGTGTCTGTAACGAAAACACACTAGTTCTCTGTTTTATGACAAAAAACATCAAATGTTTATGAATTTCTCTGATAAAAGTCTTCAGGTTTAAAATGGATAGCACATAACCTCGACGTATTATTGAGATTCCATTTTTTTCTTCGGAGAGCTCTCTCCCACAGTTTTCTTCTGTTAACATCTTTGGGGAATACATGGGTACCCGAATTTTTGCAGTCAACAGCTGCGCTACGGGGCATATTAATGATTTATGAGTTAAAGAAATTGATTGCTTACAAAAAATGTATGGATATTGACAGCTAGCTGTAAAATTTTAAGACGGACAATGACTCATTGATATATGTATTGCGTCCCCGTAGAGCGAAAAGTCACTAAGTCTAAAAAGAAGAGTTAGAAGGTTTTCTCAAGATATAGTTCTTATACCCGCCGCCGCGTTCTTGTGCCCGGTAGACGGCAATAGGCTCGCCCCCTATTACAAGGGACTTAAACATAACTGGCGAACTGTGGGTGTACTACTATAGGTAGGTACACCTCTGCCTAACCCTTCGGGGAAACAAGGCGTGATGTTATGTTATGTATAGTTCTTATAATATAAACGTTAAAAACGTTTAAAATAAAGCTAAAAATATAAAAGTGTTTAATGGCAGCCAAAATTATGACGATTTATATTTTCAACAACTTTAACTCTCATAACTCAAAACAAGGTTTTACGACTTAATGACTTTTCGCTCTACGGGGACGGTTGTTACTTAAACTTTACTATACCTTGCATAAGAAATAACAATTGTTAGGCAATGCCTTTAGCAATTCGAGTGTGTATCATCAGGCTTGCTCACTTGATTTCACCTACATTATGCGTGGCTCGATTGGTGTTCACAGTGGTGTGCTGGTGCCTGCGGTTTATTTATGGAAGTGAATGTTGGGTGTGGCAAATGAAGAATTAAAGTAGAATAAATACTGTGGAAATGATACCATGAGTGGGTAGTGTGACTATGAATGATAGGCTGAGGAATGACGTGATAAGGCAACGGTGCGGTTTAAAAGAAGATGTAGTGACAACAATTAAAAAAGAGTGTGCTTAGATGGTTTGGTCATGTTGAGAGGATAAATGAAAGGTGACTAACTAAAGGTAGCCAGGTGGGAGTGGCAACGACGTGAGGGGACGCTTTAAAATTACATATAGTGACCTTATTGGTGACGACCAGATGTATGTATGAACATAAACGAAGGAAAAGGAGTATGTAAGGATCGTAGCAGGTGGCGTTCTGTAGTCTCTGCCTACCCCCATGGGAAGAAGGAGTTTGTATTACGTGTGATTGTGTACTGCACTGGATCCGCAGCCATAATGGTGGTATCCTTATATTACCCTCCACCCTGTAAAGAAAATTAAGTACTTGACTTAGGGGGCTCGTGGCTAACAGCCGTACGGATCGAATGATCAGGTTAAGCTACGTTTGCCGCGGTAGGTCCGTGCATGGGTGACCTTCTTTACATACCAAGACCGCTTCGTGCTTTCGTCGGAAAGCACGTTATGCCGTTGTTCCCGGCTGTCATTGTGAGCTTTGACAGTCGTTGCGGATCGTCAGAAGCCCGAAAGTCTGTCAACCTGTCTTACCAAGGGGTATCGTATTACCCAGTCAGATAGGTAGTCACTCCATGTCAAATACTGGTATTCAGCTGCATCCGGTTAGTCTGGAAGCCGACCCCAACATAGTTGGGAAATCGTTAGGCAGATGATGACATAGCCAGGACCCGTCGGAATTATTCTCGCAAAGTTCAGTCTCGTACTAACCAAACAAGATCTACAAGATCTCTCTGATTTCAATTGTCTCAATCGAAAAAAAAAATGTGTCTATTGGTGCATTTTTCTTACACCCTTGCTTTTGCAATTCACTTTAGACACTGGCAGAATGGTTTCCATCGGCTTTGCTAGCCATTTTAAGAAATGGAATAGAATAGTTACCCAAGATACAAGACAAGTACCTTCCGAGCTAAGAGACCACCGTCCAAACAAACTAATAGTCGAGTTAGTTAAAGTCCCGAATACATAATTTAATTATTGAACAAAGATAAGAATAATATTTATATAATTTAAAAGGTAACAGTCATGATATCAGTAAAATAATAATAATAATATGTACAAGTATATAAGAAAGGAGGGAAATAATCAGAGGGCATAAAAAAATTCGTCCGCATCGCTGTCAACAGGAAAAGTGACCAAAAGGCTGGCAGCATTGCCACGTTGTATGGCGATGCTGATTCTTTGGCCAAAAAATAGGCCAGCCCTTTGGTCACGTGCAGAGTCGACCAACCGCTTGGCGATGTCTCGAAAAACTAACTAACCCGAATAAATTGAGATATAGGCAAGAGAAAGATGATCATGATGAAGTCAGATAAAAATAATTATGTAATAGCTGTAAGGAGAGAATGAGATTGGGCGGGCCATGGGTGTAGGACGCATCGGGACAGATGGGGCCAAATCTGAAACTCAAAGCATTTATTTCAATTAAACCGATTGTTGTCCATTCCAAAAACGTAGTTCTCTATGGAGAAGTAAGGGCAAGAAACTCCAAGGACTCTTTTAAATCAAGATTATTACAAAATTCTGGGTACATTATTCTTGTTTTTGTTTATATATTTATATTTATTTATTTACTTATTTATTTATATTGTTGCTTCTATATCTAAGAACAATGTAAAATATAAGATTAAAAATAAGCCCTCCAGTCTCAACTGACGGCGCCCGTTCACGAACATGACGCGTGGATCAGCACCATTCAGCTCAACCATTTTGTAGGGAACATAAGACGGGCGTCGTCACCGTGGAAGGCCTAAGAAATACTGGGATGATGACTTAGATGCGTTTACGGGAGATTGAGTTGAGAGAGAGAAGGCAACACACTAGGAACAGTGGAAAGTTATGAGGAAGACCTTTAACCAGCAGTGGGACAATAGAGGAAGCCGGGGTAATGCGGGCCCCTTAAGGGAAATCTTAAATAAAACCTAAGCAAAACCGAATTAGTCTCATTAATGTTCTTTAAAATAAAAATAATTATCTTAGTCTACTGGAATTCTGAGATAATCTAACTGAAGAAAAGAGAATCTGCCTGTTTTGCCTCGTATCCGGGGCAAAATGATCATATGCAGAGCTTAATAGGCATACCCTGTCTTATACTCTATGTAAATTTAAACCCGAGCAAAAAAGCAGCAAATCTGAAGGACCTCGTCATCATTATCCTTTGTCAGAAACAGTGGGCTCATCTGTAACATGCACGGCAAGAGACCAAAGTCTCTCTAAATTATTGATACTTTTTCTTTTCTCTTCGTCTTTTTCTTCTTTCCTAACTTCTGACAAGCTGGTTTTTGTGTTTGAGCTTCTTCATGATTTTTTTAAAGGTGAACTTATATTGTTTCGCTTTTGGACTTGTGCTTTGGGTTATGGCATGATATCTATAGGTGCTTACAGAGGTTTCCATCTCCCCCAAGCTCCATTTAGCACATTCTGTCTTTTTTTGTTACTGGTCAACCAGAATTGTATCTGCAGAAAATAGATTTAAAACTTAACATAATTACCCGATGCACAAGAGGTACTTTGCTCATTTTGTCTCGCCCGAAATGCCCCCGCTGTCATATAAAATAAATGTTAAAAGAATGGTAATTAGTTCACCTCTTTCGCTAGTTATACACATAGTTGTACACATAAACTGAACGTAGTAATTTACCTAAGAACCAAGAATTTTAGACAACCACGAATTAGACTACACGGAATAAAAATTAAAAAAATATCAAAAACTACAACTTACGTTTTTTGTCTTCAAGCGACGTGCAGTTACGCACCCAAAGCCACTTGCCTGGCAAGTGCGAGGTCGATTGGAAGCGATCAGACTAGTTCCGAACGTCTCGGTTTATTATTCTGCGAAGGAGGAGGGGTGTCCGACTTACCCCGAGGGCCCGCAATGCCCGGCTTCTCCTACAGGTTGATAAATAAATAAAAATTGGTAAGTTACCCACATAATCTTTGCATGTCATCCAAATGTGACAGCCCTGCCTGTTAACTACTAGGTACTAGAAGCCTCTCAATAGTGATTGAAGCCTGCAGCGTGCGCTAGAAAGTGTTCTTTTTATTGGTCGTTGTTTTGTGTCCTCAATTCGTCACGCTTTCATCCTCTACTGCAGTACGACATGCATGTTACTGTTGGTATATTGGCGTAAGCTAGCTGACTTAAGGCAAATAATAAATTTAATTTAATGTTTTGTGTCTCGTAATGATATTTACTTTGCATAACTACGATTATATAGAATCAAGTTCCGCTAACTGAACAGACAGCTGTGCTGCTGGACAGTTTGTTGCGCCACTTCTTGTTCGCAGCTAAAGCAGTAGGGAGTGGTGCAGGACGGGCGTGCCGGATGTCATTTTGAAGTTCGAAAAGTGCTGATTCTTAGCATATTTTCAATAAATGACTTTTGATTTTGACAGTAATCAACTTTAGCTACGCGAGTCACGAAACAAAATAGAACTGCATGCTAAAACAAAGGAGTTACGAATTTGATATTGCAGAAGCATAATAATATTATAACATAAGTTTTAATTTAGAACAACACTAATATATGTGTAAATTATGATACTTAATTGATATTCTTGAATTATGTCAAAATATTCACTGACACCACCCCGCGCCAGGCCCGCGTGGTGGATGACGGCCCACTCCCTCACAAAAGAGACGAGGCCGCAGTCCCAGCAGTGGGAACTTATAGGCTGATTATGTTCTGTTATTCACCGACATAGCATATTTACTCTGTCAAACGAACACTATATATTGCTTCGACAAAAAGGCGCTGCCACTCAAATTGTTAGCACTGTGCGGTTCCACATACCTACCTACTAGTCAATTCAGACCAATTTGTCTTAATTTGATATTTAATTATAGCATATTTCGTAATAATAATTGCAAAAACGAAATGAGAAAATTGTACGCGGTACACAGTCTACATTAAAAATAATAAATAATATTTACAGCTGGCAATACTTTCAATTGGAAACTTATTCGGACAACATCCAATTTGAGTTGAGTGCGAGTTCTGGCGATTACATCGGAATCGTGACGTAATTGCCTGTACTCTTTGGATTGGTTTTTGAACGAGATTTAATGAATAACAGAAGTACAAGTATTAACGTTTCCGTATGTTGAGAGTTTCGTAACGTATTTGAGACCAGCTTTTGAATGTCGGGAAATATCCCAAGGGGACTTTCTACCGGCATTAATTGTTCCCTATGTGTTAATCCAGGTTATAAACTATCTGTGTGGCAAATTATATATATGTAAGTACATTGCCTTACCTCATAAAGGATAATCATGATATAGTGTTGTTTGCGGATGACACTTCACTTTTGTTTAAACTTAAACGTCAGCAGCTGGTTACTGACGATGTAAATAGCGCGATCTCAAAAGTAGTTCACTGGTTCAATGTAAATAATTTACTTCTCAATGAAAAAAAAACCAAATGCCTTAAGTTTACGCTGCCTCACGTTAGCAGGTGAAAACTAAGGTGTTGATAAAGGGCGAAGAATTGAATCCTGAAGACAGGACAGTATTCTTGGGCTTAACGTTGGATGCTAAACTTCAGTGGAGTTCACATATAGATAACTTGTCAAAAAAACTAAGCTTTGCTGCATACGCTGTTAGAAAAATTCGTAATTTAACTGACATAGAGACAGCCCGTTTAGTGTACTTTAGCTATTTTCATAGTGTAATGTCATACGGTATTCTGTTGTGGGGAAATGCCGCCGACATTCAGACTATCTTTGTTTTGCAGAAAAGAGCTGTTCGATCAATTTCTAAATTTAGTCCAAGACACTCTCAGAGAGAAATTTAAGAAGATTAATGAAATTAATGTGCCTTCTCAGTATATTTTTGAAAATCCTTTATATGCCCATAAAAATATAAAATTGTTTAAAAAATACATAATATGAATACTAGGAACAAACACAAATTTGTTGTACCTACAACAAGGCTCAAGAAAATAGGTGGCTCGTTCAGTTGTCAATGTATACGTTTATATAATAAACTTCTAAGCCACGTTCAAGATCTAAGCCTTAAGGCGAAAGCGCCAGGGTAGCCCGCGAAATTCAAATTTTCTTACGTTTTTGCATTTTGCAGGTCAGTATGTTGATTAAAATATAATTGGCGACCATATGAAATATCTATTTACAGAATTATAATCATTAAAGTCAATACAACTCTCTGAGACCAAGTAATTCTATGAATGATTATTTCATGAAATCTTGACATTTGAGTATTATACTAATGTAAGGAGTTGTATTACTGATTCTAATGATTATAATTATCTATAAACATATTTGTTACAGTCGCGAATCATACTTTAATCAACATACACCCAGCCACTGAGCTGCAAATTGTAAAAATCGTAAGAAAATTTCAATTTCGCGGGCTACCTTAGCGCTTCCCCCTTAAGGCGACCTATACCAAATATTGCATCACTTTGATTCAAAAATAAACAAAGAAATAGTGATTGTTTAAAGCCGAAAAAAATATATATTGTAGTTTATTATATGTACTTTGACTTTTTGTGGTTCAAAACATGATATTGAAAACTTCGCTCGATCAAAAAAAATCGGAAGAGGAGTCTAATCGATGATTTTTTTGATGTTTTTCTAATTTTGCTTGAAACCTATGAAAGCAATACTTCCAAAAAATATATCTGTAAAAAGTTCATAACAAATAGAAGAACAATTTGTGGTTACATTTTGCAAAATAGTTAAATTCATTTAATAATAAAATATTATATAATACAGCGGCTTGCGCACGGCGATTCAGTCGCCCGCCGGGCCTTGACGAGGTCGGACCTATGTCCGTTTTGCTAACGCACGGCTGTTCCGCTAATTTATCGAACAATTCATTCGTAGGACATAGTGTAAATAAGTCAGTATGTTTTTTTTTGGTTTCGTATGTTCGAATGAAAAACGGAACCCTTATTTAGAAACAAAGTTCTGTAAAGCGGCTGGCGGTAGGAGTTAACTGGTAGAAATAGTCACGACTCGACTTTCAAAGAGTAAATTTGGTCAAAAAGAAAATCCAAGATGGCGGCCGTGAAAATTTCCAAATTTTCCTTCATGGGTGTCGTTTTCTTGGTTTTCGAGGGTGCTAAAGCCGATAGTAAAGTCAAAATGAAAATTCAAGATGGCGGCTGTCAAAATTTTCAAGTTTTTCATCATGGGCGTCGTTTTCACGGTTTTCGCGGGTGCTAAAGCCGATAGTAAAGTCAAAATGAAAATTCAAGATGGCGGCTGTGAAAATTTTCAAGTTTTTCATCATGGGTGTCGTTTTCATGGTTTAAGAGGGCGCTGAAGCCAATAATATAGTCAAAATGAAAATCCAAGATGGCGGCTGTGAAAATTTTCAAATTTTTCTTCATGGGTGACGTTTTCATGGTTTTCGGAGGTGCTGAAGCTGATAGTAAAGTCAAAATGAAAATCCAAGATGGAGGCCGTGAAAGTTTTAAAATTTTTCGTCATGGGTGTCGTTTTCATGGTTTTCGAGGGTGCTGAAACCGATAGTAAAGTCAAAAAGAAGATGGCGGCTGTGAAAAATTTCAAGGTTTTCATTATGGGTGTCGTTTTTATGGTTTTCGCGGGTGCTGAAACTGATAATAAAGTCAAAATGAAAATCCAAGATGGTGGCTGTAAAACGTTTGTTTTTATTTAAAATCATGTAAGAGTCATCACGTAACAAGGATCCCGAGAGGATTCCGAGATCCGGGGTTTCGGGGAGGGGGAGGAGGAGGGGAGGAGGAGGAGGTCCTGTCGGAAGTCCCCCGACGCACTCGGTTTTATAATGTTTTACTATTTGAATTTTGTTTTCTTCTAGAGCTTTCGCCAATCCTTGTTTTGATACTATTATGGGACACTTTAATTTCGACTATCGTATCATTTCCAATCAACCAATTAGGCATGGCCCCAATATAACACTGGGTTTCGTCAATAAATAATCCGTAATAAACAATAAATATCCAAAACTAATTTGTATATAGGTACCTACTTTAAAATAAAACCCCACCATCAGCATCACCATTGTACGTATTTTTGTTTCTTTCTTCTGGTCTGTTTATATGTGTGTACGTAAACTGTTAAATACATAAATAAAAAACATGTGCAGTTTGGGAGACACCGTCAGTCCGTTCATCTCACATATGATTTAAAACAAAAACAAAATTTTCATTTTACATTTTGACCTCACTGTCGACTTTTGTATCCTCGAAAACTAGAAAAACTACACCCATGACGAAAAATTTGAAAATTTCCGCAGCCGCCATCTGGATTTTCATTTTGACTTTACTATCGGTTTCAGTACCCTCAAAAACCTTGAAAACGATACCCATGACGAAATATTTGAAAGTTTTCGCAGCCGCCATCTTGGATTTTCATTTTGACTTTACTATCGGCTTCAGCACCCTCGAAAACCTTGAAAACGACACCCATGAAGGAAAATTTGAAAATTTTCACGGCCGCCATCTTGGATTTTCATTTTGACTTTACTATCGGCTTTAGCACCCTCGAAAACCATGAAAACGACACCCATGAAGGAAAATTTTAAAATTTTCACGGCCGCCATCTTGGATTTTCATTTTGACTTTAATATCGGTTTCAGCACCCTCGAAAACCTTGAAAACGACACCCATGAAGGAAAATTTGAAAATTTTCTCTCTTGAATGAGAGAGAGAGAGAGTGAAAGTGTGAATTTTAAAGAAGAAAGTATGAACGCGCTTTTTCGTTAGTGACGATTTCTGCCAAGCCGCGTCAATGAACTTCGTTCCAATGAGTTGACCTACTGCCTACACGACACGCTTACCTATACTGTGACACATTTTGGGTTCATGTGAGTTCACGCTGGCGACGTAAGCGCACGGCTCGCTCCGTGGGTAGGTTGGTAGCGTTAAATACCTACTTCGCAGGGTCTACTTCGCCTTAATAAATTCAAATCATTCATTAAACTAAAGTTGTTCCAGAAAGCCTTTTATACCGTTAAAGATTATATTGAAGACAAAAAGGCGTGGGATTGATCTGCTCCATTTTTTTTTACATACCTACTGAATGCATACTACGTTGCGTGATGTAAAACTCTGGATGTCGAATCACTCCATTTGACTTTATTCGTTTGGAGCCACGCCAAATGGCGCTATCGTGAATACCCACCTTCAGTTCGCGTGCCTTTAAACTATTGTGCACGTACTCGTACAAACTCCAAAGTCTTTAATAAACTTCAAATTTTGAGGCTTTTATATAATAAATAACTTTATTAAAACGTGCACTAGCAGTACCAGTACCAGACGAGTTGATGCTTTCGCGGACGATAAACGAGACACAATAGATGTTTTATGGTTAAGACGTCTATAGACGCCAAGCGCCCGCGAAAGCGTTAAGATAATCTAAGGAACCAACAGTAACCTCGTTCATAATTTCTTAAAGGGCTTGTGCAGCACATCATTTTATGTCGTGCCAGTAGCTCGGGAGAGGTCAAGGTCCAGCTGTGAATTGCGATAGACTGAGTTAATTGATTGGTCGGTTAGACCATTACTACTGGATGTCGTAAAAAGCTGTCAGATGCACAAACATGGCAGCACCGAACTCTTTTCTACTATTAACAACAATCACCAATCCGTCGTCAAGATTATAGCAATGCTTTTCCTTGATCTGTTTCTTAAACGACAAAAATATGATCTGAAGAGTCTACATTGCAGGTTAATGACATGATAAATAAAAGATTATTTGTCAAAAGCCTAGAAAACCGAAGTATGTTAAAAATTAAGAGATTGTACACACGTGCGCAGTAGTTTAAAAACGCGCGAACTACGCGACAAGTGATCAGTGATTAGCTCATTGACTGCGAGTAGAAAGTGGCGCCTCAACTTGCGACCTGGTCGCGACCACCTGGCTGCATAACGTAGGAAGGATGGCTGGCTGCTGAGCAGGTAAAGCGATAACATACACCTTGACTGGGTTATGTTATCCCGTTACCTATAATTCGATTACCAAGCAATTTTAAATATTTCAACAATTTGCAAATTCAACCTTTGCCAGCTTATCGATTGTTCCATCATCAACTATAAATATTTTTTTAAATTCTTGTACCTCGTCAGATAGCTGATTAAATGAAGCTGTCTTCCCCGTAATTTTTACGCTTAACAAAATAGTAAAATTTTGAAATGACTGGTATCTAAGTTCATGCACGTGGATGATTTTTGAAAATGTTTAATACAATTCTTCCTTTAACTTTTAACTGTTTGATGTTTTAGAAAATTTGGTTACATGGAAAGGTTTGTTAAATTATTAAGACCCAATGGAATAGCAATGAAGGCCATTCAATTTGAGACTTTAGAGAAAAGTGATATTTAATGACGAATTCTGGAAAATTTTCAAAAATACATAGAAATTGGGTTTTCTCGAATTCCATGAATTTTCACCTAGGCTTAATGGGGTGCTTAATTGTTGCAAATATGTCACACTATCACGTCCTGGAAGGAATACGTCAAATTACAAGTCACCCTGTATATTCGGCATCAGTCTCATAGCAATTTCTTTTTTTTTTCAAAAATATTCAATGTGTAGACGCCAGCACATCAAGCTACTACAATCTGTCAAATTTATTTAATAGATTTTCAACTTTATGGCTAAAGCATTAGGTTCAAAGTTGATTGGGAAAATTTGACAGTTTCGCGTAGCTTGATGTGCTGGCGTCTGTAACTGTAGTTTTAACTTCGTTACTATTTGATTTTAATGTAGCTATAGATATCTATGGATTTATTTGGAATCAGAAAGTCAATTCTCGTACTTTAAAAACGTTCAAAGTCGCAATCTCATCTCGGTAACGGCCAGTGTCAAAAACTTGTTAAAAATTTGGGTAAATTACGTACTTTATTTGACAGATTTCTTAAAAGTACGGGGTCCGCCTCTGGGTACAAGTAATCAAGTTTGTAGCATCGATTTACGTGTTCGCACGAGTGGTGAGCGTAAGGTTTTAAAGATTTGATTACCACCATAGATAAAATAATCCAACACTGTTTTTCTGCTGGTTAGTGTGTCACGTCTTTTTTGACTCATGTCCATGATGGGGTTCAAAAAGTCATTTGCCAAAAAATAAACTTTGACTTTTTCAATAAATTCTAAAAAATAAAAAATAATATACCACTTTTTCCTTTGTTCCAGAGCCTCCTACGTGTCAGTCCTGACGATAGTGGCATTCTCCCTGGAGCGGTACCTAGCCATCTGCCACCCCCTGCACTTGTACGCGATGGCGGGGCTCCGTCGGGCACTACGCATAGTGGCGGCATTATGGCTGGTGTCACTGCTGGCCGCGTCGCCCTTCGCGCTGTATACCACTGTCAGTTACCATGACTACCCGCCAGGTGAGATGTCACTTAACTTATTGTCATACCTACGGTGCATTATATCTTCCTGGCTGGAGTACATTCACTACTAAGGTGGTGCACGTAGTTTTCATTGCCTTACTGATCAGTCTGGTATTATGATACTATTCAGTCTCGATATCAGTGCGCTGGTACACCGGTGTACCACCCGATTCACACGGTTACCAGACATTTTATCAGTTAATCATTTTGAATTGGTATTTAAGGAATATACCACTATTATAATTTTGCATGCCTAAACTGGCAAAACATGGTGAAATGCACATTCACTGAACATCTTGCAATGTATTTATAAGTACTGTGTTCAGCAATAAGTATTTTAATTGATTTGCACTCGCTCCATGTAAAATACTGGTATTCAGCTGCATCCGGTTAGACTGTAAGCTGACCCCAACATAGTTGGGAAAGGCAGGCAGATGATGAATTGATTTGATCAACCAATTAAGATCTCTTGATTGAAATGACGGAACAGTTACTCAGTCTGCAGCATATCGTTGCCGGTGCCAGAGGACTGCGTTCCTAATTCTGCTGCTCAGCGCAATGATTATGGCATTATCTATTTTTCTTAAAACATTAATTTATCCCGCATAATGATGACTCATTGTGCTATCTGTAGCAAATTCACCAAATTCTTCGCTCCCAATTTGCTAAGCTACCGCCTCGCTACTGCTAGTGTACGCCGCACGCATATCATCTCGCCCATCGCTCAGTTTTTGTTATCCCTATCTTATACCAGAGCCTTATGGTTTCAACCCGATCTATCAAAGATAAGCGTCTTGAATGTTTGCTAAAGTACTTTACTGTCTTCTGAGAATATATCGCCATCTAGGATTCCCATAATTTTACGACTTTTTCTAAATAACGGTATCGCACAAGAACTAGTAGCTTCGACCCAAGGGAGACTCGGTTTCTTTTAACTCCGCCGTTTGTTGAAGGAAAAATGTGGTATGAAATATTGAGTTACATAATAAATTTAAGATAAAGAAAATAATCTCATTTATGAAGAAGACAGTTTGCAAACAATCTCCCGCTTTCTGATATACTTTTTAAGTTTGCGTTCAGCAAATCTGCTCTCGAATCATAATTATTTATCTGGATTCAGCTGAATACAAGTATTTTACATGGAGCTACTGCCTATTTGACCCACATAACTCAGTTATTGGGTAACACGATACTCCATGGTAAGACTGGTAGTCAGAGGCAAAGTCAAAGTCTAATCATTTATTTCAAATATGCTCAGAAACGGCACTTTTGAACGTCAAAAGTGATTCTAGTCGCCCCTTCCAAAAGGTAGATTCGTATGGAGAAGAATGGGCACGAAACTCCACCGTTACTCTTTTAAAATGTTTTACAATATTTTGTATAAGTACATTTATTATATAATTATATGTGAAGACGATGCACCTAGCATGAAATTACTATAATAGGTAAACAATTATAAATGAAGCAATGACAGATACATTTAATATGTGTTAGATACACGGTGCTCACATATTCAGTCCCTTCAAAACCTCCCAGATATCCCATCACTAGATTGTTTCATATCCCTTTCCGCAAATCCAACCTTGGTCTCAACGCTCCCTTGCTACGAATTTGTAGAAATTACAACAGTCTATGTAAATCACCAGAAACCGATTTACACGGTGTATCACTAAACAAGTTTAGAAGATCAGTCTCTGAGGTACGGGAGTGCATAAATTCACCAATAAATAAATAAATATTTTTGTAAATACAATTTCAATGTTAGTAACACTACAAATCCATGTTTATAAACCTTCGTTATCATTCACACTCAAATGCTAACATTGATAACACAGTTATTGTCATAATTATCATTGTATTAAGTTTATTGCACATAACTATCTACTTTATTTTGTATTCTAATTTTTTTTTTTCCTGTATTTTTATATTATGTTTTCTTATACAATTACGTCGTTGTCTTTATTGTGAATGCTGCGTATACCTGTAATAGGCATACATACCAGCACTTTTACTTTGTCTTGTTTTATTATTAATTCATTGTATGTATTGCTGTTGGTGTACCAAATAAATAAATAAAAAATATTCACAAGCATTGTAAAATTGTACGATTTTCCTAAAAATTTAACAAGTAATATGTCTGTGTGTGAGTCAAAGTAATCCTAATCACAGAATGTAAAATCAGTGTCATGAAACACAATAAATTATACAATTTATTTAGCAATCAGTTTGATTTCATCTAGACTCTAGGTTGTCCTATGGAGCAGGCCCAGCATGTTTCCAAGCATTCTTATCTTCGATATAATCCTCTATTTTGTAATATGCTTTTTAACAAATAGTACGTTTAATACGAGTTTTAAATTTTCTTTCATTTAATTGCAATATAAATCACAAGGTACTTTGTTGTAAAAACTTTTGGGCTTCTGACGACCCGTAACGACTGTCACACATCTACGAATGACAGCCGGGACTAACGGCTTTGCGTGCGTTCCGAGGCTCGGAAGAGTCTCGATATGTAATGGGACCATCCATTACATATCGTACCGACCGCGGCAAGGTTAGCTTAACCTTCGATCGACCCATGCTGCTGTTACTATTCAGTCACGAGCCCATCTGGGATTGGTTTACCAAAAACTCAATAGCCAATGTTATTTTTAATTACACGATGACAAAAACAGGTTTTCAGAAACTGGGATAAAGAAGTAATTCTTGTATATCCCACAAGAAAAATTAAAATAGACTCGCCCTCTATTACACTGGGGCTAAGACTCGCCCTCTATTACACTGGGGCTAAGACTCGCCCTCTATTACACTGGGGCTAAGACTCGCCCTCTATTACACTGGGGCTAAGACTCGCCCTCTATTACACTGGGGCTAAGACTCGCCCTCTATTACACTGGGGCTAAGACTCGCCCTCTATTACACTGGGGCTAAGACTCGCCCTCTATTACACTGGGGCTAAGACTCGCCCTCTATTACACTGGGGCTAAGACTCGCCCTCTATTACACTGGGGCTAAACAACTGGCGGTGGGTGCAATATAGGCATAGGTCACCTTTGCCTAACTCTTCCGGGTAAATAGGCTTGATATTACGTTAAAAAGAAAACGTTGAAATTGCCCCACGTGTATCGACACCCTTCGAACCGAAACAATCGGGCTCCTGTCATGATAAATAACGGCTGGAACTGGTGACATCCAGTGTCCCAAAATATTTCACACAGAACTCTACTACTAACTGAAATAAAAAGAATAACAAAAACGAATGTCCCCATCGAAAGAAATATTGGGAACTGAATGTTGGAGCAATATTTCGAGTCCTCATATGTTCGATATCTGCGACGACAATCGTAACGGATAACTCACAATTGTCTCTTTTTCGAAATGACCTCAGTAAGTTAACGTCGCGCGGGCTGGCAACGTCGCATTTCTAGAGGTTTTTCGTGATTATTTTATAAATTGAAATCAAAGGAGAATTTCCTCTGACAAATACTTAGATCGTTGGTATTTCTAAGTATGTATGTATGCTATTTTTTGACAGTTATTTTGGTATTTACTTTTAGAAAATAGAAAACAATTGACAGTATGTCATTTTCTAAGAGTAAATACCAAAATACCTCTAGAAATGCGACGTAGCCAGCCCGCACGACGTTAATGCTAAGAAAGTGTGTTGAGGCCAAGGTTAAAATCAAACATTTTTACCCGACTACGCCGAAGGCAAAGGAGGCTTATGATTTTAACAGGCTATGTACAGACATAGCCTGTTAAAATCGACGAGTAATTTAGGAGTTAAATTACTCGTCGTATTTTGACAAACGAGGTATCGTTGCAAGCGTGTTGTTATTCCGCAGATTTATAAGTAGGCTATATTATTATGACATCACATAGAATTATTAAATATGTCATGAAATTATGGCACAAATCATAGAGACTACGTGTGAATCCGGACACGAAAACCGAAACCGATGTTACTGTGTTACTATGTCTTGTTTACACCGTTGTCGGTTTAGGCCTCATTTACAGACGCGGGGCGTCGCGCGTCGCGTTGTGCGGCGCGGCCCGCACTAAATTCAAACATATGGCGTTGTATGAGACCGTTTACGGAGAAGAGATTTCACACGCTTTGCTTGAAATGCAGGCGGAGCCCGCGGGTGGCATCGCCGCGTCGCACGCGACGTTTCTCGCGGCGGCGCGCGCAGCGTTGCAGCCAGCTATTCCTGCAATTCTCTGTTCACGGTTAAACGTACCGGCACCCGCGGCGGGGTCCACGGCATCGCACGCGTACATTGCCATATGTTTGTTTGCGCGTGTGATGACGCGCGGCGCAGCACGCGCTCCCAACGCCGTCTTAGGCCATACCGGGGATGTTCGCGAGAGTTACCGTGGCCCCAGCACAGGCAACTCAAGGAACACGGGTGGGTTTTAGTCAGTAAAAGTCTGACACGCCCTCCCGCTCCGCCCAGAGCGGGAGAAGTCATTTGATGATTTCCTATCCAAAAAAAAAAAAAACTTATACTAAAAGACTTATCTTTATAGTCAGCATTTGGATTTTTTTCGTTAGCAGCCGATTCGTACTGATCGAAATTATTGCGTGCGTTATTAACATAACCGACCAGAGATGCGTAAAGGTTTTGCAACGTCCATGTGATGGTCATAGTCCTATTCTGTAAACTCAAGCCTGTATTGTTCATAATTCCCAAAAGATCATTCCATATCTCCGTTAGAAGTATAGCATTCAGTTTTATAAAAAACGATTAAAAAAATTAAAATTTTCCTGAGAAATTTTCTGGTGGAATATGATTCAAAATAAGAAACTAAATGCACCCTGTTAGTTTGCGGAGGGCTGTCCTTTTCACATTATATGGAAGTTAATTGAAAAGTTAATTGAGAACATTTTCGAAAAATAATGTTAAGTACAGCTAAATTCGACCGATTTTAAATTTTCCATAGAAATAGAGATTTCCATTATATTTTTTTAAATAGGACATTTCGAAAATGTTCTTAACTAACTTTTTAGAGCTATGTATCCTGCTTATGCGTATGAAGTTTCGTTTCGTTAAAATCGGTTCACTCATTTCGAAAAACAAGGACTTGGAAAGTTTATATGAAATGCCGTACGTCGTAAAGGCTCTTAAATATGTTCTTTGAAAAAGTTTTTTGCATTCGGGAAGGTACAAATACCTGACGTTAGAAACGTGGATTTGATTTATCCCTGAAATTTTATAGTTTTCCAGAGAGCACACTTGTTGTCCAGTGGAAAAAATAACCTGACAGGTTATCACTTGGCCATTTAAATATACTATCTGATTTAAATCATTTTTCGCCTTAAATAAATCTTGGCCATTTACGCGATTATTACCTAAGACTGGGCCGTACCTAACAAATTCTCAAATTTTAGATTTCTATTAATCCATTAATTGATTATCATTACAGCGATTTTTTTGCCTCCGGCAAAATGCATATGATAAACTTCCTCGGAAGATTTTCATCATTCGAGTCCCATAAATATTTAAAACGTAATTAGAAACCTAAAATTCGAGAATCTGTTAGGTACGGTCTAGCCTTAATAACGGGCTTAAACCCATTTTTTTATTTTTTTTTTATTTTCCTTTATTATTTATTACGGATGTTTTCCCCGATTACTTTAAAAAAATTACTACAGAAAGCGTGAACTTCGGCAATAGTGCTGCCTCTACATTTCGTGCATGATAATGATGATGATGATGATTCATCATCAATAAGCCACGTTATCTGTCAAACTCGGCAATGTCATTGGCTCGTCACTGCTCAGGGTTGCCAGAAAGTCGCTTACAGCAGCTTATTTACTCTATAAACTTTTTTGTCGGGTTATTTCTACCTAAAATAGAAAAAAAATTGTATAATCTAAGCGAATGTATCGGCCTTTCGGGTTCCCCGTGACGATACGCCTGGGCACGGGCCCCGTATGCCCTTATGGTAAAGACGGTACTGCGCCGCCGCTTGTCTGTAAACTGGAAAAACGTCCGACGCGCCGCGATACGCCACCCGCACACGACGCGCGTCGCCCCGCGTCTCCGTAAACGAGCACTTCGTTTTTAACTTTCCTGTTTTGTTTGATGTCTTTCAGTTAGCTCTGACAGGGGTGTTTGTGTAGCCTATATATTTTATTTATCTCAAGGGCTGTTAAGGCTAATCTTATCCGCAGATCGGTCATGTCAACGAGATAACACATCTAGGAAAAACAGGAAAAACGATTTGAGACAGCATGTTTCGCGACCGGTTTATCAAAATCAATTTAAATATATACCTACCTATATCTATAGTTATTAGTTTTGGGATCACAACTATACGAAATAGAATCAAAAACAGAAGTTTCTGAAAATGTATTTGTGCCGTTTATTGGAACAGGTTTACTCAAACTGTTCAGGTATTTTCCTCAAAAGGTGGGTCCGGATTCTACCCTGCATTTTGGTACACGGTATTTTTGATATTTAGTGTCGTCATCATCATTGCCCAGCTTTTTCTCGACTATAATGGAGTAGGCTTCCAGTCTAACCGGATGCAGCTGAATACCAGTATTTTACATGGAGCGACTGCCTATCTAACCTCCTCAACTCAGTTACTGGGTAACGATACCCCTTAGTGAAACTGGTTGTCAGACTTTTGATATTTAATGTCTGGACTTTAAAGGAGATTTTGACCCCTGAGTTTGTTTCGCCATTTCTTCTCAAGGGTAGTCCAATAGGAAATGCCAACTCCATCTTCCTAATTTTTTTTTTAATGACGTGTAAAAGTGATTCCGTTATGGCGTCGTCCTTTAATCACGTGAGGTTTGTAAAAAAAAATTAATGGATGGAATAATGTTACAATTACGTGAATTTTTTTGTGCGACGGAAATATGTTATTTAATGTGAGACGTGGAAATAATGTTTATCAATATTTAATTGAAATGTGCGACCACGGGAAAACCCGAACGAGCGAATTTGTGTCTAAAAACCGGCCAAGTGCGTGTCGGACCACGCGCAATGAAGGGTTCCGTAGATGGGATGCATTTATCCTAAGAACAAACTTAACATTGTAGTTGAAAAACATGTTCTCTCCTAAATTCCAATTGCAAATGTAAGTTGGCCGACTATTACTCGTTATCCGTGTAAATTCGTTATACAGGGTGTCCCGTAAATAACGGATCAAACATAACGGGTAGGTAGCTCACCTGATTTCCAACAACTAATTTGAATAGTTTAAGAAAAACGGTAACCAAGATATATTTTTTTTTTCGAATTTCACCGTACCTACCAGATATCAGTTTTTTTAATGCTGTCGCTGCAAATTGTAACAATTTTAGGTATGATTTTTGTTATACATTTCTTAATTGCTTACTTATGTAATAAGATACCATTTTTGTTAATAACCGTTTATTTGCCTTAGAAAAAAAATCTTGAATTGAAAAGTTATTTTTTTTTACGATGAAAAGACCCAAATTGAAAAATTCTCCTGAAAAATAAATATGTGACACCGAAGTGTACCATTATCTTAAGAAGTCGTACACTTGTCAAGATTTGCAAATTAGTATAAAACTTGCGTCTAGTCCCAGTCGTTACAAAGATGTAGCTATGAATCTGAGGGAGGAGCTAAATTTAGAAAATAAAATAAAATTGAAAAATTGTGCACAATTCAACTTTTCTTTTCAAATGTTTTGCTGTTGTAATTGAGAGGCAATGCTCATTGAATTAATGAGGCATCTCGGCGCATGGAAAAATTAGGAGGTTGTACTAAAAAAATATATTTATTCAAATAAATAATTTATTTTGTTTTTACAGTAAATGTTTGAACTGTCTTCCCCCTACGAGAATGCTAAGTCTGCATCTCCTATTAGAGGAAACTTTTACCCGACGGACAACATGGCTTTGTTTGTTATTTGATACAGCAGAGTAGATGCGCTGGAGTAATTCTTCTTCCGAAAAATTTTATTAAAAAACTGGCGTCCCATAGTTTTTTTAATATGAGTGACGACTCTTCATGATGGTGAGAGACACAATTTGCATAGTTGGCAGCTAGTAAACCCACGTTTGATCGGAGAGAAAAGGAGCTAACATCAATTTAAAATAAATTTATGGGTGGGAATAATCAAAGGACAAATACCAGAAACTCTAAATGCCGAAAACTATGTACTTTTTAAGGATTGAGTTGCCAAAAACAATTTGCACTTTAAAGCTTAATATTTCACAAACGTACCCCGGAATCGAAAAATGGTTTTCACACACCAGCAATATTTTTGAACGACCTATACGACGACGCCCCACGCCATGGGATAGACGAGTAAATAAAAGTAACCCCCACTTTACGTGTAGGGGAGGCACCCTAAAATTTTTTTTTACAAAGTTTTATTTTTCCACTTTGTCGGCGTGATTAATAATTATGTATACCCAAGCCAAGTTGAAGCTTTCTAGCACCACTGCCGGCTAAACGGTTAGTTTTGGATGTATGAAAAAATTCACGGCAGTAGTATACAACGAAGTTAAAAGGAAAACTATCGCAGCTAAGTAGGCTTTACAAGTTTACGAGTAATAGTCGCCCAACTTACATTTGTTTATTTATTTATTTATTTGGGATCTCCAACAAAGGATATAATATAAATCACAATTAATCAAAAAAGGTTATTGTACGTGTGCTCCTTCAATTACAAGAGACCACAGCATAGCATGCACGTGATTTGCAGTTGGAATGTATGAGAGGGCATGTTTTTCAACTACAATAGATCTAAGAATACTCTATATTGTACACCATAAAAATTACAGATATAATTACAATTCAAATAATTAAGTTTCATTGTGCATGGTCCGACACGCACCTGGCCAGTTTTATTTTTCTTTTTGCTCAGCTCCAAAGGGTCGTAGCGTGATGTTAGCCTATAACCTTCCTCAAGAATTGGGCTAACTTATGCCATTTTTCATGTCGTATGAAATGCTGTATGAAATATATAATGAATACATTCATTATTTATTTCATACAGCATTTTCAATTTTGTTTATTTTTCATAAAATCAAAACTTTAAATTGACTTTAGGTTTTAAAAAGTAAGAATAAAATTTCAAAGGACCTAAATTGGAAATATTCTTTCACTTTTCTTAGTATTTATTTGCGATGATTTTACTAAATTTATCGTAAAGTTTAAGAAACATAATATTTTAGTCGCAGAACTTGCGACTTTAAAGTGTTTTTTTAACAATTTTATTTATTTATTTTTTATTTTATTTATTTATTTATTTTCTTACCACAAATTACAAGAAACGTTATCACATAGTCTTCAGACACAATTTCATAATTAATTTGTGGAAGACTGGTGCCTAAACTAAGTTTTTTAGAAAACCTGTATGTCAGGTCACCAGGCCCCCTTAACAACTTTTACACAATATAATTTTTGTACTGGAGACGAAAAGATTCGCGTACAGTATTCAATTAAAAATCTCAAACACTATCTGTAACATTGTTCATAAAAATTCGGTTTACAAAACAAAAATTGAAAACGGTGAAATAAAAATTACTTAATAAGGAAACATGCAAGGGAGGATGTTTGTGAATGTGAGTGGTGCTTGGGGCAAGTGTGTGTGATGTGGAGTGTGTGTCGTGTGGAGGAATAGTGTGTGCGTTGCAAAGGGAACACTTGTTAGGTTAAGGTTTTGAAGAGATCTTCAATTTTGGTATAATCTAAAGTGATAAGCCAGTCAGTTATTTTTCTTTTAAAACTTTTTTTATTAAGGGTATGAATTGAGAGTAAAATATTTAGCTTGTTGTATAGAAATGGGCCAAGAAATGAGAAGAAATTTCGGGCAAATTTGGTTTTTACTGATTTAGGTTGGCATACATTCCTTCTTCTGCTTCGCATGTCAGAATCAAGATGGGTATTTATAAAAGGAATAAGAGAACGTTGCTTCAAAGTAACATGGAGAATAAAAAGCTGCCGAATAGAGAGGACTTTAGAGGATCTGTAAACTTCTACAGTCGGATGTCGGAAAGGAAGGAATAGTGCAACTTTAAGGACTGCCCTTTGAGCCCTTTCAAGTGGTAGAAGGTTAGTTTTAAATGTTCCACCCCATGAGGTGATGCAATATGTCAGGAGGGATTGGCATAAAGCATAATAAACAGAAAGTAATTGCTTGGCATTAAGGATTGATCGAAGATTTTTAAACACAAAGATAAATTTCCGTATTCTGCTGGTGAGACAATTTATATGTGCGGCAAAGCTAAGTTTAGAATCTAAAGTTACACCCAAGTACTTAATATTGTCAACTTTCTCCAATTTGGGACAAGAACAATCATCGTTAACAGGGAATGAACAGGTGTGAGCGATAATAGAGAATGGTTGGAGAGATGACTGAGGGCTGTTCCTTAAAGTAAAGGCTATGTACTTAGTTTTACTGGAATTTAAGGTGAGTAAGTTAGTTTGCAGCCAACCATTTACAGTGTTAAACCCTACTTGAGCATAGTTATATACCTCCCCCCATGAGTCCGCACTAAAAAGAAGCACAGTGTCATCCGCAAAGGTAATAATACGTCCATTTTGAAGAGAGAGATCGCATAGGTCGTTAATATACACTAGAAATAATGTGGGACCAAGAATGCTACCCTGAGGAACGCCAAAAGCTACGGGAAGAGTGTCACTAGAGTGGTTATCAATTTTAACAACTTGCGAGCGGTCAGTTAGATAATCTTTGAAGAGTGATAACTGATTACCACGTATGCCGAGGTTTTCAAGCTTGCGTAGTAAGATTGGAACCGACACTGTATCAAAAGCCTTCGCTAGGTCTAAAAAGATGGCCAAGGACTTCTTTTTATTATCAATGTTAGACACAATAAAGTTTGTCAGCTCGTGCACCGCCATAGCTGTAGATTTCTTTGCACGAAAACCGAATTGATTCTGGGACAATAGGTTATTTGATTCTAGATATTTAACTAATCTGTTGTTCAATAGCCGCTCCAGAATTTTTGATAAGGCAGGCAGAATTGCTATTGGCCTGTAATTATTAATACAGTGTCGGTCCCCACTCTTGTGAATGGGATGGATAAGTGCCTTTTTAAACGCAAGTGGAAAGGCACCCGATTCCATCGCCAAGTTGCAGACATGAGTAATGGAGGGTATTAGAAGATTCTTATGTGCAATAAGAAGGTTTGAAGAAATATTGTCGCAGCCCACGGCACAGTCGCGCTTGAGAGAGGAAATAATAGCACCAACTTCGTCCTCATCAGTGGGCAGAATAACCATAGAATGGGAAAGGGTAGGTTTGTGGGTACTAGTAGGGGGGTAATCATAACCTTGCTGTTGGGCGGTTATTTTTCTAGCTAGGGTTGAGCCAATATTGGCAAAAAAGTGGTTTATATTATTTAGCGAATGAACTGGTGGATCCTGCGGGCTTATTAACTCAGTAAGAGATGTTTTGGGCCTCGATCTATTCGAGACTTTATTTATTACCTTTCAGAGGCGGCGGTTGTCCTTTCCCGCCTTTATTACTTCTTCTCTTTCAAAATCCCTTTTAACTTATTTTAAAATTTTGTTGCAATAGTTTCTATACCTTGTGTACGTGGTCTTTAGTATTAAATTTTCAAGATGTTTTTTTGCTTTTTTATTTAGATTGTCTCTGTTTTTTATACATCTCAAGAGACCTGGGGTTATCCAGGGTTTAATAATTGTTTTTCGCTTGGCGACGGTAATTGTTTTAGTGCTTGACTCTACTACAGTTTGAAGAATGTAAACCAGTTGGTCAGCTGCTACATTAACGTCATGTGTATCTAGAACTGTCTGAAAATTTGCTTTATTTAAGCCAGTAAGTAATCCAACTGAGTCTATCCGTGAGATCGTCTGATTCAAATGTCTAGGAAAACATTGATTCAACGCAAGGATGACAGTATAATGATCGGTGAGGGTTGTTTGAGCAATAAAAACATTTGCCGGCAACTTCGTTTTAAGAATAACGTGATCTAGACATGTTTTTCCGTGTGTTGGAATAATATGAGCAGGTAACAAGCCATGAAACGATGTCAGAGGTGATGCATTTCGATCATGATTAGAAGAACTGATATCTATATTTATGTCACCGGTGAGAACAATGTTTCTGAAAGAAGAATATTTTATTAATATGTCATTAAGTGATTGTAGGAAATTTGATATATTATTATAAGATGGTGGGCGATAAATAGCTAAAACAGCGGTGTCATTATTAATAAGTATTATTAGACAATTTGCGTCATGAAAGTCAGGTTCAACAACATTAACATGTATATCATTTTTTGTGTAAACAACTACACCCTCGTTTTGTGTAAACAACTACACCCTCGTTTTGTGTTTTGTTTTTGCTAGTTGAGAAACAGTTATAGCCATTTAATACCGGAAGATTAGACGCACGCTGTAACCAGCACTCTGTGAGAATTATTAGGTCCCACGACGTTTGCGATTGGGCTAATAAGACATTAAAATCCGACATGTTGCAATTTATGCTTCGTATGTTTTGAGTCATAATTTTGAGACGTTTTCCGTTATTCGGGATGAGGACTCGGCAATCGGCGAGATCACATGTAGTAGAGTCAGCTATTGAAATGGCGTCAATGTCATTATTTATTAAAATACAGTTATCGAATAGTACGATTTAAATTATAGCGGCCGAATATAATGTGTTTAGCTGTACGAATCAGAGAGACATGACATGACCAGTCACTTACCGCAGAATCTCTCCTGAGCTTTAACAAGACAACAACGGTAGAATACTTTTCTTGTTTATATCCTATATAACAGAATTGACGAAAGCGGAGTGAAAAAAGTGTGTAATTGTGTGTGAAGTTGTTTATGTGTGATTGTTTGCTTGTATACGTAGGTGTTTTACAGATAGAAAAAAATAACTGAAAAACATTAAATAACATTCTAAAAGAATTATGAAGAAAAAGTAACTGACAAACATCAATATACATTCTAACATAATTATAAAAATACATGCAGGGCTTAAATGACATGGAATATTGACAAGATAGTCATTTTTCAATTATATTAGCCAAATCTCTTTCTGAGTTCACCATGATGCGTTGAGCGCCGTCTTCCTTGCGTAAGTAGACTTTACCATACGCTGACCAACAATGTTTATATTTATGTTGGGAGGCGAAGTCTCTCGCTAAGAAGAACAACTTTTGCGCTTTTGCGGGGAGATTATCAGATATGTAAACAGGTACCTTTGGGCCGGAGACTCGTAGATGTGTTGTATTCAACTTACAGGTTTTATTTTTTTTATTAAAATTTCTGACTGAATGCAATAATTTAGATTTAAGTGAGACTGTAGTGAAGTCTACTATGATGGTGTTATTCATAGAGTTGCTAGAGTTGATCCTGTATACGTCCTTAATATCCGATTCCGCAACTGCGGTGTCCAGAACGTTACCAACATTTGTGATCACATTTATTAGATCAAATTTTGATTCACTGTTAATCTTAGGGACGTTTTTTATTTCTACAGTTTCAATTTTCGAATGCTTTTCAAGTTGATCAACCCTGTCTTCCAGTTTCCTTATGTAATCTCTACTCTCCTTTTTCTCAACTTCATACTGTTTCATTTTGTTTAGCATTTCGTCGTATTTTTTAGCAGTGAAGTCTACAGAGTCTTGAAGTTTGCTGTACTGGTTTTTTATTTCTAACAGCGTCGATTCCATGTTGGAGAAGAATATGATGAATTAAGGAGTAACAAAATAAGAACGTTTTGGCAACCTTCATTTAGATTTTTATATTATTTTTACAAAAATCCAAATATTCATGACATGATTTTTTTTCTATCTGATTTCAAGACAAAAAAAAGCGATTGACTGATATTTTTATTTTTGGCGACTTTTTCAAAATATGGCAAAAAAAGAGAAATGCTCGTGTGTCAGACAGGTTGTTAATTAAAAGATGGTTCTTTAGTAAAAGAAAGTATCGCGAGTAAATCTAAAGGAAAGCGATTTGATAACGTGATTTCTCTAATTGGTATCGGTAATGACAAAGTTAAGAGTACCCTACAGTTGTTGTCTCGAGTTCAAATTAATGATTTCACGATGGAGATATTATTTCACGTTTTGCCTGATGAGTGCCTACGCAGTGATATTTTATTAGGTCGAGAGATTTTGTGTCACGGTTTTCGAGTTAGTACAACCGCAACTGAGTTTACTTTGGCAAATCAAGTAATGGTTACGTCTTACATAGAAATAATTTTAATTGCATTGACACTGATATTTCTTTGGATAGAAAACCTGACCTTGATAAAATTTTATAACAATATTCAGACTTTTTCATAACCGTTTTCCTACTAGTCGCGTGACTACTGGCGAGTTAGAAATTAGGCTTATTGATCAGAATCTTACAGTTCAGAGGCGACTACATAGGTGTTCTCCGACAGAACGTCAAATAATACGCGATAGGGTTGACGAATTATTACAGGCGAATATCATACGACCTAGCTGTTCTCCGTTTGCTAGTCCCGCGTTTTTAGTAAATAAACAAGATGGGTCGCATCCTATGTGCATAGACTATAGGGAGTTGTTTCTATCGAAAATTTAAAATCGGTCGAATTTAGCTGTAACACTATTTTTCGAAAATGTTCTTAGCTAACTTTTTATCCTGCTTATGCGTATGAAGTTTCATTAAAATCGGTTCATTCATTTTGAAAAACAAGGACCTGAAATTTTGTATGAAATACCGTACGTCGTAAACGCTCTTAATTTCAATTAAAATAATTTTTGATTTTCCACCCAAATTGAGGGCACAACACTTAATTGTGGGCGTCATTTTTCAATAGTCTAAACTATCATCTACGGCATCGGCATCTGAAAAAAAAAGTCAGTCATTGAAAATACTATATTTATTATTTTTGAATGCGGATCTCTAAAACTTCGATAATACAACAAACATATTGCACCAGGATTGTAGATCCGACTTACGGTTATGGTATTCATGTGAACAATTAAAGATCAGCCCTGGGCTGAATATGACTTTATGCCAGCTATATTGTTAATGAAATAGTCGTTATAATGGCGCACGTGTGAACCTTTATACAGATCACAGCATTTATTTGGACTTATATTATTACATAGCTGAATAAAATCGCCACCATTTTGTACTGTTATAAGTTAACCTTAATTATTCAATAACGAAATTCCTTATTTATGACGATTTGAGCATTTAATAAAGTGGTATTTGCTTGATTTTGTAGTTTATGTTAAATAAATAACCTTAATCTAAATTCAATGAAGTAAAAAATTTAATGAAGAACAAGTTATTCCACTTTTCAAATCCGGGGACAGCAAAGACACAAATAATTATAGAGGCGTATCGGTTTTGCCGGTTTTCAGCAAGGTGTTTGAAAAACTAATGTTAAATCAAATGCTCAATCATTTTAATCGTAATAACATCCTACACGATCAACAGTATGGTTTCACCAAAGGACGTTGTACAGCTGACGCCGGTGTCACCTTATTGAAATACATCTTTAACGCATGGGAAAAGGCACATGATGCAATAGGCATCTTTTGCGATCTATCCAAGGCATTTGATTGCGTAAACCATGAAACACTGCTCTCGAAACTTGAGCATTACGGACTCGGCAATCTTGCACTTAGCTTAGTAAAATCATAATTATTTGAATAATAGACTGCAGCAAGTTCAAATAAACGGTGTGAATTCATTGGGTTTAAAAGTCAAAATGGGTGTACCGCGGGGCTCTATATTAGGTCCGTTCTTCTTTTTAGTATATATAAATGATTTACCTCATTTACTAAAAAACCGACCACAAATGGTGTTATTTGTTGATGACACATCACTAATTTTTAAAGTAAATAGACATGCACAAGAACTTGACGACGTAAATAACGCTATGCTTAAGGTCCATGTTTCACTGTAAATAATTTAGTATTAAATGCGAAGAAAACTAAATGCATAAGATTTGCGTTACCAAATGTTAGAAGTAGTGAATGTCACGTAGTATTGAATAAGGAAATACTAGAATTACTGGAAAATACTGTTTTCCTGGGAATTACGCTGGACTCAAAGCTGCAGTGGAGTCCTCGCTTAACATCACTTGCAGGGCGGCTAAGCTCGGCAGCTTACGCTGTTTGGAAAATCCGTCAATTAACAGACATGGATACCGCGAGACTGGTCTATTTTAGTTACTTTCATAGCATCATGTCTTAAAGCATTTTGTTATGGGGATGGGCTGCAGATTGATTCTATCTTTATTCTGCAAAAGAGGGCTATCAGAGCCATCTACAACCTCCGCAGACGCGAATTTCTAAGGGAACTGTTTAAAAAAATTAACATCTTGACGGTACCTTGCCAATATATATATATGAAAATATTTATTTATTTATTTAGAAAACCAACAGCGATACATATGATATAATACAAATAAAGATATTACAGTTTAGTAAGGCTAATAATAGGTTTCCCTGCTTAACTTAATTTGTATTTACCATGCGACGGACTTACGGACTTTAAACAATATTTAAAAATAAAGTTTTGATATACAGTGTGAGTCTTTATAATCTGCACATATCGAAATGAGGGAATCTATGCTTAATTTTATCGACGGAAAAAATGTTAAAAAAAATCTAAATATTTATTAATATTTTTTATGGATTTTTAAAAAAAAATGTTTGCTTTTGTGACCCCAGTGTATACAAAACTGTGTAACTTTTAAACTAAACGATTTATCACGATGAAACAAACTCCATAATGTTTGGAAGTAATTAGGTGTCGTCATAAAATAAAAATTATGGAAAAAAAATAGCCATAATCAAATATAAACATTTTTTTTTGGCAAAAATCTGATTTTTTTTCATTAATTTTTACAAAAATTGTAAAATTTCTCAATAACATGCCCCCATCACCTTCTTTTTTTATAACTTTAAGTTATTCTTCATTGTATTAGGAACCTAACGGTAAAAATTGCATGTTTTTAACTCAACCCCAACATTTTTTATCAAATGTCAAAGAAAGGCCCAACGCATAGCTACGCACATTGTTTAGCAGGTAGATAAACTTTTTTTTGTTAACTTTGTTGTGAATGAGCGCGGGTCGTTTCAAAGATGGCACTCCGAACGCGGAATCGTATTGTTCTCATAAGGGTGGTTTGTTTGGGATGATAATTAATGCAAAAGAGTTCAATTGAAACCCATTTATTATTAAATACAAAATTTAATGCATCAGGTTCTCAAAATGTCCACCTCGTTGTTGTAAACACAAAGCCGCGCGAATTAGAATTTGGTGTGTCGCTCTCCTTATCATTTCGGGATCATTGCGAATATCATTCGCACAGTTTATTATGCGGTCACGCAAATCGGCCTCACTGTTGATGGGGGTACTGTAGACGCGTTGCTTCATGGTCCCCCATAGGAAATAATCAAGGGGCGTCAAATCGGGTGAACGCGCAGGCCACCCTACAGGTCCTTGCCGGCCGATCCATTTGTCATGATAATTTTCGTTTAAAAATCTTCTTACATTTGTAGCGTAATGGGCAGGACATCCGTCCATCTGAAGAAACATCCTTTGACGCACAGCCAGTGGGACATCTTCCAATAACTGAGGCATATCATCTCTCAATAGACTTAAAAATCTTTCACCAGTCAACGTTCTCGGCAATATGACTGGTCCAATCAACATGTTATCGATAAGACCAGCCCAAACATTTATCGAAAATCTTACTTGGAAAGTAGATGACCGTTTCAGTTTCGGGTTTTCACCTGCGCGGCACCATCTGTGTAAATTTCGACAGTTAGTAATACCGTCTCTAGTGAATGTCGCTTCGTCCATCCATAGTATTTTTCTTGGAAAGTTTGGGTTTGCTCTGGTTTTTCTTTGAATCCATGTGGACATCACACATCTTGGACGCCAGTCTACGTCTTCATGTAGATGTTGCACCCTTTGATAGTGATAAGGATGCAATCCTTCTTTCTTTAAAATACGCCACACTGATTTTTGGGATATTCCGTGACGAAGAGCCAGTCGTCTAGTACTTATGGATGGATCAGCAAACAAATCACTTAATACTGCTTGTTCAGTAGCCACATCAATAATTACTTGAGGTGGCTCGCGACGATCTCTACTTGATCCAAGTCCAGTGATCGACAACCTTCTGTGAACTTCCTGGAAGTTTCGGGCAGATGGCACTGGTTGCCTGTTAGGATACGCAGCTATGTAAGCCGCGCGCGCAGCTCTGGCACTTCCTTGTCCCACTCCATAATAAAAATGTATGTCGGCGATGTGTGCCGGGGAAAATTCACTTAAACGCGGCATCATGTAGCAGCGAACGAAAGTTATGAAAGTCCAGCGAACGAAAGTACCGAAACACATGTAGCAGCGGCGAATAATTCGGAGCGACTGCCAGTCTGACATCTGTCATAATTCAAGTTCCTTTGGCTGGCCCTACCTCCCCGACCTGCGCACATTCAAAAGAAAGTTTATCTACCTGCTAAACAATAGCTATGCGTTGGGCCTTTCTTTGACAGTTGATAAAAAAATGTTGGGGTTGAGTTAAAAACATGCAATTTTTACCGTTAGGTTCCTAATACAATGAAGAATAACTTAAAGTTATAAAAAAAGAAGGTGATGGGGGCATGTTATTGAAAAATTTTACAATTTTTGTAAAAATTAATGAAAAAAAATCAGATTTTTGCCAAACAAAAATGTTTATTTTTAAATGTGGCTATTTTTTTTCCATAATTTTTATTTTATGACGACACCTAATTACTTCCAAACATTATAGAGTTTGTTTCATCGTGATAAATCGTTTAGTTTAAAAGTTACACAGTTTTGTATACACTGGGGTCACAAAAGCAAACAATTTTTTTTAAAAATCCATAAAAAATATAAATAAATATTTAGATTTTTTTTAACATTTTTTCCGTCGATAAAATTAAGCATAGATTCCCTCATTTCGATATGTGCACATTATAAAGACTCACACTGTAGAAGTGAAAGTTAAATACACTACATTTTATGAAAAGGACATAATAATATTAAAATAAAGTTTCAATATAGAATTGAAAGTTAAATATACTATAAGTTATGAAAAGGAGATAATAAAATTAATTTAATTAAAATATGAATTAACATAGTAAATGCTTTATGGTGAATGGAACATAGTTGCCTGCTATTTGTTTTTATCAATTATAATCTTTTTAACTTGGACTTTAAAACTAGGTTTTGTGCAGTTAAACACATCAACCTGAGAGAAGTCTTTGTTGTAGGCTCGCGCAATGCGAGTAAGTACACAATTACTAGCATAGTTAGTGGCATGCCTAGGTACATGCAACATTGGCGTATGGCGAGTGCCTCGTAGAGGAGCATTAAATTTGATCTGTGATAACAAATCCGGACAATCCAGCCTACCATTCAGTATGTCGTAAAGTACACACATGTCCAACACCTCAAGTCGTTCATCGAGTGTTAACAATCCATACGTCCGACAGCTATTTTCGTAGGACATTGGAGGTTTACGGAGGCGGTAGTTAAGGTGATTAATGAATTTTTTTTGAACCCGTTCTATTTGATTTTTATATATATTATATTGAGGGGACCATATTGGGCATGCGTATTCAAGAACGCTGCGAACATAAGCAAAGTAAACAGATTTAAGCGCTTCAATGTTTTTAAATGCCTTGCAGGATCTTAGAACGAATCCTAAATTTTTATAAGCTTTGCTAGTAATAAGATCTATGTGATTTGAAAATTTCAATGTGCTATCGAACATAACTCCTAAGTCTCGAACTATCTCAACTTTATTAATAGTTATTCCATTAAATTGGTACGAGTACGTTATAGGGTTCCTCTTGCATGTG
Organism: Fissipunctia ypsillon; assembly: GCA_947568875.1. NCBI lineage: Eukaryota > Metazoa > Arthropoda > Insecta > Lepidoptera > Noctuidae > Fissipunctia > Fissipunctia ypsillon. The sequence goes on along the minus strand of OX387650.1, from coordinate 1,145,868 downwards.
TAACTGATGCATTGACATTTCGTGACGTTTACTGTAATCTTGTTTCTTGTGTAGTAGTCATGTAAATTGTCAAGGTCTTGTTGGAGAGCTGTACAGTCATCAAATGAAGTTATTTTATAAAATATTTTTTTGTCGTCAGCGTACATTAAGTGTTCGGAGTGTTTAAAAGAGTCAGTAATATCAAATAAATATGCATTATAGAAAAGAGGTCCTAAATGGGATCCTTGTGGAACACCGCTAGGTATTGCTATGAAGTTAGAACGGTAACCACCCAATACTACAGCCTGTGACCTTTTAAATAAATATGATTTTACCCAACGAAGAAGATCGCCGCGAATACCCAGTCTGTATAATTTGCTGAGCAGGATGCTGTGATCCACGCGATCGAAAGCTTTTTCAAAATCTGTGTAGATCACATCAACCTGCCCTCCCTTATCTGTATTGCCAAGGACAAAGTTAGAGAAGCAAGCTAGATTGGATATACTCGAACGCTTTTTTAAGAAACCGTGCTGCCTATAAGAAATACCTCTAAGAATGCAAGGATATATAGCATTGTACACAAGCTTTTCAAATACTTTACCCAAAGTATTAAGTATAGAAATACCTCTGTAATTTTCTATTTTTACTCGCGAACCCTTCTTATGTATAGGAATTATAAGCGCTTTCTTCCATTCGTTTGGGAACGTACCTTCTCTCAAAGAGATATTAAAGATGAAACTAATCGGATGTGCTAGAGACTTTGCGCAACTTTTCTTTTTTCAATATTGTATATGTTAGAAAAAATCTACATCTTTTTAGTAAGATAAGTGACCGGCATAATTTTAACACTAGGAGTAGGAAGAAATTAGATCAACCACGATTCAGATTGTCTAAGGTACACACTTCTTTTATGGGGTACTGTGTAAAATGTTATAATAAAATACCTCTCGATATTCTTCAACTAAATTAGAAGAAATTTAAAATATGCATTAAACGCACACTATGTAAACAAGCATATTATAAGTTGGATGATTATATCTTAGATAAAAATGCTTGGCTAAATGCTGGTCCTGCTCCACAGCCACTTGGGCTTTGTTAAAATTTTATTATTTTTGGAAGAAATGCGTCCCTTTTTTTCTGATATTATGACCTTATTGTTTATTTTTAATTCTTATTTCATCAAGTTTTAGATGTTGAACAGGTAATTCTATAGATAGGATTTTCTTTCCTTTTGGTACTAAGATTTTATTAATCTCTTAAATACAATCATTGCAAACTGTAGTTTTATATAAATTAGAAGTATTTTTTCAATTTTGTAAATGTGAGCACCATGGAGCTGTTTTATGTTATAATGTAGGTATACACCCATACCTACATTATAACATAAACCAAATCCTGAGTACAATGTACCCAGGATTTTGTAATAATTTTGATTTAAAAGAGTGTCCATGGAGTTTCTTGCCCATTCTTCTCTACAGAGATCTACGTTTTGGAATGGGCGACTAACTTCAATTTTCTAACTGACCGACTCTTTGACAATTTAAAAGTGCCTGTAATTGGTTTAATAGAAATAAATGCTTTGAGTTGTAATTTGATTCATATCATAAAAAATCCAAAATATGAAAAATGCTGATATTTTTACTGCTTATTTTTTTTAATTTTCTATTAAACGTTCATTATTCCTGAGGCGCGTGAAAATTTCAGTAATAAATATGTATATACTTTATCAGTGAACTTGCATTACCCATAAATTTAACACAAAAATCGAATAAACAGACTTACCAGATATATTAAAACACAATAAATATATTATTTCACAGGCACGTCAAACTTAAAAACTTGGACACAGATAACCGGCCGCCGGTTCGCCCGTGACCCATTTCTCTCACTAGGTTGCCGACAGCCGTGAGGGGCGTACTTACGCATTTATATTTCAGTCGACCTGACGTACTTAGTTTCAAATTCTTATGATATGGCTGGTTCTGGTGTATTATGTGCAGTTGATGGATGTAGATCCAGCAAGAGAAGAGATAAAAACTTATCTTTTTTCAGTTTACCTGCTGATACAGTTTTATTATCGTTGTTTAAATAGGTAAATGGTTTAATCTTGCATGTTTCCTGTTTTGTATTTTATTGAAAAAAAAGGTCAATGACCTCCATTTGTCAACTGTCATTTGAAAATTACGTTTAGCAAAAATCTACTTTGTGCAAATTAATTTTCAATAATATTTGCACGCTTTTAAGTAAATAAACAATAATGGTAACGTTATTTTTATATGATTATTGTTTATTTATTTAAAACCGTGCAAGTGTTATAAAACCATTAAAAAGCATTTAATTTTATTTCATAAAATGTACTAAAATACCTTCTGACATCTTTATCGAAAGAGTCAGCCCTAGCAGTTCACAAAAACTACGCAGCTGTAACGCAGCGGTGCGCAGCTACAAATCAAAACTCAATTTACGCTTGTAAGGTTAGGTGCATTTTCGTTCGCAGCGTCTAGCGACTCAAAAGTGTAGGCTATTATAGCAGTAGGTATGGAAAATTTTGTATGAAGTGATTTATTTGGTAATCTGTGACTTGGAGACGTTGCACAATAAAGTCAATTTGAATAATTTAATATATAAAATGTGGCAACTTAAGTGATTATTTGTAGGAAACGTAGACTAACAGTAGATTTAAAGGTGTGTTTGTGGGCACTAATTACTGAATCAAGCTGTATAATAGGTCACTTGTTCCGTCCTATGACACTCTAGTCCGTATGAACAATCACACAGACTCCCAAAATGTGCAGTCATAGTGAACTTGAAGCAGTACAATTTGTGCCCAAATACAATGTAGAGCTGTATAGCATACTATACAGCTCTTATACAGCTTACTTAGAGAGCTTTAAGAATCAATGTGTCCCAGTATAGATCTACTATAGAACCCCGCGTGCTACTTGGATGGGACTTGAACCTCCAATCATATCCGATGCAAGTGAACTTATTCGTAAATCCCCCGATTTACTTCGGCATATACTAACTCCACTTAAAAATCCTTCTGTTTCGTTGTTTATAGATATTCCTTACCGTACGAATTTGAACTTGCGTGTCTTTTGCTGGAGTACCTAGTTGATGAAGCTCTTACTATGTTGCTTCCTCTGAGTGTACAATCAATAATATATATCTATCTGTCCCCAAGGTTCCGGCAACGCCTCTTTGGAGTCAGCGTTCTGCGCCATGCTGGAGATGCCGTCGTGGTACCTGTGTGAGCTCAGCAGCCTGCTGTTCTTCATCCTGCCGGGGCTCATCATCCTCGGCCTGTACGTGCGCATGGGGCTCAGAATTAGGTACGTGCTGGGGTATGTATCCTTTGTGTTGTTAGTCACTAGCGACCAGCCCCGGCTGCGCTCGGGTAGTACTGAATTATTTGTAGGCAGATGACTTGTGGTGGATGATTGAAATACTATCTTGTAAGCCTAGTACTTTTTGTTAAGTTACTATTAGGAAAAAATATGACACAAAATTAGCAAAAAACCAAAAAAATAACCACTACCAAACTATTGGTACAGGATCACCCGCTGGGCTTATCTGAACATTTCTTGAAAATTTCATCAAAATCGCTCCAGCTGTTTTGGAGTCCATAGGGAACATATGTACATACACACATCGATTTTTATAGATATAGAAGATTTGTGTAGGTGTCCTAAACGGCGACTTCCCGATTCACCACTAACACAAAGTACCTAAACAAAAGTGTTGTTTCGTAACTGTACGAGCATCTTTTGGCACGAGACAAAAATCGGAACTAAAGCCGCCATCTTGTTTTATCAATACAATACGGATGATGACTAAAAATTTTTTTTATGCGTCAGGTATATTATTAAAATATATTTGACACGTATTTTTTCTTTTTTTACGTAATCAAAAAAATACGGCGACACATTCAGTTAAAATATGGCATGACATCACGCCTTGCTAGATTTTATACTGAGTTGTGATTTATGGAGCCCCCACTCCCCAACTTTAATGCGTTTTACCTGAGTACATAATATCACGCCTTGTTTCCCAGAAGGGTTGGGCAGACCACACACCACATTTCGCCAGTTATGATTAAGTTTTACCTCAGTAATTTTTATTAATACGATAAAGAAAAAATACGTGTCTAATATTTTTCTTAATAACTGACAGACGGACTAAATAGATTTTTTTATCCAGGAATCATTCCTATCCCTGAAAATAATTGTACAACTGTCCAACAACGCCCCTGTCAATGTCATTCAAGAGCCTAAAGCTCTTTTAGCACTGTATTTAATTCTTCAAACATTCGGGTCTCGTTTCGTCTACAATTTATTTAATGAAATTATTTAATTTCCCCTACAATATTTATATATTGTACGGTACAGCCAGCTCCAAAACTTCTTATTAATTATCCGCTTTTTGTCTCTCTCTATCACTCAAAAGACTTGATGCGAGAGGACTCAATTTTGAGTACGCCATTCTATTTGTGTTTTGTGAACAATGAAAAACTAAGTTTTAGTTTTAAAATATTAATTGTATGGACCAAATCAATGAAAAAGAATAGTACCCATACTCTCAAGTGTCCAGGCGACATTAGGTACTGAAATCATAAATATTTGATTCCGCTAAGAACACCAAGGATTTTCTGCAGTGATTTTTCTTAGGACATTTTTTAGTAGTCTGCTATATTCATGGGGTATTTTTATTGAGGTGCCTGATAAGGGCCTTATTTGTTCAGCCGTGCCCTGGGTATTCCACCCCACTATGGTCATCTCCTCTACCAATCTTACTGATTAAGAAGATATCTTTATACCACGGTCTTCTTCTTGGTCGCGTAGTTCATTACTGAAGGTCGTGTCCCTGAAAGGCTTTCATGGCTTCGTGTATGATGTTCTTCAACTTCGTTCGGTTCTCCGCTTCTTTCAGGGCGGTCGTAAACCCGTGAGGAGTCGCTGGAGACTCTGAACAGGGACCCGTGGGGACGCCCCTATAAAATGGTGCGGAACAAGCTCCGCCCATGGGCTCCCCCGCTGACGCAGAGTCTCCGGCCCCAGCTCGTGGAGGACGTGGTGAGCGCTCTGTTCCCTTCGCGAGGGGAACATACTCCCCCGCCCATGGCTCCGCCTCCTGCGGTGTCGGATGCGGACCACGCAGCCGACGATGACGACGATGCTCCGGAGGTGGCCGAGGTAGAGCTGAGAGTGGCGGTGCGCAGGCTGAATGCCAAGAATACCGCCCCAGGACCCGACGGCTTACCTGGAAAAGCCTGGGTCCTGGCCTTGGAGGCTCTCGGGCCTCGACTAAGGGGGCTCCTAAGCGCATGCTTGGAGAGGGGCCAGTTCCCGCTTCAATGGAGGACAGGGAAACTGGTCCTCATTAAGAAACCGGGGCGCCCTGCGGACTCGCCGTCCGCTTACCGGCCCATCGTGCTGCTCGACGAGGTGGGCAAGCTCTTTGAAAGAGTCATTGCAGACCGCCTTGTCGGGCGGCTGGTGAGGGTGGGGCCGGATTTGGCGGAGAGCCAGTTTGGTTTCCGCAAGGGGCGCTCTACGGTGGACGCCATCATGCGCGTACGAGCCCTCACGACGGGGGATGCTGTGGCCCGGGGTGGGGTCGTCTTGGCGGTGTCTCTAGACATCGCCAATGCCTTCAACACCCTGCCCTGGAGTTGCATCAGGGAGGCACTCCGGTATCACCGAGTGCCGACCTACCTCTGTCGCGTGGTCGAGGCCTATCTGACGGACAGGGCCGTCATCTACCCCGGTCACCGGGGAGAGTGGAACCGGCGAGAGATGTCGTGCGGTGTCCCGCAGGGATCGGTTCTGGGACCGCATCTGTGGGACATCGGGTACGACTGGGTGCTGCGCGCCGACCTCCCTGGTGGCGTCAGCGTAGTTTGCTACGCTGACGACACGCTGGTCCTGGCGCAGGGGAGGTCGCACCAGGCGGCGGCCGAATTAGCGGCACGCGGGGTTGCGACAATCGTAGAGAGGATCCGGCAATTGGGACTCGAGGTGGCCTTGCACAAATCCGAGGCCATGTGTTTTCATGGTCCTCGGAACGCGCCACCATCGGGTTCCCAAATAACGGTAGGAGGGGTTCTCATCGGTGTCGAGTCGACGATGAAGTACCTGGGACTCGTCCTCGACAGCCGGTGGAATTTCGTGGAGCATTTCCGACGTTTGGCTCCCAGACTGGAGCGGGCCGGGGCTGCCTTGGGGCGGCTCCTGCCCAATCTCGGGGGTCCAAACGCCTCCTGCCGGAGGCTCTACGCGGGGGTCGTGCGGTCCAAGGCCCTTTACGGAGCTCCGGTGTGGGCGCGTTCCGTGAGGCGACGACCGGTACGTCGATTGAACGCGTCCCAGAGGGTCATGGCCATCCGGTTAGCCCGGGGATACCGCACGGTCTCCGGGGAGGCGGCGAACCTCCTTGCCGGATTACCGCCATGGGATCTGGAGGCAAAAGTCCTCGCGCACATGTGGGAGTGGCGCGAGGAGGCAGGACGCGCGGGCGTAACTCTGTTGCCGCGAGAAATCGTGGCACGTTGGACAGAGCTCCGGCAGGATCTCATGGCGGCATGGAGAGTGCGATTGTCGCAACCCAGCGCTGGGCACGCCACAATCGCGGCGATAAGTTCCCTCTTTGAGGAGTGGCTGGAGAGGCGCCACGGCGTCCTCACCTTCCGCCTGACGCAGGTCCTCACCGGACACGGGTGCTTCGGGAGGTACCTGTTCCGGATAAGGCGGGAGGAAACGCCCGGGTGTCACCACTGTGTGGATCGCCCGGAGGACACGGTGGAGCATACGGTGGAGGTCTGCCCGGCTTGGGCGGAGCACCGCCGTGTCCTCGCGGAAGCGATCGGCGGCGGCGATCTCTCGCTTCCGGCCCTGGTACAGGCCATGGTACGGAGCGAGAGTGCATGGGAAGCCATTACCTCCTTCTGCGAAGCAGTAATGCTCGTGAAGGAGGAGGCGGGACGCGTGAGGGAGAGGCAAGCTTTGCACCCTCACGCCCAAAGTCGCCGCAGGAGCCGCCCTGGGCGTCGGGAATTGGCAGCCGATTCCCGGCCACCGTAGGCGCGGGCTTGCGGACGGCGAGCAATGGGTAGCTCGCCGTCCGGTAAGGACCAGACCCGAGTCGACGGCGCGTCGTGTTCCACGCGCGCCTCAAAGAGATGTCAGCACTATTGACGGGGTCCGCTTGGGCCGATGCCAGCTAGGGTTGCGGGATGTTCGAAAGAGTTACCGTGGCCCCGGCACAGGCAACAGAAGGAACACGGGTGGGTTTTAGTCAGTAAAAGTCTGACACGCCCTCCCGCTCCGCCCAGAGCGGGAGAAGTCATTTGATGATTTCCCATCCACAAAAAAAAAAAAAAAAAAAGGGCGGTCGTAAAAGAAAGTCCAGTGATCGCGGTTACTTGGTCTGACCAGTGATTAGGTGACCGCCCGCGAGGTCTTTTCCCTTCTACCTTGTCTACCACCACCAATTTTTCAAGGTTATCTGGTTCCCGACGTGCAATGTGACCAAAGTAACCGAAAAAAACTCTTTGGTAACAGGTCTACAACAGTAAAACCTGCCTATTACAATGTACCAATAGCTCAAATGGTTACCTAAGCCCTGTGGCTTAATTAAACTTGAAACTATGTATTATATTACATATATTGCTAGGTGTATAATATTAAGTCAAAGTAGGAGTTTACTTAGGCACAACCCTTTGTGGGAAATTCACACTTTGTACCTACTGCTAAACGTAGCTCTCGAAAGTCAAAGGTAGGCTTAAAATAGCACTCCGACCTGTATTAAAGCTACATTTAATATTGTAATACTATTTACTAATTTTTTGGCTACGAAAAGCTCATCTCTGAAATAACTCTAAACTTATACTATATTTTTCAACACACTGGGTGCAAAAAGTGGTTCCTATTGAACCGCTTTTAGGCTCATAATGCAGTGTATTAAACATGCATGCTTTTCACTTTTTTACCACAGATAACTGTTTACTAGTCGGAGAATTGCGCTTTTTTAATCTCATCAAAGAGACTTCATGCCTTTTTATGTCTTTAACTGTGTACATAAATAAAATATGACAAATTAACATAATATTTTATTGTTAATTGAACTCACCTAAAGTGAACTTCAACCAAAATTATACTTCTTTGCTGCATCCGTAGAGAGTTAATCAACCATGTAGTCCGTTTTCTGTTCTACTGCATCATTTCTGTTCTACTGCATCATTTCTGTTCTACTGCATCATTACTGTTCTACTGCATCATTACTGTTCTACTGCATCATTACTGTTCTACTGCATCATTTCTGTTCTACTGCATCATTACTGTTCTACTGCATCATTTCTGTTCTACTGCATCATTTCTGTTCTACTGCATCATTTCTGTTCTACTGCATCATTTCTGTTCTACTGCATCATTACTGTTCTACTGCATCATTACTGTTCTACTGCATCATTTCTGTTCTACTGCATCATTTCTGTTCTACTGCATCATTTCTGTTCTACTACATCATTACTGTTCTACTGCATCATTACACGAATTTTAGATATTTAATAAAATCAACTACCTCGTTGGTCTAGTGGTCGCAAGCGCTACTGCTGAGCATGAGGTCCTGGGTTCGATTCCCAGGTCGGGCAAAGTGTTATTGGATTTTTTTATCTGGAATTTCTCAGTAGCAGCCCGGAGTCTGGATTTGTGCCCGGTTGATGGCAATAGGCTCGCCTCCTATTACATGGGACTTAAACAGAACTGGCGAAACGTGGGCGTTCTGTAGGTAAACCTCTGTCAAACCCTTCGGGGAAACAGGGCGTGATGTTATGTTATGTTATGTATGTAATAAAAACAAATAAAGTAAGTATCTGTGACCGGCTTCACTGTGTAGTGTCACCACCTGCCAGCAGATGGCGCCATACTCTTTTGTTTTAAAGTTAAATCCGATTCGTCATTTTGCAGTTACTTGGGGATTTTAATTTAGGGAGGGTCGGGTTCTTAAATCTCTACGGATGCAGCAGCTCGTATTATTTTGCTTGAAGTTCACTACTTTAGGTAAGTTCAATTAGGGATGATTTTTCAATCGTCAAATAACTTTTATCTGGGGAATATGTTTGACGTTTTCACAGCTTTTGTATAGAAAATGTGTCAAACCGCCATATTTATTCCTCAGGTAAAAGTTATCTGACGACTGAAAAATCATCCCTTAATCATAAATGTTATTATACTTCATTACTGCGTCCTAAGAGATGTAATAAATGTAGATCGGAATAGGTAGGGCTGTTTTATGTACTTCCCATAGGTTAGAATAATATGGATATTCCCCGATTCCCGGGATTTGGTTTTTAAGTAGTAAAATCATAAAAAAAAACTATTCTCGCCTTCGGGACCAATGAAAGATTACACTTCCTTTCTGACGGGTAAATATAAGAAGGACGGGATTAAGGATAGTATAATAAATAGATAAACTTGATTCATTAAACCACATATATTTTTTTACGTAACAATTTCTTATTCAAGAATCAACAATCATTTAAACATTTTTATTCTGAAGTTGTACAAAAACATATTACCATACAAATTATTTGTTCCTCAGAAAATCAAAACATTATCAAATAGAACAATTTCTATTTACAATAAAATCTTAATTAAAATAATCAATACGCTTCAACAATAATTCACTTATTTAAACAAAAAATGTCATTGGTCTGGTTCGTCTTCAGCTTCACTAGAAGACTGACTATGACCAGAGTTAAAATAAATCACCATTATTTTTTCTAAATTATCTAATTTTAATCAATTTCTTTTTACATCTAACACCCATTTATATGTGGAAAACGAGCGTTCGACATCTGTTGATGTTAGTGAAGCGCATTTATATGACAAAATTTCGTCATTCTCATCATTTTTCGATAATTATCCTTCATATTCTCTTAGGATGTCAATGTCAGGATTCTTATCCATAACTTTTTCAATTTTGTTTTTTATTCTATCGTAATTACTAAAAAAATAAACATAACGTAAATAAGTAAATACTGGTATTCAGCTGCATCCGGTTAGACTGGAAGCCGACCCCAATATAGTTGGGAAAAGGCTAGGCAGATGATGATGATGATTCTATCGTAATTACATTCATTTAAAGCAGCTCTGACTTGATCAAAAGCCAAAAACGAGTCACTTAGTGCTAAATTTCGTTTCTGCAATTCTTTTAATGAAAATAAAATAATCGTATAATGATTTTCTATATAGTGTAGCGAAAAAAAAAAATAAAAGACTGAGAATTCACTTTTCTGCTACGACACGTTTAATTTTGTTTTTAAAATAAAAATAGAAATAAACATTAAAAGGTAAAAAAAATGAACATTATGGTATAAAAAATGCAGGTTGACTTGTGTGAAGGGAATAAAATAGAGAACTTTGGTCCGATAGGTACGCGAATAACGAACGAGAAATAAAACGTACTAACTAGTCGATTGCAATCTCTAATAAGTAACGCTACCAAAACATATCGTTATGAAAAAAAAATCTGAGAACCAAGGTATCTCGCATTTTACATATTTGAAAATAAAAATTAAGTAGTTAATGAATTAAAAAAATCTGCAGAGGGTTACTATCTACACTATTAAATTAGAACGTAAAATATCATAAAAAAAACCGTGGCATAAGTAATTGCGTCCGGCGAGGTGACGTAGACTGTAGGGAGTCGTAGTTCTTTGTTCAGGAACTGGCGTTGGTTGCGAGACCTTCAGCGGTCAAAATGCGGTCCAACTCTCGACGTTGGCCAAGGACGTCCAGCGTTATTTTAGGCCAAAACCTGGAGGCCGAAAGGCGGCCTGTTCAAAACTGTTCAATCCTAAGACAAAATGAATTAGGGTTAGACCAGCGTGATCAGACTGAACTTCCGATTGAGGAAAACTGTTAAAAGATACGTACCAGAAAAAATAAAGATGAATGGTTAGACTCGTACTTAATATACCATACTTAAAATTGCTTTGCCCTATGGTATTCGGCAGGGATATAGTGTGCGAACACTTTTACGATAAATATTTTCCACTAATTGTAATTTTTGGGACGTAAAAATTCGTTTTTCTTCAATAAAATCACAAACGACAGCAAATTGTCAATCAAGCGTTCCCATCGAATGACAGTTTGAAATTCGAATCACGAAATAAAAAGATAAAAATCGACCAGGCTCAAATACAAACGGAAAAAAGGTTGATTATAAAGAACCAAAAAGTTTTGACATGCAGAGTTATGCTGCAATAGGTATACTAACTGATTCCGTAGATTTTTCGTTTCCAGAATATTTTTCGCATTACGTATTGCCATTGAATCAGAGCTGTTTAATCTAGAAATAACATTTATATTTCTTCATAATATTTTGCATAATACGATGCAGCTTCGTGCCAAGTGCCCCATCTAGTTATCACTGGTTGTGGGGGAAGAGGTAAGTTAGGATACGTATCTTTCAATACTTTTATTCTGCGAGGGGCTTTTAAAAATATTTTGTTCACATTGGATATTAGCATATCTACATCATGGTACTCTAACCGTATCTGTTCTGATACGCGATGTAGAGCGTGTGCCAAATAGGTGACATGTTTTAATTGAGGTTTAGAGGCATAAGGAACAGGGTGTAAAGTTCAATCATCCTCCATAGAGAAGGGAGGATCCTCCGACCAGACGGGTGTTGTGTCTGGTGGGCTACTGCCCGACGGTTGATGTCGGGATGTTGTATATATGCTAGTCGCGCGGTAAACTTTGATTGCGCGATGCAGGATTTTACGTGACGTCAGTGTGACGCGTTCCATTGTGGCGATGTAGGGGTATGTCGCCACATCACTCCCCTCCGGAGACCGGAGGTCGATAGTGGGCAGAGTCGTGTATCTTGCGATGCTTGCCAGAGCCAGTTGAGGTTCCAGTGAGTCGGAACCGGGTGCCGCATAGTTTACGGTGAGTCGGAACTGTCCGCGGAGATGCCCCCAGTGAGTCGGGGTGGCGCTGCGTTATGCTCCAGTGCGTCGGATGTGGCACAGCGCCGGGTTGAGGCTGACTGCTGGCGTCGACCAGGAGAGGTTTGAAGGGCTCTGCTTGTTTGACCGGCCGAGAGTGCAGTGTGCTGTGCCAAGGTTGCTGATTAGGCTGAGGGTGATGACCAGGTATGCGCGGTCGCTGCATGCTGGTGGTCAGGATACCCGTTGAAGCAGTGGGTGCTGGCTGGCTGCGTGACTCGCTGCTCGAAAGCTCGAGGAAGTGATGCTGATGACGTCACGCTGTAGTAGTTGCATGAAGGCTGCGCTGACGTTCATATTCGGGGTCACCAGTTTAGAGGCATGAGGAACAGGGTGTAAAGTAAAAGGGAGGATCCTCCGACCAGACGGGTGTTGTGTCTGGTGGGCTACTGCCCGACGGTTGATGTCGGGATGTTGTATATATGCTAGTCGCGCGGTAAACTTTGATTGCGCGACGATTGCGTGACGTCAGTGTGACGCGTTTCATTGTGGCGATGTAGATATGTCGCCACAGAGGTAAAAAAAAAATAATTTTCGGCCCGCAGACAACATGTATGCAACACTATCAGTACATAATATTAACACATTATCAACTTTTCTTTCAAAGTTGTCTTTCCGAATATTTTCCAAACACTCTATTACAAAATTTGAAATTGTTTGGCCATTAACCACCTCGAGCATTTTACAGGCAATTAAATAAGGTCGACCAGAAAAGTTTTCATTTAATGGCTTTACTAAGAAATGCACAATATAACGACCTAAAGAGTCAGTTGTCTCATCTAACGATATCCAAAGTTTCTCATCTTTAACGTTTTCATAGATGGAGTCAATTTTATTTTTATAAAATTTGTCTAAATACACCTTTCGTAATAGCGACTCGTCAGGCACTTTTTTGTTATTGCAATTACAACAACAAACACCACACATGTATTTTTGAAAAAAGTCTTTGAAGATATTATTTTTTATTTGCGACCAGGGGATATTACAAAGAATTAAGAACTGAATAACGTCAAAATAAAATTCTTCTTGAGGCTGTTTGTATGTTCCTCGATGTTGAGCACCTTCAATATGTCGATTAACATTAGATTTTTTTTACTGATAAATGGCTGTGGCGGTATATCTACATCGCCACAATGGAACGCGTCACACTGACGTCACGCAAAATCCTGCATCGCGCAATCAGAGTTTACCGCGCGACTAGCATATTATATACAACATCCCGACATCAACCGTCGGGCAGTAGCCCACCAGGCACAACACCCGTCTGGTCGGAGGACCCTCCCTTTTCTATGGAGGATGAGTGAACTTTACACCCTGTTCCTCATGCCTCTATATGGCTTTCACACTTGGTGCAGTAAATAGTACAGCTGGCAGCGTCAAAAATCAGCTCAGGATAGTCACGTATCCACTTCTGAACTGTTTCAGGCTTGACAAAACTTGACGCCATGTTGAAGTACTTCACCTGAATCAAAATGTCGTTAAATTAGAAATGCTGAGTAGAGTCACATCGACACTTAATGTTCGAAAAACAAAACTAGTAAAATATATATATTCCCAATGCAAGTTTGAAAATGCAAAGTCAATCAAAAGTTTTTAATTTACGCTAAGAGAGGGTACGGTTAATCGCACACAAGTAGTACACTCAGTACAGTTCAATGATAGTTCATATGTGCACGAACTGCAAACATGTTAGTCTATGACTCCTGCACTTTACCGTATAGCTAATTAATACATTCTATTAATAAATTTCTAAGTTAATTTTGACACGTGCGTTGTCACGCACGTGACAACAAAAATCCAGTATTTTCTTGACTTTAAAGTATGTCTACTTTCTTCTTCTTTCCGTCGTTTTCTTTCTGTCTTCTTTCTTTCTACCGAAACGCCAGCACGCTTCGCCGCTGCGGTGGATGCGTGTGGCGTATTGTGTGCCGAGTAAATACCGACATCGATTCCACTATCCTTAAGGACTTGTTTGATCCAGCGGCTTATGGTCTGTGAACTGGCGTTTCGGATAGGTTTTTTAAAAGTTAAGATTAGTCTTTCTGTTCCCGATTCATTTCGAAATTCCCTCGTCATATTCAGGTAAACAGAGAACTTTCGCTGGACAAATATTTGGTTGTTCATGATGAAACGGAATTATTGATTTAGGGTTCGCCCTAATGTGTGCTGACGTCTTAATAATTTCGTCTATGACTATCTGAACACCCGCTTCATAGAAACCTATGTTGTTGACCTTGATAAGTGTCAACGTTGAACACGTTGTCCAGTTGACAACGCAAGCAGAGGTGCAACTTTTTTGATGACTACAGTTAACGATTCATTAGGAGTTTTATCATATAGGTAAGATGAAACCACACTAGGATCCCAAGAATTTTGATACTTAAGCAAATTAGGCCGGAACCTAAACACACCCATTACAAATCGGCGAATATAGTCGTTTACACAAGTTTCTTTACCTAAGATAAGCGATAATGCTGATCTAAATGAATTTAATGTGCCATATTTGGCGCCATTTCTAAAATGTACGGTAAGAAATCTTAGTAATTCCTGTATTGATACTTTGTAAAAATCTAAATTATTGCCTTTACAAAAAATAAACCATAATTTATATGCTGTATTATACTTAATTATTTTTCTAAGGCATTCCAATATAATTGAAAAGGGTGAGAGGGCGTAAAAAAGAAAATTGTCCCATCTTAGGGTAAAAGCATCTATGTCATAGGCATCCGGATCTCGTTTCCAAGATACTAATTTTGTACATTTTTTTAAATTATTAATTCGAGAGGCAAACAGATCTATTTCTGGTTGACCAAACTCGCTTACCGTATCTCGGAAACAAGATTCGTGTAATTCCCACTCTGTAACAATGTTCGATAACCTTGAGGCTTTATCTTATATAAGACGCAAATATGAAAAGCTCCCTTCGTTCGCACCACAGCCATATCTCTCGAGTTGTATTATTCAAGCGTGGGAACTGTATCCTACCCATTCTATTAATATAATATAAGCTATGGCGGTGATGTTGTCAATTCTTAACAACAGCTCCGAAATAGTGATGGTTTTACAAAAATATTTCAGTCCCATAATATCAGTTAATAATTCTAATTCATTAATCCATCCCTTTCGTCCTGTGACCAATAACCCTAAGGGGGAAGCGCTAAGGTAGCCCGCGAAATTCAAATTTTCTTACGATTTTTGCAATTTGTAGCTCAGTGTCTGGGTGTATGTTGATCAAAGTATGATTCGCGAGAATAACAAATATGTATTTACAGAATTATAATCATTAGAATCAGTAATACAATTTCTTAAGTTGTACAGGGTGGGCCAATAATTTTTGCACTTTTAAAACATGAATAGAAATAAAACTACAACTGTTATTTTGTTGATTATATATTTAACGTTTTGAAAATTTAATGAAATTTATTTTTTAAAAATGACATCGTCGAGATGTGCACCGTCTCGTCGTTGGCACTCTAGCAATCGACTACGCAAACTTTGGAAAACTCGCTGACACATGCTGCGGGGGATCGCGGCTATCTCGTCGTGGATGTTTTGTTTTAATTGGGGTATATTCGTCGGTTTATTAAGGTAGACTCGACTTTTCAGGTATCCCCATAAGAAAAAATCGCATGGTGTAAGATCCGGGCTTCTCGGAGGCCATGGAATATCACCTCTGCGAGAAATCAATTTATTCGGAAACATTTCTTTGACTACCGGTAAAGTCACATTTGACGTGTGGCATGTTGCTCCATCTTGTTGCATCCAGGTCCTGCTGTTGTATCCTTGAAATTCATGCAACTGCGGCGTCAAAAACTCTCGCAACATCTTGACATATTCCGCTGAATTCACAGTTACATTATCTCCTTGATTATTTTCAAAGAAATACGGACCAATTATGCCCTTTGCTGATATGGCAGCCCATACTTTGCCGTTTGCTCGAACTTCTTGACTCCAAGCTTTGATTAAATGAACACTTGGACACTCACTTACACGGCGTAATCCGTATTCAATTCTAAATAGGCGTCGTACGTAACGTAGGAATCGTTATTTAGGTAAAATTGGTTTACACAAAAAGCACGCTGTTATCCAGTGAAGCGCTCCATCGTGACTAAAACTGCATGAAACGACGCACAATTCCCCGCTACCCGCGTGCCCCTCCCTCTAGCGGTTTTTGAGAAATCAGTTGTTACTATTTGCAAAAATTTTTGGCCCACCCTGTATAATCCTGAAATGTTAATATTTCATGAAATTCAATAGAATTACTTGGTCTTAGAGAGTTAAATTTTGAGACTTTAATGTTTATAATTGTGTAGAGACATAATTGTTACGGTCGCGAATAATATTTTAATCAACATACAACCTAATACTGATCTGCAAATTGCAAAAAACGTATGAAAATTTGAATTTCGCGGGCTACCCCAGTGCTTTCGCCGCAAAATGTTCCTCACCCCGACAAGGAGGCATCTGAAAAAATCTCCAATTGAAAGTGATCGGTTCTAGTGGGATTAACTACATAATTTATTTTTGTTTCCCACCATAAAAATCATGTTTAAGTGATGGGTTGATTTTCATATTTGCATCATAATCTTGATTTTTCAACAAGGTGAGGTATTTTTGTCTCTCAAAGCGCTTGCTATGTATCCAGCCGTACGCTACTGTTAGACAAGCAGCTATTAAAGTACCTAGAAACTGAGCACATTCTCTTCTCTTAATCGATGATTTAGCAGATACGTTTCGAACCATTTCATATATTTTACCACGTTTTTCATTGGTAGTTCTTACATCATATCCTGGGAATTCAACTGAATTCCAAGAAATGTACACCTTTTGCTATGAGAACACTCTTTTCATAATTTATTATGAAACTCAAACGTTCCAGAGTAACAGATCATCTATATACGTCACTGTACTATGGCCATAGTTACTCGCTGCGTAAGTACGTCAGTACCGGCTTCATTAGTTTTGTAAAGATGAATGGAGCGGAACACAATCCGAACGGAAGACAAGTAAATTCGTATAACTTTTCATCAAGACTCATGCATAGGTACAAAAAATATGCATCTTTAAGTTCTATTGTTGCCATGACACATTCTTAGATATTAGTTTTGATGCTGTGCGAAAATCTTCTATTTTAAAGTGTTTATGTAATATATATTTATTAAATGCCTTTAAATTAAGAATAAATCGGTATGTTACTTTTTGGAATGATAAAAAATTGGGGAAATAAATTGACCATCACAGTCGGTACATGACACAATAGATCGTAAAATCTTTCAGTTGTTTGATAGAATTTAACATTTCAGTCCTTGAGCAAGGTGAATCGCACGGTTCCACAAGTTGTGTCCCCACACAACTTTTATGTTATAAATTATAAATTTTATTATTTTTATATTTATAGGTTATAAATTAACATTTTCGAACCCCCGTTCGAAAATGTTAATTTATAACCATTCACATCTCCAATATTTGGGGATCTGTAGTTATATTTTAACGAACTGTGTAAAAAGTGCTGAATACGACCGGCGTGTGGTACCTCTACCGACGCCTGCGACGGTCCTGCACGCGGTTCGGCTGCGGCGGCCCGCGACGTGCCGCTGGCGGCGCTCTGCGGCCGGCCGGCGGGGGAGGTGGCGGGTCGAGCTGGCGCATGCGGCGCTCCCGTGGTATTGGTTCTACGAGGTGCAGGCTGCTGGAAGGCGTTCGATTTCTTGATCTGCAAACTAGACTTTTCCAACGATTTTGTAGTTTTGATATTTTCACTCAAATTATGTCCAAAGAGAAATTTCCACGTTTTACACCTTGAACTATTGTAATGAAACTTTTATCCAGCATTGGAATAATAAGTCTCCTGCGGGTCATTGTTTCCTCGTGATGAAGGTCCAGCAGGATCTGGTTTACCTCTGCTATTAGTTTAATATTATCAATTTTATTGAGATCTTCATATATTAATTCTGCTGTTAAATTAGCTAGGCCAGCGATACCAGAACCTAATTGGCTTTGCATTTTTTCTAAGCGCTTATCTTTATTTTTTGTTGGTTCATTGAGAATTAATGCAACCTCGGCATTCAGCTTTGGTGCTTTAGCCAGCTGAAGTTTCCTGGTATCAGCGTTTTAGTTAACAGGTTTTCCTTTTGATCCTTTGTTAGGCCTTCAAGTAGGATTTTACCCCAACGTTCAGAGATCTTCGCAGGTATGTTTTTCCCAAAGGTCTCCTCTGACTGTTTTGCTTCTCCTAGGATTGCTAAAACATCTAGAGGGACCGGGTTTTCTTGAGGTCTTCTGATGATTTTTCCGGGGACGAGATCTCAGGGACAATTGAGCCTGTTGCAATCGTTGGTACCTCGACCACTGATGCGGGCAGGCGGTGCTCAGTACTGCTTTCATGCTTGCTGGCGTCGTCACTATCCATACCTTTATTGTGAGGTTTCAACTCGACTTCCTCGTGTTCCTCGTAGGAGTCGTATGCAGGATCTGATAGGAGATACAAAGCTAATTAGCAAGGTATTTACTTCCTGGGTGACACCTCATGCCATCAAATTATGGAAGACATGTAGGTATTTGTTTTCGGATGACATCGCGTGCCAAAACTGAGAAAATAATGGTATTTAAGACCTATAACGGGTCAATGGGTTGTCTTAGTATGAATTTGATATTATTCCTAACTTTCTGGGTGGCATCACGTACCATCACGTTAAGAAATTAGGCAAATTTTGATTTCCGGATGACATCGCGAGCCACCACTGAGGAAATATTTAAATAAACCCATGTTACATAATTGGCATTAACTACATGCTATAATTAACGTTATTTCATGTGCTCATTTCAGACTATACCCTAATTTAATCTTTTCAAACTGTAAAAAAATATAAAACTAAAAAAACTATGATATGTCGCCGGCGATTTTTGTCGAAACGTTAATTCCTTTTCCAAACGTTTAATTTTTCTTCAATCAATTATCCAAATGGTGGAGTGCGCCTAAGAGTAAAGTCATATTGTTTTATATGGAGTCAGTGTAATATTAGCCCCAGTGATATAATATATTGTTGCTTGGATATAAGCCAAGAAATCAGATTGATAGTGCAACGGTCTTCCTATTTATATCACTACGAAGATTCCCCAAAACACACCTCGAAGTCGAGACCCCGCACACAAAATACATAATGACCTGCCTATGTATCGTCGCTGGTCGCTATAAATGGGGATGCAACATGTGTCGACACCCTTGCACCATCCCATCTTCCTAGTACGGCTGGCTGTGCTGGGGCGGCTGCTGCAGGTGCGGAAAACCTCAAACGGCGAAAATATTCCGATCTTTTTGGGAGTTATATGTTCGAGCCGTTTGGGGTTGAAACACTAGCCATGGGGTCCGAGTGCCCACTTAGTTTTCCGAGACATCGCCAAACGGTTGGTCGACTCTTCACGTGACCAAAGAGCTGGCCTATTCTTTGGCCAAAGAATCAGCATCGCCATACAACGTGGTAATGCTGCCAGCCTTTTGGGCACTTTTCCTGTTGACAGCGATGTGGACGAATTTTTTGATGCCCTATGATTATATTTTTTTTTTTTTTACATTTGTACATATTGTAATTATTATTTTAAGTCTGTTAGCTTATATATTATGTAAATATTTTGTTCAGTTATAGTGAATAAAAGTATTTTTCTTCTGATCTCATCATCAGTTTTTTTTTCCTTGACCTTTTTCCCATTTTAACACTAAGAGCTCAAAATTTTCACCTAATAAACAAAATATTTACGGAGCTCGCGTGGATGACGCAACACACGGAAAACAAATGAGTATGGCGCCATCTGCTGGCAGGTAGTGACACTACGCAGTGAAGCCAGACTCCGATACTTACTTTTTTGATTTTATTAAAGATATAAAATTAGTGTAACAGAAAACGGACTACATGGTTTGTTAAATCTCTACGGATGCAGCAATGAAGTATAATAATAATTCATTAAATTACTTATTTTTGTGAGTGTACTATGGGTACCCCTCTGCCTAACCCTTCGGGGAAACAAAGCGTGATGTTATGTTTTTTTGTGTTATTTATTGTTGTCCAAAAAAATTACATTCTTTCGTGTTCTACATCCAAATAACATACAAATTATTCAGTTTTTATGCTTTTAATACCTATTAGACTGACGGCTTCGTGCCTTTGCCTCTCCTTCAACCTGCGAAGATACCACGTAAAAGGAATCCGCGGGCCATATTTCATATTTTTTTGATATAGGTAATTGTTGTAAGAAACTTTATTTATTCTTTGCCTCGCACCTGTGTTGAAAAACGTCGTATGAAACGCCGTGTGCATTGATCATTACACACTTGTATCATAATGTGCTAATAACATCGTGTTTCCTATCCCGTCGGTGTTCATATTCAAAGTATTTACAATCACTAACCTAACCTCCCTGCACCGTTGGTCTCGTGGTTGCAAGCGCAACTGCCGTGCGTGTCATTCTCAGGTCGAGCAGTGTGGGTGGTAGTGAGACACCCCCTCGGATCGGAAAGCATGTCAAGCCGTTGGTCCTGCGCCTGACTATGACAGTAAAGGTAGAGAGTGCACCTGTGTTTGCGCACACAGTTTGCAGTTTTGCACTATAATATTTACTTTGTATCTACTTGGCTAATCTCCGTTGAGATAGGACGCTGTGACCGAAATTCGGACACGTTAACATAGATGGAGGTTCTCAATCAAAGTTTTATAATAAATGTTCAGCCAAATTATTGTAATGAACATTGTAACCAAAGTAATGTCTCATCAATTCCACGAGTTTGTTTACTTTTCATAAAGTTTATTTGAGCTATTTGTTACTCTATGCTGGTAACATTTGCAGACTCAGTGTCAACTTGTTACAAGCGTTGGACATGTTTGAAACACTTTTGATATATTTTTCTACAGCTGTTTTCGAGAAAACTTCGAATCTGTTTGATACTTTCCCATCTCTTTATTTGTCATACTTCTTTAGGTAAGTTTCCAACAGCCAATATTTGAGCTTTTGAAAATTGTCTCGTGGCTACGAATATTTATTTCTCTTACGGCCTGCAGGCATAATTATATAGACTGGCCCATTTACAGTGGTCCTAAACGATTTTTTAGAAGTCTCTCGCCGAGGTCTCTCCGAAACACTCCCATGTATGTTAAGGGATTATTAAATAGTTTAGCATTTTGTTTAACAAAATTCATTCGAGATATTTAGCCTTTGGCGAGAGGCTTCTAAGAAAGTGTTTTCAACCACTGTAACAGGGCCACCTTCAACATAGATTTCATCACAAGACACAACGCCGGCTACACTGCAGCCATATACCATAATCACAAGACACAACGCCGGCTACACTGCAGCCATATACCATAATCACAAGACACAACGCCGGCTACACTGCAGCCATATACCATAATCACAAGACACAACGCCGGCTACACTGCAGCCATATACCATAACCACAAGACACAACGCCGGCTACACTGCAGCCATATACCATAACCACAAGACACAACGCCGGCTACACTGCAGCCATATACCATAACCACAAGACACAACGCCGGCTACACTGCAGCCATATACCATAACCACAAGACACAACGCCGGCTACACTGCAGCCATATACCATAACCACAAGACACAACGCCGGCTACACTGCAGCCATATACCATAACCACAAGACACAACGCCGGCTACACTGCAGCCATATACCATAATCAGCCTACAGATTTCCCACTGCTAGGACACAGGCCTGTCTCTGTGAGAGGGACTGGGTCATAATACCTACTGATAATTAAAATAACAGACTTCGATATGAAATATTCTAATCAGAGAAGTTTGGGCTATTTTCGAGGACAACTCGATAGCCCAATAATCTATACAAATGAATAAAATTGAAATCTCTGTTTGTAATGTCAATATGAGTTTTTTTACTAAATGCTTATGAAAGTATGTATATACAGTACCTACTTATAACAAAAAAAAAAAACAATTTTAATCATTTTCGTCTGTCTGTCAGTCTGTTTGTTCCGACTAATCTCCGAAACGGTTGGACCGATTTTGACGGGACTTTCACTGGCAGATAGCTGATGTTATAAGGAGAAACATTTATTTTATAAAAATAATTAGGGTTCCGCGCAAAAAAATTAAAACCCATGAAATAGTGAACAAAAGTCGAATTTGAAAAATTCTTTTTGCACTTGGTAGCTCAACTCTCGAGGATGGTTATAGGCTATTTATCACGTTACGACCCTCAGGAGCCAATCAAAATGAAATAAAGGCAGAAAGAACGTTAAACGAAAACGAAGTAATAGCGCGGGCGGGCGATGCAACGCGGCGGGGGGTGGGGGGACGAGGGAGTTTTTATTAAAATGAGGCTGTTATTTTAGTATTTATTGTGTATCTTACGACTTCCACACAAACTAAGTCGCGGGGCACAGCTAGTCCTTGCATAAAAGTAGAGCCCTATTACTAATGCAGGGTCCTGCGTCACCTAACACGAATAACCACTTAAGATTACATAAAGGTCCAATTTAATATGCTAGGTTAAATTAGCTCTGTTTATTTTGGTCTGTTTGAGGAGGGTTCAGAGTAAAATAAGCTTTATGGTAATGTGTACCCGCAGAAGCGCAGGCCACACTGGGAACGAAGCGAAGGTAAACGAACTTCGCTTCGTTCCCGACGTGGCCTGCGCTTTAGACGAAGATAAATTATATAGACGTTCGTCTGTTCTTCGTCCTCGATTATTTTAGTACTAGATTATTATGGGCTTGTATGTTCGTTTGTTTCGTCTTTTCTTGGTATTATGTTTCATGTTTTATTCCTAGTGTAAGTTTATTTCAAGGAAAAAATTATGTTTTTTATAACGTCAATTTATACTAATTATTGCGTAAATAAGTATACGTTAAATCTTCTGTAATTATATAAAATGGATGTTGGTTTTATATGAGATTGATAACCGTTTGTAGTTGGCATAATATACAGGATGGTCAAAATAGTGACGTTCAAAAGAAAAATCTGAATTTCTCATACCGAGGGGAATTCAAAAATAACCCTCGGTACTTATGTTCCGCGATTTTTTGTAGTTTTCGAGTAAAATATTTATCTTTGTTGTGTGGACTGAGGGACCACGGTTTAGTCGTTATATTTTTTTTCTTTAATGCTTTGTAGTCTGTTATTTAGTAAATATCTTTACAAATTCTTTACTTTTGTCTGTAATCACAATACCTTCATTTTATAGATACTTTCCCAGATCTGGCTGATCGTCTGTGAGAACTGAGGAACCATACTTTAAGGGCTGTAAATTTAATGATTTTTTTTTACACATTCTCAGATTCGTTCTACAATTGTTTTAAGTCTACTACTAAATCCTAGGATTTTTATTTTGCGAATTCCCAGTGTGATCCCTTAGTTCACACGGACATGTTTTATCCATATCTTTCTAAACATAAATAGTTTTCACTATTGAAACAAAAACCGTAAAGCCAAATCTTACTTCAATATTTTATTTTAAGCTCTAACGTAATTAAAAATCCATACCCTAAAGTATATTCTGT
Organism: Fissipunctia ypsillon; assembly: GCA_947568875.1. Lineage (NCBI taxonomy): Eukaryota > Metazoa > Arthropoda > Insecta > Lepidoptera > Noctuidae > Fissipunctia > Fissipunctia ypsillon. The sequence goes on along the minus strand of OX387650.1, from coordinate 1,122,336 downwards.
CCGTAACTAGATAATATCAGACTACCACTCTCCCGAATCTCATTAAAATCGTTCTATTTCAAGAAAGACCCAACATAATTGAAAATATACAGATATATCTGAGACTCTTTCGTTTGAAGGATTCAAAAGAAACAAAAATAACCCTCTCGCTGCAGTCCAAGTAACAAAAAGGTGACAGTACTTAACCCTCTCGCTGCACACAGGTTACGTTACATTGAGGAAAGCTCAAAGGTTTCTTTAGCGTATTATTTGACTTAAACTAAAACTTATATAATCCGTGAAGGCCGTCAGGAGGCACGGGGTTGTCTGAGCTGATTACACCTACATTTACCGCGGCATCTTTACTAACAAGTGTAGGTGTAGTCACACCGAGACAGACCTAGTACTAGTACCCTTTTCAAGCACTATAAAGTACGTATTAAATACGTCTTACTTCTCCCAGTTCTCACTAATACTAGGCAAAAGAGCGCTGTTGGATTTTTAACGGTCGGCTCAGCCAAAAGTTGAAAATCCAACGCGCTTCTATTTAAACATTCAATCGGAGTGACATTACTGATAAGGCTTGAAGTTCTTGTTTGACTATTGCATCTATTGCATCTATTACATCTATTGCATCTATTGCATCTATTGCATCTATTGCATCTATTGCATCTATTGCATCTATTGCATCTATTGCATCTATTGCATCTATTGCATCTATTGCATCTATTGCATCTATTGCATCTATTGCATCTATTGCATCTATTGCATCTATTGCATCTATTGCATCTATTGCATCTATTGCATCTAATGCATCTATTGCATCTATTGCATCTATTGCATCTATTGCATCTATTGCATCTATTGCATCTATTGCATCTATTGCATCTATTGCATCTATTGTATCTATTGCATCTATTGCATCTATTGTATCTATTCCCGCGCTTTTCTGGTTGATACTACAGTATAGTGAGTGGTCTGCCTTAGAATTGCATTGGTTGGAAATTAGTGTAAATTGACACTGACTCGACACTATAAACATTGATATAAATTACTATAAATTGTAATGTATTATTTTCTGAGTAAGTTGAAAATACTAATTTGGTAAGTATATGTATATATAAGTATAGTATGTGCTATTGAACGTGAGGACCTGTGTTCGATCCGTGAGTCGGGAAAAGTTGGAGTTTATCAAAATAAGTAAATACTATATTTGACGCTGAAAAAGTGCGGATCTGCAGCCGAATTTGAATAAACGACTTTTGATTATGAAATTGAGCCTAGAAAACGCGGGGATGAAGGCGTTTGTGAAACAAGCTCCAACCGAAAATACTTTGAACACGTTCAGACACTGTTTTAATTTAATAATTACATTAACTACGAGCTAAAACTTTAAGTAATCTGAAAGCTACGCAACGAGATGACAAGATGAAGCGGTGTCTTAGTGCTAAGTACTTAGCTTTTTTTTTTTTTTTGTGGATGGGAAATCATCAAATGACTTCTCCCGCTCTGGGCGGAGCGGGAGGGCGTGTCAGACTTTTACTGACTAAAACCCACCCGTGTTCCTTCTGTTGCCTGTGCCGGGGCCACGGTAACTCTTTCGAACATCCCGCAATAAGTACTTAGCTAGAACATTGTGCTTTTGGGAAAGTCAGGTCTAATTACATTACAGTGCTTACCTACTTAAGTGTTTCTCAAGTGAAAACTTCTTTGGGTGCGTTGAGCGGATTTTTTGATGGGGGGAGGGGGTTCGCGTCACCGACATGCGACATCCGACATGTTAGCAGTATATCTGTGGCATGAGTATGACGTGTTGCGCTTGTTGTTGCTTCGAGTGTCGACAGATGTCCAAAGTAGACTAATGTTAATTATTTTAATTTTTGATACGATTAATTTGAACATACAGGCGTGTTGTTATCGTAATTTGAACATTTGGACTGCCTTGTTCGTCTAGAGCTCGCTAGCGCTACTGCTGAGCATGAGGTCCGGGTTCGTATCCCGGGTCGTGCAGTGTTATTGGGTTTTTCCACCTGGAATTGCTCAGTAGCAGCCCGGAGTCTGAGTTTGTGCCAGGTTGATGGCCATGAACTAACCCCCTATTACATGGGACTTAAACATAACTGGCGAAATGTGGGTGTACTATTGGTGCACGTCTGCCTAACCCTTCGGGGAATACAGGCGTGATGTTATGATGTTCATTAATTTGAAAATTCAAAAAAAAAAGAAACACTGTTATTTCATAGTTTTAAGTTTTCACTTCTATCGACTGTTTCCCCATGACTGCCATGTTTACTTTTTTAAAAAAGCTTAGTTTATTTATTTTCAACCAAAACGTAGATGTGTAAGACAGGTTGTATAACGTGCTCGAATGTGCACATTTGTCAATGTTGATTAACAAAAAGATTATTTATTTGTTTTAACCGCAAATAATCATAATTCAGACAACATTTTTGGCAAGATTTTTTAGCAAACATCTATCTATGCTTCGCTATTTTCATTGAACCTGAAGTCAAAACAAGGAAATCAATATTATCAAGCTGCCGCGGTTCTCAAAGCCACGGCAAAGAATTACTCGACGTAAAAAGAGTTAATAAAAAGCAACGAGAAACCGATTGAAGTCAATCAGTATTCTAAAGTTACGGTCTCCACGAAGAGCGGCGGCCGCCCCATAACGGCCGTAGTGATGGCTGTCATGAAACTGGTGGCAGCGGCAAATACATAGTTAGATTCGCCCTACGCGTCAAAAGATAGTCACGTTTCTATTAAGTACGGCGAGGGCAAATCTAACGATTTATGTCTTTGTGCAGCGGGGTTTGACTTTACGGTGCGCGTGACAAGAAAGCTCTAAAAAAAAACGCCAGCTTACTTTCATAAATAACGTTTTTGTGACGTCATTCACTGGTTAATTGCAGACTGTGTAGCGGCCACCCGCTCCTCTAGGAAACCGTAGATTAATTAACTACTCCATTTTGCCTTACAGTTGTGAGTAGTCTGATAAAAACCTCAGTTCCAGAAATATTTCTCATTAACATTGGCTTACAGAATAAGAATTATAAGTAAGAATCATTTACTTACAACTTTAATTGGAAATAAGTCAACGGTAGCAATCTGAGAAAGCATCGAAAATACAATTTTCAAACCAAAAGAAAAATATTTATAGCTATATTGGTGAAAGTATAGATGGAATAATCCTGACTATACATATTTGGAAGTATCAGTATTTTTCAGGATTCTTCTTCTGCTTTCGCCAATCGCATTGATTGTTCATTTAAGTCATAGACCAAAAACAAACGAAAAACAAACAAAAAACAAACGGGCCTCCGAAGCCTGAATCTAAAAAAAATATATTATTTTTCACTTAATAGTAGGTAGGTACATAGTGCTCACACATGTGCTATGCAATTATACAATACTAAGAGATTTATTTCTCATAACTAACTAGTTACATAATTTAAAAACGTAACAGTCTTAAAATAATAATAATAATAAACAAACCTGTAGTACTTACTACAGATGACCGCAAGGCGGTATGGCAAAGCAAGGAGCTTCACGGACGCTTCTATCGGGCTCTACACGAGCCCGGTGTAGATTTCTTAGCGTCCGTATCCTGGCTACGTTTCGGTGACCTCTTTGGGGAAACTGAAGGTTTTGTTTGTGCAATTATGGACGAAGTTATTTTGACGAATAACTACCGGAGACATATTATGAAGGACGGGACGGTTGACGTGTGTCGGGCATGCCATCGTCCGGGTGAGTCCATCAGACATATTATCTCTGGTTGTTCTCGTCTGGCTAACGGCGAGTACTTGCACAGGCATAACCAAGTGGCCAGGATTATTCACCAGCAACTTGCTTTGAAATACAAACTTGTAGACTCTGAGGTACCGTATTACCAGTATGTGCCCGACCCAGTTCTTGAAAATGATCATGTCACGTTGTACTGGGATCGGTCTATCATCACTGACAGGACTATTGTCGCCAATAAGCCTGATATAGTGGTGATAGATCGATTAGCGCGCCGCGCAATGATTATCGATGTTACCATTCCACATGACGAGAACCTCGTGAAAGCTGAGAAAGAGAAACAAATAAAATATCTCGACTTAGCACACGAGGTTGTTGACATGTGGAATGTGACCTCGGCTGTCATTGTGCCGATTGTTGTAACGGCCAATGGCCTGATGGCAGAAAGCCTCGACCAACATCTCTCGAGGCTGTCGTTAGGCGGTTGGATCAAGAGCCTGATCCAGAAGGCAGTACTCCTCGATACGGCTCGTATTGTGAGGAGGTTCCTGTCTCTGCAGCCTTAACCACCGGTAGCTTGGACCCTGCTCCCGATACCGGCGGACCTCTATTTTTTTATATTTTTAAATATTTTTTTGTATATATTTTTATTAGAAATATTTAAAAATGTAAATAGATAAGAATGAAAAATGAATAAACGAAATAATAATAATATGTACAAGTATATAAAAAAGGAGGAGAAATAATCAGAGGGCATCAAAACATTCATCCGCATCGTTGTCAACAGGAAAAGTGCCCAAAAGGCTGGCATTGCCACGTTGTATGGCAATGCTGATTCTTTGGCCAAAAAATAGGCCAGCCCTCCGGTCACGTGTGGAGTCGACCAACCACCTGGCGATGTCTCGAAAAACAAGTGGGTACTCGGACCCCATGGCCCTAGTGTTTCAACCCCAAACGGCTCGAATATATAAGTCCCAATAAGATTGGAGTATTTGCGCCGTTTGAGGTTTTCCGCACCCGCAGCAGTTGCCCCAGCACAGCCCGCCGTGCTAGGAAAATGGGATGGCGCAAGGCTGTCGACACACGTTGCATCCCACACCAAAGGCCTACCTACCTTCCAAGACATTATGGTCATTCCGTCTGGTCTCTTCCCATCGTCGCGTGCTAAGCCATTAAGTTCTAAAACAGCTGGCACCCCGGCGGTGACAAGAGCACGACGGATGATGTCATTGATGCTGGCGTGCCGTGCTATCCGGCCTGCGCTCTTACTGCAGGATAGGCCATGTTGTCCGAGACAGTCCCGCATTTTTCACTAAGCCTTAATATTGAGAGAATTTTTTTTTATCATGATCTAACTAACCAGGTGGTTTTAACTAAAACAGATCAAACCCTTCTTAACTTTATTGGATCAAGTCCAATTGATTTAAACCATTAACCGCTTGGGAAGCGCTAAGAAAGCCCACGAAATTCGTATTTTCTCACGATTTTTGCAATTTTCACCTGTGTCTGGGTGTAGATATGTTGATTAAAGTATGTATTTACAGAATTATAATCATTAGAATCAGTAATACAACTCCTTAAGTTAGTATAATCCTCAAATGTCAAGATTTCATGAAATAGACATTCCATAGGATTACTTGGTCTTAGAGAGTTGTATGATGACTTCAATGATTATAATTCTGTAAATACATATTTGTTACGGCCGCGAATTTTATTTTTGTCAACATACAACCTAATACTGACCTGCAAATTGCAAAAAACGTAAGAAAATTCGAAATTCGCGGGCTACCTGGCGCTTGCGCCTTACACTATTTCTCTGGTAACATATTCAAATAAACTATTTCTCTGGTAACATATTCAAATAAACTATTTCTCTGGTAACATATTCAAATACAAACTTATAGATAGGGATCTACTATTAGATTCGATTGAAACATCCCAATAAATTGGATTGAACGCGCTGGTTTCCGATTTAAATGAAACTTCACGCTCGATTGGAGTTGTAAGTTGCGGCGCGTTTGTTTTACACAATATCAAACCATTTTGATTCAATTCAGGCTTTATTATTATTTACCGGGTCGTTTGATCTGGGGTCCCATCTATACTATAATATTATGAATGCGAAAGCAACACTCTTTGTCTGTCTGCTACGTTTTCACGCTTAAACCACTAAACCGATCGTTATGCTATCAATCAGAATATAAATGATTTTAAAGCATATTGCTAATCCATTGCTTCATAATATGTTCGAAAAATTTGTCTGCTCAACAACGTAAATAACGCAGTGAATGTTTTTGAACTGTCAAAATTAAACAGATTCCTACTATAAGTGTGTTACGCAATTGCCTCGCTGGAGAAGAATATAGGCTACTTTTAATCCTGGATTAGAAAACCGGCCAAGTGCGCGTCGGACCGCGAAGGGTTTCGTAGTTAGGATGAAGTAAGAGGAGACAGAATTATCCCAAGAACAAACATAACATTCTTGTGTGCCATAAAAAAATACATTGTAGTTGAAAAACATGTTAAGTTAGAACTATTTTCTGTATTTTTTTTTTTCAAAATTTTAAGCGCAGTAGTTTCGGAGATAAGGCCTACAACTACTTTTTTTTAAACAATTTTTTTTTAATGAGTAAGCCCTTTTATTTGACGTTTGGCGACACTAGCTTGGCGTTTTCATTAGCCGTGCCCCGATGCGACGACGCTTGGATCAAAATATTACCTACAACTTATTCTAACCCTTCGGGGAAACAAGGCGTGATGTTATTTGTTATGTTAATTATAAGTAGGTACTCTAGAAAAACATTTTTTTTTTAATAATTTAACCAATGTTTATTTGTTTTGCTTTTAGTGGTAATTAATAAAAATGTATTGATAAGGTGCATTTTTTTCGTAGAATTAGGTATAATTTAGTTAACACTTTGTGGGACACTAGACGCCGCCAGACGTAATGACAATAAAACAAATATGGTGTCGTCGTTTCGTGTCCTTCAACCGATTAAATACCTAACAGTTAAAAGGGTTAAATTATACTTGCTGAATATGTCGTTCAAATCAAAACCTTTTAAAGTTAATATTTACATAATTTAAAAGCTAACAGTCTTAAAATAATAATAATTATGTCAAAATCAATCAACCTGCCGAGCCTTTTCTCAACTATATATATTGGGGTCGGCTTCCAGTCTAACCGGATGCAGCTGAATACCAGTATTTTACATGGAGCGACTGATTATCTGACTTCCACAACCCAGTAACTGGGTATATAATACGATACTCTTTGGTAAGACTGATTGTCAGACGACGCGACCCGTAACGACTGTCAAAGATCCACGAATGACAACCAAATGGACCAACGGCTTAAAACGTGTTTTCCGAAGTATGGAAGAGTCTTGGTATGTAAAATGAGCCTAGCTTAGGCACCAGTCTCCCACAATATATAAGAATATAATTGAATTGTGTATCATTGTCGAAACTGATCAATGTAAAACAATTTATGTATATTGTGGTGAGAAAAAAATAAAGTTGATTGAAAATAAAATAAATAAATACGGTCACCCATCCACGGTCCAACGGGGTCAACCCGTGCGGCTGATATTACTTAGCCACGACCTCCTCTTAATAATAATATGTACAAGTATATAAAAAAGAAGGGGAAATAATTTTAATGTTTAGATTTTGTGGCCAGTCATGTGGCCCAGATTGAAACTCAAACATAAACTTCTACTCCAAGGAAAACAGAAGTACCCCGAAGTGACCCGAAGTACATTACATTAATGTTTTCAATCTCTATAGACCCTTAGAGCTTGTGGTGATCGAAAACATTTAGAACACACCCAATCAATACTTAAATATGTGTGTGTTCTAATCCTAAGTTCCAAAGACAGTTTGTGAGTAAAATTATTTTGTCGTTGGGTTCAATTTGTATACATATGATATACCTACGTCAGCGGGGTCGTCACTGTACGATAATACTCATAAATATACCTACGTCAGCGGGGTCGTCACTGTACGACAATACTCATAAATATCGTCCTGTCTTCTTTAGCTACCACCTAGTAGCTGCGCGCTGAGATAACGCTAATTAGGTGTCCGTCATCAGCGGAATCTTCTTTCCTTTACCTGCGTGGATACGAGTCGGTGTATTTATGGAAAGTTGACAGTCATACATCATAATATCTACCTAAGTTAGAAAGCACGGAGGTACTGCGTTCAAACGAACAAAAATAATACTGAGGCGCGCTTGCACCACATACTCGAGTGTTACTAGGCAAGCGTGCCTCATTACTATTTTAAATACGTTTAATAATGCTTAATTTTTTGTAGTGTCAAAAATTAAGCGTTATTAAACGCATTTAAAACATTCTGTGATTCATGTGACTTTATTGTACAATATTTCTTTAATTCTTTTGCACTTATGTATGTTTTTTTCTAAGCAAATAAACATTTTATTAATGAATTTATTATTCTGTCTTCTTCAAACGGACAAAAAAAAAACATTTTTTATTCGTTTAGCGATAAATCTATTTAGTGATTTGTGTAACCTTAAGTGGTCCTAAGTAATTAATTTATATCGATATTGTTTAGCTAAGTTCTTATTTATTTATTGTTTACCTTTTGAAGGGTGTAGAGAACTTATTGATCCGAAATATCCAAAGCTTGGCTCGCGAGCTATCAGCTAAGCCCAGGGCTTGATCATTATTTGATATTTTTACTTTCGCGGTCTCTATTGGGAAACCTTGGATTCATCGAAGGTCACAAAATTAATTAGGGATCAATAATTCAACGCAATAAGTCAGTCTCCTCATAATGGACGTGCTAGGAATAGGTGGTCTACACCTACTCGCTAGAGAATGTTAGGTTCGTTCACGTCGTGAATGTAATCAGTCTCGTCGTAGTGAGGCTACAGTATAATGTCTCTTTAGAGGCATTTGAGAACGCCAAAGCTCTAGTCTTAGAGCATAGGCCACAGCAATCTCATGTCTGCTATTAAGACGCCCATCACGCGCGGGCTCGCAACGTCGCTGTTCTAGAGGTTTCTCGAGATTATTTTATTAAATTTAAATCAAAGGACAATTTCCAGTGATAAATACTTAGATCGTTGGTATTTACAAGTATTTATGCTATTTTTTGACAGTTGTTTTCGTAAATTCTCTTAGAAAATAGAAAATAATTGACAATATTTGTCATTTTCTCCGAAGCTCATCATCTGCCTAGTCTTTTCCCAACTGTGTTGGGGTCGGCTTCCAGTCTACTTTCGGTCAGACTTTCGGGCTTCTGACGACCCGAAACGACTGTCAAAAATCCACATATGACAGCCGGTACCAACGGCTTAACGTGCTTTCCGAGGCATGGAGGGGTCCTTGTATGTAAAGATGGTCACCCATCTTCGAACCAACCGCGGCAAGCGTAGCTTACCTGAACGATCGACCTTAGAAACCTTATCTCCGAAACTATTAAGCCTAAAATGTTGAAAAAATACAGAAACTAGTTCTATATTTACAGATTACAGGAAATCCTATAAGAAGTCTATGGTCTCAAAGTAACTCGGTAAATCTCTCAATATTGTACGTACAAACTTACATTTGCAGTCGGAATACATGTTTTTCAACTACTGTTAGTTATTGTGGTAATATCCCAACTACGGAACCCTTCATCGTGCGTGGTCCGACACACACGTGGCCGGTTTTTTAAGCGATTTCAAAAAAAGGAGGTTTTCAGTTAGTCGAAATCTTTTTTTTTTGTTTTCCCTGATTTCTCAAAGATGGCTAAACAGATTTAGAAAATTATTTTTGTGTTTGAAAGGATATACTTCCTAGGTGGTCCCATTGTCATCAGGTCAGGATTTGATGATGGGATCCTGGAGAAATCGAGGGAACTCTTCAGATCATAAAGGCACACCTGTAGCGATTTGGGTATTTTTTATAGTAACTAGCAGTGGCGAAGCCTTCATACAACCTGATTCCTATCGGCTTCCCTTGGGAACCACCACTCTTCTTAATGTCTTATATTGCCAAATAATATGGTACACCTGTTTGTGTAACTGTATATCACTTCACATTATATATATTTAATATCAGTTCAATACAATCATCATAAGATTAAAAACATTACAAAAATGCCTATAATTTTTTGTCTTGAGTTTATGAGAAATGAACAATTTTTTCTTCGGCTTCCCTCTAATAATAATTGTAGCTGCGCTACTGGTAACTAGTGCATTTGCTCTTGGAAAGCACCATTTGGTGAAGTGGAACTGATGATGAAGACCGGAATGGCCACCGGAACTACTCAATAATAAGTATTTCACGGGTTGCGATTCGATTACTTTAATATGGTTGCTAAGCAATTTATGCTCATCACAATGCATAATAATATGGTGAAGTGGAGCTGCTGGTGAAGTACCAGGAGAACTCCTCAACCATTAACGTCCCTGCATCGAGAAAAGTAATATTTTGTAAAAAGGTAATGAGCAGTTGATATTAGGCTATTTTAACGTAGATAAATTACAAACCGATCCACTAAAAAGAAAAAGAAAATACAAAAAAAAACAACTGACTTCCAAAAAAACACTACAAAGTGAAAAATAACTTTAATTTCGGAAGTCGGTGGCAAAAACCTAAAATACAGATCCAAAGACACCGACTTCCGAAATTAAAGTTATTTTTCACATTGTAGTTTTTTTTTTGTTTGGATATCGGTTGTTACTTTTTGTAAAAAAGTTTTTTAATGTTCGTAATAGTCCGAGTAAGATTATTAGGGAAAGAAAAACTGGAAAGTTGCCTGGAATTTGGACCTGACTACGTCTGTCCTGTCAGCTAGTTCAAATAAAAGCATTTTTAAGACATGAAACTCATTTCATCCAAATGAATACCTACTTATGCCATTCTCTCCGGTCCCCGCGGATGCTGTCAGTGTGACTTGAATAATGAGTAATGAATGCATTAGGACCCCATTAGCATGCCATTACCGCACAGTGTTCCGGAAGACGGGCTGAGATGGAAGCTGGCTTCAAATAGCTGACACCATGAGGGGTGGCGTGAGGTGCGGTCGCAGTGTTAGCGGGTAAGATATAGTTGCGGTACTGGTGATTTATGTGAAGGAGTGTAGTTTCTGAAGAACATACATAGACTTGCCATATTATTATAGATATTAGTGGTCACAACCACCACCTCTCTCTATATTAAAACCCGAACCTGCTTTCTCAATTAACGCGCTACTCAGAGCAAAATCTTGCGATAGTGCATTATTCAGAGGCTATTAACTCATTAATTAAGATATATAAACTACATCTAAAAGTACATTATTAAAGATCGATATCCTATCATGACATTGCACGTTCTTATTTGTTTTTAAAATCTCCTTGTAAAAAAAGACTAAAATGCGCATTAAATTGTAGCTACAATTCAATGCGCACCTCGCAGATGTCTTGTTTCCAGCCCTAACAGCTAACTTGGAACAATTTTCATTTGTTTCTAGGCTTGTTTCTAGACTAATTACTCAGTTATTGTAATTTTTTTTTCGTTAAATGAAATACATGAATAGCATACCTACCTACCTGGATCCAGAATGAAACAATACTTTTTAAGTGTTTAAAATAAAATATGTACATACTAGGAACTTCAATCCAGTTCGGAGAAATTAATAATTAGCATTGACTTAATAAACTAATAGAATATTAATAGAATTGGACTGTTAGGGGCGAAAAGATTGCAATTTATTCTATCCATCTTGATTGCCCTATAATGGCGCTATTTATTTATTTTCTTTGTCGACCTTTACTTGTTATTTTCCACACATTAGTCTGCCTTTTAACACATATTTATAAGATAGTCAGAAGTGTACCAATGAAACAATTAATACTCAATATCAAATCATATATTTATTCGTCCTTAAAAGACATTGTTAACAATTTATTTCACGAACTGATTTTATGAATACTTCCCTAAATTTGCTTAACTTCTAAATCTCTTCACTTTTAAACCGGTCGGTATCACTTCACGAAAAATGAGCACGCTTCCAATATGGCCGACCGCAGAAAAAAAGTCCGCTTCGTAAGTCAAAACACAAACTATTATTCCACAAATAAGAGTTATTATATTATTTTTATAAAACAATCAATTTAGATCTTGCTAATTAAATTGTTTTAAATATTTTCAAACGTAATAAATAGCAAAAGCTTACATATTTCATTCAGGCTGCCTCGTTGCTCTAGTGGTCGCAAGCGCTACTGCTGAGCATGAGGTCCTGGCTACGATTCTCGAATCATGAAAAGTGTTATTGGGTTTTCCATCTGGAATTATTTATTATAAATAACTGTTGAAATGTGGGTGTACTAGGTATAGGTACACCTCTGCCTAATCCTTCAGTAAATACACGCGTGATGTTATGTTATTTTATTCAGTGAATTTTAAATGTGAATTTATTTACTTAACGGCGCCGATTCGGTTGGCGACGGTTTTATCCCCTCGTCTGACAAAAGAGCAAAAACGCGATACGTATGCGATAAATTTGCAATTTGTATACCTTCCTATCGTTCAGGATTTGTATTGTATTCCAATAAAGACGAGCTCTGCCATTACTAAAGAAAAATACGATCTTCAAACTCACTGAAAACGCGCGTTTGTGCCTTCAGTAGGTAGGTACTTTCATAATCTGTTAGGATCCTTCGGGAGCCGAGCAGATCATTACGTGTTTTATGTAGTGTTGTCTGTGTAGTGTGCGGGGGATATCAAAAATGCTTGATGATAAACTCAATAAAGCGGTATAATATTGTTATATTATTTTAACTCGTTAAAAGCGCATAATCAGGACACTGCTATTTTCTATCTATATCTACATCAGTCAGGGCCGGGAGGCCGACTGTCAACCTCTCTTGTTTTTTCCTAACTTCGAACTTTCAAACCTATGCTTGTCTTCTTAAATGAATAAATGTTTAAACTGGCGAAGGTTGCATGCTAATGGCACGCTCGGTTAAAACCTCCATAGTACCTACTGAAGGCACAAACGCGCGTTCACGATGTAGGTATATCACAATTAAAATTATATACTTCAAATACTCAATTTTCGATTATTTACATGATTTTCCCACATATACAACTATCTATTCTTGCAATATGTGGTCTAAGTTGATTATTGATGTTGTCATGTATTTCATGGAGTTTATTTTCACAAAAATTGAAGGTTAAGCTAGAAGCCCAAAAGTCTGACAAGCAGTCTTACCAAGGTCGTGTTACCCAGTAACTGGGTTGGAGATCAGATAGGCACTCGCTTCGTGTAAAATATTGGTAATCAGCGGCATCCCGTTAGACTGGAAGCCGATCCCAACATAGTTGAGAAAAGGCTGGCTGATTGATTGATTTGCTTTCACAAAACTTGATAATTATTTGAGATTCTGAATTCAAATATAGGTAGATACTACCTGCATTTCTAGACTACATTGTAAGACGTTTGTCATTGAATACCTTCTAAAAAAATATTGTACTGTATAAATGGACGGGTGACGGGGTGACCCTTAACACTGGGTTTCTACGCGTGACGTTTGACATGTTTGAACGTGATCCTTTTTCTTTGAACGTATTCTCAAATGCCAGCTGTAGTTGAAGTTAGCTCGTTATTACTTACGTGTCTGTGCTCCAAATACAAAAAGTCTTAAATTAATACAAAACTAAACATTGAAAAGCGATAAGCTGCGTTTTCTTTTATCTATTGAACATTTTTTTTTTTGCTTATTAAAGTCAATATAACTACGTTTGCCAAGCATGACGATTAGAAATGTGATTCTTAGCAATGGTGCCCATTCTCTTGTACACCGAACTAAACTAACTAAACTATCACTAAAATTCCTTACTTTTGGCGAAGAGAACCTTGAAGCTATTCTGCAAAAAAATTAAATAATTTTGACAGGACTAAAATCGAATTTGACAATCGCGCGACTCCACGTGGTGCTTCTTTGCCCTACCTCGTGAATGTTTTTAGAGCCGGAGGCGCGCAGGGGGGCCGGCTCGACGTGTTTTATATGAAATTTTTCACTTTATGTATGGAAAATATGAAAAATGATTACCTACATGTTGAGTTTTAGGGGTTTATGGACTTTATAAAAGGGGTCGAAATTTTCATTATTTTTGCGATAGGACACACCGTTTTCGAGATATACGGAAAAGAAAAGAAAAAAAAAAACTACAATACTGTTTTAGCACCTGAAGTCGAGGTGTTGGTGTTCATTTTAGTGCCAACTAATTATATTCCACACCTTTTTAATCGCGATTAAAAGTATTATTTAGATTTAGTTAGAAAATCTAAATTTTAGGTGAAAAACTTCACATCAGAATAGCAAAATTATCATTTTCACTAAACTAATAACTCAGTGCCATCTTAGTGCTGTCAAACTAAAATATAGTTAAGTTGTGTCAATTTAGTCAATTTCAGAATAGGAAATCGTCGTTTGACAGGAATAAACTGAATTTTGGGGGCGTGGGACGTGGGGCGTGGGGCGTGGGGCGTGGGACGTGGGACGTGGGGCGTGGGACGTGGGACGTGGGGCGTGGGACGTGGGGCGTGGGACGTGGGGCGTGGGGCGTGGGACGTGGGGCGTGGGGCGTGGGGCGTGGGGCGTGGGGCGTGGGGCGTGGGACGTGGGGCGTGGGACGTGGGACGTGGGGCGTGGGACGTGGGGCGTGGGACGTGGGACGTGGGACGTGGGGCGTGGGACGTGGGACGTGGGGCGTGGGACGTGGGGCGTGGGACGTGGGGCGTGGGACGTGGGGCGTGGGACGTGGGGCGTGGGGCGTGGGGCGTGGGACGTGGGGCGTGGGGCGTGGGACGTGGGGCGTGGGACGTGGGACGTGGGGCGTGGGACGTGGGGCGTGGGACGTGGGACGTGGGACGTGGGGCGTGGGACGTGGGACGTGGGGCGTGGGACGTGGGGCGTGGGACGTGGGACGTGGGACGTGGGGCGTGGGACGTGGGGCGTGGGACGTGGGACGTGGGGCGTGGGACGTGGGACGTGGGACGTGGGGCGTGGGACGTGGGGCGTGGGACGTGGGACGTGGGGCGTGGGACGTGGGACGTGGGACGTGGGGCGTGGGACGTGGGGCGTGGGACGTGGGGCGTGGGACGTGGGACGTGGGGCGTGGGACGTGGGACGTGGGACGTGGGGCGTGGGGCGTGGGACGTGGGGCATGGGACGTGGGGCGTGGGACGTGGGACGTGGGGCGTGGGACGTGGGGCGTGGGACGTGGGGCGTGGGACGTGGGATGTTTATATTAACAGTTTACTAAGCAGCACCAGTGTTGCCTACTGAGTATCCCATCATTAAATCTGTTAATCTGTTTTCAGAACGACCCACGCCAGTAAGCCAGGCAGTCCGGGGACGCTGAATGGTGTCAACGGCAGCGTGCACGGAGAGGCAAGACAGGCGCAATCCAAGAAGACCATCATCAGGATGCTGGGTAAGCACTCATCACACATAACATCACACATAACATCACACATAACAACACACATAACAACACACATAACAACACACATAACAACACACAACAACACACATAACAACACACAACAACACACATAACAACACACATAACAACACACATAACAACACACATAACAACACACAACAACACACATAACAACACACATAACAACACACATAACAACACACAACAACACACATAACAACACACATAACAACACACAACAACACACATAACATCACACATAACGTCACACATAACAACACACATAACAACACACATAACAACACACATAACAACACACATAACAACACACATAACAACACACAACAACACACATAACAACACACATAACAACACACATAACAACACACATAACAACACACAACAACACACATAACAACACACATAACAACACACACAACAACACACATAACATCACACATAACAACACACATAACAACACACAACAACACACATAACAACACACATAACATCACACATAACAACACACATAACAACACACATAACAACACACATAACAACACACATAACAACACACAACAACACACATAACAACACACATAACAACACACATAACATCACACATAACAACACACATAACATCACACATAACAACACACATAACAACACACATAACAACACACATAACAACACACATAACAACACACAACAACACACATAACAACACACATAACAACACACATAACAACACACAACAACACACATAACAACACACATAACAACACACATAACAACACACATAACAACACACATAACAACACACATAACAACACACATAACAACACACATAACAACACACAACAACACACATAACAACACACAACAACACACATAACAACACACACAACATCACACATAACAACACACATAACAACACACATAACAACACACAACAACACACATAACAACACACATAACAACACACATAACAACACACATAACAACACACATAACAACACACATAACAACACACATAACAACACACATAACAACACACAACAACACACATAACAACACACAACAACACACATAACAACACACATAACAACACACATAACAACACACATAACAACACACACAACAACACACATAACAACACACATAACAACACACATAACAACACACATAACAACACACATAACAACACACATAACAACACACATAACAACACACATAACAACACACAACAACACACATAACAACACACAACAACACACATAACAACACACATAACAACACACATAACAACACACATAACAACACACACAACAACACACATAACAACACACATAACAACACACATAACAACACACATAACAACACATTTCGCCAGTTATGTTTAAATCCAGGCTCCGAGCTGCAACTGACAAATTCCTGATAGAAAAAACCAATATCACTTTTCTGACCTGGGAATCGAACCCAGGACATTATAATCATCATCATCATTTCAGCTAGAAAAACACAGCAAAACTGGATGCGTGAAGCACAGCACAGCGGTGTGACCGCGCTTGCGGAGGCCTATGCCCAGCAGTGGATGTCTTTCTGCTACGTATCGGGCTTTTCAGCAAGTTTTTATTTGCGATTATTGGCACAATGTTCAGTAGAGATTTTAGCTAAAACCCGTCACTTAGCGAGCTTTGACTATAAAGCTTAAACGTTGATTTGTAGGGATTGTATTTTGTTAGTTTTATGAAAACGCAAGTAATAGAAAAATCCAACTTTTATGTAACCCCTATTCAAAAGCTAATCTTGCGTCAATCTATGAACAAAACTTTCCACAAATACGTCTCGCTCTGTCCGTTTGATACGCGTACAAATCGTCAGCCGAGACATTTTCCACAAACGTATGTGGAAAATGTCACATTTACTCCTACATCTTCAAAGGCACTGGCATATTTTATATTTTCGGGTGACCACTGAAAATCAGCGCTGTGGCATGGGAACCCCATAACACCATCACGCTGAGTGGAAGCCTTCTTGTCACAGCCATGGCGTGCAGCTGCCGACTATTTCTGTTCTCGACTGTGGAAAGAAATAACGCAAGGGACAGATATGTTTTGAAGAGAGCCAAAATATTTTATATTTTTTACAAATGTGGTCATAAATTTTTGTCTATAAGTTCTATTTAAAAAGTATCTATGACAAAGTTTCTTAGATTTGTTTAGTATTTTAAGATAAAGCCTATAATTATAAAGTATCATGTCCCTTACGTTAAAAAATATAGTGGTGCGTAATGGTGGGCATTCACGGTCAGTACATCGCGCCAAACGGCGTGATGTACATCCAAAATTTGATCGTGAATGTTAAAATCTATTGACGTGATGTAAAACTCTGGATTTCCAATCGTTCCATTTGACTTTAGTCGTTTGGAGCCACGCCAAATGGCGCTATCGTGAATGCCCACCTTTACGTTAACGAAATTCTAAGTGAAAACCAACAACGTTGATGTAAAGAACATTTGGGAAATATAAACTTGATTTGTTCAAATTAGAGGTTTCATAATGGTGCACTTTACTGTTAATAATCTAAATTCATTGAATCTATCATAATTATGACACAATATGTATGACGCAATATGTAGTTCAAAATTACTTGCTATCATAAAATATGTACTAAGAATAATTATGTAACAATTATAATAGATCAAAACTTGTATTTGTGCACATGAGTCGTCTTGTATCGAGCATTCTGAGGCACGGAGGGTCTCGGTATGAAATGGTTGGTCACCCATCCACGAACCAACCGCGACCAGCATATTTTACCGTAATCGTTCGACCCATACCGCGTTTACTTACAATAAATCGCTTATCACACTCACTCATCTTTCCTTAACTGCTTAATACGTGGCAATTAACTATGGGCTGCTTACCTAAAGGGGTAGGTAGACTAACTGCCAGAAACTCGCAGCAGTACAAGCTTTAGGTATCTATTAACACTCAGAGGGCCAACCACCACCTCTTAAAGCAGTATTATTGTAATGTTACTTCAGTGTGAGAAAGAGATGGAGCTATACAGGACGTCTAGCTCCTGGGCTACATCTCGGTGATCCCCCACATTTGTGCGAAGCACGGCATCGCAGTCACCCACAGTTTAGTAGTGATGACATGTTTTATAAAATTGTATTTTATCAAACACGAAAGTAAAAACCGTATACTTTTTGTTATGAAGCCTACATATTCATTGTGAACTACTTTCCTAGTAATTTATTAATTACAACACAGTGTTATTCTCAAGTCGAAGTCAGTGCTTAGATTGCGACACGCGGTGCCCTGGTGTCACGTCGCGTGTCGTGCCTGTTTGTTGGAGCCTTATATTACAGTGTTAATGGGTATGCGAGGTTAAAACGTTGGCGGTAATAGCGTTTGACGTTAATTTTAAAAACGTTAAATATATTTTAACTTGATATGCGTGACGAAATAAAAAAAAAAACAAGAAAATTAGTTTAAAAATAAGAATATGAGACGGTCAATTAATAAAGAAGTAAATATTTTTGGTATATGTAGACGTTCTAACGTTAGAACCGGTTTAAATTGCTAAGTTTCCTGAGGCTCACTGAATAATAATATGGTTTTACTATATAACTTACCCTTTCACATGATTTCACACTTATTTAATTACTTTTAACTATTGTAGAGGTCAAGCTATCCCTGACTTATGGTCCACTAATGAATCTTCTCCGGACATACATAAGGTTGACTAAGAGTTCGCGGTCTAAAACTCAAACTCAGTAAGTAACCGTAACTAGGTATCAGTAGATAGATGTAGATTATTTTAAACGATTTATTGTATCAGTACCAAACAATGTCTTTGAGGTATGCGGCGGATGGCAGCGCCATAGAATCTGTGCTCGTGATTATAATTTTTTATTTTTTTTATTTTTCTTTATTATTCGAGTTAACGAGTCCTTTTGTATGCACGTGTTTCTGTGACAAATAAACCTATTTTTCTTTCTTTCTTTTCTGTCAACGATCGCATTATGCGTACATCATCATCATCTGCCTAGCCTTTTCCCAACTATATTGGGGTCGGCTTCCAGTCTAACCGGATGCAGCTGAATACCAGTATTTTACATGGAGCGACTGCCTATCTGACCTCCACAACCCAGTTACTGGGTAATACGATACCCCTTGGTAAGACTGATTGTCAGACTTTCGGGCTTCTGACGACCCGTAACGACTGTCAAAGATCCACGAATGACAGCCGGGACCAACGGCTTAACGTGCTTTCCGAGGCACGGAGGAGTCTCGGTATGTAAAGATGGTCACCCATCCACGGACCAACCCCGGCAAGCGCAGCTTAACCTGATGGATCGACCCATGCGGCTTATGCGTACATAATATAAATAAATATCGTATCAATATTTTGCAAATACCTGCGCTTATATTTTCGTGTCATATTAATGATACCAATATATATGAGGAGCTCGTGGCTAACTAATAACAGCCGCACGGGTCGATCCATCAGGTTAAGCTACGCTTGCCGGGGTTGTCCGTGGATGGGTGACCATCTTTACATACCGAGACTCCTCCGTGCCTCGGAAAGCACGTTAAGCTGTTGGTCCCGGCTGTCATTCGTAGATCTTTGACAGTCGTTACGGGTCGTCAGAAGCCCGAAAGTCTGACAACCAGTCTTACCAAGGGGTATCGTATTACCCAGTTACTGGGTTGTGGAGGTCAGATAGGCAGTCGCTCCATGTAAAATACTGGTATTCAGCTGCATCTGGTTAGACTGGAAGCTGACCCCAACATAGTTGGGAAAAGGCTATGCAGATTGATTGATTAATGATACCAATATGTCTTCCTGTTATAGCCATCATCATGGCGACGCTATTTAACTTCCAACCAATAAACAGCGGTTTCTTTTCAACTTTACTGGCGCGTTTCCACTGAAGTGGAGACGAGCGGAGCGAAGCGGAGACGTGCGAGAATCGACCAATCACAATGGTTAAAATTCTCATCGCGTCTCTCGTTTCGTCTGTGATTGGACGATTCCTGCACGTCTCCGCTCAGCTCAGCTCGTCTTTGCTTCAGTGGAAAGCACCCTAAGGCTGCCTGTCCACTGAAGCGTAGCGAGTAAGCGGGGTGGAGCGAGGGAGTAATGCGGAGCGGAGTTGCGTACTGTGCGGAGCTAGGCTGAGAGCACGTGACGAGTTATTTCGGGTGGCGGGCGGCACCTCGCGGCCGTTTTTTGCTCCGCTTCTATGCTCCGCGTTTTAAATGTATGAATTTTTAATCTAGTTTGCAAATCCATGTCCACTGAAGCGGAGCGGAGCTTAGATTCTACTGGTTAATATTGGCACAGCTCCGCTCCTCTCCTCTTTTATCCGCTCCAGTGGACAGGCAGCCTAAAGATCAAAATCTCTAACTGAACCCTGTTTACATGTAAATACACAATGGAGGTATTCTGTCATTGTCCCTCTGACAACGCTGAGGGTCACATCACGTCAATGTTAGGGAAATAATCTATTATTATATTATTTGTTTATAATTTATCTTTGAAAGTATCGAAGCGTATGTACACCGTACAGTCAGCCTCACAAAAAATAATACCTCGTCCAAAATTAACTTAATTTTCTGCAATCTTTGTTACATAATATTGTATCAATGTGAACATATATTAGTGTGTGGGTATTTAATTGTAGCTACAAATTGATTCATACAAATTTTAGACAGCCAAATGAATTCTTGTCGATGTTTACATCTTTTTGAGGCTGACTGAGCATCGTTTAGCATATAATAGAAGTACCTTCGATCTCTTAAAGCTTGGTAAAATTGGGTCTACGGTCTTCTCGGGAAAGCGAGACTATTGTTAAGCAAAATGTTCCGAATCCTGCCGTTTGAGCCGTCATTTTGACGACCGATATTACCGTTTGCCGTATTTGGAGATATTGTGAAAGTAAACTAGTGTTTGACATACAGAGTGCTTCGCAATATTAGACTACCTACGGCTTCTAACAGTGAACGATTTCTACTAAATAACTTGGCAGCACCGTAACCACAGTGCTGTCCATGATACATTGTTCTCAGGTACTGTCGAAACGCAGGAAGTACCTAATTGTGTTTGACAGACACCTTCGTTGTAATCCAATAGTGGACTCTAGCCTAGGGTTGGGAAATATGAAGCGAGCTGACAAAGTAGCGCACGGAACAGAGGCCCTAGCGCGCACGCGCGATTTTAGCGTAATGTACATCCGAACGATTGTGGCGTGATCTCACACTGATTAATTATTTGTTAAAATTTTTAGAAACGTCTACAGTCTCAATATGTATAATGATATTCAAGAGTGCCTTTAATGTTCCTCATTGAAATAAGTGATTTGACTTATAACTTTTATTTTGGCTTATTTTTTTTGCGACAAGCACAGTCTTCGTTTTTTGAAAGAAAAGAAAGAAAGTTAACACGTTTATTTGCGGCAAACATGACGCAAAGAAAGAAAACGAACAAAAAAAAGAAACAAGTTGGGGGAAAATATGCGTCACATCCACGCAAAACGGCCATCGCTCAGCATAATTACTCAGCATATTGGGGTGGTTGGGATGTACCTCCTAGTGGTCCACCCCGGGCAACGGCACCACGAGCTTGCCTGGGGTACGGCTGGTGACCGATCCCACTTAGCGGTGGTAGGCTCCGTAAGGGGCCGCCTGGCTCGCGACCACCATCCCACCGGAGTCTGGCGCCAAGCAGCTTGCTGGGTTCCGTCGGTGTGTGGGAGTGCCAGTGCCTTTGGGGGAGAAGAAGATTATCAGTTGCGCTGTTCAGAATTGGTCTTGGTCTCTGGGCATGACTAGCCGGGTAACTCATTTTGGAGGGTAGCGGGATCCGAAGCACGGTGCCAGCCGTTGGCCGACCGCAGTCAGTAGGGGGCCCAAGTAGCACGCCAGCCACGTGCCAAAGGCTGCCCCGCCAACTCGCGAAAAATCCCGGTATGCTCCACCGTGCCAGCCGGCGACTGGATGGGAGGACACGGTGGCCATATCCGAGGGGGTTCGGGCGTCTCCGCAGTCTCCAAATGAGTTCCCCATAGATTTGGTTAGCTCTAGTGTTCCACTTGGATTACTGAGCAGCGCTTCGACATGTCGACTATTTTCCCCAACAACTCTTCACAAATATGGCCAAAGCAAAAAAGAAAAACAAAGTTAGACAACGGCTGCACTTCCTCCCACTAAAAGTGCACCTCGTTAACATCAGGGGGTTGCACTCCAATCTCGATTCGGTCCATCACCACCTTGAGACTGAGAAGCCGCACTTGTTTTTCCTAATGGAGACGAAGATAACAACCCCGTCGGATGTGGCGTATCTCAACTACCCGGGTTACTCTCTTGAACACAAGTTTAAGAAGCAAGCTGGGCTCTGTGTGAACGTCCGCGATGACATTTGTTGTCGTCGTCTCTGTTGCTTTGAGAAATCGGGTTTCTCTGCCATATGGCTACTTGTAGTCACTGGCGTGGAGAAATCTCTCTACATCGGCGTCTACCGATCGCACAGCGGTGACCAGGAGACAACAGCGCTATTTAATTTCCTCGTGGAGTTGACTGACGTAGCCCAGCAGCGGTACCCACCAACGAAGCTCATCTTTCTGGGGGACTTCGACGCCCATCATAAAGAGTAGTTATTTCCGTACCAGAAAACTGACCATGCCGGGCTAGAGGCGCGCAAGTTTGCTTTAACGCTAGATCTGACCAAGATGGTGAATGTGGCAACGCGGGTACCGGATGTTGACGGCCATACACCCAATTGCTTGGACCTTCTGCTGGCATCTGATCCGGACAGTCACTCAGTATCGGTCTCAGCCCCGCTGGGAACATCTGACCACTGTCTGGTGAAATCCATATCGACCTGCTCTCCTCCAGATGAGAGTCCTAGAGGCACGAGGCGAGTATGGCGATACAAGTCAGCAGACTGGGATGAGATGCGGCACTTTTTTGCGTCTTATCCTTGGCGGCAAGTGTGCTTCTCCTCGCGTGACCCCTTGTGCTGTGCTGTCGTGGTTGCGGACGTGATTCGGCAGGGGCATTTCGGCAGGAGCGGGATGTCGGAGAATGGAATAAAATACTCCATTATTTTATTCCATTCTCCGACATCCCGCTCAGTCGCAAATCTCGGCCTTGGTATAATGCAAAATGTGCCCATGCTGAGGCCCGGAAAGAGCTTTTAATTATACCGCCAAGTTCTGCAAGCGGGTTTTACGTGGGGCACGTTTTGACCATGTCAGACGTATTGGGGCCAAGCGGGCTTCGCACCCTCCGGGTAGTAAACAGTTCTGGTGCCTGTCTAAAGCGGCTGAAGCGAATTTCTGTCGACCCACTTTACCTCCAATGATGTAACCTGATGGGTTGCTGGCTCACTCTGCAGGTGAGAAAGCAAATCTATTTGCATCTCTCTTTGCAAGCAATTCACGTCTAGACGCTGGCTCCAAGCAACCACCTACTGTACCCTACTGTTGGTTTGTTGTATCTCATTATAAAAATAATTGGGTTGGAAATTATGACAGTAGTAAAAATAACTAGTCTGGGTTTTGTGTCTTCAAACGCGCATACCGTACAGAATGTTGTCTTTTTTTAAATAATTCTATAACTTCACTATAGACCTTTCACACCTCTGACAGCAGCAACCCAACATCAACCTTATTATAAAGAGAATAAAGATCACTGTGACTTTGACAGTGATGCAATAATGAGGTAAAATAACAGACTGTGAAAGGACTGTAGTAACACAAGGATCTTTTGGCGAGTGGCCAACATTGGAACTAATGTCAACACAATTTCACAAATGTTTACCAACAGCGACCTCTGTCAATGTCATTCAACCAAAATATCCTTGTAGCACTGACTGTCATTATGTCTACATTATCGAGAGGACGTAAGGACAATGTTAGAAAGTAAGTCACTTAGATTACTTTGTTGATCAGGGCTCAAAGGCGTGAACTGTGCAATGTGTGGTTTGATTTTCAGTTAGAATGAACTAAAGAGTAAGACAGGGTTTAGAGATTGTGCCTGTTGAGAGTTTATTACCTCAAATTGCTTAGCATATTATATCGAAAATACTGGAGCATTAATTTTGAAATAACTATGTTACAGTTGAGGATTAATATTAAGTACTTACTATGTTTGATGAAAACACGAGCGAAGTTACCTCCAAACCGAACAATAAACCGCTATTATTAAAAAAAAAACTTCAAATTAGATCATAAAACTTTGCATTAACTGTACTAAATATCAAGCAGACCGCAGGGTACCATCCGCACTTGGTTGATAACCCAACCAGTCGTACTAAGCGCTTCTCCTCCACATTTAGTGCGCACAGTCAAAGTGTGGAACTCTCTGCCAGCGTTTGTGTTCCCTTCCACATATAACCCGTCTGCCTTCAAAGCAAGAGTGAACAGGCATCTTCTGGGCACGCTCATTCCGTAATAGAACTCATCCACCGCTTTCCATCAGGCGTGATCGAGGTCAAGAGGGAACCGGTCTGGCCGGCCAGGTCGTGAGTTTGAATTCCAACAGTTCACACTTAGGGAGTGAACCCACTACTATCGCTTACTTAGCTTAGCTGGAAGAGCAAAATTAATGTGTGCAGCCCACACTGTTGCTTGTAAAACTTTAAATCTAACATTTAAGGCGAAAGCGCCAGGTAGCCGCGAAATTCAAATTTTCTTACACTTTTTGCAATTTGCAGGTCAGTATTAGGTTGTATGTTGATTAAAATATAATTCGCGACCGTAACACATATGTATCTACAGAATTATAATCATTAGAAATAGTAGCGAATCATACTTTAATCAACATACACCCAGACACTGAGCTGCAAATTCTAAAAATCGTAAGAAAATCTGAATTTCGCGAACTATCTTAGCACTTCCCCCTTAAAATAGCTTCCTAAAAATAAATGTTTAGCTAACATTAACATTCTAGAACGGTTTTTAATGCTCTGCCCACCCACTTTTTCTAGGAAAACAGGCATTAGATATTTATAAAGTTGGTTCTAAACTAGTTAAAGCGTTCTATTCTTTTTTTGTCAAAGAATAAAATGAAGCACTGCTGCAGTTTGTAAGTGCTCCATTATGAAGATCTTTTAACCCCTTCCGGGACACCGCGCGAGACACATTAGAAGTTTTATTGTTACGACGCAAGCGCAGTGAGCGTCTCGCAGTGTTAACGTGAGGGCAATGAGGTAAATACTTATGAAAATGTCAGGAAAATTTGCAGAACAAATTGTTTGGTCTAGTTCCATTTAATTAGCAGCAGGCTAGACTAATGCGAATCTTATGTAATTGTGAAGACATGAGATTCGCATTAGTCTAGCCGTCAGATAAGAATCTGACGGAAAGTTTTTGAGGATTATAAACCTTGTTAGTAACAAACTACTCCGAGTTTTGGCACACTTAGCTACATACTCCGAAATGTGAAAATAACAGAAGATTTACACCGACGTTATAATATAACCGAATGAACAGTTTTGAGGCAATTCTTGGGAGAAGCCTATGTCTAACAGTAGACAGCTTTTGGCTCAGCTCAACGGAGCTGCTAATATCTAACGTCCTACTAGTTAGAACTCTGCGTGTTAAAATTTTTGTCAGACTCGTAAACAGAAATGGTATGTTTTGCTGTAAGCTTCAACACGCGTGTGTCATGTCCAACGAAATGACACACGCGCGTCATGCCGGACCTTGGACGCATGTCCAATTGGTTTGCGTGCAGAAATAAAAGGCCCACCTTCAAAATTTTGTTTATTTTTTATTATTAGATACCGGTACCGTCGTTTGTGAAGTTTTGCTAACTAATAAAAATAGTCATAGGGACTACCGACAAAAAGGAAACCTTAAAACATTAACATGTACACAGGCCGCTGCGCGTCACCAGGCTGTCGCAACAAGTCACATTAGCATGTCGGTGGCGCGAGCATGTTGCATGTTGCGGACTCGTAAGATTTTCCCCTACCAAAAAGCGCTCAACGCGCATAAAGAAGTTTTCACTTCACGTTCATGTAACAGCATCTGGATAGCGGCCGAACTAAAATGAATGCTTTGAATTTGAGTTTGAATTCGTATTCGTTTATTTTCTCCTGAAGTGACACAAATGTATTTTTCTTAATGTTGGCACACGAATATTTTAGTGGAGTCATTAGTTCATTACACATACAGGCACGAATAAAGGCTCCGATCTACAAAAACATAATGGAAAATCTAACACAATACTTTGCCCGATAATCGATCTCAGAACCCCCTAATCTATTTATTTTGTTCCAGCGGCGGTGGTGGTAGCCTTCTTCGTGTGCTGGGCCCCGTTCCACTTCCAGCGCCTGTTCTTCATCTACGGCACCTCGTCGCGGCACTACCACACCATCAACGAGTACCTGTTCTACGTCGCTGGCGCCTTCTACTACATCTCCGCTACTGTCAACCCAATACTGTACAATGTCATGAGTCACAGGTGAGTGCTCCTACTTTTTGATGATCATCATCATAATCTGCCTGCCTTTCCCCAACTATGTTGGCGTCGGCTGCCAGTCTAACCGGATGCAGCTGAATACCAGTATTATACATGGAGCGACAGCCTATCTGACCTCCACAACCCAGTAACGGGATAACACGATACCCCTTTTTACGACTAGTTGTCGACTGTCAAAGATCTATGTACAAAAGTGATTGTTATGAAAGCTAAATACTATATCATTATTGTGAATTATAATGAGGTGCTTCCCTGAAAGGCTTACATACAAGATTAATATTATAAAAACAAAGAATTCATTACGTACTTCATCCATAAAAATCCGCGCGTAGCTGCGGTCCAGAGCTTCTTAATAGTGTCACGGGCACGGAATCAATTACCTTGTCAACTCTCAACTAAAGTTTTAAAGTCTTGCAAACTTCGTCGTTTAACCGACGTCACCTCTGCTAGTTCTTTAATGGCTTATTTATCTCTCCAGATACCGCATAGCCTTCACAGAAACCCTCTGCTGCGGAAAGGTCGGTAGGAAGAAGAGCAAGTGCCGTGAGCACTCCAGCATCCGAGAGACCACGGTCAACCACACCTCGGACGGGACCCACCTCGTCAGAGTTCGCTCCGAGGTCCAGGACAAGAGGAACCGCCTCGACAGGAGGAACAGAAGATGCAGCTACTATGGAACAGAGACCACCAGTCTTTGCAGTGAGAAATGGAGACAAGAAACGCCCAAGAAGATGAACAGCATCCTTATCAATGACAGGAACAGTGTGACGTCGACTTTGTGTAATAATAATGATAGTCAGTTGATGTATAATGATTTTAAGATAGATGGTGATGTCACTTAAGAAGGCGTACCTACAGGTGTGTTTAAGCGGAAAGTTTTCAGCGGATATTGTGATAAAATTATTTATACTAAAATAATACTTTAAGAGCTATTTAAATGTTTTCCTATTGCCTAAATGTTTGATAAAATATGCTGTAAGTCGATGTCAGTCGTAAATTATACATTACATTGGTTACGAGATTGAACTATAGATTAAGCTAACTAGATTTTTTTTATCTGGAGCTAAATTATACTTATTAATCACAAACGCTTTTTGTGTCGCTCCTGTTTACGTTTGATTTAAAAAATAACGCCCAATAACGAGTATCGAGAGTTGGCTGTGACTAAACTCTGGCATTTCGCACAAACAATTAAAAAAACTACAACTGAGTCTTGTATTTAGTTTGCAGCAGATTTGGCGCCATTTCTTTCATGAAATACCGATTTTTGTTCTTTGCCGCTGAAGATTTAATTAATTACGACGAAGGACGTAGAAAAACAGTCATCCAAGAATCATATTTTATGCTCCATTGAAGCCTGAATAATGTATTCTTCGATTTCTGTAGACATTACAAAATTATGACTCTACTGACGTAAGCAGCTCTTATTATTCCAATCTACAAATACTGTTATTATACAAATACTTATTATATCCTTACCGTTCCAATTTACGAGTTTCCCAAGGGAATAAGGCCCAACAATATAGTATGGTGGAGTTGATCCGTATTTTCAATGTTTGTGTGATTGCTTATGATTATGTTATGAAGGGAACCAGTATGGAACTATGTATTCTCTAAGGAGTGGACGTAATTAATAGAATTTCAAGGAATATGTCAGTTTGGGTATCATTACGTACGAATGCGGTGACTGGAACAAGGCACCGATGCGATGTCGTCTGTGTGGGTGTAATTCCCACCCTTATATTTGAGTTAGTTCGGTGCTCGTAGCTTTCTACTTGGATATAATTTGGATCTATACAACAATACAATCATTTGAATGACTTCAGCGTGATTTTTCTCGAAAAAGTTTTGATCTAAACAGCCGCGGACTTATTACAAAATAAGGGTTTTTCTCGTGGCATGGTTTATACCATCGGCACAGTTTTTGTAATAAGAACATATCTGTAATTAAAATTCAGTTCTTCACATTCATTTTTTAGGCAAAAAATTAACGAATTAATTAATTCATTTAACGGCGTACAAATATAAATAGATAGGTTATTTTTTTATTTTATTATTAGTATTTAACATCAAATGATTATAAATTGTGGTGGAGAGGTGTACACCCACATTTCGCCAGTTATGTTTGAGTGGAGTTCTTAGTTCAAAATACCTAATGTTATTGTGTATTAATCATAACATTAAAATAATAAACAAAAAAAAATTACTTCAAGTATCTTTTAAGATTAATATAGTTGAAACGAGTTAATATTAAATTAAAATACATTTTGTACATAGAATAACCATTAAAAATTGTAATGAAATTGTTTTATAATTATCATTGTAACATCTACTTCTAATTATTATTAAAGACACAATGTAAACTATAATCATAAGAAAATAAACTGAATAAATTCTAAAACAAATTGCTGCAATTTCATTCTTATTTTAAGAACTCAAAAGCAAAAAATAAAGTATAAAATATAACAAAAGCCAATTATGCTTAAACGTAGTCAATTTAGTACAGGGGGCCAACCACCACCTCTTAAAGCAGTATTATTTTAGTGTTACTTCAGTGTGAGAAAGAGATGGAGCTATATATATCCATCTCTTTCCCACACTGAAGTAAGATTACAAGAATACTGCTTTAAGAGGTGGTGGTCTAGCTCCTGGAATCAGTTGACCCTTAAGTGGAACTTATCTAACCCTTAACCTTAAGTGAGTCAAAAAGTATATAGACTACACAGGGTGGCCAATTTGGAAGTAGGTATACAACTTTAAATTAAGATTAAGAAAATTACCAGATATTTTACCAGAAAAATATAATACAAGCTCCGCCAAAACTCCAATTTTTTTCTGGTTTAATGTGCGATCGCTTTTCATTGTATTTTTCACCAAATTTTCGCATACTTTATTAGGTAGTAGGTACACTATCAGAGTCACAAAAATTCTGCTTTTAGTGTTCAAGATTAACCTTGACTCGTCCCTTTAGATAACCCCACAGGAGTAAGTCAGGACCTGTCTAATCTGGTGATTTTGGGGGGTCAATTAATGTCAAGATTTCTTGGGATTTATTGTTTTAGAAACATTCCTCTCTTCCGATTATATTTCGTGCTGCATGGTTTCTGGCTCCGTCTTATTGGAACCACGACTTTGCTAGATCTAACTGATTGAATTGATGAAAAAAAAAAAAAAACATCTTAACATTGTTGCAGTTGCCAGTCACAGTAACAGCAGCACCTGTCCTGTAGTCTCTTCAAGGAACAAGGTTGTAATAACTTCACCTAACCTGTCAGACAATTATAATTTAGAAGATGTCAAAAAATATTGCTCTTCTCTACAATAGTGAACATTTTGTTTATTCACTAATTCTTTGTGATCAAAACGGGATTAGTTATAGATATTATACTGATTTGTTGAAAATAAATGAGTCGTTTTTCAAATCTATTTAGGGACTCCAGGATAATATTACTGAAATCAATGCGTTAGTCATGGGCTTATGGTTCATAACGCAGTTGCCACACTTTAACTAAACAGTGAATATCAACGCACCGTAAAATTTGCCGCGAACTCAAAGCCAAACGGTGACCAAAAGAGTTGTACACATTCGAGTTGGCCACCCTGTATTTTAATACTAGGGCCCAAACTATGAGAACGACCATACACGACGATCATAGCAGGTACGGTCAGCAACGAAACTTGAAGAACATTACAGTTCCAGCTGCTTCCAGCTGCAAGAGCCCTTATTTAAATTAAAATCTAAACAAAATGCTCTTAGCTAAAATACTGAAAAGCAATTTAACGATAATTTTGTGTGAATTTCGACCATGACTGTGTAAACGTGACTGTGCTAACGGACTTTCGTTGCTGACCGTACAACGCTACACAAACGTGACTGTGCTAACGGACTTTCGTTGCTGACCGTACAACGCTACACAAACGTGACTGTGCTAACGGACTTTCGTTGCTGACCGTACAACGCTACACAAACGTGACTGTGCTAACGGACTTTCGTTGCTGACCGTACAACGCTACACAAACGTGACTGTGCTAACGGACTTTCGTTGCTGACCGTACAACGCTACACAAACGTGACTGTGCTAACGGACTTTCGTTGCTGACCGTACAACGCTACACAAACGTGACTGTGCTAACGGACTTTCGTTGCTGACCGTACAACGCTACACAAACGTGACTGTGCTGACTTTCGTTGCTGACCGTACAACGCTACACAAACGTGACTGTGCTAACGGACTTTCGTTGCTGACCGTACAACGCTACACAAACGTGACTATGCTAACGGACTTTCGTTGCTGACCGTACAACGCTACACAAACGTGACTGTGCTAACGGACTTTCGTTGCTGACCGTACAACGCTACACAAACGTGACTGTGCTAACGGACTTTCGTTGCTGACCGTACAACGCTACACAAACGTGACTATGCTAACAGACTTTCGCTGCTGACCGTACAACACTACACAAACGTGACTATGCTAACAGACTTTCGCTGCTGACCGTACAACGCTACACAAACGGCAAATGTCCACTGTATGACTGAGCAGGGCCTATCTTATGTAACGTCCTAGCTTTTGCCTGCGGCTTCACCCGCGAGGAGTTCGGAAATTATCCACGGGAACGTATTACCAGGATAAAAAGTATCCTTTGTCCTTAGCCAGGTTATGGTCTATCTGTGTGTCAAATTTCATCCAAATCTGTTCAGCCATTTTTACGTGATTGAATAAAAAACACAAACTTTCACATTAACAGTTTTATAGTAGAATGTACCTACCTAGGTCATAAATACTACGAAAATGTTAAATTCTAGCTCAAACCTACCACCTCACCTTTACGCGAGGATTTCTCACATTACCTTATTCACTGTTGCATAAAACAAAGTTAATCAAAAGCCAAGTCATATAAAACCAGAATTGTACTAGTAACAACAATTTAAACCCACATAACGAACACTGAACGTCACATTGTGTGGAATCCTTCAATTTGTAATGAATTTGTTAACTTGCTCTTACCAATAGCTATTTTAAACTCTGGCTTATAGACGGTAAGGTTCAATATTAGACAGACAGACAGTTAGGTTTTCTCTTAATAGGACGGACGGAACCACAGCTGTAAAGAATTTATTTCCTGCAAATGAGCAATGTTTGTACTAAAGCAATTTGAGCTGTAACCGAGTGGTTGGATGGTTTTGAGAAAATCTCTTAATTGGTTTACTCTCAAAATTGTTTTAATGGTAGCAAACTTTAATAATTATACTCATAATCAGTGATAGGAATAGGTAGTGCTAATTTGCCTAAACTTCGAGGAAGGAAGTAACATAGAGTGAATAATACCTCCTCTAAAATTCTGGAATAATTTTAATGACGTTTAAATCCCGGGATTTAAAAACCACGAATTATTTATTAGACTTTATTTGTAGTTACAAATTATTGATTTGAAAAATCATAACATATTTTAGGGCTACACACACACACACACACACGTTTATATCTCTAATTTTTATGGTGTAGGTACATAGTAAAGAGTATTCTATCTATCTATAAAATAAATAAAGTCCAATAAATAATTCGTGGTTTTTAAATCCCGGGATTTAAACGTCATTAAAATTATTCCGGGATTTTAGAGGAGGTATTATCTACTCCATGTTACTTCCTTCCTCGAAGTTTAGGCAAATTAGCACTACCTATTCCTATGACTGCTCATAATAGGTTAGATTACATTTTTTTATCAGTCACTATCTTTATTTATTTAGGTTTTTAAGTTTTAACAGCTCGGACAGTTAAAAGACTGTGGAATCTGATACTAGACATCCACTCTTTGGTGCTCAACTACCAACACAAGAGCTAAAAAGTAGGCACAACTTCTTAAAATCGACAGCGTCTCTACCAGGAAACCCGGCCGACGCCCGTTGCAAAATGTGCAGCTGTGCCGCAAACTCTGCCCCACCTTCTATCTTGCCGTCTCACAGTATGTCGACTAGAACATGCTAGCTGGACAGAAATCGTTATCAAACACTCGAAAACAAAGTGTCGTTTAACGTAAACAACACCATAGAGGCGCTAATTCTAGGAATTGTTTTCGTTTAACACTGTGGATTTGTTTTGTTTGAAATGTGTAAGTACCCTTTATTGTGTAAATCACAAATGCACATTTATTCAGTTGCAATTTAGCACTACGTTGGTTAACATCTCCAAAGAAATTTTGTGATTGAATCTATTTTACTAGTGATGGATTATATACTAGAAGGTATGTATATTTTTATTATATATACATGATAAAGTAATTTTAACTGTGTAAATTTATAAAAGAAACCTACCCTCATACGTCTTTCAAGGCGTAATTTTTCTAACTTTCAAAGGTTTGTTGGAGGGTAACTAAAAACCCCCAGTCTACCCCAGTTTACTTTTTTTTTCTAAAGGTATCTACATATTTAAGCTTTTAAATAATGTATATTTTTTTACCCCGAACACAGTCCAACATGGTTTTATTTTTATTTTTCAGAAGTTACATACAAACTTACTCGTATGGAA
Organism: Fissipunctia ypsillon; assembly: GCA_947568875.1. Classification (NCBI taxonomy): domain Eukaryota; kingdom Metazoa; phylum Arthropoda; class Insecta; order Lepidoptera; family Noctuidae; genus Fissipunctia; species Fissipunctia ypsillon. The sequence continues at coordinate 1,089,129 of OX387650.1, read as the reverse complement.
TTTTTTCAAGAGTGGGTCAAATTAGATAAAAAGGATAAAAATAATTTAATGCTAAGGTATATAAAGCAGAAATGGAGCTTGGAGGATGTTGTAGATACATCAGAAAAAGAAATTAAATTACAAATATCAAGATTTTCGGCAAAATTGACTGAAAAATGGAATTCTTGTCGATTCGATAAAAAAAGGATGTTGGAGAAAAATAAGACGTGGCTGGAAGGTGCAGACTTAGAGTTTAAGGTTGCTTTTCACAGACCACAGGCTTCCACATCGGCACCGCTTAAGCTACATCCTGGAAGACCGCCAATAGATTTCGAAAATGCTTCTGAGAAAACTAAAAAACGCCGCGTAGAAGAACTCGTTAGTGAGCGTAGCGCAAGTGAGCTAACGTTAGCTGCTGAGATAGCTCATAGAAAGGCAGGATACAGGAATGTAGCAAAAGCTATTAGAAGTAGCAACAGCCCAGCCAAGGGTAACCAATCCACGTCGGAATCTTGTGTTGGTGGCAGACAATTAAGTAGTGATGAAGCTTTAGCGTATTATATAGACTCTAAGTGCACCACTCACTCTTACAAGCAGACAAGGAAGTGGTCTATGAAGGCGGGCATCGAGTGTTTCCACCATATTATAGCTTATGTAAGTCAAAATTATCTTGTTATCCACTACAGGAACACATTTCTATAACAGAATCACGCGCGGACATTAGGCTTCAAGCTATTTTAGATTTAACCACCAATCGATTAGTAAAAGTTCAGAATGAAGTTATTAGAAGTGTGCTCTCAAAATCGTCGTCGTTCACATTAGTCAGTAAATGGGATTGTGATGGAAGTTCTGGCCACAGTACTTATAAACAGAAATTTGAAAACGTGGAAGCTACAGATGAGTTTCTGTTTGTTTTTTCTTTTGTTCCTTTACAATTATATGACGGTGATACCATCATTTGGCAAAATCCTCGCCCGTCATCGACCACCTACTGCCGACCAATAAAGTTTATTTTTGCTAAGGAAACAAAAGAACTTACAACTACAGAAACACAAAAAGTTTTGGATGAAGTTTCTCAACTGCTTCCAACATTATGTAACGTTGCAGGTTCTCAAATTTCTGTAAATCATAAGTTTCTTTTAACCATGACGGACGGGAAAATTTGTAACGCGTTGACGGATACACTATCCGCTCAAAAATGTTATATCTGTGGCGCCACACCCCTAATGATGAACGACGAAAGCAAGGATTTTCCTGCCAAACAAGATAATTTAAGTTTTGGTTTGTCTACACTACACGCATGGATCCGTTCCTTTGAGTGTCTCTTACACATAAGTTATCGCTTAGATTTTAAGAAATGGCAAGCAAGGTCAAAAGCCGATAAGGATCATTTAAAATTACGTTCGGAAATTATTAAAGATAAGTTTAAGAAAGAGTTAGGTTTAATTGTAGACAAGCCAAAACCGGGATATGGGAATTCAAATGACGGAAACACTGCCCGTAGGTTTTTTTCAAACGCAGCTCTAAGTGCTGAAATTACGGGATTAGACGTAGATTTAATTAAAAAACTCGGTATTTTGTTAACAACTTTGTCTTCTGGTTATGATATTGATTTAAATAAACTCGCGAAATATTGTTCAGATATAAAAACGCTTTATTTAAGTCTGTATTCGTGGTACTACATGCCAGTTACTTTACACAAAATACTTGTGCATAGCACTGAAGTAGTCAAATCTTCACTTCTTCCCATAGGACAACTATCGGAAGAAGCGCAAGAGGCTCGCAATAAAGATTGTCGTCGTTTCCGCGAGCACCACACTAGGAAAAGGTCACGTATTGCCACGAACACAGACTTGTTGCATATGCTTCTATTAACGTCTGATCCTTTGATTAATTCCCTTAGAGAAGTCCCTGTTAAAAGGTTGAATAAATTACCCGCAGAAGTTTTAGACATGATTATCCCGCCTTCACAGCCACTATTACAGGTACCAAGTAACCTTGATCATACTGATGAAAATTATTTGATACCTGATTCATCTGAATCTGAATGTGAGAGTGATTAATTATAAATTGGTATTAGGACTTACTATAATTATATTTAATATTTATTTATATAATACTTACAAAAATCTTATTCGGTTTATATGTTTTTTTAGATATAATCAGGTTGTAAATAGAAATTTCTAGTACTTGTACATAATATTAACATAAGTTCTTAGTGGTATTTGCATTTCATTTGAATTTATTTCTGCATTTTCATAAAAAAATAAAAAATCAATTTAGATGACTTTTTTGACGTATCTAATGAGATTGTAAGTAGTAATTTTCAGCCTTTTACATAATGTAACGTTTTGTTTTTGTATTTGTAATGTTTTTGTAGTTATTTTTTGCATAAATTCATTTTAATTTAGTGTGTATCATTAATTTTAAATAATTAAACCGGTCATTATAATATTTATATTTTTTAATTCATACCAATAACACCAGAACTCAGGAAAAATAATATTTTTGGCTTATTTTCATTCATCATAAGTGATATAAGTCAAAAAATATTTCTGTCCAGCTAGCATGTTCTAGTCGACACACTGTGCGTCTGTGCTACAAAACATGCAGTCAAAGCAACCTCTGCGCTGCCACCGACGACGCCATGGGACTGGCGAACTTTTCGGCCAATACAATCTGAATGACTGTCGTGCCAACGACACGAAGAAGAAAAGACTGTATGTACACATGTGGCGACGTTGACAGTGCAGTCTTTGACTTTGTTTCACACGAGTTACTCCTAAAAAAATGTGATAAATATGGAATCCGCGGAAAAGCAAATGCATGGCTAAAAAGCTACCTTACAAACAGATCGCAAGTTGTAGAAATTACAGTGGATAAACTCGATCAAAATGGTGAACAGAAATTTGATTCCAAATTATGTTACAATTGCACAGGCGTTCCACAGGGCAGTATTTTAGCCCCTCCACTCTTTCTGTTATATATCAATGACCTGACAAAAGTAACTGACCATCCCTGCATACTCTTTGCAGACGATGTGTCCGTAATCATCCCTAAAACTAAAGACAACTATAATAAGGAAATAAATAGTACCGTAAGCAAAATAATAACTTGGATGGAAAAGAATAACCTTAAACCTAATATAGATAAAACCAAATATGTACAATTTTGTAACAAAAACTGGAATAAAATTGATTTAAACATCACGTATAAAGATAAACAAATAGAACAATCAGATAGTATGACTTTTCTGGGTATAGTTCTGGATGGGAGGTGTTCCTGGCTTAGTCATATTGATATGATATGTGGAAGACTCAGTAAGTTTGCTTATGCTCTATGGCGTTTATCTAATCTAACAAATAGACAAGCCACACTGCAAGCTTATCATGCATATGTGGGTTCAGTATTGCGTTATGGTATACTGGTATGGGGAAACTCGGTGCATCTCGGAAGAGCTTTCATCGCACAAAAGAGGTGTATACGTGCGATTTGTAATGTGGACCCACTCACATCCTGTAAACCACTGTTTAAGAAACTCAGAATACTTACATTGACTGGTATTTATATTGAGGAAGTATGTAAATTTACCAAATCTCATCCAGAGATGTTTGAAAAACTGGGAGATAAATGTGTGTTCAAAACTAGATACCCTAATAGACTAATTAATACGAGAATAAAAACGGAACTATATAGGCGAAGTTGTTATCCTATGTGTATTCAAATTTATAACAAGATCCCTAATCAAATTAAAGAACTTCCAATGGTTCGCTTCAAAAGGGCTTTACGTAGGTGGTTAATTGAGAATCCCTTCTACAATATAAAAGAATTCTTTCAGTTTAAATTTTAAGTAATAATATAATTGTACCTACCTATAACAAAAATTTGCATGTCATTATGTTATGATTAAATATGCTAAGCTACTAATATTACCTACCATCTTAAGAACTATTGTAACCATATTTATCTGCAAATAAATCTTTGACTTTGACTTTGACTTTGTCTAAACCTAAACCTACAAGTGATTGTCTAACAAGCGAAGTAAGTACCCAGTTTAATTATTATTATTAAGCGTTTACATATTGATTTAAAGCATCGTTATTTCTTCAGATGATACAAATTTACTTACAGACCGATGCAAGTTTTATGGCGGCTCGGAACATGAGGCGAGTCGCTGTGCAGTAACAAATTCACGTGCCAGCGGGGGTGGGGGGTGCGGTACTGCGCAGCGAGTTTCTCACTTCAGAGCCGCCATGAAGTTTGACACGCGTCAAACTTCATGGCGGCTCTGACCTAACAACAAAAATTAGGTAGGGTACGCACCCTACCTAATTTTTGTTGTTAGGTAGGATACCTATTTAATTTTTATTGTTTTTTTTTTAATTTTATGTGTAGCTATCGTTATTACTTAGCAATTTTATGATACATAAATAATAATTTTATTTACATAAATAATTACTATAATAATCTTATTTACCTAATTTAAAACCCTATCTCATCGTTTGTTTTATCCAGAGACATCTGTTTACCCGTCGGCGGGATGACGGCTACAACTCTACAAGTCGGTGGAATCCGACAAATACATACGTCAGAATCCCGGGGGACACGGCAACAATGTTGTGTCTGGCATATTACATCGCGTATCTTGTTATATTCGACAATACAAGTGAGACCGGGACCACAGTGCGGCGAATGGGGGCTCATTTTCTATAAGACTTCGCAAGTCACTTGACCACGGAACAGATAAAGTCTGATATACACGGTATAAGGGACGCGCGAACTGTTATTAATAAAATCTGCTGTGCCATACATTTAAATCGTGTAGGCATGGCACCGTGTATCTATCGGTTTAGGCCTCAGGGAAAGTTCTCAATGAAACACATAATTACAGCTATTTTTTCATATTTTTACTATTACCACTAGTGCAACAAGTAGTTTACGTGCCTGCTAAAAGGTACTGGCAGGGCTCTGACTATGCCAACTTCACGATTGCACTAAAAACAAACGTTCAAAGATTTAGTAGGATACCTAGAACTTCAGAGACCTGTCGGCGCTTGAATGACATGGACAGGGGGCCAACCACCACCTCTTAAAGCAGTATTATTTTAATGTTACTTCAGTGTGAGAAAGAGATGGAGCTGTACAGGACGTCTAGCTATATAATTATAATATTAGAATTAGTAATACAATTCCTTAAGTTAGTATAATCCTGAAATGTTAAGATTTCATAAAAAAGTCATTCAATAGACTTACTTGGTCTTAGAGAGTTGTATTGATGACTTTAATGATTATAATTCTGTAAACTCATATTTGTTACGGTCGCGAATCATATTTCAATCAACATACAACCTAATACTGATCTGCAAATTGCAAAAAACGTAAGAAAATTTGAATTTCGCGGGCTACCCTGGCGCTTTCACCTTAAGAGGTGGTGGTCTAGCTCAAGGGTTGTTGCTAAATATTTTGTGATATTATCATTTAAGTAGTACTGAAAAAGAAAATGGCAGCTTTAGTTTCGATATTGAACACGCCCCAAAATATCGTCGTACCGTTAAACCGTAAAGTTCTGTAACTGTCATTAATTTGCTCTGACGCAAATAATCCAGTAGAACTATTCCAGTAGTACTTTACAATTTGATTGCCGTCTGCCGCGCTTGTGATACTGAATTACCCACCTAATATACGGAATTCAGCAACAAATGCGATTGGAGAACATTGTGAATGCAGCTCTTACACCCGGGGGACGAGATGAATCGAAATTACTTTGTCAAAGTCAAGCACAACTATTTTCACGAAAACTGTTCGGTATACAGACATGGTTGGATGGTTTGGCTCGGTGCTGCATTGAAAGAAAACGTCTTCTATGGCATTTGATGGATTATACCACCCAAGTACCTACTGTTAGGAATTTTCAGGGATATGCAATAGGTACCAAATCCAATAGCTGTCGCGTTTTAGCATGGCAATACCGGTCATTGCTCTTTCTTCAATCTATCTCCGTAGGAACCCAACCAATAAACTACCTACTATGTATTGGTTGCGGGCGGAACTTCGTAATAAAACACGAGCACTCAGTTAGATCTTATAGTGCGGACTGTCGCCTGCGGCCGGCGCCTGACCTGCCCACCTTACACACAGTGCGAACTGTCGCCTGCGGCCGGCGCCTGACCTGCCCACCTTACACACAGTGCGAACTGTCGGCTGCGGCCGGCGCCTGACCTGCCCACCTTACACACAGTGCGAACTGTCGGCTGCGGCCGGCGCCTGACCTGCCCACCTTACACACAGTGCGAACTGTCGGCTGCGGCCGGCGCCTGACCTGCCCACCTTACACACAGTGCGAACTGTCGCCTGCGGCCGGCGCCTGACCTGCCCACCTTACACACAGTGCGAACTGTCGGCTGCGGCCGGCGCCTGACCTGCCCACCTTACACACAGTGCGAACTGTCGGCTGCGGCCGGCGCCTGACCTGCCCACCTTACACACAGTGCGAACTGTCGGCTGCGGCCGGCGCCTGACCTGCCCACCTTACACACAGTGCGAACTGTCGCCTGCGGCCGGCGCCTGACCTGCCCACCTTACACACAGTGCGAACTGTCGCCTGCGGCCGGCGCCTGACCTGCCCACCTTACACACAGTGCGAACTGTCGGCTGCGGCCGGCGCCTGACCTGCCCACCTTACACATATTGCCGTCATGTCAATGACCGCTATTGCCACGCTACAATGTAGATGGGTTAATGACCGTTATTGCCACGCCACAATGTAGGTGGATCAATGACCGCTATTGCCACGCTACAATGTAGGTAGATCAATGACCGCTATTGCCACGCTACAATGTAGATGGGTCAATGAGCGTTATTGCCACGCCACAATGTAGGTGGATCAATGACCGCTATTGCCACGCTACAATGTAGGTAGATCAATGACCGCTATTGCCACGCTACAATATAGGTAGATCAATGACCGCTATTGCCACGCTACAATGTAGGTAGATCAATGACCGCTATTGCCACGCTACAACGCGACAACTATAGTTAGATTAACTGTGGAGTTCTTCTGTTTAAAGTTAAACATATTTTTATGATAACTTCCTTCAACAAAACGTCTATACTGTAGTTTTGATGACCAAAAGATGATCGGGTTCTAGCAAGGTCAAGCTTAAAAAAAAATAAACAGTGTATCATATTTATACGTATAGCTACCAAGTAATACTTTAGTTAGTCCAAGTAACTAATTCATTTAATTTCAATTTATCTACGAGTACTTGATTACAACCATGATGAACTCAATTACATTCAAATTCAAAGAAGCTCGCCAACTTTGAAATATTCAAGTAATTTGCCATAAAGTATGGTGCTCTCCAGTTACGTTTTTCATTTAACTTTAACATTTTGAAGAAAATTCCAGTGTTCTCTTTATTAAGGGCTCGTGACTTATAAAGTCCAACATATTCTAGCTAAAATGTGCTTTTGTAGAAGAATATACCTACCTAGCGAAGCTTATTGATCACTATTGGTGTGTACCACAACAAACAAAACAGTCACAGATAACGTCTTTAATTAGACTTATTACTTATATGATATGATGTAATATTATATAGAGGTATTTGTGAGTTTGTATGTAGGAGGTAATCTTTGGAACTACTGATCCGATTCCGAAAATTAATTCGCTAATGGGACGCTACACTATTTTGGCCGAGTGTCACAGGATTATATTGTTTCACGCGGACGAAGTCGCGGGCTGATGTGAGCTCAGCTGAGGTGTTCCCTACATTTTGACGAGTTATGCGAATATAAATGAAGGAAAAAGCGGATTATTTTTTTCGCGATTTCTGGTTTGGTCCCATAGTAAAAGTTGTTCATAATGACGAGTACAATGACCCCTTAAGAGATTAACACTGTTTAAAATTACACCTTGTATAATAAAATTAGAGACTAAGTTATGAAACATAGTTTTTAATCAAGATAATTATTTATTATATAAGAATAAATGGATTCTATAAATTGTAACGTAAATCATAATTGTAGGAACCGGTTAACCCGACAGTTAGCCTAACATCAACTGAACTACGAGCACCGTAACGTGAACCAATGAATAGTAGACCTGCCGTGAATGATTCTCATAACTAGGTTAGCGCCGTGAAATGATGTGCGCGTGATCTTCACCATGTGTAGACCGACTGGCTGGTGGCTGATTGTGTTTCTCGCGCACACCAAGGTAAACACTTATAATTGATAATTTATTTCTTGAGGAAATCCAACATAGTTTTGGGAAAAGTCTAGGCAGATATGTTCTACCAATGAAAATAATTTCGAATTGTGTCATCGCATCCTCATCTCGTACTGTCTGTAGGTCTAGCACGAACACGCAGAGAAAACGTTACGTATATTCAAACGATTTTAACGTATAAATTACTCATTTCGCACATGACATTAACTTAGTTTTAAGACTGTGTTCATATCTATAGGTGATACTAATTGGGCTTGTTGCAAAAACTTAAACCTAAATACTACAGGATTTGCGATTCAAAAAGTGTTCGAATTTGCGTTACGTGTAGATCACGCGCTCATGCCAGGGCCTCTGATTCTGTTCCTAGATACTGCCATTATTCGCGCAGGTAGGTACATAAGTAGGTTATGATAATACGGAGCTGGATTCAGGAAATTGGACGAGCAGGCAGGCTCGAGTCCAATCGAATTGGCTATAGCTATAAATATCATCTGACCGGCGACTTCTCATCTAACCAGGAGTCGTAGTTTGTATGCAAGCAAAGACGCGATCAGCATCTAGTTGTTTATTTATTGTTTCATATAGTAACTTAAAGTGAAATGTGAAGCTAACGGCGTACTTTTGGACGAAGACATTTGGGAAGGCGTACCATACCGAGCCACGAACTTCATATCTCCAAAAAAAAAAAAAACAAAAAGCAAAAAAACAAAGGCAGACGATTAATAGCTGTCGTACCGACCATTCAGAAGACAGAATAATTGTGGCTTTTCTTTTACCACCCGTCCCATTAATTGTGATTGATTTGATTTTATCTGATTTTATAAAAAAATAAAGATTTAGTGTTATTTTTTTTTTTGTTAATGATAATTTAATTTATTGACTTTGGATGTTATTTACCTGAAATAAATGAATTTGTTGTTATTGTTAATACCAAAACAGTTAATTATAAATGTACCTTCGTGATGTTTTATTTAATTAATTAAATAAAGTGTTGCAAAGTTCTATGTTAGAGAAAATTCCAAGAAACCTTGGAAATTGTGAAGTTCTGAAACTGACTTTTTTATAGGTAAAGAAATGATGCCGGTGTTATTTATATTTGTTATGCTGCCTTACAAGTCGCCGTTACTTCGTGCGCGCGCCGGCGCCGGCGGCACGTCGCGCTATATGAGGAACTCTTATAGTTTCGCCATGTCAGTCCGTCTGTCCGTCCGTCCGCAGCTTAGCTCAGAGGCTCTTAGTACTAGAAAGCTATAATTTAGCATTGATATACATATTAATCTCGCCGATAAAGTGGTAAAATAAAATCATGAAAAAAAAATTTTAGGGTCTCCTGTACACCTAGGGATGTTTTTGTTCTCGTCTACCCCATGGTGTGGGGTGTTGGTAGTTAGGTCTTTCAAAAATATTGTGGGTTTGTGAAAACAATTTTTCGATTAAGGGATCCGTTTCTGTAATATTAAGCTTTAAAATGCTAATTTTTGTTAGAGTCAAGTGTCCCCCTACTCTCCCAGCTAGGCGGTTAGTTTTGGATATGTGAAAAAAATCACGGTAGTTGTATATACAACGAAGTTAAAAGGAAATCTATCACAACTAAGTAGGCTTTACAAGTTAACGAGTAATAGTCGACCAACTTACATTTGCAGTTGGAATGTATGAGAGAACATGTTTTACAACTATAAATTAAAATGTATACATACATTTATAGGTTTATAGATGAAAAACATGTTTGTTCTTGGGATAAACTCATCCCAACTACGAAACCCTTCATTATGCGTGGTCCGACACGCACTTGGCCGGTTTTTTATATTTCCTTGTGCTTTTGCAAACAGACGCTTAAAATAACCCACATTTTTAATTTTTCCTTATTTTCTTGTACTGTTCCTGAGGCCTGGAAACGAGCCCATATCATTCCCTTACCAAAAATTCCTCACCCGGTCTCACCGACCGATTTCGACCCATTTCTATCCTCCCATATCTCTTTAAAGTTCTTGAGCACATTGTTCATCAGCAGCTTTCTTCTTATAATTAATAGCCTTCTCAGTCCATTTCAATCCGGTTTTCGACCTGGTCATAGCACAATAACGGCTCTTTTGAAGATTACTGACGAAATTCGCTGGGCTATGGACTACAAATCTCTCACCTTGCTTGTTCTTCTGGACTTTAGCAGTGCCTTTGACTCTGTTGATTTCGACATCCTTCTAGGGATCCTTAAAACTTTCAATTTCTCTTCTTCTACGGTTGATTGGTTCGATTCTTATCTTAATGGCCGCGTGCAGCGGGTTCGTCTCGATGAGTTTTCTTCTGACTGGTGTTCTCTTACCGCGGGTGTGCCTCAGGGTGGCGTTCTCTCTCCTCTTCTCTTTTCTATTTTCATTAACTCTGTCACCAGAGTCATCGCTTCCCACTTCCATCTCTATGCTGACGATCTGCAGCTTTACAATCACTTCTTGATGCAAGATGCGGCAGCAGCCGTGTCTGCCATGAACAGTGACCTGGATTTGATTGGCGAGTGGTCGCGGTCCTTTGGACTGCAAATCAACCCTAAGAAATCCCAGGTTATAATCATCGGCGGAAGGTATATGCGGAATAGGCTCGATGTCGCGTCGCTGTCTCCACTCTGTCTGAATGGAGTTCAGATAGAATACGCAAATACGGTTAAAAACCTGGGGGTGACCATGGACCCTTACCTATCGTGGACTGCCCAAGTTGCTCAAGTCAGTCGCAAAGTGCACTACACGTTCCATACGTTGAAATGCCTCCAGAGCTTCTTGTCCTTGAATACCAGAATCTCCCTTGCCCAAACTCTCATCCAGCCCATTATTGACTACGCTGATGCCTGTTACTTGGATGCCACAGAGGATCTCTTAAATAAACTTGAGCGTTTGCAAAATATATGTATTCGTTTTATTTTTAATCTTAAAAAGTATGATCACGTTTCTAACTTTCGCAAGATACTCAAGTGGCTCCCTATTCGACTTCGCAGGAACTCTCGGATATTGTGTCTGCTATTTAACGTCCTTCACAATCCCAAAATGCCATCCTACCTGCGGGAACGCTTTTCCTACGCTCGTCCTTCTGATGCACCTTGCAGGTCGCATCTTAGAAATCTCCTTAAATCCCCTCCCCACTCAACCGACTTCTACTCCAACTCCTTCACTGTGCATGCGCTTCGGTTATGGAACTCACTTCCGCCTGATATTAGGGACTGCCAAACTGTTGCAGTGTTTAAAAGAAGAGTGAGAGAACACTATCTTTCCACTTCGTCATAGCTGTTAGTATTTATTATGTTATGCTTCATTATTATCGTATATTTTTTTGTGATATTTATTTTGGTAGTATAATGTATGTATTTGTATGTACTCATATTTTATGTTTATATATATATTTGTATATATTCATATTAGTGTATCGTTTGTGATTTTATGTATTCTGTTTTCTCTTTTACTCTTACACACGTTGTCTACATCTCTTTATCTACTTTCCTATCGCAGGTATGCTGGAAGAGATTTCTTTAGAAATAAGCATCACCTCTGTACGTATTTTTCTGTTCCTTTCTTCTTGTTTGTTTATATGTGTGTACATAAACTGTTAAATAAATAAATAAAAATAACCCTATCTCTGCTCACCTCTTTCAGACAATATGGTGCAGCTGTGACGCCAGAGTGAGTAAATAACGGTATTGCTAACCGACTTAAAAAAAACGAGGAGGTTATGTTCGTCTGTATGTATTTTATTTAATGTATGTTCATCGACTTCTCTGTGATTATTGAGCCGATTTACGTGATTCTTTTTCATTTGATAGAGGAAGCTCACGCGGTGGTACCTTAAACATTATATTAACTTTGCTTTGTGCAACGAATGCTTTGTGAATGTAACTTTTGAGTATTTATTTATTTATGTGTATGTTTCAATAATACATAGTTAATGCCACTAGTGTATGTTGATGATGTTATAAAACTTCCTGTCACTGTTATTTACTTAGCAAGTAGTGGGATACGAATTGGGTGGGGTACGTACAACAAGTACAAAGTGAAAAATAAAAATCATTACAAAAATAAACTTTTTTATTACAAAAAAAAACAACCGTTTTTAATCAAGATGAAAGCGCCAGGGTAGCCCGCCAAATTCAAATTTTCTTAGGTTTTTTGCAATTTGCAGGTCAGTATTAGGTTGTATCTTGATTGAAATATGATTCGCGACCGAAAAAGATATGTATTTACAGAATTATAATCATTAAAGTCATCAATACAACTCCCTAAGACCAAGTAATCCTATTAAATGTCTATTTCATGCAATGTTGACATTTGAGGATTATACTAACTTATGGAGATGTATTACTCGTTCTAATGATTATAATTCTGTAAATATATATTTATTACGGTTGCGAATCATACTTTATTCAACATACACCCAGACTCTGAGCTAAAAATTGCAAAAATCGTATGAAAATTTGAATTTCGCGGGCTACTCTGGCGCATCCCCCTTAATAGTACAACTTAAGGCCACGCCCCTATGTGGATACTTTCATATCTATACATTTTTATAGTCTCTTATTACAAGCGATACATGTTTCGTACATTTGTACACTCTCACTTAATGCGGCAAGTCTTTGATTTGTATTTTAACGTGACATTATTATATTTCTAGTGTTCAGGTGATCCGTGTTCTGCGGGGGTAAGTCTTCAATATCAATCTATATCTTCTGCAGGACATGAGCCTCTTCTGATAGAACAAACGGAATAAAATAAGCACTTGCTTCATTACTTTCACGTTTACAGCTATATAAGATTAAACAGTACGTAGGAGTTAAAAGAATCATATTGCCAGTAACCTGATGCGAACCTGCATCTCCGGTGTTGTCTCCCGTCAACTGTCAAGCAACCACGAGACCCGGATATTGTTCACTTGGATAATAATACTTCAATGTAAATAAAATATAAAACTTTCTGTTTGTATTGCAGTTCAATGGAGTACAATGTTTATCTTCAGTAAGTAGCAAACAAGAGTTAAGTATATAATATGACAAAAGCCACCTCAGATAGCCCAACTATTGTCAACCATTGTCGTGTTAAAATTTAATTTAATTTAAAATTAAATAAAATTAAAATTGTGTGAAAATTATGTGTAATTATGTTGGCGACGACATGAATCGTAGATTTATTTAGTATTAAAACAGCACGAGGGTTTTACCCGGCTGCAGTTCTCATATAGACAACATGTTAGTTCGCGCTGGGGAAAACCCCTACAAATTATATAAAAGAAACGAGCTTAGAATTAGTTAAGTCAGTTCAGTTTGCAGCTTACTAGCGATAAGTGATAAGTAATAAATCTTAATCAATTAAGTAATCAATCTAATCAAGAAGAAAATTTACTTATTTCACCACTTCTTCGCTATCCGTCTCTCATCGAGGTCCGCGTGGTTTGTACCCATACATGCGCATTCAGGGGAGCGTGATGACATGTGTCGCCAGCAGAGTCACTCGACTCAGGTAGAATAAAAAAACAACAATTTTGTATTTAAGATTTGTGTATATCACATAAATTTATATTATCAATAATTTAAAAAAATCTATTCAGCCTTAACAGAAATGCTTAACATTTAAATATTTGGTTTGCAGTGCGACGGCACCATGTGTTCCGCTGGAGTAAGTAGTGACTAAGTAGCCACATACACACGCACACACACACGCACACACACACACACACACACGGGTTACATTTAGTTGGAAGTCAACTTTATGAAGTTGTATCCTCATGCAGCTTAAAACTGCAACGGTTGTGGTCCAACAACCAAAGTTGACAACGCATTTTTCAAACCTTCAAGAATATCATCAATCATTTCCATTTTTCTCGTAATAATTAATTAATTTCGCGTAAAACTCAAAGTAAGCTTGTAAGGACCCCATGACATGATTGATAGTCATTAATGGGCTTTCAAAACAAGCCATGGGCTCATGAACTCATGACCTTCGACTTGCAGATAAAATAAGCAATAGATAGAGGCCATCGAGGCTAAATTTTAGCATTAGTGAAGTTAAGCTGCGTTTACCACGGTCAGCACTTGGATGGGTCGGTGACCATTCGATATCCATGCCATGCCCATGATATGTGCCTCAAAAAGCTCAAATGTCTATAAAAGAAATTTACCTTTTGTCTTTAAACTTACACCGCTTTGAAATGACATGAATAGCTGTCAGAAGCCCGCTGTCACACGATCGTCACACCGCGTGTTGTGTTCAGCGTTCATCATAGCCTAGTAGATACTTTATTAGAGTTGCATTCCAGTTTGTTGCATGATTAGTAACAAAAATCATTGCTTGCCCCATGTACATAGAAATAACTCATTTAGGTACTGAAATTATGCTGAGAATCAGCTCATTTTTAATACGAAACAATTTGTAAACTTTTCATAACAGATCTGATACACGCTTAATTATTTTACTGGCAACACTGAGTCGGAAGTTTCGTTGTTTTATATGGGAAGTGGGGGTCAGTCTACACCAAGGCTGAAACGGTTCCTTTTTAATATTCATTCTTGTTCTTGAGCTCATGGCGAGCAGTCGCTTCCTAAAAGCTGACACGCATTTTGTTGCTGGAAATTCCTAAAAATAAGCAAAGTATAGTAGGTTGAGGTTATACTGTAAGATCAAATAATTGTCAAGCCTAAACAAAATGCTTATTTAACGACCCTGCTGTTTCAATTCTGGTTGTTTCTACACATTGTACTAGACAGCCTTTCCGACGTATACCTCCGACGGTCGACGCTTCCTAACGTTATCCCGGCACTTTTGTCTCGCGAAGTTATGAGCAGTCAATTTGTCTCGCCCCCTCGTCGCTCCGCTTCCGCTATGAGCCACACCGCATCTTAAATTACCCATATTAACGTTAACAAACGACTGTGCTAATAACCGACAACTAAGATGAAGGTTATCATACTTAAACGCCGAACGTCGACGATATTCGTCTTGGCACAAATAATATTTAACTCTACTAATGGATAACCATTACATAGATATAAGGTACTTAGCTACAGAAGCTGTAAACGTTAATCTTTTCTGATTACGGCCGTTTTTTTTTTGAAAGAAAAGAAAGAAAGAAAAATATTTTATTTCGGACATGCACAGGAAACACAATAATAAAAAGAACATTAAAACTAACAATATCATAAACACAAATAAAATAAAAGGAAAGAAAAAAAAACAAAACACAGAAGACCTGTGCGAGGCCAAAAAGGCTCCTATCTCAGCATGATGCTGCGATATTTTGACAGGCCTGTTGGTCTAGTGGTTAGTGACCCTGACTGCTAAGCCGGAGGTCGTGGGTTCGATTCCCACCCAGGACAAACTTTGTGTGATGAGCATATTGTTTGTTCTGTGTCTGGGTGTAATTTATCTATAATATGTATGTATTTATAAATTATATAAGTATGTATATCAGTTGTCTGGTTACCATAACACAAGCTCTGCTTAACTTGGGATCAGATGGCCGTGTGTGAGTTGTCCCAAGATATTTATTTATTTATTATATTTGAAAATACAAAAACAAATACCGCAGCGCTGATATATATTTTTTAATAAAGATAACAGAATTATAGACTCGCCCCTTATTACATGAGGCTTTAACATAACTGGCGAAATGTGGGTGTACTATAGGTACACCTCTGTCTAAACCTTCGGGGAATACGGGCGTGATGTTATGTGATAACAGAATTATTGGATCGTTTGAGCAACCGGTCAGTCTTTAAAAGTGCCATAAAACACGCAACAAGTGGACTGACTGGGGAAAAGGCCGCTCACGATCGTCAACTTCATGCAAATAAACTTTCTCATACATTAGGTGCATACCTACTACAGTCTGACACTTGGCTACAAAATGTTGAGAGTTTCTGACAATCGGCGAAGAATGTTTGCGAGTTACTGGTACATGGTAACTAATTGTTGTAAGTGGTGACCAAACTTCGCAATGTTGACACTTGGTGCGAGCTTCTGACAGCTACGATAATGGTGGTGCGGTTTTAGCAGTATTATTTTAACTATATCACACACCCGCCACACGCTATAGGGACACCTCTGCCTAACCCTTCGGATGATACAGGTGTGATGTTGTGTGTTATTTTTACTGGCCAGGTGAAGTGCCTAGTCAGTAAAACTAACATTCTAAATCATCGAATTAAAGGAGGAATAAAATGGACCTTGGAGACCAGTTCTAACTTTTTAACTGTCGTCTTGTAATATAGGGGTTGTAATTAACAACAATACCTACAAGTGAATTTGTTGTTGATTGTCAAGGCCACAGCCATTCTCAATTTAATTGCGTAGCACTTACAATTGTACAAAAAAGCGGCCAAGTTCGAGTCGAACTAGCACACGATGGGTTCCGTACCACCGCACTGTGTATATTTTTTCGTTTCTTGTAATAAAATAAAATAAAATAAAATAAAATGAAGTTAACTTTATTTTATTCTTATTATTATTTGTTGTTGTAGCAGTCATACACTCTGTAAAAATTTCAAAAGTGTCAACCTATTATGGTTCAAAAGATACAGCCCTGTGACAGACGGACGCACAGACGGACAGCGAACTCTTAGTAATCCCTATTACTAGTATTACTACTATTAGTAGAATTTACTTAAAATCGCTGCTGGTACGGAACCCTATAATCCAATAGTACTTGGATAAGCAAGCAGCGATTTTAAGTAAATTCGCCTCTGAGGGTACACAATGAAATATTGCATCATCTCAGGCAACGTTCTCCACACGCCCGACTAATAACATTTGCTCACCGCTAGGGAAATAAGATAGCTCCTCATTTGTTCGCATGAGATCCTGCATAGTCTAGATTTTCACTACGGGCTTATTAGAAGGTACCTTGCATGTTCAGAGGACCCAGCACGAACGCGAGAAGTGATCGTAACATTAATTCGAGCGATTTTTGCATCGAAAATACAAATAACTTATAGCATTTTGGTTGTTACATCTCACCCATACATATTAATAAAGTCTTAAAACTAAGCAAATATAATTATGTGCGAAACGAGTATTTTCAATTTTAAACACTTATCACAACAATATAACATCACGCCTGTAGATCCCGAAGGGTTAGGTAGAGGTGTACCTATATAGTACACCCACATTTCCCCAATCCCCAGTTATGTTTAAGTCCCATGTAATAAGGGGCGAGCCTATTGTCAATTTTAAAATCGTTCGAATTTACGATAGGCTAACCCCGCGCGTTTGAGCTAGGCCCACAGGTACTTCGAGTCGGTACAGCCGCCTGCCTCGGGCAGTGTGCCTGCTACCGACCTTTATGATTACTTAGTTCATCTTTTCGTTCCGACACGAAAGACCCGATAACTACAGAAACCTGTGTGATGAGAGAGGAAGCCCAAGTGAGCATCTGTCTCGCGGGATGTTCGAAAGAGTTACCGTGGCCCCGGCACAGGCAACGGAAGGAACACGGGTGGGTTTTAGTCAGTAAAAGTCTGACACGCCCTCCCGCTCCGCCCAGAGCGGGAGAAGTCATTTGATGATTTCCCACCCAAAACAAAAAGAACATCTGTCTAGTCCTGTTAGTCGACGAAATTTTGATAACCAACTGAGTCGGATTTGTTTTGTAGGAGATGAAATAAACTCAATTTTAAAAACTCCTTTATTTTGTTTAAATGTGCTGTAGCCTGAAATTATTTCTAGGCATAGATTAATCTTAATCTATCTTTATCTAAGTTGTAGGTACCTACCTACAACCCAAAATAAAAATTCATGACAATGTCTACGTTCTGAGTACCCAGAGATATATTAAGTTCTTGTTCAGTTCTTAAACCATTTTGTTAGTTGAACATTATTTTATTAATAAACGTAACTATATCTCATATTACAGTGTATTGGATCAAATTGCACGTCAACAGTGAGTGAACATAGATTATATTATTAAGCCAGTAACAGAATAAGAGTGTTGCGAGTATCTTTATACGCCTGAATGACACTGACAGCCGCAGGAGTTGATTGGTGAAATTGTCACAGAAATTGTATTGAAAAGAAAAAAAAAAAATGGCGGCGGGCCGCACTAAAAGATCCTTGTCGTTCTAAAGTTTAAATGGACAATGACAATAAACTAATGAATATCTACTTATTACTAACACCCCTCTAACTCTTGTCGCAAGTATTAAAGCGATGTTTTTCAATTACAGTGTAGAGGACTGAAATGCTCAGCAGGGGTGAGTTTGTAAAATTATTATAGTTCTACCATTAAAACAAAAGAGATAGAGCGCTTATTTTAAAAGATAATAGCAATAGCAGTAGAAAGGCTTGACATTTCGTAGGAGGGAAGCCGAAGAACAAATTGTTCAGTTACAAATAGTCATACAAATACGATTACCACGCTGTGGCGCCGGCTTATTTAGAACAATTTGTGTTGTTGTTGGAATATGTATTATTTGGCAATCGTAGACATTACTGATTGTGCTATTTTTCAATGGTGGTAGGTGAAGTTACTCTTCCGATCCTCCAAATGGAAGCCGGTGGTAGGAATGGAGTTGTTAGCGCGCTTCGCCTCTGAGCAATAGTGTAAGACGAGAATAGCCGTGGCGTACGGCGCGCGAAAGTCGACTAGTTTTGACAGATCTACCACGGCGCGTGCCAGTGTAGCGGAGATACAGAATTACAAATATTGGTCACTTAGCATGGGTACTGTGACGTTTGTCATTTTGTTAACAAATCAAGTGATGAGAACTCCATTGAGATCCAGCGGTGATAAAATCGAATGGAATAAAAAATCGACTGAATTTCTTATCGAAATAATTTAGTAGATACAGCCAATAAACAACCTAGATACTTTTTATGATGCCCTAATCAATCAAATATCACCGCACATACATACCCATGTTAAGTCTACATTTAAATATATTCAAAACCAGAAAACTTAACACGGTGACTTTCATAAATACAGTTTCAGGCTCATTCATTAGAACACAGTTACCAAACTTTTTTTCTCATAGACCACTTTCAACATTTAGCTGGTTCCGGTGGACCCCCTGCAGCTACATTTCTACCATATTCACAAAACTCGACAAACAATGTGAAGATTAGATCTAACTATGGAAATCTGCGTTGGCTGCGTTGACCCGGGACCACTTTGGGAACTAAGGCCCTAAAGCAATGATTAAGGTGTCAAAAAACGCTCTGTGTTTGGAATGCCGTTATTGTGTGACCTTTGTCCGCTTACTTAGGAAACCAAACCTTAACTGAACATTTTCGTTACTAAGGCAACTAGTATATTGGACATATAAGTGGTGTATATTACATTTTTATTAAAAAAGCGCTGCGAGTACATCGAGTCTAGCTCTTATTAACAAATTAAAGGACACTATATGGATACACAAATAAAACTTCTTTGAGTCTCATTTGCGTCCCGCAAAGTGTTAGTAACATAAAAAATGAGTTAAAAATTACAACGATGTAATTATTTGTGTGTATTTTATACAGGATGATTGTGAACGAGAGGGGCTCGTGGCTAAATAATAACCGCTGTACGGATCGATCGAAGGTTAAGCTACGATTGCTGCGATCGGTTCGTGGATGGGTGACCATCTCTTACATATTGAGACCCCTCCGTACCTCGGAAAGCACGTTAAGCCGTTGGTCCCAGCTGTCATTTATAGATCTTTGACAGTCGTTACGGGGAGTCAGCAGCCCAAAAGTCTGACTACCAGTCTTACCAAGGGATATCGTGTTACCTAGTTACTGGATTGTGGAGGTCAGATAGGTAGTCGCTCCATGTAAAATAATGGTATTCAGCTGCATCCGGTTAGACTGGAAGCCGACGTAGTTGGGGAAAGATAGGCAGATTTTATTGTTGTTGAACAGGATACACACCGGCCAAGTTGTTTATTTTTGACTGACTTAAAAAAAAGAGCAGTTATGTGAGCGGTGTGTGTATGTGTGGAAGGGTTGCGTGGTTTGTTGTTGTTCATATAAAATATTTTCTAGGCGTTTTATATTGCTAAGAAAGAGCAAAAATATTTAGGTAAACTATCTATAGCGTAGATAACTTACCTAATATTGTAAACTTTTGTTCGAAAATGTTGGAACAGATAATAAATAAAACGTAATTGACACCATCCTCTGACAGACGCTGTGTACCCTCGTTACCCACATACTTAGTCAATTAAATTATAGATAGTAATTAGTGGATAAATGGAACCTTTTTTTTCGCATCGTTACTAAATAATTAATGACCGTTAAAATTATTTAAATTACACACATGGCGTAGTTCGGTTTTAATGTAATGTCCTGTAATTCATCAGTAGCACGCACCGCGCAGCTGCGGTGTCATTCCGTAACGCACACAATGGCAACTGATCACAATGCCTTTCATTTTGAAAGTTCATCAACATTCATTGCGTCATTTACGTTGTTAAACCTACGAAGCAATGGATCAGAAACTTCCTTCAAAACTTCAGGATTATGATTGAAAATAAGTTACGCAGTCAGGGTGCTGCCAGGCTACTGTGGTTATTATTGACAATTTATATCTCTTAATATGTATACTTTCACAATACAATAAAAGGCTATTCGGGTTGATAAATGATAAAGGTTCGAAACAGTGATGGGATACACGTCATCTCGTCATACTATGTGACGCGACAAAAGGAGTAAGAACTTGTAACCACACACATACGAACAGGTGCTCTATTATGACGTTCTAATGCCACCATGATTCCAGTGCGCGAGAGGGACCTAGCTATACACGACCGATAACACCATCCCTTTTTCTGACTGGAATCATGATGGCAGTAATACTTCATAATACGGCCCCAGAGCAAGCTTGACAAAGGTTGCATGTTTGCGAGGTGCTACGAACTCGTAGCGTGCGTAGCCAGTGCTACGCTTTGTTAGCTACGCCGTAGGCCCGGAGCAAGATATAGAACACCGCAGGGTATTCTCCAAAGGGTATGTTTTCACTTTAAAAACACAAATCTCACTAACACTCAAGTACGAAACAACTGTCTGCAGGACATGCGTATTCAGCGCGGGAACATTACAAAAACACAAATCTGACTAACACTCAAGTACGAAACAACTGTCTGCAGGACATGCGTATTCAGCGCGGGAACATTACAAAAACACAAATCTCACTAACACTCAAGTACGAAACAACTGTCTGCAGGACATGCGTATTCAGCGCGGGAACATTACAAAAACACAAATCTCACTAACACTCAAGTACGAAACAACTGTCTGCAGGACATGCGTATTCAGCGCGGGAACATTACAAAAACACAAATCTCACTAACACTCAAGTACGAAACAACTGTCTGCAGGACATGCGTATTCAGCGCGGGAACATTACAAAAAAAAGTAATAACTTTATCTGAAGTTGTCTTTTTTTCACAACCCATGTAACGTATTCACTCCTCACATTTTATCGTTGTTCGCCTCTTCATTAATCAAAATTTGTATTACACACCATTTTGCGTATCGTACACCACACGTTTGTTTTGTAATCACCAGAATGGAAACTTTCTGGCGAATTTTCAGCATGTTCTATTATTTTTTATTTGGGCACAAATATTGTAAAATACCAGCTTCGCCTGACGCATTTGCCTGTATGTAAAGAATCTACCTTAAGTATCTGTTTAGCTACCAATTTGGTAGGTATATACATATAGCATACGTCTTTTTCGGGTGACCACTGAAAATCAGCACTGT
Source organism: Fissipunctia ypsillon (assembly GCA_947568875.1). Classification (NCBI taxonomy): domain Eukaryota; kingdom Metazoa; phylum Arthropoda; class Insecta; order Lepidoptera; family Noctuidae; genus Fissipunctia; species Fissipunctia ypsillon. The sequence goes on along the minus strand of OX387650.1, from coordinate 1,067,214 downwards.
GCTGTGGGTCCCTCGTAGCACAGCATCATGCTGAGTGGAAGCCTTCTTGTCACAGTCATGACGTGCAGCTGCCGACTATTTCTGTTTTGAGCTCGTGATTATAATGTGGATCTATTTTGTTTTATTTTTCTGATTATTCTTATCGTTTTGTATGCACGTGTTTCTGTGACAAATAAACCTATTTTTCTTTATTTCTTTCTTTCATATTGTTAAAATGCGGGGAAAAACACAGACAGTCATGAGGACAGCTGACAGAAGTGAAAACTTAAAACTATACATAGCTACAAATATACTGTTAACATATCGCATGTCGGTGACACGAACCCATAACTTTTCCCCGTATTACAAATCGCCCAACGTGCCTAAAGAAGTTTTCATTTGAAATGAAGTGTAAATATAATATAAACAAAATACAATTTATGTTTAGTGTACTGGGAACGAATGTCGTGCGCTGGTGAGTACCCTGCATATAGTTTATATCCTCAAAACGTTTTGTGGCATTTTCTAATAAAATAATACCCACAGTAATCATGTTGAAATATCTAAGGTGGCCAACAAACTAAGGACAGTTGACAAGCTATTCCTAATTACTACAAGGCTGCGTTCACACCAAGCCTATGACTACCTCGTTAGTCTACAAGTGGGCGCAAGCGCTACTGCTGAGCACGAGGTCCTGGGTTCGATTCCCAGGTTGGGCAAAGTATTTTTGGGTTTTTTCCATCAGAAATATCTCAGTAGCAGTCCGGAGTCTGAATTTGTGCCCGGTTAATGGCAATAGGCTCGCCCCCTATTAAATGGTACTTAAACATTACTGGTGAAATGTGGGTGTACTATAGGTACAATCACTGGGTACACCTCTGTCTAACCCTTCGGGGAATATAGGCGTGATGTTATGTTATGTACTGGAAGCTCACAGTCGGTGGCTAACTGTACGCTTTGGTGTGAACGCGGCCTAAAACATAGCATCGAATTATTTTATTAAAAAAGAAACAATCTTGTTTCTCCAGTGTTTCGGACTTTCCTGCAAAGCATTTGTGAGTATTTTTCTAAAGTTAATCAAAATGTTCATATTACGTTATCTGTACCGCCCTGCGTTTGTCCCACTGCTGCACTGTCGTTAAGGAGCCACTTCACCTCCACCACGACGGCGCCGCTCCACAGCAGCCCGCGGCTAGGCTAGGCGCGTGCACTTAGCTTCGTATGAACATGTAGACAGGATATGCACTGCGACCTCCAGCTGGCTTTTAAGAATGTTAATTGAAAAGATGCTTTTTTGAAAAATGTAATCAATTGGCGAACTAATAAATAATATAAATTGAACTACACAAAAACACATAATATTAAAAACACATAGTAACACACACACAAACACATATATATTAAAACACATTTCTATGTTATCTAATAAACTTAGCTCAGTAAGTAAGTATTATGATCTGTTTTTGAGATGAGTTAAATAAATGCCACAATAAAAATGTGTTTTTAATAATTACATATTAAATTAATATTGCCTCAAAACCCTACTGAAAGCCCATCTCACTTCTGAGCCACGTATACAAGCTGTTCTCGAGGGTAGTCACGAACCGTCTCGCCAGGAGACTTAACGTGATCCAGCCACCAGAACATGCCGGTTTTCGAAAAGGCATCACCACAATATCAAGCTTATTGGTTTCAATAGTCCTGTCAATAATGATAGATCGATCCCAGTACAATGTGGCATGACCATTCTCGAGAACTGGGTCGGGCACATACCTGTAGTATGGTACTTCGGGCTCCACAAGGTTGTACTGCAAGGCAAGTTGCTGGTGGATAATCCTAGCCACTAGATTGTGTCTGTGCAAGTACTCCCCGTTAGCAAGACGAGAACAACTTGAAATAATATGTCGGATTGATTTACCGGGACGTAGACATGCCCGACAGACCGTCCTTGACAATATATTTCTGGTAATTATTCGTCATGATAACTTCAACCCTAATCCCACAGACAAAACCTTCGGTTTCCTCAAAGAGGTCGCCGAAACGCAGCCAGGATACAGAAACCAAAAAATCTACATCAGGGCCATGGAGGGCCCGGAAAAAGCGTCCGTGAAGCTCTTTGCCTTACGATGTTTAGTATCAAGTACTGCAGGTTTGCGCCAGTTCTCTTTAACCAAGGAGAGCGGGGTGAGGCCCTTATCAACCGCGACCACATCTCGATGCATACCCACGTCGGCTTCTAGGAAATATTCCCTGAGACTGCATATCTCGCGATTGTGGAGGGTCTTAGCGTTTAAAAAGCTTCGACCTCCACACTTTCGCGGGATATACAGTCTCATTAACGATGACCGTGGGTGATGCATTCGATATGCAGTCAGTAGCGTACGGACCCTCCTATCCAGGGCGTCGAGTTCGATCTGAGTGCATTTGAGTATGCCGAAAGAGACATCAACACCGGCATGAACCAACCGTTGAAGGCGCGCATCTTGTTTCCGCCTGATAGAAGACTATTAAATACTTTGTTCAGACGGCCAAAGAAGCGCTCCTTCAACGATTGCTTCATGTCAGTAACATTGATGCCCACCGCTTCCGATATACCCAAATACGGTTTATAATAGGTTTCGGTTGAGGAGAGGGATCTAAGGTGTATGGAATCCGAGAGTTGGGTACCCACGGATTCCATAATCTCCCCTCACTTTATATGTATGACTGCACATTTGTCGACACCAAATTCCATCCTGATGGCGCTACTGAAGGTTTCTGTTATCTTCAGTAGCTCTATCAGTCGCAAACTGTTGGGGGCAATGAGTTTCAAGTCGTTCATGTAAAGGAGGTGAGATATCACCTGAACACCTCTTCTCAACCTGAAGCCTACATCTGAATCCTGCAGCAGTGTGCTTAGAGGATTCAAGGCTAAGCAAAACCAAAGCAGACTCAGACTATCGCCCTGAAATATTCCGCGCTCAATCCTGATCGGTTCATTGATCCCCCGGATCTCTCGACATCCTGGATAGAGAAGGACCGTCCTCCACTGCCCCATACATGACATTAAGAAGGTGCGTAGAGTTGCGTCTATTTTGTACAACTCCAGCACCTTAATGAGCCATGTATATGGCACCGGCTTTCTTATAATCTATCCAACATGTCGACAGATCCTTCCGGAGTCTACGAACTTGTTGGCTTATGGTCATGTCTTTAAGGAGCAGCTCCTTAGTAATATTATTTATTAGTTCACTAATTGATTACATTTAAAAAAAAAAGCATTTTTTCATTTAACATTCTTAAAAATTTAGTTCTGTGTGAGCGAGAGAGGTGACAGAATGCGACAGCCATCTTAAGACATAGGTTAACCTACGGTTTCTTAGAAGAGCGGTGGCCGTCACATAGCGTCTGCATTGTGTAGCGTCAAATGACGTCACTGAAACGTTATTTATAAAAGTAAGTTGATGTGTTTCCTAGAACGCTTTTTTGACACCGTAAAGTCAAACCCCGCTGCCATCATTTTCATGACGACCGTCACTGCGGCCGTCGTGTGGCGGCCACCGCTTTTCTAGGAAACCGTAGCTTTATATAAATTAACTTAGAAAGAAAAACTTCCTTCATGTATTTGCAAACCGAAAATATAATAGTTATATTGCCATAATACCTTCAGGCAACGTTGAAATGTAATTACTTCGCAAACAAAAGTTCTTCATGAGAAATGGTTTCTTCCAAACAGTGGAACATTTACAGGCAGTTGTTATTTTAATTTTTTAAATATAAGCAGACAACATGAAGCTTTTTTTGCTTTTGAGAATCAGCATTATGCAGAGAGGAAGCCGTCTTGTCACACCCACTACCTGCAGCTGCCGACTATTAATGCTCTGTGCTCGTATACAGGATGTTTGGAAGCTGGGTGCAACGCTTTAAGGGGGTGATAGTTGACATAATTTAGAGCATTTTGAGCCATACATGTCTTAGACCCACTTGCGTGTTCATGGGTAACTCGGAGCTAACTCGGGGATAATCAAATAATTCATCTTGCGCCACCAAGAGTTAGAGGTAAACCTAGAGTTAAACTTTTAAATATTAAACCCACCGATGTGGGAGAGTTACGTCGCTAAACTCTGGGTTAGTGTAAATAATGTCAAAATAAATTGACGTTATGAGGTCCCGCTGATAACTTATTTTGTATTTTATATTGTTCGACGTTATAGTAAGTGAAAATTTGGTGCTATATCAGCAGGCGATATATTCATGTACTCATATAAAATAAATACAAATTATCAAAAACTTAAAACATATTTTTCCATAATCTGACGTTTTTATCAATCAATAAACGAAGTCTCTATGGAAACCACATACAATCAATTAAACTGAAATGTCATGTTATAAAATTTAAAGACAAGAAAGTATTACGTATCGTAATGTAGTGTAAAAGAGATGGGTATACAATTTCCATTCATTGTTCGTTAATTCATCTTTGGTCGGATTACATATCAAGCCATAGACATAGCAATCCTATTTTATGTTTCGTCGATTGAACTGCAATGTTCCCAACTCAAAAATCACTATTGTCAGGTTATCTAACCCGGTGTTACTTTTTAGTGGCACAACGCGTAAGAAGAGTTAAAATGTTAGTTACTTAACTCGGAGTTTACACGTTTATTAATTTAATCCGACTAAACATGCAAGTGGGTCTTAGACGTAGTAGCTTTTTTATTTTAAGCTGCTATTATATTTTATTTTTTAAGTAACCCAATTTCTGACAGTTAATTGCCAATAGTGCCCCAGTTAAAGTTGGTCTGTAAATCAGGACATTTTTGAGGTCGCAAAAATCTTTTGAAATTTGAAAAAATAGAAATTGAGTTATTAAAAAAAAGACAAGTGCGGTTGGGGGACCCCCGTCAGGAACGAAGTTCTTTCTCACTTATGATTTAAAACAAAAATAAAAATTTCGTAGCCACCATCTTGAATTTTTATTTTGACTTCACTATCAGCTTTAAAAGACCCTGAAAACTATGAAAAGACCCCCATGACGAAAAATTTGAAAATTTTTGCAGCCGCCATCCTTGATTTTCTATCTTGACTTCACTATCGGCTTCTGCACCCTTGAAAACTGTGCATACGAAACCCATGATGAAAAATTGGAAAATTTACTCAGCCGCTATCTTGGGTTTACATTTTAACGTCTCTATCGGCTTTAACACTCTCGAAAATCATGAAAACGACACCCATGATGAAAAATGTTGAAATGTTTACAGCTGCCATCTTGGATTTACATTAAACGTCACTATCGGCTCTAACACCCTCGAAAACCATGAAAACGATACCCATGATGAAAAAAATTTGAAAATTTTCGTAGCCACCATCTTGGATTTTTATTTGGATCAAATTCACTCACAATGTGAAATTCACACTTTCAAGTGTAATATAATTATCATACTTCGTCTAACTATACTAACTACATCGCTTAGACATGTGTGGCTCAAAATGATCTTAATGATGTCAACTGCCACCATCCTTTACGCTTTGCACCCAGCTTCCAAACACTCTGTATATCTATGTATTTTGTTGTTTTTTATTTTTCTTTATTATTCGAGTTGACCGTTTTATTTTCTTTCTTTTCTTTCTGTGTATGTATAGTCGACCTTATGCTTTATCACCCTAAGGTTGCAAATCACTTGCAATCCATAAAACAACAAGGAATATTTGTCTTTATCAGTTACATAGTTACAACCTTTGGGTTCCTAAGACAGCGGCGGCCGCCACATCACTCGGTGACGGCCGTCATGACAATGATGGCATCGAGGTTTGACTTTACGTGTCAAAAAACGCTCTCTAGGAAAACGCACCAGCTCTTTTTCATATACTTATAACGTTTCAGTGACGTCATTTGATGATAATTTGTCGCCGCAAATGTAGCGTTCACGGCAGTCTTAGAAAACCCTAACTTTAGTAAAGTTGTTTTACTGGGTTTTATTGTCCGAAGTGCTAAAGCAATTACATAAGAGTTCGACTATACTTGGAACTAGCTATGCCCTGTGACTTCGTTCGCATGGGTGTCGTAAGATACACAATATACTAAAATAACAGCCACATTTTAATAAAACTCCCTCGTCCCCCGACCCCCGCACCGACCGTTGCATATCTCGCACGCGCTATTGCTTCTTTTTCGCTCAGCGTTCTTTCTGACTTTTTTACATTTTTCTCGGCTCCTAAGGGTTGTAACGTGATGTTAAATAACCTATAACCATCCTCGAGAAATAGGCTACCTAATGCAAAAATATTTTTTTAAATCCGACTGGTAGTCTTAGAGATTCGCGCAAAATAGCTTAAATTTCATGGGTTTTATTTTTTTTGCACGGAACCCTAATTCTTTTTCTAAAATAAAAGTAGCTCAATTACTCCTTGCAACATCAGCTATCTGTCAGTGAAAGTCCCGTCAAAATCGGTCAAGCTGTTTCGGAGTTTAGCCGGTACAAACAGACAAAAAAAAATTTAAATTGTTTTTTATTACAAGTGCCGTATATACTTTCATATGCATTTGGTAAATAGTTAATATTTTGACATTACAAACAGACACTTCAATTTAATTTATTGGTATAGTAGATGAATAATTGAATTGTTTTCAGTGCGAAGGCGAGAGCTGCTCATTCGATACAAAATTATGGGTATAACTAACAGAAGAATAAGTGAAGAATGTTTTATTAAGTATTTTTGTTGAGTGTTAACCTGCAATACAACATGTGTCATTAATGTTCAGTTAACCTGCAATACAACATGTGTCATTAATGTTCAGTGTTTTAGAAAAGTGTATTATTTCCCCGCAGCTGTGCCAGCGCTAGCTTAAATGTGGTTAACAGGCTACAAGTTATGTACCTATATCTAAACAAGTTTGGGGTTTGGGTTTTTCCACCTGGAATTTTTCAGTAGCCCGGAGTCTAGATGTATGCCTGGTTGATGGCAATAGGCTCGCCCCCTGTTATACGGGACTTAACTGGCGAAATGTGGGTGTACTTACTATAGATACACCTCTGCCAAACCATTTCGAGGAACACAGGGGTAAATATGTTGTGTTGTTGTTAATTTTATTGTATGTTTGTAAAAATAAATCTCGATTTCTAAATCTGATTACAAAAAATCTTCTACTGATAGAAAGTTTCTGATAGTTTAAATCAATAGTTTTCCGCCTGATACCGGCACTGTCGTGCTTGTGTAGCACATGGCTTCACGTGAGTAGGTCAGGTCAGCACTTCTTTGGCTTGTGCGAGATGCCTGGCCGCGCATAGGACCACCCGGTAATTGGGTTGTGGAGGTCAAATAGTTGTTCCGGGTAAAATGATAATATTAAGATTTATTTAGTTACCTTACTATTGCTGTTTGGAGGCGTTTTTTTTTTCAGATGTTAAAAAAAATCTATGCTATAGGCTTCTCCGTTCACCATATATCCTATTTTTTTTTTAAAGTCATCCGGTATAAAAGTATATTTAAGATAATGTTTTATATGGTTTCATTAGAAACAACATAATTCTGCCTACCCCCATGAGTTTATGTTTATTTACATTTTATTTTTTTCATAGACGGGTCCTTATTCGATCTGCATCTAAGAGTGGCATGAAATGGGATGAAAATTAGATTTAAAAGCATCAAGATTAGGCAAGTGCGAGGTCGTATGTTCGATCACCTGAACTTAGTTTGAGCGTCAATTACCCTTTGATAATCCAGTGATGAAAGATGATTTGTTGTCGCCTTTAAATAACATGAGCAATATTTTTTTCCTTTCTGGGGAACCCGTCTGTCTCTACGCTAGAGATTTACGTTCTGCCCGCCAAGCGAGCGACGCTGAGCGAGTACTCTCTTTGATATCGTTGCGACTAACGAGTACTCGCAGGTGGTGTAAACAGTCAACGATCAACTATTAATATTTGCATCTCTTTTACTTACACGGAACCTACAATCTTTTGTACGTTTCTTGAGCGAGAAAATCGTTGATAGCTAGTCGCTTCCTCGCCCAGGTGGACCAGTTGCCAAGTATTAACAACAAGCTGTTATCGCCAATAATCAGTCACATATTATTGGCGATTGGTCCTATATCACAAACTTGAAGTCCGAAAGGGCTCTTCAACATCGCAATAATCCCTTCAGCAGGATAATCGCAGATGAGGGGTGGGTACATACGAAAGAAGGTGGGATGGTGGGATAGGATCGTAATTATACTACGCTTATGTGGATGACAAGCTGTGGCTTATATCCGATATTATACTACGCTTATGTGGATGACAAGCTGTGGCTTATATCCGATATTATACTACGCTTATGTGGATGACAAGCTGTGGCTTATATCCGATATTATACTACGCTTATGTGGATGACAAGCTGTGGCTTATATCCGATATTATACTACGCTTATGTGGATGACAAGCTGTGGCTTATATCCGATATTATACTACGCTTATGTGGATGACAAGCTGTGGCTTATATCCGATATTATACTACGCTTATGTGGATGACAAGCTGTGGCTTATATCCGATATTATACTACGCTTATGTGGATGACAAGCTGTGGCTTATATCCGATATTATACTACGCTTATGTGGATGACAAGCTGTGGCTTATATCCGATATTATACTACGCTTATGTGGATGACAAGCTGTGGCTTATATCCGATATTATACTACGCTTATGTGGATGACAAGCTGTGGCTTATATCCGATATTATACTACGCTTATGTGGATGACAAGCTGTGGCTTATATCCGATATTATACTACGCTTATGTGGATGACAAGCTGTGGCTTATATCCGATATTATACTACGCTTATGTGGATGACAAGCTGTGGCTTATATCCGATATTATACTACGCTTATGTGGATGACAAGCTGTGGCTTATATCCGATATTATACTACGCTTATGTGGATGACAAGCTGTGGCTTATATCCGATATTATACTACGCTTATGTGGATGACAAGCTGTGGCTTATATCCGATATTATACTACGCTTATGTGGATGACAAGCTGTGGCTTATATCCGATATTATACTATGCTTATGTGGATGACAAGCTGTGGCTTATATCCGATATTATACTACGCTTATGTGGATGACAAGCTGTGGCTTATATCCGATATTATACTACGCTTATGTGGATGACAAGCTGTGGCTTATATCCGATATTATACTACGCTTATGTGGATGACAAGCTGTGGCTTATATCCGATATTATACTACGCTTATGTGGATGACAAGCTGTGGCTTATATCCGATATTATACTACGCTTATGTGGATGACAAGCTGTGGCTTATATCCGATATTATACTATGCTTATGTGGATGACAAGCTGTGGCTTATATCCGATATTATACTATGCTTATGTGGATGACAAGCTGTGGCTTATATCCGATATTATACTACGCTTATGTGGATGACAAGCTGTGGCTTATATCCGATATTAGGTAAGTACTTACTTATTAGTTTTGTTCGGTACTTGGTCACTTTATCGCTGAATCTACTTTAAGACTAAATTATTAATGCCTAAACGCTTGCTGGGAATGGCGCCCAGAATATATAATAAGTTACCTGACTCCTTGAAGCAACTCAAGATTACGAGCTTTAAGAAGAAATTATCACAGTTTCTAATTCGTAAATGTTATTACACTGTAGCTGAATTTCTTAATGACAATAATATTAATAAAAATTGACCTGGACGATGAATGTGTGTGTTTTTTGTTAGTAATTTGTTTACTGAATTTAATATTAATTAATCTAAACTACCTGACTGAATTTGTAAATACCTAATTTAATAATTTAAAATGTTTTTCAATTTATATTAATTTATTATTATTTCAATTTATTATTATTATTGTACCTACCTACTGTACAATTTGTACGCCGCTGGCAATACATAGAGAATCAACTTAATTATTACTGAAGACCAAATGTATGTACCTGTGTTTACAAATAAATATTCATTCATTCATAAATAAAAGTCGCTGTTGGATTTTCAACGCTCGGCGCAGTGCCGAAAGTTGAAATCGCTTTTATTTAAGCATTCCTTTAGGTGTCGCCTGGTGTTAGTGTAAACGGGCATACGTCAGCTAACTTTAAGATGTGCTTAAAAGTCTTTCTCTCTCTACATAAAGTGACAAAGACAGCATGAGTTTAGCAGCGGCTTACATACAGTAGACAGCATGAGCTTGGCAGCGGCTTACATACAGTAGACAGCATGAGCTTGGCAGCGGCTTACATATAGTAGACAGCATGAGCTTGGCAGCGGCTTACATACAGTAGACAGCATGAGCTTGGCAGCGGCTTACATACAGTAGACAGCATGAGCTTGGCAGCGGCTTACATACAGTAGACAGCATGAGCTTGGCAGCGGCTTACATACAGTAGACAGCATGAGCTTGGCAGCGGCTTACATACAGTAGACAGCATGAGCTTGGCAGCGGCTTACATACAGTAGACAGCATGAGCTTGGCAGCGGCTTACATACAGTAGACAGCATGAGTTTAGCAGCGGCTTACATACAGTAGACAGCATGAGCTTGGCAGCGGCTTACATACAGTAGACAGCATGAGCTTGGCAGCGGCTTACATACAGTAGACAGCATGAGCTTGGCAGCGGCTTACATACAGTAGACAGCATGAGCTTGGCAGCGGCTTACATACAGTAGACAGCATGAGCTTGGCAGCGGCTTACATACAGTAGACAGCATGAGCTTGGCAGCGGCTTACATACAGTAGACAGCATGAGCTTGGCAGCGGCTTACATACAGTAGACAGCATGAGCTTGGCAGCGGCTTACATACAGTAGACAGCATGAGCTTGGCAGCGGCTTACATACAGTAGACAGCATGAGTTTAGCAGCGGCTTACATACAGTAGACAGCATGAGCTTGGCAGCGGCTTACATACAGTAGACAGCATGAGCTTGGCAGCGGCTGACATACAGTAGACAGCATGAGTTTAGCAGCGGCTTACATACAGTAGACAGCATGAGCTTGGCAGCGGCTTACATACAGTAGACAGCATGAGCTTGGCAGCGGCTTACATACAGTAGACAGCATGAGCTTGGCAGCCGCTTACATACAGTAGACAGCATGAGTTTAGCAGCGGCTTACATACAGTAGACAGCATGAGCTTGGCAGCGGCTTACATACAGTAGACAGCATGAGCTTGGCAGCGGCTTACATACAGTAGACAGCATGAGCTTGGCAGCGGCTTACATACAGTAGACAGCATGAGCTTGGCAGCGGCTTACATACAGTAGACAGCATGAGCTTGGCAGCGGCTTACATACAGTAGACAGCATGAGTTTAGCAGCGGCTTACATACACTAGACAGCATGAGCTTGGCAGCGGCTTACATACAGTAGACAGCATGAGTTTAGCAGCGGCTTACATACAGTAGACAGCATGAGCTTGGCAGCGGCTTACATACAGTAGACAGCATGAGCTTGGCAGCGGCTTACATACAGTAGACAGCATGAGCTTGGCAGCGGCTTACATACAGTAGACAGCATGAGCTTGGCAGCGGCTTACATACAGTAGACAGCATGAGCTTGGCAGCGGCTTACATACAGTAGACAGCATGAGTTTAGCAGCGGCTTACATACAGTAGACAGCATGAGCTTGGCAGCGGCTTACATACAGTAGACAGCATGAGCTTGGCAGCGGCTTACATACAGTAGACAGCATGAGCTTGGCAGCGGCTTACATACAGTAGACAGCATGAGTTTAGCAGCGGCTTACATACAGTAGACAGCATGAGCTTGGCAGCGGCTTACATACAGTAGACAGCATGAGTTTAGCAGCGGCTTACATACAGTAGACAGCATGAGCTTGGCAGCGGCTTACATACAGTAGACAGCATGAGCTTGGCAGCGGCTTACATACAGTAGACAGCATGAGCTTGGCAGCGGCTTACATACAGTAGACAGCATGAGCTTGGCAGCGGCTTACATACAGTAGACAGCATGAGCTTGGCAGCGGCTTACATACAGTAGACAGCATGAGCTTGGCAGCGGCTTACATGAAATGTGGGAGTACTGTGTACGTACACTTCCGCCTCCCCCTCCGCGGAAAACTAGCGTGGTGATATACATACAAGTTGGAGACGACAATACAACAATAAATGAAAACACTAGCAATACTAATGCATAAGAGTATTTAGGAACTATCAAATAAATCCTAACGCTGAAATTGAAAAGTGATTTTTCTAACAAAATAAATAGCATAAAAGCGTAAACAAAATAGAACACCACTTAAATATTGGTTCACTAACTTGTGAGAAGAACGGCAACAATGCGGTGTCATGTGTATCGGTGGTGTGTCGGGGCGAAGAGACGCGCGCCGACGTGGTCTTTTGGTGGCATATTTAATATTATTTATGTCCAACAATTACGAATCACAGATTATTAATCGAATAGTCACAGTTATCCTCGAGTAATTATTAATCACATTCACTGTTCAATCGCTTAGCTAGTCTTCAAATTTCGAGCTGCTCTACGCAGACTAGATGTTGGGTTGTGTCCAAAATATATTAATATCAAATTCGTTCGTCTCGGGTAACTGTTACTACTGGAGTAGCACTATCCAAATGCATTAAAGGTACATTTTCCCGTATCCTCTGGACAGCTTGGACAATAGTGCGGCCATGCATCGGTAGGACACACGCGGGTGTTGCCATACCTCTCTAGGTATGTTTATTAGTATAGCTAAAAAGGCGTTTCCATGACATTCCCCATAAATTAAAATCATGATGGTGTACTCTGAATCTGTGTTACTAAAATGAGGCATTGTTATTAAAAAAAAAAGATGACACACAATGTACTGAGCGTCTAATTACACACAATGTACTGAGCGTCTAATTACACACAATGTACTGAGCGTCTAATTACACACAATGTACTGAGCGTCTAATTACACACAATGTACTGAGCGTCTAATTACACACAATGTACTGAGCGTCTAATTACACACAATGTACTGAGCGTCTAATTACACACAATGTACTGAGCGTCTAATTACACACAATGTACTGAGCGTCTAATTACACACAATGTACTGAGCGTCTAATTACACACAATGTACTGAGCGTCTAATTACACACAATGTACTGAGCGTCTAATTACACACAATGTACTGAGCGTCTAATTACACACAATGTACTGAGCGTCTAATTACACACAATGTACTGAGCGTCTAATTACACACAATGTACTGAGCGTCTAATTTCGCACAATTTACTGAACAATTTAAACTAGTACCTATTACTACGTTACGTGCCTTTTACTATAAAAAAATAAAGTGTCCAATTTTGCACATCTTACACCGAACACGTGCGCTTGCGATGCAAAACAATGACGCGTACGACTTTACAGGATTGCGGCGACACACTGATCAGTGCAATGACCTACACCATTTATTGCAGGATTCAGCAAGGAAGCGAAGTAGAAACAAACGACTTATATCTATCATCTATCCCTTTCGCACATATTTAATTTTCGATTGACATGAGTGCGTAACATTTGTAGTAATAACTTCCGCTTGCATTATTTTCTTATCTAATGACACGCTTTATGACTCTAATGCCTCTAGCATATGGTATAATAATATGCATTAATTCGCATCGGGAAATAAAAAGAACAAATTTGGCGAAGGAGTAGCGAGCTGGCAACATGTTGTGTTGATACAGATGCAGATTACTGCAGATGTCTTTAACCTGTCAGTGCTGGCCTGTTAACAGATACATCATGTAGAAAATCTTAAAAATGAAAAATAATGTCCAGTGACTAAACTATTCGATATATTTGATTAAATTTTTGTATGCAGACTGGGAACGTCATAAGGTATATGAAGTTTAATTTATTGTTGTATTGTCGTCTCCACCTTGTATATATTATAAAATGCACTTTTTAACCGACTTCAAAAAAAGGAGGACGTTACGCAATCGAGTAATTTTAACTTTAATTTCGGAAGTCGGTGGCAAAAAACGAAAATTAAAACCCAAAGACACCGACCTCCGAAATTAAAGTTATTTTTCACTTTGTAATGTTTTTTGTTGGAAGTCTGTTGGTTTTTATTTGTACAAAAGTTTTTTTTTTAAGTCAGTAAACTACTCTACGTATATTACAATTTATAATTCACTGAATAAAAACCAACTAACAGAAACTTTTCCAAAGGATTCTGTCAAAGAACTTGATCTCGGGGAAATGAAACCTAAACATTGCACATCTGGAACTGCCAGCGGTGCCATCAGCCACAGAGTAAATAAAATAGTAATATTAAAACCCTCACAAGTGCAGTACAAACACACATCCCCTCGATGTTTACCTTGCATGGTAACATATTTAATATTCTATTGCGGAGTTGCCATGATTTTTGTGAAAGCTGGACGTTTTTAAAAATTGAAAGTGTTGAATACAATATTGTTGTAAACCAGGTAAAAAATAAGAAATGAAGCTTTGCTCACGTCACTATAGCGTATACAAGGCTATTAATAAAAATAAAAATTCAGTGATATCGTTGGTCGTTGCCTAAACTTCGAGGAAGGAAGTAACATAGAGTGGATAATACCTGCTCTAAAATCCCGGAATAATTTTAATGACGTTTAAATCTCGGGATTTAAAAACCACGAATTTTTTATCGGACTTTATTTGTAGTTATAAATTATTGATTTGAAAAATCATAACATTTTTTAGGGTTACACACACACACATTTATATCTGTAATTTTTATGGTGTACATAGTTAAGAGTATTCTATTTATAAATAAAGTTCAATAAATAATTCGTGGTTTTTAAATCCCGGGATTTAAACGTGATTAAAATTATTCCGAGATTTTAGAGGAGGTATTATCTACTCCATGTTACTTCCTTCCTCGAAGTTTAGGCAAATTAGCACTACCTATTCCTATCACTGGTTATGAGTCTGTCTGCATTAGCAACTACCACAGGCAACTACCTCCTCTACCTACTCCTCCTTTTGCACTTTTACAAAGTTTGTGATTGTAATAAATTGATTAACTTAGAGTATAAGTCTTAGACCATGCATCATTTAACAATATTCCAAAAAGCTCAGGTTATTGTTTTGCATGAGCAAAACCTTTCTGTTAGTGAAATCGTAAGGCGCCTCATGATATCGGTGAGTAAAATTATTATTCATTTAATTTATTTTATTTACTTCAGATACAGTGATCCATATTTTTTTAGTATACTTACAAATTATGTTAGTACCCAAGATTCAAACACACCACAATTATAGTATTATAACTAAAATTAATTAACAACAGTGCATTACTCACATAAATAAAATTAAAATTACAATCATCTTTAAATTCATTAAAATGTTTAAAAACATCAATGTTATTTAAAAACAAGAAATCTATTAAAATCTTTAAATTCAATAATAATGTATTAATTTATTATGTCACCGTGACCTTGGTTCTAATATTTTAATTTTTTTTTTTGTAGAGAAAACCGTTCGACTGTGACACAATTAGGTACTTACTCTTTCTGTATCGAAAGACATGTTTCTTGATTTTCTCCAAGCGTGCGTCCGGCCCGTATCAGTCAGTGTTTAGACATAAGCAAACAAATAATAAAGTACCATAAATATTTACTTAGTTTTTGTGCACACATGAGATGTCACATATTCGAAGTAAAAAACAAAAGAAAATGTAAAATATTTAAAATAAAAAATAATAATAAAAACGTAAATTTAAAAACAAATCAAAAACTCGACTGCATAAAAAGTGAACTTTAAAAAAGACGGAAACAAGATGACCTACTTTTCGTCTCCAAACAGTCTCATGCAGTCGGAGCCAATAGGTGTTTACAGTTAAATTAAAGAAGATGCCTCCGACTGCATGAGATTGTTTGGAGACAAAAAATAGGTCATCTTGTTTCCATCTTTTTTAAAGTTCACTTTTTACGCAGTCGGGTTTTAAGATTTTTTAAACTCACTTTTTTATTTTGCACTTTTTTATTTATAATTATTTTTTTCTCATTGTACTAAGTAACTCACTCACCAAAACTTCGGGTTTTTTTTTATTATATCTAATTCTAAATTACGTTTACGTTATTACTGTACAAGCCCGTACCTGTCACCGCTGGCAGCGTCGCTTGCGTCCCTCCGCGCGTGGCCCAGCGCGGGTCCCCGCGACCGAGCACTTTTATTTGGGACCGCGCGGGCGCCCGCTTAACGCAGTTTCAGGCCTTATTGTGCGCACATGTTGGAGTGGCGCGAGGAGGAAAAACGCCGGGGCGTAACTCCGCTGCCGCGAGAAATCGCAGCACGGCGGACAGAGCTCCGGCGGGATCTCATGGCGGCATGGAGTGTGCAATTGTCGCAACTCAGTGCTGGGCACGCCACAATTGCGGCGATAAGTCCCCTCTTTGAGGAGTGGCTGGAGAGGGGCTACGGCGTCCTCACCTTCCGCCTGACGCAGGTTCTCACCGGACACCGGTGCTTCGGGAGGTACCTGTTCCGGATAAGACGGGAGGAAATGCCCCACTCCAATCTTTGTTTGTGAATGTCTGCGAAGATACCACCGATATGCCATCCCGCATCTGCCTATCTCATCCAAAAAGGTTGACAGGTGCCCAGTTGAAGGTACCAGGAGCATCTTCGCTAGCAGACACTACCACTATGTTACTCCTCGTCTCTACAACAAAATTGGGCAAGAAAAGGGGATCAAGATGCTCAAACGATTCTGGTTGCACCTGTTATCATCATGTCACCCTTATCAATAAAAACCAGCATTTTTCTACTTCCAAACCCTACTGGTAAAATATACGTATTACATCAGCACCATGGTTGAACAAAACGTACTGGAACCTACTACTGTAACCCCACTTAACCAGCGAGTTAGTACAGTCGACTACAAAGAGATGTATACCCCCATAAGTTACAAATACATGTACCCATTGAAAGAAGTGTGCATACTTCGTTACTAATAACTATACACATGATATATGACGATTATATGTGTTCACTCAATGTGCCAAATTTATGTATACAGCAAGATGGACACTGTAATGTGTACGCTCTGAAACGAATGAATGTGTTCGTCTTTGGTTACTATGATATGTATACAAGCGGACATTCCAATTTTAAATTTCAAAAATTCTGTCAAAACCAATGGAAACTCTTTAGATGGTTTAATAGGTATTAGCTTCTTTGTGTTCTATGATGACACTTATAAATGTCAAAATATAAATACTCCGTAATAAAGTGGTAATAAATAATAGTTCCTCATATCCATCATCTTAACGAGAACACGTGCACGATTTGTGGGATTATTATCATGGGTCGAACTTTTGGGAGAATGCTGCAAATTCTTTGCGAACTCTTTTGCAAGACATAATCAATGCTAATGGAGGGTATACAAAATATTGAACAAGTTTTATATTTTTTGCCAAAATTTGAAGTAGATCTACTATTGTTATAAGTAAAAGAATATTATAGATAGTTGTGTTATTAATAGCAAGATAAGTTTAAATAAATGGGTTTTATGATTCAATAGTTTCTTTTTACGAGAAGATTGTAAAATAATGGAAATATGTAGCGAAAATAATGTGTAGTCAATTTCGATAAACAAACGACAAGCCAACAGCGTCATGCAGGTGTCGTGGCCAGATCTTAGAAATAATCATTACATGAAGTGTTCGACCATTTCATGAAATGGTTGTATTTCATGAAATGGCCAACTAAAATTGACCATATCGTTTAAACGTCAACGTTTAATGATATGTCAGTCGCCCCCTATTACATGGGACTTAAACATAACTGGCGAAATGTGGGTGTACTATAGGTACATCTCTGCCCAACCCTTCGGGGAAGGCGTGATGTTATGTTATGTTCATGAAATTATCAATTCTAAGATCTGGTCACGACACATGTACGAAATGAAGGAGAAAACAGGTATTTCCGTACTATTCTAAAATTTGAAAATGGAGTGTCAGACCTGTATACATATCATAGTAACCAAAGACGAACACATTAATTCGTTTCAAAGCGTACACATTACAGTGTCTTTCTTGCTGTATACATCAATTTGGCACATTTAATTGAAACATAAATCTGTCAGACATCGTGTCTACAAGTATTTGTAACAAAAAATGACAACATCATCAAAGGATATATAGTTTTGTAACTTCCAAAGGTATACATCTCTTTGTAGTTGACTGTACATCGTATAACAAGTTAAGTTATTAATATGTAGTCTACATCCACCGCCTCGCTTAGTCTCAGCGCCTAATTAAAAGTTGTATTAGTATGCATTCGTAGCCAGAGAAGGGAAACGCGAATTATTTACATTCGTATGTATAAATGTGAAAGTTTTGATGCACGTCTCTGAACTGCAACGTTTGGACTATGGAGGTGGCTGGAATTTAGTGCAGAGGTAAGTGTTGTTATTACGGTAAGTTCCCTTTGTGAAATATCCTTTGTATTTACATTTCAAAGGATCTTGCTTAAGGTTGTCGTACCTATACAGTAAAGGCTGACGCAGATTTGCGCGCGCCGCACCGCATTGCAAAAGTCTGCCGCCGCAAACCGCATTACATTTTGTATGAAAATGAAAAAGTGCGGTGAGGCTCGCCTAAAGTTTTAGGGTTCCGTACCTCAAAAGGAAAAAGTGGAGACCGTGGCTAAGTAATAACAGCCGCATGGGTCGATCCATCAGGTTAAGCTACGCTTGCCGGGGTTAGTCCGTGGATGGGTGACCATCTTTGCATACCGACACTCCTCCGTGCCTCGGAAAGCACGTTAAGCCGTTGGTCCCGGCTGTCATTCGTGGATCTTCGACAGTCGTTACGGGTCGTCAGAAGCCCGAAAGTCTGACAACCAGTCTTACCAAGGGGTATCGTATTACCCAGTAACTGTGTTGTGGAGGTCAGATAGGCAGTCGCTCCATGTAAAATACTGGTATTCAGCTGCATCCGGTTAGACTGGAAGCCGACCCCAATATTGTTGGGAAAAGGCTAGACAGATGATGATGACCTCAAAAGGAAAAAGCGGAACTCTTATAGGCTCATTCGTGTGTCTGTCTGTCTGTCACATTCAATTTACTCCGAATCTAATGAACCGATTAAGATGAAATTTGCTACACATATCAATTTCTGTTACCCAAACATGGTGGTATTACGTAAATAAATGAATTTTGGAATATGGGGGTCACTTTTGGGAGGCAATTATGAAAATTTTAAAAAAAAGTTTAGCAAAATAAACCATGTGACAAAATTATCAAATGAAAGGGCTTACTGTGGGGGTCTCGAATAGATTTTTTCAATAATTTTAAAATAAATAGTTTTAAAGTCATTTAAGAAAATAGACGAAAATTTATCATACCCAAGGGGGCATGATAAATTTCCGAAACTACTGAGCCATTTTTTTTTTATACAGAAAATAGTTCTATACTTATAGATTACAGGAAAACCTATAACAAGTCTATTGTCGTAAAATATCACGGTAAAACTCTCAATAATTAAAGTTTTAATGAAAGAAATGGTTACTGTGAGTCAACCGTAACAGATAGAGACATGCCATTGCAAAGTTTTCTTTAGAATTTTAGAAGAACTACAATTCTCTAGAACATCATATTTGTGTATCTCGTAAGGTTTAGCCTACGTAAGACATGTAAATTTATTTATCGGCGACTTGGTTGCAAAATATTGTTTTCTACTTACATAAAAAAATAATTAGGTATTATTATACATATATGTATATGTCATGGCCAGATCTTAGAATTGATCATTTCATAAAATGGTCGTATTTCATGAAATAGAAAACCGACCGCTGGTCACATCATGATGTGGTCTGGCCAGATCATTGAATACTCAACGTTTGATGATATGAACAGTTAAACGCACGACCACTTCATGATCATATCGTAAAATAGTTAGATTATCCACCGGTAGAGGTGTTTATGTCACTTTGTTTTTGTTATGTCGACTGACATATCATTAAACGTTGACGTTTAACCGATATGGTCAACTTTAGCTGGCCATTTCATGAAATGATCGAACACTTCATGAAATGATCAATTCTATGATCTGGCCACGACATTTATATATAAACCTTCCGGAATAAATTATCTAACTAATGGTGAAAACCGCATCAAAATCCGTTGCGTGGTTTAGGAGGAGTTAGCGGATATACAGACAGACGCGGGAAGCGACTTTATTTTATGCTACTATGTAGAGATTCTATGATGTTTTAAAAACATGGCAATGAGTGCCACTGAGAGAACTACTGATGCTTAAAGGATATTTTTTTATTCAATGAATATAAAGTGTGGAAGCAACAGCTGTGTTCTACGTGGGATAAATCAACAGCAGCTTCTGGTTAAAAGTGTTGTGCAATAAAACTTTTATGAAAACTCAATTCCACAAGAAATAATTTCATATGCATACGAATAAGACTTCTGCTCTTCAATCGTTTTAACATGCTGAGTGTACATAGAGGCTGACTAGTTTGTACGACGGTATTCAGTATTCTTTTCTCTAATTTTGTAAAAATACGACACTTAAATAATTCTTTTAATGTAATCCATCCTTATTAATTATTTTATAAATGCGAAAGTAACACTGTCCGTCTTGACAGACTGACGTCTATATATCTGTTTGTAACTTCTTAACACCTAAACGGCTGAACAGATTTGGTTGAAAGTCAGCACACGGATAGACCATAACCTGGGTTAGGACACCCCATCGCCGTATCTCTACGTAAATAATTCTTTTAATGTAATCCATCCTTATTAATTATTTTATAAATGCGAAAGTAACACTGTCCGTCTTGACAGACTGACGTCTATATATCTGTTTGTAACTTCTTAACACCTAAACGGCTGAACAGATTTGGTTGAAAGTCAGCACACGGATAGACCATAACCTGGGTTAGGACATATTATTATGATACTTTTATCCCGGTAGTAAGTTCCTGTGGGATAATTTCTAACCTCCACGTAGGCGAAACCGCGGAAAAAGATAGTTGTCCAATAGAATACCAATATCAAATTATGTTCCACATGTTTCAGATCTCTGCCTATTTAATAGGTAAAAAATGACACGTCATACTTGCATGCAAGTATATTTCGTAAAAAGTATTCCCAGAAAAAACAGATTTCATTACTGGCTAAACCCGTTATCCTGCAGATGCCGTCAGATTTTCACCAGCATCGGTACCTGGCGGGTTTTAATCGAATGACTATCAATTCTAACACTCTAGTTGCCCCCGTGATGCTTTATATTTTTTGCTAGCCTGTCAGGTTTAGTGAAAAGTTAATGGTATGTATTCAGTATACAAGGTGATGTCGCATGGGCACGCCACAACTGCGGCGATAAGTCCCCTCTTTGAGGAGTGGCTAGAGAGGCGCCACGGCGTCCTCACCTTCCGCCTGACGCAGGTCCTCACCGGACACGGGTGCTTCAGGAGGTACCTGTTCCGGATAAGGCGGAAGGAAACGCCCGGGTGTCACCACTGTGTGGATCGCCCGGAGGACACGGTGGAGCATACGGTGGAGGTCTGCCCGGCTTGGGCGGAGCACCGCCGTGTCCTCGCGGAAGCGATCGGCGGCGGCGATCTCTCGCGTCCGGCCCTGGTCCAGGCCATGGTACGGAGCGAGAGTGCATGGGAAGCCATTACCTCCTTCTGCGAAGCAGTAATGCTCGTGAAGGAGGAGGCGGGACGCGTGAGGGAGAGGCAAGCTTTGCGCCCTCACGCCCCTAGTCGCCGCAGGAGACGCCCTGGGCGTCGGGAATTGGCAGCCGATTCCCGGCCACCGTAGGCGCGGGCTTGCGGATGGCGAGCAATGGGTAGCTCGCCGTCCGGTAAGGACCAAGCCCGAGTCGACGGCGCGTCGTGTTCCACGCGCGCCTCAAAGAGATGTCAGCACTATTGACGGGGTCCGCTAGGGCCGATGCCAGCTAGGGTTGCGGGATGTTCGAAAGAGTTACCGTGGCCCCGGCACAGGCAACAGAAGGAACACGGGTGGGTTTTAGTCAGTAAAAGTCTGACACGCCCTCCCGCTCCGCCCAGAGCGGGAGAAGTCATTTGATGATTTCCCATCCACAAAAAAAAAAAAAAAAAAAAAAGGTGATGTCGCATGAATGCGACTTCTATGTACGATATTTTACCGGACATCATTTCTAAAGATCTTTTGAATATTATGAAAAATGGCAAAATACTCTTGCTGTTTTTCTAAAAACCTATGTACAATATCAATTGTCGACACGCTTTTCATATCGGCAGTCTCTCGCTGCTTTAGAGTTCGTTATTTGTTTAGGTATGCGAACCTATCAGTTTGGAACTTAAATAAAATATTGGGTATAAGTTTTCCTTATATACATATCTATATATATATAAAAGGAGAAACTGACTGACTGACTGACTGACATATCAACGCACAGCCGAAACTACTGGGACTAGGAACGTGAAATTTTGCACACGGCTTCCTTTTATAACGTAGGGGAGCACTAAGAAGGGGTTTTTGGAAATTCAACCTTTAAGGGGGTGAAAAGGGGGGATTTCGTTTGTATGAAAAATGTTATTCCTTGAGTTAATGAACTTGAAACTTGGTACGAATACTTATCTAAGTAAATTATGAACTTCGTCATTTTTGGTTTTTCAAAACTACCCCTGTCGGGGTGAAGTGGGGTAATTAGATTTTTAAGAGGAAGATTTTACTGTGTGACTTTATTAACTCAAAAATTGGTATAAGAAATCGTTGATTCAAGTTATGGAAATATCTTAAACGATTTTTAAAAATTCCACCCCTGTGGGGGTGAAAAGCGGGGATATAGTTTAGACGAAAAATGGGATCCTGGAAAAATCGAGGAAACTCTTCAATATAGGCACACCTATAGCGATTTTGGTATTTTTTATAGTAACTTGTGCATTTGCTCTCGGAAAACAACATTTGGTGAAGTGGAATTGATGACGAAGACCACAGATGGTAAGATGGCCACTGGAAGAACTCAATTTTAAGTAGGTATTTCACGGGTTGCGATTGGTTGGATGAGCTCGTTTTTTATTGGTATTTGGAATTGGTTGAATGGAGGAGCTCGTGGCTAAGTAATAACAGCCGCACGGGTCGATCCATCAGGTTAAGCTACGCTTGCCGAGGTTGGTTCGTGGATGGGTGACCATCTTTACATACCGAGACTCCTCCGTGCCTCGGAAAGCACGTTAAGCCGTTGGTACCGGCTGTCATTCGTACGTCTTTGACAGTCGTTTACTCGTCGAAAGCTCAAACCGAGAGGTATCGTGTTACTCAGTAATTGGGCTGTGGAAGTCAAATAGGCAGTCGCTCCATGTGTAAAATACGTATTCAGCTACACCAGTCAGACTGGAAGCCCACCCTAACATAGATGGAAGAAGACTAAGCAGATTGATTGGATTATGAAGAACGACCGGCTGAATATACCGCATCTGACTTTCATACATGGTAGTCAGTCCTCCACACAGCTCGCGTCAGGTACCTACAGTAGAGAGCAAAGTGTTCCCAAAGTGACACTATGTATGTAACTACAGCTAGTTAGGAAACTACATACGAACTTCCTAGTTATACTTATACGCATATAATAACAGTTGACATATTCGTGTGCCATAAAGTTGTCAAACCAGTGGGAGAATTGAGTGACCTTGGCTAACCTTTTTTTTTTTTTTTTTTTTGTGGATGGGAAATCATCAAATGACTTCTCCCGCTCTGGGCGGAGCGGGAGGGCGTGTCAGACTTTTACTGACTAAAACCCACCCATGTTCCTTCTGTTGCCTGTGCCGGGGCCACGGTAACTCTTTCGAACATCCCGCAAACCTTTTTTTTTTGTTTCGGGGTGGAAAATCCTCATGGATGTCCTCCGCCCTGGGGCGGGTGGAGGGGTCTGTCAGACTCTTACTGACTAAAAACCACCCCGGTATTCCATCTCACACCTACGCCGAGGGTCGCGGGAACTTAGGATCCTTCCGCAACCCCCGGCTGGTGCCGGCCCGCCACGGCAGGCCTCTCCTCGTGTCGAGGGGGGGAGTGAGGTGTTTGACTCCCCCCGCGACGTCTAAGAGGGGCGCGCGTGGAACACTACGCGCCGCCACCCCGGGTCCGATGTATGGGGGGCGACGGACGTCCCCGAGTCCGTCGCCCCTGGACCCATTTAGGGGGGCTGGAAGAGGGCGTTGTCCGCCCTCCGCCGACGCCCAGTGCGCCTGCTGCGGGCTGGGTGAGAGGATGTGATCTCCCTCTCCCTTTCCGCAGCCTCCTTCTGTGAGATGACTGTCTCGCAGAAGGAAACCACCGCGTCCCAGGACTCCTCGCTGCCGACCATCGAATTAACGACAGCCGGCAGCGACAGGTCACTGCCTACTCTAGAGATGAGGGCACGGCGTGGCTCCTCCCAAGCGGCACACTCTGCCAGCGTATGCCGCGCCGTGTCCTCCCGACAGTCGACGCAGTGGTGACACCGGGCGTCTGGCTCCCTGGTTATGCGACACAGGTACTTCCCGAAGCAACCATGCCCCGAGAGCACCTGCGTCACCCGAAACGACAAGGAGCCGTGCCTCCTCCCGAGCCAAAGGTCGAGCACCGGCCGGACCGCCTCGATGGTGCCGAGGCCGGCGGTAGGGCGTGAGAGCCTGTCCCGCCATTCCGCCACCAGGACCTCGCGAAGCAGCAACCGACGCTGCTCCATTAGTCGCTGCATCGGTCGCTCACCTCGCGCCTGCATTTCCTCGCGCCACCGATACAATGACGCGAGTAATTTCGCCTCCAGGTCCCAGGGCGGGGATCCGGCCAGTGCACAAGCCGCCTCGTAGGAGATCGTGCAATACCCCCTGATGACTCTGACGGCCATCGCTCTCTGTGGCCTCCGCAGAACAGCAATGCTACCGGCCGTCAGGTCAGCCGCCCAGATCGGAGCCCCGTACAGGGCCATCGATCGCACGATCCCCACGTAGAGTCGCCTACAGGCGGCGCTCGGGCCCCCCAGATTGGGAAGCAGCGTTGACAGCGCCCCAGCCGCGCCCATCAACTTGGGCACCAGCCGCCGGAAGTGGGGTCCGAAGTCTCACCGGCTGTCGAGCACCAATCCCAGGTACTTCATGGTAGACTCGACAGCGATCCGGGCCCCCCCGACCACTATGTGTGATCCGGGTGGCGGCGCCCGCCGGGGACCATGGAACACCATGGCCTCCGACTTGTTGAGGGCCACGTCCAGGCCGAGGCGCCGTATGCGGCCCACCACCTGTGAGACCGCAGCCGTCGCAAGCAACGCTGCCTCCCTGTGCGAACTCCCCCGGGCCGTGACCAGCGTGTCGTCCGCATAGCACGTCAGGTCCACGCCCGGCTGGAGTTCACCCCTCAGCACCCAGTCGTACCCGATGTTCCACAGGAGGGGGCCTACGACCGAGCCCTGTGGAACACCGCACGACATGAGGCGCTGGTTTGTGCCATCACATCCCACGTAGGTGACACACCTCTCCGACAGATAAGCCCCAACGAGGCGGCGGAGGTAGAGAGGCACCCGGTGATACCGCAGTGCCTGTCGGATACAACTCCAGGGCAGGGTGTTGAAGGCGTTGGAGATGTCCAACGACACCGCCATCATCACCCCGCCCCGGGACACCGTTTCCTCCGCCAGGACTCTCACCCGTGACACAGCGTGTATGGTGGAGCGCCCGTACCGAAACCCGAACTGACACTCGTCCAGGTCCGGCCCCTCTCCGCACAAGTGGCCGACGAGGCGGGCTGCGATAATCCGCTCAAACAGCTTACCCACCTCGTCGAGCAGCACTATGGGCCGGTACGCTGACGGCGAATCGGCAGGGCGCCCCGCCTTCCTGAGCAGGACAAGACGACCAGTTTTCCACAGAGTGGGAAACTGGCCCCGCTCAAGGCACGCTGTGTAGAGACCTCTCAGCTGGGGCTCCAGCTCTTTCAAAGCGAGGGCTAATACTTGGCCGTGAATCCCGTCGGGCCCCGGAGCCACGTTCTTGGCTCGGAGCCGCATCACGGCCGCCCTCATCTCTGCCTGTGTCACCTCTGGGACGCTGATGGCGTTCTCATCTTCAGGCTCTGCGGCTGTGGGCAAATCCATCGACGGCGGGGTATGCTCCGCTCTAGCCGGGAAGAGGGCTACGACTACCTCCTCCAGCAGCTCAGGTTGGAGACTCTCCGTGAGTGGGGGCGCCGCGGCTCTGAGTTTCCCCCGAACCGCACGATAAGGGCGCCCCCATGGATTCCCGTCTAGAGTCTCCAACATCTCCTCCCTGGCTCGCGTCTTCGCCTCGCCGATGGCCAGCCACAGAGCCTCCTTCGCCGCGCGGTACACCTCATACAGCGCGGCTTCTTCGTCAGGGACCCGACGACGTCTCCTCCGGTATCGGGTGTACTGGCGTCTAACCGTCACGCACGCGATGCGTAGCTGCGCAATCTCGGCAGACCACCAGTACACCTGGCGCCTTCCTGTCTGTGCGTGGACGCGGGGCATCGACGCGTCGCAAATTTGCGTCATCGCTCCGCGGAACCACAGCGCCTCCTGTTCAACGTCGACGGGTCCGGTCGTAGCCGACTCCCGGATCCAGGCCTGGACAATCGCGGCCTCCTCGAGAAGCTCCCTGTCGATGCGCTTGCGCGCCCAGCGCGGGCCAGTCGCTCGCGGGGCCGGTGGACTGCGGCCGCCGGCGGTCTGGGTGGAGACGTCGAAACGGATGTATCGGTGATCCGACAACGTCTCCACCTCCGCGGCGACATGCCAGCCGTAAATACGGCTCGCGGCAGCAGGGCTAGCGAACGAGACGTCCACTATGGACCCGCCCCGCTGCCGCACGCACGTGAGTACCGAGCCCCGGTTCAGGACGACCAGGCCAGTCGTGACCGCCCACTCCTCCAGCGCCTCACCCCTAGCATCGGTGACCTAGGATCCCCACGCCGTAGACTTGGCGTTGAGATCCCCGAGCAACAGCACGGGGCGAGGGTGGAGTCGGCCTACGACGGCACCCAACTCGACAAGGAAGTTCTCGAAGTCGGCGAGACTCTTGTTGAGCGAAAAATACGCACCAATCGTGCCAACGCCGTCCGCGAGAGCGGCCACCCAACCGTGACCTCGGGACGGGCTGACGAGAGTCCCGCCGATGATGGCCACCAAGCCGTCCAGGTCACCCACCCAGTTATTCCGGGGGGGGACAAAGTACGGCTCGGCGACCACAGCCACATGAATCGACCACTCCGCCATGCTCTGGAGCAAGAGATCCTCCTTAAGAGATCTGGAGGAAATGGTAGAGCGCCATTATGCGCAATCCATTCCCTCCACACCATTCCTAGGCCGGGAGTCGGCCGAAGGGCAGCCAGGCTGACAGGGGGTAAAGAGCCCCCGGCAGCCTTGGCCCCCTTATTCTTCTTTGCGGCGGGGGCGCCACATGCCTTTCCGCCCGCTCTGTGCCCAGCGGGCCTCCCTGCAGCTGTACAGAGGCTGCAGTTTGGCGCCGCGGCGCACTGGGCCGCCTTGTGGCCGGGCTGGCCGCAGCGATAGCATTGCTCGCTGCGGTCCGTTTCGGCGGTGCACCGTGCCCGGACATGCCCAATGTCCAGACATCGGTAGCACCGCATAGCCCTGCCCTGGGCTGCAGCAGCTTGACCCTTGCCGCAGCCCACCCCACCACCAAACGCCTTCCGTCGGCGACTTTATTCGCCGCCGCCACCGGGCACCGCACCCAGATCGTGCCGAGCCCGGAAGCGTCGGCGCGAATATCACCCGTCCGCACGTCTTGGGGCGGACATCCGCCGGCTTTGGTGATGGCCGCCACGACCTCAGCCGGGGTCGTCGAGTCGTCCAGTCCATCGACGCGCAGCTCTGCAGTCTTCATCGGCCTAGACACCCGGACGTCCTCCGGGTTGAGGACCTCCCTCAACTTGGCGGCCAGGATGTCCGCCTTTTCCCCGCTGGAGGCACCCGACACCTCAAGCAGCCGCGCCCCCGTCATTGCCGGCTTCATTCTGAAGCCGGACGGTGTGCCAAGGTCGGGGAACGCGACTTTGGCTTTAGCCTCTGCCAGGACCGCCTTGTATGTAACGCCCCTTTCGACGGCTCCGGGCTGCAGTGTTATCACTACAGCCGCGGAGCGTGGGGCTCTAACCTTTGGCGGTCTCTGTGCCTTCTGGGGTGCCGGTGCTCCAGCGGGTGCTGGTACTGGCAGCGCTGTCTTTATTTTCTTGCGGCCCCTCTTAACGACCGTCGTCCAGGTATCTGTGCCAGGCCCAGGCACGGCCGCCGGAGGCACCGCTGGAGGTGCCGCTGTCCGTGAGGTGGCCATCTGGGGCGCGGGTTTTTGGGCGCGGTCAGCCGCCGTGGCCGCCTGGCCCGTTTTTTGGACCCCTGTCTCTCACGACCGTCCCCAGCGAGCGGGGGGCGGATGGATTCTGCCGGGAGGAGCCTCGCCTCTATGGCCTCAAGGCGGGCACCCACCATGTCCCCGCACTGCATCATGCAGATGCGGACGATTTTTTCGACCTCCGCATCCACAAGTGCAGGCGTCGACGACGAGGCCGACGATGGAGCCGACGACGGGGCTGCAACGGGAGAGGACTGAGCGGCCGCGGGAGCTGTCCTCTGGGCGGCAACCTGCCGCTTGAGTTCCTCTAACTCGGATCGGAGACGGCTGTTCTCCTCCCACAGCTTCGCCGTCTCCTCCGAGGTCGTACGATGAAGGAGACTCTCCACCGCCTCCCTGATCCCCTCTGCCGCCTCTTTAAGGGCGCGCGTGAAGGAGCCCTTCAGGTTGCCGGACTTGGTAGCAACCTTCAGGACAACATCCACGCCGTCCAACACCTGGCGGTTGAGAGCCTCTGCCGTTAAGCTCTCCCCTGCTGCCGTCTGGGCAGACCGCCGCTCCCGGGCCCGACGGGCCATTTCGGCAACCTCGTCGGCCGCGACCGCTCTATTTTGAGCACGCTTCGCAGCGTTGGCCTCCGCCTTCGTGCCCACAAGAGAGACAGTGACCCCTCCCGGCTCTTCAGTTGAGACTCCGGATGAGACCCCGGGGTCACTCTCCCCGCCGATTCCCGGCGTATCAGGCCGCTTGAAGCGACCCCGAACGTCGCGCCCTGGCATCGGAGCAGAACCTCCGCCCACCACCGCACGACCCCGGCCTCTCCTTGCTGTCGCCACTTTAGCAGCCGGCAGGTTCTCCTCGCTTGAGGAAAGCACCATCGACCCCGCTCGGTCCAAATCTTCGCCGCGCGAACGCTTTCTCCAAAATTTGGAATTCCTACGCGAGTCCTGGTCGGACATGCTTATGTCCCCTGAGGAACGCGAGCCTCCTCGACTCTTGTTGCCATCACTGGCAAGCGGTACCTCCGCCAATAAACTTGGCACGTCACTCTCCTTTTCGCATCTTTTGGGTTTAATTATTTCCATTTTGTTCCCACGAGTAGTGAGGAAATAAATGTCCGCCTAGGCAGAGCCTCTTGCACTAGGTAAGCCTATATACTGTAGAGTGCGGCAGGTATCTACAGGGGAAGCGCTAGCGACTGGTCCCCCACCAGCCACTCATCCTCTCGCCACGCTTCAAAGCTTAGGATTAGGTGGTTTTTTATCTTAGAGGTGTCCTTCCTCTGGGCCGGGCGGTTAAGCCAAGCCCTCGACGGCGGCATTAAACATGCCTTCGTTCGCTGTCCGGCTAACCCGACTCAGCGAACCCGTCGAAAGTTCTCTCCTCAAGCATGCTCTTGAGGGAGAAACAATAGCCACGTTGGTGCGCCTGCACCGTGGTGGCAAGGTCACATCCAGTGTCAGTCGACGAATGTCGACTGATCAGGAGCGACCCACCTCCCTTGTTCCTCCACTGTGCCCTCTGCTAATCAGAGGGACACGTGGAAGAAAGACGTGGAGCATACTGCTCCCCCGCCCGCAGAAATTCGCCACAAACAATACTCTCTCCGAAAAACTCCTACACCTTTTTCAAAAAGAGATTATTGTTCATGCCCAGGGTGCACCGGCCCGACAACTGCTCTTCCCCTCGAACGTATCCATAAGGGACCAGCAGGTATCAGGCACACGAGGAGGTTTTCTGCACGCACCCCACATCCCGCAAACCTTGGCTAACCTGGAGTCTCTAAATAGAGTCCGGACACAATGCCAGGTTGGTCGAAGCAAGGACCTGCTCAGTTATTCACAACCATTCGACATTATCAGTTGAGTCGAAAATTACACATTTTCAAATAACCGCGCCGGCGCCGCGCGCCGTAAGCGCGGCCCTCTCGTGAACCAAAATACTTCTGCAGAGTTTCATTAATTTAAAAAGTGTCCATCATTAGTAGTGCAACAAGTTTTAAGAGGATCAGTTAATTATTTCCCGAAATAAAAGTGGATTTCTCATAATTTCCTTTTGTTCGAACGAAGTGAAAATATTTTGCTAACTCGTTACTTAAGTTTAATTGTATTAAGGTTATGAAGCTGGCGTTACAATGAGTTGTTTCAAACAAAATTAACTAAGTCACTTTACATTTTCAAAGTTGGCGTATTGAGTTTAGTTGAATTTTACTTATTAAGTTATTGTAGGAAACGTGATTAGTTTAATTGTAACTAGCTGTGCCCCGCGACTTCGTCCGCGTGTAAGTCGTAAGATACATAATATACTTAAATAACAGCCACATTTTAATGAAACTCCCTCGTCTCGCGACCCGCCGTGTTGCATCGCCCGCCCGCGCTGTTTGTTCACAATTTCATGGGTTTTGAGTTTTTTGCGCGGAACTCTAATTCTTTTACTAAAATAAAAGTAGCCTAAGTTACTGCTTATAACATCAGCTATCAGCCAGTGAAAGTACATCAAAATCAGTCCAGCTGTTTCGGAGATTAGCCGGAACAAACAGACAGACAGTCAGACAGATAAAAAATTTAAAAATTGTTTTTTTACAACAAAGTTTAAGTACTGTATATACTTTCATATGCAATTAATAAAAAGCTGTTATTTTGACATTACAAACAGACACTTAAATTTTATTTATTTGGATGTATAGATACGGCTAATTTTGTCTGTTTAAATGGGTTGTAAGAAACCGAATGTTGAAATATACTAGGTGGATTGTTGAGATAGGGTGGTAAGGCCAGGTACCAAGACCGGCGTCGCTTCAAGACAACGGTCTTAGGAGACTGTCCTTAACTTTTTAAGACATTTTGATCTGCGTTCACAGATTTTGAAAATATTGTACAGTTAGAAAGGAGATGGGTAATTTTCATAACAACATTTTTCAATCCCAACCGATCCTGTTTCAGGATTAAAAAAACTACCGACCGAACGTACGTGTGACGTCGGATTTTGAATTGGTCTGTCTGAGATGTTGTATTTGTTTTTTTCTTCAAGCAAATAAAATTGTAGCGCGTATTCGTTCGAAATTCGTAGTAAAATAATTTGGTTTCTTTCGGCCAGTCATCATACAAAAGTAAGTAAGGTGGCAGCTGGGAGTGGCAGCTGGGTGGCAGCTGGGTGGCAGCTGGGTGGCAGCTGGGTGGCAGCTGGGAGTGGCAGCTGGGTGGCAGCTGGGTGGCAGCTGGGTGGCAGCTGGGTGGCAGCTGGGAGTGGCAGCTGGGTGGCAGCTGGGTGGCAGCTGGGTGGCAGCTGGGAGTGGCAGCTGGGTGGCAGCTGGGTGGCAGCTGGGTGGCAGCTGGGTGGCAGCTGGGTGGCAGCTGGGTGGCAGCTGGGTGGCAGCTGGGTGGCAGCTGGGTGGCAGCTGGGTGGCAGCTGGGTGGCAGCTGGGTGGCAGCTGGGTGGCAGCTGGGTGGCAGCTGGGAGTGGCAGCTGGGTGGCAGCTGGGTGGCAGCTGGGTGGCAGCTGGGTGGCAGCTGGGTGGCAGCTGGGTGGCAGCTGGGTGGCAGCTGGGTGGCAGCTGGGTGGCAGCTGGGTGGCAGCTGGGTGGCAGCTGGGTGGCTGCTGGGTGGCAGCTGGGTGGCAGCTGGGTGGCAGCTGGGTGGCAGCTGGGTGGCAGCTGGGTGGCAGCTGGGTGGCAGCTGGGAGTGGCAGCTGGGTGGCAGCTGGGTGGCAGCTGGGTGGCAGCTGGGTGGCAGCTGGGTGGCAGCTGGGTGGCAGCTGGGTGGCAGCTGGGTGGCAGCTGGGTGGCAGCTGGGTGGCAGCTGGGTGGCAGCTGGGTGGCAGCTGGGTGGCAGCTGGGTGGCAGCTGGGTGGCAGCTGGGTGGCAGCTGGGTGGCAGCTGGGTGGCAGCTGGGTGGCAGTCTCATTTCCTACAAAATGTATGGAAAAAGTTTTTTTGCGATTTTTAACTTTTGTAGCGGTCAGTGTTTTATAACTTTTTTCATACAAGTTTGAACGTTCTAAACAACCGTTCTTTAAATTTGATTATCTCCATGAATCAGCCTACTGATACTTTACAGTATTTTCCGTTTAAATATCTACGTTATACTCCTTTTGCTTCGTTTACGTTCATACATCTGGTCATCCACGCACGCCGTATGTAAGGATCGTAGCAGGTGGCGTTCTGTAGTTTCTGCCTACCCCCATGGGAAGAAGGCGTGAGTTTATATATGTATATAATGTATCTACGTTATTTATTCACACCAAAAATGAGCGAGTTCATTCACGTGGCCATTCGTTCCATTCGTTCCATGCGCCTGACGCGGCGTGCTAACCCCTTTTAGTAAAATCACCAATCACGGAAAAACGCGTAGTGAAGTGAATGCTATTCTGGCTAACATTCAAAGTCAAAGCGAGGACAGAGACCTAAATAAAATAGGTACTCATGTTTTAGGGTTCCGTACCCAAAGAGTGCCAACGGGACCCTATCACTAAGGCTCCCCTGTCCGTCCGTCCGTGCATCTGTCACAGGGCTGTATCTTTTGAACTGTAATACGTAGACACCAAAAATGTTCACAGAGTGCTTACTATTGTAGCCGCTATAACAACAAATAATTAAAATATGTTCAATATTGTACGGAGCCCTCCGTGTGCGAGTCCGACTCGCACTTGGCCACTGGGGGTCATCGGATTGCGTTGGGATTTCACTGTTTACCAGTTTCCATGATTTACATTATTACTGGGACTGTCTGACTACTACTTTAAAAAAATCTTCAATTTACTTATAGACAACGCACAGCCTAATCTGCTGTATCTACAAGCATAGAATTTTGCTCAAGAGTTCTTTGCAAAACGAAGGTGAACACTAAGGAAAGATTTTTGAAAATTCATTCCCTAAAGGGATTGAGTAAGGGGTGAAAGTTCGTGTGGAAGTTCAACATTTTTGAAGTTAGAAACGTGGATGTTAGTTCATGGTAGTACTTCTGTTTATAAGTAAAAGTTATCTTTAATTGTTTCATCGCTTTTGGAAACTCATCTCGTAAGGCTCCTGGGAAGTTATCGATGGGAAACACAGCTGGTGGAAAAATAAATCTGTAGCTAGTAAAAAATGGGCAGCCGCCATTTTGTGTGTTCATCAATATGTCTGCAAATGGTGACAACAAAATGTGATTCGCAGAGGCCCTGTATCACATTTCACGCCAAGTAATTGAGAGATGGCACAGTCTCTTGGGATTGTATTGATCTTCCAGGTAAATGGTTTGCCAATATTTTGGTAAAAAACGGAAGCTGACATCTCGTTAGTATTCTGAACAACTTTATCTTGTCCATCTTGACCATAACAAACATAAAATCAACTGTTTCGTGTTATATTACATGTTTTTATTGAGCTTCTCTATCAGCTTTTAAATTTGAATATTGTATGTCTTTTTAAGATTAGACTTTCGTAAAAAATAAAGTGAATGGAAAGATTAAGAGGGAGTAGTCGACCTACAGTGTAACATTACATAGATAAAGTAGAATGCGAAAGTGTGAAGGACCTCCTCATCAACTCAAACAGGGAAGGAATGAACATTGCTCAGAGGAAAGCGTAGCTCATAGACTAAAGACGTTATATTTTGCACATTTTGCACAATTCATTAGACAAAGTTTAACACGAACATATACACATTCGCATCATTATGTAAATGTGGCGAAACTGTTCTAACATTAGTGCGATAATTATATATTCTGTGTGTCGACAACCGCAAGCTTGGACCTAAATATTTATGACTAGAATCACATTACGTACACTGGTCATTCAGCAAATGGCAAATTAATTCAATAATGACAATCATTTACCATATAAATTTTGCAACCAGATTTACCTGTGTCAACATATTAAGGCACACATACACAATTAAAGGCTCTACAGACGAAAGAAAGAGCGATGCGTGGCGATTGGTAGATTTTTTGAGATGGCGTTTTATACCTATTTCATTTATGTAAAGCGCAGTAAAATAAACAAAACAAAAGCGTTACTACAGCGCTGTGCACTTTCTGAAGAGATCTAACAGTCTGGTGATAAAACACAGACTTTATCTAGGAGAAAATAACAATATGTAAAATCCTCTCGCATATTATATTTCGGTGTCTGTCTGTCAGGTGCGCATAATATTAGGTGCTGTACAGACACACGGAGAGCCGCAATATGCTGAGTATACAATAACGAAGTGCACATTACTATTCTTTTCTGTATTGTGTATGCTTTTTTTTTTTTTTTGTGGATTGGAAATCATCAAATGACTTCTCCCGCTCTGGGCGGAGCGGGAGGGCGTGTCAGACTTTTACTGACTAAAACCCACCCGTGTTCCTTCTGTTGCCTGTGCCGGTGCCACGGTAACTCTTTCGAACATCCCGCAACCCTAGCTGGCATCGGCCCTAGCGGACCCCGTCAATAGTGCTGACATCTCTTTGAGGCGCGCGTGGAACACGACGCGCCGTCGACTCGGGCTTGGTCCTTACCGGACGGCGAGCTACCCATTGCTCGCCGTCCGCAAGCCCGCGCCTACGGTGGCCGGGAATCGGCTGCCAATTCCCGACGCCCAGGGCGTCTCCTGCGGCGACTAGGGGCGTGAGGGTGCAAAGCTTGCCTCTCCCTCACGCGTCCCGCCTCCTCCTTCACGAGCATTACTGCTTCGCAGAAGGAGGTAATGGCTTCCCATGCACTCTCGCTCCGTACCATGGCCTGGACCAGGGCCGGACGCGAGAGATCGCCGCCGCCGATCGCTTCCGCGAGGACACGGCGGTGCTCCGCCCAAGCCGGGCAGACCTCCACCGTATGCTCCACCGTGTCCTCCGGGCGATCCACACAGTGGTGACACCCGGGCGTTTCCTCCCGCCTTATCCGGAACAGGTACCTCCCGAAGCACCCGTGTCCGGTGAGGACCTGCGTCAGGCGGAAGGTGAGGACGCCGTGGCGCCTCTCCAGCCACTCCTCAAAGAGGGGACTTATCGCCGCAATTGTGGCGTGCCCAGCGCTGGGTTGCGACAATCGCACTCTCCATGCCGCCATGAGATCCTGCCGGAGCTCTGTCCGCCGTGCCACGATTTCTCGCGGCAGTATTGTGTATGCTTGTCTTTACAAGGAGAAACATTTTAGGAATTGATATTTCTTTAAGTAGACCATCGAGTTACTATGTCATTTGTCAGTAACCTCAAGTCCATTCGTAGAACTTCATAACATAACATCACGCCTGTAAACGCTGAAGGCTTAGGCAGAAGTGTATCTATAGGGTACTATGGGTACACCTACCTACATCCACATTTCGCCAGTTATGTTTTTTTTAAGTCCCATGAACTAGAGGGCGAGCCTATTGCCGGGCACAGATCCAGACTCCGGGTTGCTACTGAGAAATTCCAGATGAAAAAACCCACTATCACTCTGCCCGACCTGGGATACTAGAACTCCAAAAACTCGCTGTAATTAATACAACAGGGAATGTCCAATCCAGACATAATTATATTATAATTAGGTACCTCCATCTTTACGAAATCCCGAAAACCTCGCCAACATAAATTAACTTCCAGACATGGGATTTTAATTTAGAGAATTTTAATAACATCCGGCAGTTAAGGGACAAGTAAGAATTATAATTTCAACCCGTTGATAACAGCTAAACACAATAATTTAAGCTTTAGTAACAATATTAGTAATTAAATTCAGAATAAAGTTTAATTTAATACAATGGTAATTAAATGTATAAAATGCAGTTTATTATATGAATAAGAATAATTTATTTTGTGAAATACAGGTACATATATATATCCTTTGCCAATATGGATACACAAATGATTAAAAACGATTAAATTAATGGGTACCTACTATTAAATAACACATCAAAAGTGTCTAGGGGTCAAGTACATTTTTAAATATCCAATTGATATTTACCAAATCTAGTCTTCCAGATTAGCTTCTTACTTTAATTCCTATGTTTAAGTTAACAACTTCTCTCTATATTTTGTAAAAATTAAGAAAAATTGCATTTTTTGCAAATTGTGGGAAATTAACCTAAGTTAATATCATCAATTAAATGGCAAAAAGGCAAAAATGAGGATTTTTAAAAATTTAAATTCTAAATATACGGCCGCTGCCGCGGCACGCTCGCTTCGCTCGCTCGCCTTCGCGCGCTAATGGTCATGGTTCTAACCTAACCTAACCCACATGATTCACCAACCATAGAGGGGATCTGACGCAGGTATATATGAGGTGAATATGAAAGAACAAAAAAACATATTAATTCGTAGTTATTTATTCATACAACAATGTAATAAGTGAAGACAAAATCTACCATCCTCCCGCATAAAAGCAATTATTAACAGCGATAGTTATCCGGCGCGTTTTTGCTAAAACGAAAATGGCAGGCGTTTATAATCCAATCAGTTTTTGCAAAAATATACAAAACAAAGTACACGTTTCAAAATTATATTAAACGTTACTATAGAATTTGAATATTCTACTAACTGAATATTAGTTCAAATGTGCATTATAGAAAATGTTTATTAAACCATATGAAATTAGGTAAACTGAAATTATATCAATAATTCATTATATCAAGCCATCGTTATACTAAGTAAAAATATACCTATATTAAATGAAATTAGGTCATGTGATCGTTAGAACTTTTGTTATTATGTCAAATGGTACGCACCCCTGTCACCCTCATCCGAAACGTCGAAAACAGTGTTTGCAGTCTAGAGTGAGTTGCACCAACTAACTTTAACGATAACCAACGCCTTGTCAGCTGTCAAATCTCTGGTTATGCAAAATACGCGTTGCACCATTTTAACA
Source organism: Fissipunctia ypsillon (assembly GCA_947568875.1). Lineage (NCBI taxonomy): Eukaryota > Metazoa > Arthropoda > Insecta > Lepidoptera > Noctuidae > Fissipunctia > Fissipunctia ypsillon. The sequence goes on along the minus strand of OX387650.1, from coordinate 1,030,129 downwards.
ATTGTTAAAATGACGTCATAAATAACGATAACATTAACCGCTCAAATTCGGGCGGTTAAGGGCTATAGTTACGGTTTGTGTCATAATTTGTTTGGAGTGTGGCATAGAATTCCTTTTCAATGTTACAAAACCTATATCCACTACTTACAAATACCACACGAGTGTCCTTCCAATTATGTAAAACTATAATCTATCCGCATTCTGATGTTTATATGATTAGTTTATGTTCTTTTTGTTTTGTGCTAGTCCCGTTTTCTTGCACATCAAAGATGTATTTTTCTGCAAGGATTTGTAATCTAGTAACTTCTACCGTGCTAAAATGAACACTTCTTTGTATGAAAATAATGTCAGTTATCTTATTAATAAACTACTAATTTATACATCAGAATGTGAATGATAGATTATAATTTGACATAATTGGAAGTTCACTCTTGTGGTATGTTTAAGTAGTGGATATAGGTATTATAAAACATAGGTACTTACCTATTTAAGTAATACATAACATAACATCAAGCCTTGTTTCCCCGAAGGGTTAAGTAATAATAACATTAAATTCGCGTAAGTCTGCTGTGTAAGACCTAATGTTGTATTTTATTACGTAGGAAGAAGGAGGAACCGAAGAAATAAGTACTAAATATTTTAAAAACTATGAAAGCTATCGCTTGGTACCTACTCACTTTGTATAGTTGTGCAGCAATGGAGATAGTTTTTTCGGCGATTAGGCCCACCGATAATAGTTGCGTCTATTATTGAAACGCTTGTTGATTTCATCTTATTCAGTGTATTATCTGTCATTTGATCTCTAGATTACAGTGGTAGTAATAAATTATGCTTCTCTAACGGGAATACTGAGAATTACGAACATAACCTAAAAATTCACTAAAGAGCTACCATTGTTTAGTGAATAGGTTGGCCTCATCGGTATTACAATGAAAATAGTGCACTGTTTAGTAATAAATAGTAAGAATAGGATAGAGTATTTTGAAATACCGCACGCTCAACATTACATGTGCACAACAGCCAACAGTACCAACGTCTGCCCACCAAACAGTTGCAACAGTATCCAGCAACAGCAGCTCTAGTGTTAGAAATTGTTGTTCTAGGTACCTAAATAATGCACTTAAAATAATAGAAAGATTTTCGTTAGAAAATAAACGTATTCTAACTAGTATTGTTCTCTTTGGTGTGCTGGAATCCACTGATCTTTTCCGCAAAGTCAACAGGCACAGTACCTATGCGTTAGTTGTGCAGATCGACATGGAATGTAAAAATATTCCTGTATCCAAATCTCCAGTATGAATAAACAGTTTCAATACGTTCTTGCATCATCAATACGCACTTTCCTCAAACTGCATCTAAAAGGTTTGACTGAAACACGCGAAAAATCCATGCGTTCACAAGTTACCGCACATCTGAAGCAGTCTCAGACAATGTCTTCGCTCATTGCGGTGAAATCTTACTGAACAATTAACACAAATGCTGTACCATCTTGAAGATTCCATTCCTTCAATTACACACAGGAAAACAGAATTTATATCAATTTTATGCAATTCGAAAGAAACGGAAGAAATAAAATGATTGAAGTGACAAGTGTTGCTGTCACTTGACACTTGTCTTTCTGACATTGTCAGATAGTGATGCGGCTGGATATTATTTAACTCGTTACTCGTGTAAATATATTATAGGCTCGAGTCCATTTTCTCTCGAGGTGCCACTCGATGTAGTTGTATTTAAATAAATATCACCAACATTGCCACACTAATTAACTTCCTTTTACCTTTTAAAGGCCCTATAATTCAATACGTACGTAGATAATAAACCATGGAATAGATATATTTGAAGACGTCTTGTCACTTGTCACGGAAACGGCAGCGCTATAGTTTCCGTCAAAGTTAATTTTAACAGTAACATTAACAATGACCATAGAATGTGACTAACTACTGTTGTACCATCATGTAAAATGTAAACGTTAAAGTTATAAGGGTGACAAGTGATTTCCCCAAAATGTATATGGGTATTTTTTTTGACAAGGGCAACACTTTAAGCTTGCTGTCACCATGCTTTCAAAGTTCAAATTAGTGTTTTGCGGGATTATTCATTATACGCGTGGTGTGTGATTACAAAATTATTCAGTTGCATTTTTTTTAATGTAAACAAAGTTAAGTAAAAATATAATAGAAAATAGATAGTTTTTTTTTTAAGTGGTTTAAAAATCAAGGTGAAACGGATTGCAGTTTTTGGTTGCTTGTCAGTTTGACTCTAGTGATGTCTCATAAATGGTCAGGCACTCGATTGTCCTGATTATGTAATTCGAAAACTCAATTCAAGTTTAATCTACGGTAGGTATAGTTACTAGAGGGAGGTTCCCAACATCTTCGTACGTTTGAAACGCACAGAAAAAAAAAAGAAAAGAACCATAGCAAGATCCAAAATACAGCAACCGTTCAATATTGGTACATTGGTGTTTAAGTCAGTGACACTGCTAAGATCGGCTTTGTTCGACTTTGTAAAGAGCGTTTTCTCCTACTCACGCTCCACTGCCAATGTAAGAATCAATGTCTATATCGTATCAACAGACCGCACTAACCCATAGAACATGTATTTTCACTCTTATTAAAACTCTGTACATCACAGTGATTTGACGGTTTATTACACGAAATATGTATATCTATTCCATGGTTTATTGTCTACCTACGTATTGAATTACAGGCCCTTTAAAAGGTAAAAGGAAGTTAATTAGTGTGGCAATGTTGATGATATTTATTTAAATACAACTACATCGAGTGGCACCTCGAGAGAAAATGGACTCGATCCTATAATATATTTACACGAGTAACGAGTTAAATAATATCCAGCCGCATCACTATCTGACAATGTCAGAAAGACAAGTGTCAAGTGATAGCAACACTTGTCACTTCAATCATTTTATTTCTTCCGTTTCTTTCGAATTGCATGAAATTGATATAAATTCTGTTTTCCTGTGTGTAATTGAAGGAATGGAATCTTCAAGATGGTACAGCATTTGTGTTAATTGTTCAGTAAGATTTCACCGCAATGTGCGAAGACATTGTCTGAGACTGCTTCAGATGTGCGGTAACTTGTGAACGCATGGATTTTTCGCGTGTTTCAGTCAAACCTTTTAGATGCAGTTTGAGGAAAGTGCGTATTGATGATGCAAGAACGTATTGAAACTGTTTATTCATACTGGAGATTTGGATACAGGAATATTTTTACATTCCATGTCGATCTGCACAACTAACGCATAGGTACTGTGCCTGTTGACTTTGCGGAAAAGATCAGTGGATTCCAGCACACCAAAGAGAACAATACTAGTTAGAATACGTTTATTTTCTAACGAAAATCTTTCTATTATTTTAAGTGCATTATTTAGGTACCTAGAACAACAATTTCTAACACTAGAGCTGCTGTTGCTGGATACTGTTGCAACTGTTTGGTGGGCAGACGTTGGTACTGTTGGCTGTTGTGCACATGTAATGTTGAGCGTGCGGTATTTCAAAATACTCTATCCTATTCTTACTATTTATTACTAAACAGTGCACTATTTTCATTGTAATACCGATGAGGCCAACCTATTCACTAAACAATGGTAGCTCTTTAGTGAATTTTTAGGTTATGTTCGTAATTCTCAGTATTCCCGTTAGAGAAGCATAATTTATTACTACCACTGTAATCTAGAGATCAAATGACAGATAATACACTGAATAAGATGAAATCAACAAGCGTTTCAATAATAGACGCAACTATTATCGGTGGGCCTAATCGCCGAAAAAACTATCTCCATTGCTGCACAACTATACAAAGTGAGTAGGTACCAAGCGATAGCTTTCATAGTTTTTAAAATATTTAGTACTTATTTCTTCGGTTCCTCCTTCTTCCTACGTAATAAAATACAACATTAGGTCTTACACAGCAGACTTACGCGAATTTAATGTTATTATTACTTAACCCTTCGGGGAAACAAGGCTTGATGTTATGTTATGTATTACTTAAATAGGTAAGTACCTATGTTTTATAATACCTATATCCACTACTTAAACATACCACAAGAGTGAACTTCCAATTATGTAAAATTATAATCTATCATTCACATTCTGATGTATAAATTAGTAGTTTATTAATAAGATAACTGACATTATTTTCATACAAAGAAGTGTTCATTTTAGCACGGTAGAAGTTACTAGATTACAAATCCTTGCAGAAAAATACATTTTTGATGTGCAAGAAAACGGGACTAGCACAAAACAAAAAGAACATAAACTAATCATATAAACATCAGAATGCGGATAGATTATAGTTTTACATAATTGGAAGGACACTCGTGTGGTATTTGTAAGTAGTGGATATAGGTTTTGTAACATTGAAAAGGAATTCAATGCCACACTCCAAACAAATTATGACACAAACCGTAACTATAGCCCTTAACCGCCCGAATTTGAGCGGTTAATGTTATCGTTATTTGTGACGTCATTTTAATAAATGTTAAAATGGTGCAACGCGTATTTTGCATAACCGGAGATTTGACAGCTGACAAGGCGTTGGTTATCGTTAAAGTTAATTGGTGCAACTCACTCTAAAGAGAAAAATGTCAAAACTATTAACTGCTTTAAACAAGGAGACAATGTATTGTATAAACAAACGGCACAAATATAACAAGGGACTTGGAATAGAGGCGTAATAATAAAAAAAAATGGAAAAGTCGTTTATATCGTCCAGGACTGCAATACTTTGTTAAAGGTAAAAAAAACACAAGAATCAATTAATAGCATTCCACGGCACACCAAAATATTCAAGAGAATGAATGCCGTATTGAATTAGAAGATATTACTCTACAAATTACATCGGTACAGTCGGAACCGAACCCGGCACCTCCAGGGGATGGAAGTGCATCGGACACTGGAGGGGAGGGAAAGAGTTCGACAGAGAAAGACGAAGTATTCTATGATGCAACAGATGCGACTCATGGAAATTGTCCTGAGGAATCAAGTCTGCCACCACAGCCAATAAGACAAAAAGTTGATGGGAAAAAGCTGCGAACTGTACCTAGATTATAAGCGTTTTTATTAAAGATTTTTATTTAAGTTTGCCAAGCTAGGGGAAATAATGTTATATAGTTTATGGTTATTCTATGGTTTTTTTAATCTGTCAACTTGACTTGTAAAAATAAACATCAGTGTGCTACCAGCTATCCATCACTTCATTTCCCCTTCATAAGTCCAAGGCCTTCGCCCTTCGCAATATCCGCATACGTATCAAATGGTAATCAAATTTGTTATAAGATAATGCATTATTTGCGAAGGTGTTTTCATAAACATGGTATTAATCCTTATCCAAATAAATAGTTTTATAGTCAAGGTTGATTAAGCACATGTAAATTCCTTTTTAAATTATTCGAATCGGACCTTTCGTTTAGAAATTACGACGGGTATAAAAATGCTTAAAGTAAGAAAAATGCGCTTAGTCTATTAGTTACCTACACATTTTATTTTTTATTGATTCTTTGATCGCACTAATCTCTGACACTACCAGTCGGATTTGAAGAATTCTTATTTGCATTTTATAGCCCGATTCTTGATATTTTAAGGCTATGTATTTAAAATTACGCTAGGACCCTTAGGCGCCGAGCAAAACGAAAAAAGTAAGAACGAGCGCTAAGCGAAAACGAAGTAATAGCGCGGGCAGGCGATGCGATGCGACAGGGTGGGGCGGGGAACAAGAAATTCCACGCGGAGGAAGTCGCGGGCAGAAGCTAGTCGTTACAATTATACTTTCACTACTCGTTCTTAGCACCATTTTTTGCATGTAATAATGTAACTGACACCTGTTAAAAATGTCAAATTAATGTAAATGCCTGGTTTTGACCCCTCCATTTAGAGGCGAGTCTGAAAACATTCAGACCTTCCTAAAGTGTAAGTAAATAATTCTACAACATTTTTATACCAATTTAAAGCTTTTTAATCAAATGGAGCGGGCCTTTGTAGTGGTTGCTGCTCGGCACAACAATTTCGAGAGCTGCTCAGTCGTTAACCTATGAACGAGCTGAATTATTTTGAAGTACGTAAAACATGAATGCTTTGAATATAATTTTATTTGTAAGATGTTTAAAAGTGTTCGTGTTTATTTTGTCTGTCAAAAAAAGGAGATCGTATTGATGAAAAACTTTTTACAAAACCTCTTGTTTCTTCTAAAATGTTTTGTTATTCAGATTTCATTTTTCAAACAAAGAACACAATATCTGACAAATCCTAGCTTGAGAGACCCATCAAATATTTTTTTAATAAACGGTGATGGAAATTCAGAAGGAGCACGAAATCCAATTAACGGGTGGACCACTTTTAGAAGAGTTACAGCAAAGAATTGCAAAAAATTTGTTTTCAAATCATCTGCTCGAGCATTCTGTTTGATTTACACCCGGTTTCTAAACCGAGAATTTGTATTTGAGACCTTGTCAACTACTATTTTCGCATTACAGCAAGATAAAAGCTCTTAAGGTGAAAGCTACTTTGAATGATTCGCCTTAAGTAATGCTAACATACCTATAGTTTGACAAACTCAAACTCAAAGCATTTATTTCAAATAAACCAATTACAGGCACTTTAGGATTGTCAAGGGGTCTGTCAGTCAGAAAGATGACAAGTTGCCCACTTCAAATTCTCAATTCAGAAACCGGGTGTTGGACTCGCCCACTTGAAAATATGATTTCATTTTTAAAACGAATTCAGGGCTGGGACGGATTTAGAGTTGATATTACAAATATATTTCATGTTCGTCGAGTGTTGGGCAGCTGCAGGACATCTAGAATAAGTATATTCAAAGGGATTCGAGTTTACTTAAATGATAAATTCATGCATTCTGACAGGAACCATTAACTTAAATCGTTCGAATTCGTTTTGTCGAATATTATTTACGATCTAACTTTCAATACGTACTCTCACATATTGCTTTGTCCAATAATGTTTGAAATGCGTATAAGGCGGGTTCTACACTCAGGGGCTTATTGATAAGTCTCGCCGATTAGTATGACGTGCTGCGGGGTAATTGCACATTTGATTAACATACGAAATAACTTAAAATTTTTTTTAAAAGAGTAACAAACATCCATCCATCCATCCTCACAAACTTTCGCGGTTATAATATTAGTAAGATATTAGTGTATTTAACTAACCCGACCAGTCTTTTTTCTTTCGGTTGTTTTGTTTCTGTGGTTTCTAGGTATAAGTAGGAATAAGAACCCCCTTTCGGTTTCAGTGCACTTAACGCTAAGTAAATACTTGCACTCAAGCACCTGCACGAGGGTGGTGTCAGCCGTGAGACGGACGCTCCCGCTTCGAAGTCTGTTTGATCGCAGAGTTTATGATCGATACATGTGAAACTACCTTTATAAACAGTTTTATTGTAATACCAGCTGTTGCCCGCGGCTTCGCCCGCGTGGATGTCAATACTTCCCTATTTGCATCGAATTTTGTTTTCTATCTGGAATTTCTCAGTAGCAGCCCGGAGTCTGGATTTGTGCCCGGTAGATGTCAATAGGCTCGCCCCCTATTACATGGGACTTAAACATAACTGGCGAAATGTGGGTGTAATATAATAGGTACACCTCTGCCTAACCCTTCGGGGAAACAAGGCGTGATGTTATGTTATGTTTTGTTCACAATTTCATGGGTTTTAATTTTTTTAACTCTAATTATTTTTCTAAAATAAAAGTACCCCAAGTTACTCCTTACAACATCAGCTATCTGTCAATGAAAGTCCCGTCAAATCGTTCCAGCCGTTTCGGAGATTAGCCGGAACAAACAGAGAGATAGACAGACAGATGACCAGGCAGAAAAACATTTAAAAATTGTTTTTTCATTATAAGGATCGTATATACTTTCATATGCATTTAGTAAAAACTTGTTATTTTGACATTACAGACAGACACTTCTATTTTATTTATTTGTTTATTTAAGATCCATTCAATGACGTCTTATAATCTAAAGACTTTTATCGGCGAATTTATTATGTTCATAAATACTGATGAAAAGATACGCATCAAAAGTGTCTAGGGATCAAGTACGTTTTAGAGTATCGCCGCAATCGAGGATTATTATTTTACCATTTTTGGATCGCTATTGATTCTTTTTAGCGATTTCACTATTTGAATAAAGAATTTTCTTTAAATTTTGATTAAAAATAGAAAACCAATTGTCAATCAGGATTGCTATAGAAGTGAGTAATAATGGTTTTACAAAACCATTACAATTTCTGCACCGGAACCGAAAAAATTTGCATCGATATGGAGCGACGACCTCATTTGACACGAGAAGAGATGATGAGAGCCGTCGGAATGTTGCAAGCTGGTTCCAGGCAACGTACTTTGGCTGTCGCTCATAGCACTACACAGAGCGTCTTAAGCCGTCTCTGGACACGCTATCGTATCACGGGCAGCGTGGCCGAGCGACATGGAGGACGATCTCGCATCACCACTCGCAGACAGGACCGGTACATCCAAAGTACTGCTCGACGGAATCGTACCATGACCGCCATGATGTTGGCTACGAGGCTCCACAGCTCTTCAGTCTTACTGATAAGCGACCAAACCATCCAAAATCGTTTACTTGAAGTGGGTCTGCATTCCCGAAGGCCGCTGAGAGTTCCACCTATAGGGCACCACAATTGTAGGGCCCGTTTACAATGGGCTCGCGAACACAGAAATTGGAAGGAAGTAGACTGGCGTTGTGTGAAGAATCTCGTTTCGGTATGAGGCCGGATACAAGACGTACTCGAGTTTGGAGGACCTCTGGACGTCAAAAACGTTTGAAATTTTGTCAGGATGTTCATTCATATGGAGGGGGAACAATAATGGTTTGGGCCGGTATTTGGATCGGTGGAAGAACCGATCTCATTTGGATCAGGGGCAACCTCAATGCTCAGATTTATGCGGAGAGGATTGTTTCATAATTATGTGATCATCCCTTTGTGATGCCGGTTGGGTGATTCGTTTCGACTAATGCACGACAATTGATGCGAGCATCGGCAACTCTAGCCATGTGTGGACGTGCACACATGGCTAGAGTTGCCGATTCTCGCATCAACGTTGTGCCGTGACCTGCTCAATCGCCAGACCTCAACCCAATTGAGCACACATGGGATATGCTCCAAAGAAGAGAAGCTGTTAGAAAGAACGTGGGCGGCCATTCCTCAAAGTGATTTTGATGAACTGATTTTAAGCATGCCAAGTGATTGTATGATTCGTGTCACTGGTGGAAACATAGATCATTATTTTTTTTACCTTTACATTATTTTTTTTTTAAATCCTCATGTTTGCCTTTTTTTGCCATTTAATTGCCGATATTAACTTAGGTTAATTTCCCACAATTTGCTAAACTTGCAATTTTTCTTAATTTTTACAAAATATAGGGATAAGTTGTTAACTTAAACATAGGAATTAAAGTAAGAAGCCAGTCTGGAAGACTAGGTTTGGTAAATATTAATTGGATAATGTTTTATGGTTAAAAATGTACTTGATCCCTAGACATTTTTTATGTGTGTAATTTAATACTAAATGGGAGAGTTTTAATAAAAATGTGCATTGCTTTTGACCATTGATACGTTAGTCTGGCTGAAGTCTGGATGGAGTCTGACTCAAAACAGCTTTTGTAATTTGATTTTTATGACAGTTTAATCAAACCGTACTTGGGTTTGAAATAACTCTTGGACTTATAATATTGAAGGGAGTGAATGATAGACTGAATGATAGAGTGAATGAGAGAGTGACGGTTGGCTGAGGAGAATGGAAGAAGACAACGTGTCGCGCCGCCCGCACGGCCACATGCCGTGGGGGCGGCGCGGGAAGGTGAGCATGACCAGTGTAAAAGCTTTAAGTTAAGAATGTTTTCTAAAATAACTTCATTGTACATGAAACATCTGTCTGCAATACAATACAGGGGGCAAATAATATTATCTAGCGAAACTTTACAGACTTGATGGGCTCGTTAGCTAAAAAAATAAGATTTTTTAAACTCACAATTACGGCGGCTGGTAGTATGGTTACTTAAAATTATTATACAATATTTTTCTCGTTTTATCGTCATAAAATTTCGATACCCATCATGTCAAAAAAGAAAACAAAGTCAAATCATTTATTTCCAGTGGGCCGTTAAAACTCTCTGTTGAACGTCAAAATGTACAGGAAAATACAGTGCTGGAGGCCGTTTATTATGACTCCACCTATCCAACCGCATATTATGAAGTAATTGCAGCACGAAGCATGGTTGCATATAAAATTCTTTATAACAAAATTCGGTTACAATGACTTCGCATACTGTGACATGTCGCTTATCATGACCCATTTTTAAGAAATTATGTCCAGTTATAGTGACAAAGTGAACAATAGCAGATAAAAATTATGTAAAAAATTAAAAAATAATATGTAATTATAAAAGAAAATCATCATCATATGCCTAGCCTTTTTCCAACTATGTTGGGGTTCCAGTCAAACCGGATGCAGCTGAATACCAGTATTTTACATGGAGCGACTGCCTATCTGACCTCCACAGCCCAGTCACTGGGTAATACGAGATAACCCTAGGTAAGACTGGTTGTCAGACTTTCGGGCTGCTGACGACCCGTAACGACTGTCAAAGATGCACGAATGACAGCCGGGACCAACGGCTTAACGTGCTTTCCGAGGTAAGGAGGGGTTTTGATATGTTAAGATGGTCACCCATCCACGGACCAACCGCGGCAAGCGTAGCTTAACCTGATTGATCGACCTGTGCGGCTGTTGTTTTTTATTTCTTGGTAAAAAATAAATGATTTTTATTTCAGATCAAAGAGTGCATAGTGTTAGTGTATGTGTGTGTGTTGTAATTACTGTAAGTGTTAGTGTATGTGTGTGTGTTGTAATTACTGTTAGTGTTAGTGTATGTGTGTGTGTTGTAATTACTGTAAGTGTTAGTGTATGTGTGTGTGTTGTAATTACTGTAAGTGTTAGTGTATGTGTGTGTGTTGTAATTACTGTAAGTGTTAGTGTATGTGTGTGTGTTGTAATTACTGTAAGTGTTAGTGTATGTGTGTGTGTTGTAATTACTGTAAGTGTTAGTGTATGTGTGTGTGTTGTAATTACTGTAAGTGTTAGTGTATGTGTGTGTGTTGTAATTACTGTAAGTGTTAGTGTATGTGTGTGTGTTGTAATTACTGTAAGTGTTAGTGTATGTGTGTGTGTTGTAATTACTGTAAGTGTTAGTGTATGTGTGTGTGTTGTAATTACTGTAAGTGTTAGTGTATGTGTGTGTGTTGTAATTACTGTAAGTGTTAGTGAATGTGTGTGTGTTGTAATTACTGTAAGTGTTAGTGTATGTGTGTGTGTTGTAATTCAATATTACAATTTTAATGTGTTTGTTTTGTGTCAGCTCATGTTTCTTTTTCTTTTTTTTATTAAAAGATACACTTCAAAGTTTTTTCCTATATTAAAAAAAAATATAAAAATAAATGTGAAGAGGATACCTACAATAATATTACTATAATACATAGGTAAAGTTTCGCCTGCCTGTACACCACGCGCGTGCAACACACATAATGCGCGTGCCTTTACACTCTGGTCACATCAATACCAATTTGAAGGGTTTTCAACGATGGGTGCGCATGATCAGCGACAAACACCAAATTATAAGATTTAGAGCTCCGGCAGTTATTCAATTAAGATTAGTGAAATTAAACACTCGACGAGTTTTAGACGGCCATGAGAAAAGCGGGGGCGATGCAGGTGTGAAAATAATTAGATTTTGATGTAAGAACTAAAATGGTTGAAATGATTTTCCAATTTAATAATTTTGTAATATTTATTTAGGAAAAGAACTGGAGTAACCGACATAGCCTACAGAGTAAGCAAACTGAAGTGGCAGTGGGCTGGCCATGTTTGTCGAAGGATCGATGGCCGGTGGAGCAGATGAGTCCTTGACTGGAGACCACGTATCGGCAAGCGAAGTGTGGGACGCCCCCCAGCTAGATGGACCGACGACCTTCAGAAGGTGGCTGGGACAGACTGGATGTGGAAGGCGGAGGACAGGGTGTTGTGGCGCAGCCTGGGAGGTTTCGCCTGCCTATGTCTAGCAGTGGACTACGATAGAGTGAGTTGAAAATATTTAATGTTATTCAGCATGGTATTTTGATAGTCGATCGTAATTTATGTGTAATGCATGCCCATGTGACGGCAGAGCATGGAGAACATTATCAAACATGTATAACGTCTATAACCTTACCCGTGTAACATGGCAAAAAATAAGTGATTTTATTACATTTGAAGTCCAAATAAAAATGGTAGATGTTACATCTAACTAACACGTCTAAACCATGGTTTCCGGAATGTGTTCGGCACAGTTTTGAATGAAAGTGCCTTTCATTTAACAATTCAACAACATTACTTGCGTCATTTACTTTGAGGGGCAGATGAATTTTTAAATATATGAAACAATGGAGCAATTTCCTTCAAAATCCTTCGTACTGGGATTGAAAGTGTGATACTCAATTGAAGTGCTCCTCATAAACTCACGACTTCCTCCCATGGGGGTAGGCAGAAACTACAGGACGCCACCTGCTACGATCCTCACATACTCCTTTTGCCTCATTTACGTTCATACATCTGGTCATACACGCACGCCGGAAATTTTTGTCTGTCTGTTTGTTCCGGCTAATCTCCGAAACGGCTAGGCCGATTTTGACGGGACTTTCACTTTCACTTTCACTGACAGATAGCTGATGTGATGGCGGATAACGTAGGCTACTTTTATTTTAGAAAAATAATTCAGGTTCCGCGCAAACAAACTAAAACCCATGATTTTTTTAACAAAAAGTCGGATTTGAAAAATTCTTTTTGCATTTAGTAGCCCAATTGTCGAAGACAGTTATAGGCTATTTAACATCACGCTACGACCCTTAGGAGCCGAGCAGAAAGAAAAAAGTCAGAATTATGAACAAAAAGTCGGATTTGAAAAATTCTTTTTGCATTTAGTAGCCCAATTGTCGAAGACAGTTATAGGCTATTTAACATCACGCTACGACCCTTAGGAGCCGAGCAGAAAGAAAAAAGTCAGAATTATGAACAAAAAGTCGGATTTCAAAAATTCTTTTTGCATTTGGTAGTCCAATTCTCGAAGATAGTTATAGGCTATTTAACATCACGCTACGACCCTTAGGACCCGAGTAGAAAGAAAAAAGTCAAAAAGAACATTAGGCTAATACGAAGTAATAGCGCGGGCGGGCGATTCAACGCGACGGCACAGAGTACCAGATAACTCACTCCATACAAAATGTTCAATACCTACTGCTATAATAGCCTACACTTTCAAGTCGCTAGACGCTGCGAACGAAATGTACCTAACCTTACAATCGTAAAATGAGTTTTGCTTTGTAGCTGCGCGCCGCCGCGTGGTTATTGTCAGTAGGTATTTGTCACTTTATGAAATAATATTCCTAAAAAAAATTAAATGCTTTTTAATGTTTTAGCATGTTTATTTGTTAAAAATACTTATGAAAGACCGAGGAATATTTTTATGCTAGGTAACTATTTAGTATTGACCACACCCCGAAATTGCAGTTGTAAGACAAGTAAGGCACACATCGTATGCAACGTGTAGTACCTAACTATTTAATAATCAGTGACGTAACTGCATGGCCACGAATAAGAAAGAAATACGAAATGGAGGAAACTGAAAACACGATTAATTGATTTGTTCGTTCATTTACATAATTAGCGTTATAGGTAACTACTATGCTTCTACACTATGAACAAACCTGCGCTGGCGCCATATTGCACGTTATGCACGCTTTTCTAACACTTGAACGCTTTTAAGTAAACAAATCCTATGAACATAACATTAACAAGATAATAACGATAATAAATATTATTGAAAATTAATTTGCACTTAGTAGATTTTTGCTAAACGTAATTTTCAAATGACAGTTGACAAATGGAGGGCATTGACCTTTCTATTCTTATCTCAGACGCATAGTAGAAGTAATTACGTACCTACCAGTAAAATACAAAACACGAAACATGCAAGTTTAAACAATTTACCTATTTAAAAAACGATAGTAAACCTGTATCAGCAGGTAAACTGAAAAAAGATAAGTTTTTATCTCTTCTCTTGCTGGATCTACATCCATCAACCACGCATAATACACCAGAACCAGCCATATCATAAGAATTTGAAACTATATATGCGTGCGTACGCGCCTCGCGGCTGTCGGCTACCTACTGAGAAATGGGCTGCGTGCGGCCCGGCTGTTGGTAGGTAGTTAGCGCGCGTAAGTATATGGAGTGATTTATCTGGTAATCTGTGGCGACGGGTCGGGGGACGAGGGAGTTTTATTAAAATGTAACTGTTATTTTAGTATATTGTGTATCTTACGACATCCACGCGAACGAAGTCGCGGGGCGCAGCTAGTAAATAATAATATTGCTTCTAGGATTATACTAACGTAGTTTTAATGCCCCGCGAGTAATCAGGGCGCCACTCGTGCACGATGATGTTCGTAATGAACACGACGGGACAACACCTGCACACTTTGTTCACTTTTATATTAACCCTCGCTCACTGATTCACTGTAATACGGGACCAAATTACTTTTCACGAAGGGCTGAAATAGCCAGTGAATTAACTAGTTTTTCGTAATTTTGAAACGGTGATTCATTTGCCGTGCAATAATTTTCATATAAAAGACAATTAAAATTCATAACATCACGCCTGTATTCCCCGAAGGGTTAAGCAAAGGTGTACTTACCTATAATAATAATCATAAATAGCCTTTATTTTCCTTAGCGTTTTTTTTTATAGGTAAACACAAACACATGGGGTTTTGCAATATTTTTGTCAATTATTTTAACTGTTGAGACAGTTAAAAATTAACACCAGAATTATGGACAAATTACGCGCTCCATTTCACCGGCTTCATAAGGTTCATAACTCATTTGTTGGGGCTGGTATAACCTTTTATAACAAGCTACCCTCTACTTCGCTAGATTTGCCTTTTAATGCGTTTAAAGCTAAAGTAAAATCTAACCTTTGTTCAAAGGCCTACTATTCTATCAACGACTACTTGAACGATAAGAATGGTTGGTCGCTGTGATTTACTCAAAACAATGTTTGTGTTCTTTCTTCAGAATTAACTTACCTACTGACAGTATCCGTTTATATAAATTGTTTATTTTATTTGACGGTATAAGTCAATTTATTTTAAGTTATTATTGACTTGATCTACTCATTACAATGTTTTTTTTTCTATGATTTGTATTGTAATCTAAGGTTAGCTAGCGACCTCGACAATTGATCATATTATTATTGTCTGAGCAACCGGCAGCAAGTTCGTCATGCTCCCTTAGCTGTCACTGCTTGCGATAGCGTCGAGGGTCGGGTTGTCTCCTTCCCTCAAATATGGCGAGCGGGATGATGGCTGATCTCTGCGTTATGCTCGTGAACGGGTGCTGCTTGTGGTGACTGGTCGTCTTGCTGACCATGGTTTTGTTATTGTTATTAGTTATTAACTGGTTATTTATTTTACTTCGATGGTTTAGTTTATCATTTGTGACTTCGAGTTACAGCTATGTATAGCTATATGTGAGCGGGCACGCCCTTTATGCCTAGAGGCTTTTATTTAGGTATAAAGTTCTTTTACGTCTTTAGTTGATGTCGATAAAAATATATAATAAGTTACCAGAAGAAATATGAAATAGAAATAAATACAATATTTTTATTAATAAATTAAAACTACATATTTCTATTAAACAAAAGCTATTAAAATGTAAACGCATACTTAAATGAAAGACCAGAATAAATACATTCTTAACACGTTCAGACCGGCGTGTACCACCGGTGGAGCACGGAGTATTTGCTGCCACGGCGAGGTGTACCACCGGTGGAGCACGGAGTATTTGCTGCCACGGCGAGG
Organism: Fissipunctia ypsillon; assembly: GCA_947568875.1. NCBI lineage: Eukaryota > Metazoa > Arthropoda > Insecta > Lepidoptera > Noctuidae > Fissipunctia > Fissipunctia ypsillon. Next base: position 1,014,184 of record OX387650.1, on the reverse strand, counting down.
TGTACCACCGGTGGAGCACGGAGTATCTGCTGCCACGGCGAGGTGTACCACCGGTGGAGCACGGAGTATTTGCTGCCACGGCGAGGTGTACCACCGATGGAGCACGGAGTATTTGCTGCCACGGCGAGGTGTACCACCGATGGAGCACGGAGTATTTGCTGCCACGGCGAGGTGTACCACCGATGGAGCACAGAGTATTTGCTGCCACGGCGAGGTGTACCACCGATGGAGCACGGAGTATCTGCTGCCACGGCGAGGTGTACCACCGGTGGAGCACGGAGTATTTGCTGCCACGGCGAGGTGTACCACCGGTGGAGCACGGAGTATTTGCTGCCACGGCGAGGTGTACCACCGGTGGAGCACGGAGTATTTGCTGCCACGGCGAGGTGTACCACCGGTGGAGCACGGAGTATTTGCTGCCACGGCGAGGTGTACCACCGGTGGCCACGTCACACTATACTTTCAATGTACTAAGAAATTCGCGCCCCTTTGAGAGAAAGTGTTGTTTTTACCGTCCCCGCATAGGAAAATAGTCAAATTTTCAGTGCAGCTCAGGAGGTGGATATAATTTTGAAAAGTAAGCAAAAATCAGTATTGAAAAATCTTTATAATATGATTACTAGCTTATTAGAAAGAGAGAGAGAAAGCATAACTCCGGTCTAATGCTGTCCGTGTCCACCGGTGGCGCACCCCGCCCGGCAAGACTTTTGATTCATGGGGCGGTGATGTACCACCGGTGGCCATATGAAGATTTGCGCCGTAGGATACCAAGTACCTACTCATGAGGTGCCGGTCTGAACGTGTTAAATATATACATGTGTATATTTATTAAGAAGATTTTAACTTATCATTACTAAATACACAATAAGTAAATTATAAAATGTTACCTACTGAATATATATTATATGTAACTTGTTTCTAATTGCGATACTCGTAAAACTTCTCTTTTGTAATAATTTGTAATCTTAAAATATGATCTCTTATTAAATAAGCGTTTATAATAATATAGGGCATCGTCAGTAGGGACTGGTCATCTCTTAGCTGCCGCGGCTTATTTTAATTTTTTAATCGTTTTTGGTTTTTACCTTTTTGTTGCGGACGCTTTTAACGTGCACGTCTTTCTACATTGTTCTCACATACTTAATTTTAACATGAATGGTGTAACCAGTATTTTGTAACAATATTTTGAGTTAAAAGAGTGTCCGTGGAGTGTCTTGCTCGTTCTTCTCCATAGAGATGTACGCTTTGGAATGGGCAACTAGCTTCAACTCTCTGACTAACTGACCGACTCTTTGACAATTCAAAAGTGCCTATAATTGGTTTATTTGAAATAAATGCTTTGAGTTTGAGTTTGATTACCTAAGAACTTTATCTAAATGTAACAATAGTGTTTTAAGAAAATAGCTACCTACTTACCAATAATAGAATTATTTATGTTATTGTTATAAACTTTTATGTGAATGTAATTATTTAGTTTTCATGTAAAATTTTATTTTAATTTTTAGCTTTCTATGGTTAAGTTTTTTAATTTGAAGTAAAAACAATGAATTAAGCAATAGATTTGCTGTGCCCTGACAGGGTCTACAACGGCTCCGAGCTGTAAGCCTTTTGTTAACATCTTGTTTAACTTGTGGAACGCAAATAAATGAATATGAAGTTTTTCATTTTTATTTCTACTTGAGTAGAGCTTCGATGTTTTTTTATTGGTATATTGGTGTGTGCTAGCTTTTTTTTTTGGATGGGAAATCATCAAATGACTTCTCCCGCTCTGGGCGGAGCGGGAGGGCGTGTCAGACTTTTACTGACTAAAACCCACCCGTGTTCCTTCTGTTGCCTGCGCCGAGGCCACGGTAACTCTTTCGAACATCCCGCGACCCCGGCTGGGGTGTGTGCTAGTTGACACATGGAAAATAATTTTATTTAATGTTTTTGTTGCGTAATGTAGACAATTTTGCATACTATTGTATAGAATCAAGTTTTTCTAACTAAATAGACAACTGCTGCTGGGGAGTTTGTTGCGCCACTTCTTCCCAGCTAAAGCACTAGGAAGTGGTGAAGGGCAGGCGTTTTGCGGGACTGTCTTATATAATTTTAGACGTTCGAAAAGTGCTGATTCTCAGCCTAGTTTAAATAAACGACTTTTGATTTTGATTTTCCTAATTATTTTGCAGGCTTTGCTCTATATAAAACATCAAATATTATGAATACAGTACATCAAATGAAAACCGTGGTACGTTTAGAAACTCTTTGTTCAGCAGCCAGTAAAAAAACAATACTCCACATGTAATTTGATTGATACTCTGCTCCTTAGATACGACTTCCTTAAAAGCTTGAATTTTGTCAAGCGTGTTTCTATTATCATAAACACTCAGAGTTTGTTGTTCACTCCTTTAATACTGTTTGTATTCTCTTTTAACTGTCTCCGAGTGTTTTGGAAAAGATTTCAAGGTGGAAGCTTCACTGATAGTCATGATTCTCCTACCCTCACCAATTTATTTCTGGTCGGAGCAACTTGTATTTTTCATCCAAACTTCTCTATTAGTCCTCATTTACCTAGTCCGCCTCTCTGGCTATAATTTAGTAAACTAAGTTACGGTATTATGTGCAGAAATCGAAACCGCGACTTTTGCACAAAAATATTTGAACCCCCCCCCGCCTTAGTCTCGCCCCCTATTACATGGGACTTAAACACAACTGGCGGGGAAACAAGACGTGAAGTTATGTGTTGTGTTTTATGTATTTGAAACGCTTTATATATGTATATACGGACCGTCTGTCTTTCCGACAATTTATCGTGAAATCCCTGACGTGTTCAATAAACCAGTGAAAGAAAGTATTCGTGAAGATTTATTTGCAAGTAAAACATTTACAGATACGCTAAGCGTCAAATTAAATATTTACAGTTTACTTAAATAATCACTTCTTTTCCGTCGTGAATGTCAGTCTGTCGTCCAAGACCAGTAATGCATCATTGAGTCTGTAAAACCAGCAGTGCTGAACTTGAAACTTGCTTCTTTGAAAAAGTAACTCTCCTTAGTTTAATTTCAATAAACTCTTTGTTACCTTAAGAACCTGCTAATTAAATTGACAGTATCGGTTTTATGCTAATTAGCAAAAACACATTCAATTCATATCAAACTCAATTAATTTACTTATAAGACATTTGCTTGCTCTTTGTCAGTAATTTTGACTGACTGTATTACTTCACGGAGTGGGGCGAGTAACACTTTGCTATAATCTGTTGAAAAAGCAGAAAGAGCTATTCTCAAGGTGGTTACTTGCCGACCTTTCCTTTTCCCCACTAACCTCCTGTATAAGATTAATATGATAATTATGTGATTATTTAATCAATTAATGTTACCTCCAATCACCTCAAACACAGGATTACCTAGTTCAGGCACAAATCATGGGTGAACTTGACATAGATTTAAGAAAAACTCTATTTAACGATATATGTATGTACCTTATATTTTTTGAATAAATTTATTTATTTATTATTTATACATTTTCCATTTACAGGCACTTTTGAATTGTCAAGGAGTCGGTCAGTAGGAAAGATGAAGCTATTTGCCCATTTCAAAGCGTAGTAGGTACCTATGGAGAAGAACGGGCAAGAAACTCCACGGACACTCTTTTAATATGTAGTTGTTAGAAATAGTAATTTATGAAACTGTTGCATAATAAAGGGTATTAAAACACACATCAAAAAAGTCTAAGCAACATGTACGGTTTGGAACTTTTGAACGATTTTTACTATTTTAATATATTTATATTTCTTTTATAAATAATAACCAATCATTTTTTGATGCATTAATTAGTGACTAAAACAACAAATTCCTTCATTCAATTGTTCATTTAATCACAATAATTAAGATATGTGTACCGTAACGTACGTAATATAAAATAAAGTTAAAACGAAATTAAACTTTTTTTTACAAAATGAAATGACGACATTTTTTTAAATTATTTGGTAATTCAATACAAAGTGTGACCGCCTCTGTTGTTTAAAACTTGTCGGCAACGATTTTTTGAACGCCTCTGTTGTTTATCTGATCCTGCGGCAATCGCTCCCAATGGAACGGAATTTCAACAAGTCGTCAGTTGTTGGGTTGTCGACACTCCGTCCAGGTTCTCTAGAACACGTCTCTGGAGCATGTCCCATGCGTGCTCGGTGGGATTGAGGTCTGGCGATTGTGTAGGCCACGGCAATACCCGGATGTTTTCCATTGCCAAATACTCTCTGGTCCTCCGCGGCAAGACTTTGTGCAAATGGGTGAACATAAGGCCCGAGGACATTTTCAACGTATTTTTCAGCGTTCATATTGCCATCTACAAAGACGAGCTCAGTTCGCCTGTTCTTCATAATACCCGCCCATACCATCACTGTGGAGCCGCTGTAAGGGTGCACTTTCTGGACGCATCTCAGCCGTGCAGCATTTCCGGGACGACGATACACTCTTACCCTTCTCGTGTCAGGCCTAAATCCAAACCGGGACTCATCGCAAAATAAAATTTTATCCCATTACTCCTGGGTCTATGTCAAGTGTTCCCTACACCATTCGTTTCGACGGGTGCAATTCCCGTGGCATATAGGTGGGCACATAATTGAGCGTCGTTCTCGTAGGCCGTATTCATGCAGCCTATTTCTCACGGTTTGGTGGCTAACAACAACACCGCTTGAGAATTGTAGCTTTAAACCTCTCTCCCGGTCGGTTAACATCGGCTGACGTCTTGCAGTCAGTTGTATGTATCGGTTGTACTCCTTCCACGCCCTGGGTGCTGCTCAGCAGGATCCCCTGTATTAACATAACGCTGCCAAAGATGACAAATCACGCTCCTGTTGACACCAAAATGCCGAGATACCTGGGACTGATTTCTTCCCGCTTGTAGCATTCCTACAGCTCTCTACATTTCATCAGCAGCCAAATGGCGTCGCTTCATGACATAAAAAATGACTCACTCAAGCAACGAAAACACATCTACAACTCTGCCTATTGCAGTCCACTGCTGAACATAGGCCTCTCCCAGGCTGCGCCACAACACTCTGTCCTCCGCCTTCCGCATCCAGTCTGTCCCAGCCACCGACAAAAACACATGAAATCGGGAAAAAATAATTAGCTTTTATTTTAATTAAAATAAAACACAATCGAAAAATTTCTATTTATAAAATCAGCCAGTATATGTTTCCGAGAACAAAAAGATTGTATACCAATCTACTTTGCTAAGAAAAAAATAAAGTATAAATTAATAAAACATGCAGTTTCTGTAAATGATGCGTGTTGTTTCACGAATGTTTTAATACCTAGTTATGTGCAGTTTCATACACTAATTTATCTACTTTAATACATTGGGATTGAACCTATTAAATAAAATTCGAGAAAATAAAACATCTTTAATAAATAGAAAATAATAGCCTATTTTTGCATTTTCCATGCCATAAAGTCGTGATAGCATTTATCATATGTATAATTTTCTCGACTTTGCTGGTAAAAGATTATGAGTAATTTCCTTCGCCGCATCCAAAATATCGGGCGGAGTCAAATTTTCTTCACATTAACTGATATCAGATATTTTTAAGCAAGAATTAAAAATTTCCCACCAAATTCAGTATAACAAAACGTATTCAGCACTAAAACTCCGCACATCACAGCGCATGCGCTAAAGCGACGCTGCGACAGACAAGTAAAATTTGGAATCAAAACCTTTTTGGTAATGCTATAAAAATGGTGCGCCCCGCCTAAGTGTTCCATTAGAAAAAAAATGATGGAAACTCCTTTGTGATATTAACTTCTTGGATTTGCCCTGTATGGTAATTGTAAAAAAAAATATCATAAAACATTATTTTGTTAGAGACAAAGTGTTATAATATGATTCTATTTTTAAATTTTGGTACTGTGTTTATAAAGTATGACAATATAAACTCGTTTTGAAGTTTATAATTCGAATTTTACGATATGAGAGTAGACAAAAGTGTACACGTCATAGCGATGAGTAAAAACGCTTATTTATTCAACAATTCTTTGATTCGAATGTAAGGCTGAGCATCCCGAATCATTATCTTTTGGTTGTAAACACACCTCGGTGCTTCCTCAAACTCTTTATTTTTTCAAAAATACTTTTGTTGTTAAGAATGTTCGTCTATTTGTTCTGAAACGTTGACATCTACACGAGTTGAATTGTACTGAATAAAAGCTCTCAGCAGAGCCGTCTTTACCATCGGCCACTCTGGGCAAAAGTGCCCGGGCCCCGTGATCCATGGGGCCCCGTAGTTCCTGCCAGCGTCGTAGCTAGAGGCTTTCAAAAGAAAAGGTAAGTAAATAAATCTCAGACGGGGTGCAAACATTTTCGAGCTTCGCTTACTCATAAGTATATCCTGCATTTTATTAGTTCCCAAACTTTTCTGCATAAGTCGACAAAGCACTACCGTGTATTTCTGTACGAACGGTCAAAACAAAACCTAACCTACAAGCTGACTCTTGCATCTAATCTTGCATTCTCCATAACGTAAAGTGCCCGGGCCTCCAATAGATTAAAGATGGCGGATCTCGTGCAGAAGGGTAAAGATACAGGAATTCGGTGGTTAGTTTTCTTTAATTATGATGGAATGCCTTTGCGCAGCAGAGGGTGACAAAACACTAAGCGAAAGCTGACAACTGGGTACTAAAACGTGCCTGTTTCAAGCACCAAACGATGTAGTACCAAAGCGAGAATAAGGTACATATTTGCTTACTGTACCTCAGTACACCCACACTTCGCCAGTTACACACAAGTGCGCATGTAACGGAGACTACTAAATCGCTCGGTTTTGCTCGGTGCCAAGGTATGTGCGGCACGTCTGTGGTAACAATGTAACCTTTATGTCTAGTAAGGCCTATTTATATTATACGCACAATGAAGGGTTCCGTAGTTGGGATGAATTTACCCCAAAAACAAACTTAATATTGTAGTTGAAAAACATGTTTTCCCATACATCGATATACGTGACGGTCAATTTTCCAACTGCAAATGTATGTTTGTTATAGCAAAAATATATATATATATGATAAAACTACAAATTAACGATTTTCGGACTTTACTTGTGCTGTGAGACCTTGCTTCTTGCCAAATTTCATGATCCTAGGTCAACGGGAAGTACCCCGTAGGTTATGATTTATTTGCGAGTATCAACATATGTTGCATAAATGGCCATACTTTTTTATTGCATTGACTTGATTTTTTAGAGCTCCAAGGGACCGTAGACCTACGTATTTGATATTAATTTCAACTTGATACGTCCACGCATTCCTGAAAAAAAGGGTCATGATAGACTGACAGACAGACGGACATCGCAGTGATCCTATGAGGGTTCCAATTTTTCCATTTGAGGTACGGAAGCCAACACAAAACAAAACAACACAAAAACATAAATTCGTATGGCATCAATTTATATTTTGAAACAACAATAAAGAGTCTCACAAAGGTCACTAAACAGTAGTTTTTATTAAACGCACTCCATAATTAAATGGTTCCGTAGCGTTAGTTGTTAAATAATAAGTTCCAGTCAAGTCTTTATTTACTCCTTCACCCATGTAACCACTATGGGTACATCGATGTTCTAAAAAATCTTCCCAAGACTCAGACTCATACGCTGGATATGTTGTAGGATCTTTTATTGACTCCAAGAAATAATGTAAAGAAATGCTGTGACTGCACGCTTCTGTAAAAACAAAACGTATTTTTTAGAATATTTTCTTAATAAAAGCTACTCGAAAAAAAAACAGGCCAAGTGCGTGTCGGACCACGCACAAACAATTAAGGGTTCCGTAGTTGGGATGAATTTATCCCAAGAATAAACTTAAGTACTTAGTTGAAAAACATGTTCCCCCATACATTACAACTGCAATTGTCAGATTGTATGCTCAATATTGAGTGATTTATGTATTATGTTATTTTAAGGCCATAGACTTCTTATTAATTTCCTGTAATATATAAGTATAGAACTATTCCAGGTATTTTTTCAAAATTTTTGTCTTAGCAGTTTCGGAGATAAGGGGGAATGGTCAATTTTCACATATTTTCTTTAATAATTTTAAAACTGTTTCTTTTAAAATTATAAAAAAAACATATACAATTATTTGCAATCTTCATAATAAGCCCTTTCATTTGATATGTCACACCGTACAGTTTGCAAGACTTTTTTTTTATTTTCTAATTTTTCCCCCAAAAGTGAACCCCATATTCAAAATTAATTTATTCTGTGACCCAAACATGAACGTGTAACGTAATACACTTTCATGTTTGGGTCACAGAAATTCATATGTGTACCAAATTTCAACTTAATCATCCCAGTACATACGGAGCAAATCGTCTGAGACAGACGGACAGACAGATAGACACACGAGTGATCCTACAAGGGTTCGTTTGTTCACTCGGACATACGGAACCCTAAAAACACAAGTCATTTTAAGGCTCGTAACTTCGTCCGCGAGGTAGTCGGAAAACAGTACAAATACTACCCCTATGTCACTCGGTGACAATGTAGCTTTCTGAGAGTGAAAGAATAACAACTTTACCTCTTAATTTAATATGTTTTACTAGCTTTTGCCCGCGACCTCGGCCGCGCAGATTGCGGAAAACACCACAAATACCACCATGTCACTCGGCGGTAACGTAGCTTTCTATCAGAGATAGATTTTTTATATCCAAAAAGCCAATTCCCGTACAGTACTTGTACCTGACGAAGCGACGCGCGCTGCACTTGTGGTAACCAAGTGCACAAACACGCTGCGAATGTGTGCGTGCAGTCGAGTAGCGTCAGCACGTGACACTTCTCTTCACTTCAAAACACGGGAATTGCCCCTCAGATCAGTATTCGCAGAAATTAGGGGGCTGGTGGCTAAGTAATAACAGCTGCACGGTTCGATCGATCAGGTTAAGCTACGCTTGCCGCGGTTGGTTTGTGGATGGGTGACCATATTTACATACCGAGACCCCTCCGTGGCTCAGAAAGCACGTTAAGCCGTTGTTCCCGGCTGTCATTCGTGGATCTTTGACAGTCGTTACGGGTCGTGAAGCCCGAAAGTCTGACAACCAGTCTTACCAAGAGGTGTTACCCAGTAACTGGGTTGTGGAGGTCAGATAGGCAGTCGCTCCATGTAAAATAATGGTATTCAGCTGCATCAGTGGTTACACTGAAAGCCGACCCCAACACAGTTGGAAAAAGGCAGGCAGATGATGATGATCAATATTTGCAGAAATTACCTTTTACAAACATAGAAAACAAATAAGTTTACCTGTTTAAAATATTCATGGTCTATCCATGTGCCTAACGTCAAAATCCCTTCAGCCGTTGAGGTGTGAAAAGGTCACAGACAGGCAGACATTTTTTTTTTTTTGTGGATGGGAAATGATCAAATGACTTCTCCCACTCTGGGCGGAGCGGGAGGGCGTGTCAGAATTTTACTGACTAAAACCCACCCGTGTTCCTTCTGTTGCCTGTGCCGGGGCCACGATAACTCTTTCGAACATCCCGCAAAGACAGGCAGACATGGAGTTACTTTCGTATTTATAACATTTGTATGGATACGGGTAGTAGCAGTTAAGATAAACGTACCAAAGAACTTGAAAATGCCGTCACATCCCGGCTGCGGCGGACCTCCTTCATTAGGGTAAAAGTCAACAGTTCCGACTGCTCCTTCGACACCCAACAGTCCCGCACAAGTGTGTATAACGTCAACAACTTCAGCATCGGAAGAATCTAGCTTCTCGAACGCGTGCTGCGGAGGATACTCGAAGAAAGGTCTTGCGGGATCCAGACCTGTAAAAATACATTAAAGTCAAGGAGCTGATAGTCAAATCGTTTGCTTCAAGTACGCTGTGTAAAGGCACTATGTATGTCAAAATATACAAGAAAATAGAATTTATTATAGGTGCCTCTTCCAAAAGGTAGTTTCGCATAGAGAAGAATGAGCCAGAATCTCCATGGTTCATAATACCAGCTGAGGCTGGTGGCCCGCACGAGCGCAAGGCACGATCATTGATTACCACGCTTGCTCAAGACGGGTTGGCGCTTTCAGACTTTACTAACTACCTAAAGTCCAGGTTTCCTCACAATGTTTTCCTTCACCGATGTCAGTAATGTTCAGGATAAACTCGGAAAGTATGAATTGAAAAAAAGTCACACTGGTACTTGCCCGGATTTGAACCCACAACCTCATGCATGAGAGGCGAAGCTTTTAACCACTGGGACATCACGACATTGCCATCATGGAACATCATGGTTACTCTTTTAAAATGTTTGTAAGTTTGTGTGCTGCTGTATATATTAATTATATGATGTGTAGACGATGTACCGGATAAAATAACTATACTACAATAGGTACAAAGCTTAAAAAAAAGCGCAAGTGGTGTCGCGGGACACCCGCTTGAAACGAAGTTTCTTTAGCTGTATATTATGTATTAATACAGTGCCATCTAGTATACGTTTTTAGAAGCTAAAAACTTACACTACACTACACTAGATGGCTCTGTATTAAAAAACAAAAACTTTTGACACAATACTTGAAAGTCATAGTCAAAACTCGTAAGAAAATTTGAATTTAGCTACCTTAGCGCTTCCTCCTTAAAATCTATTTGTACCTATTGCGAGTCGATGGCAGTCTAAATAGACTCGGCCCAGAACTCGGCTACGAGTTTGGCGCCATCACTAGCGTCCATCAGCTCCTGTAACGTGCAGCTGACCGGACACGCGGGACACGATATTAAGTGTCCCATCGTTTGTGGAACAGCACCACATTTACACTCCAAGGCGGAGTCGTCAATGAAACTCCACCTGAACAGGTTTTCCCTGCTTCGGCCAACCTGGGTCCGGGAGTCTGTTTAAAGACTCTCAGGTTACCTAAAGCAACTCAAATCCAGGCGGGAGATCTTCAGCAGGTGGAACAAAAGGTTTGGGTAAGGGAGCACTATCACCACGGCTGCAGTCTTTCTATAATACTAACCAAAGTATAGGTACTCGAATGTTAAATTCTGTAATCATAAAAAAATATTGCTATCTAATATTACTGGGCCCGCCCCCACCGAGAGGAGGCGTGTCCCAGCAGTGGGAACGTTATAGTCTGATCATGCTGATGCTAAACAATATTTAAAAAAATACGCACCAGTGACTCTATGGACACTACTATTAGTTGTAGAAGCAGCTATTCCCACCACATGAGCCCCAAGACTGTGACCTATCAAGTGCAGCTGTTCTCCAGTCACGTTGTACTCGTCGTTCAGTCCATCCAAGAACGCCGCTATCTGTCCGCCAATACGTTTAGTCTCACTTACTACCCGAAGGTATTCGAGAGAACTCGCGGTGCAACTCCAATCAACCGTTATGACATTCACTTGTTGAGCTTGTAAATAAGCATTTTTTATATTTAATATGCCTTCTATATCAGCTGATGAGCGCCATCCGTGGGTAATTAATTTTAGTGGCTGACGTAAGCGCATTATGTGGGTTGTGACGTCTTGCTCGGTGTCGTTGACCGCTCGTCCTTGTTTGTCTAATAAAATATATGGATTGTCGTTCCTATAGGCAGAAAAGGGTACTTTAGTTAGCTGAAATTCAGAATCCTTTAACTTAAATAAAAAAAGTAAAAATCACAAACCCGACTGCGTATAAAATTAAGTACTTGTTTGCCCTACCCCGTGATTTTTTTGAGCTGGAGGCGCGCAGGGGCCAGAAGGGGGGGGGGTGGTTAATTTTTGTATGGAAAACATGAAAAATTATATTACCAACATGTTGACTTTTAGAGGTTTATGGGCCTTGTAAAGGGGGTCAAATTTTCATTATTTTTGCGATAGGACGTACCGTTTTCGAGATAAGAGATAACATAAGAAAGAAATAAAGACACAGTACTGTTTTTGCACCAGAAGTCGAGGTATTGGTGTAAAATTTCGTTCATGCCAACTAATTATATTCCACACCTTTTTAATCGCGATTAAAAATAGTCAGATTTAGTTAGAAAATCTAACTTTTAGGTGAAAAACGTCAAATTCAGAATAGAAAAATAATCATTTTCACTAAACTAATATCTCAGTGGCATCTTAGTGCTGTCAAACTAAAATATAGTTAAGTTGTGTCACTTTAGTCAATTTCACAATGGGAAATCGTCGTTAAACTAAATTTTGGTAATTTTTAGTCTAGTTTAGACGCATTTGTGACAAGAGAATCGGCACCAATGTCTTCCTTCACCGATGTCAGTAAGTCCAAGACAAATTCTTACTTACCCATTATATAATCTAAATTCTATTTCATCTGTCAGTGAGACAGAAGCTTTTTGAGCCGCAGACATTTCATCTTTCATCGTCATTGAAAGGTTTATGTAATGTAGCTGTCCGTCCCCATCCGGGAAATATATCCATTCAGTCCCATAGTCATCACCGTACTCACTTCTAAATATATCTAAATTAATTCCAAGTGGAGAACCTGCAATTGTATAAAAAAAAAGTCGATACATCTCGTCGTTGGTCTCGTTTGTCTAGTCTGCCGTGCTTGTGATATATACAGTAAGTGACATGGAGACACTTTCGAGAAAAAGGCGGTCAAAGTTTTTTTTTTTACTTTTGACATTTCTCCCAAAGTATAAATTAAACCTAAGTTTTCTAAAATATTTTGAATAAATATGTGTTTGTTTAACAATTTGTATATTTTTATTTCTATTTAGTAATCAGATTTAAATTGTAAAGCTTGAAAAAATATGTATGTTAAGGAATGGAAAATTAAAAAATAATGTTTTTTTTAGTATTGGTACAGTAAGTGTGTGACTTACTATAACAATCTTTAGTTTGAAGTACACACTGCAACAATGATAATGAAATGAGGTAAATGTTTAAATAGAATAACAAAAATTGCATGATTTGCCTTATGTTACTTAATCACTTACTGTAATTATAGCTAGGAAAAATATGAAAACTTGTGGCATCTACCATGAACCATAATTAATTACTTTTCCACGATATTATTGGTAGACAAATGAAACAAAAGATCTTATGAAATTATAGTTTAATAGAAGCATATAAAGTTTAAGTACACAGCTTTATTAATACTCTAAAATTAAAAAATCAGTTCCATTTATTGTATTTTTTGAAGCATTAAGAATCATAATAAAAGCTAACTTAAAAAATAACAATTCGTCTTTGTGCAACTGGCTAATTCGTACATAAAACAATCATAGACTAAAGCATTGTTTCTAAAAAAAATCACACCTTTACAGAATTTCTTTTTAAATTCTTGTTTGTACACAATAAAAAAAAAACATCTAAAATAAACACTGTTTCCAAAAAATAAAACAGTTTTCTCTTTGAATTTTTTCATTATCAAAATAATCTTTAAAGGCATATTAAATTCTTTATCAGTCATTTAACTTCTTAGGACGATATGTAACACTTTACTATTACTTATATAAATTATGAGATCCTCGTTATACAAACTAACTAAAATGTAATCAGTCTTACAAATTAACAATATTAGTACCTTTGTAGCAGTTTATAGTAATATAGTAAAATGTCTTTTAACTGACTATTAAAATAAAGGCTTACATAAATAATATTTGCTTACAGGCTTATATAAATTGTGTTCTTAACACAATTTTTAAAAATATTAACTGAAGAGTTTTAAAACTCTTCGGTTAATAGATTGGTTACAGAATTAGAAACCGGAATGTTTAACCAAAAACCCCTTCTATTCTCAGGCATCAGAGGTAAAAGTTTCTGTATAATCTCTGCTTTACGATCTGCAGTGATTCCTCTTGGAATATTTTTAGACTTCACCTCAGGGAAGTTTTGGGTCTTTACAATTTTAGCTTGTAAGAAGTCCAATGACTGAAACATCTCATTATGACCCGTTTTATACATAAGCATGAATTGACCCCTTTCAACTTTAACTACCATTATATCCTTAAGGTAAATCCTGTGTTCCATGTTTCTCAGTTTATATTGCGACGATAAGTCATTTTTTGACAACAAAGTATTTGCAGTAAGTAACGTGTTTACCTCATTTGTTCCAGGTAAGTCTACCAATAAGATGAAATATTCCTTAACATAATTACAGTAATGAATCTTACTGTTATTACGTCTACACATACAAATATTCTTTTTGATTCGCTGACTTATCATATACACAGTAAGTTCCACTTACTGTAGTTATGCTAAGCTAATACAATAATATGTTGCGAAACTCTTAAGCATTAATATAGTGTATACTCTTACTGTAGATATGTTAAAGTGTAGTATACTGAATGTTTTATTTCCAACACTTAATATAATAATAGCAAGTGGTACTTACTGTAAATATATTTCAGTGATACTTGATGAAAAATAATCATAACTTAAAAATAATAATAGCAAAATTACTTACTGTAGCAATACCTAGGAAATGGTTTTAATTTTATGAAAAAATCAACCGTATGTGCCCATACTGCAATCATAATAAGTATGCCTTGGCGCAAAACGTGCCTTACTGTAATTATGCTTAAGCTTATTTGATTTTCTATACCACATTTCCAAATTTTAAATATACAGAAATGTAGGTCTCAATCTCTACATTCCAAATATATACTTAACTCAATATCGACCAAAATGTGACTTACTGTAATTATCATAAGCGCGGCAGTAGTGGTCGCAAGAGCTACTGCTGAGCATGAGGTCTTAGGTTCGGGCTAAGTGTTATTGAGTTTTTCCATAATATGGAATTTCTCAGTAGCAGCCTCGGAGTCTAGATTTGTGCCCGGTAGATGGCAATAGGCTCGCCCCCTATTACATGGGACTTAAACATAACTTGTGAAATGTGGGTGTACCTCTGCCTAACCCTTCGGGGAATACAGACGTGATGTGTTGTTACAACTGGTCATTGTCTCATCGTTCTTGGACATTAGTGACATCGGTGAACGAAAAACATCGTGCCACCTGGATTGGTAGTTAATAGATAGGTATGTCTGAAATCGCCAACCCGTCTTGAGCAAGCGTGGTGATCAACGCTCGTGCCTTCTCTGTATGTGGTGAGGCCTTTGCCCAGCAATGGGAAAATAATAGGCAGGTATTATTTTTAAAACATATTAACATAATCAGCCTATAATTTTCCCACTGCTGGGATCACCACGCGGGCCCAGTGCGGGTTGGTTGATGTCACATGTCTCCGAATTTTTGTTTCTAGGACATGCCGGTTTCCTCACGATGTTTTCCATCATTGTTGTGAAGTCAGTATTCAAAATATTCAAAATTGGATGAATCAGTTTAGCAGGCAAAGTCAGGATTAAAAGACAGTCCCCAAAAAAACGGCTACGTGCGTGTCGAGCCACGCACAATGAAGGGTTCCATAGTTGCGATGAATTTATCCCAAAAACTAACTTAACACTGTAGTTGACAAACATGTTCTCCCGTACATCGATCTATGTATGTACGTCCCGACTCACGGTCAATTCTCCAACTTCAAATGTAATCGTAATTTTTTTTAATGTGTTATAACCACAAATTAACGATTTTCGGACTTTCTCCATTACTTGTGCTGTGAGACCTTGCTTCTTGCCAAATTTCATGATTCTAGGTCAACGGGAAGTACCCTTATATAGGTTCTGATTTATTTATTAAATAAATAAAGTTAGCTAGTTCATTAGTTTATTTTTTATTTACAAGTATATTGTCACATAAATGGCCGTATTTTTTATTACGTTGATTTAGAATCTTGATTTTTTAGAGCTCTAAGGGACCGTAGAGTTACGTATTTGATATTAATTTCTACTTGATACCTCTACGCGTTCTTGAGAAAAAGGGTCTTGACAAACAGACAGACGGACAACGAAGTGAACCTATAAGGGTTCCGTTTTTTCCTTTTGACGTACGGAACCCTATAAACATAATTCACTAATTTCAAGCACTTAGGTTGGAATCCATAAGAAAAATAGGTCCAAATGGATGGCAGGGTCTAAGAAATGACCATTTGGTTGTCACTTATCAATCTTTAATTTCTGAACGACATTATTTGCTAAAGACTGCCCCCAAAACACCCACTTCCTAGTGTTTTAGCTGGGAAGAAAAAGTGGCGCAAAAAAGTCCCAAGCAACAACCGATTTAGTTTTCGGAAATTTTGATTCTATTCTTGAAATATTAAAATGAAATATTTAAAATGTAAAGGTACTTACTATAGACTAAATGCATTAATATGCAAATTATATATAAAAGCACAAATAGAAATAAACCAAAATTACACATTTTTAAAATAAACTAAATAATAATACATTTTAAAACACCGAAGAAGTCGATTAATTGAACACGCCATGATCAGGTACTGATTGGACTAATCGATTTTTCTTTGCCTTCCAATGCCATATACAATGTATACTTATTTAGTTATGCTCAGTCACGCGTTCAATTGCTAATCAAAAATCATGAATGAACGTGAATGAAATCTGAAAAGTTAAAACATAATCCTCCTTCTGGCGCAGTTGGATAAAACAGTTTTTGCGGTCAGCTCCGTTATACAAGACTGACCTGCTTCTGCGTCACACGGTTCTAAACATCGAGATTTCTATATTGTATGTCAGTTTAATATTAATGTACTTATACCTTCCGGAATAAAGCTTCCGGCTTCCGGCATCCGGCTTCTTTTAATGATCTTGAAAACCGCATTAAACTCCATTATGTAGTTTAGACGAACTATCAGTGATCACACAGCGAGACGGGCACGAAGAGTGACTTTAATATAACTTTTATGTTGAGCTGTACGATTACTGACTGACAGATGCTTGCACTTACTGGACAGGTCCACTCAATCTGAGTGGTTCTTTCCTCAAAAGACCATTTCAGACACCAACCTACATGGTCTTCACATGATCTGACCAAGATTATGTCTGGACTTTAAAAGAGACTGTGACCTCTGAGTTTGTTTCGGCCTTTCTTCTCAGAGTAGTCAGATAGGAAACGCCGGCCTCATCTAGTTTAAAAAAAAATGTTTGACGTGTAAAAGTTATAAACCTACTTACAGAAATAAAATCAATTATCATTTACATGACCCGTAAATATAATTAATCTTTTTTTTTTATATATCTCGGGGCCCTGGGTCCCAGAGCTTTGGCTTACGAGGGGCCGCCGCCAACTCGCAGGGGTCCCTTAGCCAATTTTAAATGATGAGGAGGCATCAACCGACGATTATCCCTGTATGCACTATGCAAGTGCACCCAAGGACAACCCCCGGTCGGTGCAGGATTACTGCATAACGTGGAAACAAAACTTATTGGGCTATGGGTTTGGGTGGCTGTGCACTGGTTACCTAGAACTATGGAAAGACTATGGCCCCTGCCTGATCAATGTTTTATGTACAATACACAGATAAAATGGCAGGGGGTGACTTGCACAATCAATAATGGGCCCCCGAAAACGGTCGCTAGCATATAGCGTCGTAGCGACAAGGAGTGAAGAGGTTATCCACGGCTATCAGGACAATACCGGAAGTACGGTCAAGATCCCTACCAGCATCTTACTGGAATACTTCCTTCCTCCGAGCACGTTTGCTCTTGCGAATCTGCACTCAAACCGGCCAGTAAAGGCAAGAAAGAGGTGGGAGCTATGTTCCTCATCAGTGTTCACTCCAACCGGCCAATAAAGGCAAATCAGAGATGAGGAACAAGACTTCTCCCGGGAGATACGGTTCGTGGGGTCGCTACTGCCCAACAGCTTGCCACATGCTGCCCTGCGGGTTCATGTATCTCTCTTGGTCTGGCTCTTCACCCTAGGCCTGCTTCGGCAAAGTAAACTACCGGCACAGACCCTTAACTAATTATTATTATTAGTAACATAATTCTTTTTTCAGGAGTACAGTCAAGCAGCCAGAATCTTACTCACACCACAACAGCAGGCTTCATCAGCAGGACCGCGACTGGCCATCTGCAGCGCCTCGTGTAGGCTGCGGCTGTTCGCAGAACATGTGAGAGCCGCCATGTCCTGCCTAGACATTGCTCGCGAGGCGAGGCATCATATGTGAGTATGTTATCATCAGCAAGACAACGTGACATCTGCAGCGCCTCGTGTAGACTGCGGCTGTTCGCAGAACATGTGAGAGCTGCCATATCCCTGCCTAGACATTGCTCGCGAGGCGAGGCATCATATGTGAGTATGTTATCATCAGCAAGACAACGTGACATCTGCAGCGCCTCGTGTAGACTGCGGCTGTTCGCAGAACATGTGAGAGCTGCCATATCCCTGCCTAGACATTGCTCGCGAGGCGAGGCATCATATGTGAGTATGTTATCATCAGCAAGACAACGTGACATCTGCAGCGCCTCGTGTAGGCTGCGGCTGTTCGCAGAACATGTGAGAGCCGCCATGTCCTGCCTAGACATTGCTCGCGAGGCGAGGCATCATATGTGAGTATGTTATCATCAGCAAGACAACGTGACATCTGCAGCGCCTCGTGTAGACTGCGGCTGTTCGCAGAACATGTGAGAGCTGCCATATCCCTGCCTAGACATTGCTCGCGAGGCGAGGCATCATATGTGAGTATGTTATCATCAGCAAGACAACGTGACATCAGCAGCGCCTCGTGTAGACTGCGGCTGTTCGCAGAACATGTGAGAGCTGCCATATCCCTGCCTAGACATTGCTCGCGAGGCGAGATATTATATAATCTTCATCTTCCTGCCCTTATCCCTTGTTACTTGAAGTCGGCGCACCACGTTCTTCCATTCCCCCCGTTCTTTCTTTTATGTCATTCCTTATACACTACACTCATCTTTTCATTGGCCTTCCTCTCCTCTCTCCATCCATCAATACTGTGAGTATAATATTTTTAGACAATTTCGTCATAAAAGCAGCATATTCAAATATTAGCAGTGATACCTGTCCTAAATACCTATACTGTTGTAAGCTATTGTTAAAGGTACCTGCTGTTGGTGTTCTTATTCAATAAATAGCAGGACATATTCGACAACTCAGCCGGATATATTCGGTCAGTCAGCAAGACATATTTGGAGAATCAGCAAGACAGTTGAAGCTGCAATACCTCATAGTTTATTATTCTTTAGCATGTCTTGAGACATGAAACTCTATTTCCCAGTATTGCACTATGGATTATTATTATTACTTTTATCTCATTCCTCAGATGTCCAACGCCAGGATCTCCGTGAATACGTAGCCCTGGGTCTCATAGACATAGCATATGGGAAGTACCAGGAGGCCTACAATAACTTCGCGAGAGCAGCTGACCAGGAACCTACTAGGATTTTTGTTTTTAAAATGCCAAGTGTTAGTTTAAAAAAAAAATCTCTTCTTTTAGGCTTCGCCGCAGTCGGATAACGGCGGCCATTTCTTTTTAAATGTCGCAGCACCATTTTGGCTTCGTACAAGTTATTTTTATTATGGTTTTGATTTTTAATTTTTCTGATATTATGTTTGTGTTATCTTCCTGTGCTAGTCCCAATAAATACTTTTGCTTTCTTTCTAAAGGCAGGAATCAAAGTAATCAAAATCCTGGGACAAGCTTTTCTTTTCAGGGCAATGAAGGTCGCTTTTGTGACTGTTGTCAAGTGCATAGTTTAGTATGACCAGTAAAATCAACTGGCACGGCCAATTTAGCCAAATCAAGATATGCGTTGTATTTAGCATTAACCTTAGCAAAGTATGAAGATATTATACTTCCCACCGACCAGAGTAGACTAGAAATTAGAATATATTGTAAAAGGAGTTTCATTTTGATTTTTTTAAATATTGTTGATGTTAAGATTGTGTGTGATGTTCTCTGATCAAACCACTTACCCGTAGAGCTAACATGCAACATAAATCGAGATAAATCGATCGCCTGACGAATACGTTAATATATCTCGATTCACGGCGTCATGGCGAGGAAGGGCAAATAACTGATATGCTGCATTTCAGGACGACAGCCGACACTAACCGCCGCGCAATTAACTGATATGGTTCGACGTTACGAAGAGCATGGCCTCACACCAACTAGTCATTTGCTGCTTTGTATGATGTGAGTCCTCGGATTGATCGACGAGCTTTGCACCGAGCGAGGCTACACCACAGGCATCATGCTACTGAAGTGGAACTCGAACTTCTCCACAAAGCTGCCCGACTTCATTTTGCGCGACAATATCATCATTTGTATTGGTCGAATGTTATATTTACCAACGATAAACTTTGAAATCAAGTCAAATCGGAAGGTTAACTTTATGGCGTTATAATCGCACTCGGTATGATGACGCTCACATCGTGCCTCAGTCAACTTATGGAGGTGGATGAGCCGCGACGACGTCGGAGAACTGACGTCGTTAGGAAGTAGGGCTTCTGCGAATGTGGGTAGGCTATGTGTCGCTTTTGGAAGAGGTGATGCTGCCAAGTGTGCGCGTTGTGTATCCTGCAGCAGAATTCCCACAAATTGATTACGTTCAGGATAATGCACCGACACACGGTCCGGTCTGCTGTGGCGTGGTTCAACGTGCAACGTAACATTCCTCTCATTTAATGGCTTGCTCGGTCAGCAGACATGAACCCGATTGAAAATCTGTGGCGCATAATGGTTCAACGCTGGGATTGTCAGAACGAAAGAAACCCTGAAGCTGTTAAATCACATTGTGCGCGGGAATGGCATGATATGTATTAGAGGGACTGATTTATGCGCGCGCCTTGTCGCGTCAGCGGGATAGACGACGTGCCGTCAGAGCTGCTGATGGAGGCTATACTAGTTATTAAAACAATAAGTTATTGATAGAATTTAAATAATAAATTTCCTTAAAAAAATTAAGATTTTTTGTATATCTATTTGATTATTTCTTCCTATTTTTGCATGTTTTAGTAATAAGTTCGAGTTTTGACCTCGCTTTGTTAATGTCCGTAAATACCAGTTAATATTTTATCGTTTTTTAACATAAATTTATCAAACGAGTATTATTTTTTATGACCTATCAGCTGTTGATCAAACTGTCACATACTTCAATAGCAGCAGGAAACTTACAAAGAATAGACCAAACGAAAGAAAAAAAATTAATATGGGTGATGCAAAAACAGAAAATGACCAATTTTGGACTTATCATGTACATTGTATACCACTCACCACATATTTTCTATTCTTTCGCATAAATTATCGATCAAGGGACTCGGCAGGCATGTAATTGTAAAATAAAACGCGCACATGTGTCACTAACAAATAAATGAGTTTACTACAGTACAATAATCACATTGAACAAAACGAAATAAGCAAAAAGGACGGCGCGCGTCTGGATCCAATAAAATGGAAGAATCTCTGTTTAGCGCCTCGAAAAAAGCGGCTAAATGCGAGTCGGACTCACACACGAAGGCCTCGTTTACGGAGACGCGGGGCGACGCAAGTCGCGAGCAGCGTGGCGTCTCGCGGCGCGTCGGACGTTTTTTCAGTTTACAGACAGGCAGCGCGTGCTGCGCCGCGCGTCATCACACGCGCAAACACAAACTATGGCAATGTACGCGTGTGACGCCGCGGGCCCCGCCGCGGGTGCCGGTACGTTTTACCGCGAACGGAGAATTACAGGAATAGCTATAAACGTCGCGTGCGACGCGGCGATGCCAGCCGCGGGCTCCGCCTGCATTTCAAGCAAACGCGTGTAAAATCTCGGTAAACGCTCTCTTATAACGCCATATGTTTGAATTTAGTGCGGGCCGCGCCGCCCAACGCCATTTTTTTAAATACTTTAGTCAAAAATAAAAACGTTTCTTGTATGGGGACCCCCTTTAGTTTTTAACTTTATTTTATGTAGGTACCTATTACGATTCAAAAGATACAGCCCTGTGACAGACAGACGGACGGACAGCTAGCGGAGCCCTAAAAATACGAAACTGCTACGATTACATAAATTCTTCATTTGATTATTTTTATTTTACCACCTGGAAGGTAATTACTTGAAACAAGGACCGTTAAAACGCAGTAATGGCTCTGAAACTCGAAACCCGGAGTTTATAGACCTTACTCGCTTTTCAAGTACAAAGTTGCAGATTCGAGAAGATCACCTATTCACATTATTTGTTTAGAAGTGCATTAGGATACAAATGCGTTTCGTATAGGTTAATTAATTTTAAGACATAAAAATGTTTCCTTTGTGGGGGTAGAAACAATATGAGCCAAAGGAAAAAAGGTTCTAAAGGTAAAGGTGATATTCCGTGCTCTGGGCACAGTACAATAAAGTAGCAGTATTATGTCTGGGCACAGTACAATAAAGTAGCAGTATTATGTCTGGGCACAGTACAATAAAGTAGCAGTATTATGTCTGGGCACAGTACAATAAAGTAGCAGTATTATGTCTGGGCACAGTACAATAAAGTAGCAGTATTATGTCTGGGCACAGTACAATAAAGTAGCAGTATTATGTCTGGGCACAGTACAATAAAGTAGCAGTATTATGTCTGGGCACAGTACAATAAAGTAGCAGTAGTATGTCTGGGCACAGTACAATAAAGTAGCAGTATTATGTCTGGGCACAGTACAATAAAGTAGCAGTAGTATGTCTGGGCACAGTACAATAAAGTAGCAGTATTATGTCTGGGCACAGTACAATAAAGTAGCAGTATTATGTCTGGGCACAGTACAATAAAGTAGCAGTAGTATGTCTGGGCACAGTACAATAAAGTAGCAGTATTATGTCTGGGCACAGTACAATAAAGTAGCAGTAGTATGTCTGGGCACAGTACAATAAAGTAGCAGTATTATGTCTGGGCACAGTACAATAAAGTAGCAGTAGTATGTCTGGGCACAGTACAATAAAGTAGCAGTAGTATGTCTGGGCACAGTACAATAAAGTAGCAGTAGTATGTCTGGGCACAGTACAATAAAGTAGCAGTATTATGTCTGGGCACAGTACAATAAAGTAGCAGTAGTATGTCTGGGCACAGTACAATAAAGTAGCAGTAGTATGTCTGGGCACAGTACAATAAAGTAGCAGTATTATGTCTGGGCACAGTACAATAAAGTAGCAGTAGTATGTCTGGGCACAGTACAATAAAGTAGCAGTATTATGTCTGGGCACAGTACAATAAAGTAGCAGTATTATGTCTGGGCACAGTACAATAAAGTAGCAGTAGTATGTCTGGGCACAGTACAATAAAGTAGCAGTATTATGTCTGGGCACAGTACAATAAAGTAGCAGTATTATGTCTGGGCACAGTACAATAAAGTAGCAGTATTATGTCTGGGCACAGTACAATAAAGTAGCAGTATTATGTCTGGGCACAGTACAATAAAGTAGCAGTATTATGTCTGGGCACAGTACAATAAAGTAGCAGTAGTATGTCTGGGCACAGTACAATAAAGTAGCAGTATTATGTCTGGGCACAGTACAATAAAGTAGCAGTATTATGTCTGGGCACAGTACAATAAAGTAGCAGTATTATGTCTGGGCACAGTACAATAAAGTAGCAGTATTATGTCTGGGCACAGTACAATAAAGTAGCAGTATTATGTCTGGGCACAGTACAATAAAGTAGCAGTAGTATGTCTGGGCACAGTACAATAAAGTAGCAGTATTATGTCTGGGCACAGTACAATAAAGTAGCAGTATTATGTCTGGGCACAGTACAATAAAGTAGCAGTAGTATGTCTGGGCACAGTACAATAAAGTAGCAGTATTATGTCTGGGCACAGTACAATAAAGTAGCAGTAGTATGTCTGGGCACAGTACAATAAAGTAGCAGTAGTATGTCTGGGCACAGTACAATAAAGTAGCAGTATTATGTCTGGGCACAGTACAATAAAGTAGCAGTAGTATGTCTGGGCACAGTACAATAAAGTAGCAGTATTATGTCTGGGCACAGTACAATAAAGTAGCAGTATTATGTCTGGGCACAGTACAATAAAGTAGCAGTATTATGTCTGGGCACAGTACAATAAAGTAGCAGTAGTATGTCTGGGCACAGTACAATAAAGTAGCAGTATTATGTCTGGGCACAGTACAATAAAGTAGCAGTATTATGTCTGGGCACAGTACAATAAAGTAGCAGTATTATGTCTGGGCACAGTACAATAAAGTAGCAGTAGTATGTCTGGGCACAGTACAATAAAGTAGCAGTATTATGTCTGGGCACAGTACAATAAAGTAGCAGTATTATGTCTGGGCACAGTACAATAAAGTAGCAGTATTATGTCTGGGCACAGTACAATAAAGTAGCAGTATTATGTCTGGGCACAGTACAATAAAGTAGCAGTAGTATGTCTGGGCACAGTACAATAAAGTAGCAGTATTATGTCTGGGCACAGTACAATAAAGTAGCAGTAGTATGTCTGGGCACAGTACAATAAAGTAGCAGTAGTATGTCTGGGCACAGTACAATAAAGTAGCAGTATTATGTCTGGGCACAGTACAATAAAGTAGCAGTAGTATGTCTGGGCACAGTACAATAAAGTAGCAGTATTATGTCTGGGCACAGTACAATAAAGTAGCAGTATTATGTCTGGGCACAGTACAATAAAGTAGCAGTATTATGTCTGGGCACAGTACAATAAAGTAGCAGTAGTATGTCTGGGCACAGTACAATAAAGTAGCAGTATTATGTCTGGGCACAGTACAATAAAGTAGCAGTATTATGTCTGGGCACAGTACAATAAAGTAGCAGTATTATGTCTGGGCACAGTACAATAAAGTAGCAGTAGTATGTCTGGGCACAGTACAATAAAGTAGCAGTATTATGTCTGGGCACAGTACAATAAAGTAGCAGTATTATGTCTGGGCACAGTACAATAAAGTAGCAGTATTATGTCTGGGCACAGTACAATAAAGTAGCAGTATTATGTCTGGGCACAGTACAATAAAGTAGCAGTAGTATGTCTGGGCACAGTACAATAAAGTAGCAGTATTATGTCTGGGCACAGTACAATAAAGTAGCAGTAGTATGTCTGGGCACAGTACAATAAAGTAGCAGTATTATGTCTGGGCACAGTACAATAAAGTAGCAGTATTATGTCTGGGCACAGTACAATAAAGTAGCAGTATTATGTCTGGGCACAGTACAATAAAGTAGCAGTATTATGTCTGGGCACAGTACAATAAAGTAGCAGTAGTATGTCTGGGCACAGTACAATAAAGTAGCAGTAGTATGTCTGGGCACAGTACAATAAAGTAGCAGTATTATGTCTGGGCACAGTACAATAAAGTAGCAGTAGTATGTCTGGGCACAGTACAATAAAGTAGCAGTAGTATGTCTGGGCACAGTACAATAAAGTAGCAGTATTATGTCTGGGCACAGTACAATAAAGTAGCAGTATTATGTCTGGGCACAGTACAATAAAGTAGCAGTAGTATGTCTCGGCAGTGACCTTAAAATTATTCAACCCATATTCATCGGGTTGAATAATTTAGATTTCACGGACGTGCTTTTGATCACGGAACACACGATAAAGACTTTCTGTGACAGATCGAAATACACGCGGGCAAAGCCGCGAGCAGAAGCTAGTAAGGCATATTTTGTTCCTTCACTTGTGCGCCGATCGCATGGAAAAGGGAAGATACTGATCTAATAAATACCTGTCACAGACGTTATGCCCGCTACGCTTCAATAAATAAACAACTACCTACATAACACAGAAATAAATCATCATCTGCCTGCCTTTTCACAACTATGTTGGGGTCGGCTTCCAGTCTAACCGGATGCAGCTGAATAACAGTATTTTCCGTGGAGCGACTGCCTATCTGACCTCCACAACCCAGTAACTGGGTAATACGATACCCCTTGGTAAGACTGGTTGTCAGACTTTCGGGCTTCTGACGACCCGTAACGACTGTCAAAGATCCACGAATGACAGCTGGGACCAACGGCTTAACGTGCTTTCCGAGGCATGGAGGAGTCTGGGTATGTAAAGATGGTCATCCATCCACGAACCAACCCCGGCAAGCGTAGCTTAACCTGATGGATCGACCCGTGTGGCTGTTGTTACTTAGCCACGAGCACACAAATAAATAAACACACAAAAAAACACAGAAATAAATAAAAACTAAAATTATTTTTATTCTTATAGGCTTACCTTGACGACTGAGTTGGTAATTTTAAAAAATATATTTCTGGTTTTGATATTGATGAATTCAAACATCCATACACTGAACAATACAGACAATAACTTCGTGCCATATTTCACGTAAATAAATGACGCACCTTCCGCGTCCATGCGTAACTGGCGCGCACTCGAGACTGCGTACTGACATACACTGAGATTTCGAAGCGCGTCGTTTTCGCCGTTTTCTATGAATACATAATACTTACTGTAATTTATTATACTGTGGTATGGGTCGGCAGCATCCATCGCTTGGGACCAACCTTCTCGTCCAGTTCAGTCGGCGTTCGGATGGGAGTAGATGGTTGCTTCTCTGCTTGCCGAGCGTTGATTGTGCCATTTCGTACCAGCAGTAACGGTGACCGTGTAGTTGTGCACGTGTGCACTATTATTACCTAATTGTATAAACAACATCTACAAAATAAGGACTGTGCACACATTTGGATGCTGGCAAACGTGCGCTGTTAAACGTTGATCGTCTACTAATCTTTACAATGAACGACCAGTTTATGGCAATAATTTTATTATTCAACGTAATCAGAAACACGACTTCTCAATTCTTATTCAGTTAGAAAAATAAAATCTTTTTTGTTTTTCCTCCTACACATTTATGGAAATATGTAAGTATAAAATATTTAAATTGCCGGAAAAACGTCAAATGTACAAGCTACCACGCGTATTGCCTTACTTTCAGAACATCAGATATTTCTGATGTTCTGAAAATAACAAATAATAATCACAGAAATCTTTCAGCTGATGATAACGCACCCAATTTCCTTTGTCATCTCATTACATTTCTCAAATTTTTGAGAATCGTTCAAACTGTATTTTTGGAAAATGTATATAGGTTGAAGTGACGACTAGCTTACGGGTATCAAAAGGGCGCCAGCCCCAGGGTCCATGCCCCAAGCCCCAGGGTCCATGCCACATAAAAGGTGCCTTAAATAATATTTCAATAGGTATATTTAACACAATAAGGAAAGTAAGTCGATTGTGAAAGTGCTCCATTATGGCAACGAAACGGGTTCACCGGTCAAATCGAGGGAGTGAGTGAATCAACGAGATTGAGGCAGCTGCCCGAATTCATAGGATTACTTTGATGTGTCTGTGCAAATTCATAACTGCTTTTACTGATTACCTACTGTGCCTCATTGTGACTCCTCGATGCCGGAAATCGCAGTTCACATTAAAGAGGTCCGAAGAGTATTGTGCAGTCTAGACGTGAACAAGGCCAGCGGGCCTGACGGCATTCCAGCGAGAGTGTTGAGGCAGTGTGCGCCTGAACTGTCTCCTGTGTTGACACGTTTGTTCCGCCTTTCTCTTAAAAAAAGGACGGTACCAAAATCCTGGAAGCTCACAAATGTGCAACCAGTGCCCAAAAAGGGCGACCGTGCAGACCCTGCCCATTACCGTCCGATCGCCTTTACCTCCATTCTGTGCAAGGTTATGGAAAGGGTACTGAACAGTAAGTTGCTGACCTACCTTGAAAACAATGATCTCCTCAGTGACCGTCAGTATGGCTTTCGCCGGGGACGGTCAACTGGCGATCTTCTTGTGTATATCACGCACTGCTGGGGCGAGGCCATCGAGAAACACGGCGAAGCACTTGCTGTATCGCTTGATATCTCGAAGGCCTTTGACAAGGTCTGGCACGCTGGTCTACTCAGCAAGCTTCCTGCTTGTGCTGCTGTGGTCAAAGGCGGCGCTAGAGTATTTCAAATTGATGTTAATATTAAAATAATTTATATTATTTTTAAGTTAGACGTCTAGAATCATAAAACCCTAATATTTTTTTTTTAATTTTCATAATATTATGCAAAAAACCGTAAGCGGTGAAGGTTGTTTGTTTTTTTTTGTATGCTCTAGGAGGTACTGATAAACTTTTGTTGTAAATCTGATTTTAACCCTTTATCATTCATCACGATTTAGCAATCGGACAACAATGGCAAATAGTCATAGGTTATAAGTATTACTGGTAGAAAACGTTTTTTTTTTTAATATTTAGTCAGTGATTGATAAGTCTTCAAACAGCCTTTGTAAAACCATAAAATACCTTCTTTGTAAAATATGGTGGTAAGAATATTCCCTTTGCCTTTTATCGGATCTCAAATCCGGAAAGATAAAGGAGTTGCTGTTGCAGTAGCCTCCCCTGGAATACCCGCCACGTTGCTAAATGGTGGCCGAACGGCACATTCGGTACTCGAACAGCCATTAAACTTAGCTCATGAGGAAATGCCAGTTTGTAACATTAGTGAAAACAGCGAGCGAGGACGAGTGTTGTAGCAATGCAAACTATTGGTTCGGAATGAATATACGATGTCCTATAAAAGTGTAATCGAAGCACTAAATCGAACTATTGAAGACGTCAAGAAGAATTGAGAATTAAAGAATTTATTAAAAACAAGTTTACAGACATAGTAAGCACAATATAAGTCTAAAGCACCAAGATATAATTGAAAAACAAAAAGAACAAGCAAAGTATCACGGAATATAATGGTGGTATTGCTAGGCGGAAATTTTAGACAGAATTTATGTACAATTTCCGACCTCCACGCGGGCGAAGCCGCGGGCAAAAGCTAGTTTTAGTATATTGTATAATCTTATGTCTTCCACGCGAACGAAGTCGCAGGACACAGATAGTCATGAATGTAACAGAGTAGCCTTGTCACTTATAACCATATTGTTTCAAGAGTGCACAACTATTTTCAATTAAGATGAAAGTTGCAGTAAATACTTCCACTGACTCCAACCAGTACTTATTGTACCTATGTATATTAAGCTTTCCTTCCCAACAACTACCGATTAACAAGAGCTCTGTACTATCTCGTATTCAAAGAAAATTTAAACATCCTAATTTCTTGTTTTCTCCATGTATCACCTCAGTATTAGCCCATTCAAACGGCTACGCGCGCGGCCTACACAAATATGGATACCTGTCAAATAGAGCGAGAGGGGAATCGTTGACATGTTTGCACTCGGCGTGTGTGCAGAAACTCATTAATATCTTACAGTAGCCAGTGTGCATTGTATATTAATTATAAAGGATTGTGTATTTTTCATGTGGGAAAGCTTATGTTACTTCAAAGTATAGAGGCATAAGGAACAGGGTGTAAAGTTCATCCTCCATAGAAAAGGGAGGATCCTCCGACCAGACGGGGGTGTGTGTCTGGTGGGCTACTGCCCGACGGTTGATGTCGGGATGTTGTATATATGCTAGTCGCGCGGTAAACTCTGATTGCGCGATGCAGGATTTTGCGTGACGTCAGTGTGACGCGTTCCATTGTGGCGATGTAGATATGCCGCCACAAAAGGATGGGCGCCAGCCTACCCGGCAGCTGATATCAATAAACTATAGTCCAACTGCCAGACGTAGCGTTGTTATTCATTTTATTTTTATAGAAAACTTGCAGCTGAAATGAAATGAAATGTTGATTTCTTAAGTAGATCTTTTAAAGACACTTTTACACTTCAATTTTGTTTAATATTTTAAATGGCGCCGGTTAGAAACATTAGTGAAAGTAAGCCAATATTACAAGTTTTCACTTTTTGTATCGAAATACTTATTGTGAGGAAACCTGGATCTATGGTGAGCGAACGTCAGGGATAGTACTCGTTTCTTCTCTGTATAGGATGATTTTATCCCAGTGAAGTCATTCACATTCTGATATCATAATTCAGATACTTTTGCCGACCTTAGAACCATACTCAACACCCAAAGGAAAGCGCGGGCAATAAATAAAGACATTACTTACAGAAGAAAATTTGAGAAAAACTTTTTTTTTAAGTGTCAAATTATATTTTAACAAGTCGCAGACTCCCGAATATATCAAGCTTCGATGAAATTATTCATCCGTGGAGGCGCGGACACAGAATATTATACATTCGAAAGCAACTCTTATGACTCTGACTGGGCAAGGATGCAGACCACTACTGAGATGATTAGCACTTCAAATACACCATCACAACCCAACTCCTTTGTGCTGTTGGAGACAGATCCAGCGGAAGTGGATGCTACACTCATGGCTCTTGATTCAGCAAGTGCGTCAGGGTGGGATGGCATATCAGTGAGTTTCCTTAAGTTATCTCGAGACTTTGTAGTTCCTCTCATTTGCAAACTAACCAATCTGTGTTTTGAAACGGGTGTATTTTGTAATGCGTTGAAACGATCTATCATCACGCCTGTGCACAAGGATGGGGACAAAAGCGATGTTAACAATTACCGACCGATTTCCGTGTTACCGTCACTTTCAAAAATAATAGAAAAAATTATAAATAAACGTCTTACAAATTACTTGAATAAATATAATATTATTTCCGACTCACAATATGGTTTCAGACAGGGGCGGTCAACTCAGGACGCGGTTATAGCATTAACGTCTGAAATTACAGATAAGGTAGACAAGGGATATAAATGCGTTACGGTGTTTCTAGACCTGAAGAAGGCGTTTGACACCGTATCTGTTCCTATCCTTGTGCAGAGACTTGAGGCTATAGGGATTAGAGGCAAGGCTCTTTCTCTTTTTGACAGTTATCTCCAGGGTAGAAAACAACAGGTTAAGCTAGGTAACTCGTGCAGTAGTGAGGAAAATGTTGTTTTTGGTGTTCCGCAGGGCTCCGTGCTCGGCCCGCCACTGTTTCTAGTGTATATTAATGAGCTCTGTAACCTACGAAACAGTGGTGGGAAAATTATCTCATATGCGGACGATACGGCTATTGTCTACTTTGGTGACACTTGGGAAATGGTACGTAGTAAGGCCGAACAAGGGTTAGTGGTCATAGATAGATGGCTCAAAGCTAACTTGCTAACTCTTAATATTGCTAAAACAAATTACATTTGTTTCTCTCCAAGTGCAAGGTCTAAAGCATCTACTAACTTCAATATTCGTATACATATGTGTGCAAACAGCATAGGGCAGAGCTGTGACTGCAAACCCATCAAACAATTACCGTCTGCAAGATATTTGGGAGTTATAGTCGACGAGTGTCTGATGTGGCACTCGCATGTCGAGGTTATTATGTCGCGTGTTCGAAAATTTATATGGATTTTTAAAAATCTACGACATGTGATGCCTCAAAAGATACTCAACAACGTTTAACACACACACACAAAACACACACACACGGACAAACCCACGACCACACACTACTACAGTCACACTAACACAGACTCACAACTGCACAATACACAGAGCCGCTGATTACCTTTTGTCATTGTTTTCTCTTTGGTTCTAAATTAGCTGAATTAGTTTTATTAGTTTAATTTTAATTGTTACAGAGTCTCAATAGTGTATAAGCTATCAATTAAGGGAAAGAGCGAGATAACCCCAACACAAGTATTATTAATTACTTACTGGGGCTGTCTCTATCACATCTGCAAATGTAACTGTCTGAGACCCAATAAACAATTTTTTTTTTTTAACTCTGTCTGTATGTTACCTTTTCACGCCTAAACCACTGAACGGATTTCGATAAAAATAGGCAAGGAGATAGATGGCAAAAGTTAGCCTAAAGGCGGTTATACTTACAGGGGGTGAAAGTTTGTATGGGAAACTCAGCATTTCTTAAGTTAGAGATATGAAAATTCATGCTTTTGGTAAGAAATTTAAAATTACGTTTCAGCGGTTTTGTAAAATCATACCTCAAGGGGATAAAATAGGGGATGATATTAAAATACACATGATTATTGGTGTAGGTACCTCTTTTTAAGAGATTTAAGCAATCGATAATATAGTCAGAGTCCGTATTTTGAGCTAATATTTAGTTTAGTATTTATTTAATTAAAATCGGTCCACCTAATTTAAAGTTATTACAATTTAAAGTCATAAAATAACTTGGCTAACATGTAGGTATTAGATACCTGGTCAATGGCAGCGCTAGTGCATTTCAAATTTATAGTGATAATATTAAATGTCATCAATTTTATTTTTAAGTTAGACATTTAGAATCATAAAAACCTGTTTAATTAAAAAAAAAATTTTTGCATTTAATATCTGTTTATTAACTTTCACGCTTTAACGGCTGAATGGATTTGAATGATAGGATACTTTTTGTCCCGATTTGTTCCCGTGGGATAATTTCCGATATCCACGCGGGCGAAGCCACGGGCAGACGCTAGTATATATATATCATAGGAATCCTGAGGGAAATCGGACGGACCAAAAAGCAGCCGGTGTCATAATGACTGACAGGTAAACTCCTTTGTGAGGCCCTTTGACACGTGTGTGATATCAATGGGGTAAAAAACTGTAAGCTCGCCATAGGTGGCAGCACTTTTGTCCGCCTTCAAACCGCCATTGTTGTTTATGTGCTCACTGTTGTGTCAGTTACACAATATACGAAAACGGGACAAAAATGTCTACGAATCTGTCTTCAGCTGACGGGTTGACTGGTTTGACTTTCGTAAATGAAAAAATAAAGGGTACAGCAGTCTTCCTCAGCCTTTTAAAGATATTTTCACTACACAGAACAGACAAAAAGAATCTTATCTATGTGCGAAACATTCTAAATAACTATGAGATTCAGTGCAGGGTATGTGTTAATATTAGGTAGTAGGTAGTTTGGTATGAGGGTACTAAATACAATTCAACATAGCGAATGCTGCTTAGATGCTACTTAGATATTATTATATTTTGGTCGATTCAAAGATAATCTTATCACACATACCCTTAAATAATGCATTTAGATAAATACCCAGAAGTGCCTGTAACGAAAACACACTTAGTTTTTTGTTTTATGACAAAAAGCATCACCTGTCTACGAATTTCTCTGATTTAAAATGGATATCACATAACCTCGACGTATTATTGAGATTCCAATTTTTTCTTCGGGGAGCTCTTTTCCACAGTTTTCTTCTTTTAACATCTTTGGGGAATACATGGGTCCCCGAATTTTTCAGTCAACCGCTGCGCAACGGGGCATATTAATCATTTATGAGTACAAGAAGTTAATTGTTTACAAAAAATGTATGGATATTGTATTGACAGTTAGCTGTCAAATTTTAAGACGGACAATGGTGGTGACATCTGAAGTGAGCAAGTGGCAGTTTTTATCCTCATTGAATATGTATCAAATGATATGTCTTTTAAAATAGGTTATTAGCTACATGTCACATATGGATTGGCAAATCCGCTGTTCTAGGTATACATATCCGCTAGCTGTTTTACAAAACAGCTCCGTTATGTAAAACAGTTGAACGAGGTTTAGAGATTTTCCGTAATTACTGAATTTTAACACGCATAATTGCATAAACGTTTTGCATTTATCAATGCTCCGGGTCAACAATTAAAGGCATGTAAAAGACGTGAAATGAAACGTCAGATTGTAGATTTTAGTTCTAAAATTTGTCGCTCGTGGTTCTGCTGTCATAACAACAATAATGGCGTCCGAAACAGAAACAAATAAAACGAGTAATGTGAGTGAAAATTCCCCAAACTCAAGTGACAACAGTGACTTTAAGGACAATTTTAATAAAAAGTTATCAGATTTTTATAAAAGTCAAGCTTAAAAATACTAAAAGTAACTGCGACCAACTTGGAAGGAGCGCTCGCTTGGCTCGCGCGCATTTAGTCTCAGTTCTAACCTAACCTAAACCAACTGGCCAGGGAGCCTTACCTTAGTTACTGCGACCGATTCGGCATTACAAGCCACACCAAACGCTTATTGTGACTGCAGATAAGCCATTCTGCATTACATCTAAACGTGGGTAGTACACACAACATAACATGCTAATTATCTGAATTTTCATTCTAAAATAAAAGAAATAACCAAACAAATGATGAGGGCGCCACTGCGCGCTCCGTATCCTCTTAAACGTAACGCAATGGCAATCCAGCTGAACGTTGTTCAGTTGTTTTACATAACAGAGTTGTTATGTAAAACAGCTAATTAAGCAATCCATCTGCCACATACACACTTGGTTGGAAATTACTTTCAAGTAGCTATTTTGTAAACCCCTACAATAGCCCAGTCGATCTTTTTTCTAGGCACGAACTGTTTCTTGCTCGTCAATACGTGCTTTAACTGTTGGGCTATTACAGTTTGTAAACACTTGAATGACCTTTAAAACTAATGTTTCATAGCTACGAGTCAATCAATAATTACAGATATCGTATAAATGAATTTGTAAGGATAGCATTTGAGTTCAATCTACACCAGGGAGTTTCAATTGAAAAGGCTGAATTGTTAAAATTAATATGGGCAGAAAGACGGGCACGACGCTCCCAACGGATATTAAACCAATAGTAAATATAATAAAAGTGTTACGAAAAATCAATGGTTCCGTAGAACTTGCAAAACGCTGACACAACGGTATAATATAGATCTTTAGGCGGGCGGCCAAAATCGGAACTAACGCTGCCATCTTGTTTTTTTTTTTCAATTTTTGTAATATTTTATGTTTATTTTATAATGTGCGACTTATTTGTGCGGAATAAATAATTTTTATTTGTTATGATTATATCCGCGTCGGAGCTGACACAAACACACTTTTTTATAAATTCCCGGTCGCCAACTTTTCGCCTTATTCCCTTAATAATAAGGTTAAAAAGTGGTCGACCGGAACGTTCGCTACGTACATCATGCTAAATAAATAGTAAAGTCCGAAAAACGTGCCCTTTGAGCAAGAAATAATAAATTACTTTTTATCTGCACTGATACGGCGCCGGTGTATCGCAACTAACTTCACGTTAGAGTTGACAAAGGATGATTCGACTGTCATAGACAATATTAAAGCCGGACAGTAGACATAGACAATATTAATTAAAAGTATTTTAAAGCGCGGGAGTTTTCGAAAAATTATAATTCCTAGGTACAACACTGTCCAATGTACAATAGGTTAGACAAGAAACCACACTACAAAACATATGTGGCGGCATATTTTACCATCGCCACATTGAAATGTATCACACTGACGTCACGCAAAATCCTGCATCGCGCAATCAGAGTTTACCGCGCGACTAGCATATATGTATAGCGTGACTCGTAATTAGTGACCGATACTTAAACACATGATTGTACTCATGATGATAAACAACTTTTACTATGGGACCAAACCTGAAATCGTGAAAAAAAAATCTGCTGCTCCCTACATTTATGCTCGCATAATTCGTCAAAATGTAGGGACCAGCTGTTTTTTTTTTCACGATTTCATGTTTGGTCCCATAGTAAAAGTTGTTTGTTATCATGAGTACAATCATGTGTTTAAGTATCGGTCACTAATTACCAGTCACCCTATATAGGTATACAACATCCCGACATCAACCGTCGGGCAGTAGCCCACCAGACATATCACCCATCTGGTCGGAGGATCCTTCCTTATCCATGGAGGATAAGTGAACGTCACACCCTGTTCCTCGTGCCCTCTATACATACAATACACCATTACATTTTTCTTACTTTTCTTTCTATCTGCGGAACCCAAGACCAGCTAATAATATATTTCCGAACAAATTAAAATGCGCTCCTCGTCTCACACACTGGCGCTGCGCGCTGTCTCCCGCCGACTGTACGGGCACCTCGCCCACACTTTGCTCCCTCGTCTCCCCCTCCCCCACCCTTGGAGTAAACTACCTTCTATTTAATTATCTCGGATTACTTGTGCATATGGGAATGGTTAGTTCCAAAAGTATGTAATCAAAATGTAAACAAATAGATCAGGAAACGTACACGTGGATGCCAATTTGTAGTGCCATAGACAAACAATTGAGCGCTTCATTCGACTATGTTTTAATTCACTTGTGGCGGCATCGCCTCAATGGAACGCGTCACACTGACGTCACGCAAAATCCTGCATCGCGCAAACAGAGTTTACCGCGCGACTAGCATATATACAACATCCCGACATCAACCGTCGGGCAGTAGCCCACCAGACAAAAACACCCGTCTGGTCGGAGGATCCTCCCTTTTCTATGGAGGATGAGTGAACTTTACACCCTGTTCCTCATGCCTCTATACTGGTGACCCCGAACATGAACGTCAGCGCAGCCTTCGTGCAACTACTACAGCGTGACGTCATCAGCATCACTTCCTCGAGCTTTCGAGCAGCGAGTCACACAGCCAGCCAGCACCCACGGCTACAACGGGTATCCTGACCACCAGCATGCAGCGACCGCGCATACCTGGTCATCACCCTCAGCCTCATCAGCAACCTTGGCACAGCACACTGCACTCTCGGCCGGTCAACAAGCAGAGCCCTTCAAACCTCTCCTGGTCGACGCCAGCAGTCAGCCTCAACCCGGCGCTGTACCACATCCAACGCACTGGAGCATAACGCAGCGCCACCCCGACTCACTGGGGGCATCTCCGCAGACAGTTCCGACTCACCGCGAACTATGCAGCACCCGGTTCCGACTCATTGGAACCTCAACTGGCCCTGGCAAGCATCGCAAGATACACGACTCAGCCCACTATCGACCTCCGGTCTCCGGAGGGGAGTGATGTGGCGGCATCGCCACAATGGAACGCGTCACACTGACGTCACGCAAAATCCTGCATCGCGCAAACAGAGTTTACCGCGCGACTAGCATATATACAACATCCCGACATCAACCGTCGGGCAGTAGCCCACCAGACAAAAACACCCGTCTGGTCGGAGGATCCTCCCTTTTCTATGGAGGATGAGTGAACTTTACACCCTGTTCCTCATGCCTCTATACACTGCCAGCCTTTTGTCACTTGTCCTGTTGACAGCGATGCGGAGGAATTTTTCGACGCCATATTTTAGTTTGTGAATAGTTTTAGTTAAGTTAGGATATCATTTTGTTATTTTATTAATTAACTAGGTATAAGTTGCATATAAATTATATTTTTAAATATTAGAATATAAAAAGTACAAAGACATTTAAAAATATAAAAAATAGTAACCCACCGGTATCGGGAACAGGGTCCAAGCTACCGGCAGTCAGGGCTCCAGAGAGAGGAACCTCCTAACAATGCGAGCCGAGTCCAGAAGTACCGCTTTCTGAATCAAGCCTTTAATCTAGCTCCCCAACGATAACCTCCTTAGGTGTTGGTCGAGGCTCTTGGCAATTAAGCCATTGGCTGATACGACTATCGGCACAATGATCGCTCAGTCCACATCCCACATGTCGACAACCTTGCGAGCCAAGTCAAGATACTTGATTTGTTTATCTTTTTCGGCTTTCACGAGGTTCCCGTCATGCGGGACCGTTATGTCAATAATCATTGTGCGCCGCTCTATTATCATTTTTTTTATGTCTTTGACATTTCTCGGGACCCTGGGGCCCCGGACCTTTGGAAGGCGTATGAGGGGCCGAAGCCAACTCGCAGAGGCCCGTTAGACGCTTTCAATGGAAATGAGGCAGCAACCGACGATTATCCCTGTGCGTACTATGCAAGTACACCCAAGGACAACCCCCGGTTGGTGTAGGACTATTGCAGGATATGGAAACAAAAACAATTATTGGGCTATGGGTTTGGATGGCTAAAGTAGACTGGTTATCTAAAACTATGGAAGGACTATGGCCCCTGCCTGACCAATGTTTTATAAATACAATACACGGGTAAAATGGCAGAGGGTGACTTGCACACTCAATAATGGGCCCCCAGAAACGGTCGCTAGCACATAGTGTCGTAGCGACAAGGGGACAACATGTCCTGAGGTGCGTATGAGCAGTGGAGAGGTATTCCACGGCTATCAGGACAATCCCGGAAGTACGGTCAAGACCCCTACCAGCATCTTACTGGAATACTTCCTTCCTCCGAGCACATGTGCTCTTGCAAATCTATTATTATGGGTTTAATGTTGTAACATCAAATTATGTTGATATTTTTTATTGGCAATTTAATAATGTTATTCAAACTATAATATTTGGGAAAGTGGTGAGATATAAAGTAAAACCTTCTAAATACAAATTAAGTATTGCCCTTTAGTGAGTGATTGCGGTAGAATATAACCTGAACTAAAAAGTGTAAGTTCGTTCCAAAAGTATCAGATGAAACTTTCATGAAACTTTTGGAACGACCTTTACATACCTACACTTTTTTATGCAGAGGGAAGTAGGTGAAAAGGAATTAACATTCAGTGCAAGTAAGGATCCGGGTCAAATGGTTTTAAGCTCAAACCACAAAGCGTCTTAGGAAGGTGACGCGCCCAAGCGCGCTACAGTGCGCCCGGCGAGAGAATGTGTTCTGACACCTGTCCGTTTCATACTAACGAATATGTGTTTTGCGGATTTGATTCTTATTACAACTAGAAGTTGTCCAACTGACAGGTTTCAGGAACGCATTCTCTCGACGGCCGGACCGTAATGAAGATGTTGTAGTTCTACAAGACGTCTAACAAAACTATGGCCAACCGGACGTTAGGTACTCTCATACCCTGCTGATGAATGCAAGAAAGGAAATTGATTTTCATGTTATAAATCTACACTACTTAATAATTATAATAAATACGTCACAATTCTATCTTTTTGGAACATTTTCCCAATCGATTCATGCAGCAAAAATACATAGAGAAATTTGTAAATAAAAAAATCTTCTACCTACTGCCCGAAGCCCGAACTGCTGGCGAAAACAGTGGAATATCATAGATACGAGGTTAAGGGTCCTTTAAAAATAAATCTTAGCATTACAAGGTGTGAAGTGCGGTCAACAGGCGGCGTGGTGGCGGCAGAGACAGAACGAGCCAACCAGTAGTGGGTGGAGACGACCCGACTTATATTATCTACTTGAGGACCACACGGATAAGGACACGCCCAGTTTATTTGTAATAGTATAAGGCTGAAAGCTTTTCTACATTATATAATTATTTATCGTTAAAATTGGGGTTTAGAGGCTCAAGACTAAAATACAACCATTGATAATATTATTATTCGCAGCCTTTGCCCAGTGGGACAGGATAGGCTAAGTAAAAAATAGGCAGTCATGGGGACTACCGGCAGAAGTGAAACTTAAAACTAACAGTTGTATGCGACATCTATTATTGACGTCACTATCGGCTTTAGTACCCTCGAAAACTATGAAAACGACACCCATGACGAAAAATTTGAAAATGTTCGCAGCCACCATCTTGGGTTTACATTTTAACGTCACTATTGGCTTTAGCACCCTTGAAAACTATGAAAACGACACCCGTGACGAAAAATTTGAAAATGTTCGCAGCCACCATCTTGGGTTTACATTTTAACGTCACTATTGGCTTTAGCACCCTTGAAAACTATGAAAACGACACCCGTAACGAAAAATTTTAAAATTTTCGTATCATCAATAGTTTTCGCAGCGCGCGCCATGTAATGACTTTCACAGGCAATTCTTTGTACCTTGGGTTATATTATTGCAATTTTCTCTAATTTTTTGACAATGAAATACAACCCATTTTACTCACTGATAATGTAGCTTTCTATTGGTGAAAGAATTTTTAAAATCGGCTAAGTATTTTTTTTAGATTATCCATTACAAACAATCAAAAACTCGTTGGAGCATGTAGCATGTTGCATGTCGCGAAACCGTAAGTTTATTCCCTACTAAAAAGTGCTCAATGCGCCTACAGAAGTTTTCACTTAAAAAGAAATGATTATTATTCGCACAGGACAAATAATTCATAAAAGAACAGTAACTACTTACATCCATACTTCCATGCTATATTATAATAAAATTATTATAAAATTATTATAAAATTATAATAAAATTATTATAAACGCGAAAGTAACTTTTCGCGCCTAAACCACTGAACAGGTCGTTACAAAGCTTGACAGATAGGCAGCCCTCTTCTCTTGGGACCTGGAGATCGACACAGGCCACGTCGCGGCCAACAACTAGTAAAATATAATTATCTTAGTAGGTACTGCCACAACAGCTCGGAGAAACTGGTTAAATTCCAATAAATCGCAATAATAACGATGACATCCCAGACGAAGGTCCCGAAAATATATTTGAAGAGACAGTCTGGTCTAGTCACTAGATAAATAATACAAGATACAATACTTAAAGCCTTCTTCCCATGGGGGCAGCAGAAACTACAGAACGCCACCTGCTACGATCCCTACATACTCCTTTTGCTCATCTGACACACGCCGGTGACAAGTAACACAACACGAAACATTATTGGAAATATATCTAACCTCGAAAAATGATAGATGAAGAAATTACTGAGAACCGGTTTCGTGTTCGGACCATGCATACCTACATGCATGTTCTACTATTGATCAATGGCAGGTTTCTTGTTACAAATAAAAACATCCTTAGAATTACTTTATTACAAATCTCCAACTCGCAGAGTGACCTTTATTAACAATGTTCGTGCTTTCTTTGTATAGAAAAGGCCCCCTTTTCGTGGGACACAATGTCAGACCGATATGATGTAATTAAACTTTCGGACAGCGGTTAGCCTTGCTCAGTACTGATAGCAGCTGGTCAGACAGACAGGGTCAGACGACCATTGTGGTGCTTAAAGATTTAGTAGGTAGCTACATGGATTTAATTTGATGTGCTTGCAAATCTGTGGCTAAGATGGCTTAGAAAAGTCAGATTTAGGAAGGTACATAAGAAACCCTTGTCAGAAGGATGTGCGGCGGCTGATCGACGTGTCACAGGTTCGATTTGCACACACTCATACCAACATCGGGTCATCAGTGTTTTGACCACAAAATCACTGTTTTCATTATTTCTTGAACCCGCACAAGGATACATACAATAGATATAGGCTTATGATTCATAAGTCCCTTGCTTCGGGTCTATGTAATTTGACGTGCTAGGTAGTTGACAAAGTAGCGGCCCAGCCCCAACACATTATGTGATTAATTTATTATAACGACCTACTGAAAAACCGCTACATCCTCATTTCTTGAATATAAATTAATGAGACGGTGGTCATTACGGAGATTAATGAAGTAACACCTGATCCGCCTCTAATCTGCGGCTCGTTGAGATCAGTGTACGACTAAACGCCGACAGGCACTACGCCGACAAGACTTTACTTCGACGGGACTCTTCGCCGACAGGCACCCTGAGGTTCGGTTTAGTTAGGTTCCTTTAAACCCTGCACAAAGGAATAGGAGCTGCGCACAGCGGGGCTCCGTCACCTGCTATCAGACATAAGGTATTAATGTACCTATATTTGTATGTATGTATATTATATAATGCCTTGTCGGCGAAGTGTCCTGTCGGCGAAGAGTCCCGTCGAAGTAAAGTCTTGTCGGTGTACAGTCTGTCGGCGTTTTGTCATACACTCCGTTGAGATCTCTTTGACCGTAGATTCTATTGAGATGAAAATGTAAAGAAATAAAGATTGTTGAAATTTTTCCTTTATTATCACAAATTAATTCTGAAGCTTTTAAAATGTGAACACGTTTTTTGAATTTAATGTTTTGAACACTTTTTTTTATTTTATTGATACCAGCTTTTGCCTGGACTCCGGCCTCCAATAAAGCCCCTGCTGATCCCCTCAGAGTGGAATACCAAAATCCTTTCTTGCTGCATTTGACGTAATGTTTGGCTCCCTCCGTATCAAAAAGTCCGAAGAGCAAATGGTCCCAATAGCAAAACGACCAATACCTAATCAAAATGTCACTTTAACAAAAATGTTTTATTAGCAAATCGTCCTACGAACAAGTGTTCCTAAAATGGTACAGTCAGATACACGTAAATATGAAATTAAAGGAATGTTTTAAACTAGGAAGGAATTAGGAATGTTTTTGTTTGTTTTAGGTATGGGTAGGCATGGTATGATATCGTAAAATTATATATCTACCTATTACACAAAGGCAACTCTCTAAGTGTTGTGTTGTCTGTGTTGTCGTGTGTTGTCTCTAAGTGTTGTCTGAGGTACGGGAGTGCATAAATTCACCAATAAATAAATAAATATATTTATATATTTTTGTAAATACAATTTCAATGTTAGTAACACTACAAATCCATGTTTATAAACCTTCGTTATCATTCACACTCGAAAATGCTAACATTGATAACACAGTTATTGTCATAATTATCATTGTATTAAGTTTATTGCACATAACTATCTACTTTATTTTGTATTCTAATTTTATTTATTTTTTCCTGTATTTTTATATTATGTTTTCTTATACAATTACGTCGTTGTCTTTATTGTGAATGCTGCGTATACCTGTAATAGGCATACATACCAGCACTTTTACTTTGTCTTGTTTTATTATTAATTCATTGTATGTATTGCTGTTGGTGTACCAAATAAATAAATAAACAAAGTGTTACGCGCCAGGCTGCGGGTGAAAGTTTAAGGCAACACAAAAATACCAATTTGTTGCAAACATAAGTAACGTTTGATTAAATTCCGAGGTATATGTAACAGGTTCTTTTAAATCGGTGTGTGGCTGTATCGTGGACGTGGCCGTGTGTTTTACGTGTACGTAACGGGTGATATTTTCTTCGAGCGTATTATAATTATGTATAAGAAAGAAAGAAAGAAAGAACATACGTTTATTTGCGGTAAATATGACGCAAAAAAAGAACACAAACACAAAAAGAAACAGGTTGGGGGAAAATATGCGTCACATCCACGCAAAACGGCCATCGCTCAGCATAATGCTGCGACCCTATGCGAGACAGAGCCCCAGCGCTGGTTTTCAGCGACAGCCGGCGATGACGTGATGACGTCAGCCAGGTGTATGTATGTCATAATCATTTTCGTACACTAAGAAGTCCACGTTTTATTTGTGATGGCAACATATTCCTTTCGTTGGGTTCAGGAAATAAATCAAGTAAACAAATGACCTCCTTCTTTGATCCTTTCTTTCTTTTTCCTTTCTTTTATTCTTTTCTTTTTCTTTCTTTCTTTCTTTTTTTTCTTTTTTTTCTTTGACCCTATGTCCTTTCATTATCGGCTTTCGCACACAATCGATGTCTATACAGTCCGGCGTTGATATAGGAGCGATTACATCATCCACTTGCATAGGCTCAACCGCCCCAGCTGCAGATGTACGGCGCTCAGCGACGGTGCTGCTGCCGTCGCTGATCCGCTCGGACGCCTTCATTCTTTTACGTTCCCGGCACCGGTTCACTCTGTCACTATGGTGTTGTATGAGTATCACTGGATTGCTCTTGAGAAGCCTTTTCCAACCGGATACGATCTCTACTTATATATATATATATATATATATATATATATATATATATATATATATATTTTGATTTGGCTTTTTGACGAGTAGGTACATAATATATGTATAGGCTGACATCGCATTTTTACTTTTATTTTTTACTTTAACACCTTATACATACATATATTCACTAAAACTATTTCACACAATTTTTTATACACGACATCGATAGGTCTTGACACTTCGTACTCTTCAACATCTATTATTTTTAGTAAAAAACGCTCAGTACGTACTTCTTTCTCTAAGCCCCCCAACTAGCCAACCACATTACATTCCTACCACATTACATTCCTACCACATTACATTCCTACGATAGAAAGCAGATCCCGAAGCTAGACGGCAAGTTACAACTTGTATGCAACGATATTTTTAATAGTCAATTAAAACTAATTTTGAATTATATAAACGATAAATACTCTAAACATAATGTTATTATAGGCGGCGATCTTAACATGAATATTTTGGAGAAAAACAGGAAGACTAGTCAATTCCTAGATCTAATGTTAGAATACAAATTAACACAACACATAAAAAAACCCACACGTGTAACCAAAACAACATCTACATGCTTAGACTTGATTTTCACAAACTTGAATGCAAACAGAATATTCACTTCCGTTGAAGAACTAGGTTTCTCAGATCATTGCGGAACAGTGATACAA
This sequence comes from Fissipunctia ypsillon, assembly GCA_947568875.1. Classification (NCBI taxonomy): domain Eukaryota; kingdom Metazoa; phylum Arthropoda; class Insecta; order Lepidoptera; family Noctuidae; genus Fissipunctia; species Fissipunctia ypsillon. The sequence continues at coordinate 970,409 of OX387650.1, read as the reverse complement.
ATCACCATACCTAATGTAACAACCACACAACCCACTTGGTACGCATACAAGAGATTATTTAACAACACAAAAATATTAAAATTTAAATGTGCTCTAAACACCATAGATTGGAACGTTATTATATCTACAAATAGCAATATGAACGACAACTATAAAACATTTCACGATACATTATCTCAAATCCTCAACGAATGCATACCTAAACAAAAAATTAAAATTAAAACGAATTACAAGAAATATTGGTTAACCAAAGGCATCAAAATCTCCTGCAAAAATAAAAGATTATTAAAAACCCTTACCCTAAAAACAAATAGCCCAATAATAACAAACTATTATAAAAAATATGAGAAAATATTTAAAAAAATAGTATATACAGCAAGAAAATTACAATACATCAACAAAATAAAAAAATCAAATAACAAAGTCAAAACAATGTGGAAAATAATAAACGAGCGTACCAATAAAACAAGCAAACAAGCAAAAAGCAACATAACACTACAAACTAACAACATTAAAACAACCTCAGGACCAAAGCAAGTTGCTACGAGTAACATCTTCAATAACTTTTTTGCATCCATCGGCGAAGAAAGCCCTTTACGAATAAACGAGTCAAAGGGTACCCCCGTGCTCTCACCTACACAAAATACAATGTTCCTTTCCCCTGTAGACCCTTACGAAATAAATACTTTGATAAAAAGCCTAAAAAATAAAAACAGTAACGGAATAGACGAATTCCCACCTAGTTTATTCAGGCAATGTGCAGACGAACTCACTTTGCCATTCTTCAAATTAATTAACCAATCTTTTGAAGAGGGCGTATTCCCTGATCAGCTAAAAATTGCGCTAGTGAAACCTTTGCACAAGAAAAATAGCAAAACAGACCCTAATAATTATCGTCCAATAGCTCTTCTGCCTACTGCTTCAAAGATTTTTGAAAAAGCGATGTGTAATCGTGTGTACACCTTCTGTGAGAAATATAAAATATTTGACGAATGCCAAAATGGCTTTCGAAGAAACAGATCCACATCGCTAGCAGTTTACAAACTTATACAGGAAGCCTTAAATATAATAAATAATAAACAATACGCAATCGGTATACTGCTCGACATGACCAAACAATACGCAATCGGTATACTGCTCGACATGACCAAAGCCTACGATAAGGTGCAATATGGAATATTATTAAATAAGCTCTACGGAGTGGGAATCCGCGGCAAATCATATGAATGGTTCAAATCTTACTTAGAAAACAGAGCGCAATTAGTAGAGATAGAATTTTTCAACAATAAAGCGAACGAACTTCAAAACTTTCGATCCGACAATAAAGCAATAAACGCCTCAATACCCCAAGGGAGCGTCGTTGGATGTCTTCTTTTTCTCATTTATATCAACGATCTGCCAAAAATCATAAAGGAATCCGGACCATGCGTTTTGTTTGCGGACGATATTTCTATACTTGTTCCCTGTCGTGATAACGTCTATTTAAATGATACCCTTGATAATATATTCACTAAAACAATCACCTGGATGAACGAACATAATCTGGAAATCAATTTTGCTAAAACCAAATTAATAACTTTTTATCCTTCCCAAAAAAATCCTCTTTATGTAAATTTTTCTTATAATAATCACAAAATAGAATCAATAAATGAATTCTCACTATTAGGCTTAACCATAGATTCAAACATCAATTGGAAACCACACGTACAGAAAATAAAATCCAAACTTTCCAAATTTTTGTACGCTTTTCGTGAAATAAAAAAGACCACAAACTTGCAAACTGCTCTGGTCACCTACTATGCCTACGCTCATGCATGGCTTAGCTACGGCGTAATAATGTGGGGAAACAGCACAGACGCACCGGCACTGTTCACAACTCAAAAAAAGTTAATTCGTATTTTAGTTAATTTAGAACAAACGGATAGCTGCAAACCCCATTTCAAAAAACTAAACATTCTAACTCTGCCTTGTATATACATACTGGAAATCTGTAAATTCGCACACACACACCAAGACTTTTACACAAAACGTGAAGACATACAAGCAAGATACACACTGCGACACAAAACACGATTAAACCTACCGATATCCCGTTTAAAAATGCACTCATCTAGTCCACTGGTTATGTCGATAAAAATATATAACAAACTACCCGAGGTACTCAGAAATGAGAAAAAGATTGCCGTTTTTACGAACAAATTAAAAAAGTTATTACTAAATAAATGTTATTATAGCATAAATGAATATTTAATTGAGAAATGTATAGAACTGACATGATTATATAAATTAATAAAAAAAAATATTGATTAAAATAATAATTAAGTAATAAAATGATACCTTAGTAGATTATACTTAGAATAAGTTAGTTGCATGAATACCTAAATAAGTCCTCTTCCTTCAAACTTTTCTTGTGCTGTGCCCGACAGGGTCCACGATTGTTTCGGCAAATACTTACTTACCACCTAAGCATATACATTGTGGAATGCAATAAATGATTGAGTATTGAGTATTGAGTACTTGATTGCAGCCAGCCAGCTCCGACACCTGCCGGCCGGCGCCTGACTGACGGGATGAAGGTTTGAAAGATTTCTAGCTTCTAGCCAGTTTCCGACTAGCCTGAGCCAGAGATGTTTTCTCAATTTTAAAAACTACAAAAATAAACTTTTGTACAGTAAGTACTATTTGAAAGAAAGAAAGAAAAAACTGGCCAAGTGCGTGACGGACCACACATACAAGGATTCCGTAGTTGGGATGAATAATTTATCCCAAGAAACAAGTTAACATTGTAGTTGAAAAACATGTTCTCACATACATTCCAACTGCAAATGTAACTTTGTACGCACAATATTGTGAGATTTATCATGTTATTTTAAGACCACAGACTTCTGATAGGTTTTCCTGTAATCTATAAGTATAGAACTATTTTCTGTATTTTTTCAAACTTTTAGGCTCAGTATTTTTTTAATAAAGTTAAAAAAATTAATTTTAAAATAATAAAAAAATACTTGAGACCTGCACAGTAAGCCCTTCCATTAAAATTTGATATACGGTACAGTGTGCAAAACCTTTTTTTATTTATTTGTCTCCCAAAAGTGACCCCCATATTAAAAATTCATTTATTTACCCAAAAAATGGGTTTATCAGTCACAGAAACACGTGCATACACAAAGATAAGATAACTCGAATAAAATATAATATAAACAAAACAGATTTATACTGTCGAGCACGGAACATCAATAATCGGCAGCTGCACGTCGTGACTGTGACAAGAAGGCTTCCACTCAGCGTGATGCTGTCCTCCGAGGGACCCACAGCACAGTGCTGATTTTCAATGGTCACCCGAAAACAGCGTACCGAAACCAAGTCGGGTTTAAAGATTTGTACAGATTAGATAGATTTGCTGCTGTGTATCGAATGTTAAGTATTAGTCTTTACAACGCACTATTTTTCAGTTTTAACCCTTTAACCGCCTACGCTGGATTAATCGGACAAATATTTTCGTGTCCATTCCGCCAGGATCGTATATTTACGACCAACTACATAATTCACTGTGCCCGGGGAACGACAGCTGATATGAAGTTCATATCAGCTGATAGATATACAAGTTCATTATAAACGCATGAAATTCTTCGGTAGGTACCTTTCAAAACAAAACACACAGGAATAAAACATGTTATAGAGGTATGAGGAGAACAGGGTGTAAAGTTCACTCTTCCTCCATAGAAAAGGGAGGATCCTCCGACCAGACGGGTGTTGTGTCTGGTGGGCTACTGCCCGACGGTTGATGTCGGGATGTTGTATATATGCTAGTCGCACGGTAAACTCTGCTTGCGCGATGCAGGATTTGTGTGACGTCAGGTCTTTGTTGCGTAGTTCGCACGTGGCTTTGTAGATGCCGCCAAAATGTCTTCGAGACAAAATAATAGGTTACCTATGACAGTATAAACTATCTACCTCAATCAATCTGCATAGCGTTTTCCCGACTATGTTGGGGTCGGCTTCCGGTCTAACCGGATGCAGCTGACTACCAGTATTGCACATGGAGCGACTGCCTATCTGACCTCCACAACCCAGTTAGCCCAGGCTCTCTCTCAGAGATTCTATCGTGCACTGGATTTTCAACTCTCAGTATTATGCCGAGCATTGAGAATCCAACAGAGCGCAACCCAGCGCGTTAAAAAACACACTGTTGGATTTTCAACTCTCGGCTCTAAGCAGTGTGTTGAAAAACCAGTGCGCGAAAAAAAAATCATACGTGCGTATCCGGGCTCACTGGGTAACACGATGTCCCTTGGCAAGACGATGTCCGTTTTTTGGACTTCTGAGTTCTGACTACCCGTAAGTACTGTCAAAAATCTACGAATGACAACCAGGACCAACGGCGTATCATGCTTTCCCAGGCACGGGGTCTCAACATGTAATAGAGGTCCTGATCACCCATCTACAAACTAACTGTTCAACAACATTTCTTGTTACTTCGAAACACCAAACTTTTAAATGTTAGGTACTTAATCGTTAATAAGAAAATAAAAGCGATTTGCTTTTTATTAATCCATCCATGTGACAATGATTAATGACGAAGGTATGTTATTCATCAAACTGATGATACCGACTTCAGTGGCATGTCATTTGTTTAGCTCTCCGATCCTTTGGTGACTGGCGATGGTGACAAAATCAATAAATCAATGCGCAAAATTTAATATCATGGCTCATGTCACAGTCCACACAGGGTAACAGTTTTAGAGCGCCTTTATTTCTAATATCTATTTTGGTTTGCCAACGCGCCATGGAGCGCAGTGTTCTAGGCGTCAAATTAACAGACCATATTCGCAACACCACACTGCGCTCCAAAACACATATTACTGTACTGACATTGCTCATAAAGCCGTAATGTTGAAGTGGGACTGGGCTGGCCACGTCTGCCGCATGCCCAATGAGCTGTGGGCCAAAATAACCTTGAGAAGCCTTTGCCCAGTAGTGGGGTGATACAGGCTAACAGTGACAGTATGAGTGCTTTTTATTTAACCCACTACCGAAGTGCCGTTGAACATATAGTGAGGGAAATTAATTCATCATAAACAAATTGGCACCCTTTATTTTTTTTTTTTTTTTGTGGATGGGAAATCATCAAATGACTTCTCCCGCTCTGAGCGGGAGGGCGTGTCAGACTTTTACTGACTAAAACCCACCCGTGTTCCTTCTGTTGCCTGTGCCGGGGCCACGGTAACTCTTTCGAACATCCCGCAACCCTAGCTGGCATCGGCCCTAGCGGACCCCGACAATAGTGCTGACATCTCTTTGAGGCGCGCGTGGAATACGACGCGCCGTCGACTCGGGCTTGGTCCTTACCGGACGGCGAGCTACCCATTGCTCGCCGTCCGCAAGCCCGCGCCTACGGTGGCCGGGAATCAGCTGCCAATTCCCGACGCCCAGGGCGTCTCCTGCGGCGACTAGGGGCGTGAGGGTGCAAAGCTTGCCTCTCCCTCACGCGTCCCGCCTCCTCCTTCACGAGCATTACTGCTTCGCAGAAGGAGGTAATGGCTTCCCATGCACTCTCGCTCCGTACCATGGCCTGGACCAGGGCCGGACGCGAGAGATCGCCGCCGCCGATCGCTTCCGCGAGGACACGGCGGTGCTCCGCCCAAGCCGGGCAGACCTCCACCGTATGCTCCACCGTGTCCTCCGGGTGTCACCACACAGTGGTGACACCCGGGCGTTTCCTCCCGCCTTATCCGGAACAAATTGGCACCCTGCGTATAAATTTTTCGTGTTATAGCCATTTCATACAATTGTCTAAGAATGACGTGAGTTTATTTATTTATTTGGGAAAACAAACAATTGTGCAATGTTTGTTACAATACAATATGGTAAGACATATGGGTAAATCCATAACGTATCCACAGATGACTTGTGTACATTGTTAATTAGTTAGGTTAGTACAATTACATTTAAATACTATCTTAAATATTTAGCTCAGGTACTAAACAAATTTTATGTTGTATAATTAACACAAACTTTCAATCATTTTTTTCTTAAAAATTCTTTGAGACAGAAATAAGATATCCAAATGATAAAAGTGGTTATTATAGACTTTTACCAGTCGACGGAGTGGAGCTCGCTCGCCAGCATTTGTTCTGCTAGTATTAATTAGTTCTTTGAATATACGTCTATGCTTTACGAGTTGTGCTTTGGCTATACGGACAATTTAAGTTGGAAATCAATTTGCATAACAATTTATTTCCCTGACTTTACTTACTACTGGCGTGCGCTCGCTCGTACATTGAGCCGCCTCTTCATAAGTAAGTAAAGTTTCCTAAGGATTCGCTCGCTTTCCTAAGAAGTCAGTCATCAAAGGAGACTTTACCGAGTTTACGATAACTGTTGGTTGAACTCTGTGCGTCGAGCGTGCTTTCGAGAATGGAAACATTCCTGAAATTTGCAAGAGGGATTGTACTACCTTCATGAACAATAATTTAAATTCTGAAATAACGTAATTTTCCGAATCCATATCCATAAATAAATACTAATATTATAAATGGGAAAGTAAGTCTGTCTGTCCGTCTATCTGTTACCTGTTGAACGGATTACGATAAAATTGGACGCACAGGTAGACCATGACCTGGGTAGGTTATATAACTTAGGATACTTTATCCAGATAGTACCTATGTTCCCGCAGGACCATTCCCGACATCCACGCGGGCGAAGCCGCAGGCAATCGTTATATTAAGAGCTAATAAGAAAAGTGAATAATTCGCTTGCAGGCTGCAGAAGACGTACAATATCAATTAGAATTATGAACATTGTTCTGCGTATGACAGAAAGCTGTCCTTCAGCCTTTAATTAACTCTCTTGTGCTATAGAGAGCCCTTTGTTAATTAAATCCCCAACCCCGATCTCTTCAAAGTGAGAGTGAACAGGCTTCTTCTGGGTAAGCTCGCTTCATCGTCGACTTTGTCTCTGTCATCTCTGACCTAGACTAGAGTCAAGAGCAAACCTATCTCAAATGAAAAATTAAAAAATTAATCCGGTGAAGCTCCGATCGAAAACAGCTTGATGTGGTCGGTATTCGTGCCGAGGAATAAGTGCTCTTAAGTGGGTCATGCGTGACCCGACCGTGTGACTTCTGGTAGACTGGTTGGGCCACACGGGCTAATACGGGTAAGTAGTCATAAACATTCTACAATGTATTTGATTCGTGTAAATTAACAGTATTTTATTTTATTTTATTTTAATTTTATTTTAGTAAATTGGAACAACAAACAGCTACATTATGCAATATTACAAACAGGCAAACATTAATAACGTAAGTAATAATGTAGCCCACAGCGCTGCTCACAGATGAACCATTAATAATGTAGCCCACAGCGCTGCTCACAGATGAACCATTAATAATGTAGCCCACAGCGCTGCTCACAGATGAACCATTAATAAACAAAACGTTAAAGTCACAGGAGGGGAACTGTACACGCATGACAGTTACACTAATATTATAAAAACAAAATAGAAATAGTATTCTAAAAACAACAACAATATTATTCCAAGAGTGTCTCATACAAAAGGCTGCGAAACCTTTTCAAAGAGCATATAAATATGTCTATGTATAATATATCTAACATCAAACCTGTAATCCCCGAAGGGGCAGAGGTGTGGTGTATCCACAGTACCCTCACATTTCGCCAGTTATGTGCCATCAACCGGGCAGTGGGCACAAATCCAGACTCCGAGCTGCTAATGAAAAATTCGAGATAGAAAAACCCAACAACACTTTGCTCGACCCGAGATTCAATCCCAGGATTTCGACCAAGCTCAGCAGTTGCGGCTGCGACCACTAGACCAGCGAGACAGTCCGTAAGTTTTATAAACTTTAATTACCAGTGCCAGCATCACAAAGATCCTTCTCTTATTTATCCTTTTGATAACTCAAAGAAGCTTAGCAATTGTGTGGGCATGTTTCTGCTCAGAATTATATTCCTACTCCGGTTGCAATCGACATTAAAGCAGCAAGCGAATTGACTACCTACTTAAATAGTCCGTATATTCAAATCACAACTGCCATTCTTTGACAGTTGTATGAAATGGCCATAACACGACCAACTGACGTAGGGTGTCAGTTTGCTTATCAAATAATTTCCCTAACTGTACATAACCAACGTCAAACATTGAACATCATAACATCACGCCTAATTTCCCCGAAAGGTTAGGCAGAGGTGTACCTATCTATAGAAACACCAACATTTCGCCAGTTACGTTTAAGTCCACATCATGTTAAGTCCACATCGTAACATCATGTTTTTAATACTAATAAAGAAGTGCTAACTTTACGGAGCACGCGCAAGCTTTAGACGACAGCAAAATTATATAAGTTCCTTTGACGAAACCGATACCAATTTTACATTCAATTATCTCGTAGTTCTAAGTTCGGTCGACACTTTGATCTCTCGCACAGAAAGTTATAATAGCTATTTGAAGTTACCTTTTCTTATAAAAGCAATCGTTTTAATTCCTTTTTCATATTTTGCTATTTAAATATTTATAATTATAATATTTGTGCGAAATGAAAACATAAAGTTTTAAACTTATCTCATAAATGTTTGGAACTGTTCATAAACACAAATATGTAGGTATAATAAGTAAAACCACAAGCTATAATATAATCGATGCCTCGTTCCTTAAAAAATCTCCACCACTGTTAGGCCGAAACCAAAACCTTTACAAACTCAACAACACTGGTCTCATTACCTACGGACAACACAAATCCCAAGAAATAGTTGGAAACGGATTTTATCATTTAAGCAAAAAAGTTAACCTATACTAATGAATACAATTGAAGTGTCTGTTTGTAATGTCAAAATAACAGGTAATTCCAGATAGATAAACCCAGTAACACTTTGCCCGACCTGAGAATCGAACCAAGAACCTCATGCTCAGCAGTAGCGCTTGCGACCACTAGACCAACAAGGCAGTCAGAAGAAGAAAAGAAAGAAAGAAATAAAAAGTAGAAGTAGAGTGTGAAGTATCAATAATTCATGATAATGCAGGACCACATAATAGCGAAGGTATCAATAATTCATGATAATGCAGGACCACATAATAGCGAAGGTATCAATAATTCATGATAATGCAGGACCACATAATAGCGAAGGTATCAATAATTCATGATAATGCAGGACCACATAATAGCGAAGGTATCAATAATTCATGATAATGCAGGACCACATAATAGCGAAAGTGACCCGTAAATTTCTAGAAAAGCTCGGTTGGACAACGATACCTCACCCACCTTATAGCCTGATCTGACACCTTCCGACTATCATCTTTTCCGGACTTTAAAACAGCATCTTCGTAAAAAAAAATTGAAAATTTCGGTGACCTAAAAAATGAACTTGCCAATTTCTTTGCCTGTCAACCACTTTCTTTCTGGGCTGAGGGTAATGAAACTTTGCCTAGCAGATGGTTACATGTTCTTGGTGATGATGGTATTATATTGTCGATTAATTGTTTAAAAAAATAAGTATAAAAAAATATTAATTTTAAAATGGGAAAAAAATTATGCAACAACCCAATATATAAATACTTTCATATTATGTAAGTATATCATCTGCCTAGCCTTTTCCCAACTATATTGGGGTCGGCTTGCAGTCAAACCGGATGCAGCTGAATACCAGTATTTTACATGGAGCGACTGCCTATCTGACCTCCACAACCCAGTTACTAGGTAATACGATACCCCTTGGTAAGACTGGTTGTCAGACTTTCGGGCTTCTGACGACCCGTAACGACTGTCAAAAATACACGAATGACAGCCGGGACCAACGGCTTAACGTGCTTTCCGAGGCACGGAGGGGTCTTGATATGTAAAGATGGTCACCCATCCACGGACCAACCTCACCAAGCGTAGCTTTACCTGATCGATCGTCCCGTGCGGCTGTTATTTCTTAGCCACAAGAAAGTATATACGGTACTTATAACAAAAAACATTTTATAAATTGTCTGTCTGTCTATTCCGGCTGATCTCTGAAACGGCTGGACCGATTTGGACGGGACTTTCACTGGCAGATAACTGATGTTATAAGGAGTAACAAAAGCTACTTTTATTTCAGAAAAAGATTTAGGGTTCCGCGAAAAAAAATTAAAACCCATGAAATTGTGAACAAAATCCTATTCAAACGGGGAAGTTATTTTCCGACATCCACTCGAACGAAGTCCTATGATCACCTATTTCCTTTGATTCAACTAAATAATTATGAATCGCAAACGAACCTCTAATAATTCCCAATTTCCTACATTTATTATTGAACTCTATTTTGTATTGATTGCGCCTCTTTTTGCGAACCTCAAATAATTTATAAGTATTTTTTTATAATAGCCAAGTAACTGCTACCAACGTCGATCTAACTTAATGACTGCGACTAACTGTCAGAAAAGGCCAGAAAGTTCAATTATTTAAAAAAGTGTGCAACATTAAGAGCGCAAAAAGTTTTTAGAGGTTATTTCCCGTAATCAATTAATGTTTCATCTGATTTAGATTAAAATCTACCCCAAAAACACAATAACGAAATGAAACACGAGATAAATATTGCTTATGAATAAATAATAACAAGTAAAGTAAACTTTAGGCACTTGTTATTTATTGTTTGTTGATGTAATATTTATCTCGTGTTTTAACTTAATAAATAACGAAGTCATTAACTCCTGTAATTAATAAATCCCCCACATTAAAACCTCATCCCACCGTGTAAACTGTTTGGCCCGAACTGGACCACTTGCGCCAAACATTCTTGTCGAGATAACCGCCCTCTATTTCCCGCACTCGTTAACATTAGTGGTAAACTCATTGAACTACCCACGTTGTGTTATAACTTCATAACAACACTATCACGTTCTCTGATGTTGGGGCGATAAGGGCTTAGCAACTATGTTTGGTGGTTTACAATCTCTGAAATCCGCATTTAGAGTCTCAATGTGGGTTTCAGAGACTGTGGTATGCGACAGAGAAGGACGGGTGTCACCAGTAGCGGAGCGACACAGATAGCGGATTGGACCATAACACCATTTCACCACCTTGTTCGTCTTCGTGTGGTTTTTGAAGTTTGTCTGATGTTCAACCATTAACTCTGACTACCTACCTATTAAGAGGGAGCTTTTGGGTCGTGAGTTTGGCCCCTTGGTAGGCCGATCGAATAAACAAATTAAAATGTTCAGTAATAAATTCAATCGTTTTTTTATTGAAACAAACATTTATTTCACCGCGCTAGTTCATAATGACAAATGGTACATGGTGTAGAAAAATTAGCAGTGTGACTAACGGGATAAAAGTCCTGTTAGTTACTCTGTTGCGATAGGGAATACCATTCCGCACCTTACATTTTAGTAACCTACTCGCACCCGTATCGGTGAGAAAAAAACCTTCATCAAGATTTTTGATGCGGAGTAAAATCCCAAAAGGTTCTCTTTCCGGGGTTCATCCGTATGTAGTTATAATAAAAAGTCAAAATCGCATTCTAGTTTCGACAATAGCTAAGTAAGAGTACCTAATTCATTGTTCATGGGGCTTATGGAAAATACCGACTGAAAAAAGCGTAATTCTATTGTCATCAGATTTTAATTTCGGAAAATTAATGAATATTCACGCCAGCAGAGCTGATGGTTATTTTAAATTCATAAAAAAAAGTATTAGATTCGCGCCCACGACCTACAAATTAACGTCGTTATCTCAACGATGTCTTAAATTCTCTCACGAGGTTTCTTCAGAGTGGAAACACGTAATTAATTGGGCCGGCTTAGTGGCTCGTTAGCTAATTGAGTTAGCTATCAAGACAAACGCACCAGTGATGCAGAAAACGAAATATGTAGGTATATACCCGACTGAAGAAACACAGAGTATATAATATAAACTATTTATAAACTGTGCAGAACCGTTCATTTACTCATTAATTATTTACTAAGCTTACCGGGGCCCGTTTTAAACTTTTCACTTGACGTTACGGAAAGAAAATAGAGAGAGTAGGAATGACAAAAGTTAATTTTGTCGTTGATTTTAGAAAGTGTCCAGTAAAACTTACTGATAAAAAAATAAATAATAATATGATATCGAATTTATTAATTAAATTAAACATATATAATTTTGCAAGCACAATACATATTCATTAACACAAACTTCGATCAACAATAGTAAGTACCTACAACGCCAACGTTTAGACTCATTAGACTCATTAGACTCATTAGACTCATTAGACTCATTAGACTCATTAGACTCATTAGACTCATTAGACTCATTAGACTCATTAGACTCATTAGACTCATCAGGCAGATCCGTAGATGCCAAAATAATGTAGGAGTCTGGATTTGCGCACCCGTCCTAATGTGGTATCTTGGACACAATGTGTTTTGAATTTGCTCTCCGTTTCATTATACATTATTTACATTAGATCCTGACTACTTACATTCGGGAGCAGGCTTGTTGAGGAAAAACGCAAAATACAATAAGTACAATAGTAAAGTAAGCAATTTAAGAAAGGAAAGGAAAACTAGAAGTACCTATTGGTTGCGACCACGCACTCGTTATGAATTGCACTGTTTGCATACATATTGTTTTACGGGACTTTATTGCCAACAGCATAATTTACAATAACTTGTGTTTGCTAAAATGTAACGTCAAGGTACATAATCTATACATATTAAAATTAAAGTCGCTTTTCGTGTGTGACCGCGTCGTTCTCCTAAACCACACAACGGATTTTGATGCATCACCATCATTTAGAAAGTTTATTCCGGAAGGTTTATGTGTATACTTAATACATAATACATTGATATGAAACTTAAATGTAATTAAGAAATCTCGATATTTTGTCAAGTTGTAACACCAAGCGAGGCGGGGCGCGTCGCTAGTATTACATAAAAGGAAGTTCGTTCAAGTTACATTATTTAGGTATTTATATCAATATTTTGTTCTCAGGGCCCCAGGGAAGCCGACGAAACAGCCCGGAGTCTGGATTTGTCGGCGATTTACTTAATGACAAAAGAGTCAACCCTATTGCAGCGGACTTACAACGCATTTTCTGAAATCTGGGTGCTCTATACTCCTGTGCCTACCCCCCGGTAGTACAGGCCCATGGCTATGATTGTTTCTGCACTCCCCTCTGCAGCAGCGGCAGGTCCCACCGCTCGGACACCTTCAGGACGCCGCCTGGTTCGTACGCGGCTTAGTAGTAAGCGAATAATACTCAAGTAGTGTAATAAATGAATGGCCAGTAAACATGTTGGAATGGGCAGTTAGGTAAATAGTTCGGCAGGTCTCAGGTTAGGTTGGAACTGTGACCAACCGCGCGCGAGCCGAGCGAGTGAAGCGAGTCCGCGGCAGCGGCCGGCGAGCGCTACTTCCAAGTTAGATATCTTACCGAATAATTCCGATTTGTTAACTGCCCACACGTAATTGCTCGTCCAGTCATTTTGCTGCTTAATTATTTATTTAATCACCCATTTAAATGTTACGACTCATTTTCACTCGACTGTCCCAGAAAAGGAGTGTAATGTTTTCAGGGTTCATGTATGTTTGTTTCTTTATTCCACCATAACTTTTAAGCACCTGAACAGATTTTGATATGGGGTATCGTTCACAGAACACTAATACTCCTAGCGGAGGTATCGTTAGAATCCCTCCTTTACATTCTCCCGAGTGACACTGACTATACTTTCTTTTTAAATTCAACATGGCGGCTGTATGGCTTCATTTTCAAATGTGAAAAAATATATTTTCTTCAATTATTACAATATAGGTATCGAACTGAAGGCCTTGATGAACACATTACAAGACAAAAAAAAACTTGTCACTAAAATGTATAAAACAAAAATAAATAATTTTAAAAAAAGCACGACTGCAGCCAACAAACGAACTAAAAAGTAAAAAACAAGTTGTATTAGTCAACCTTTATAAACAAAGCGAAAGGTCACTCATTTACTCCCTGACTACACAGATAAATAAAATTGTCATTGCTGTCGGGGGACCATTCTGTGGAACACTATTTACTCTATGAGGTCCCCCAACTACAATGCCAATTGGGACAGCCCTCCGCAGACTGATGGGGTGAATTCAATATATCATACTAAGATGACCGGTACATGAAATTCAGAAAAGTTATGGGAATCCAATAAACCTGATTTGTTTTATTACCTCACACGCAATGTATCGTTACCGTGGCAAGACGTGCGTTACGTTCGGCCGCCGAGTATTTCAACATCCATTGCTGATTTTTTTTTATTTTAGCTGTTTTATTTCCATAAATGGAGTGCTGCGTACAGAGAATGTAATTTTACATTGAAATAAAGGAATAGTAACTAAAAATACGATAAAAATATGAAAATTTTCCAAAATATGAAAATTTTCCTGAGAATATTTCCGGTGGAATATGATTCAAAATCAGGAGCTGACTGCATCATGTTAGTTTGGGGAGAGCTGTCCCTTACACCCTGTATAATGATTAACTAATGCAACTTGTTTTTTATTTCTTAAGTATGGACGGCAGCACATCAAGCTACTACAATCTGTCAAATTTCTTTAATAGACTTTCAACTTTATTGCTATAGCATTAGGTTCAAGATTGATTGGGAAAATTTGACAGTTTCGGGTAGCTTGACCTGCTCGCGTCTGTACCTACTACTTAGTCTGTGCTTTTTAGTTCGTTTTTTGGCAGGGCAGTCGTGTTTTTAGGGTTCTGTAGTCAACAAGGAACCCTTAGTTTCGCGATGTCCGTCCGTCCGTCCGTCCGCAGCTTACCTCAGAGCCTCTTAGTACTAGAAAGCTATAATTTGGCATAGATATTTAATCACGTCGACAAAGTGATAAAATGAAATCTCGAAAAAAAAAATTTTAGGGTACCTCCTGTATACGTAAAGTGGGGATGTATTTTTTTTTCTCGTCTACCCCATGGTGTGTAGTCTTGTTGGAACGAAAAATATTGCGGGTTTGTAAATTTTTCGATTAAAGGATTTGTTCCTGAAATAGTGCTAATTTTGTTAGAGTCAAGTGTCCCCCCCCCCCCCCCCCAGCCTATCACAGCTAAGTAGGCTTTACAAGTTTACAAGTAACAGTGACCATCGACCAACTTACATTTGCAGTTGGAATGTATGAGAGAACATGTTTTTCATCTACAATGTTAAGTTTGTTCTTGGGATAAACTCATCCCAACTGCGGAACCTTTCATTGTGCGCGGTCCGACTCGCACTTGGCCGGTTTTTTTAATTATTTATTTATGTAGTTTGGTGCTCAGTTTTTACTACCGAACTTGTTAATAAACATGAATTTTGTCATTTTTAATTTATCAAAACTACAATAAACAACTGCTGCTTTAAATCAGTGCCATTATGAATGATGTTATTTGTAAATTGTAGTACTTATAATACATTAAACTTTCTTCAAGCTGAATACATAATAACCCTAATGTGAATTTATAAATACTTTCAGTTTGTTTGACTAAGTATTGTATATAGGTGGGTAATGTTTATTTGAAATACTCTGAGGCATTCAATTATAAACATTTAGTACCGGTTGAACATAATGTTCTATCTAACTTTAGCACCGAGCGGCGACTTTGAAAGTATGGCTGAGTTTGTTCGCATACTAATACCTGACGGCCCTTGCCATTATGTACCACAAAGGCCAATTTACTCTGAGTAAAGTACAAATATTCAGCCGAAACTTTGGAACGAACTGGACCCCAAAAATGAAAAATAACGCTTAGTTCTTATTGAATCTCAGGGCTCACCATACGGTATGGGATGCTTATGGGTCGGCTATGACCCGTACCCAACCCATAAGCATACTAAACATCACGACTGTAACCTTATTAAAAGGCATATATAACGTTATACAACCCGATCGATCACACACAGAACCTCCCATACACACACATAGAACCTCCCATACACACACACAGAACCTCCCATACACACACACAGCCTGTAACAAGTTCTTAACTTTCTCCATATTTGTGTTTGTGATCACCAAAATTTAGGTCTCCAAAGTTCCTATTAATCAAAGGTACTGAGATAGTGTATTGTTGTTTGTACACTAGGAGTAGATCGGAAGTAGGACGTGGTAGAAGGTATTGTTGTTTGTACACTAGGAGTAGATCGGAAGTAGGACGTGGTAGAAGGTATTGTTGTTTGTACACTAGGAGTAGATCGGAAGTAGGACGTGGTAGAAGGTATTGTTGTTTGTACACTAGGAGTAGATCGGAAGTAGGACGTGGTAGAAGGTATTGTTGTTTGTACACTAGGAGTAGATCGGAAGTAGGACGTGGTAGAAGGTGTTGTTGTTTGTACACTAGGAGTAGATCGGAAGTAGGACGTGGTAGAAGGTATTGTTGTTTGTACACTAGGAGTAGATCGGAAGTAGGACGTGGTAGAAGGTATTGTTGTTTGTACACTAGGAGTAGATCGGAAGTAGGACGTGGTAGAAGGTATTGTTGTTTGTACACTAGGAGTAGATCGGAAGTAGGACGTGGTAGAAGGTGTTGTTGTTTGTACACTAGGAGTAGATCGGAAGTAGGACGTGGTAGAAGGTATTGTTGTTTGTACACTAGGAGTAGATCGGAAGTAGGACGTGGTAGAAGGTATTGTTGTTTGTACACTAGGAGTAGATCGGAAGTAGGACGTGGTAGAAGGTATTGTTGTTTGTACACTAGGAGTAGATCGGAAGTAGGACGTGGTAGAAGGTATTGTTGTTTGTACACTAGGAGTAGATCGGAAGTAGGACGTGGTAGAAGGTGTTGTTGTTTGTACACTAGGAGTAGATCGGAAGTAGGACGTGGTAGAAGGTATTGTTGTTTGTACACTAGGAGTAGATCGGAAGTAGGACGTGGTAGAAGGTATTGTTGTTTGTACACTAGGAGTAGATCGGAAGTAGGACGTGGTAGAAGGTATTGTTGTTTGTACACTAGGAGTAGATCGGAAGTAGGACGTGGTAGAAGGTATTGTTGTTTGTACACTAGGAGTAGATCGGAAGTAGGACGTGGTAGAAGGTATTGTTGTTTGTACACTAGGAGTAGATCGGAAGTAGGACGTGGTAGAAGGTATTGTTGTTTGTACACTAGGAGTAGATCGGAAGTAGGACGTGGTAGAAGGTATTGTTGTTTGTACACTAGGAGTAGATCGGAAGTAGGACGTGGTAGAAGGTGTTGTTGTTTGTACACTAGGAGTAGATCGGAAGTAGGACGTGGTAGAAGGTATTGTTGTTTGTACACTAGGAGTAGATCGGAAGTAGGACGTGGTAGAAGGTATTGTTGTTTGTACACTAGGAGTAGATCGGAAGTAGGACGTGGTAGAAGGTATTGTTGTTTGTACACTAGGAGTAGATCGGAAGTAGGACGTGGTAGAAGGTGTTGTTGTTTGTACACTAGGAGTAGATCGGAAGTAGGACGTGGTAGAAGGTATTGTTGTTTGTACACTAGGAGTAGATCGGAAGTAGGACGTGGTAGAAGGTATTGTTGTTTGTACACTAGGAGTAGATCGGAAGTAGGACGTGGTAGAAGGTATTGTTGTTTGTACACTAGGAGTAGATCGGAAGTAGGACGTGGTAGAAGGTGTTGTTGTTTGTACACTAGGAGTAGATCGGAAGTAGGACGTGGTAGAAGGTATTGTTGTTTGTACACTAGGAGTAGATCGGAAGTAGGACGTGGTAGAAGGTGTTGTTGTTTGTACACTAGGAGTAGATCGGAAGTAGGACGTGGTAGAAGGTATTGTTGTTTGTACACTAGGAGTAGATCGGAAGTAGGACGTGGTAGAAGGTATTGTTGTTTGTACACTAGGAGTAGATCGGAAGTAGGACGTGGTAGAAGGTATTGTTGTTTGTACACTAGGAGTAGATCGGAAGTAGGACGTGGTAGAAGGTGTTGTTGTTTGTACACTAGGAGTAGATCGGAAGTAGGACGTGGTAGAAGGTGTTGTTGTTTGTACACTAGGAGTAGATCGGAAGTAGGACGTGGTAGAAGGTATTGTTGTTTGTACACTAGGAGTAGATCGGAAGTAGGACGTGGTAGAAGGTGTTGTTGTTTGTACACTAGGAGTAGATCGGAAGTAGGACGTGGTAGAAGGTATTGTTGTTTGTACACTAGGAGTAGATCGGAAGTAGGACGTGGTAGAAGGTATTGTTGTTTGTACACTAGGAGTAGATCGGAAGTAGGACGTGGTAGAAGGTGTTGTTGTTTGTACACTAGGAGTAGATCGGAAGTAGGACGTGGTAGAAGGTGTTGTTGTTTGTACACTAGGAGTAGATCGGAAGTAGGACGTGGTAGAAGGTGTTGTTGTTTGTACACTAGGAGTAGATCGGAAGTAGGACGTGGTAGAAGGTGTTGTTGTTTGTACACTAGGAGTAGATCGGAAGTAGGACGTGGTAGAAGGTGTTGTAGACGAATATATCGTAGTTGTACTAAGGCGATGTTCAGATTATAGTAATGCGTGGTTTTTGTCTGTAGTTAGTCTGATTTGTGAAGACTAGACACACAATCTAAGGTTTTAACATAACATAACGTCATCAGGTCTGATTTGGTCGAGCAGGGGATTAGATTGGTGTGTGGTGGTTAGGATATTAGGTACTTAACTCAAAGAACTAAATATCTTGCATCTCGTTCATAGCCTGACAGATTAATTTTGTAGCAAATTATTATAAAAATAAAATATAATATTCAAGATTGATAAAAAAAGAGCTACTCAACATTTCCATAAGCTCAGCTACCTATTCAATACCAGGTGCCTTCCTACAATCTGACTGATTAAACGCGGTTTGTAACACGGTGATTATAAAGCTTTCGGTACCGGGTATACCGAGCATGCTGATCCCGCACTGCTGACGCACCGACAAATCAGGGAAGGGCCTAACAGTAGGAATCGGTTTCATTTTGACAGTTCTACAACATGCATTGCGATTTACGTTATTGAGCAGACAGATTTTTCGAACATATAATTATTATGAAGCAATGGATTAGCAATATGCTTCAAAATCACTCAGATTGTGATTGATAGTGTGTTACGCAATTAGGGTGCTGGGTTCGATTCCCAGGTCGGGCAGTGTCATCGGGTTTTTCCACCAGGAACTTGTCAGTAGCAGCCCGGAGTCTGCATTTATGCCCTATTGACGGCAATAGGCTCGCCTACTTTTACATGGGACTTAACTGGCGAAATGTGGGTGTACATGTCTGCCTAACTCTTCGGGGATGACAGGCAGGCGTGATGTTATGTCAGTTTTATATTTTTAAAGTTCTGCTTGGATTAAAGGAACCATATTTATGAATTACAGAAAGATAAACGTACACTTTTACGTAGATTACTACCGATACATATTTTTATATCGTCCATTAATCTTACTCTAGTCGTGTTGTGACCACTAACGCCATCTATTAGTTAACTGTAGAACCAACAGCTCTCTGCGCTAAGGCCTCTGCCTCGAATTTTGCGGGCAGCGGGGCGGCAGCGGCGGCGGCGCGGGAGCGGCAGGATTTTATGCGTAAAATTAAATGGACCGGACCTCGAAAACAGCGGCGCGGCAGCGGGGCGGGAGCGGGGCGGGAGCGGGCGACGAGCGGTGCACTCCAGTCAAGCGATGACCACAGAATACATATATATTTTTTTTTTTTTGGCTTTGCACTCCCCGCGCGTCTGCATTGATAGTGCTGCGCAATTTATTTTTGTGACGTATCGAAATGTCCTCGGACGTGCAGGAACTTATTTCAGCTACTTTTGATAGGACACCGATATGAAACAGCAAAGATGTGAACCACAAAAATAGGAGGCTAATTAATCAGTTATGGGAAGAAATTAAAAACGAACTAAATATTGAAGGCAAATATAAAAATGTTTTATTATGTTAATAACATAACACACACATAACATCACGCTTTGTTTCCCCGAAGGGTTAGGCAGAGGTGTACCTATATTATAGTACACCCACATTTCGCCAGTTATGTTTAAGTCCCCTGTAATAGGGGGCGAGCCTATTGCCATCTACCGAGCACAAATCCATACTCCGGGCTGCTACTGAGACATTCCAGATAGAAAAACCCAATAACACTTTGCCCGACCTGGGAATCGAACCCAGGACCTCATGCTCAGCAGTAGCACTTGCGACCACTAGACCAACGAGGCAGTCGGGGTTAATAAAATAACTAGTAATGAATGGGATTATCTACAAAATATTCTTGTTGTTCAGACATTTCGTTCGCGAACAAAAACAAATATCTCGACGACACAACACTATGCCGCTAGAGTGCCGCGCGATCTGCCCGCTGGTTTCGAGAACGGGTCTGCGTTGCCCGCGCCGCTCCCGCGCCGCCGCCGCCGCCGCTCCGCTCCCCGCAACATTCGAGGCAGAGGCCTAACACTCGCGTACCTACTTGTGGTTTGTTATTCCACTGTCTGTATTTGTTTGGATCATAAGAGAATCCTGGGGGTCAACCACCACCTCTTAACGCTCTCAAGGACACTGAACGAGACACAATACAAGTTTTATTGTGCTGTTATAACCGTTTAGTGTTTTTGATATTTTAATCTTCTTCATAGTGAGAAAGAGACGGAGGTATATATAATATATAGGATGACTGGTAATTAGTGACCGATACTTAAACACGTGATTGTACTCATGATAACAAACAACTTTTACTATGGGACCAAACCTGAAATCGCGAAATAAAAATCAGCTGTTCAGTACATTTATGTTCGCATAACTCGTCAAAATGTAGGGAACAGCAGATTTTTTTTTCGCGATTTCAGGTTTGGTCCCATAGTAAAAGTTGTTCATAATAATGACTACAATGACACCTTAAGAGGTTGTGCGTTATTTATGTTACACCTTGTATGTACATCCTGCATAGCTCCATCTCTTTCTCACACTTAAGTTACATTAAAATAATTCATGGTAGTTGGCCCCCTGTCCTGTAGGTTTACAAAGTTTATTGTTAGCCAAAGCTTTAGTCTGGGGAACGTTAGGGTTAGGGTCAGTTATTAATAACTGGTTTCAATAAAACCCGGAACTGGAATACAAAAGAATCGTCCGGTTTCAACCTCACAAGTCTGGGGTTTTCGAAATACCGAGCCTACTCATGGAATGGGTAATAATTAATTTGCTAATTTAGTCCTTGAAAAACAGTTTATTGCAAACGTATTGTATAGAGGCTGAAATAACATTAAAATAATGATAGGTAGCCTGTACATTAGGTACATCTCGTGTGAAATAAATTAAATAAATAAGGACTTATGTATATGTCTCCGTTTAATTATGAACTTACTTGGGCAATTAAAAAGTAACTAGCTAATCATTATTTGTATGTCACCGTTAGATTGTGAGAACCGTTAGTTTATAATCTAACGCACCTTGCGCTAATACTAAATAGCCTGCCTGAGTAGCTGCGGGCAACATTTTTTTTTGGTAACGGGGTGGACATCCTCATGGATGTCCTCCACCCTGAGGTGGGCAGAGGGGTCTGTCAGACTCTTACTGACTATAACCACCCCGGTGTTCCCTCGCACACTTGCACCAGAGGCTATTATACGGGGCACTTAAGCACTCCTTATCGAACCTAACCGATTTCACCCAGACCACAATTTTTTGACAGTTTATAATAATCTAATGGAAATAATACCGATAGAGGCGATAGATTATAAACCAACTCACAATCTTACGGTGAGATACAAAATAATGATGAGCTAGTTACTTTATACTAGACTAAGTAATTAAGTTTCGTAGAGTGAGATAATTAACGCTTTGATTGCGTACCCGTGCGGGGCTCAAACGTGTTCGATGTAGGAGATGGCTGTAGATACCTACACCTAATGACACTACCATTTGGGATAATTACTTTACTCTTTGGCCAGCAGCGGGCCGAGTGCTACATGCTCCGGGCGGAACTGTCCACAGTCCAGGGAATGCGTCCTACCAATCACCTGCAGGTATAGAGCTTCTAATCTAAGGCCCTTTCCTGATTTGTCGGTGCGTCAGCGTGCTCCGTATACCCGGTACCGAAAGCTCACCGAGCCCCTATATTTCCATGAGCGTTGCGGGATCGTTTCGGTTTACCGCGTCTCGGTAGAAACATCCAGAACCCGCTCGGTGTTTACAGACACGTCACGCGTTTCATTTTCTCGTGAGGATTTAAGCGATATTGCACAAGTTATACCGAAAACATAACGTGAGGTTCGTAATGAAAGCAGTGCGGTATTGTTTCGGTATACATAGCAGAACATAAGGCTAAGTTCACATGACTCACCGCGCGGTACAAGACGCGCCGCGCTGTGCCGCGCTGTACCGTGCGGTCATATGAACTTAGCCTAAACGTCACCTACACGTCAGTTAAATCATCAGGGAAGGTAGGTAATCAAATCCAGCAGGTATTGTACGAGAATGAACATGTTTGCCGTGCTACTTCCGACTTTCCTTTTACACTAGGTATCTCAATCACTCTGCCTAGCCTGTTCCCA
Source organism: Fissipunctia ypsillon (assembly GCA_947568875.1). NCBI lineage: Eukaryota > Metazoa > Arthropoda > Insecta > Lepidoptera > Noctuidae > Fissipunctia > Fissipunctia ypsillon. The sequence goes on along the minus strand of OX387650.1, from coordinate 947,945 downwards.
ACTATGTTGTAGCCAGCTAAGCTTTCCGGATTCAGCTGAATACCAGTATTTTACATGGAGTGACAGCCTATCTGACTTCCACAGCCCAGTTACTGGGTACCCCTTCAATGGTAATGGTAATGGTAATGGTAATGCGGTACCCCTTGGATACAGAACATAACCCATATACCCTTAGTAAGACTGGTTGTCTGGTAGTCCGACTAATGGGCTTCTGACTACCCATAACTACTGTCAAAGATCTACGAATGACAGATGGGACCAACGGCTTAAGACGAAAGCACCAAGGTAGCCCGCGAAATTCAAATTTTCTTACGTTTTTTGCAATTTTCAGGTCAGTATTGGGTTGTATGCTGATTAAAATATGATTCGCGACCGTAACAAATAACTTTTTAATAGAATATAATCATTAAAGTCATCAATACCACTTTCTAAGATCAAGTAATGCTAAGAATGATTATACTACCTAAGGAGTTAAAAATGTGCCAGTTTTTAAATATTTTTTTAATCCATATTATCAATTGACTATTCTAGAAACCGAATCTGTTTTAAAAATTGATTTTAAATTGTTCGGCAATAATTGCACATTTTTATTTAAATTCATTAGTAGACCATCAGTTGCAATTAAAACAAAATGAGAATAAAGCACAATAATTCGGAAACAAATAATTCCTATTTGATAAAACAACACGCATCTACGAAACAGATTATGGGCAATTGCTAAGCACATAAAATAACATCACGCCTTGTTTCCCCGAAGGGTTAGGCAGAGGTGTACCTATAGTGCACCCACATTTCGCCAGTTATTGGTAAGCACATCCCTATAAAATTCTACCCGATTGGAAACATAATGTATTACACAATTCCAATTAGGGAAAACGATTCCGATCGGAGTTGGTTTAATTTTGGACATCATCCCCGCCGTGAGCCACAGTGTTGAAGAAGATCAAAATTTGTCAATTTCACGACGTTCTTAACAATTGGGGTTATCCAAAAGCACAACATGGCGAATTTTGCGAAAGGATATTTGACTTTGAAGCCTTACAAGATTCAGCTGGTGCAGGTATTGAAGCTGACCGACCATTCAAATCGCCGTAGATTCGCTCAGTTCATTCAGGAACAACCTGCTGGTTTTTCTGACAAAATAATTTTTTCAGACGAAGCCCATTTTCATTTGTCAGGGTACGTCAATAAGCAAAATTGCCGCATTTGGGCTTCTGAAAATCCTAAAGCAATTATTGAGAAGCCTTTGCATGCTCAACGTGTCACTGTGTGGTGCGCTGTGTGGTCTGGAGGCGTGATTGGGCCGGTTTTTTCGAAGATGAGGCTGGAAATGCGGTGACAGTCAATGGATCACGCTATCGCGAGATGTTATATAACCACTAAATTTTGGCCTATTATTGATGACATGGATATCACTGAAATGTGGTTTCAACAGGACGGTGCCACATGTCACACAGCCAATGAAACGATCAATTTATTGCAAACCAAATTTCCCGATCGCATAATTTCGAGAAATTCAGCTGTTAAGTGGCCAGTCAGATCGTGTGATTTAACACCACTGGATTATTTTTGTGGGGCTATGTTAAAGACAGAGTCTATACGGAGCCAATCGAATCGATTGCAGCCTTAAAACTCAAAATCCGTGATGTCATTAACGAAATAGACCCTCCATTTTGCCAAAAAGTGATTAAAAATTTTGATGAAAGAATCAACATCTGTCAGCGTGGTCGTGGTGGACATTTGCCAGATATCATTTTTCATTCATAATTGCCAAACTTTTTGTAATACAATAAAAACTTTATTCATTTTCCTCTAAATTCTTTGTTTTATTTTGTTTTAGAAAACAAAGTTCGTGTTGAAAAACCCTGTATAAATAAAGTCCAATAAATAATTCGTGATTTTTAAATCCCGGGATTTAAATGTCATTAAAATTATCCCGGGATTTTAGAGGAGGTATTACCCACTCTATGTTACTACCTATTCCGATCACTGATCCTAAGTGTTGCAGTGTAGTGTACTGTGTAATAAATAGGTTAACATAAAAAAGTACACAAAAATAATAAAACTGACAGACATTTATTCTATTTAGTTGAATTTTGTGAAACTTTAGGATATTTTTTCTCAAAAACTAGACGTTTGCGCAATGTGAAATTTTGCGAAAGTGATTTACACGAGGACATCTATACGCTATAAAATTGTGAAGCTTCGGACGCGTGGGTTTTAAAGTATAGTGGAGTTACCTTGTTTTGTTGCTGACTGTAGGCACGATTATTTAGATAATTAAAGAGGAAGCGCCAGGTAGCCCGCTAAATTCCAACTTTCTTATATTTTTTTGCAATTTGCAAGTCAATATTATGTTGTATGGTGATTAAAGTATCATTTGCGACGGTAGCAAATATGCATTTACAGAATTATAATCATCAAAATCAGTAATACGACTCCATAAGTTTGTATAATCATATTTTGATATTTTTGCGGTCGAAAATCATATTTTGATCAACATACAACCTAACTGACTTGCAAATTGCAAATAAACGTAAGAATATTTAAATTTCCCGCGCTATCTGGAGCTCGTAATAATCGTTGAACAACTATAAACCTCTGCTTGCCCCTTTTTAAAGTACAATCGTGATGTTCGTTTAAAAGAGGTTTGAACAAAACAGTGTAGATTGTAGAAATTATGACAATGACACCCTGTTCACCGATTTTCATCGCCTGTGACATTATACTGCATACACCAATATAAATTTAAAAAACACTAAGTGAATGCCCATCCATTGCATTGTTTCCAAACAAGGCGAAACACGAAAACCGCAATGAGATATCATTGATCATTGCGGTATGACTGCGGTACACCTCAAACAGACCTATTCCGACAACATTAAATAATTTATAATTATTGAAGGGCCATAATGCTAACAAACAACAAAATTAATAACTACTAACAAAATTATTATTGTAACATCAATTTGTAACATTCATATTTATTGCAGTACTCGTATTCCCGCTTTTTCCACGTTCTGACGTTCCATTTCATCACCATTGTGTAATATTTAATTACGACCACAGATAATAGACGGAGACGGGAAAATAGAACACAAAGAGAGAATGAAGTTTTGAAGCTAGGTTTGAAGGCCATCGTTTGCCGAGTTTGCCGCGCTTTGCAAGCAGACATACCAACATCACAATAATAAAGCAAGCATTTGGATACGCATCCAAAATTGTGAATTGTACCATAGACAAGATTTAATGTTCTAGTTCATATAAATAGAAGGTACAGACGCCAGCAGGTCAAGCTACCCGAAACTGTCAAATTTTCCCAATCAATCTTGAACCTAATGCTATAGCAATAAAGTTGAAAATCCATTAAAGAAATTTGAAATATTGTAGTAGCTTGATGTGCTGCCGTCCATACTTTTATTGACTATATTTCGGATACGGCGGCTGGTCTCAACAGAGACTAGCTAAGTATGCAGGAGACATTGTAGTGCACATAGGGTTGCCAGGCTCAAAAATAGAAAAGCCTGACCCAGATTCATAATATATCTAGCCGGACATTTTCCCTGAAAGCCTGACAATTGTTGCTAAAAAAACATCGATACTTTTATTTGTGTAGTTATTACTGTTATTCATATAAGAATAACTCTACTCTTATTACCTATTATATGTTATGAATCACATTTTGTTTTAACTAAAGTAATTTGTAACTTCTTTACATTGAAAATAACTAAAACAATCAATAATAAGCCTTATCATTTGTAAATAAGTTCATTTCGTCTGAGCCGCCTGCGACTCCTGCGAGATCGCGAGTCATGCGTGTATGCGTGAAGTGCTCGTTCGGCAAATTTTGGCGGGGCGGAGTTGACCAAAAGCCTAACAACAGCCGGACAAGCTGGACTTGTATGTATTTGGCCGGACACGATTGTAATAAGCCGGACACCTGGCAACCCTAAGTGCACAATAAGTGTGTGCACAAACACAGATGCACTTCTTCTTTCCTCACTCTCATAGTCCGTTGGGAGCAAAGAATATACTACTCTCTGACGAGAGGTTGGGAGTGATGGGACGGCAATCCGACACGACGCAACCGCGCCAACGATTTATAGCCCTATTCTCGTAACTATAAAGTTCAAAATCTTCTCGCAATCACATCTCAGCGACAATCAAATGTCAAAAATGTAGGGAAAATATAGGTATTTTTGACATATTGAGACTGAGAACAAACTGTGAACGTTCTTAAAATTACAGGAATTACCCCTGCGACTTTGACATTACATGTTTTTCAAGCATGGAGTGTCACACTGACACCACCAACTTCCGATCTAGTTCCTATACTGTCAAATTTATACTGCAAAATTCCAATAAAACTTTGCCTGACCTGTGAATCGAACCCAGGAACCCACGCTCAGCAGTTGTGCTAGCGACTACGACCTCGACAGGGCAGTTAAATTGTAGGCATTGAAAGTTTAGTTGTACATGCAGGGAATTTGATTGTTAAGCAAATTGACACGTTGCGTCGATTTGTCGTGATACAGCCATTTCATACAACTGTCAAAAGAATGACAGTTGTGAATAAAGAAGCCAATTGGCTTCCATCATAAATTATCATATTAGTCACGTAATTGTTATAATATTATGTAAAGTTAGGGAAATTAATTGATAAGCTTTGCATAATATTATAACAATTACGTGACTATTATGATAATTTATGATGGAAGCCATTTGGCTTCTTTATTCACAACTGTCATTCTTTTGACAGTTGTATGAAATGGCTGTACCCAATGAGAATTTATTAATGTAAATCTGGCTCCTTTTCTGTTTCACTTTATGCCAGATACCTACATGCAGTGACTTTGATTACCGGTGACTTTAAAATCTTACGACCAAACTCAGATTTTGACAGCCAATTTATTGAATTGTTGGGCCCACGATCAAAGTCGCTGTGTGTGTAGGTGCTTCTAGGTGATACATGACCTCTGTATCAATAAGAAATACGTCAAGTAAAATCCGAAAAAAAAATTATTGGGTGCATCCCCGAAAACAAACACAGACTCAAGAACAAGAAAAAGAGTCAGTTTTAATTCCGAATCTGATTTTCAGCGTTTGCACTTGCACTTAGGTAGAAAATGTGTGTAAAGACGAACTTTATGAATTCATCATTGCGACGGTGACGGCTGAATCTGGTTTTGCGTCAGTCTATAAAGCACTACAATACATAACACATCAATCTGGCATCAATCTAAGCAAAATCGTAGACTGAAGGATGATCATTTCATAGGGGCAATTCCCGTAATTTTAAGAACGTTCACAGTCTGATCTTAGTCTCAATAAGTCTAAAATACCTAATTTCCCTACATTTTTGACATTTGACTGTCGCTGAGATGATATTGCGACTACAGACTGTTTAGTATCCCGGGGTGGGGTCGTCTTGGCGGTGTCTCTAGACATCGCCAATGCCTTCAACACCCTGCCCTGGAGTTGCATCAGGGAGGCACTCCAGTATCACCGAGTGCCGACCTACCTCTGTCGCGTGGTCGAGGCCTATCTGACGGACAGGGCCGTCATCTACCCCGGTCACCGGGGAGAGTGGAACCGGCGAGAGATGTCGTGCGTTGTCCCGCAGGGATCAGTTCTGGGACCGCATCTGTGGGACATCGGTTACGACTGGGTGCTGCGCGCTGACCTCCCTGGTGGTGTCAGCGTAGTTTGCTACGCTGACGACATGCTGGTCCTGGCGCAGGGGAGGTCGCACCAGGCGGCGGCCGAATTAGCGGCACGCGGGGTTGCGACAATCGTAGAGAGGATCCGGCAATTGGGACTCGAGGTGGCCTTGCACAAGTCCGAGGCCATGTGTTTTCATGGTCCTCGGAACGCGCCACCATCGGGTTCCCAAATAACGGTAGGAGGGGTTCTCATCGGTGTCGAGTCGACGATGAAGTACCTGGGACTCGTCCTCGACAGCCGGTGGAATTTCGTGGAGCATTTCTGACGTTTGGCTCCCAGACTGGAGCGGGCCGGGGCTGCCTTGAGGCGGCTCCTGCTCAATCTGGGGGGTCCAAACGCCTCCTGCCGGAGGCTCTACGCGGGGGTCGTGCGGTCCATGGCCCTTTACGGAGCTCCGGTGTGGGCGCGTTCCGTGAGGCGGCGACCGGTCCGTCGGTTGAACGCGTCCCAGAGGGTCATGGCCATCCGGTTAGCCCGGGGATACCGCACGGTCTCCGCGGAGGCGGCGAACCTCCTTGCCGGATTACCGCCATGGGATCTGGAGGCAAAAGTCCTCGCGCACATGTGGGAGTGGTGCGAGGAGGCAGGACGCCGGGGCGTCACTCCGTTGCCGCGAGAAATCGCGGCACGGCGTACAGAGCTCCGGCAGGATCTCATGGCGGCATGGAGAGTGCGATTGTCGCAACCCAGCGCTGGGCACGCCACAATTGCGGCGATAAGTCCCCTCTTTGAGGAGTGGCTGGAGAGGCGCCACGGCGTCCTCACCTTCCGCCTGACGCAGGTCCTCACCGGACACGGGTGCTTCGGGAGGTACCTGTTCCGGATAAGGCGGGAGGAAACGCCCGGGTGCCACCACTGTGTGGATCGCCCGGAGGACACGGTGGAGCATACGGTGGAGGTCTGCCCGGCTTGGGCGGAGCACCGCCGTGTCCTCGCGGAAGCGATCGGCGGCGGCGATCTCTCGCGTCCGGCCCTGGTCCAGGCCATGGTACGGAGCGAGAGTGCATGGGAAGCCATTACCTCCTTCTGCGAAGCAGTAATGCTCGTGAAGGAGGAGGCGGGACGCGTGAGGGAGAGGCAAGCTTTGCGCCCTCACGCCCCTAGTCGCCGCAGGAGACGCCCTGGGCGTCGGGAATTGGCAGCCGATTCCCGGCCACCGTAGGCGCGGGCTTGCGGACGGCGAGCAATGGGTAGCTCGCCGTCCGGTAAGGACCAAGCCCGAGTCGACGGCACGTCGTGTTCCACGCGCGCCTCAAAGAGATGTCAGCACTATTGATTGACAGGGTCCGCTAGGGCCGATGCCAGCTAGGGTTGCGGGATGTTCGAAAGAGTTACCGTGGCCCCGGCACAGGCAACAGAAGGAACACGGGTGGGTTTTAGTCAGTAAAAGTCTGACACGCCCTCCCACTCCGCCCAGAGCGGGAGAAGTCATTTGATGATTTCCCATCCACAATAAAAAAAAAAAGACTGTTTAGTATAACTTGGCACTTGCCGTTATGTTGGCACTATTGCTTGTCGGTAAGAAACAACACATAAAATCAATGGTGCCAACATGACGGCAAAGGACAAGTTGTAGTGAACGGCCTGTAGATTTTGAACGTTTTTAGTTACGAGAGTTGGGCTTCAGAACGTGATTTTGGAGATTTAACAGGAGATCTTAGATGATCAATCTGATTGATTCCATTCATCGTCGGTTCGCACATCGATCTATCGACTAAGGTCCTCCTTAAACCGATAACAAGAGACTGCTGAAGACCACTTTTTTATGTCCTATCGGTACTTTTTACTCAGAAACTCTCCTCTTGTTATTCTAGGTACTGTAGTGACCAGCTACGATACACTGGCAGGTCACCACGTAAATTGTCTGTAGGGTCTCGACTTCGAGGTGTGTTGGGGAATCTACGTAGAAATATGAACACAGTAACACTATTCATGTGATTTATTTGCTTATATGAAAGCAACAATACATTATATGAGCAAGGCCACAGAACACTAATACTCAGAGCAAGGCTAGTACTTCACTGACTCGACATAAAACAATATGACTATACGTCATAATTTATACCTATTCTAAATTCCAAATAAAACCAGTGTTTGTCTCATCAGCCAATGTCATAATCCGAAGAGGATTCATGCGGAAGGCAGGCTCAACTAAAGCCTCTACAGTACACACGGCTACATATCAAGCTATACATTTCCAGTATAAACTGATCTCGAATTGATTTCCTTACAATGAGAGGTCAGCTTATACTGGAAATGCCGTAGCCGTGTGTACACACGCACGCAGCAACTATAGCCGCCGGCAACTTCAAAATCTCACGTCCACATACACACTTTGATATGAAATCGCCAGTGAGGCGCCTCTGTAGTTTCGGAGAAAAGGGGGGGAGTGGTATTTAATATATTTTCATAAATATCTTTAAAACTCAAAACGATAAAAAATATTTAAGACCTTCACAACAAGCCTTTTCATTTGATAAGACACACGAATTATCGTGCAAAACGCATTTTTTTTTATAACCTAATTTGCCCCCAATACTGAAACACATTGATAACATTGAAAATTCGTTTAATTACGTTACTCGTCTGCGTTTGGGTCATAGAAATTCATATGTGTGTACGTACCGTATTTCAACGTAATCGGTCCAGTAGATGGGAAGCAGAGCTGTGTCAGACGAGACGGACGGACAGACACATGAGTGATCCTGTACATGGGTCGCCAAACTTTTTAGCCCAAGGGCCAGACTAACTCCTATACTAAAGCCCCCAAGGGCCAGGACCTAGCTAGCTCATTATAGCAACATCCTGTAGTTTTGAATTACGCACAAATTTTCGTTTTGGGACTAGTCAGCGAGTAAGATATCGACGGCGTGGGCCGGATTGTTGGTGCTTGTGGGTCGGACCTGGCCCGCGGGCTGTAGTTTGGAGACCCCTACTGTAAGGGTTCGGACTTACGAAACCCTAAAAAGGTCAGTAGCTAAAAAAACCTCGTTTAAGATAAGATAAGATATGATAAGTTTTTATTTGCCTTAAACATGGTATAAAGGTTGTTACAGTCAGGTATGTGACTTTGCTAGTCGTGCTTCACCACGTGAGGTGCAACATCGCAGCCCATTTGGATCGCGGAGATCGATGCTGTCCGCTTAGTGCGTGTGTCATGGCTCCGAAGGTCCGTATCTACCTCAGTTCGATGTTAATTTATAGTTAATTGTTTAAAAAATCTTTAATGTCCTAAAACATTATAGTTTTTGTACAAACATAGTGTTTGTACAAACTTACTTACAGAAATTAAATAATTTATCATTATAATTATGTTCTTTCAGCCATTTCAATAATCTGTTTCTAAACGAATTAATATTATATAGCAATTTTATTTCTTTTGGAATTTTGTTATAAAGGTCGACTAAAAATCTAAATAAATGGGGAAGGTCGGGCAAAGCTAATTGTAGATGGCGTGATCATAGCTAGGTCCCTACGGCCTACAATGAATTGGATATTTCGTTCATTCATTCCATTTTGTGAACTCATTCAAGAATTAGCTTTTATTTCAATTTTCTGACTAACTGACCGACTCTTTGACAATTCAAAAGTGCCTGTAATTGGTTTAATTGAAATAAATGCTTTGAGTTCGAGTTTGAGTTTGAGTTCACTATTTCGTTATATTCGGTGATTTCAATATCTTATAACAATTAACTGAAAAAAAAGTGTCAGAATTTAAAACCTTAAATATTTCCTCATAGTCACTTTCTTCAAAATGTTTCCACTCTGTTTAATTAAAAATAAAATCTGTACGAATAACTTTTTCTAATTTTAGGGCCCCTCGGGAAATGCTGGACTCCAATTTCGGAGTGATTAGGAACACAATAACGCGCCATTTTCGCAAAAATAAAATAAAACCACCTCACGCCTTGTATTATTAGTCAGTGTTGGGAACTAGCTACGACAGCGCCATTTTGACAGTTGCCTTCTTCATTAAATACAAAAATCGATTTATACGGGATTGCTGTAATAAATATTAATGGCATAACATACCATCACGCCTTGTTTCCCCGGAGGGTTAGGCAGAGGTGTATAATACACCCACATTTCGCCAGTTATGTTTAAGTCCCATGTAATAGGGGGCGAGCCTATTGCCATCTACTGGGCACATATCCAGACTCCGGGCTGCTACTGAGAAATTCCAGATAGAAAAACCCAATAACACTTTGCCCGACCTGGGAATCGAACCCAGAACCTCATGCTCAGCAAAAAAAAAAAAAATGAATAAAGAAATAAATAAATTGAATTGAATATGATATACTGTTTCTGCAGGTTGCAGCTGCCGATCTATTCTGTAAACATCACACCGTGTACACTTAGGTGAAGTGAGCTGTCAATCCCTAGTAGATTAAGGTGGGATGACAGTTCACTTCACCTAAATTCTCACGGTGGGATCTTTACAGAATAGCACCACTGGTGATTAACTAGTTGGTCAAAATTTAAAAAAAAAGTATCACTACCTACCCCCTACCCCTAGGATATAAAATAATAAAAAAATAATTTAAAACGAATATTCTAACATGGATTATTAGTAAGTAAAACATCTTTATTATTATTTGAAAAACCAAAATTCGCAGCTAAAAATCCATTTATTTGATATAGCTGCAAACATTCTGGCTGAATATTTTAAAGCTATAACATGACATAGACAACTTCTTGACGTCCGACGCCGTTCTTTTGATATTCGTCAGGTTGGCAATGCTGTTGCTAACGCCATTTTTGTTATACACTAGAAGCTTCATAAGGTGATTTTTTTTTACTCATAGCCGTTGCCAACAAGTGCGAAAGAGACAGTCGAATAAGACTGTAGTAGGTAGCTTCGATTATCCCGAATATTTTCTTCAAAGCTTATTTACGACGTTTCTCATTGTCTATGCTGTAGATACGCATCCCGAGCGATACATACGGTGTAAAGCTTTATGTGACAAATGTATAGTAAAAATGAAGGAAAACGCCGTACTTAAGTGGCAAAAAGTTTACAATCCTACCGGTCCGCAGCCACGACCTCGCCATGGCCATCGCGCGGTCGCCATAAAAGATTTGATGATAGTTTTCGGCGGCGGAAACGAAGGGATAGTTCATGAACTTCACGTCTTCAACACCACCACAAACCAATGGTTCGTACCTGTCACGAAGGGAGAAGTGCCCCCAGGATGCGCCGCTTACGGCTTCGTGGTCGACGGAACGCGACTCCTCGTTTTTGGCGGCATGGTGGAATACGGCAAGTATTCTAACGATCTGTATGAGCTGCAGGCCTCACGTTGGGAATGGAAGCGCCTCAAGCCCCTACCACCCAAGCAGGGTCTCCCGCCGTGTCCCCGCCTCGGCCACAGCTTCACTCTTCTGAATGGAAAGGTATACCTATTTGGTGGATTGGCCAATGAGAGCGATGACCCTAAGAACAACATCCCAAGGTATCTCAATGATTTGTATACATTAGAGCTGTATCCAAATTCTTCAATGACAGTATGGGACATACCCCTGACTTACGGACAGTCGCCACCGCCACGCGAATCTCACAGTGGTGTCTCATACACAGACAGAAACAGTGGTAAATCATCCCTGATCATCTATGGAGGTATGAGTGGCTCGCGTCTGGGAGACCTTTGGGTGCTCGATGTGGATAGCATGTCATGGTCACGCCCTGAAGTAGGCGGCCCACCACCCTTGCCCCGCTCTCTGCACACTGCGACAGTCATCGGTCATCACATGTATGTCTATGGTGGATGGGTACCACTTGTTCCTGATGAATCTAAACTTGCCACTCATGAAAAGGAATGGAAATGTACCAACACACTTGCCTCACTCAACCTGGAGTCAATGACATGGGACAATATTGCCCTGGACAAGTTTGAAGAGTGTGTCCCTCGGGCACGTGCAGGTCATAGTGCTGTCGCCATCCAAACTAGATTATATATTTGGTCAGGAAGAGATGGCTACCGGAAAACTTGGAACAACCAGATCTGCTGCAAAGACCTGTGGTACCTGGAGGTTGGAGTGCCACCCCCGGCAACCCGTGTGGCCCTTGTGCGTGCCGGCACCACCTCTCTGGAACTGTGCTGGCCCGCTATGAACACAGTAACAACCTTTTTGCTTCAAGTACAGAAATGCGGGAAGGTCACGCCAGCACGTTTCCCAGCTGCCGCAGAGCCGTTGGTCGCTCCGCCGCCAGCGTCGCCAGTGGCCAGCCAACCTGATGCTAGTAAAGCGTTTGGCATCACGTCACCTGTCGCCAGCGGTCTTCCGCCGGCAGCTGAGCCCGTGCGCGTAACACCCACTGTTGCATCCCCTGCACCAGCGCCCGTCTCCACGCCTCAGAAGATCGTTCCAACCCCAATCAAGGTACCCGCACAGGCTTCTGTCAAAATCGCACCTAACACCCCAACATTAAAACAAGCAACGTACCAGACAAAGACAGTAGTGAAGTCACCAGCGACAGCGACGGCTGGCTCCTCGCAGCAGATCAAAGTGGCCGCAGTTACGCCGCAGGGGGTCACCAGGATCGTGAGTGGCGTCGGCACGCCGGGCACGGTGCGCGTCTCCACATCGCAGTCCAACGCACAGATCGTGCTGACCTCGGCGACGGCGGGCGGCGGTTCCACACCGCGTTTCGTGCAAGTAAAGACTGGCACCAGCGGCGCCATGCCCGTCAAGCTTGGCGCAGGCAACATGCCTGTCAAACTCGCCGGAAATGCCCTAAAAATTGGCACGGCGAACCTCCAGGGAAAGATAACGTCTAACAGTGTGCAGAAGGTCGGACAAGTGGGCGGCGCTAACATGCCGTTGAAATTGGGCGCAGGTAATGTTAAAATCGGCACAAGCAATGTACTCGTCAAGACAGCAGGCGGCGTCCCCATCCAAGCAGGCGTCGCCAATCTACAGACAAAAGTGGCGGCGGGTATGCCTATGAAACTAGGCGCGGGCAACCTGCCCGTCATAGCGAGCAGCGGCGGCGCGATACAGATCGCAGGCAGCACGCTCGGCGGCCAGCAGGGGAAGACGCCAGTGTACAAGATCGTGACCGCCAAGTCTGGAGATCAGACGGCTACGTCCACCACGAGTGCGGTGGCAGGTGGGGCCACCGTGCTGCGGCAGGCTGGCGGCAACGCCGGCATCCCCGTCATCATCAAGAAGACGCCCGGCTCCAACGCGCAGTCGAACAATCCGCCGCAGTACGTCACCCTGGTGAAGACGTCCACTGGCATGACGGTGGCGACCATGCCCAAGGTGGCGATGATGCAGAACCGGCCATCGGTGCCGTCGTCGGCCGCACAGGCGCAGAGTATCGCACCCGGCGCCACCATCGTGAAGCTGGTGTCGACGAACACGGTTGGCGGGAACAAGATCATCACGCTGCCGTCCAACATGCTGCAGCTGGGCAAGTCGGGCGTGGGTGGCAAGCAGACCATCGTGATCACCAAGTCCTCGAGCCAGGCGGCGCAGTCCAACCAGCAGCAGTGAGCGCGAGGGGCGCTCCGCTGAACTGACGAGTATTCTCAGAGTGCCCTTAGCTAGCCGTGAGCGGAGTGAGCGGTGTGCGCGGAGCGGTGCGGCCGCGGGGTGCCGGCACTGCCAGTGTGTGACTGATGAGTGTGCAGAGGTGTCTCTAGATTGTAAATTTCAATATTACAAACACTGAGTGCGTTTCTCGGACTACAGTATATTCTAAATCATATTGAATATAGTATATGAGTCTTTTGTATGTTAAATGGGTCTGTGTAGAAAATGTCCTCATAGAGTTTTTACTAAAAATACTTTATTTACTCTTATAAATTAATAATAATATTAATGTATGTGACTATGCACCAATTCCTAGATTTATTCTGATCTGTGCCCATACAGTAGACTATGGATGTACCTTGAGTTCTCAATCAGGCTCTGATGGCCCGAAGCTCCGAATAGGAATGTACACGTAAGTGCCTGTTGTGCAGTTCTGTGCTGGCGTGTTGTACTCGACGAGGTCTTTGTGAAGTAGTTGTTTTGTGGAGACCGACGTCACATTAATAATATACAGAATAATTCATGTTATATTATAAGACTTAAGTTTTAATACTTATATTAGATTATTTTTGTATGTTATTGGATTTTGTTATACAACTATGGTTATTCAAATTATTTTTCAAAAATACATACTGGGTTTGTTGTGTGAAATAATTATCCAGTACATTTGTTTATCTGAGAGCTACATGATATTATAATAAATTGGACATGGCAAGTACAAGACATTAAATTTTGGTTTAATGATAAACTGTCTTCCGCTTTATTAAGTTTCCAAAGAATCCTCCCTCAATTTATAAATGATTTCGGACAGATTGTGTGTATGTAGCGTGCTAGAAGATAATTATATAGATTTTTATTATATCATTATTGCCCTGATTTTAATGGCTGCAAACATTAAATTGCATATTGTTCACAAAGTGAATGGTTATTTCGATGCGGCCATTCGGAACATGGTGACTTGTTTCTTAGTTTTAGTTAAATCACAACGTAGTATGCGCTATTTAAGTTTTTTAAATGACCAGATGTTGATTTTGATGGCATTTTTGTTGTCATGTAGTTTTGGATCAATGGTGTATCTTTAACTACATGGATCAATGGTGTATCTTTAACTACATTAATTCGCAAGTGACGAGGCTATTTTTAGTATTTGAGACACCCCATTGATCTGAAGACGATTGCTAATGAACTCAAATGCCTGTCCGACGGTGACACGCGGTGAAATTGTGCCTGGAAGTAGCGTAGGGAATTCTCAACGTGTTCACGACTTGGCACCTCTATTTAAACTATGACAATTTCATTGATAATGCTATCATTAACGGTTCCGAAAATAATATTATAGAGTAAAAATGCAGAATGTTGTTTTTTGGCGCGAATTCTTTCTTAATCAAAGGAATTGGCGTCTACTCGAGTCGTGTCAAATTGCATGAATATAAATATGTTTTTAAATTGTGTTAAATATTTATAATTTAACTGTTGATCTCGTGGTAAGAATGATGTTCTGCGTTTTTATATATTTTAGTGTAAGTGTCCTAGGTGTACGTACGTAGAATAATCATAAAATAATAAGGTAAGCGAGGTATGGAATGTAAATATCATTAAGTAGATAAATTTAATGTTATAGTTTGTTCATAAATATTATGTTCATTTGCTTGAATAAACGATTTGGATAAGCGCAACTTTCATTTCCAAACCATTGGTGACGATAATGTCGTTGCGTAATGACAATACCAAATAAATACATTACAAATACATCATTATCTTTTGTTTAGTCATGGGTATCAGAGTAGGTCATACAAAACTAAGATACAAAATAATAAATCTCAGAAATAGACAACTGCCATTTTCTAGGAATTGAACCTAGAACCTCGGGTACACTGATGTATCTGACACGTGTTACGATTGATATTATAATGCAACTTAGAATCGTGACACCACAATATTACTGCATGTCGAACGTACAATGTTATGTTAATATTTCACAATGATTGTCTTGATTCGATAATCCAAGTTTCTACTGATGAAATATTAAAATAATATTGTCCGCAGCGCCATCTATGAAAATTAGGTTTTACTAAATCAGTTTAATTCACCTTCTAGTGCTGTATATCCGCGCTAGATGTCGCTGCACGCCACAAACAACAACATTGCTTACCATTGTGTTTGGTTATCTGTTATAAAATAAATATATAAAGTTAATTGTTTAAGCTTAGCCACTTCTTAACTTTACTATTATTCATCCATTATTTTAATCATCATACATTAGTATCAGTCTCTTACCTTGTGATACAAGATGTCGCTACTTAACAAGTATCTCAGAAGTTAATCGGCATTTTCACAAAAATGTAATACCCCCTGATTTTCAAGTGTCCCTCGAATTCGATTTAATTTTATTTATGAAGTAGTTGCCAGAAGTATTTCTATTTGTCATCAAAGTGAATAAACGTACATAATGTTTTGTTGTTTTAACAAAAGTATAAGATAATCTCAAATAAATTTAATTAAATTAAAAATAACAATAGAAAAATGGGTGATTTTGTGCTGTCCCCTGCTTAGTCTTTCGAATATATTTACTTATTTCTTCACATTTTTGTAAGAAAGATACCCTCTTTTAAGGTTTGTTTTAAGTCCAGGTTAAACAAATATTGTGGTACTAGGTAAAATATAAAAACCTAATAACAAAAGAAAAAATAATAAAATAAAGAAAGTAAATCAAAAAAATTGTCATTCCCGGAATATTCAGTTTTGTGACCCATTTTTCTAACAAAATGTTTACTGTAGTTCAAATAGTTTTGCATTACTGGCAACACCATAGCTACCGCTATGCAACTTTTTAGTCAGGTTAGAAGCCGTCAGTGTCAAAAAAGTGGTTCGAAGGAGTTCACGCGTTTCCAAGCCGCAGGGAACGAAGTCTTGTCTCAAGTATGTGACCATATTTTGTCTTATTTCTATCTATTTATCTTGTAGTTTTTAGTTAATTAGTTTTAAAATATTATGTTAACTAAGTTGAACAAAAGTTTTGGTGAATTTAAGTATTGTGGCTATTTTTAAACGGTTTTTATTACTAGAGGATAATCAAATGTGACTTCCGTTGTGTGACTATTTGAGTGGTCACTTACATGCTGAACGAAAAGTCACAACATGCCTGAACACATAAAGCACAGTTTACATGGCAATTTTCTTAACCTATAAAAATATTAAGACCTTTTTGACTGAGTACCAAACCACGACAAATAGTAAATTTAAAAAGAATCATTATTGAAAATCAACTTGAACTATTTGATTTTGTACGTTTATATATGTTAAATTTGAATGTTACTTGTATGGGTAGGTATATATTTTTGTTCGTATATCATCATGTAGGTTTCATTTTAGTAGTACCAAATTTTGTTTTAGGAATATCAACTTACATCAAAATGCCTCTTACCGGGGCTGAAAAAACTAGACGTTATAGGGAAAAACTAAAACGAGATCGCCCGGAAGAATATAAAGCTCAATGTAAAAAAAATTTAGAAAGAATGAAAAGCAAAAAAAAGAAAATATCAGAAATGACGGAAGAAGAAGCAGAAAAGCAACGCAAAAAATGGAGAGGAAAAAAAAAGAAGCAACATGCAGAAAAAAAAGAAGCAACCAGAACTAAGAAATGTAGAAAATGAACCTTGTATAACTACGAAAGATAAAAACGAAACAAAAATCAAGAAAAAATGTAAACAATTACTAAGAAAATGCAGAAATTTATTGACACAGGTTAAAAAAATTCAAACTCAAAGAGGCTTACAAAAAACGATACCAGCGTCTTAAACAACGTACTACGAAAAAGATAGCTGACTTAGAAAATGAATTGATGAAGCAAAAATCAAGGGAGGAAGTGCTTGAATTTACATTAAAAAAGACATATCAAAGGGCAAAATCTCATAAAGAGAAACAATATTTAAGAAAACTTGTGAAAAACACTACAAACAAAAAATATGTACGCAAAATGATGGGCTTAAAAGCAAAAGACAGAAAAAAAAAGAAGATAGTAAGGTTCGAAATTGAAGAGATAACTAAGTTCTATTTAAGAGATGATGTGAGTAGAAATACGGCTGGAAAAAAACAAGCTAAAACAAGAAACAAAATAAGAAAACAAATAAGATATTTGACAGACACTCTTGCTAATCTTTATAAAAAATACAGAAGTGAAGGTGGGCGCTATGGCTTCATAACTTTCTACAAGCATAAGCCTTTTTATGTTTTAACACCTCACATGAATGCAAGAGATACATGTCTATGTATTAGACATAGTAACGTGGAATTCCAACACACCTCATTAAAAAAACACGGATTACTCAAAAACGGAGTCACAGAAATTTTGAATGAAATTTCATGTGATACTAAAAATTACTCGTGTATGTACAATAATTGTGAAAATTGTAAAGATCGAAAACCACTTTATTGTACATCAGAAAATGGAGTAGATGATAATGATAAGAATGTTTCATGGTTACGTTGGGAAAGAAGAGATCATACATATACAAAAAAAGGAGATGAAACGAATGAAATTAAAAAAAAAAAAAACACAAAAGGCGATAAAAACAGGAAGTTTAGCAAATTTAAAAGAGGAGTTTGAAAAAGACCTAAGAGAATTTAAAAGACATCATTTTAATATGCAACACCAATATAACCAGTATCAAATAGCGGTTTCAGAATTAAAAGACAATGAAGTTGTTTTAGTTTGTGATTTCTCAGAAAACTACGAGGCTAAGTTGGGTGAAGAGATACAAGCTATGCACTTTGGTGCCTCGAAAAACCAAATAACCCTCCATACCGGAATGATTTATTGGGCTAAAAAATCACAGTCCTTCTGTACCATATCAGACCTGAACAATCATCAACCACCCGCTATTTGGGCTCATTTGACGCCATTATTAGATCTAATCAAAGAAGAATCTCCAAAGTTATCTGTCGTACACTTTTTCTCAGATGGACCATCGTCACAATACCGGCAAAAAAACAACTTTTATCTGCTGGCACATTTTACAAAATGCCTTGGATTGAATTATGCAACCTGGTCGTATTTTGAATCTGGGCACGGAAAAAGCGTGGCAGATGGCATAGGTGGCTGCGTGAAACGTACATTAGACAGAAAAGTCTGCCAAGGAATGGACGTAGTTGATGCAAAAGATGCCTACGAAATTCTCAAGAATAACCTTAAAAGAATTAAAGTTTTCCTGATTCCAGACTCTTCCATCAACGATATCAGTAAAATATTGCCGTCAAATGTGCAACCATTAAAAGGTACTCTCCTTGTACATCAAATTATCACAAGAGATGAAAATTCTATAAAATTCAGGGATGTAAGTTGTTTCTGTACAACACGTCCAGGACAATGCGATTGTTTTTCCCCGCGAATCCATCATGTGATTCCAAGCCATATTCAAACTCGGCCCCAGACAGAAAACAAAAGAAAGAACGTTTCCGTACTATCCCTCAAAAACTCAGCAACATCACAAACAGATTTTAAAATGTCAAACATTTATACCAAACCACCGTC
Source organism: Fissipunctia ypsillon (assembly GCA_947568875.1). Classification (NCBI taxonomy): domain Eukaryota; kingdom Metazoa; phylum Arthropoda; class Insecta; order Lepidoptera; family Noctuidae; genus Fissipunctia; species Fissipunctia ypsillon. The sequence goes on along the minus strand of OX387650.1, from coordinate 929,152 downwards.
CAAGAAACCAAAACATGAATTCTCTATTCCTTCAACTTCCAAAGAAAATCTAAGACCAGCAACATCACGCCAGGATTTCGAGATGACAAATACCGAACCACCGATACCGTACTCTCAAGACTTGGAAGACCGTTCTCAAGAAATTGAGTCTTTTGGTACGTTGAACTTCGAAACCGAAGGCAATACTCTGACTGAGTTTGATGACTACGAAGGCGAACTAATAAATGATCCCATAAATGTTGCTAAATGGCCGATGACATTTATTCCTAATGATGATTCTAAAACCGTTGAAGTACTAAAATCTGTAGCGATTATCGAAAATGCTAGATCTTACAAAACCTTGCAAAAAGTAAACAGAAAAACTAATCGTTTTCTTGAATGCCACAAATGCACATGCTCGATTTTAGGAAAAAAAGCTAAATGTCTTGCATGTTCAAAATGGTATTGCGAAGAATGCGTTGATGGAGGGCCAATGGAGTTTGATTATATATGTGATCAATGTTTGCAAGGTAGGGAACTAAAATGTAGCCTGCATGTCGCTTATTACTGCAACTGTTTTTGTCAGGATATTTTTCATTTGTTTTTTTTTTTATTTACAGATTAACCTTCGTGTTTGCATCTACTGAAACAAGAATTTTGATTTTTCAATCCATTATGGTGATATACGTCGATATTGACAAATTACTTACATACGAAGACTTCGTCAGGTTCTATAAGTATGATTTGACGTGGCCTTGGGCGGAGACGCATTTTGTCTTCACCCAGAACTGTTCCAGATGTGGGAAAAATAATCCTAATAGACCTCTGCATTTTAAAATTATTAATATGCGTCGTCTACATTTTAGGGTTTTAATGAAAAGTTCTTTGTTCTGGTGTAATTTTTGTTCCACAAGTGTATATGATCATTATCTGATTGATGAATGTATCCATTGTTCCAATTAAAATTGTATTTTAAAGCTACACTACTGATCTCAGTACGTAACTATTTTTAGTCTTTAAAGACTAGCTTTAAATCCGTCGTAGTTAGATATTTAAAGTCAATAATTGTTATGGTCTAAGGACCGAAATTGATTGTTTTGTTTAAGATTATTTGCCATTATTCTTAATTAATGTTAATGATAAACGAAGACTGATATGATAAGTGCCATAAAAAAACATAAAAAGATTTCATAATGTTGATAGTAAATAATTTACCTTTTATAATTAATAATAAAAATGTGATGCCTTAAGAAGGATCTGATTGTAATAATTTTGTTAAAACTTAGATAATGTTATACATATAATTATATGTATTAATTGTGCCTGCGTACTTTTTTTCGTCATGTAAACGCACCCTTGCCCTTTATAGGTATTCAGTTGTGTGACTGTCCCTATATTACGGAGTTGAATTTCTTGATTATTTGAGTAGATTTTACATTAAATGACCTTCAAATTACTCTCTCAAATGGAAAATGATTCTTTAGTATAATATTTGTGATCTTTTCCCTAAAAAGGTATCAAAAATTTGAAAATAAAGAAAATTGAAGACAGTTGAAGTAACAGAAGTCACATTCTGAATATATTATTGTACTTTTAATAAACTTAGATACAAAAATTGGAAATGGTGAGTGTTTTTTTTAAATTACATGAGCATTTAAAAGTCATTAAATAAAAAATATCTAAAATTTTTTATAATTTACACTGTTTTCTGAGCTACTGAATATAGTCACACAACTGATAGAAATTTGCGAGACTTTCCGTAATGTTTTAATATTTTTTACAGTATTTCCGTTTTAAACCCATAATATTTTATTTTTTCTTAAAAGATATTTAATTTCCGTTCTAAAGAGACCAAAGACAGTTTAAAATAAAATACTATCAAAAAAGCATTATATTTCAAGGTGGGGGTACATTTTTGTGAAAATGCCCTAATATTTTTAATGTAATTTGTCAAATTACAAGTAAAAAAAATTTACTTGTAATTTGACGTATTCCTACCAGGACGTGAAAGTGTGGCTCATTTGTATCAACTAAGCACCCCATAAAGCCTAGGCGAAAATTCATGGGATTTTTTTTATTTAAGATAGGATATGTAAGATAGGTCTTGACTCAAGTCTAGGTCAGAGATGACATAGACAAAGTCGACGATGGAGCGAGCTTACCCAAAAGAAGCTTGTTCACTCTCACTTTGAAGAGATCGGGGTTGTATACGTTCGGAAACACAGACGCAGGTAGAGAGTTCCACTCCTTTGCTGTGCGCATCACAAAAGACATTTGGAAACGCTTAGGCTGCAGTTAGACGACGCGAAAAAAATCTTGCGGCCGCCGCGCGGCGACCGCGCGGTGGCCGCGTACTAACTGTTCAGTTATAGCAAATTTATGTTTTATTAACTAGGACGTAAAGTTGAAATTAATTTTGAGTAACTAACTGCGCGGTGACCGCGCGGCGTTCGCTCCTCGATCACACGGCGGCCGCGCGGCCGTCTCGCTCGAATCACTCGAATGTTATGCAATCATAATATAGGTACAATAATATGCAATCATAATTTTATTCTTCTTAGTCAAATAGCTCATAACGAACACGTGTGAATTTTAAGAAAGACCAAGATCAACTGGAAATGGTTCGGGTTCGCAGTGGCGTGGCCACCAGGCCTGACCGCGCGGCCGCCGCGCGGTCACCGTACTTTCGCCGCGCGGCCGACACGCTGTAACATTCCGTGTCATATAAACGCGCCCTTAGTGCGAATTGGTGGAATAGCAACTAGGTAGGGATGGTAACCTGCAGTGCGTCTAGATGTCCGATGGTAGAAGGGGGCAGGCGGAATGAGGTCGTGGAGTTCTCGAGTACACTCACAGAAGTACAATCTGTAGAAGACCGACAAGCAGGCAACCTTGCGGCGATGAGCCAAGCTGTGAAGTTTGGATCCACCAGTCTTACGTCGCCAATGAGTCTCTTAGCTCTGCGTTTCACCGAATTAAGCGCGGCAAGTTGGTATTTAGCTGAGCCATCCCAATACTCCATGCAGGATCGGACTTGCGCTTTGTAGAGAGTTAAAAGCTGTCCAGGCGTAAAGTATCGCTTCACCTTATTTAGGATGCCCAGTTTCTTGGCCGCAGTTTGGGCTTTGTACTCGATGGTGGCACCGAAGTTGAGATATGATGTCAACTCCATGCCTAGGAGCTCGAGCCGGTCAGTTACAGGAACAGATGTACTCCGAAAAGTAGGAGTCTAATCGAAACGACTCCTTTTGAGATTCGAGAAAACCAAATTTTTGTGTACAGTAGTTTACACTGTATAACGAACCCCTTGAGTTTCGTTAGACGTTCGCATTTTTTTTCGTTATAGAGAGTTTTCGTTATGTGGAGAAAAGAAAGGCAAACAACATTTGTATATAATATATGTATATAATATAGGTATATATTATAGTAAATATGTATGTATGTGTATTATAAGTTTATGACTTATTTATGTACAAATTGTTCCATTTCTAACAGAGCACCTGCCATCTAATCTCTTCACCACCCTTGGTTGACTGGTAGAGAATGCCTAAGGCATTAAGTCCGCCTTTGTACTTTTTTAAGTGTGAAAAGTTTAAATAAATAAATAAATAAATAAACAACCAAATACTAATCACACTACTTTTAAATTTTTTTTATTTTTTATTTACGACTGATAATACGAGAGGTAACGAGTACGAGGTACGAGGTACGAGTGTAACTGGGGCCAACATTCCTAAAGACAATGCAATCCAGGAGTTAGTCCTCGTGGCAATTGACGATAACCATAGCAAGGCGGCTGTTTATGACTTCCGGTCTCTTTCGTAGAAATTTCGGTACCTCAAAGATTTTGTCGGAGCCTTTTGTAGACAGGTAACACACAGTGATGCTGTTAAAATATATTTACCGACGTCTAAGTGTGACCGTATGTCTTCGTAATAGAGAATGTCTTCGTAATAGAGAATGGGCGTTGCGCTGTAAACAGTGTTTCAATGTATGGAGTTTAAGGTAAACCAACCAAATTGGACTAGTCTACGTTATATAGACATACGTTATAACCAGCTCATCCTATATTTTTGAAAATTTTCTAGAACTCGTCACTAAATAAGTATCACTTTTCTCTAAACTCTCGAATTGAATGGTCTTCATTAGTATTTCGTTGGGCACCTAATACTTTAACAAATCTTTCTAAGTAACCAAATTTTCTAAAACATCAAACAATTACAAGTTACAGGAAGTAGGTAGTTTATTAACTATTTTCAAAAATCATCTCCGTACCTAAACTTTGACACCAGTTATCTCAAAATTTTACTATGGCATTAACCGTACAAATTACGGGAAAAACATCTTCATTTATTCAGCTATCTAATGAGGTACAAAAATTTAACAAATATTTTGAGGTGCCGATGAAACAGTTGATAATGCTGGCAGATCGAATTTGCTACTTGTTGAAATATGTAAACATTGAGTGGTAATCGAATGAATTAACTGGTTTATGCCATCCCACTACTTTGTAACCTCCCAGCAATCCATCACACAAGTAAGTAGGTCAGGTCGTCATGAACAGGTCACAAGTCGCAGAACGGCTTTTAGGTTTTTAACACGACTCATGGTGTACTCGCTGGTCACGGTTCACACCAGGGCGTTCAATTTGAGAGTTTGGAGAATAGTGATATTTAGTAACAAACTCTGCGAAATTTTCAAAAACACATAAAAATTAAGTTTTCTCGAATCCCATGAATTTTCACCTAGGCTCTAGGGGATGCATTGTTGCAAATGGGTCACACTTTCACGTCCTGGAAGGAATACGTCAAATTATAAGTCCCCTTGTATAAGATCATTCCTGTCTGTTCACTTTGATATTTCATTGCGAAATAAAAAAATGCTACCTACCTGTTTCCTGTTTTTACACATACATACATACATAAACTCAAGCTTTCTTCCATGGGGGTAAGAAGAAACTACAGAACGCCACCTGCTACGAGTCTTACATACTTCTTTTGCCTCGTTTACGTTATACATCTGGTTAAATGAAGAAAAACAGGAAACAGGCCGGCGGCGCCTGTTTCCGGTTTTTCTTCATTTAATTTTTTCATAGCATTCAAAATTCGCAGAAATTTCTGTACAATACTATACATAGACTAATAAATTAATTACTTACCTAGTTATTTCCTTTTCCTTTCACTTTAATTTACGGGCGTTAGCATTATGCAAAGGCACGTAGGTAGCAAACAATTTCAATAGAAGCATTCAAGCATTTTTCTAGATCTATCCCCAGATCACTAAACATACAGGGTTATTTTAAATTGGCTAGTTAGTGCAGACCCTGCCCATTACCGTCCGATCGCCATTACCTCCATTCTGTGCAAGGTTATGGTAAGGGTACTGAACAGTAAGTTGCTGACCTACCTTCAAGACAATGATCTCCTCAGTGACCGTTAATATAGTTTTTGCCGGGGACGGTCAACTGGTGATCTTCTTGTGTATGTCACGCACTGCTGAGGCGAGGCCATCGAGAAACACGGCGAAGTACTTGCTGTATCGCTTGACATCTCGAAGGCCTTTGACAGGGTCTGGCACACTGGTCTACTCAGCAAGTTTCCTGCTTATGGCATCCCAGCTGATTTTTTTAGCTGGATATCAGACTTCCTTAGTGAACGGTCGATCAGAGTAGTCGTTGACGGCTGCTCTTCCGACCTTATGGCTATTGATGCCGGAGTTCCTCAGGGGTCTATTCTCTCTACAACTCTTTTCCTGCTGCACATCAATGGCCTACTTTAGTCTGGTATTGTTGAGTACGCAGACGACAGTACAGTTTCAGAGAGATACTTGTCCAGCGCAAAAATCAGCGGGACCGAAATTCGTTCATTGAGAGAGGCTATGGTAGAGCGGACAGATTTGACCTTAGCCTTGTCTCCCAGTGGGGTGATTTGGTCCCTTTTAACGCGACCAAAACACAGGCGTGTCTTTTTACCGCTAAAAGGAGTCGTTTCGACCAAACTCCTACTTTTCGGGTACCTCTGTTCTTGTAACTGATCGGCTCGCGCTCCTAGGCATGGAGTTGACATCATGTCTCAACTTCGGTGTCAAAATCGAGTACAAAGCCCAAACTACGGCCAAGAAACTGGGCATTCTAAATAAGGTGAAGCGATACTTTACGCCTGGACAGCTTTTAACCCTTTACAAAGCGCAAGTCCCATCCTGCATGGAGTATTTGGGATGGCTCAGCTAAATACCAACTTGCGCGCTTGACTCGGTGGAACGCAGAGCTAAGAGGCTCATTAGCGACGTAAAACTGGTGGATGCCAAGCTTCACAGCTTGGCTCATCGCCGCAAGGTTGCCTGTTTGTCGGTCTTCTACAGATTGTACTTCGGTGAGTGTGCTCAAGAACTCCACGACCTCATTCCGCATGCCCCCTTTTACCATCGGACATCTAGACGCACTGCAGGTTACTATTCCTGCCTAGTTGCTATTCCACCAATTCGCACTAAGCATTTCCAAATGTCTTTTGTGATGCGAACAGCAAAGGAGTGGAACTCTCTGCGTCTGCGTCTGTGTTTTCGAATGCATGCAACCCCGATCTCTTCAAAGTAAGAGTGATCAGGCTTCTTCTGGGTAAGCTCGCTCCATCGTCGACTTTGTCTCTGTCTCCTCTGACCTAGACTAAAAAAATTATGAAGTTTGTCTTTATTGTTTGTAATTATTAAGTTTGTTTGTTTGTCTAAAGTACCGATTGGGAGTGTCGAAGTTTGTATGAAAGAATTTTAACGCGCGGTCCGGTTAAATCGAAACTCAGTATTGACCGAACATAAATAATGACGTGTATTAGGGTTTTTTTTGAAAATCTTCCCCTAACGGGGGATTAAAGTACGAAATCCACGCGAACGAAATCGCGCGGGAAGTGTTAGTAATATTATAAAGAGGTTGAATTTGTGAGTTTGTATGTAGGAGGTAATCTTCGGAACTACTGATCCGATTCCGAAAATTCTTTCACAAATGGGAAGCTACAGTACTGCCGAGTGTCATAGGATATACTTTATCATGTAAAACAAGAACTTTCTCGCGGATGAAGTCAAAGAAAGACGTTTTTTGAAGTGAATACTTCTTTAGGCGCGTAGAGCACTTTTTGGTTGGGGAAAATCGTACGGGTTCGCGACATGTGACGTGCTCCAACGAGTTCAACGACTCATTGCTAGAAGGCGCTGTAACCAAAATACTCTATTTAACACGCTAATGTCATTGAAATAGACGTCACATTCGCATGCAACAGTTATTTTTAAGTTTTCCCTTCTGTCGACTGTGAGTCGTGGGACATCTAAACACTATAAAACATTAAAAAAAAAACAATTTTTCTCAATTCATACTTCAAGACAATTAAGTATATATTCTGTGCTTCAAATCTTTTTATTTTTTATTTCATAGTATTTAGATATCGACACCCATCTTGTCTGCGGAGTTTATCTAGCCAATTTAAAATAATCCTGTATTTTAGTTTAACTCTGTCAACAAATAAAAACTCAAATATTGTATGTATTTGATATATTTAATAAACGGCATGGTAAGAGTTAGTATTACAGTTTTTACGTAGATATGCTCGATGCTCTGACCAAGTAGAAATTACTCTTTTCAAGGCCTATTGTCAGAGTTTTTCCACGAGCATACTATGGGTCAACTACACCAAGAGATCGCTGGATATCCTGCGCGTACAATGCTTTCAGGATGTTGTTGCGACTGCCTCGATTCTGCAGTGCCTCGGAAATGTTTGCTGAGACACACACCGATGGCTTTCAAGCCATAATACGCAAAAAACCGCGTCGCTGCTGAGCAGAGTGCGAGGTAGTCGCAACTATATCCTGAGAGCTGTGGCGGAGAGCTATACTCCTAATATTTAGGCATTTTATGCGGAGTTTGCTCAGGTAGGAAACATGTTTTCTTGTCTGGTCGATCTCTGCGTGGACTGTGCTGATTTTTTTATTTCCCAACCGTACCTATTTTGTATCAGTACTACTAACACTAGAATATAAGTTGTTTTGTGATACTAACACAATATGGATCACTGTCGTCCGAAATAAACGAATTTTAATTTTATTTAATTAATTTATCAATGAAAAAGGAAACTTTTTTTATTTCAGTTTATTCTTGCAATCATTACACGTCGGACCGTTTGCTCGCCACACGTGGCTTGTTTGCACGGTCATCCTGTGTTTTATTTACGAAGAAATCCGCATATTCTTGTTTTGTTTGTTTGTGAGTTACTGTTGAACTCTAATAAACACAATACTCAATATTCAAGATATCTTACAGGTACGTGAATTTTTTTCTTAAAGTTGGCGTATTGTAGCGTTCGTGCAAGCATGGCTCAATTAAACCACCTGCCAAGCTTTGAGTAAAATTTCTGCGCTTCAAAGGTCTCTTACGTGCCTTATTACCATAAATTAGATACATAAACGACATTATATGTATTGGCCATCTTATCCATCTTTCGAAGTCCATCTAAAACAAAAAATAAATAGGTTAACAAATGTTACAATTCTTAATATATTAGATTCTTAAGCACAAATTTTTTTTTTCTAACAAAAAAAGTGCATAAACTAAGCACAATAGTACATTACGATACGAGTGTGTAATGATCCATGTACACGCGTTTCATACGGCGTTTTTCAACACGCTTGTGAGGCAAAAAATAAATAAAGTTTCATAAAGTTACGTAAAAAAATATTAAATATGACCCGCGGGTTACTTTTATCGCGGTTTCTTCGCAGGCTGAAGGAGAGGGAAAGGCACGGAGCCGTCGAGCATAAAAACTGAATATTTTGTATGTTATTTGGATGTAGAACACGAAAGAATTTAATTTTTTTGACAAAAATGAATAATTTGATGAAATATTATTTTAATTTATCATATTTTATTTATGTACGTACACAGTAGGCATAAAAAGGCATGGCATAAAAGGCACTCTTTTTGATGAGATTAAAAAAGCGTACATCTCCGTAAATAGTTATCTGTGGCGCACATTACCGCACTAGTGCGGTAATGTAAAGTAAAAAGGGTCTGAAATGGCAATGGGCGTTTGTTAAAGTTCGATATTGGGTCCATTTGTCTTTTTAGGCAACATTAATGATTTATCCCAATTATTTCAAAATCAACCGAAGATTGTGTTGTTTGCAGATCATTGATCTTTAAAATAAACTGACGGTCACAAAATCTTGACGACGGCGACGTGAATAACTCCATTCTTCAGGTCCAAGATTAGTTTACGGTAAATAATTTGGTACTAAATGAAAAAAAAACCAAATGCATTAGATTTAAATGACCTAATGTTAGAAGTAGCGAATGTGACGTCATATCGAATGGAGAAAAACTGCAATTTATTTTATCAAGTGGTTTTCCTGGGAATCACGCTAGACGAGAAATTACAATTCAAAATATTTTATTTCAAATAAGCCTACATGGGCACTTATGAAACGTCAGAAGCTAGGTGCGCGGTTCCAATTGGTCGTTTCCTATGGAGAAGAACCGGCAAGAAACTCCCCGGTGGGGACCTCAATAACATCTCTTGTGGGGGCGGCTAAGCTCGGCCGCTTATGCTGTTAGAAAGATAAGACTCCTTCATTGCATCCATTTCATTCATTGCATCCATTTCATCCATTGCATCCATCTATAAATTACAAAGGAGAGCTGTCGGAGCCATTTATAATCTACGTCACCACGAATCTCTCAGGGAACTAATTAAAACATTAATATTATGACGGTAGGTACCTTGCCAATTCATTTATGAAAATATTATGTTTTTAAGAAAAAAGTTACATCTTTTTAATAAAATAAGTGACAGTTGACATAATTTTGATACTAGAAATAAAGATAAAATAGATCAACCATTTTTTAGATTACATAACTAAAGTACATCTTTTATGGGGTACTGTGTTAAATCTTACAACAAAATACCTTGTGATAATATCGCAATTAAACAAAGGAAAATTTAAAACTCATATTAAAAGTACACTTTGTAAAAAAGCATATTACAAATTACAGGATTATATCCGAGATAAGAATGTTAGGAAACATGCTGGTCCTGCTCCATACGACAATCTAGGTAGGGGTCTCCCAACTGCGGCTCGCGGGCCAGGTCCGGCCCGCGCCGTCGGTATCTAACTCGCCGACTAGACCCAAAACGAAAATTTGCGCGTAATTCAATCACTACAGTACGTTGCTATGATGAGCTAGCTAGGTCCTGGCCCTTGGGGGCTTTAGTGCAGGAGTTAGTCTGGCCCTTGGGCTAAAAAGTTTGGCGACCCATGATCTAGAGTCTAGACAAAAACAAACTGGTTACTAATTTAATCGTACAATTTATAATGTTTACGACATTGATTTTATATTCTGTTACTAACTGATTACTAACTCACATACTGATTTATTACTTGTTAAAATTTTAGGAACATCGTAAACAATGTTTGTAAATAAGTGAGCACCACATAACTATCTATCAGAATCTAAATCATAGGTGCATCGTCTTCACATAATAATTAATGAATACAAAATATTGTAAAACATTTTAAAAGAGTAACGGTGGAGTTTCTAGCTCACTCTTCTCCATACGAAACTACCTTTTGGAAGGGGCGACTAGAATCAACTAAATTTTATTGTATGACGTTCAAGAGTGCCTTTTATGCGCCTATTTGAAATAAATGAGTTCCCTTTGACTTCCGTGTTCTCGCGGTCCAAGTTGTATTGTTTTGTTTATTCCTTGTTTTTCTAGCACAGCATTATTATGAAGTATTATGCCATCATGATTCCAGTCCGAAAATGTGATGGTGTTATCGGTCGTGTATAGCTAGCTAGGTCTCTCTCGCGCACTGGAATCATGATGGCATTAGAACGTCTTAATATGGCACCTGGTACTACTTAGGTATACAAACATATATTTACCTAGAACTATTTAGCTACAGCTTCAGAGCTAGAGGAGCTGCTGGTCGAGGACTGAGCTAGAGGAGCTGCTGGTCGAGGACTGAGCTAGAGGAGCTGCTGGTCGAGGACTGAGCTAGAGGAGCTGCTGGTCGAGGACTGAGCTAGAGGAGCTGCTGGTCGAGGACTGCCAGTTCTCAGGTGTCTGTCCACTCGCCTATACATTTCTCAACAACTCATTTACAGGAAACGCAGTCAATTTTCCAGTTACCTCAGTACTGCGGTCTTTTGTCATTATATTATTCTGCTTCAAACATGAATAATAGATAGGAGTGCTTCATTATGTATACATACCTGCCTACCAATTAGAGAGAATAACTAGGTGGACACACAGATATACTTGGTCAAATTAAATTGGATAACGAAACTTCGCAGACGTGATGTACTTAGATATCGATATATAAACACGAACAAACTTAACAAAATCTGTTTTTTGGGGTCAACGACCGCTGGTATGAGTTTAATAATAATTAGCGACTGTTCAACCAAACATTTTTGATGTTTCAACTTACCTTCATGCACCGTTTAAAACAAGGTGACAGTCCCCAGTTATAAATTCTCTTAGTGTTTTGAACTAGCGAATGTGACAAAGTTTCTAAAAAACGTTACTCGATAGGACACTTACCGTGGACATTGGACACTACTACACAAAGACTCACTTTAGTTGTGATTGTTGTGAACAATTGATGAGAGAAGATATTATATTTGAAGTGAGACCGTTTAAAAATGTAGGGAGTTGGTGCTTCGCTTTACGGGTAAATACTTGTGGCATACTTCGGTAAATGAATTATTGTTTGTGTAGACATTTTAGTCTGGTGAAAGTTACAGTTACAATCAAGAAGTTTAAAGGGTTAAGAAGACTGTTTTAAGTAGATATTTATAGGTTTAAACTGCCTATGTGTGTAGAGTTAAGTACTAAAAGTCTACCAGCGTTTGATTGGTATCGGAAGTGTCAAGCACAAACCCCAGTCTATTTTAGTAGGTTGTACAAAGACCAATTTTATCAAAATTTCATTCTGTCGTAGAGGTAAGAAAGCGTTAAATAGCGAAAGTTTTAAATGCTAGAGACATGGCCTCAAACTGGGCTCCAAACTCGTCCGTTCGTTTACTATTCTCTACAAATGTTAGAGACATGGCCTCAAACTGGGCTCCAAACTCGTCCGTTCGTTTACTATTCTCTACAAATGTTAAACAATTGAATGCTGAGGTACAGGAACAATCTAGTAATAGTAGATTATACAGCAAGCGAAAAAAAGGGAATTTAATTCGAGGGACTAAGATGGATTCCGAGAGCAGCGAAGGGTTCTTCGTTAGAATCCTGAGCGGAGCGAGGGATTCAAAGACCGAAATGATTTTTTTTGCACGAGTTATGTACCTACTCTACTTTTTACCATTGACTGCGAGAAAATAAATAAAAGTAAGTATAGTATTTATATTTATCACTTTTTTTAAACACGCTGCTTTTTTATTGGCTAGGGAGCTGCCACTATAGTGTTGTACTCATCATTATGAACAACTTTTACAATGGGACCAAATGTGAAATCGCAAAAAAAAACAGCTGTTCCCTACACTTATGTATGTTCGCATAACTCGTCAAATTGTAGGGAACAGCAGAATTTTTTTTTGCGATTTCACATTTGGTCCCATTGTAAAAGTTGTTCATAATGATGAGTACAACACTATAGTGGCAGCTCCCTACCTAGCCAGTAAAACATCAGCGCGTATAATCGGTAACAAGAGAACAAAGGATTAAATATATACATTAAAAATGTGTAGTGAAGTTAGAACAGTTTTCGAAATTCAGTGTTTATCGTGCTTGTTCCAAATTCAAAATGTTTTTATTCACTCGGTGACTAAAAGAGAGTTTTATTCACTGTTATCGATGAAATGCCCTTCCTCGAGTGGAAATGGTAATAAAGAGATTATTATTGTGTTCTGTTCAGTGTTATACAATCAACTCCACACCGTCTAGTTAGGACGAGTCCGCAGCCGCTACAGGTCGAGAGTTATTAACTCGTCGCAGTATTGCGGCAGCACAATGCAGTGACGTCACACGTCAGCTGTTTCCCTCCACACTGCATTACACGGCGCCGACCTGCTGCTGGGCTACTGTTATTGTGCGCCATTTGAACGCGTATTGGAGCTGGTTGCAATTAACGATAAGAAAAAAAAAAACTAGCTTTTAAATATCGTTAATTTCAAACAGCGACCAAGTGCGAGTCGGCCTCGTACACGAAGGGTTCCGTGACACCGTACAATATTTAACACAAATTTTTATTTTTAAATACTTTCTTGAAAGAAATGCACGTTTCTTGTACGCCCCCCCCCCCCTTTCATTTGTAACCTTATTTTATTATTATTATTTGTTGTTATAGCGGCTATAGCACATAATAGTACACACTATGTTAGATATCTACTGACTTTGTTTTATTATTTGTTGTTATAGCGGCTATAGCACATAATAGTACACACTATGTTAGATATCTACTGACTTTGTTTTATTATTTGTTGTTATAGCGGCTATAGCACATAATAGTACACACTATGTTAGATATCTACTGACTTTGTTTTATTATTTGTTGTTATAGCGGCTATAGCACATAATAGTACACACTATGTTAGATATCTACTGACTTTGTTTTATTATTTGTTGTTATAGCGGCTATAGCACATAATAGTACACACTATGTTAGATATCTACTGACTTTGTTTTATTATTTGTTGTTATAGCGGCTATAGCACATAATAGTACACACTATGTTAGATATCTACTGACTTTGTTTTATTATTTGTTGTTATAGCGGCTATAGCACATAATAGTACACACTATGTTAGATATCTACTGACTTTGTTTTATTATTTGTTGTTATAGCGGCTATAGCACATAATAGTACACACTATGTTACATATCTACTGACTTTGTTTTATTATTTGTTGTTATAGCGGCTATAGCACATAATAGTACACACTATGTTAGATATCTACTGACTTTGTTTTATTATTTGTTGTTATAGCGGCTATAGCACATAATAGTACACACTATGTTAGATATCTACTGACTTTGTTTTATTATTTGTTGTTATAGCGGCTATAGCACATAATAGTACACACTATGTTAGATATCTACTGACTTTGTTTTATTATTTGTTGTTATAGCGGCTATAGCACATAATAGTACACACTATGTTAGATATCTACTGACTTTGTTTTATTATTTGTTGTTATAGCGGCTATAGCACATAATAGTACACACTATGTTAGATATCTACTGACTTTGTTTTATTATTTGTTGTTATAGCGGCTATAGCACATAATAGTACACACTATGTTAGATATCTACTGACTTTGTTTTATTATTTGTTGTTATAGCGGCTATAGCACATAATAGTACACACTATGTTAGATATCTACTGACTTTGTTTTATTATTTGTTGTTATAGCGGCTATAGCACATAATAGTACACACTATGTTACATATCTACTGACTTTGTTTTATTATTTGTTGTTATAGCGGCTATAGCACATAATAGTACACACTATGTTAGATATCTACTGACTTTGTTTTATTATTTGTTGTTATAGCGGCTATAGCACATAATAGTACACACTATGTTAGATATCTACTGACTTTGTTTTATTATTTGTTGTTATAGCGGCTATAGCACATAATAGTACACACTATGTTAGATATCTACTGACTTTGTTTTATTATTTGTTGTTATAGCGGCTATAGCACATAATAGTACACACTATGTTAGATATCTACTGACTTTGTTTTATTATTTGTTGTTATAGCGGCTATAGCACATAATAGTACACACTATGTTAGATATCTACTGACTTTGTTTTATTATTTGTTGTTATAGCGGCTATAGCACATAATAGTACACACTATGTTAGATATCTACTGACTTTGTTTTATTATTTGTTGTTATAGCGGCTATAGCACATAATAGTACACACTATGTTAGATATCTACTGACTTTGTTTTATTATTTGTTGTTATAGCGGCTATAGCACATAATAGTACACACTATGTTAGATATCTACTGACTTTGTTTTATTATTTGTTGTTATAGCGGCTATAGCACATAATAGTACACACTATGTTAGATATCTACTGACTTTGTTTTATTATTTGTTGTTATAGCGGCTATAGCACATAATAGTACACACTATGTTAGATATCTACTGACTTTGTTTTATTATTTGTTGTTATAGCGGCTATAGCACATAATAGTACACACTATGTTAGATATCTACTGACTTTGTTTTATTATTTGTTGTTATAGCGGCTATAGCACATAATAGTACACACTATGTTAGATATCTACTGACTTTGTTTTATTATTTGTTGTTATAGCGGCTATAGCACATAATAGTACACACTATGTTACATATCTACTGACTTTGTTTTATTATTTGTTGTTATAGCGGCTATAGCACATAATAGTACACACTATGTTAGATATCTACTGACTTTGTTTTATTATTTGTTGTTATAGCGGCTATAGCACATAATAGTACACACTATGTTAGATATCTACTGACTTTGTTTTATTATTTGTTGTTATAGCGGCTATAGCACATAATAGTACACACTATGTTAGATATCTACTGACTTTGTTTTATTATTTGTTGTTATAGCGGCTATAGCACATAATAGTACACACTATGTTAGATATCTACTGACTTTGTTTTATTATTTGTTGTTATAGCGGCTATAGCACATAATAGTACACACTATGTTAGATATCTACTGACTTTGTTTTATTATTTGTTGTTATAGCGGCTATAGCACATAATAGTACACACTATGTTAGATATCTACTGACTTTGTTTTATTATTTGTTGTTATAGCGGCTATAGCACATAATAGTACACACTATGTTAGATATCTACTGACTTTGTTTTATTATTTGTTGTTATAGCGGCTATAGCACATAATAGTACACACTATGTTAGATATCTACTGACTTTGTTTTATTATTTGTTGTTATAGCGGCTATAGCACATAATAGTACACACTATGTTAGATATCTACTGACTTTGTTTTATTATTTGTTGTTATAGCGGCTATAGCACATAATAGTACACACTATGTTAGATATCTACTGACTTTGTTTTATTATGTGTTGTTATAGCGGCTATAGCACATAATAGTACACACTATGTTAGATATCTACTGACTTTGTTTTATTATTTGTTGTTATAGCGGCTATAGCACATAATAGTACACACTATGTTAGATATCTACTGACTTTGTTTTATTATTTGTTGTTATAGCGGCTATAGCACATAATAGTACACACTATGTTAGATATCTACTGACTTTGTTTTATTATTTGTTGTTATAGCGGCTATAGCACATAATAGTACACACTATGTTAGATATCTACTGACTTTGTTTTATTATTTGTTGTTATAGCGGCTATAGCACATAATAGTACACACTATGTTAGATATACTGATATCTACTGACTTTTTTTTTTTTACTTTTTTTCTGATTATGCTCCTTGGTCTAGTGGTCGCAAGCGCTACTGCTGAGCATGAGGTCCAGGGCTCGATTCCCAGGTCGGGCAAAGTGTTATTGGGTTTTTCTATTCGGAATTTCTCAGTAGCATTTTTTTTCAGTAGCAGCCCGGAGTCTGGATTTATGCCCTGTTGATGGCAATAGGCTCGCCCCTATTACATCGGACTTAAACATAACTGGCGAAATGTGGGTGTACCATATAGGTACACCTCTGCCTAACCTTTCGGAGAAACAAGGCGTGATGTTATGTATGTATGTTATGTTATGTTAAAATTTCAAGTGTCTGCCTATTACGGTTCAAAGATACAGACGATAGACGGACTGTGACAGACGGCGGACGGACAACGGAGCTTTAGTAATAGGGTCCCGTTTGCACCATTTGGGTACGGAACCCTAAAAATGATCGAAACTTATTATTTCCGGATTTCTCAGTAATGGCCCGGAGTCTGGGTTTGTGCTCGGCCGATGGCAATAGTTAGGTGCGCTCCCTATTACATACATTCGATGTACACATAGGTAACTGGTGAAGGAACCATACATGATGGCAGAAGCTATTGTGTAAATTCCGCGAGGTAGGTAAGGTACCTATGCACATTGTTCACCATTGGTGGTTGTCTGGATGTCAGAAAAAAAATTGATTATAACTTAATATTTGTCTCACTAAACTAAATAGTTAGCTTAGCGTGCCATTGGTCGGTTCTTATATGCGACGTGGGACAGTAGTATAGTGTGAAATGAAATTGAGATAAAGCAGCAACATCTACATCTACAATAGTTTCAGCTAATAACTTGGAAAGTCACGCTTACTGTTATAAATATTTTAATATTTTGCCAAAAAGCAGGGCAACCCTGAATCCCACATGTAAAGAATTTTAAATCGATTTCACTCATTCATAACCTCACAAAAACAATCCTCAATTCCGCTGATCAAACTGACGTGTGACTTGTCAACGTCACGTCACGTCACGTCACGTCACGTCACTCCCCCCCCCCCTCCCGCCTCGTCGTATGAACGTCGCAATCAGTCGCCGCGGCTCGGTGATGGATTTACAACCTAATCATATTGGAATATTAGTGGCATTACATCTCATTTGGGACGAGGTTCAAGTATATGTCGGCACTTCGCTGGTAACAGGGGGGTAGGTATAAACCTAGAATCAGCTTGTTACGATTCTGTAAAAACAAAAACTTTTCTGAAATATTTTATTTTGATTCGTAATAAAAACTTAAAATATTTTTAATAAATAGATATAAAAATCAAATCTTAATGCTAGGTACTAAAATTAAATTGTATTGTCATAATCGTAATTAATGTGGTTTCATCAAGTTGTGTTGACTAAGCTTATAACAAAGTTTCTTGCATATGGATAAGTACCTAATATGTCACTGGTATTGAGCAAAACGTATTTCACTAACTAAAACTTATTCAATGCCGGAAAGTTCGAGAAAGCTACTGAACGTTAAATTAATTTATCACATTCAAAGACTCGCGCATTAGAAGAACTCAACGTGAACTTAGCTCCGCTCCGCGCAACATGTATCTTGACTTTACGCACGGGTGCGTTTGAGTTCTATTTGAGAAGATTTAAGCAATACTTTAAAATATTAAGATGGTTGCATACAGTAGGAACATGAAGCATAATTATGACGTGATCCCCGCTAGTACACATCCAGTATGGGAGAGACGGTCATGTCACACAGATATGGTGTGTGTCACAGTTGTGTTGACGGACAATATATACAGCACCGTGCTTACTGTAAGGGACATTATCCTACGATAATTGAGTAAGACTAGTCAGTGTGTGTCGGTCAGCCGAGCAGGCCGCACGTGATGACGCCGAGGCAGCTCCGGCTCGTGGGCTTGTCGTCGGGCTTCACGGGGACTACCTTCTTCTTCTTCTTACCATTGGCGTCGTAGCGTTTTTCGTCCTGAAATATAGAAGATATTTTCAAGGCCATGATTAGGAATAGCAGAAAGTAAATAATGAGATGACTACTAAAGCTGTGTCTTGCATTTATTTTTGAAAAAAAAAAGCATTTTAACATCGTTATTCGTAAAACAATAATATTTCCAAATAAAGGTGCACATAACATAACGCCTTTATACCCCGAAGGCTTGGGCAGAGGTGTATAGCTTCTAAAACCCAGATTTCCCCTATTATTATGATTATATATAATCGATTAAGTATTTTTGTAGAAACCTAAAAATCTTCAAATCGTAAATTCCTTCCCAAAGAAAGTGGATAAATACATAGTGCTGAAGGAAAATAGACTATTTGAAACAACTAATCAAGCTAAAACAGGCGCCGGGCGTCTTATCGCTCACTCATTGAACTTCGTTCAGTCGCGAATGAACGGTATTTGTCAATAGTCTTTGCTGTTTCGGTCCCGTTGTACTGTTTCATTCCGCTCGCAAACGTACAGAACGGTAAATAATTGTATTTGAGTCTGATACGATCTTGACAGAGATGGTTTCAGACTTACAGGAAAATGCTGCTTCTTGAAACTAAACATTATTATTGATTTCGATTTTCGCACTATGTTGTCTATTCTAACCAAAAAGTATATGCAACGCTGCAACAATCACTTACAGGTAAACTCCGCATGTTTATAGAAGTTGTACAATTTGTAATATTAATCTAGTTCTAAATTACTTATCTAAGAGTCTAAATAATTAATGAATGTAACAACATAACAATACAATACAACAATTCATGGTTCATGTTATTATTTGACTGTGAGCAGCCAGTTGATGTCCAAAAGGCCCGACTGGCTGCTCACAGTGGTGTGCTGGTGCCTGCGCTTATGTATGTACGACTTAACACAACACCTCAACTATTGATTTGTAAATGTAACCTCTGGGAATTCGTAGACAACGAACGTGTTGAGCCCAAAACATTGCCCTATAAGGTAACGTTTTTGCGCTGCGAACTCTCATTGGTCGAGTATCAGGAAAGGACAGTGCGGTGTGTGGACTCCAGGCCACTATATCCCCACGCTCGAAGCGAATTTAAGCTCTTGCACGATTTAGCAGCGTACAGTTCAATCAGATCCAGCCTGTCCCTAGCTGTCCTCCAGCAACGCCCTAAGTCGAGCTCCGCCCCAGGGCACCCCTTGCGAGTAGTCGCTTAGTTTTTAAGTTTCATGCCCTGGCTGGAGGCCGGAAAGTCCGGTTAAGCAGCCGACAACCTCCTAG
The DNA here is from genome assembly GCA_947568875.1 of Fissipunctia ypsillon. Classification (NCBI taxonomy): domain Eukaryota; kingdom Metazoa; phylum Arthropoda; class Insecta; order Lepidoptera; family Noctuidae; genus Fissipunctia; species Fissipunctia ypsillon. Next base: position 909,484 of record OX387650.1, on the reverse strand, counting down.
GTTGTCCTGCGAGATACCATTACCCAATAACAAAAAAAAACTAGCAGTGTACAGTCTCACAGTGTGCATACTCACAGTGTCAAAAGTGCTAGTCAGTCTCCGCCTTTAAAGTTGTATTTGTGAACTTATAAACTCTATACACGTGTGAGACTTTCATCAGACTCTTATTTTTAATCTAACGTACTTCCTGACTAATCACTAGATGCAGACAACCAGCGCACGAGTGCACTCCTGTACACTGACGTATAATGACTCAGTTTTGAGAATGTTTAGGTATGATTCCCAGTTGAAACTACTCATGACAATTCTGTAAGAAAAATATAATGTGAATAGGAATAATCGAATTCTTTCATTTATCCCTCCTCAGCGACTGGAACCAGCATGCCTCTCAAGGCAGCCATATGGCAGCCCGTAATAGCCCATTACAGGTCCGCATAGCTCTGTTATCGCCTGCGATACCGCGTCCATTGCGTCGGAACATCGAACTGTACTCGGCGGGCGAAAGGAAAACTTTGTCGGATTGTGCTCATAACAATATCGAGGTGTGATCAATGTTTATTGGTTATTGGTACTGAGTTAGCGAATTGTTGTATTTATTTCTATAAAGTTATAATGCCTGTATTTCGTGAAGAGGAAGGTGGAACAGAGGTGGGAATAAACTGATCTCTGAGTCGATTTAGGAAATAACAGTCGTCCCCTAGTCCCCTAGGTCCAATCAGTATTTTGTTTAGCGAAACCTTTATTTAAGTCCAATGACTCTACCGAAATCCTGAAATGGACAACATTTTGTTGAATTCATATATTTCTACAGCATGTATCAGAGAGGTGTCAAACTGAACAACTTTCTCCATGGGACCGATGACGTCATCAATATAAAAATAGCAGCTGTCCCTGCTACCTGGGCGAGTAGGTATTGAATAGGGGACAGTTGATCATTTTTTCGCGTTTACTGTCGGTCCCACGGAGTAAATTGTTCAGTTTGATGGTCTGTTACCACACCCTTCTACGAGGTGTAATTTTAATCACTGTTAACCTCTTAAGGGATCATTGTACTCATCATTATGAACTACTTTTATTATGAGACCAAACCCGAAATCGTGAAAAAAAATCAGGTGTTCCCTACATTTTGACGAGATAAGCGAAATTAAATGTAGGGAAAAACTGATTTCAGGTTTGGTCCCATAGTAAAAGTTGTTCATAATGATGAGTACAATGACCCCTTAAGAGGTTAACAATGTTTAAAATTACACCTTGTATATGACCTCACGTTTCTGATACATGCTGTATAACGACTGCATGATAACAATAATTCACCAACTTTAGAGACGTTAAAGGCTCCTGCAGAAAAGGCGCGACACGCGACGTGACACAAAAGCACCACGTATCGCGCGACGAGCGGTGCCTTTGTGTCACGCGTGATTCGCGTCACAAGTCGCGCCTGTTTGAAGCAGCCTTGTACCATCGCGGACATTTGCGGCGAAACACTTTTCGACCTTATTGCTTAGGTAATAAGGTTGAAAAGTGGTTCACCGCAAATATTCGCAACGGTACCTTTACCGCCACGCCTCGTCACGTTGGGGACACGAACCACGTTTTGATAGCGGTCGTTACAATCAGTTTTAGCCGGTAGAAGATAAGCTGCTAATTGGGTGTTTCACATATTGTTGATAGGAGTTATAGTCTTCAGTCAAATGCGTCATTACTCTTGGCTGCCTGTGGATGATAATTTATTTCGCCAAATTATTTTTCGCGATTTTTACCCGACGTTCTTTTGCTTGAAAGCTCGCTGGTTCGAGATTATCTTTACATAGCATAAAATAAAGTCGCTTTCCGCGTCTGTCTGTACATCCGCTAACTCCTCCTAAACCACGCAACGGATTTTGATGCGGTTTTCACCATAATTTAGAGAATTTATTCCGGAAGGTTTAGTGTATAAACATTAATATTGAACTTTGACATAGCTCAGAAATATCGATGTTTTGACATGTCGCCACGTCAGTACATTGCTTGCACTCATGCGAAGCAGCGCGCGGGTCGCTAGTGTGCCACAAGCAGTGATCGGAATAGGTACTTAGTGCTAATTTGCCTAAACTTCGAGGAAGGAAGTAACATAGAGTGGATAATACCTCCTCTAAAATTCCAGAATAATTTTAATGACGTTTCAATCCCGGGATTTAAAAACCACGAATTATTTATTGCACTTTATTTTTATATAGATAGAATACTCTTTACTATGTGCACCATAAACATTACAGATATAAATGTGTGTGTGTGTGTGGGTGTAACCCTAAAACGTGTTATGATTTTTCAAATCAATAATTTGTAACTGCAATTAAAGTCGAAGTTTAGGTAACTAATCCGATCACTGATTATAATTTAAGGACGCAATCTAATCATGCTCGTAGTATTTGGGTTGTTATCGCTGACACCAACAACTCGTAATGTTTATCGTAACTAGGATGTGTTTAGCATTTTATCGTAGGGCAAAACTTGGGTAATCGGTGATAGTTTTGTGTTTTACTTGTAAAATTCGATTCATTGATCAGACTATTTTTTAAATTTACTGTGATATAGTAGACAAAATAAGTTTTGCTAACTTATATCTAAAAATATGGCAAATACTATAATGATTGAAAAATGTACATTTATCAAGTCAGTAGTAACTTGGTAATAAAACACAATTATCTATCACCGAATAGCTGCATATCACGAATTAGCCAAGTTTTGCCCTACCTAAGCATGTCCAGACAAGTCATTTTAATCCACCATTCACTTTCATATTATCTGCGATATTTTAAAAACCCGTGATCGTGAACCCTTTCATTAGCCTGTAAGTAAGTAAGTTAGTTTACCAAACTAACTTACTTACTTACCTACTGCGGTGCCTCCACAAAAGCCTAGTGGCTGTTGTTTGTGGAGGTTAACTTCAACTGCAACTCTTCATTAGTATGAAGAGTTGCAGTTGAAGTTAACTGCCTACAGCACCATATTGCTTGATATCCTCAAGTGAACAGAACGGACACGTTTTCGGCAGGAAATATATGACTAATAGTTGGTGGTGGGTATGGTTGAGAAATATTCACGAATGAACCGGAATCGCGAGTGCTGCTGAGCTGTTCCACCTCGCAAAGGGCAAGGAGAAATATTCCGAGTTGATGGCCAACCTTCAGTAATTGGAGAGGCACCAAAAGAAGAAGAAACAGAACTTTATATATTTAAAAAGCAGTTACTTCAACGATTTCCCCGATCTTGTGCTTGACTAGGATGGAGCGCGCGTCGGATGAGTGGCCCACGTCGTCAAAGTTGCGGGAGGCGTCCTTCCCCGCGTCCTCTATGATGGTGTCATAGCCACCCGGGTGCTGCAATAGTTAACAAATTCCAAGCTAGAGAAACGGCCATGTCTGCATCACGATGGTGGGTTTTTTTTTTTTAAAACATATAATTTTTTTTAGTGCCGAAGGAAAGTGCTAGCGTATACTGAGCCACCTCGGTAGAAATTAAGCTGCAGGCTTTATCCACGACGGTAAAGCTTTTGATTGGTGGATGTGATGCGTCGACTCGCGGAGGAGGATGATGGCTAATAGAAGTATATGGAGCAAATATCTAGCTGTGCCGAACCTATACAAATTGGGTTAAAGGCAGGACGATAATAGTGTCTTTATCTTAACACGGACGGTAGCTGTTCTCGAGACGTACCTAACTAGTTTTAAAACTGGGCTGAATATGGGCTGGCAGTAATCCCAGTCCTACCAGCGGGCACAGTCCCTGCTTACCTCGTTGATGAACTTGGTGAGGTCATACACTGAATCCTTGTAGACCACCCACAGTGGCTGCCCCTTGCTGCCGTCGCGGGAGTTCACCTCCGCGAATGTGTATCGTTTCACTTCGCCCATTGTCGAGTCTCTGGGGATAGAACAGGGTTTGTAAACTTACTGCGTAATCATCATCATTACTGACTGGACAGGTCCAGTTAAATCTGTGAGGTTTTTTCATCAAAAGTCCATTTCAGACACTAATCTACATGGTCCTCAAAGTCTGACCAAGATTATGTCTGGACTTTAAAAGAGACTGAGATCTCTGAGTTTGTTTCGGTGCTTCTTCTCAAAGTAGTCGAATAGAAAACAACGACCTCATCTAGTTAAAATATTATTGACGTGTAGAAGTGCTTCTATAAACCGACTTACAGAAATAAAACCATTTATCATTACTGAGCTGCCATGTCACCTACACCATTCTGAAAGGAGCTGCCATGTCACCTACACCATTCTGAAAGGAGCTGCCATGTCACCTACACCATTCTGAAAGGAGCTGCCATGTCACCTACACCATTCTGAAAGGAGCTGCCATGTCACCTACACCATTCTGAAAGGAGCTGCCATGTCACCTACACCATTCTGAAAGGAGCTGCCATGTCACCTACACCATTCTGAAAGGAGCTGCCATGTCACCTACACCATTCTGAAAGGAGCTGCCATGTCACCTACACCATTCTGAAAGGAGCTGCCATGTCACCTACACCATTCTGAAAGGAGCTGCCATGTCACCTACACCATTCTGAAAGGAGCTGCCATGTCACCTACACCATTCTGAAAGGAGCTGCCATGTCACCTACACCATTCTGAAAGGAGCTGCCATGTCACCTACACCATTCTGAAAGGAGCTGCCATGTCACCTACACCATTCTGAAAGGAGCTGCCATGTCACCTACACCATTCTGAAAGGAGCTGCCATGTCACCTACGCCATTCTGAAAGGAGCTGCCATGTCACCTACACCATTCTGAAAGGAGCTGCCATGTCACCTACACCATTCTGACAGGAGCTGCCATGTCACCTACACCATTCTGAAAGGAGCTGCCATGTCACCTACACCATTCTGAAAGGAGCTGCCATGTCACCTACACCATTCTGAAAGGAGCTGCCATGTCACCTACACCATTCTGAAAGGAGCTGCCATGTCACCTACACCATTCTGAAAGGAGCTGCCATGTCACCTACACCATTCTGAAAGGAGCTGCCATGTCACCTACACCATTCTGAAAGGAGCTGCCATGTCACCTACACCATTCTGAAAGGAGCTGCCATGTCACCTACACCATTCTGAAAGGAGCTGCCATGTCACCTACACCATTCTGAAAGGAGCTGCCATGTCACCTACACCATTCTGAAAGGAGCTGCCATGTCACCTACACCATTCTGAAAGGAGCTGCCATGTCACCTACACCATTCTGAAAGGAGCTGCCATGTCACCTACACCATTCTGAAAGGAGCTGCCATGTCACCTACACCATTCTGACAGGAGCTGCCATGTCACCTACACCATTCTGAAAGGAGCTGCCATGTCACCTACACCATTCTGAAAGGAGCTGCCATGTCACCTACACCATTCTGAAAGGAGCTGCCATGTCACCTACACCATTCTGACAGGAGCTGCCATGTCACCTACACCATTCTGAAAGGAGCTGCCATGTCACCTACACCATTCTGAACTAAGACTGGATTTTGTTTCCCTAAGTTGTCAATGTTTTCTCCACGAGTGGCGATGCTGCAGTACGTCCAGCGTCGCCTGGACAGACAGCCCTGCCACTATCTTGCTGACTGTCTCATATTGTCTCATATCTCGTGCCATAGAGAAAATAAAAGTTTGTAAGAAGATCAAGATTGCGCGAGTTTCCAAGTATTTTTGTGTGTTTGCTTAAGTGCATGATTAACTATAAGTTATCCGTCCCACCCATTTTATTTCCATTTGTGAGAATTGTAAGTACGTAACTAGATAAGCTGATATTATATCTAGACGTCTGTATTATTTCTTAGGCTAGCGTAAAACCCCACCTATGTTTATTTTAGATAAATAAACGATAGTTATTATCTTAATTGTATAACTATTGGTGCACGCGCGATAAGATTCGCTATTAAATAAGAATTTCGCTTCATAATCAAGAAGGATTACAATAGAGTAAAGAGAAAAAAGAGTAAAGATGAAGGAATAAAGAGTACAGCAATAAGTAGGAACAGTAAACAGTTGAGAGTCACATGGATCAGCAGATTTATCGACATTATAATAGTTCGTGTAATTATGAAATGGATATTATAGAATTTTTGGGCAAATTACAGTTTACACACCTTTATTATAACATGAAACCCTGATCCTAGGCGCCATGTTAAATAATTTAAATGTACTTATTTAAGAGTAGGTATTGGGTATGGCCTTAATTAATTTGTTCTCATAAGTTTTTGATTTGAAGTCTCCCAAGAAACTGACATTAAATTATATAGTATATGTCAGTTAATGGACTGGAGGCCTACGCACGCCATCTTTTTTGGAGATCCTAAATAAATTAATAAGTACATAATATATATACATATATATGCTTATATCTTTCATTCAGTTCAGAACAAAAAGATATAGGGTAAGCAAAATAAACAGCGGCTTAGTACGCGTCATGAGCGCGATATATTTGGTGTTGTCAACCAACGTTTCATAATTCTCGGTATCTTTGTGTCACGTTTATATCTGTGATTAAATTTCAGCCAAATTGGCCGATGATATAACTTTTATTTAAGCCATTACAAAGATAACTTGACGCGTGTTTGCCGGGTGAATCACTTTCATTCAGCGTTCTCAACCAAAAAAACATAGAAGGGGGAAGCGCTAAGGTAGCCCGCGAAATTCAAATTTTATTACGATTCATGCAAATTCTCGCTTTCGCCTTAACAAATTAAAACGGCTGGTTGAAATGTCATATACATTTCGAGAATCAAACTTGGTCATAGTAATTTGATCAAATTGAAGGGTAAACAAAAGTTTAGAAATAATAGTTCCAAAAAATTTATTTTGATGAATATGAGATTTTTAGCTAACATTTGCTCACGACCGGCATCGGGGTCGCATACAGAGCCATCTTGCGACAGACCTGAAAGCTTTCAGATCAAAAAGGTAATTCGAGCCAATATAAATTAAATACAATGGCGGACAAATCCTGTCGCACGAAGAATGTGCGCAGGAGTTTGCACGTTTCTTTCACTCAGTATTTATATAACCCCGAGCCGGCTACCTTAAACGCAGACACCGCGAGCACAATGAAACAGCGGCGCAGTTACGCGTGGGCTCACATCGATCGTCTTGAGGCGTCAGTGGGGCGCGTGCGCCGCACGCTCGCGCGCTTGCCACCAAAACGCTCAGTCGGACCTACTACGACGGACTACACCGGTTCAATGTCTGCATTGCGACGCAACATTTCCTGATCGTTGGAAGCTTAGCCGAGTGCTGCCGGTGCCGGTGTTTTGCACTTCTGGTAACATATCGTAGAGGTTTGCAAAAAGGCATACCATGACCTAGGTTTTGTTTTGAGAATTGTACGAAGCATTGGTAAAGAGCCATTTAGAATACAACGCGGCTATTTGGAGCGCTAGTGAAGCCAAATACAGTACGATGCTAGAGCGAACAGTAAATAAGTAAGTTAGGTTTATGTATTTGAGGTTAAATGGAGTATAAGCAGGATACCCGCTGCTGTATCCTACCTTATTCATTTTGGCAATGGTTGGTTACTACGAATTAGAAACTAAGCGACAACTAGCACTAGCCACAACTTGTTCCATGTAATAAGGAGTAAACTTTCTAAGGTTGCCATACTTCAGTGAATTCGGCTGAGCTTGCCAGACGAGCATGTGAGCAGGCGGCTGCTGGCGGTGCCGACCGCGCACGCGCACCAACCTGCGCCACTGAGCACGCCCAACGCGGTAGCCGATACAATAGACTTGTTTTCTTGTACACTGAACGACTTTACTCTGGCGACCTCTGCGGTGGTTTATTTTATTGTGTATTTAGTTTATAATATTATATTATTATTTTATAAGGTTTTATATAATAAACAAATAAATAAAAATAAATGTTGCCAGCAACTTGTTTCAAATATTGCTGAAACAAAGTTGTGAAATTTTTGATTCCCATGAAAACAAGGCTTATTAAATAAAACGTTTTATTAATTTGAGAGAGGTTACAGTACGCTTAGGTTGTAGAGATTCAATCGAAGATTAGATAATGTTAACAATTTCTCATTTCATTTTTTTTTTCATTTTTTAGGAGAATGTAAAGATCGTAGCACGGGGCGTTCTGTAGTTTCTGCCTACCCCTTATGGGAAGAAGGCGAGAGTTTATGTATGTATGTAATTTCTCATTTCCCAAAATAACTTTTACTATAATAATATAGTTAGGTTAGGTTACAATCAAAGAAAAAGAGAAACCCGCCAAGAGCGAGTTGGCCAGAGGCTAAGCATTGCCATACAACGTGGCAATGCCGCCAGTCTCTTGGGAACATTACCAGTCGACAGCGATGCGAAGGAATCTTTCGACGCCATATTTTAGTTTTTTAATAGTTTTACTTAGTTTAATTTTATATTTTTATGTTAATAATCTGTCTTAAATAGTAAATAAATCAGAAGTAAGCAATAAAAAAATGAAACCTCATTTATTATCAATCAAGCCATTTAGGCTAAAATTATAGAAAAACCATAATTTTTATTTTGCTATAATTTTTCACTGACTGTTTTTTTTTTGGGTGTTTTAATAAAAGCTAAAATAATAATTATCGTCCAACTGCAGGGCAAAGGCCTCTTCTCATACAGAGAAGGCACGAGCATTGACCACCACGCTTGCTCAAGACGGGTTGGCGCTTTCAGACTTATATTAACTACCTAAAGTCCAGGTTGCCTCACGATGTTTTCCTTCACCGATGTCAGTAATGTCCGAGATAAACTCAGAAAATACTTAGAAATTGAAAAATGGAAGTAAAAAAACTCAGTGCCCTAGTTCTCGTTGGTGGTGGACATTTGGATCAAACACGAAACATTTTTTGCTAATGTCATGGGTTCATATAAACACTTTTTACACGTCAAAAATAAACTATGTATTAAAACCATATGAGGTGGTCGATGTTTCCTGTCCGACTACTCTGAAAAGAAACACCGAAACAAACTCAGAGGTGTCAGTCTCTTTTAAAGTCCAGACATAATCTTGGTCAGGCTATACGAGAACCATGCAGATTAGTGTCTGAGAATGGTCAGGTCTATGGCAGCTTATCTGTGTAGACCCTTAATATTAGGAGTTACCTAGAATTAAGCGTGAAAGACTAACTAAGAAAAAATTAAAGCTTTTAAAAAAAATATGTAGTATGTGCTAAGGTACATACTTCCTGCAACCATTTGGCAAAAATAAAATGTGGGAATGTACATTAAATTACACATGCCACTTTTTCCCTTCATACCATATTTAAAAAAAAATATTTTATAATGTAAAATGCATCGTACTTACATGTGAACACCTCCGTCGGCCAGCAGCTCCGTGTGACAACTACATGATAAGCAGATCGTTTCGGCAGTGATACGCTATCAGCTATCAGCCACGTCAGATGGGCCGATAGCAGCTGACGTCATCATGCATGATGTCCAGTTAATTGATTGGTTAATTGTAACATCTCAGGAGTGTCACGTTTAGTGTCTGGAGCACGGAGCGGACTTGATGCAGTTAGTGATACTTCAAACGGTACACATTGTGAGGAGTTCTTCTTCTCTTTGGGGCCCTGACCACCGGTGGCTGGGACCCTGTTCATCGGGAACAGGGCTTAGTCAGGCTGGTGCGCCAGTCATTTTATATTTTGAAACGAGATAAGAATGTGTTAACTTGACAAAACATCGAGATTTATTTGCTATGTATAAGTTTAATATTAATACAACAATGAACTGAATAATGTTTTTATTTATTTTATTTTTATTTATTTACACATAAACCATCTGTTTATATCTTGAATAAATTCTTGCAATGATGGTGAAAACCGCATCAAAATCCGTTGTGTAGTACACGTACATAAACTCAAGTCTTCTTCCCATGGGGATAGGCAGAAACTACAGAACGCCACCTGCTACGATCCTTACATACTCCTTTTGCCTCGTTTACATTCATACATCTGGTCATACACGCACGCCGGTTGCGAGTACTACGCACCTGACCTTTCTGAAGAACATCACCAATAAGATCACTATATGTCTTCCTAGGGCGTCCCCTTCCGGCGTTTCCACTCACATCTGCCGTGTAAATACCTTTTGTTAGTCGACTTTCATTCATCCTCTCAACATGACCAAACCATCTAAGCATATTCTTTTCAATTTTTGTCACTACATCTTCTTTTAAACCGCACCGTTGCCTTATCAGATCATTTCTCAGTCTATCATTTATAGTCACACCACACATGCTTCGCAAGGAACGCATTTCCACAGCATTTATTCTACTTTCATGCTTCTTTTGCCACACCCAACATTCACTTCCGTACATAAGCGTAGGCACCAGCACACCATTGTGAACAGCCAGTCGGGCCTTTTTGGACATTAACTGGTTGGTCACAACCGCACGTATAGCACCATTCACTTTATTTCCCGCATTTACTCTCCTTTCCACATCTTCATCTATCTTTCCATCCCTTGTAAACAGACTCCCCAAATATACAAACTCACTTACCGTTGTGTAGTTTAGAAGAACAATGCGATCATAACAGACAGACACGAAACTGAAAGCGACTTTATTTATATCAATGTATTGTTAAAGATTAAACATGAATGTCATACTCTTCCTGGCACTCACTACGGCTGAACGCAACTATATTGGTAAGAATACAGATTTCCGTTTTACACAACTAAGTAATTTTAATTAACTTTATCTAATTAAATATTTGAAGGAATGTCCGCAGCACGCCACGATAGCAGAAGTGAGGTGTTGTTTTTAGGCAAATCTTGGTAATATCCTGGATTCGATTCCCAGGCAGTGTTATATGGTATCTCTCAGTAGCAGTCCGGAGCATGACATAGGTAACTGGCGAGTTTCAGTGCTCTAACTCCGTTCTCTACCATTTCGTTGAGTATAGACATTCCTATATTCTCCGCGGTGTGATGCGGGCATAACATAATATTGCATCTTTCAACTGTTTAATTGGGAAAAGGCTAGAGGACAAATAAGTCTACCTACTCCGGCGCACAGCGACGCACCTGATGTCGCGAGTCTGCTGACCGAGTGTACGCAGGTACCTGGACCCTCACGGCGATCTACAATCTATGTACTATCCGATACAGCTGATAACAAGTGCATGTTCACTCGCACGTATCTTAGATACTGTTTATTGGCTGCATTTACCCACTTACTAGTTCAAATATTGCTATTATAAAGGAGCTATATTATGATAAACGAGTACTTTTGTTATCTTTTATATCTGTTGTTAATAGCCCAATGTTTTAATTGCTGGCTACTTAGGAAAGCGCACAGGACTCTTCGAATATAAGTGGCTTTTTGTTAGAAGCTGTAAGTACCTACTTGTCTTGTATTTGTCATAGAGTTTGAGCTGGGGTTTTCCGAATCAGTCAGTGGAAGACCTGACAATCATTGGGTTCATGGCTAAATAATATTTGGCCATGAACCATGTACCTAGCCGTGGTCAATCTTTTCCTTGAATGGTTATCTTTATTTACCTATGATTTAGTGTTGATAAATCTCATTATTAAATTTTAGTCTGTTGATAGTTTTTGTCATTTAATTTTAACAACAATTTTATTATGTTATTTAAGCAATATAAAAATAAATAAAACTGAAGGTCTGTTTGTAATTTCAAAATATTTAAAATTTGTGTCTGTCGGTCTGTCCGTTTGTTCCGGCTAATCTTCAAAACGGCAGGACCGATTTTGATGAGACTTTCACTGGCAGCTAGCTGATGATACAAGTAGTAACTTAGGCTAATTTTATTTCAGAAAAAGAAGTAGGGTTCCGCGCAAAAAAATTAAACTCTAATCTTTTCCTGCTGCACATCAATGGCCTACTTCAGTCTGGTATTGTTGGGTACGCAGATGACAGTACAGTTTCAGAGAGATACTTGTCCAGCGCACAAACCAGCGAGGCCGAAATTCGTTCATTGAAAGAGGCCATGATAGAGCGGTCAGATTTGACCTTAGCCTTGTCTCCCAGTGCGGTGATGATAATCTAGTCTCTTTTAACGCCACCAAAACACAGGCTTGACTTTTTACCGCTAAAAGGAGTTGTTTCCACCAAACTCGTATTTTTCGGAGTACATCTGTTCCTGTAATTGATCGGCTCGAGCTCCTAAGCATGGAGTTGACATCATGTCTCAACTTAGGTGCCACCATCGAGTACAAAGCCCAAACTACGGCCAAGAAACTGGGCATCCTAAATAAGGTGAAGCAATAATTTACGCCTGGACAGCTTTTAACCCTTTACAAAGCGCAAGTCCGATCCTGCATGGAGTATTGCAGCCACCTTTGGGATGGTTCAGCTAAATACCAACTTGCCGTGCTTTACTCGGTGGAACGCAGAGCTATGAGGCTCATGGGCGACGTAAAACTGGCGGATGCCAAGCTTCACAGCTTGGTTCATCGCTGCAAGGTTGCCTGCTTGTCGGTCTTCTACAGATTGTACTTCGGTGAGTGTGCTCGAGAACTCCACGACCTCATTCCGCCTGCCCCCTTCTACCATCGGACATCTAGACGCACTGCAGGTTACCATCCCTACCTAGTTGCTATTCCACCAATTCGCACTAAACGTTTCCAAATGTCTTTTGTGATGCGCACAGCAAAGGAGTGGAACTCTCTGCCTGCGTCTGTGTTTCCGAACGCATACAACCCCGATCTCTTCAAAGTGAGAGTGAATAGACTTCTTCTGGGTAAGCTCGCTCCATCGTCGACTTTGTCTCTGTCATCTCTGACCTAGACTAGAGTCAAGAGCAAACCTATCTCAAATAAAAAAAAATCTCTGGAACTACCGGTCGGATTTGAAAAATTCTTTTTGCATTTGGTAGCCCAATTCTCGTTTAACATCACGCTATGACCCACAGGAGTCGAGCAAAGAGAAAAAAGTCAGAAATAATTCTAGGTGAAAACGAAGTAATAGAGCGGGCGGGCGATACAACGCGGCGGGTCGGGGCACGAGGGAGTTTTTGTTAAATTGTGGCTGTTATTATATTGTGTATCTTACGACTTCCACGCGAACGAAGTTGCGAGGCTCAGCTAGTGTGTAATGTACGTACTGCGTTGATATTTGTACGCCGTTAGCGGCAAAACATCTTTATACCTACCTTCTGTATTGGCAGCAGCTTGTACACCTACGTTTTGTAAATAAAGTTTTGTTTTTGACTTTGACATCAAGAGGAAGGGGATGTGTGTCGCCGTGTAAGCAGTTTAGCTAGAAGTTGCTCCGTCCACCCGCTCACTCACTTTCAGACTATACAAGGTGTAACATAATTAACGCACAACCTCTTAAGGGGTCATTGTACTCATTACCATGAACAACTTTTACTATGGGACCAAACCTGAAATCGCGAAAAAAAATCTGCTGTTCCCTACATTTTGACGAGTTATGCGAACATAAATGTAGGGAGCAGCTGATTTTTTTTTGCGATATCAGGTTTAGTCCCATAGTAAAAGTTGTTCATAATGATTAGTACAATGACCCCTTAAGAGGTTGTGCGTTAATTATGTTACACCTTGTATACCTTAGCTAAATATAATATTAAGAAATTATTTATTATTTTGTATTTACGCATGCATCCATAAAATATAATATTCTTTTTTTTTTTTGTTCATTTAAGAGTAAATCTAAAACGCATTTTTTGGCATGACAATAATGTAATGAAAATGGGAGATGGCACTGACAGACAGGATTTTAACTAGTTTGGGTTTCCGAAGCTTCATAAGATTCTGTCACCTCATATTATGTTGATAAAGATTATTATTATTATTTTATTACTAGCTTTTGCCCACGGCTTCGCCCGCGTGGGGTCGGATATTATCCTATGGGAGCGTACTACCGGGATAAACAGTATCCTATGTCCTAACCCAGGTCATGGTCTACCCATGTGCCAAATTTCAACTAAATTCAGCTGTTTTAGCGTGAAAGCGTTACAAACAAACTCACTTTCGCATTTATAATATTAGTTAGGATTTTTATTATATTTAAAAACAACAATTTCATGAAATTATAAGACTTAAGTAAAACATACGTATCACAACTTTTATTACTATTTTTTTATTTATTATTAAAAAAACCTTAATCATGTAACTTAAAAATAAAACGCGTAGCGTTGTCTTCAAGAACCACCCTCCAACGTTACACTGGGCACTTTTCATTTTTCAGTCGACTTGTTGCATTCGTAGCTCTTTCAATTATTTTTACCTGAAAAACAATTATTTGAATACGATTAATTTAAAAGAGCTATTACCGCGCACCATTCGATTTTACGCAAATTAGTGATATAAAATGTGTTAATTAAAAGTATAATAATTAAACATTTTACACGTTTAACTGTTGGGAATACATTACGATCGCAGCAACCACACTTCTCTGTAGACCACGGTTCATTAAATCACCAATGGGCTGAAATTTTCATGCCTATCGTAAAAATAAATCGCAGATGGATTGGTTGAACACAGTATTTGCCCAGTATGCAAACAGGAGAATGTTTTTACCCGCATTTTCGTCTTTGTTTTATTTCGTATGTTGGTAAATACACCTACCCTGATGGAAAGTGGTGCACCACCACCGCGCCGCCTGCAGCCCTCCAACGTTTACCAATACGTTGCTAGCCTAAGACATAAAGTTCAAATGGCTATGTGCCCGCTATAATATGCCTTTCAGACTGTCACACCCTTCAGTCCAAGCTTTTTAACAGCTTTATTCTTCTAGTTATGAAGATAAGAACTCACACAGGCCCATGAGTGACGGGATCCAGCCACAGATCTGCTTACCCGCGGGAGACCGAGCTGGTGCGCTGGCAGAAGTTGATGACGGTGGCACTGTGGCTGACTGTACCTGAAATTATTACGAAAAATTGATTGATTGAGAAAAAGGTAGCTTTAACCTCTAGTTTTAATCTTTTCACATAATTTCCGTAATCCACACACTCGAATCTTCATTCTAATGATACCTAATACAACATTACAAATCAACTCTACATTTGCATTGGTATTGAATTTTTATAGAAAAAAAAATGTTTCACGATTACGACGTTGGTCCCATGGAGAAAGTTGTTCAGTTTAATGGTCTGTACCACACCCTTAAATATGAGCACACATTTCTGATACAAATAGGCCGTCGGGACATCACCCTAATGGATTGATAGCACTGGGACTCACGAGCCTCCCCACGACGAACCTCCTCATGAGCACTAATGGATTGATAGCACTGGGACTCACGAGCCTCCCCACGACGAGCCTCCTCATGAGCACTAATGGATTGATAGCACTGGGACTCACGAGCCTCCCCACGACGAACCTCCTCATGAGCACTAATGGATTGATAGCACTGGGACTCACGAGCCTCCCCACGACGAACCTCCTCATGAGCACTAATGGATTGATAGCACTGGGACTCACGAGCCTCCCCACGACGAACCTCCTCATGAGCACTAATGGATTGATAGCACTGGGACTCACGAGCCTCCCCACGACGAACCTCCTCATGAGCACTAATGGATTGATAGCACTGGGACTCACGAGCCTCCCCACGACGAACCTCCTCATGAGCACTAATGGATTGATAGCACTGGGACTCACGAGCCTCCCCACGACGAACCTCCTCATGAGCACTAATGGATTGATAGCACTGGGACTCACGAGCCTCCCCACGACGAACCTCCTCATGAGCACTAATGGATTGATAGCACTGGGACTCACGAGCCTCCCCACGACGAACCTCCTCATGAGCACTAATGGATTGATAGCACTGGGACTCACGAGCCTCCCCACGACGAACCTCCTCATGAGCACTAATGGATTGATAGCACTGGGACTCACGAGCCTCCCCACGACGAACCTCCTCATGAGCACTAATGGATTGATAGCACTGGGACTCACGAGCCTCCCCACGACGAGCCTCCTCATGAGCACTAATGGATTGATAGCACTGGGACTCACGAGCCTCCCCACGACGAACCTCCTCATGAGCACTAATGGATTGATAGCACTGGGACTCACGAGCCTCCCCACGACGAACCTCCTCATGAGCACTAATGGATTGATAGCACTGGGACTCACGAGCCTCCCCACGACGAACCTCCTCATGAGCACTAATGGATTGATAGCACTGGGACTCACGAGCCTCCCCACGACGAACCTCCTCATGAGCACTAATGGATTGATAGCACTGGGACTCACGAGCCTCCCCACGACGAACCTCCTCATGAGCACTAATGGATTGATAGCACTGGGACTCACGAGCCTCCCCACGACGAACCTCCTCATGAGCACTAATGGATTGATAGCACTGGGACTCACGAGCCTCCCCACGACGAACCTCCTCATGAGCACTAATGGATTGATAGCACTGGGACTCACGAGCCTCCCCACGACGAACCTCCTCATGAGCACTAATGGATTGATAGCACTGGGACTCACGAGCCTCCCCACGACGAACCTCCTCATGAGCACTAATGGATTGATAGCACTGGGACTCACGAGCCTCCCCACGACGAACCTCCTCATGAGCACTAATGGATTGATAGCACTGGGACTCACGAGCCTCCCCACGACGAACCTCCTCATGAGCACTAATGGATTGATAGCACTGGGACTCACGAGCCTCCCCACGACGAACCTCCTCATGAGCACTAATGGATTGATAGCACTGGGACTCACGAGCCTCCCCACGACGAACCTCCTCATGAGCACTAATGGATTGATAGCACTGGGACTCACGAGCCTCCCCACGACGAACCTCCTCATGAGCACTAATGGATTGATAGCACTGGGACTCACGAGCCTCCCCACGACGAACCTCCTCATGAGCACTAATGGATTGATAGCACTGGGACTCACGAGCCTCCCCACGACGAGCCTCCTCATGAGCACTAATGGATTGATAGCACTGGGACTCACGAGCCTCCCCACGACGAACCTCCTCATGAGCACTAATGGATTGATAGCACTGGGACTCACGAGCCTCCCCACGACGAACCTCCTCATGAGCACTAATGGATTGATAGCACTGGGACTCACGAGCCTCCCCACGACGAACCTCCTCATGAGCACTAATGGATTGATAGCACTGGGACTCACGAGCCTCCCCACGACGAACCTCCTCATGAGCACTAATGGATTGATAGCACTGGGACTCACGAGCCTCCCCACGACGAACCTCCTCATGAGCACTAATGGATTGATAGCACTGGGACTCACGAGCCTCCCCACGACGAACCTCCTCATGAGCACTAATGGATTGATAGCACTGGGACTCACGAGCCTCCCCACGACGAACCTCCTCATGAGCACTAATGGATTGATAGCACTGGGACTCACGAGCCTCCCCACGACGAACCTCCTCATGAGCACTAATGGATTGATAGCACTGGGACTCACGAGCCTCCCCACGACGAACCTCCTCATGAGCACTAATGGATTGATAGCACTGGGACTCACGAGCCTCCCCACGACGAACCTCCTCATGAGCACTAATGGATTGATAGCACTGGGACTCACGAGCCTCCCCACGACGAACCTCCTCATGAGCACTAATGGATTGATAGCACTGGGACTCACGAGCCTCCCCACGACGAACCTCCTCATGAGCACTAATGGATTGATAGCACTGGGACTCACGAGCCTCCCCACGACGAACCTCCTCATGAGCACTAATGGATTGATAGCACTGGGACTCACGAGCCTCCCCACGACGAACCTCCTCATGAGCACTAATGGATTGATAGCACTGGGACTCACGAGCCTCCCCACGACGAACCTCCTCATGAGCACTAATGGATTGATAGCACTGGGACTCACGAGCCTCCCCACGACGAACCTCCTCATGAGCACTAATGGATTGATAGCACTGGGACTCACGAGCCTCCCCACGACGAACCTCCTCATGAGCACTAATGGATTGATAGCACTGGGACTCACGAGCCTCCCCACGACGAACCTCCTCATGAGCACTAATGGATTGATAGCACTGGGACTCACGAGCCTCCCCACGACGAGCCTCCTCATGAGCACTAATGGATTGATAGCACTGGGACTCACGAGCCTCCCCACGACGAACCTCCTCATGAGCACTAATGGATTGATAGCACTGGGACTCACGAGCCTCCCCACGACGAACCTCCTCATGAGCACTAATGGATTGATAGCACTGGGACTCACGAGCCTCCCCACGACGAACCTCCTCATGAGCACTAATGGATTGATAGCACTGGGACTCACGAGCCTCCCCACGACGAACCTCCTCATGAGCACTAATGGATTGATAGCACTGGGACTCACGAGCCTCCCCACGACGAACCTCCTCATGAGCACTAATGGATTGATAGCACTGGGACTCACGAGCCTCCCCACGACGAACCTCCTCATGAGCACTAATGGATTGATAGCACTGGGACTCACGAGCCTCCCCACGACGAACCTCCTCATGAGCACTAATGGATTGATAGCACTGGGACTCACGAGCCTCCCCACGACGAACCTCCTCATGAGCACTAATGGATTGATAGCACTGGGACTCACGAGCCTCCCCACGACGAACCTCCTCATGAGCACTAATGGATTGATAGCACTGGGACTCACGAGCCTCCCCACGACGAACCTCCTCATGAGCACTAATGGATTGATAGCACTGGGACTCACGAGCCTCCCCACGACGAACCTCCTCATGAGCACTAATGGATTGATAGCACTGGGACTCACGAGCCTCCCCACGACGAACCTCCTCATGAGCACTAATGGATTGATAGCACTGGGACTCACGAGCCTCCCCACGACGAACCTCCTCATGAGCACTAATGGATTGATAGCACTGGGACTCACGAGCCTCCCCACGACGAGCCTCCTCATGAGCACTAATGGATTGATAGCACTGGGACTCACGAGCCTCCCCACGACGAACCTCCTCATGAGCACTAATGGATTGATAGCACTGGGACTCACGAGCCTCCCCACGACGAACCTCCTCATGAGCACTAATGGATTGATAGCACTGGGACTCACGAGCCTCCCCACGACGAACCTCCTCATGAGCACTAATGGATTGATAGCACTGGGACTCACGAGCCTCCCCACGACGAACCTCCTCATGAGCACTAATGGATTGATAGCACTGGGACTCACGAGCCTCCCCACGACGAACCTCCTCATGAGCACTAATGGATTGATAGCACTGGGACTCACGAGCCTCCCCACGACGAGCCTCCTCATGAGCACTAATGGATTGATAGCACTGGGACTCACGAGCCTCCCCACGACGAACCTCCTCATGAGCACTAATGGATTGATAGCACTGGGACTCACGAGCCTCCCCACGACGAACCTCCTCATGAGCACTAATGGATTGATAGCACTGGGACTCACGAGCCTCCCCACGACGAACCTCCTCATGAGCACTAATGGATTGATAGCACTGGGACTCACGAGCCTCCCCACGACGAACCTCCTCATGAGCACTAATGGATTGATAGCACTGGGACTCACGAGCCTCCCCACGACGAACCTCCTCATGAGCACTAATGGATTGATAGCACTGGGACTCACGAGCCTCCCCACGACGAGCCTCCTCATGAGCACTAATGGATTGATAGCACTGGGACTCACGAGCCTCCCCACGACGAACCTCCTCATGAGCACTAATGGATTGATAGCACTGGGACTCACGAGCCTCCCCACGACGAACCTCCTCATGAGCACTAATGGATTGATAGCACTGGGACTCACGAGCCTCCCCACGACGAGCCTCCTCATGAGCACTAATGGATTGATAGCACTGGGACTCACGAGCCTCCCCACGACGAACCTCCTCATGAGCACTAATGGATTGATAGCACTGGGACTCACGAGCCTCCCCACGACGAACCTCCTCATGAGCACGTCGAACACTGCCGCTGGCATGCCGGCGGCGCGCATGGCGCTGGTCGCGTCCTGGCCAGCGTACTGCTGCAGCATGCCGGAGCCGCCCGTGTGCTGCACAAGGGAAGATACTTGATTAGGAATATCCTTCAAAACCCTCGGATTCTGATTGAAAGTGTGTTACTTACTTAGGGTGTGTTTTTAATTAGGGTGCAGGACAACTTATGAAATATTACTTTTAATTAGGGTGCAGGACAACTTATGAAATATTACTTTTAATTAGGGTGCAGGACAACTTATGAAATATTACTTTTAATTAGGGTGCAGGACAACTTATGAAATATTACTTTTAGACACACTTCTATCAATAAGTCACACCTCTCTATCAATCACCTTTTTGCACAATAGGTACCAATTAATTCAAATGTGTTAGTATATATAGTATAGATACGGTCGAACCCAATAACCTATTTTCAATAAAAGACAGATCGCTATTGATGGTAGACAGTATAGTTCTATCTGTCCTTATGTCAGGCCGGTAAGATTCCACAATCTCTTATAGATTATTGGGATGTTAAAACCATCGATAGATAGGTTTTTCTATCTCCAGTATGCCAAACCTGGTGATATATAGGTTATTGGGTTCGGCTGTTAGTGAAACACTATAAATTCTGAGTAAAACCGAACTGGTGCAGCCTCCGTCATTTGTCCGGCACCTACACGCCGCCCACACGGCGCCTTTCAACCGTAAATATCGCGTGAAATGCAGTTTGTATATGTTACGGCTAATACCCGAAGTGCGGCTACACCTAGTTTTAGCCGGCTACAACTAGGTGTGTTGTGTAGTCACAGTACTAACCTAACCTAACCTACCTTTCAGCCCACACCTAGTTGTAGCCGGCTAAAACTAGTTGTAGCCGCACTTCGGGTTTTAGCCGTAACATATATAAACATCTCTTCTTTTGACCTTTCACTAACGCTTTCGCTGAAAATGCAAAATGTTAAGTGTTTCTGTGGACGACCTATTGACACAGCTTCAGCATGAACGAGGGTGTCTTTTAATGGTACCTAAATGGTACGTAAATATTAGGTATACGTATTTTACTAAACGTTGGATCCTGCTACAAAAAGTCGGAAGTTATTAACTGGGTGAATTTCCCAAACGGCAAATCTTTGTGGCGTGGATGAAAACGCCATTGCAGGAAGTTTAAATACTGTCGAAATATTTTTTCTTAATAGAAAACTCACGTGACATATATGATACTAGCTTTTGCCCGCGGCTTCGCCCGCGTGTATGTCGGAATATATCAAATTAGTACTTACCCTACGTGTTTATCCAGGTTCTAAAACATCTGTATGCCAAATTTCCTCTAAATTCAATCAACCGTTTTTGCGCCAATCCGGAACATACATCCCGACAAACAACAAACGGACAAAAATTCTAAAAACTATAGTGTGCGCAACAGACTCGTTCAATCACTTCTTTTCAAATGTATGCAATGCACAGTTCTGAGTTCGTTACTATTTTTAACCGACTTCAAAAAAAGGAGGAGGTTATCAATTCGGTTGTATGTTTTTTTTAATGTTTGTTACCGTTACTCCGACATTTATAAACCTATTTGAAAAATGATTTTTTTATTTGAAAGGATTGGACTTCCAGGCTGGTCCCATTTTTATCCAAATCCAGTTCCGATGATAGGATCCATGTGGAATTGAGGGAATTCCTGAAATATTATTGGTAAACACATAGTGATTTTGGTATTTTCGTCAACAAATCAAGCATTTGCATTCAGAAAGTATGATTTGGTGAAGTGGAACTGACGAAGAAGACCATAGATGGCCACAGGAACTCATCAATGATAAATATTTTACGGGTGGCGATAAGATATCTCGATTAAGTTAGTTAAACGACTATGACGAAGCAAATTTAAATAAATGCTTCTGATGAAAATGGTACCATTGAACTCAGATCAGTAATAAAACAATGTATCCTAGCTGTGTTGGGGCTTATTGGAATAGTCACGAGATGCACTCTGGCTATAAGTTATTTTTAACCGACTTGAAAATAGGAGGAGGTTCTCAGTTCTTCGGAATCTTTTTTTTTATGGTTCCCCGATTACTCAAAGACGGCTGGACCGATTTGGAAAATTCTTTTTTTGTTTGAAAGGGTATACTTTCCAGGTGGTCCCATTGTCATCAGGTCAGGATCTGATGATGGGATCCTGGAAAAATCGAGGAAACTCTTCAATATAGGCACACCTATAGCGATTTTGGTATTTTTTATAGTAACTTGTGCATTTGCTCTCGGAAAACAACATTTGGTGAAGTGGAATTGATGACGAAGACCACAGATGGTAAGATGGCCACTGGAAGAACTTAATTATAAGTAGGTATTTCACGGGTTGCGATTGGTTGGATGAGCTCGTTTTTTATTGGTATTTGGAATTGGTTGAATGGAGGAGCTCGTGGCTAAGTAATAACAGCCGCACGGGTCGATCCATCAGGTTAAGCTACGCTTGCCGAGGTTGGTTCGTGGATGGGTGACCATCTTTACATACCGAGACTCCTCCGTGCCTCGGAAAGCACGTTAAGCCATTGGTCCCGGCTGTCATTCGTGGATCTTCGACAGTCGTTACGGGTAGTCAGAAGCCCGAAAGTCTGACAACCAGTCTTACCAAGGGGTATCGTATTACCCAGTAACTGGGTTGTGGAGGTCAGATAGGCAGTCGCTCCATGTAAAATACTGGTATTCAGCTGCGTCCGGTTAGACTGGAAGCCGACCCCAACATAGTTGGGAAAAGGCTAGACAGATGATGATGATTTCACGGGTTGCGATTCCATTATTTTAAAATTATTGCTAAGCAATAGAAGCTCGTCACAATGCATATGGTGAAGTGGAGCTGATGGTGAAATACCAAGAGAACTCCTCAACAATTAACGTCCCTGCATCGGGAACAGCAATGTTTTGTAAAAGGTGATGAGCAGTTGTCATTAGGCTATTATAACTCAGATAAATTACAAACAGACCCACTACAAAGTGAAAAATAAAAACAACCGACTTCCAAAACAAACACTACAAAGTGAAAAAATACTTCAATTTCGGAAGTCAGTGGCAAAAACCTAAAATACAGATCCAAAGACACCGACTTCCGAAAAAGTATTAGTACCGAGTTTCGAGTTAATATGACAGCGCGTTAAAATTTTTCCTTACTGTTTTTACGGTCCTAGTGTTCCTGACTTATTTTAAAAAACTAAGAGTGACAATTTTTATTATTTCCTGAGGCAAATATTGCCAAGTTTCAAGTGTATTAACCAAAGGAATAAGATTTTTCATATAATCTGTATTCCCTCTTTTCACCCCCACAGGGGTGGAATTTTGAAAAACCGTTTTGGATTTTTCCATAACTGAAATCAAAGATTTCTTATACCAATTTTTGAGTTAATCAAGCCACACAGTAAAATCCTCCTCTTAAAAATCTAATTACCCCACTTCACTCCGATAGGGGTAGTTTTGAAAAACCAATAGTAAGAAACTTTGTTGCTTATTTAGGCAAATATTCGTGCCAAGTTTCAAGTTTATTAACCAAATGAATAAGATTTTTCGTCTAAACTATATCCCCGCTTTTCACCCCCACAGGGGTGGAATTTTTAAAAATCGTTTAAGATATTTCCATAACTTGAATCAACGATTTCTTATACCAATTTTTGAGTTAATAAAGTCACACAGTAAAATCTTCCTCTTAAAAATCTAATTACCCCACTTCACCCCGACAGGGGTAGTTTAGAAAAACAAAAAATTACGGAGTTCATAATTTACTTAGATAAGTATTCGTACCAAGTTTCAAGCTTAGTAACTTAAGGAATAAGATTTTTCATACAAACGAAATCCCCCCTTTTTACCCCCTTAAAGGTTGAATTTCCAAAAACCCCTTCTTAGTGCTCCCCTACGTTATAAAAGGAAGCCGTGTGCAAAATTTCACGTTCCTAGTCCCAGTAGTTTCGGCTGTGCGTTGATATGTCAGTCAGTCAGTCAGTCAGTTTCTCCTTTTATATAGATTTTAGTTAGGACTTTCGTTAATTATTATATAAAAATAAATGTTAAGCCACTGTCATCGCGGTAGCTGCCCGCAATACGATTCTGAAGGTGATGTGCCTCGTACAAGAAAAACTATTTGTTATTTAGTTTTACGTTTACTTT
This sequence comes from Fissipunctia ypsillon, assembly GCA_947568875.1. Taxonomy (NCBI): domain Eukaryota; kingdom Metazoa; phylum Arthropoda; class Insecta; order Lepidoptera; family Noctuidae; genus Fissipunctia; species Fissipunctia ypsillon. The sequence goes on along the minus strand of OX387650.1, from coordinate 885,416 downwards.
CATTTAATCGGCCAGCAGTGCTTTATAGTATTGGCAAAGTGTTATTATTTTTATACCTACCCAGTGAAGTTACTATTACAGTGAAAACACAAGTGTCCCGCGAACTGCACTCACCCGGTGAACAGAAGTTAGGTATAGTTTGCATACAGGCATTGTAGTGCCGTAAGGATCGTAGGAGGTGGCGTTCTGTCTCGGCACTGACCTTGAAATAATTACCTACGGCCGCTCTGTAGATAAACACGCACTAGGGTTGCCCACTGACTGTCTCTTGGGTATTTGATAATGCTATATTAAATTATCAATATTATCTTTTCATAATTTTTTTTTTTTGAAATTTTTCTTTCCTTTTTTATATTTTCTTTCCTTTATTTTTGTCTTGTTATTTCTTCTGTTAAAATGTATTACTATAATCTTGTAAGTTTTAATTTTAACCAAACTACGGAAAAGCCAGAAGAGCGTATGATTTTAACAGGCTATGTATGTATGTATGTACGCTCATCTGTAACTCGAGATTTCGAAATGCCATGTCATTCCGCGGGCCTATATGACGTCGCAAAAAATCCAACATGGCGGCTTATAACAGATTCATTGCCACCGAAAATGGATATCATCCATTTATTCGGGTTAAAAAATAACATACAAGACTTTCTATAGAAAAGTTACATAAAAAGGCCTACAAAAAGTCCACGATGAACTATATCATATTATGATAAATTATATTTCTTGTTTCGATATTGAAGAATTCAAACATCTATACACTGAACAATACAGTCGATAACTTCGTGCCTTATTCACGTAAATAAATGTCGCACCTTCCGCGTCCATGCGTAACTGGCGCGCAGTCGAGACTGCGTACTGACATACACTGAGATTTCGAAGCGCGTCGTTTCGGCCGATTTCTATGAAGATATACTACTGTGACTTTATTAATCTGTGGTCACGCTAAGCGCTCGACGCGGAGCAACGGTCGCTACCTCGCTGCATGTTCCCGCCAAAAACGTAAGTAATATACATTTCGGTGAACGAGGACAAAAAAAAATATCGTTTCGGTGGCTGTTTTAACTTGTTTACCGAGTGTTTATTACTTTTTAATTTTGTGTGTCGTACATGCGCCATTCATCATGTCCTAAATATTATCATTATTTTGTCATTTTTGTTTTTGTTGTATATTTTCTCCTGTTGGCGTTCTTATAACGATGGATTCCCTTGGTGGTGCCTGAAACCGCCACCGCTATGAGAATTTTCACCGAAATGACAACAAATCCCATTTCGGTGTCTTAAATGTTCTTTCGGTAGTCATTTAGCTCAATTCGGTGGATGGCTTTGTCATTAAAAAAAAATCTCATAAATCTGAGATATATTTCTTAAGGCTCCCGCAGACAGGTGCGTCGCGATTCTAGTAGAACAATTTCTATGAAAACTTCATGGACAATGTCCTACCAGAATCGCATCGCACCGTCGTCGCCTCGCGCCAGTCTGCGGGAGTCTTTATGCTGTCATTGTAAAATCTGTCATTCATCGACTATTAGTAGTACCTACCTACCATACTCTTTACAAGGTCACACAACGAGCAATGGAGAGTGCTGTGCTTGGGGTTTCTCTGCGAGATCGACTCAGAAACGAGATGCGCAGACGAACGAGGGCTGCCGACATAGCCCAACGTACGAGTATATAGCGCGTAGAACTGATGCCCGATAGGGCAGAAGAGTTCTCGGATGGAGACCACGTACCGGCGAGCGCTGCGTAGGACATCCATCCACAAGGTGGACAGCAGGGGCGAGGTGTCAATTTTAATAAGAGAGAAGCCGAAGCGAAGCCGTTTTTAACTTTTTTGGATTGCCAAAAAAGTTAAAAACGGCTTCGCTTCTACTATTGAGTAGCCATTATTGACGGTGCCATTTTCCAAGAGCGGTACAGTTGCTGATGCGAACCTCTGAAAGGAAGCCGGTAGGAATCGTGTTATATGGTGCTTTCGCCACTGGTGGACAGACGACCTAATACAGGTCGCAGGAAGTCGCTGGTGCAGGCCGCCTACAACGGGTTACTCTGGAAATCCATGGGGAGGCCTATGTTCAGCAGTGGACGTCTTGCGGCCCCGACGATGATGCAGACAGTCCCATTTTCAAGCAGTCCCTCTTTCGCAAATGGTCTTATTCGCAGTCGGTCCCATTCGCAAATGGTCTTATTCGCAGTCGGTCCCATTCGCAAATGGTCCTGTTCGCACAATATCCCATGTCCCTTTTGATTAGTGTGCATGAGGGGGGTACGTAAACAAACTTAGATATCAAAGTTTTATTTTTGTTTAAGTGTACCGTCTGCTATGACCATTTCGGTGATCTAAAACTAATTTCGTTGGCAAGATAATTCTATATATTTTCGGTGGATCGCTTTATCATTTCAGTCGCTTTTAAAATTAATCTCAAACATACAAATATGTTTCTTACGATATTTTGATCCCATATAATATACAGTCATTAAAATATTAGACTGAAGGATAATTGTTTAAAGTTAAAAACAAATAATAAAACCAAAAAATAAAACACCGAAATGAGAAAAAATCACGACTTGTTGAGATTGACCCAACTAACCTTGGAAATTGTGTAATTTAGTTAGAACAACTCACAATTTGCGACGCAATTTTTAGCACCACTAACAAAAAAAAAATATCTGTGACGGCAATGAAGGACGCAAATCGTCACAGACGTTAACTACTAGTTTTCGATAGCTGAAGCACATTCATGCACTAGTTCCGACCGTTCCAGTCAAACGAGTTAAGTCACTTCAAACTGGATGAAGCAGCTTCCCAAATCAATCCGATCTCAACGTGCTTCAAACGGTTTAGCTCGAGCTGACGGATAAAGCAATACGTCCTATTTGATGCTGACAACAGCTAGCTCGGTCCCTGTCAAACTGCATAGAAAAGAAAGAGAAGCACGATGACACAACGCTGGTAATTTATTGCAAAATATGAAGCAATTATCTATTTACAAAAAATCTATTGATGGGACTAAAAAATTAAAACACTATTACATTAATATGTTGCTTGTAGAATAATCTGACAAAAAATCTGAATGATTGCGTGTATGTACATATATTAGTATGGTTTTTAAGCGTTAAAATAAATTTTTTGAGGTATCTTCGTGACTTTTTTCTATCGTATCAAATGAGTTGTATTGTGTTTTCAACAAACTAACTTGCTTAGATCCTGCAGAATATCATACATTTTCCTGATTTTGTTTACCGCAGTGTATCATAAATACTTTTAGGCATTATAAAGTTTCCCTAAAATTTTCCTGTAGTCCCCTGAACAGCCATGTCTGACTTTTGGAAGTGCGTAGCATTTTAATACTTGGCCATTTTGCAAGAATTCGTATCTGAATTATGAATTTTTGCAAATAGACAAAGTATCAAAATGAAACTACAGAATGAATTTACAGCTGTACGTAGTGAGACCGTGCGCGATCCTCCTGGGTTCGATCTCCTGATTGGGCAGTGTTTATGGATTTTTTTAGTAGTAGCCCGGTGAGCCCGGAGTTTGGATTAGTGTCTGGTTTATCAGTTTATGGCAGTAGGCTCGCCCATACACCTACTGTACTATGTACCTTTGCCACCCGCTTCAGGGAAATAAAGGCGCGATGATAGAGTAACTGTGATATTAAATAAAGCACTTACGAATGGCGCGAACTCGGTGAGGTCGAGCACCTGGCCGTCGTACACCACGTACAGACAGCGGCCGCCCTGCCCGGCACACTGCCGCACCTGCGCTAGCGTGAAGTTACGTTGGACCTGTACAAGTGTACACACACGTAAACAGTTGCGCATTGTTAATTGAACCGGTTGGAACAGGCGGCGCGACACGAACCTGTCTAATTGAACCGGTTGGAACAGGCGGCGCGACACGAACCTGTCGAATTGAACCGGTTGGAACAGGCGGCGCGACACGAACCTGTCGAATTGAACCGGTTGGAACAGGCGGCGCGACACGAACCTGTCGAATTGAACCGGTTGGAACAGGCGGCGCGACACGAACCTGTCGAATTGAACCGGTTGGAACAGGCGGCGCGACACGAACCTGTCTAATTGAACCGGTTGGAACAGGCGGCGCGACACGAACCTGTCTAATTGAACCGGTTGGAACAGGCGGCGCGACACGAACCTGTCTAATTTCCTATTTGTTGAACATCACACAATCTGAATCTGTGTTCCTTTTGTTTATCCAAATTAAAAATATTTTATTTCACATAAACCTGGCACCTGTGAAGCCTCAGAAGCTAGGCGCATTAACTTCACCATCAAAATAGTAAAATAAAAATAAGTAAAATGTGTCCCCATCGCCGTATCTCTACGTTGACGTCGTGGTGCGGCTTGCGCGCTCCGAACTCTAGGTCTGTGCCGGTAGAGGTTACTTTGCCGGAACAGGTCTAGGGTGAGGAGCCAGACCAAGAGAGATACAGAAACCCGCAGGGCAGCATGTGGCGAGCTGCTGGGCAGTAGCGACCCCACGTACCCTATCTCCCGGGAGAAGTCATGTTCCTCATCTCTGGCTTGCCTTTATTGGCCGGCTGGAGTGAACACTGACGAGATGACCTCCCACCTCATTCTTGCCTTTATTGGCTGGCTTGAGTAGAGATTCGCAAGAGCAAACGTGCTCGGAGGAAGGAAGTAGTCCAGTAAGATGCTGGTAGGGATCTTGACCGTACTTCCGGGATTGTCCTGATAGCCGTGGAATACCTCTCCACTCCTCTTAAGCACCTCAAGACATGTTGCCCCCTTGTCGCTACGACACTATGTGCTAGCGACCGTTTCCGGGGGCCCATTGTTGAGTGTGCAAGTCACCCCCTGCCATTTTATCCGTGTATTGTATTTATCACACATTGGTCAGGCAGGGGCCATAGTCCTTCCATAGTTTTAGATAACCAGTCCACTTTAGCCATCCAAACCCATAGCCCAATTTTTTTTTGTCTCCATATTCTGCAATAGTCCTACACCATCCGGGGGTTGTCCTTGGGTGCACTTGCATAGTACGCACAGGGATAATCGTCGGTTAGTGCCTCATTTCCATTGAAAGCGTCTAACGGGCCTCTGCGAGTTGGCTTCGGCCCCTCATATGCCTTCTAAAGGTCCGGGACCCTGGGGTCCCGAGAAATATCAAAAAAAAAAAACAGTAAAATGTGGTTTATTAACCGACTTCAAAAAGAGAAGGAGATTTTCAATTCGACACATATCTATGTATAATTGGAACTGCACTATATTCACATATGATAATCTGTTAGGGCTTCCGTGTTTGTATGCACGCATTTCTCCGAAACTATTAATCGGATTGTGATTGTGTTTTTTATTAGCATATATTTACTTCAACTTAGGGAACAGTGCAAGTTTCATCAAAATCGTTTCAGTAGTTTTCAAAATATGGACTGATACGTGTAATTTTGAGTTCATTTCGTTAGTTAGGTAGTTCTTTTTGAAGTCGATTTAATTTTTTTTAAATTACTTTTTTCTATTTAGTTCCATTCATCGTAAAACACAGACTAGTTGAATATTCAAAGTGAGTGTTATTTATAAACCGATCGAGCGAGAATATTGCCGATGGCGCGCTTGGCAGCCGGATTGATGATCGTAGTTTCAAGAATACCTACTCCATCTATCTTTCATATCATTTTTGCATGAGAGGCATTTCTATTTCAGGCGCTACAGGGAGCAAGCTCAGCTGTTGTCTACGTACCTGTGTGCTGATAGGAATAGGTGGGATCGGTAAATTGACATGCTTACAAAGCAAATCAAGAATATTTTGGATGCTATTTCATTTCAACTTGGATAGAATCAGGAAAAATGGAATCAAAACGTGAAACAGTTCCCACGTGACCATTGATGATATTCGTCTATGGTTTGCTTTTCTATATTTATAATGACAGATATATACCTGTTTCGACTTATCAGGGAACACGTTGAAGTCGGCAGCGGGTCGCGCCAACGTGTTGGTGACCTGTCCAGCCACCTGCACCGCATTGTCGAAGAGCTCGCGTGCTGCCGGGACTTCTGCTACGACTGCAACAAACAAAAGGGTGAGGATGTGGGCCGGAGGAGTGCGGTAAGTATAACTTTAGTGTGTAATAAATTATCGATTCATTTTAGGTTGTGTAATTACGTTGGACTTATGCTCGTCTGCTTCCAATCAATGAAAACAAAGTAAAATCTACAAATTGTGTTAATTTATGACAAAACATTTTGTGTATGTACCTGTTCCATACGGAAGCACTTACAGCACAAGCAATGAACTCACAAAAGTCGTAGTGGCTTCTATCGAGATTAGAAAGTCAATGCTTTTCTCAGTTAAATGTTACAATATACGTTATCATCTGTCGCTAAGCTGTTGGAGTCGACTGCCACTCTAGCCGGATGCAGCTGAATACCAGTACGTTACATGGAGCGACTGCAACTGATACAATACTAATGTATTATCCAGCGCAGCGCGGCACAGGACTGATCCTCTTCACGTCCGTCTGACTGAGTCTGTCCTGACGTGTTCGGAACATAGAACTCTGTATCACTTATCTCTTAACCTCTTTGGTTTAGGAGTCATTACGAAGATGAGAGGACATTAAGACAATATACCTCTGTTTGTGTAGATACGTCGTGTCATCCAATCTACTGCGTCCACAAACGTTGTTTACCTACTCGCTGTAGCTAATCTGTTGTTAGTATTGTAGTACCACGCTAAGTGTGCGGAGTATCTGTTGCTTACTACTAATCAAGATATTCTAGTGTATTAGGTCATCTTACGTCTGTCTGTCTATTTTATTTTGCCACTATTTTATGTGATTAAATATCTTGTACGTTTACAAAATACTTACATATTTTCAAACACTAATGATTATTATGTGAGCAAAGCCATAAGGATTAGGATGTCCCAGGACTTAGGGTTTATAATTGTAATGTGAAACTCATACGCCAGTGTATTTTTTGATGGAAATATAACACTGTGAAAGAGCATTGGAAAATCATGTGGAAAATCTCTTTCTATATTCTTCAAGCAAGATTTATTATTTATTTATAACTAGCTTTTGCCCGCGGCTTCGCTTGCGTGGATGTCGGAAAATATGCCACGGAAACTGCTGGGATTAAAAGTACCCGATGTTCCGTAATACTCTATTGGTTTGCGCGGCGCACGCCAGAAAGCTCCCAGTCAGCATGATTTTTTCCGACATCTTCAACAAACATCATATTATCATATTTCAGCCAATTCATACAAAACCTTAATGAATTATACACCTAAACCTTCCTTATGAATCACTCCGTCCATTGGTGAGAACCGGATGAAAATCCGTTCGGAAAATTTTGAGTTTATCGCGTTTAGACAGACAGACGCGGCGGGAGGACTTTGCTTAGTTAAAATTATAAAATATGCCGGTCACGCTCTAATAACAAATAAGAAATAACTTTTGACCGAGTGGACCGATTTCCACAAAAACTTATTTATAAAAAAAAAACTCTACAGAGTGAAAAAATATTTTAATTTCGGATGTCGGTGTCTTTGGTTTAGTATTTCCGTTTGTTGCCGCCGACTTCCGAAATTAAAGTTATTTTTCACTTTGTAGTGTTTTTTTGGAAGTCTGTTGTTTTTTTTCATAAATAAGTTTTTTTTTTTCCACATTTTAGTTGTTGTACGTACCCCACCCAATTCGTATATCACGACTTGCTAAGTAAATAACAGTGACAGGAAGTTACTATAACATCATCAACATACACTAAATGGATGAAAAATACGTTTTATTGAAGATAACCCAAAACCCACTCGTCAGGATTTGGCCAAATGTATGTGCGACCACCTCAGGAGTATACCTTTCAAATCGCGCTAAGTCGTGTCAGAAGTGTGGAAGGCGTAGTTTTATCAGGTTTGGGCGCCATCGCCAACAAATTATTAAATCAACCACACGACGACAGATCGTTGACGAAATCTGTCTTTTGACAATCAAGGCCACGCATAACATACGACTCGAGTAGCGCAATTTGAAGCATATTACCATTAAAATCATTGAGCTACAGTGCATCTCACGACAATTCCAATAAGCCCAAAAACGGCTAGGATACATTGTTGAATTACGGAGTTCCGGTGCCTACCTTCCGGCTTCGTCATCAGATCAGTTCGATGGCACCATTTTCATCAGAACCATTTATTTAAATTTACTTCGTCATAGTCGCTTAATTATCTTAATCGAGATATCTTATCGCCACCCGTGAAATACTCATTGAGGAGTTCTCGTGACCATCTGTGGAATTCTTCGTCAGTTCCACTTCACCAAATGATACTTTCTGAATGCAAATCCCTGACTTGTTGATGAAAATACCAAAATCGCTATGTATATGCCCATAATATTTGAGGAGTTCCCTCAATTCCTCGTGCATCCTGTCATCAGAACTGGATTTTGATAAACATAGGCCCAATGTGGAAGTATGTCCTTTCAAATAAAAAAAATATTTTTCCAAATCGGTTTATAAATGACGGTGGCACTGAGGTAACAAACATTTAAAAAAACGTACAACCGTATTGAGAACCTCCTCCTTTTTTGAAGTTGGTTAAAAATAAAGACTAAAATGTTACCTTAAGAAGTCAAGATACGAACTATGACTACATTTCCAATCCCTTAGATCTCTTTAAAAAAAGTACACAAAACATTTGAATATTTTTTGTGATTTTTGAAATCAACCCCTATTTTAACCCCTTAGGGGATGCTTTTTCAAAAACGCCGAAACATTTAATTCTTTATTTCCTACCAAAAGCACAAATTGGAATTTTCATATTCCTAACTTAAGAAATGCTGGGTTTCCCATACAAACTTTCATCCCCTATATCACCCCCTGTAGGGTTATTTTTGTGACAAAAAGTAACCTATGTCCTTCCCCAGGATGCCATCTATCTCCTTGCCAAATTTTATCGAAATCCGTTCAGTGGTTTAGGCGTGATAAGGTAACATACAGACAAACAGCAGAGTTACTTTCGAATTTATAATATTTCTATGGATAGCTTACAAACTAAATACATACACAGTGTTCACCCACAGTTTGACATAATCTATACTAATAAGGCGGTAACATTTGTGAGTTTGTATGTGGGGGGTAATCTTCAGAACTACTCACCCGATTCCGAAAATTCTTTCACTAATGAGAAGCTACAGTGTTGCCGAATGTCATAGGATATATTTTATTTCAAGAAATTTCACGCGCACGAAGTCGCGGCAGAAGCTAGTTATAGATAAAGATAATGACTGAGATAGTGTAGTAATCGCTATAAACGATTAAACATATGAGTGGCCTGAGGAGGATGTTGAGGATGTAACGATCCCGGCGCCGGCTTCGTGCTGTCGGTTGTTATTGGCACAGCTCCGCACAACCCACGTCTGTCAGATGTGATCTAGTTTTATTTTCTTAGAACATCGTTGTAGATGCAAAGTAAAAACTTTAATAACAACATTAATTAAAACATTCATGTCTAACTTGTACATAACTAATGAACATCACAAAACATTAGTTTTTACTTCCAACGTTGCAACAGACAACATATTATTTCTACTTGATTCCACCGAAATTCACAAAAAATTATTTAATAAAGAAAACTTCTTCAAGAGACCAACAAGTACTAGGAAACGTGTAATTTTTCAGTGAAATGACATAAACATTAATACTAAATATCTACTTAATAAATACATTTTTAAATTATTTATCTAGACCCGCCGTAAATTAAAAACTTCGCCAACTCTACAAATATATCAATCCTCCCATTATGCGCTTTCATAATTTCTATCGCGACGATATTATGGTGGACGTCCACGTCCATAAAATATATGGAAGTACGCGCACGCTATAACGTTATCGTGGACGGAAATGTTACTTCCCTGTGTTGTCGTGATGCCGTGACGGGGACATGGACGTCCACGATACTATCGTCCCGTTACAAATGATAACAGCGCACAATCTAATTGAATTTCCCTAAATCTGTTCATTACTACGTACCGTCTGCTCGACAAAGGCCCACACAGTGATGGCTAGCAGTGGCCCAGCCCTTATATAGCGGCCGGCATCGCGGCACTCACAAAATAAAGTATTTAATCGTATGCCCATAACCGACTCAATTGCGTTTAACTGCCCGCCCCGAGTCAGCGTCGAATAGGGCTGCCAAAGACAATTATAAACGATGTCCTCCTGTCTGCAAATAAATACTTTCAATTATTTTTGTATAACTTTGTTCTACTTTGTGACAGAGGTTAAAAACTTATTAAAACCGGCCAAGTGCGTGTCGGGCCACGCACAATGAAGGGTTCCGTAGTTGGGATGAATTTATCCCAAGAACAAACTTAACATTGTAATTGTAAACATATTTTTCCCATACACCATGTTACTTTAAGACCATAGACATATTATAGGTTTTCCTGTAATCTATAAGTATAGAACCATTTTCTGTAAGAGGTTGAATAAATAACATTCACAATCATCTACCCTCGGACATTAATAGTATTGTTTAAATGTATCTAATAATAAGATAACAATATTGCTACTCAAATTATTTTTGTATTGAATTACAAAAATAATAATAACTATAAATACGGTGAGTACCTGCACAGACGCCATCTAGTGGCTAGGATATCCACCAGCAACTTGCCCTGCAGTACAACCTTGTGGAGCACGAAGTACTGTGGTGTGCGGTCTCGTCTTCGAGGTGTGTTGGGGGAACTTTCTCGAAGATATTTATAAATTTAAAGACCGTTACACTCAATGAACTAGTTTATTAGCTTTTTCAGCTATTATTCAAAATATTTATGATTCAACAGTTTACAGTCTTTACAGACTGGGGCTAAAACTATATTGACTCGATACAGAACAAAATCACTATATGTCACTATTTTTCACCTATTCTAAATTCCAATTGAAACCAGCGTTTGTCTAGCCAGCCAATGTCATAATCCAAAGAGGATTCTTGCGGAAGGCAGGCTCAACTAAGGCCTCTACAGTACCATACTACAGGTATGTGCCCGACCCAGTTCTCGAGAATGGTCATGCCACATTGTACTGGGATCGATCTATCATCACTGACACTACTGACAGGACTATTGCAGCCAATAAGCCTAATATTGTGGTGATAGATCGACGAGAGCGCCGTGCAATGATTGCTGATATTGTGTTCCTCATGACGAGAATCTCGTGAAAGCTGAGAAAGATACAAAAAATCAAGTATCTTGACTTAGTACACGAGGTTGTCGACATGTGGGACGTGGACTCTGCAATCATTGTACCGATAATCGTTACGGTTAATAGCCTAATAGCGGAGAGCCTCGACTAACACCTCAGGAGGCTCTCATTGCGCGGCTGGGTCAAGGGCTTGATCCAGAAAGCAGTACTCCTGGACACGGCACGCATAGTGAGGAGGTTCCTCTCTCTAGAGCCCTGACCGCCGGCACCTTGGACCTGCTCCTGATGCCGATTTTTTATATTTTTTTTGTTTTTGTAAAAATATTTAAAAATGTAAATAATATGTACAGAAAATGAAATAAAGACTATAAATAAATAGAAAACCAAATGTTTGCGTCGCATTCGTGAGACTAATTGTTGGATCTGAGTTATTATTTATGTTAAGACCGAAATTGTACCAACACACATGACGAATAAATTAATTTGATTTGTATTTTTTTCAAAATTTTTGGCTCAGTAGTTTCGGAGGTACGCGGGAAATGGTAAATGTTCAGTTATCTTCGCGTTGGTGTGCGGCGCCCTGCGGCGGCGCGTGGACCTATAGTGAAACTATAATAAAGTAAACTTTACTGTCGCCGGTAACTGTCGGCAGTTTGTGACGACGTGCGGGCCTTTTATGTTCACTACTCATTGACGCGGGTCTGCCTGTAGTTTTATACTTAGTTATACGCATAAACATAAGAAAGAATACCGGTTTTCTATCTTAAATATATACCTCCTTACTAATAAACGTTGTATAGCGTCTTTATAGTTACACAACGCTTTGTCTTCTTCTTTCGAAAGTCAAATTACTGGCGACTGAAAGAGAGAAATTGGTGTGTAACTATTCACCTGATATAATATATTTATTAGTAAGGAGGATAATATGAAAAACAATTGCACAGCTCTACGTGCAGAAAGTATCCAAACTGAGTGGAGGCCGCCTCGTACCCGTCGGCGACACTGTAGCAAGCGCAGCACATGCTAACTGCCTGCCTGCCTCCTGCCTGCCACCTGCCTGCCACCTGCCTGCCTGCGGACTTGTTTATTTCATTCTACTGTTTCAAATAAGTACTTTCCGACATCTTTTTCGATATAAAAAATCCTTTTGGCATACGAAAATTAAAAATCACATTTTATTCCGGTTATGTATTCCGGTTATGTATTCCGGTTATGTATTCCGGTTATGTATTCCGGTTATGTATTCCGGTTATGTATTCCGGTTATGTATTTCATTATACATGCATTACACTCCGGTGTATTAGTGAGTTTTGTCGTGTAAAATAATTGTGGAAAAAAATCATACAAAAGTATGACGAACGACGCCTTTAATTGACAGTAATTAATGAAGCAATATTTTTCCAGTACTATAGTACTATACTATAACTATAGTATGACTATAGTCATGAAACAATGACCGCTGGCCGCCGTGGGACATTAATCAGCTGTTTACGAGCCGTTAACGGTTACGAGTTGTCGCGACTAATGACTATCTACTACTAAAACTAGCTACTCGTAATCACCCTATAACGTTCCCACTGCTGGGACACAGGCCTCCTCTCGTCGAGAGGGAGTGGGCTGTAACCCACCACGCGGGCCCAGTGCGGGTTGGTAGATGTCACATGTCTTAAAATTTTTAGTTGTAGGACATGATGCCAGTAATGTCCAAGATAAACCCAGAACTCTACATATGAATTGAAAAACTCACATTGGTACTTGTCGGAGCTCACAACTTCGTGTATCAGAGGCGAGACCTTAACCACTGAGCCAACGCGACAATAAAACTCACATTGGTACTTGTCGGAGCTCACAACTTCGTGTATCAGAGGCGAGACCTTAACCACTGAGCCAACGCGACAATAAAAGATGAGGGTAGTACTGACGTACGTATTATCATATCATCCGAACATTTCTGTTAGTCTCTAGTCAATGCGGGTATCCTAACAACTTTGCTTGTGAACATGAAACATCATCTTGAGACAAAGTGAAGTTGGCGTAACATTACAACAGGTTTCCAGCCGGTGGTTGACTGAAGATATCATACCTGTAGAAACGTAATAAATGTCCTTTGAAATAATTTACAAGAATCCCCATCTCACGGGATGAGTAGCATTCCTTCTGCCTGGTGTAGTGTTGTGATAATGTTCAGCGTCTGTGAAGCTGTGGATGTGTACGGGTGGTTACATGACGGGTAACACAACGCTTAGCGAAGTCGACAGTCACTTGTTCTTTCCGTCATTGTTTTTCTTTTTGTACGAGCATATTACCATACCCAGGAACCTTCTGGTTATGGAGATATTGAAGGTCAAAGTTCCACTTTCTTTAACGTTTTTTTACGAAAAGTTTAAAATGTTTTAACTTAACGTTACACCTGTACCGCCGCATGCACCCACCAACGCAACGTGTTGCGTGCGATACATTGCGCGCTACTGTAAACAACGATTTTTCACATCCAAAGTAAAACCGTATTATGTTGTACAATGTTACTTAGTTGATGTACAGAATGCGTAGATGTGCTGGCTCTTGTTACACTCTGTACGTATTTTTATGATGTGCTTAACTCTTCAACGTTTTATGCCTTTAAGGACCGATACGATCGTTGCTTGAACTACTTAGGTTCCACATTAGAGAAGGTTACTTGCAATACCTACATAAAAAGTTTCAATAAAAGTGCCTACTCCACTGATAGGAACTTAATAAGTGGGTTACGGAAACTCTTACGACCGATCTTTGAGGAACGTTGATTGGAATTCCACAAGTTTAGACAGCCCCTGACACCCGAGAGCACTGGCACTCGACACTGTGGATAAACCTTTATAACTACTACTTAAAGCTTTATTCAAGAGGTACTTCTTACATTAGCAACAATTTATAAAACCCCTGAAATCTCCATCTTATTGTAATAAGATAATTAAAGTGAGAACTTTTAAAGAAAACTGTCAAACTATCGGTTAGTTTGCTTATTTCTTCGTTGATCACTGCTGGGACACAGGCCTCCTCTCTTTAAGAGCGAGTGGGCTATAATCTAAAACGCGGGTCCAGTGCGGGTTGGTATATATCATATGTCTTCGAATTTTTGGTTCTAGGACATGCTGGTTTTCTCACGATGTATTCCTTCACCGGTTTGAGAGCAGTGCTGATGAAACTATTGACACAAAGTGAAGCGCCTGCTTGGGTTCGAACCCACGACCTCCTAGTCGTAAATTCAAACTCAAATAATTTATTTCAAATAAACCAATTACAGGCACTTTAGCACATTGTCAAGGGCTCGGTCAGTAAAAAAAATGAAGCTAGTTGCCTATTCCAAAGCGTACCTATGGAGGTACGAGCAAGAACCTCCACGGACACTAAAACCAAAATATGTTACAAAATATTAGTTAATTATATAATGTGACAATGATGCAGAACGTTAAAAGCGTCCGTATTAAAAAGATAAAAAAAAACAATTTAAAAATTAAATTAAATCAAAATAAGCCGGCTGCTAAGAGATGACCCGTCCCTACTGACGGCGCCCGTTGACGAACATGACGCATGGATCAGCACTATCCAGCTCAACCATTTTGAAGAGAGCTAAAGGATCCAACACACGCGCCGCCATCATCAGAAAGTCGGGTCTGTACCACTGCGCCACCACTGCTGTGCTACTCTTTAAAATAATACTTTTGTGAACTTTATCGTAATGGAAATTGCGAGTCTTTCTACAAGTAAATATGAATTGTAGATAAAATTGAATATCCAGTTACTGCAGCCAGGAATTGTAAGTAATTTCAAAAGCTGGAGGTGAATGCAATATTGCGTTTTGCTACAGCGCACAGACATGGAAGCCGACACAACAACTCGTCTGCGAGCTACTACTGTTGCGGCACCACCATGCTTACCCTCCGAGGATATCTTCGTGATAGTTTCTGATGCTGAACCTTCCTCAACATATATTATAATTAGGCTTTTTTTACTCTTAACTATTCAAATTCAATACCACGTATATTACCACTGAATTTCTGTGACGTCAAAGTCTACGTCACCAGGTTGCTGTCAAAATGGGGAGGAGTTGTGTTCGGGAGAGGCGCGCGTTGGCCCCGCCCCCCGCCCCCGCACCGCGCACCAGTATATAAGCCTGCGACCCTCGGAAGGCCGCCAGTCACCACCGCAGTTCACAGCGAGGTGCTCGTCGATCCAACAGAAAAACTTTACGTCGAGTTCTCACGGTAAGTTCATAATTATAAACAAGAATTTTTGATGATTAATTATAGGTTTTAGGGACTTCTTTTCTATGGGAACTGTTGGGAAATGCTGCATTTTCTATGCAATTTATATATTTAATCAAACAAAATTAATTGTTGAACAAAGAATTAATATCTAAAAATATATAAAATTATACAAATAGCTGATATTAAACATTTAAAGAGTTTTAAACTGTTACAAATAATACGATTAAATCAATTTATATTACAAAATAGTATTGACTGACCATATTAAATAAACATTTTATAGTTTTAAATATTAAAATGAGCTGAGCATTGTAGGGTAGTCATTACGTACCCCGGCGGAATTATTTACGTAATTAATAGAACAAACATCGGCCGCGTTCACTTAAACTAAAACTATAATGTGCCGCCGAACTGTTCGCTAACAGCGCTATGGAAGCGGAGTTATACAAACTTATACAAAACGCGGTTTATCATTAACGCGATGATTATAATTCTCTGAAGGCAACGTTATTTGGAAATGAAGACTTTAAGCAGTCATTTAGAAACAAAGTAACCGTTTATTTTACGGTGTTATACTTTAAATTGATAAAAATAATAAGCAAAGAATATCAATGACATCAATTAAATGTCCTACGAAACGCTAACCTCAACTATCGCACGCACTGACTCTTTTCCTTTAATTGCCCACAAATAACGCTTTTCGTAAACTTAATTGGTTCCGGCCGTTCTATTTGAAATAAATGAAATAAACCAATTCAATCTGATTTCAGTTACTTCAAAACCATTATTATAAATTGTATTTGGCTGGATGTAATTCAATTCATTAAACAATTTTAATTTTATGAATCTATGTTTTAAACATGCTACGAGCAGCTACGGCAAGTCTACGCGTCGTAGCGCTGCCGCCGTAGCAAGCGCTACGGTGCGTGCGTAGCAAGCGCTACGGTGCGTGCGTAGCAAGCGCTACGGTGCGTGCGTAGCAACATCTTGCGTATTTACTGAGCCGAACCTGCTTCACATTATCTTTTGGAAAATATATTCTATTCCTTTGTAGACACGAACTATGTTACTTATGTTGATTTAGTATTTTTTTTAATAAAATTCATATTCAAATAACTAAAACGAAACACTAATATATTATCAAACAACTACAAAGGGCCAGACACAATATTAAAAAAAAAAACATAAAACGAGATGACAGGTAAGAACTGAATTTACACTGTCGTAGAACCTTTTGTGTTTCCGTGAAGTTTCTTGGAAACCATTGAATTTATTATTAGACAGTTTGAAAGTTAATTAAAATCGATATTGTGACGGTTTCCATAATTTCAACGTTACTTAATTTAATCGGGCGTCGGTAACATCGGCCAGTCACGCTGAAACTGATTTATTTACTGACATTGAGATTTACAAAATTATAACTAACACTTTTTTGACAGTCTTGATTAAAGAAAAATATAATTTTCATGGTTTCAGTGTAGGAAAAGAAAAAAAGCTCTTAGTAAAAACAAAATCTCTTGTCGTGACTTTTTATTAGTTTTTCCGGAATCTAGTTGTGTAATAACTTCAGGATTTTATAATGGAGGATCTTATTTATTTCAGTGAGATTTAAAGGTCTGAAAGATCTGAATACATGTTTATAATACCCGGTATAGAGACACTACGATATCCACAAGTACCCAATACGATTTTAAAATATCTGATTGTAGGCACTTGCTGAGTTCCTGTACGTGTACACTATTGTGTCTGGTTTTTGAAGATATTTTTGGTGTTTCTAATCATCAAAAAATTGTCGCGATCATTGATTACGTGCTTTTCCCGTTGATTTTATTCTATTTCCTTTTTCTAATATAGTCACAATTTTCAGATAACTTTGTTTTTAAATTTTGTAACTGGTTTGGAGCCGTTTACTATCTATATATAATATATTATAAATTAAAGTCGCTTTTAGTGTCTGTCTGTTTAACCGCGTTGTTCTTCTAAATTTCTCAACGGTTTTCACCATTATTTAGATATTTTATTCCGAAAGGTTTATGTGTATAAAACATTGATATTAAACTAGGTAACTAATAATAAAGAGATCTGTATGTTTGTCAAGTTATAAAAACAGTGCGAGGCACAGGCGGGTCCCGGTCGCCGGTCGCCGGTCGCCGGTCGCCGGTCGCCGTTCCTCGATAAAATGAGTTAAATCAATCGAATAACTTATACATTTAAATACAACTACCGCGTTACATTCACTCGCTCATCAAATCAAGTGAATGCTTCAAACTCACATTAATGCCGTAATGTGCTAAATGAGTGACGAGCAGTGACGTTGGCACACTGCTACAGTTGAGCGCGCGATGTTCAAGCTCCGCTGGCATGTGTCACGGAACGTAAACAGATGAAGACACACGCTCACTTGTTTCATTTTAGGCTACTAGTTATAACAAACAGGAACCGCAAATTCGTGACTTTTATAAAGCTTTATTTTCCTAAGAAAGTGATACACGTCGTACACACAATAGCGGTTGTCTAAAAACATAGCTTTTTTCGACACCTTAATGTCAAATACTGGGGATAATTACAGATTTTCATGACGGCCGTTGTATTATAACTGAACCGCTCTTCTAGGAAACCGTAGCTTTACAGTCTTTCAACGCTTAAACTTGTAAACTGAACTGTTGAGTGCCGACGGACCCGCGCGCCTTGTGTACTGAAGTAGGAATGTAATAATATTATTCGTGGCAGGTTGTGATACATTGCGACAGGACTTATCCGTACGGGCTATTGTGTTCTCTTACAGCGAGAGGAACTTTAAATTCACTCTTTTAAATTAAACACTAGATTGTATTTCAATACAAAACCCGCAACTGATACTATTGTTTGTAAGATTTCAATTTATTCAAGACGGTTCGCTTACTTTAGAAGATAAACTGAACGCTTATGTATATAATACACGTCTCGCTTCAGTGTACCGGGAGGATAATACAATATGTTGTATATCTAAGTTTAATATTATTGTATTCCATTTACAGACAATCTCGCAAACCATGTCCGTCATACTAAAGCCACTGCGGGTACATTCCCGAACTTGTGCCTCAACAGTTACGAACACAATAATATTGTGTTGACTTTGTTTAATTTGTTTCATTGCCAAAACTATAAAAACGATGATGACAAACACCGAGGAAACCAGTTGGCCCTACAAACGTGTCGTGAGTGCTCCCGCGGTGGGTACGATCTCCTCCTTACGGAGAGGAGGCCGGAGTGCCACTCCCGCGGTGGGTACGATCTCCTCCTTACGGAGAGGAGGCCGGAGTGCCAGTAATAGGAATAATGTAGAACAAGTGTGTGTTAGTGAGGCAGTCACATTATAAACATATCTCAGTGTCTCACGCGCAGCTCCCGTCGCGCCATTAGTATTCAGTTTCCGATTTGAAATATATCTTATAACTTCAGATAATCAAACAACGCTTAAAATAAAATTGTATTGTTTCTAATGCCGTACCTAAGTTTAACACATATTATTTAGGTATTTATTACACAGTAATAATTTTAAACAGTAAGCAATCTCGGACGTTCCTTGGTTAAAGGTGATAGAAAAGTGATTAAACACAAAAGTGAGGACATTGTATTATCGGCTCGATACGCGACCTCGCCGACCAACATCCGGCGGAAGCAGCCAACGGGGACACTCTTTTTATAATTATGTTATCGACAATAATCCTATTCCAGAATATTTTCAATTAGCAAATCAATCGCCGTCGCCTTTTTGTAGCTCACGGTTATTTTTCTACTTTCGGAATCAAACTAATTGAGTTAGACCAGTCTAACTCAATTGCGGTCGGCGTCTGGACGCTGACCCCAATTGGGTTAGACTAAAATAAAATTATTATTATTATTACGTCTTTGATATTTCTCGGGACCCTGGGGACCCGGACCTATGGAAGGCGTACGAGGGGCCGAAGCCAACTCGCAGAAGCCTGTTAGACGCTTTCAATGGAAATGAGGCACCAACCGACGATTATCCCTGTACGCACTATGCAAGTGCACCCAAGGACCACCCCCGGTTGTTGTAGGACTATTGCAGGATATGGAAACAAAGATATTGGAATATATGTTTGAATGGCTAAAGTGAACTGGTTACTATGAAAGGACTATGGCCCCTGCCTGATCAATGTTTTTTTTTATACACGGAAAAAATGGCGGGGATGACTTGCACAATCAACAATGGGCCCCCGAAAACGGTCGCTAGCACATAGTGTCGTAGTGACAAGGGGGCAACATGTCCTTATTATTAAATCTACATTAGCACTTATAAAACGCCAGAAGCACGGTTCCAATTGATCGTTTCCTATGGAGAAGAACCGGCAAGAAACTCCATTACTCTTTTAAAAATAATTTGCTTTTACAATGTTTTCAAATTATTACAGTCTTAATAGTTATGGGAGGACAGTGTAGGCCTGTCAACAAGTACCAGGTACTTAACAAAATAGAAAATGGTCTACAAATCTACAGTCTATTAAGCCTACAACGTTCTCACATTCACAAAATATAAAAGAATCTAAAATAGAAATAAATGACATGACTGCCAGTACAACAGTAACAAATCTGAACTAATATCCCGTTCACAAAAGCCACTAATAAATAGTAAAAATTAGAATTGTAGGTATATAATGTAAAATAATGAAGAGATTATGTCGCGGAAGTATGTAAATGTATGTTTATTTTCCTTTTTCTTCCTGAATCGTCTGAACAAGGTAAACCATCATTATGTTCCAGCCTCAGTAAGCCACAGTCTGTGTCCTCTACTAGAACAATCGTATCCTAAAACTATTTAAATGAGACCTAGCGTGTAGTCTGCCATAACGTGTTCTGTTATCTGTTACCTTAGCGTTTCCAGTCTGGTCCCGGCGCCGGCTCTAAGCCAACATCGCTGAGCCTACGAGTAGATTGTGTCGCTCCTTTGCTTTCGATGTGATTAGTTTGACCGCAACTTCTAAGACAGCTCCACGAGTCATGCGAGAGGTGACATTAGATAGTGTTTTGTTTCTTTGTAGATATTACATTTCAAGGGATGCCTGTCCGAGGGTTCGCCCCTGTTACATGGGAATTAAACATAACTGGCGAAATGTGGGTATACTTATAGGTACACCTCTGCCCAACCCTTCGGGGAAACAAGGCGTGATGTTATGTGTTATGTTACCAATACGAAGTAAAAGGTTTCTATACTAGCTTAGTTTACATAATTCTTGACAGCCTGGCTTAATCTTTAAGAAGGTGGTTTTCGTAAGAAATTTCTCAGCAGCAGTCCGGGGTCTGGATTTGGTTGATGGCAATAGTCTCACCCCTTGTTAAATGGGATTTGAACATAACTGGCGAAATGTAGTCATACTTATAGGTACACCTCTGCCTAACCCTTCGGGAAACAAGGCGTGATGTTATGTTATGTTAATTTATTATAGTCTACGAATTGAAACTAAAAAGTTTAATAAGAAGAATTTAGCTTTCCAAGTTGAAAAGTGTATCTTACACCTTTGCATTTAATTTTATTCAAATCCGTTACATGCAGCGGACTTACAAACGTTCGGATTTATGCAATAATCTACTGTTAAATAAAAGTTTAACATTCGCGACTAGTTCTTGTATCACCCAGTATTGTGCGCAAACAAACTGTGTAAGTTACGGCTTGCTGCGCGGGAGTTCACTGTCACTGTGACAGGTGACGGCATGCCTCCACCGGCAGTGTGTGTGTGTGTGTGTGTGTGTATGTGTGTGTGTGACGAGACACATTTTATCGAATTCTTTATTTACGCGCACACGTCTGAGAGGAATGCCCGTATTGTGACACTGCTCAATATTCAAAGAGATGTTCTGAATAAATTGTGGATGGCATAAAAATAATTGTAACGTTAAATTGTACTAGATCCATTGCGGGCACTTTTTTAGTCTGGTATAATATTTCTGGAAAACCAGCAATAAACTCAGATCAAATGGCTTTTCTCATTTAGAAAATCTGTCTTACAACAATAAGGGATCACATCATGCTGGGCGTGATGTTTACTTCTGAAGTTACTTGCTAAGCTGCTTAACTTGTAACCCAATGAAACCGTTACAAATACATCCTACAATACATCAGTGGCGAAAGCACCATATAACACGATACCTACCGGCTTCTCTTCGGAGGTTCGCATCAGCAACTGTACCGCTATTGAAAAATGGCACCGTCAATAGTATCTACTATTGCAAAAAAATATAGTTACACTACGGGTGTTCAATTCACCATAACATTCAAACAACACAAACGGCTCTTTTTAAGTACATATATTATTAATATGTAAGTACTCGTAGTTTAAAATCGGCTTCGCTTCGGCTTCTCTTTTACAAAAACTTACACCTCGCCACTGCAATACATACTACAATCGTTGTACTTTTGTAACACAATAGAAAGCAACAAACTGTAATATTTTCTATACAGAAAACGCATTTCCTGCATTTCCGGCAACAATAAAATTAGCGTCCAGACATTTGACTAAAATACAAGTTTAAAGTACATTTCTCGTTCAGTGTAGCGCCGCTCGGGAAGCTTTCTACGAAATCTAAATAGGGATATTGAAAACGTTTACCTTGCCAGTATTTCACTTAAAATAAGATTTCATCAAAATTACTCAAGTTGTAAATAAAGTTATATTAATCGGAACAATTATGAAAGTCCTCTGTTCGGTACAAATTGGACGGCATGTGATTTATGAGTTTCTAAGGAATCAATCAAGTTGACGAACTTTAGAGAGGTTTCACACGAGGCGCCACAGACTGACGATTCCGTCGCCAACCGATCCGAGTTCCAACATTGTTCAGTCCACCACCACCATCATCACCACACAGTAGATTAGAAAGTAATTTCCTTACAACATTACTTATTGTTTGATATTTACAACATGATTACACCGTGTCTTTGTTTCCATGAAAGAATTTAAAGCCATTTCTCGAAATATTTGGTGATACGCGAGATCGACTGTTTTTGGTTAAAAACTTCGGGTGATATATTTTTTGTAGTAATAAATCGTCGTAAGTATATATAATTTCATTCAGCGCACACATAAATATGGTAAACGCTTTGTGAAACAGTTGCCCATATTTTCCTTTGGTATTACGTATCTGTGGGCCGACGGCTGTGGCTGGGGCACACGGACACGTAATTTGTCCTCCGTCTTATCGAGTTCTTGCGAATCAATCAAGCTTAAGTATTTATTAGACATCAATCAATTTAACAAATGATGAAATAATACGCACAAGAAACACGGTGCAGTCGTCTGTATAATCGGCTGCCCATAACCGTTCCTTATTATTATTCCTCGTACTAATGTATACATACATATTTGGCACTTTATTATCATTTTTCGCAAAATCGATGGTAATTGTATTAAGTATATTCAATATTTGCTTGTTAACATCCCTGCTAAGTTGCTACAACCAACACACTGTTTAAAACATGACACAATTACTGACAACTTAATAACTAAGTAATGTACTTTAAATTATTTACTTTAGACTTCCTAACAATTTCTGCAAATAGTATCAACTTGAGAGTGACAGCACTTGCTCCATCAACTCAAACTCAAAGCAGTTATTTGAAATAAACCAATTACAGGCACTTTTGAATCGTCAAGGGATCAGTCAGTCAGAGAGTTGAAGCTAGTTGACCATTCTAAAGCGTAGAAGGTACCTATGGAGAAGAACGGGCAAGAAATTCCATGGACACTCTTTTAAAACATATTGTTACATAATATTGGATAGATCATTCAAGTTGAAATTATATAAGTATGTGAGAACAATGTAGAAAGGTTAAAAGCATCCGTAATAAAAAGATAAATATCAAAAACGATTCAAAAATTAAAATAAGCCGCGGCAGCTATGAGATGACCAGTCCCTACTGACGGCGCCCGTTCACGAACATGACGCACGGATCAGCACCATTCAGCTCAGCCATTTTGAAGAGAACTTAATGATCCAGCACACGCCACCACCAGCGAGACATTTAAGTGAGCTTGACATACTGTCAGTCGCCAGGGCAAATTCAAGTCAGTTCATAAAATACACACAAAGATTTCAATTGCCCAAGAATAACAGGCTTGTTAGTTAAGTTTATAATAGTCCTGTTTGATTAATTCATTGTTTTATTTTTAAACAGTCCATCCTTTCTAAAAATAAAATAAGCCTGTATTGCTGGCTCTACAATGTTCTCCAAAATGATTTTTATTTATTATACCTACAAAGATTTTATTAAATATCGACGTTCTTTGCACTTTTTTTTAAACAGTATATCCTTCGACAAAGGCCTCCTCTTAAGACTTCCGTCTCTCTCTGTCTCTCGCCCTCTCCATCCACTCCGGACCGCTACTCTTTTGACGTTGTCTCCCCAACGTCTCGCTGGTCGTCCTCTACTCTCTCCATCCCTCGAGTACCACTCTTTTATTAATTTGGTCCATTTTTCTTTTTCTTCTCTTAACATAAGTCCAGTCCATCGCCATTTTTGTGTTTTACATACTTTTTTGCATCTTTAAACTTAGTTATATTTTTTTTTCTTTTAATCAATTTGTCAATTACACTTCCTTCTATACTATGTTGACAAACGTTGATTTTCTGAATTGGTTGTTCTGTTAATGCTCACGTTTGCAACCATAGATAGGTCGATCACAGCAAAATACATAAATGTTTCTTTGTTTCCTTTGTCTTTAATTGGCATGTATCTGTCCTTAATCACTTCGCTAAGGGATTCAAATCTCTTCCAAGTGTTAGCTATCCTTCTATCAATGTCATTGCGCATAGTATCAGTTGTAGACATTACCTGTCCTAGGTAAATGTAGTCCTCTACGTAGTCTATGGGTTCCTATTGACTGTGATACTGGGCTCATAATTTTAGCTATCCTCTCTACCTTTCCTTAAAACTGTATTCAAATTCTCGCCAAACAAATTTCTCAGTTATATAGTTATATTAAATAATAAAACATGAACCTATAAAACTGGCATTCTAACCAGAGCTCGGAGCTGTCAACCTTTCGCAGACTAAAATTTTGTTTCCTTCTTAAAAATCCTTCATCAACAAAATGTATTTAAATTTCAATGGTCGATGTGTGCAGGGGCTCGTGGCTAAATGATAACAGCCGCACGGCTCGATCGAAGGTTAAGCTACGATTGCCGCGGTCGGTTCGTGGATGGGTGACCATCCATTACATACCGAGATCCCTTCATGCTTCGGAAAGCACGTTAAGCCGTTGGTCCCGGCTGTCATTTGTAGATCTTTGACAGTCGTTACGGGTCGTCAGAAGCCCATAAGTCTGACAATCAGTTTTACCAAGGAGGGTCGTGTTACCCAGAAACTGGGCTATGGAAATCAGATAGGCAGTCGCTCCATATAAAATACTGGTATTCAGCTGCTTCCGGTTAGACTGGAAGCTGACCCTACATAGTTGGGGAAAGGCTAGGCAGGTTGGTTGGCCGATTAGTAAAACGGCCGTCATTAGCCCGTTGTATTTTAAGCTGTAATTTCAGTAATGACGTAATTATCATTACTACAATAATCGACAGGTTCGTTTGAAGGCACAGTTACTACCAAACTTAAATACTAGTACACTTGACGCTTTGACAGCTCAATTAGGTGCACGTAGGAACCTATTAGATGATATCGTCCGGTTTTACAATATTACTGGTATTAGTTTGACATTTTCATTATTTCAAAAGGTTTAGGACAACGTTTCGAGGACTACCGCTTTTGATTACGGTGATTGTTTCAAAGATTATTAGTATTTGCCGCTAAACCTACCGACTAGGTTTCCTGTTAACTAAACTGACGAGGCTAATAGTAATTTCACTGGGATCGGTCGAGGTTTTATAAATAGTGCAACGTAGCGCTTGAACTGTTGGGCTATTCTGAAAACTATTTACAATTACTATTTTAAGCTTAAGGCGCCTGTCCCGCCACCGGCGAGGAAGCGACGAGCTATCGACTATTTTCTCGCTCAAGAAACGTACAATAGATGTAGCTCCCGTGTCAGTAAGAGACTCATATATTAATGGTTGATCGCTGATTGTTCACACCGCTGCACGCGCTGGTGAGAACCGTCTCTATTGTACGTTTATTGAGCGAGAAAATAGTCGATAGCTAATCGCTTCCTCGGCGGGGGGACAGGTGCCTTAGTTCAAGCTCTACCGAGCCGAACACAACAATGTACCTTACGAGTCTCGTAATACGGTTTCAAAAACTCTCTATTCAAATCAAAGTTTTACAAGTTCGACAATAAACCGAGCTCTGACAATTACGATAGTGTTCTGTGCGTGCGCGTGCGCGGCGCCGAACACGTCCGGAGCTCGCCGACAGAAGCCGAAGTTTGGATACAGCCGCGGATTTCATTACTGATACGTGACTCATTACAAGGGATAGCAATTATATTTTATAGAGTTGGGGAAGTCGATAGTGTTGTCGAACTATGTTAGAGCCGCTAGCAAGTTGCTACTTGTTACGCGGGATTTGTGGGTTTTTTTTAATAATTCAACTAACTACACAGTAAAAATTCTATTAATTTTACGAAACAATCACGATATTCTTTTATGTAAACTGTTACCTAATATTTTAAGTTGGGATAAGGACAATACATTTCACTAATCAACATCATTGTGAGACACGCGCCGGCCGCCACTCCGCGCAAGCAACCATAATACCTAAACGAGAACACACAACGACACACAATTTAGTAGAACCGCGACGAGTACACTCAACAATACTCACTTTGTAAGGAACACATTATTTTACACAAAAGGTGACTAACGTCGGGAACACTCCTTATTTAGAACAGCCGGCGGTTTATTCGCAAAATTACGTATAGTTTGAACCACGTGGCTATTGTGAGTTCCTCTTTGTTCGTGGGGAACGCGCAATGGATTCGAAACAATTGAAAAACAACGGAGTTTTGGCAGTGACACGTATTAACGCGGTAGAAGGAAAATTTTGTGTTTAATTAAACGCGAGTGTTTAGGACAATCTGAGACTATTCATCAGCCACAAGCACTCGCTGTTTACGTTAAGAGATGTCTTACACAATTACTAAATATAAACTGTTTATAGTAACTCAACTAATACTTTAGCCTACCGCTTACCTCTTATCTCCCTTGTTCAAGAGAAAATCTAGAATAAGGCACGCGATGTAACATTACATCATGCCTTCCAAACTCAATAAGTTCGCTATCTTGAATTGAATGTACTTTCTATCCATATTGTATTCGTATTTAACATGTATGCATTCAATATAATGTGAGTCCATAATAACATGAGCATCTAAAACCGCCATTCAATGATACATAGACAGGGCATGGCTAAAGCGACAATAGCTAACCGGATTAGTTATTGACAGGCGAACGAGACGTAGGCCATCCCCGCTGTACCAACGCGGGACCATTGGCAGGTAAGCGGTAGTGCACATGTATACGAGAATTAGTCGAGTGGCTGCGACCAGAACGCTGCAATTTGCTGACTGCGTTATCACGTCAACATGGCATTAGCTGTTCTCGTAAAGGCCTGCGAGAAGAAGCAACAACTTCTTTACTGAAGATAAGATGACTCCCTCACGTTCCTAAACAGAATTCAGAAACATCTGTATCATTACCATCGAACTGTAATGTGTTTGAATATAGTATAACATACATAACATCACGCCTGTATTCCCCGAAGGGTTGGGCAGAGGTGTACCTATAGTACAACACCCACTTTTCACCAGTTATATTTAAGTCCCATGTAATAGAACATAGAGCATGGCATACATTTGAATTAAGATCTCACTGAAAATCGATTCATTTAACTGAATTGAAAAATAACCGAGATTTTCAAAATTATTGGTGGTTGAATATCCTCACATATTATAGTATTAGCAGAATCCATAAACATGTTGGGATTAAACAGGGAAGGGTCTTTAAACCATTAAATTTTAAACCATAGCGACAAATAAGAACTGGCAGCTACAGCAGTTCGCAGGTTCGAGTCCGGGCGAGTAACGAGCCTCGTTTGAATTTCAGATTTAATGAATTTAATTCATTAATCACTGCTTGTGGGCGGGCCGCTTTAAATACATTCAGGACAGATTTTTTTACGTCCATTTTAATTGCTCAATTAACTGAAGAACTTTTTTACTTAGGAATTGGGGACAGCAGTTCTGGGTTTCATCTGACTCCTAATATCTAAATTCACATAACGCAAAATCGTAAACTCTTTACGTTCATAAGCGTCTTTTATTCAATAATGGATCTTTGAGTTCACGCGCGCCGGTCACAACGCACATACATCTACCCGAATTTACAATCAGCGAACCTTCTCAAAAGAAACCAGAATTTCAGAAAGTCACCAGTCTATAGAGTTAGCGTATAGTGTTGTCCTCGTGGTATCGACGGTCTCGATGAACACAGAACAGCACTAGCGCTCATTGTCACCGCGGCAGCCACACATTGTGACCGCGGCAGCTAATAGATTTACACGACTTTCCAACTAGCCCTGAATGGATGCCTTGTGACTTGAGAGCTGAATGAATTGGATTCCTTGCGCTTAGGGGGGGGGGGGGGGGGACTCAAAAGCGTTGAAAATTGGCGTATTCCTACGTGGCTCGTAGGTAAATAACTTGACATTTAGTTTCATTTATCAAGGAGCTGTGCATCTTGGTGAGGGTCGCTGAGATACAGTCAGGCGAAGGAACAAAAACATTTACAAGTGGGCAATTGTTTTTTTTTTTTTAATTAAATAATGTAAAACACGAAGGAAGGTACACCACCTCTTCCACTTTTATTTTTCAATCTGAGACAGGCATTGTGTTTTATCGACAAGCGTTCCCAATGACGAAGGAATAACCAACCCCAAACACTGATAAACATTAAAAGGTAGATTTTTTTAAATTACTGTATAAAAATAATGAAAGGGAAGGCAGCAGCGTCTTCCGTCGAGGTACTTACAAAATTGTGAAATCACGTCGGTTTGTAAAGTTATAGGTATTCCTCGTGGCTAGTGTATACGTAATGATCACGTGACCTTCGTTATGCGGTGGACGTTTACGGGCTGATAGCATGAAGGTAACACTTATTGGAAAATAATTATTGTACCGTGGGTTTTTTTCCCCGCCTACGGCGTAGCAAAAGATTCCGCGACTACGGCGTAGCAAAGGATGACCTGACTACGGCGTAGCAAAGGATTCCGCGACTAAGGCGTAGCGAACAATGACCGACTACGGCGTAGCAAAGGAATTCCAGACTGTTAGAATTAATTATTTTTAAATAAAAAAAAAACAATATAAGTAGTGCCAAAAATAGAAGAAAGCAATCAATAATAATGACCTCCAGTACTAGTTCTGGACACATTTCATGTAAAGTAGTTACTACAGTATTCATAAGTTCATGTACTATGTATGTATGTACCTAAGTCCATCTGGTAGAAACATGTCGATATGAATAATTTTTCAGTTGGCTCAATAAGTGCGGCCCACCCAGTAATAACTGATGGCCGCCGGCTGTTTGCCGCCGGCTGTTTGCCGCCGGCTGTTTGCCGCCGGCTGTATGCCGCGCAGGCGAGTGATCGAATCCTTTCACTTACTATTGACGATATTTAATATAGGACATGAAATATAATTTATTTGTGCTCCGAATATAGCTGAGCTTAGATCTTTGAAAAAGGAGGACAATCGTTTGAACGTTAGCGGCGGCAACAGAGTTTGCTTGATTCTCATTTAAGTGAAATATTAAAAATTACTAAAAATGGAAATGTTTTGGCAATCAACCACAAACATCAGAGTCTTTTAATTAAGATACATAGAAGATAAAGCCATTAACTTATTTATCTTTTCATTTATTGCTAAATATATCTCGGCGAGTTAAAGGTTTACGATTTTGAACAAAATATTGACTAATCGAAAAATCACATTTATTTCAAGTGTCCTCCTAAGGGTCGTAGCAGGAAAAACCTTTTGAAGGACCTCTTATGTTAAGTTCAGGTAAGCCTCGGGGAACCCAAAGTGCTCCCCGAGGACCCCTGGCAAAGGGGTATACGTTGTGTCTCAAGAAACAGAAATACTGTGAACAAATATGGGCACAATCGCAGAATGATTCAAGCTCCTGCCAAATAACTTTAAGAGGTTACAATTATTTACGAAACATCCTCTATTTGTCACAATCTCTCATAGTTCAGTAGAACATCTTAAGGGTTTAACTCGCAATTACGTCGTGAACTCGCGCCTGTCTAAGAAATTTAATTAAAAATGACCACTAAACGCTTCAGAAATTCAAGTACGAAAAAGTAATGTGGCGGAAAATCTGTTAAAGTGTGGACACAACATTCTTATCTTAGTTAAACATAAAAACGAAAGGCTTTACAAAGTTAATGGCGACGGATGCCGGCGCTAACGAGAGAGTATGACACTCTGCGACCTGCGACCGACCACAACGCGACGTGTACACCGCTGTCGCGACCAAACACAGCTCTCAACTCGAAAACTTTTAAGTCCACGAAGTAAAGTAGCAATGTATAGTGAACAACGTTTTTCGCTAATGAAGTGGCGAGATTCATTAGCAGTCCACAGCTAACTATTGCACAAGTATTTCTCTTATTTCCTGCGGTGACCATTAACATTTCATATTCTCGCAAAAAAAAATAATACTTTTATCTAGCTCGCTAGTGTAATGAGAAACGTCTTTCTTATTTTTTTCGTTTAACCCAGTAACCTGGAATGTAAAAATAGGCTTTGGTTTATTTTAAATACAAGGTTTTAAATGTTTTCGTAGTTCACAGCGCTTCGTGTTTATCGCTATCTACATGACTGCTTAGCCTTTTGATTCAAAACCTATACATCTCGGATTGTGTGTTCTGTGATAAATTCTTAGTGGCGTCTTGAAGACACCTACGAGTATGTGCACCCGACTGGTCATCGGTTATCTCAGCTGTCATTTGTTTTATAATTATTACGCTTACATAATTATCTCTATTAAATTAAAGCAACCACAATTAATTAACATAAAATTCATTAATTGCGAGAGCAAGATGGGATGGTAATTAAATACATAAAGAGTATTTAATAAAAGATAATATAATCCATCGATGACAGCTGAACAGTGGGCAGCTATCTTCTCATAATGGTGGAACAATTTACACTTATAATTAATTCGGGGGCACGCGTTATTATACCGGACCCGACCCCATCCCCCCGGGACCCCGGGAGTCCGGGATCCTGGGACTCGCGGATAGTTGCGGGATATTAAACAGCATTCACGAAAAATAATGTATTCTGAATATCAGTGATGTGATGATACGGGGATGCTTTTAACAACAAGTATGTATGCAGCAGTTTTACATATTAATAACTGCTGGCCTTAACTACGGTTTGCTTTTTGTAAATTAAAAGATAGTTCAATGACAGTATCGGATACTTATAAACACAAGCGGTACTTGGGGCGAATACCTCGTCTTCACTGCGTTCATAATGTTATGATTATTTTCATTTCATCGTTGCATATTTTCTAGTTCTCCTGCACGCCAGAGAGCTCTACGTCATTATATCTTTATAGCCGAAGTAACAATTTGTTATCATTAAACGTTAGTCAGTGGTGACTCCGATTGACTTATAAAGTACTTGTATGGTAAATAAATGTCACATTACATTCAACCAATAATTCATCGAAATTTTAGTGGGTAATGTCTACTTTGTTCAAAAATCCGATAAAGCTTTCACACGTTCAATGCAAATATCAATATGATACCTTGGCGGTGCGCTACGAGGTCATTAGTTCAGTTCCTCGGCTGGTTGTGCGCCTGGTATGTACAGTCATGAGCACTAATGTGTATACACTGAGCAACTATAAAAAGTCATTGTGATTTTATGTTGTTACGAAAATAGTATTTTGAAACCCATACTATTATGAAAGAGGTCTTATTTCAAAGTTTCAGTCGTAATTCCACGAGAAATCGCTTTTGAATTGTGCTAAGTGTATACATGTTAGTGCTCGTGACTGTACGTGGCCTTGCTGACGGCGATCCTGGATAATTTGCTTACTGTAGTGGAAGTAGCCTAACACGCAACAGTGTTAGATAGCTAGGTTAGTTTAGATTGAACGAGCAACACTACAGTTTACAGTTTTCGTACGGTATAGTCCTCTAAGCTTTATAAAGGAGAATGCTGTGAGTCGGACAATCTTCCATTTTGGTGTCTCAGATCGAAATTGCCACATGGTCGGCGACGACTGGTCAAAGCTAACGTTATTGGTCCGTGGTAAAAGCTACGAGCAATATCGTAAGACAGACGTAACTATAAAACGACGACTTCGGAGACACCTCAGCACTCAAAGAGCCATGTGCAGGTGATATATCTTGTAACTAACTTAAAGTACTAGAGAAAATAGGATTCGTTTTTGAAAAAATAACGGCTTCAGCAAAACAGACGTAAGTAGCTATAATATATGTATATTAATACAAACCATAGCTCGGCGGCATATTACGATATATTTTTAATTCTATCTTTGAGTAACCGCACACGCAACTAAGAGAATACTATACAGGATGATTTTTTTACCGTCTCGAAATTTTTACAGGCTGTTCTACCCATGAATATGAACAACTTTCACTACGGGACCAACTCTGAAATCACGAAAAAAAAATCAGCTGATTCATACATTTTGGTCGAGTAGGTATTGAACTTTTGTATGAATCAGCTGATTTTTTTTTTCGTGATTTCAGAGTTGGTCCCGTAGTGAAAGTTGTTCATATTCATGGGTAGAACATCCTGTAAAAATTTCGAGACGGTAAAAAAATCATCCAGTATATTTGTATGACGTCACCAACCTATACTGTAGTTTATAATTGCATATATTATGGTATGACCAACCGTGTGTGATTGCTACAATATATATTATAGCACAGCGTATCAATATAATATCATAGCTACGTCTGTGATAAAATTATTATTAAATCTAACATCAAATGATAAATAGAAATCGACGCCCTTCCGTTTTTGATACAAACTAATCCTTCATAGATTTCCTTCTGTCGAGGATTTCCATAAGATATCTGAATTAAAAACACAATGTCCCGTGTACCACGCGCTTGTGGCGCGAGACCGGGAACAGCGCGTGTTTTTGTGACAATAGTTTGGCAATCTATCTCTATTTGCAACGGTTTTGATGGGTTTGCATGAAGTGCGGAAATAAACACAAAAAACTGAAACCTACAGAAGGGAACCAAACTACTTTTATATGCATTCGTGTTTGTGATTGAGAGTTCTCGCTGTGCCTGCTTTACTCTCTTCCTTGTGTTTTTCGTTTAGCTGTTTTGTTTTTAGCAAATTATAAGAAGAATTTTAAGTGAATAATATTTCATAGTTTGATGTCTTTCTACAAACTGTTTCTTCCCAACGGAAACATCTTATTGTAGCTTATTAACATTTAAAATTTGCATACAACCCCCAAATGCAAATCTATATATATAAAAGGAGAAACTGACTGACTGACTGACTGACTGACTGACTGACTGACTGACATATCAACGCACAGCCGAAACTACTGGGACTAGGAACGTGAAATTTTGCACACGGCTTCCTTTTATAACGTAGGGGAGCACTAAGAAGGGGTTTTTGGAAATTCAACCTTTAAGGGGGTAAAAAGGAGGGATTTAATTTGTATGAAAAATCTTATTCCTTAAGTTACTAAGCTTGAAACTTGGTACGAATACTTATCTAAGTAAATTATGAACTCCGTAATTTTTTGTTTTTCTAAACTACCCCCAAGAGTAGGGTTGGGGGGTGTCAAAGTTTGTATGGAAGAATTTTAACGTGCAGTCCGATTAATTCGAAACTCAGTATTTATACTTAAGACTAAAACTAAAGAATAACCTGTATCAGGGTTTTTCGAAATCTACCCCTAATGGGGTGAAAAGGGGTAATCAATTTTACAGGGGAGGATTTTACTGAGCGGCTTGATTAACTCGAAAATTGGTATAAATATCTTTGAGTCAAGTTTTGGAAGTATCCTAAACCTTTTTTTTAATCCACCCCTGTGGGGGTGAAAAGCGGGGATACAGTTTATATGAAAAATCTTATTCATTTTGTTAATAAACTTGAAACTTGGCAGGAATATTTGCCTAAATAAGCGATACAGTTTCACACTATTAGTTTTTCAAAAGTACCCCTCAAAGGGGAGTTTAAGAGTGTTAAAGTTTGTATGGAAAAATTTTAACGCGCAGTCTGATTAACTCGAAACTCGGTATCTGTACTTAATACCATAAATAAAAAATAAAGTGTATCAGGGTTTTTCGAAAATCTGCCCCTAACGGGGTGAAAAGGGGTAGTCAATTTTACAGGGTAGGATTTTGCTTAGTGGCTTGATTAACTCAAAAATTGGTATAAATAACATGTAAGTCAAATAATGGAAAATGGGGGTGAAAAAAATCTTATTTCGTTGATCTTTTAATTTGAAACTTGGCCCGAATACTTCATTATCATTTTCCTTACCTTATCTTAATTTATTTAGGAGCTCGTGGCTAAGTAATAACAGCCGCACGGGTCGATCCATCAGGTTAAGCTACGCTTGCCGGGGTTGGTTCGTGGATGGCTGACCATCTTTACATACCGAGACTCCTCCGTGCCTCGGAAAGCACGTTAAGCCGTTGGTCCCGGCTGTCATTCGTGGATCTTTGACAGTCGTTACGGCTCGTCAGAAGCCCGAAAGTCTGACAACCAGTCTTACCAAGGGGTATCGTATTACCCAGTTACTGGGTTGTGGAGGTCAGATAGGCAGTCGCTCCATGTAAAATACTGGTATTCAGCTGCATCCGGTTAGACTGGAAGCCGACCCCAACATAGTTGGGAAAAGGCTAGGCAGATGATGATGATCTTAATTTATTTAGGGTCGGCGCAACATGTCTACTGATACTAATGTATAAAAAATCTAAATAAAAGGAGAAACTGGCTAACTAACTGACTGACATATCGCACAGCCGAAACTACTGGGGCTAGGAACGAGAAATTTTGTACACGGCTATCTTTTATAACGTAGGTGAGCAATTAGAAGGGGTTTTTGGAAATTCGACCTTTAAGGGGGTGAAAAGGGGGGATTTCGTTTGTATGAAAAATTTTATTCCTTGAGTTAATAAACTTGAAACTTGGTACGAATACTTATCTAAGTAAATTATGAACTTCGTCATTTTCGGTTTTTCAAAACTACCCCTGTCGGGGTGAAGTGGGGTAATTAGATTTTTAAGAGGAAGATTTTACTGTGTGACTTTATTAACTCAAAAATTGGTATAAGAAATCGTTGATCCAAGTTATGGAAATATTTTAAACGATTTTTAAAAATTCCACCCCTGTGGGGGTGAAAAGCGGGGATATAGTTTAGACGAAAAATCTTATTCATTTGGTTATTAAACTTGAAACTTGGCACGAATATTTGCCTAAATAAGCAACAAAGTTTCTTACTATTGGTTTTTCAAAACTACCCCTATCGGGGTGAAGTGGGGTAATTAGATTTTTAAGAGGAGGATTTTACTGTGTGGCTTGATTAACTCAAAAATTGGTATAAGAAATCTTTGATTTCAGTTATGGAAAAATCCAAAACGGTTTTTCAAAATTCCACCCCTGTGGGGGTGAAAAGAGGGAATACAGATTATATGAAAAATCTTATTCCTTTGGTTAATACACTTGAAACTTGGCAATATTTGCCTCAGGAAATAATAAAAATTGTCACTCTTAGTTTTTTAAAATAAGTCAGGAACACTAGGACCGTAAAAACAGTAAGGAAAAATTTTAACGCGCTGTCATATTAACTCGAAACTCGGTACTAATACTTTTTCGGAAGTCGGTGTCTTTGGATCTGTATTTTAGGTTTTTGCCACTGACTTCCGAAATTGAAGTATTTTTTCACTTTGTAGTGTTTGTTTTGGAAGTCGGTTGTTTTTATTTTTCACTTTGTAGTGGGTCTGTTTGTAATTTATCTGAGTTACAATAGCCTAATGACAACTGCTCATCACCTTTTACAAAACATTGCTTTTCCCGATGCAGGGACGTTAATTGTTGAGGAGTTCTCTTGGTACTTCACCATCAGCTCCACTTCACCATATGCATTGTGACGAGCTTCTATTGCTTAGCAATAATTTTAAAATAATGGAATCGCAACCCGTGAAATCATCATCATCTGTCTAGCCTTTTCCCAAAGATGTTGGGGTCGGCTTCCAGTCTAACCGGACGCAGCTGGATACCAGTATTTTACATGGAGCGACTGCCTATCTGACCTCCACAACCCAGTTACTGGGTAATACGATACCCCTTGGTAAGACTGGTTGTCAGACTTTCGGGCTTCTGACGACCCGTAACGACTGTCAAAGATCCACGAATGACAGCCGGGACCAACGGCTTAACGTGCTTTCCGAGGCATGGAGGAGTCTCGGTATGTAAAGATGGTCACCCATCCACGAACCAACCCCGGCAAGCGTAGCTTAACCTGATAGATCGACCCATGCGGCTGTTATTACTTAGCCACGAGCTCCTCCACCAAAATCACTATGTGTTTACCAATAATATTTGAGGAATTCCCGCAATTCCACATGGATCCTATCATCAGAACTGGATTTGGATAAAAATGGGACCAGCCTGGAAGTCCAATCCTTTCAAATAAAAAAACATTTTTCAAATAGGTTTATAAATGTCGGAGTAACGGTAACAAACATTAAAAAAAACATACAACCGAATTGATAACCTCCTCCTTTTTTGAAGTCGGTTAAAAATAGTAACGAACTCAGAACTGTGCATTGCATACATTTGAAAAGAAGTGATTGAACGAGTCTGTTACGCACACTATAGTTTTTAGAATTTTTGTCCGTTTGTTGTTTGTCGGGATGTATATTCCGGATTGGCGCAAAAACGGTTGATTGAATTTAGAGGAAATTTGTCATACAGATGTTTTAGAACCTGGATAAACACGTAGGGTAAGTACTAATTTGATATATTCCGACATACACGCGGGCGAAGCCGCGGGCAAAAGCTAGTATCTCATAAGTTTCCAAAGCCCATTATTTTTACCGAAAATCCCCGAAAACATAGCTACAACGGTCGGAGTGGCCGCTACAAAGGACATGAAGTCACCTATCCCCGGCCATGTCGCCATGTCTGTGGGTCATAACTGACGCCTCGTATCAGTGTCTGTTTGCCTGCCATCAATCTCGTCGGGCCTCGCTGACCCACATGGCGCACAAAGATCTTCTACACACATTATTAGCTATAAGTTGGGACACAACAAGTTGTTTACAGAAGGATCACTTTTAGTTTCTGTAATAAGTGAAGAAGGTGCTCTGTCTGTCTGTAACAAGGCTGAACGTCGGCTAAGTTCGTTTCTCTTATAATTATTAGCTGTTTGTTATTTTCACAGATTTTGTCGTTGTGCAATAAATCTTTGCAAGACTTTTCATGTTAACGTAGCCTCACATAGCAACTTCCAAGTATTCTTGTATGCCTCAAAATATACAGTACATATACATATCTACTATTTTGAAAAGAAAATCCAAAACTGTCACTGTTTTAATTTGCTCGTCACTTAAAAAAAATAAAACGGATAAACGTATTTTCTTTCTTTCTTTTAATACGTAAATGAATTTGTTAAAAGGACCAGTCTCTAACAGCAGGCAGTGTTCAGTTAGTGCAGTCGTCTCCTTGTCCGCGAATTAAACAAAGTTTGCCTTCTACTCACTTCGTTAATTGTGGTATTAGAGTTGCCAGCATGAATAATATCCCACAAAGAGTGGATTTATTCATAAACGTCTAGTTCCGTAATCTGTCGTGGGAAAAGTGCAGTGTCGCGGCTCAGGCTGGTAAAACTAAGGATTACCGCGTTTTATTCAGTTTGCTATGGAATAGAGAGGCGTTTCTTGTTTTGTGTCATAGAATCGTAGTAGGCATGTACAGATCAAATAGTGATGGGTAAAGTATCTAGCGATGAGCGTACCACGCTAGTTTGATTTAGGATAGGACTGCCTACAGCGAAATAACGATTGTATTGAGATAACGTGTTCTAGTTGCACTAGCAACCGTTTATTTTCCTGTTTGTTTTTCTTCTTTTGTTTCTTCTTGTGTACCGAACGAAACATTGTTTAGTAAGCACTCACCTGGTCACCTACATTCTGAACAAAACAACATATTTTATTTTGATCTATTCTTAATATAGTCGAAATAGTATGACATCTTCATCATCGCCGTCATGACAGACTGTAACGTCTTCTAATGACTCATTTCCATTGTCCTCGTCTTCTAATGACTCATATCTATTGTCCTCGTCTTCCAATGACTCATGTCCATTGTCCTCGTCTTCCAATGACTCATGTCCATTGTCCTCGTCTTCCAATGACTCATGTCCATTGTCCTCGTCTTCCAAAAGCGATAAGCAATTGCCACTATCTTCAAATCTTCACCGGCAGTCACTATTCATTATTCAAGTAACGTCTGCCTCGACGTACCTGACGCCTGCCACCTCACGGGAGCACATTGATCACTTCAAACATTCAACACGACTATTATGTTCCTGCTCACCTCCTTAGGCTTAGCGCGATGTTTGTACACTGATAGATTAGAAGATGTTGGATCGCGAGTAAAGAACTCATTGACAAACCTGTCTTGTCGATAGTTAATTAACTTGTTACTCGGTATGCATTTAAGCGGAGATTGCGGAGTTATTTTCAAAATAAATAGCGTAGAGTCATCTCAAAACCTCTCTCTCTTGAATTTATATATAATATATGTATATAATATAGGTATATATTATAGTAAATATGTATGTATGTGTATTATAAGTTTATGACTTATTTATGTACAAATTGTTCCATTTCTAACAGAGCACCTGCCATCTAATCTCTTCACCACCCTTGGTTGACTGGTAGAGAATGCCTAAGGCATTAAGTCCGCCTTTGTACTTTTTTAAGTGTGAAAAGTTTAAATAAATAAATAAATAAATAACTCTGTTTCAAAACTTGCCAACTTACAAAAGTCGAGAGGTGTCGCGGGACACCCGGTTTGAAACGAACTTTCTTTCTGTATATAATATATTAAATAACAGGCATAATGAAATAAATTAACAACGTTTGAGCGTAACTAAATGAAAAAAAACACACACAAACACACATACTATAGCAAGTGTCGTGACGGTTAAAATGTTACACTTTTCTCGATCTAGCGCTCATTCGCCAAGTGTAACGTGCGACAGGAACGTGTCCCAACTACCTGTACGACCTGTGTAGTATCAACTAACATAAACAATGTTCTCTCAAATCTATTGCTGAACGTATTTCTTTCTTGTAGATTTTAGGAACTTCTGTGGGACTTGGCAGCCTGTCAGACCTCAATACTTTAATTTTACTGAACTTGGCCCATTCTTCACAGTTATTGTTTTTGGTCGAATCTTGTTCTCAGAGAAACGTATATCATCGTAAAGTGTAGTAGTACCTTACTATGATGTTGTTGCTATGGTAAGTTGCGCTGTTGTAGGTGCTATCAATGCTGATGTCCCTCAGCTGAGAACTAGTCTAAACCCACAGTTCGCCGATCAGCCGGTACCGTGTATATAGAACAAAAGCCTTGTGCTCTTTACTGGACATTCTCAGTGTACAGAAACTGTTCTCTACTCAGAATTTCTTAGTGGGAATTTTATTAGAAAATTAACTGGAAATCGAACTTAATAAGTTCGTCAGCGTCGACAGCTGCGCTTTTGGAAATCTAGAGCAATCGAGACGGTACTCGGGACCGGGAACATTCACAACGAATGTAACGTAACGAAACTGCTTGCTACACAACACGTATCTGCTTTAATTACTATTTAAAATGACTAAAATCACGTTTCATTGCACTACTTCGAATTGAGATTCGTTTTTGCAGATTCTTTGAATAGTATGCCAACGAGCACGAGTGTGTTTCCACAATCGAATTAATATTCAATTTTCCAATCGAAGCTGTGAATTTTAATTGGTTCCATTTACTGTTACGTGCCTAAATTAAGCATCTCGTTACAAAGTGCGCGGTGTGCAACAGTGGGTCGTTGTGGTTCGGGTTGTGGTCGGTCTGAGCAGCCGCGCAGCACTTCATTGTTTCATTCCATATCGTCGCGCACGAGTACCTATGAATCAAACGCGAACCACTCGGTTGCACCCATCATCCAATAATGGGCTCATGATTGAACCTGTCACAACCCAATAGACCCATTACATTGATAACCGCTGTTTCTCTTTAATTAAAAATGTACAATAGTAATAAAAAAGCGGACAGTTACATTTTAGGCAACTTCAATCAATTAACAATAAAAACGCAAAACAAATAAAGCTGTGTACAGAAGTATGACGCGAGCGATTACCATACAAATTGCACTGACATCGCTTCACTGTTATACCTACACAACAATTAAAAGAGTATTTTTAATATTTCGATATGCGCACAATATAAAATTTTACGATCAACTTTACGAATCAGTAAATAGAACTGAATTTTAATTGAAATTATTTCGGGAGGTGTACCATAGACAATGGCTCGTGATGCACGGGGCGCGAGTTCGTTCAGATTCAAATTTATAATTGCCTCGCGTTCGCGTCGAGTTGTTCCAAGCAAGTTGTAGTGTAATGGCGGACGGTACAGGATCCCGGGAAGGTGTAATATAAATATAATACTTAGGGCTGGAACGCTTCACAAGGGAAATAACTCGATGATACGCTGCAAACGTGATCATGTTTAATTCTATTATATGTTTTTGCTTCAGGAATATTTTTCTTCTAATCGATGAACGATATGTTTTATTATTAGCATCGTAGAACATAACTCTGTTGTAGCTCTGAATATTGCACTGGGTAAATAAAGTTGAGCAAAAATAACTTTTGCGTTAGCAACCTTTAAGAGAGGACTTGGTTTAGTTTTTCATTCATCATTATTGTTTTTTTTTATATCTTTATTTGGTAAAAAGGCTTTAATCGCGTGATTATTGTTTAGTTGATAGTTATTAGTTTTATAAAGAACACCACGGTTCATCCAGCAAGTGATGAAAGCACAGCACCAACATATTGAGAAACAATCAAACCAACACGTCACATGAATCTCAGCAGCCACAGCAACAATAGGAACGCTAATTAATGCAGTCGCTCAAAAACGTGCTCATAATATTGCCACAAATAATCGTATGAATTCCTTGTCACCTGTGACTCGCCCGACCCGGGGAGCGCAATTACCGCGAGTTCGTGTAAATAAATTTAAATAAGCACTTACACACTCAACACCCGAACGTTACAAATTCACCAATATTTAGTCAAACGTCTCTCAGAGTCGCTTTCAATTAATTTGACGTTTCGACTTTACGTCGCTCCAATTTTTTATTTGGGTATTCAGGTCTCGAGGTAAAACCGGTTTTATTATTGACTCTAAAGCTGAAAATGTCAAGAATTATAAGTTTTAATTAATGAAACGCCTTTGGGTCCTAAAGTAAGTCGATACGGCGATACTAAATACCTCCCCTTACTAATACCTATTTACATCGTTGCCATGGCAACTATGTTGTTGCTTTTACGAATATTTCATTTCAAATGATTAAGTTTAAAGTAATGAAAATGAAACGTAAGACAAAATACAAATATATAAACGTTGCGTGCTGTTAACTTAATATTATAACTAGTTATCTGGAGCACTACTGACAGCACCTACTAACGTATCAAAAGCTTTACTCTTGAAGATAAAGGGACTATAAACACACGATCTGTCAGATAACTGACACGCCGTTAATAAAATAAAAGCGGTAACAGCACACAGTACATGTCGCATACGCCGAACACGCTCGTAAACGGTATCAGCGCCCGCCGCGCGCCGCGCGTGTGTACCCGGCCTTACTTTTATAGCGAGTTTTGTAGTGTTACAACTCACCCAAGTTTAATGTTGTCGCGATAATGTTCAAATGTAATGTAATGTACAGATATTATCTGTTTTGCTCCATTTTAGTGATCTTTAAATCTTCGCCCTCTATGTACTTTCGAAGCAACTTATTTCAATGTTCAGGACCAGACTGAATTAGTTATTTAAGATTAGGGAATACGAATTCCCTAATAGAACGTGTGAACGATGTTCTAAATATGAGTTTCTAGACAAAATTGTGTTACTCGAATTGATTCGGAAATAGGATTAGACAGGCCCGCAGGCAGCGCCAATGTGGATAAATGTATTGATGGGAACAACGTTGATAAATGAGAGGCATCGATGGCAACAACGGGTTTGAAAGGTGAAGAGGGTAGAATCGAAAATTATCAACTTCTGACGTCAGCACAATGCGCTTCGCCGGGAGACTCGCTACATGCACAACATTATCAACTTCTGACGTCAGCACAATGCGCTTCGCCGGGAGACTCGCTACATGCACAACATTATCAACTTCTGACGTCAGCACAATGCGCTTCGCCGGGAGACTCGCTACATGTACAACATTATCAACTTCTGACGTCAGCACAATGCGCTTCGCCGGGAGACTCGCTACATGTACAACATTATCAACTTCTGACGTCAGTACAATGCGCTTCGCCGGGAGACTCGCTACATGCACAACATTACTAACAATTATTGCCAACGTCCCGCCAACAAAGGTGACAATTAAAACAATTACAAATATAAGCTTTTTTAGGTAATATTGTCTTTGATTTTAATTAAATGAAGTCCCATTATTCAAAAATGCCAGAACTAAAGTCAATAACAAATAAAAGGAATCCGTAATAATGAATCGTCTCTCCGAAGCGCGCACGTCTAGCAGAATGTCATCAGTTTACGTCCCCTAACCGAAAACTCTCATTCCATAAATTCTCGCTCTTAATTTGGGAAAACTCAAAGTTGCCAACACCAAAAAGTCAGCATTAAATTTCGCGCGCAGCCACATTTCATCGCCGCTGGCAACACCGTGGATAACTCTTGGAATGGGTGTAAATTATTGCGTTTACCTATCATATAATTTGGCTCTGATTGGAAAAATGCGTACCATGAGGATTTAATTCCCATGCACCTTCGTGGCGTGGAAGATACTGGAATAAAATATTCCGTAGGCTCTTAATTATTGTTGGCTTAAATATTTTTTTAGATTACTATTTCTGAGAACTTCTTTGAGTTCCGGTCTTGTCTAGTTTCATCTACACTAATATTATAAAGCTGAAGAGTTTATTTGTTTGTTTGGTTGAACGCGCTAATCTCAAGAACTACTGATTCGAATTGAAAAATTATTTTAGTGTTGGATAGTCCATTTATCGAGGAAGGTTATAGGCTATATAACATCACGCTACGACCAATAGGAACGGAGCATCAATGAAAAATGCTGCAAAAATGGGGAAAATTTATTCCTTTTGAGAGCTTCCATTGCGTGCGCTGGGTAAACGGTTAAGTTACGCAAAAATCATGTATGACGGATATGTTACTCTTAAAAAGTTCTAAAAAAAAGTCCGCGATAGCATATGTCTATCTTTTAAGGTTGACTCACTATAACTTACGCATACATATTTACATAAACTCACGCCTTCTTCCCATGGGGGTAGGCAGAAACTACAGAACGCCACCTGCTACGATCCTTACATACTCCTTTTGCCTCGTTTACATTCATACATCTGGTCATACACGCACGCCGGTTGCGAGTACTACGCACCTGACCTTTCTGAAGAACATCACCAATAAGATCACTATGTGTCTTCCTACACCACTATAACTCACACACACTACAAGTATAACTTTTTTATTGGTAATCAAATTTGTTATGAAATAGGTAATGCATTATTTGCGGTGTTTTCATAAACATGGTATTAATCCTTATCCAAATAAATAGTTTCATAGTCAAGGCTGATTAACTACATGTAAATTCCTACGGATATAAAAATGCTTAAAGTAAGAAAAATGCGCTTAGTCTATTAGTTACCGACACATTTTATTTTTTATTGACTGTTTGAACGCGCTAATCTCTGTCACAACCAGTCGGATTTGAAAAATTCTTTTTGCATTATAAAGTCCAATTCTTGAGAAAGGCTAGAGGATATGTAACATTACGCTAGGACCCTTAGAAGCCGAGCAAAAAGAAAAAAAAGTAAGAACGAGCACTAAGCGAAAACGAAGTAACAGCGCGGGCAGGCGATGTGATGTGACGGGGTGGGTCGGGGGAACAAGAAATTTCACGCGGACGAAGTCGCGGGCGGGAGCTAGTAACAAATAATTTAGCTGCTGCTGCTTGAAGCGACGGCCTTTTTAATAACACTTAAATTCTGCATATATTTTTTCAAATATTTCTTACTAGGTACCTGTCTCGCTAAACTCTTACCGCTCGCTTATGCAAAGTTTTAAGAAGGACGAAGAATATGTTATTATAAAAGTAACCGCTTCAATGTTACGTCACCGACTGATATTCCGAGTCGTTAATTTTGTTCAACACTCGTCTGACTCAAAAGACGGAGTTTTCTATGACATACGGGGCGACACGAACCGCTAATATTCAAACCTTTCACTCAAGCTACGAGCTGCACCGATGGATAGCTGAACTTTCCAGTCCATCTGCAAGAAAGAACGGATAGGGTCTTGTAAATGATAAATTATATTTATTTCTGATTTAAATTGATTCAAACATAAACTTTTACACGTCAAAATTAAATTGTTTTAAAACTAGATGAGTTCAGTGTTCTCCAACTTATCTGAGAAGAAACACCGAAACAAACTCAGAGGTCTCAGTCTCTTTTAAAGTCCAGACATAATCCTGGTCAGGCTATACAGTACCTACAGATTGTACAATTACATCATTTTTCGACAGTTTTGGAGGCAATTTCAATAGCCATCTTATACATAGATGATTAGTTGTAATTTATTTTTGTTCATAAACCAGTGAACATATCTCGTCCGGCTCGTCGCGGCGGCGGCGCG
Source organism: Fissipunctia ypsillon (assembly GCA_947568875.1). NCBI lineage: Eukaryota > Metazoa > Arthropoda > Insecta > Lepidoptera > Noctuidae > Fissipunctia > Fissipunctia ypsillon. The sequence goes on along the minus strand of OX387650.1, from coordinate 841,060 downwards.
TGCCGTCCGGCGGCGGCGCGTGCCGTCCGGCGGCGGCGCGTGCCGTCCGGCGCCGGCCGCGGATCACGATGATCATCATCAAGCCCTGTACTCAAACAACCGCTCTTTCTGCTTATGATACGCAGTGGCGACGGCTTCATACAACACCATTCCTACCGGCTTCCCTTCGGAACAACGATTGTACTTGAGTTTATTATTACTAAATAATCTAGTACATACATAATCGTATTACAGGTATTTAATACAATACCATAAAAAAGCATTACAAAAACGCGTATCTATAGTTATATAGGCGTTAAGTAAGGTAAAGGAATGACTTAATTTGTTAATATTAAAATCATGTTAATATTTAGTTTATGAGAACTGAACAATTTTTTTTTCGGCTTCCCTGTAATGGAAGTTGTAGCTTCGCTACTGGTGACACGAATGACGGCAGAGCGAGTGTCGGTAAACTGATTGTTTGAATAGAGTTTATCCAAACACGTTATATTTTCCGATGTAGCACGAAGGGTGAAGGGTGGGGGGGAAGGGTGTGTCGCATTTAAACCAATTTATGCTGCCATTCTATGAATTGAAACCGTTTCCAGGGTACCATTCCTAACCTCGTGTAGATTCTAATACAATTCTGTGAAACCAATGTTTCCAATGTTTATTTCCTCCTGAGAATCCAACTCGCAGCACGAAGCTCGCGCCCGGTCGTCCGGCTTTTTAAATTAATCCTTAATTGAAATCCGGCTCATTTTGCATCTCTACCGCCTTCTTCGTGCGATTTTTTCTCCGGAAGCTAGTTTCCGTCCGAATTTTAACCTCTATTTTCTAATATCTCGTCTCATAGGAGGATCGTTCATATCTCGAAGTTTTATTACAGCGACTGCACCGCCGAGACTGCGTCTGATAAAACACGTTTATTAAAAATATCTGTCGCGCAGCTACTTGCGGATGTTCCCGAACGTTCCGGGACTTTATTCACTTCTGAAATTCCTGATAAGCTAGCTTATATTATTATAGACGTTTATGAGTTACAATCCGCGATCAGTTGTCACAAGCTCGTCTGTGAAGTACGTAGGTGCGTGACGTCACGCTGGCAGGTTGAGGCTGCACCAGCGGGGTTTCGCTGCAGCGAACAAATAGCATAATCCTAATCCGCTACACGTTAGCTGCTCGATTCAATGTAGTCTGATATGTTGTGTAAGAACTGCAATACAGTGGAAACAGCTGGAAAGCGATAGAAAATTGGTCGCGCCGCACCTTCTGACGGGTTGTGGACGTCGCTTTAAACCACGTGTAACAGGAGGATTGACATTCCTTAAAGCACGTAAAGAGAATCATGTTCTTTACCCGTATACAAAAAATTAATCAAATCCAATGAATACTTTAGCCACAGGAAATTATTTTTAATTTTCTTATTTTTCAACATGATGTAGATCTGAGTCCGTAATAATAGGTAAACATTGCCGCCGCCGCGCCCCGCACCCCGCACCGCACCGTCGGTCACTGAGTTTGCGTAGATAAAGCGTGTTTACTTTTATGCAGTTGATTCTGCTATTTATTTTATTTGAAAACTGCAATTTTTTAATTTTCCATTAACTACTAATATTCGTGTTTTAAAATGTTTCAATGGATTATTACTGTGCTCGTTTTCATTTAATGTCGTACATCCAGAAACATGTTGTATAACTTATTACAAGCTACAGATTAGAACTGAAGCACAATGTACTTACAGAAGTACAGAAACAGCAAACGACGTCACTGCTGATGGAAGATACTTCGGACATGAAAAGTACAGTAAAGCCTGAGCGGTTCTCGGTACGTAACTATGTAACGTCACTGGAACATCTTCTTGCCTCTACTTCCTCTACTACTATTCTTTTCGCTAGAACGCGCCGCACTCGCTGTTGACAGTAAAGCTTCCATGAACTGGAACACATACGGTAGCACCAAGTTGGTCCTCGGGTACACAAAATAATTTGACAAGTGTCATTTCAGGCCTACATTCTCCGTTTTTGCAAGAATGCACTCCAAAAATAGACTTCCAGCGACACTAGGCTACATGCTTCCGATGGCGGTGGTGACAAATAATGAGCATCGTAATGAGTGCACAAGTTTAGACTGATGAGAGTTGCCTGCTGTCTCGCGCCGCGGCGGGAACAGTTTGATATTAATGCTGAAGATTGGCAACACTGAAACAATCTGCACATAATACAAATAACAAAATCATTGTAGTTAGGTACTACTTCGTTTTTTTTTTTTATAAATTATTGGGATATTCAATTCAATATTAATTACAGCAATAAAATATATACATTGGATTCTTTTACTAAATTACAACAAAGCTATTGTAATAATAAAATAAAAATACTTAAAGGTAGTAAATTCACAAACAAACTGTTTAATAATAAAAACATATCTGTGTAGTTGAATCAAATTAGTTAGTTGTACCTACTGTGTAGATTGTTTAATGTGTTCCACTTCGACATTTTTGCGATTTTATTTTGAGGGATTATTAGGTCTTGTCTTCACAATTTTTAGAGAATCTCTACAGATATCTGTTCGAGCTACATGAGAAGTCATATCGTAGTAGGTAGGTACTGAACATAGACGCTTGTGTCGGCAAGTTAAGTTCGGCGATTTATTAATACCCACGTAACCTAACACAGCTTTACGGTATGTAGAATCCTAAAATGATGTGTATAAACATATGTTGAGCCTCACAGTGGGCTGACAAACGACACTAAACGTTAAACACAAACCGTAAAAGTGATCTCTGTCATAAACATGAATCACGCGCGCCCTCTGGCGGCGCGGCCACGTATTGAATGAAACTGAGCAATCTGTGTGTGAATACCGCTGAGTTATGGAGGTCCAAGCGGCTCGCTGGGACATATCGCGGACAGAACGGATGCTGTGGAGTGTTACGTGCCAACTCATTACACACAAGTACCAGACATTCGGGGCTTGGTCAGCCGAGTCTATTTCGTAACGGTTTTCTTTTTGTGTAAACAAACCATTTCTAAAAGAGGTGTTTATGGTTCTCATTCTAGAATCTATTTTCAGTGCAGGTATTTATCGTTACTATATTTTCCATACTTACCATCTGAAAAAGTAAGACTAAAATTGACGTTCAAAAGTGCCCTTTAATGGTCTACTAAGTATAGAGTAAGTAGAGAGTCAATACTAAATGTATTGACAGACTTTGATGCTCTACTTAGCTTCAAGCAGACTCTACTGACTTTAAGATAATCACTAGTCCGCTAGGCGCATGTCTAAGGGTGCGTTTCCACTGACGCGGAGCTGGGCGGACCTGAGCGGAGACGTGCGGGAATCGTCCAATCACAAACGAGACGAGAGACGCGATGAGGATTTCAACTATTGTGATTGGTTGATTCACGCACATCTCCGCTCAGCTCCGCTCGTCTCCGCTTCAGTGGAAACGCACCCTTACAGTCCCCGTACAGTCGCTAACAAAATTAAAAAAAAAGAAATAGTTTCGCGAGACATTTCCTTAATATCCCGAGGCCGATGGCTGCGCGTGCCCGCGCCTCCCGCGCCGTGTGGTGCCGCACCGGTCCGTGCCGTGTGGTGCCGCACCGGTCCGTGCCGTGTGGTGCCGCGCCGTGTCGCCGCCGCGCCGAGCGCTCGGACCATTAGGACTTCATTAGCCGCGCCACGCCCCGTCGCATCGGTAACGTGCCTATGTTTGTCCGTCTGGCACTTAAGTTCTGACTGCGACTTTTCTGATGGTGAGGTAAATGCCTTGTGGGCGTGAAAATGAGGAGATACATTATAATAATTACGCATATTACAATAAATATGCCACTGGGCTTGTGGCTAAGTAATAACAGCCGCACGGGTCGATCGACCAGGTTAAGCTACGCTTGCCGGGGTTGGTCCGTGGATGAGTGACCATCTTTACATACCGAGACCCCTCCGTGCCTCGGAAAGCACGTTAAGCCGTTGGTCCCGGCTGTCATTCGTGGATCTTTGACAGTCGTTACGGGTCGTCAGAAGCCCGAAAGTCTGACAACCAGTCTTGCCAAGGTAATCAACCCAGTAACTGGGTTGTGGAGGTCAGATAGGCAGTCGCTCCTAAAATACTGGTATTCAGCTGCATCCGGTTAGACAGGAAGCCGACGCCAACACAGTTGTGAAAAGAATAGGCAGACGATGATGACAATGAATGTACTTCTATATGTTAAGAATAGGCAGACGATGATGACAATGAATGTACTTCTATATGTTAAGAATAGGCAGACGATGATGACAATGAATGTACTTCTATATGTTAAGAATAGGCAGACGATGATGACAATGAATGTACTTCTATATGTTAACGAATTAGGAACATGACGCACGATGTTGGCGCTATATTTCTTACAGAAAAAAGTTCGATCATTGTCCAAAATTAGGAGAACATAGCGTAAGTAGGTACAAACGTGACCAACCGCGATATTCTAATTGTAACAATTAACTTCGATAATTACTCAATCAAATGTAATTATAGAAATGTTCCCCTCTGGTCGACCATTTTATAAATACCTGTTACGTTCCAATTACGTTTTAAACCACATAAACTAAATCAAAATCAAGTGGCATTTAAATTAATTCACCTATCAGAATACATAACACAATTCACCTATCAGAATACATAACACAATTTTCATGTAATTATCTTCATTGAACTAATTGCCCAATTACTGTACATTTCAAGTGTAGCGGAATGACGGTACCTAGCTGTCATAGTGACAGTGACAGCTCGTTTATAAGTTAGAGTGAGCTCCTGCATCATCCATCTCGCTGACAGCGCCGCGCGCCGGTTGCTATCGGCAGCGACCCCCAGCGACACAAACACAAAGCTACTCTAAATTGTTTTAAACTTACTTTAAATAAGTTATCTTTTGAGGAAAATCTGTTGGAACTGATAAGATGTACCATTTATAGAATATTTTCTTTATAATAAGTGGGGAAAGCCGTCGTCAGTTTTAGGCGTAAAGTTGAGATGGTATCGGCGACTCGGGTGTCATTAATCAATGATATTGAACTTACTCATGGTGAGTTTCCGATTTGGCAAACCAAAAAGCGCCTACTTAATGGGAATTGGAAAGTCAAGCAACTAGTAAGCAACTTAAAATGGATACTGAAACATAGCATAATATGTTCTCGATGGCACAAAGAAATAATGAGTCTAAACAAAACCAGCGATCTCTAGACAAACGAAAAGACATCTTATTTGATAAAACTCTTCTTTTAATGAAAACATTGACGCAAAAAACTTTAAAAAGAGAGCCATCATTTTTTTTATTCTTTAATTTTATAAGAGGCTTTTATCTGTGTGTACAGTGGCATGTCAGCGAGGCATCATAAAGTAGATCTTTGCACCAAAGTAATGAAAGATGCGACGTAAAGCACCGCCGCGTATCTCCGTGGAATTATAAAGTGCCTGGCGGTGGGTGGCCGTCAATGGGCCATCCGGTCCCACAGCGTGACAGCTCAATCACGCCGCGATAGACACCCTGCTTTATTAACCCGTAACCGCTTGTATACACGGCCTTATAAGCGTCTTGAGAGCAAGGGGAACTCATCGCTGTTTGAAGGGTTTATTAAACGAGGCTGTCTCGCAAAGTATGTGAGTTTACAAGGCTTTGTTTATCGTGGCTTTTTAATAAGAGTTTATAAAGTACAAATTACTTACTTTATTGTACGAGCAGACTGATCATTGGTTGGCTGTCAGTCTACCGTGCTGTTTTGATTAGCCGAGACTTCCATAGAATTTAAATGAATAGATAAAGGGGATGGTAAATCATTTTTCAACAGATTTGCTCGTAAAGTGGCTCTTATTGAACCGATTTTAGGTTGATAATGCAGTGAACTAAACACGCGTGCTTTTTACTTTATATAACCGCATGCACTAGTGCGGTAATGTGCGCCACAGATAACTATTTACGGAGATGTGCGCTTTTTTAATCTCATCAAAAAGACTTCATGCCTTTTTATGCCTACTGTGTCCATAAATAAAATATGATAACTTAACATAATATTTCATCAAATTATTTATTTTTGTAAAAAAAAAAACATTATTTCATCTTCTACATCCAAATAACATACAAAATATTCAGTTCATATGCTTTTATGTACCTATCAGGCTGTTCCACGGCTCCGTGCCCTTGCCTCTCCTTCAACCTGCGAAGACACCGCGATAAAAGTAATTTGAGGGTCATATTTCATTTCTTTTTTTAAATAAGTTTATGAAACTTTACTTATTTTTTGCCTCCCAAGTGTGTTGAAAAACGTCGTATGAAACGCGTGTGCATTGATCATTACACACTTGTATCACAAGGTACTATTATACAACTCATCGTATAAAATGATTTACCAACCCCTTTATTTATACATAACATAACATCACGCCTGTAATCCCCGAAGGGTTAGGCAGAGGTGTACCTATAGTAGGTACACCTACTCCCACAGTTCGCCAGTTATGTTTAAATCCCATGTAATAGGACGCGAGCCTATTGCCATCTACCGGGCACAAATCCAGACTCCGAGCTGCTACTGAGAAATTCCTGATAGAAAAACTCAATTATACTTTGCCCGTCCTGAGAATCGACCCCCAGGACCTCATGCTCAGCAGAAGCAGTTGCGACCCCTAGACGAACGAGGCAGGAACCCCTTTCTATATTTATTTAAATTCTATTAAAATATTGCAGGTCTGGGTATTTCTTAAATATTTGCATGATCATTTCTTAGTCCCAACCAACTAAACAAAGCCTGCGCACGGTTTAATTATTCCGGCATTATAATGAGAGTCCAATTATTGTGAATAGAACCGCCATGAATTTATGAATGATTCAAATCGGACTCAATACCCGTTATATTTATTCCAAACTGTATAAATATAAATTCATTAGCGAATGTGTCTCGACATAATAACTGAGGCCTTTGTAATCCGTCGGACGAGCGGACCGGACCGGACGGGACCGGACGGGACCGCAAACGATCTGGAAAATTTGAATACTACCCGACAAACAGATTTGCATCCGTCCTCTAATATTAATTTAATCGCTTTCATGACATCTGTTTGTTTTACTAGTTTGTCACGATATGCGGCCGGCGCGGGCGCCGCGTGCGGATCAAATGGATCATTACGATGTCGGCTCGTGGTTTTGGTTTTATAATTACTTATTACTGTCAGCCATTAAGTTCATTTGTTGCGCGTTTCGGCTGTCACTGTTCAATACTTAATTGAATTGACTGGCGTTTAGGTAATTATTTATTTATCTGCAGAGCAAAAATAGGTTCGATGTTTTTAACTTTGTTGGATCTTTGAAAATGTTTGTTTCCAACAAACAACTATTATTTCTAAAGGCCCCGTAATCTTGGCAACTAAGTGCTTCACTTGGCAGGCAATCGTCGGCTGTCCTCTTAGCGTCCGTCCCTGAACGTCGCCGAATTATGACGTGCAACGTGACGTTCCTGTCGTGAGGACACGGCAACGTTTTATGACGAGTGAGGAAAGGGTTCAATAAAATAGTGACGCGAAAGGAATCAGCGTCGACACAAGCAGTGTTAGTAATAATTTACATAAAGTTTAATGATCACAGCCGCGTCGTGAATGTTGTTCTGTACGTTAATCAATGTTGGTCCTCAGTGGCGGAGAGAAGTTGATACTGAATTATCTAAATAAAAACTATGATACTTGTCAATACTCACACGACACGCAGATAATGAAAATAACTGGCAACATATTTGATGACTTAAGCACTGTCGGTTCACTTAGATATGTTATTAACACTCTCATTGTATCACTCTATTAGGTAGTTTTTAGAGCAGATCCCGATTCTTGAATTTTTCAGCTTATATTCTGAAACACAATGAAATGAAAATCAATAATGTTCTTTAAATAATTCCTTAGGACAGAATAACTTCTTACAAGTCTAGTCTAATAATGCCATTTAAAGTACATATATAATGGGTAATAAACCCTACAAGACTACATACTACACAATAGCCTCCATAGTTCCGTCGATATCTGCTGTAAGCAGCAACTCAAACAAACGAGCGAGTCGAACTACAACGTGATCCGAGTTATCAGCTCCATGGACCACATTCGTGGAACAAAGGACCAACTTGATGCTACTGATAAATAGTGCCGCAATCTGATCCTGAAGTACTTGAGACGTGCGACCGATAGCTCGTGCGACCGATAGCTCGTGCGACCGATAGCTCAGGGCGAGTAAACAGGACCAAGTTGGACCCGGGTTATGAAGACCAAACGAGAGCACTGACGAAGGATGTGATAATGTTTCGTGTTGAACTACATTATCAAAAATATGGTAGATGGTGTAACCACAAGACATGTTTAAAATAACAAAATAGTAACATTAATGATTTAACTGCATTAAAAAACATTAACAATTATTTGCACGTAGAACTACGTAATAGTAATCCCGAACATTGGGGGCTAAGGCGAAGGGAATTTACTCTAATTTAAATGTTTGCAACATTTTTGGCCGACATTTGTCTAACTTGTCGCACAGAATAATTGTGTTTGGAAGGATCGGATTCTCAGCTTACCGAGTTCATTATTTAGATCTACTGAACTATGCATTAACTTTGTGGATTGTGTTTGCGGTGCCTAGTCAACTATGTCATTAATTCACAAAATAAGTTAAACAATTACCTGCTCATAGACCAGCTGATTCGTTCGGTCATCACTTACAAACTGTTGGTTTCACTTGTCAAGACACCTCGCCACTCGCGAGGCGACCCACTGTCTAGGGATGCCCTAAATAGCGTTTTAGTGAAACACCTGAGCACATAGTAATGGCGCTTATGTCTCTTAGCACCTGCAAATACTCGTATATAAAAATAATAATGCGTCTGTGTGTTGAAGAAAATGGTTTACAATATCTTGTTTCAAAAGAAGGAACTGAAAGTGTTATTTGTTAAAAAAATACAAATCAATAATGAAGTTCTGATGTGCCATCATTTTATATTCATGACCTCTCTGACACTGATGAATAATTTGCGAAAGTTTCGAAGTACACATTCTATTTTGTATACCTTTCATGAAATTAGTTTTGCAACTTTGATTAAAAGAACTAATTTTTTCAAAAAAAAAAAACTTGCGTTCAGTGGTTTTCATGAAGTAATTTTCTAATGCAAGCTAAGTACGTAATCGAACACGCGGTTAAAACTAGTATTGGGTGTACAAAGAGATAATAAATTGGTGCATGTCACGTGTCCCACTGTTACACAATCTCCTAATATTGACAATTGTGTCAACTAATATAAATTCCGCGGCGTTACTTGATTCTCCAATAATTATATCTGCTCAACTGCTGAATATCGCATTTCTAACTTAGTTAGAGGGCGACATTGTATTGTCATGTTTAGCATAACAGGAAGTAATACTAATGAAGTACCTGCCCGTGTTAGATGTTGCCTCCACGCTCCCCGCACAGCTCAAACAAACTTAGGACCAACTTTTTATTAAAACAATATATGGGCGTTTGTTCCTGCATATATATACCAGTAGCATTACGTATTCCCGAGTGAAATCCATTGATTGTTTCAGCCATTAATTTAATTGTTCCACAACAATCCACGGGTCACGGATGCATTCTACGGGGAATTGACGACTTCATCATGGTTAAACTATGAATCATTTATCATTTATTTTATTTTAAACTTATTTTTTGCGGAACCTTAAGCTTGGGATCATTAAATTATATCTACTTATAATTGAAGACTTTATTTAGCAGGTATTTAGCATTTAGCAGTAGGTAGCTCAGGTCAGGGTTTGTGCCGGGAAATACTCCGTATATGTTACTTCAACTAACAAGTGGGAGGCGCATTTGTCTCTAAGGCTGGAATACTTACCATCGTCTGTTTGAACATAACTATACTATACTATCCTCGCTCCACAGCCTCGTTTCTTAGTAAACAAGGGCCAGTCCAAATATTCATTGATTTCATAAAAATATCTGTAATAAAAAGCTGTTCTAACTCTACAGAAGCTTCAGACAGACGTGTTTAACGACTGCGTTCATATCTGTGGAGCTGCGCAACTGGGCTGGAATTAATTGAGACAATGAGTATTGCAAACAGTACAATTATATGATATTGACATATGTACCTACTTACTAATTTTAACAGTTGTGTCAATGAATGATGTAGTTATTTTGGATATTTATTGGTCGTCATTGTGACCCTAACATGCATCTTCTAGAAATGTTTCCGCGTCTCTATTCTACTCCTTGTTACATTTTTGAGACACCTCGTTATCTAAAGCGTATTTATAAGTCTAATTCATTCCATAACAAAATAACGGTTTTTTAATATAATTACTTAGACTTTCGGCACAATAATCAAATCGAGCCAATTAAAACTATTAAGCTTGCTCGTGAGATTACCATTATTTACCATTCAATAGTTATCGTGAGTTCGAATTAGTCCATAAATAATAACACTACTTCAACTCGACCGATATGACACGATACGATACGTGACATAGACTATCAAATAGATAATTGAAAAACTTGTTCTGGCTTATGAACCTGGCATGTCTCCTGACTATTTCAATGTCATTTGTAATTTTCAATTCAAAGCGCAAGTATATAACCGTAGACAAGATACATTCACATGAAGATACGACACATGTACAATGGATCATGACAACAAGAGAATGCCAACAGTAGCCGAGTTGCAACCAACTGAACTTTTGTCCGTCTTCCAACCCTTTTCTGATAAACTGATCGTGAAGTGCAGCTTACAGAAGATACTGATATCGGTGCACAAGATGTCTACCTGCCCTACTAGCGCAGGTGGCACCTACATCTTGTATCATATGTACAATGATCGTCACAAAAAAAGTATCACAGTAAGCGGGCCATTTTTGAATATAGAAACAAAGATGGCCGATACGAAAGACATTGACGTTGTTGAGTGTGTGACGTCACGTGAGCATGACTAAGCTATTTTAGTATTCTGCATTTAAAGAAGTGCTGCTATTATCGCCGTAATGATTACGGTTCATGACGTGCCCCAGCCTGGGCCACCGTGGCCCGCCGTGGGCACTTACCTGCCCCAAGGCGATCGATGTGCTCAATGAATAAGTGAGTAAGTTGCATCGATTGACACATTGCTAATAATAAATACCAAACGGTAGCACTTTTACGTGCATCAGTTACTAGTGTACAGCCATGACACTAAAATATATACGATAATAATGTAGCATAACATAATAAATACTAATAGCTATGACGAAGTGGAAAGATAGTGTTCTTTCACTCTTAAATACTGCAACCGTTTATTTATTTATTATTTGAGATAGGTTTGCTCTTGACTCTAGTCTAGGTCAGAGATGACACAGACAAAGTCGACGACGGAGCGAGCTTACCCAGAAGAAGCCTGTTCACTCTCACTTTGAAGAGATCGGGGTTGTATGCGTTCGGAAACACAGACGCAGGCAGAGAGTTGCACTCCTTTGCTGTGCGCATCACAAAAGACAAAGATAATTAGATAAAGATAAAGATAAAGATAGATGCGAAATGCAAAAATGAAAACAATCAAAACGAAAAACAAACAACAATGTTTGCGCAGTGCGTCACAGCTGGCAGGCTGTAGGTATGCTTGCTGGCTTATTCGAAGACACACGACAGAGTTTTGGATTTGAAATGAATCCTTATGAAAATTTTAAAATGTACATGTATACAGTAAATATTTTGCTGATTTTACGAAATCAAACTAAAATGTTACGCTCGGCGATCAGTGCCACTCAACGAGTTACTAATATCTCCACAAACTCTAAGACTGCACAAATTAGTAGTTACGCTTCCCATTTATAATATAATTAGATCAGTGTTCATGAATATTCAAGAGATGCGTTGCTTAGCTCACAACTTCACATTAATTCTTTAGATAGTTAAGTTCACGTTAAGTTAACCGGCTGTTATGTGACACTGCAAGTATTCGCAAGTATTTACATAATTGATACAAACTATCACAGCATCGTTACAAGTTGCCGCAAGTTTTTGCAAGTCTCTGCAAGTTGCATCTATATCACTCATTAATAAAATTATCCGTTTTTAAATAAACTACTTAAGTTAAATTAGTTTGGCTGAAAGGAGTTTCAATCTGAGGCAAGTTACTTACTTGTACAAAAGTTTCCTATCTGACTACTCTGAGAAGAAAGGCCGAAACAAACTCAGAGGTCACAGTCTCTTTTAAAGTCCAGACATAATTTTGGTCAGATCATGTGAAGACCATGTAGGTTGGTGTCTGAAATGGTCTTTTGAGGAAAGAACCACACAGATTGAGTGGACCTGTCCAGTCAGTGCACGCATCTGTCAGTAATCGTACAGCTCAACTCAAAACTTAAGACATGAAGTAACTTTGCTGGTCGGTGATTAGCGCAAGAGTTCGTACTTCCTGGTTTTTCCTGTTTACGTTTTAAATTATCTTTTAATTACCTTCTACCTTAATCAGAAGTACCGCGGGCGTATGTCACGTGACTGTCACTAAAAAGAAGGGGAAAACTCATTTTCTTTTCCAAATGTCATTTTATAACCGAACTGAAATTAACCCAAACACTTATGTTATCAAAATAGCTAGCTCTAAGTAACTTCTCAAACACAACCGTGTGAAATACTAACAAGTTTATAAAAGTTCGCTTCAGCTTGTAGTTTACACCTAGTTAATAGTTTATCGCTTAGCGGCCTGACTTAACTTTCATACCATAATATTCCTACAATTGAAATCTTTCCCTAATTCCCAAAAGTTACGTAAAATATATGTTTTGTTTCGCGATAATATTGAATCGAGTATATTTTGTATAATTAAATTACTTCGTGTATAAGTTATGCCTCTGTTGCCGAAACAAACCGTATTGTTCGACTTTATGAAAAGTAACAATTTTCATTTTTTTCTAGTATATACTAAATAAAGTTTTATTGACTGGCTGGCGAGGGACACATTACAGAATATCTAGAGTTGTAGTCTAATCGAACAATGAAACATAAATGATTATCATACGGTGTCGGAAGGTATTTCTATACACAACTACTGACGGCCTCCTTTCGTAGGAACGTACTACAGCCACAAGTTGCGCACCTGCAGCCGAGGATCGAACTGCTGACATACACAACTGGTTAACCCCACAGTTACTTTTCTAAAATTAGTTCTAAAATAAAACGAGGAAGCGCTCTGTAAACTGTATCCGTGTTCTACTTCCATATTACGGCTATTTTTAACTAATGTTCTCTTTCTATTTCAGGTAAGCCATTCATCTCCTCCTCCCCGCCGCAAGGTAAGCGCTGTGTCCTCCTCCTCACTGAGGAGTGAGGAGTGAGGAGTGTCGCATACCAGCGGCGACTAGAAGCAAACTTGTTTTAATTAATTAAGTTCGCGCGGATCGATTACTAATCGCAGTGAGCCGATAATCGACTCGATTCGATTATATTAGAGTCTATTCGATTATCGCTATAAACATGCGATTAGTGACGGGTCCTGCTCCAGCTACGCAGGGTTGCCCGAATAAGTGATCCTTACTGTATTATCTTCATTCACCTAACAAAAGTCGACACAATAGAAAGTTTCTACAATCGATGGTAGGTTTTACTCGTTAATTCAAACAATAAGTCATTGATGATCTATAAATAGCATTCATTTGAGAGATAATGAGGAATTAAATGAATCCTAAACACTTTTACATCTAACTTTATTGTAAACTTGACTTTCATCTCAAAAGAAAATCTAAAAATTAATTGTCCAGCTAGGGGTAGATATCGGCCCTAACACCGTTTAGAGACCGTGACACACGAGCGACGTAGTGGGCCCGCCACAACAGACCTCACAATGCGCGCTCGAGTGCCAGCCCTCGCCGAGGATTACGATTGTCTCACACGAATACAAATAGTTGTTTGAGCTGATTCCACTCCAGCGCACTTATATTTATCTAGATTGAATACAGTCCTATTATCTCCACAATAGGACAGGTCCAGGTGACGAGAGTTCGTTCTCAACCAGAGTTAAGCTGTCATTATAATGAGGATTTAAACTTTGCAGACTTCAAGTAAACGTGATTATTCATATTCCGCTCTTAATTCTTAACTGACTTTAGGAATACTGTGTTGTTGGCAAATCTGTCTCTTTCAACATTGATTTTCATCTTACTGTCGAGAGATTACAGTTTTTTTCTCGATGCAATGTCAAAAGTGCAGCAGAACAACAAAAGCTAACACTCCACTTTGCTATAGCCGTTCAATAACGTCAACAGGTGTCAGACAGCCCTGAGAGCGGCGGCACAGGTGTCGACATCACCCTGGAATGTCTCAGTGATCACATACGACTCACATGACACGGGTCCAGCGGGTCCCGCGGGTCGCGTCCCGCTGACACATTGTATTGTTATTGAATTGTCAACTTCTTGGGTGTTTGACTAACTAGGAACATTGAAAGATAAATTTGTAATATTTATATAAAGAACTTTTTTTCAAAACTGTACAAGTACATAATGTTAAAAAAGGTTCATCAGGTAGTTTGACGGGTCACATTTATTTGACCTAAGCAGCTGATATTTTGTCTATTCCAGTCGATTAATAATTCCTAACTAATAATTATTTGAAGTCATGCCTCGAATAAAACACATAAAAAATAAATGTAAATTTCGCCGCCAATGACAACAAAAGCCCAACGGAATGAGTTTGAGATCAACAAGTAACCGACATTACATTACGGTTCAACTTTGACACTCACTTTGGAAGCCGACGCCGACTTTTGTTTCTGAGTCGACGAGTTCGGAAGCCGCCATTGGAAGCGGATTTTGGCGGGTGTCAATTAAAGCTACAATGGAAGTAAGTTTGAAGGCACATCATAGAACTCAGTTATATTACACACTTTACGAGTTTGGGTGAAGTTTCGTTAATTCGTGTTTTACTGCGTATTATATAACCTAGGGTGTATGTTTCGGTGTGTAAAAGAAAAGATGAATAGGCTAGAACAGGAAAACGAGAAGGTATTCAATGAATAAGCTACTCGGAGTCGATGACACGCCAGCACTGGACCGAGACACCATATTCCCGAACGTAACATCAACCTGTCATTAGAAAACTATTTAAATATGATATCAAACGTCTATGCCTCGGTACGGGTTTGGATATAATAATTTGCTATTTCTTTAAATTAATTTTCCATGAAAAGATCACCCTTATTCATTGCGTTTCACATTTTCCCGTATTCCACGTAACCTCTTCATTTTCTAATTCAAATCCTAATTAAGAAACAAACTCAAATGTCACTAATCTAATATTGCACATGCATGAAAACTATCAGTCACTAGCCACTATGCGGGACTCATAATCAAACAACTGGCTTCAACTGGCTTGCCATTCAACGCAGGATAAAAAACAAAACACGGTTAGTAGCACAATGCGACAATGCACCCGCACACAGACTATACATCACTGACGGATTCAAAAGACCCTGAAAACTGCAGCTTGACGCATTGGGAACTGAATTATTATGTGACAATATGAAGTAATGTTTGTTGACTTGATGTCCGATGTTCTACATTATTGTTTCAGCCAGAAAATGTCCTGTGCTGGATACAGTGTTACCCCATAGGTTTCCATTACGATCATTTGTAAACCCCAGAGGCTACTTTTATAATAATAATCACGCCCCGCATGACGAAAACCTCGTGAAAGCTGAAAAAGATAAGCAGATTACCTAAGTATCTTGACCTGGTTCGCGAGGTTGTTGACATGTGGATACAGCAGTGCTGCACATATGAGGCCCAGCACTCTGCACATATGAGGCCCAGCGTGCTGCACATATGAGGCCCAGCACTCTGCACATATGAGGCCCAGCACTCTGCACATATGAGGCCCAGCACTCTGCACATATGAGGCCCAGCGTGCTGCACATATGAGGCCCAGCACTCTGCACATATGAGGCCCAGCGTGCTGCACATATGAGGCCCAGCGTGCTGCACATATGAGGCCCAGCACTCTGCACATATGAGGCCCAGCGTGCTGCACATATGAGGCCCAGCGTGCTGCACATATGAGGCCCAGCACTCTGCACATATGAGGCCCAGCGTGCTGCACATGTTCCACACTTAATTCGTCATGGCCAGGTGATTTGCATTTTGAAATAGATTTCATCGCCCGTCCCTGGCCGTAATCTTGGTATCAACATATTCCCCACTCATCCCACGTTTGTACCCATGGGGCACGTTGGGCTACCGCCTCTTCTACTTGTATATGCCCCAATGTATACAGCCTTGCATTCAAATCTATTCCTAAATATCTGTACTTCGATGCAGCTCACTAGAACCTTTCACAAACAATTCTCATATACGCAGTTACAACCACTCCGTAAGTGACGGCTCCATTACCGTCTATTTCTATTACATCGAGTATCTCTCGCCGTGTGACTGTGACGCCATCTGTCGGCGTAATGCCACACATTAGCTGCCCATAACTGTCCCGGTTATTGGAACCTTCCATACCGAGGATCATATAAAGTAATCACTGTTACTAGTTTCTATTATTAGTGTACATAAAAGGACCATTAAATAATGTTACCATTAGACTTTGATTGATCTTAGAAGACGATAAATGATAAAAGTTGTAGGTTTAATATTACGTATCCCTTCTACATCAGTTACCATGTGTGTGTGTACATATACAATATCTAAATACTAATGTACAAAGTACCTCCTGTCCTGCCTATGTCCCTGCCCTCAGTGGGCTTTTATTCTACAAAGATATATATAGCATATATATCTTATGGCATAATTATAGCATCAACGGCCTACCCAAATGTCCTCCTACACGATTACTGACAAATGCGCGCACTGACTGGAGAGGTCCACTCAGAGCTGCGTGGTTATTTCCTCAAAAGACCATCTCGGACACTTCTGCATGATCCTCACATTATGATCTGACCAGGATTATGTCTGGACTTTAAGACAGACTGTGACCACTGAGTTTGTTTCGGTATTTCCTCTTAAAATAGTCGTTTAAGAAATACCGACCTCAACATGTTTTTAAAATATTATGATTTATTTTTGACGTGTAAAAGCTTTTACCTAAAAGTCCGCGCCACCACTGAAGTCCTTTTGACGCGGCGCTAAAGTCTATGTCATTGCATCACATTGCATCAAAAAAAATGTAGTTCCACAATTTTCCGCGGGCCTTCTTTCGTGGCGCACACTCTATACTCTATCTTTAAACCAACTGACAACATTGTCAAGACATCCTCTATTGCGTTTATTGTAGAACGCCTCAGCGATTACCTTCCACAGTGAAGTTACCACATAATTACTTTCAGGGAAGTAACTTGTGAGTGAATCAATAAGAATGAATGTCAGAGTTCGAGCCGAGCGCCGTCAGCAGTCGCGGTAATGGGTATCGATTACAGTTTTAAGTACAATCTACATTTCTACAGGCGATTAACATTACATAATTAAAATGAAATTCAATTACCATTGAAGGTGATTCAATTACATTTTTTATCTAATTTAACTACTAATTATTTTTTTTATTAATTGATAAGAACCACTGTACTAAATAAATACATTACTCAAAATAATATAATTATGTGTAACTATAAATTCCTAAAATATTATCATAAGTAGGTGATCTCTATCGATCGATCTAGATATCTCTCTGAGTTTGTTTCGGCCTTTCTTCTCAGAGTAGTCAGATAGGAAACGCCGCGGCCTCATCTAGTTTAAAAAAAAAATGTTTGACGTGTAAAAGTGTTTGTATAAACCTACTTACCTACAGAAATAAAATCATTTATCATTTATATTGTTTACAAATCTTTGAAGTTCTTATACTTTGGAATTGACTCTCCAGTACAATTCAGAGGGATCAGTGAGGGCTCTCATGTAATAGCGAGTGCTCGATACAAACGAAGCAATTGTAGCAAATTGTCTACCTACATACCTACAGGGTTCGGAATAGTGAAGAGCCGTAAGTGGATCCTCTACTTATCCAACGAAGCAAATGGGAAAGTAGTTGCGATACGAGTTACAGTCTTAAAGCACTCGTAATCAATATGAAACAGCTCTCAACAAGCTGTGACTGTAGTTTGTTTGACAAACCCGAAATTAACTCGCTAGTAACAGTTAAAACCGAGAATCATGTGGCAGTTTTTCCTGAAAACTTTTGATCGCTTATCAACATTTTAGCTCTGACTATAAACCTCCACGAAGACAAGTGTAAACTAAATGTCGATTATATTTTTATAGCGCTAAGTATAAACCGACACGATGACGCAAATAATCCGTACTTAGTGAGAATGAAATCTTACGTGACGACCAGCTTCACATGAGCTGCGAGTCGCGCGCAGTTTGTGTGATTTTATTCATTGTTACATTGAACGGAGGGTGCGAGGGAGGTCTGGCCACGCCGGCGGCGCACGGGTACAGGTCATCGCATCGATATCCTATTTATACTGCAGTATCGAGCGCCGCGCGTCAGTCGATCACGATCGGACGCGTCTCCACGAGCCGATCAGTTCACGTTGACAGCTAGCGACACGTAACGACTCTTGGAACAAAATATAAATAACGTATTGTATCGCATACCTCATACCTACCGCTTGCGCTAATCAACGTAAAAATCAAACATTTAGCGAAAACTTCGGGAAAGTCAAACGAACAAGTTTTATTTATCCTTACTCCGAACTTTCACGTACCTACCTACAATAAATCTATATAATGAACCACAAAATGGATAAACTTTTCACCGAATCACTTTTACAATATTCAAATTCTCGCCTTATCGTTTAAACAGGTCTAAGTAGGTAAACTAATTAAACACATAAGTCTTGTACAACATTTTTTAAAAGCCTTCTTTACGTAAGCAACTACACATAGGTAATGTATAACCTTTCTCGAAAGCAAGCAAAGTAGCGGTTCCAAAAAAAGCAATTTCTTGTGACATCGAAAGTGTTTTAGAACGAAAATATATCCTCCATCTTAATTCGACTTACAAAATGGAATCGAATGTTTCGTAAACAACGCGAGCGGGAAGCGACCAAAGTATCGATCTAAAGTATGGAGAGGCTGGCGGGGATCTGTTGGGATGCAGTCAAACGTCCGGACCTGATCTGTTGACTGTTATGTGCTGATGAGACGGCTCTTGAAGTCACAGAAATTAAGTTACAGACATTTAACAGATTCTTTCTTCTCTTTTTAAATAAAAAACTGAAGAATTTAAGTACCTAACTTAAAACGCCCTTTCTTTGCTTCGCACAAACATCGATAAACCGTTTTCGTAGATTCCTGAAACTTGCTGAAATGTTTCGCCTAAGCCCTGGCTCAACAAAAGACGCACATTTGTTACAATACAAATGTCCGCTAGCCGCGGCCGGCTGACAGCTCCGCAAGCAAATTGTTACACAATGACGAGACTCGTGTCTGTCGGGAAAGGTTACATTCACAGAGCTTGCTCTCCTATGTAGCCTTTTCTGAAAGACGCCTCATGTACTACCTACTACAAGTCAAATATATAAGGCTTATATACAATGTATCCAAAATATTGTTGGTACGCAAGTTCCCTTAACTCAGTCATTCTACATTGAAACAATGAGTACACACACGAGATACACAGAATCCTTGTAGAACTAACTTTATTACAAAGTTTTTATTCACGCAAAGTGATATTCCAGTAGTCACCAACATTTTGTATAAATTCTTCTCCAGTTAAAACGACGTTAAAACTTGTAAACACACAACTCGCTTTAAGCTCCCAGCAGTTGGTCAAAGCTCTCATTAAGTTGCACTGCGGTGAGGGGAGGGGAGCGGGGAGGGTGACCCTTTGTTCTAAACTCAGCTAATGAGCCACAAACACTTAACACGTAAAGAGCTGCTAAATAGCAAACTTCATTTGTAAGTACAACGTAAGTCGGTGGCAAGTATCGCATAAGCAAGTCTGCATTTTAGCCGACTTCGAAACGAAGGGGGTTGTACAAACAGCAGTTAAAAGAAAACGTAAAAGCTCGGTGCGCGTGCGGTGGGACGTAGTTTCCGCGTTGTGGCACAAAAAACCTAAACATGATATTGCTTGTGAAAAGCGTCTACAAAATCACTGTAATCTTTCAAAATCTAACGGCATCTAGAGACCCTATAAAATCAGACGCGAGTATGCTTCAAATTAACGATAATTCCCTCTAATCGTTCGATATTACCATTTTAATACCATGCTATAAGACTTAATCACACAATCTAGACATGTTAGTACTGACAGTCTCTAATGGTTTTCTAGCTGGCAGTAATAGTCCCTCGGTCAACCCTTACCGTGGAGGGCCCTCCACGTCTCGTTGTGGAGCGATTGACTCTTAATCACGCGGAGCATTTGTTGGCAAGTTGAGGTAGCGCTGAGCTTGGTGTATCGATACTAGAGTTATCTATGTAGTTGGTAAGTGTTCAATGTACTCGTACTAAGGTAGCATATCATCTAATTGTTTTGGAAAGCTAAGACCCGTATTGTAGCACCTAATTCTCTACAATACGGCAATGTTGAGCCAAGTTGATTGAGGCGCACTATAACGGTAATCGGGCCTCAAAGAGATTGAAGATACTATTTAAATGTCTTTGTTTGGCTTCCTTCTTCCCTTCTTCAGAATTGTAAAGGCAATTCTACATTGTAAAAAAGCGCTCAGAAAAAGAAAAAGTATAAAATCTCGGTTTTTCCCTTCGCTTCACGTCTTGCTAAATTATTCATACGGTATCAAACGTAGTTTTTCAGCCATTTGTAGAAGACATCGTTGTCGGCCATCGAAGCGTTCCGACGAGACGCTGTACCAAATGTGCTGACGCGGCTCGAGTACTGTGTGTCGTGGTGCAGTGGACAATGTTGGATAATCTCATAGTTTCTGTCACAACAAACTTGTTAGAATCTAGAGCAGTGTCAAACTCTGGATACCGATACCAGTAGCCAGGCACAATACTAGTGAGGGTCAGGAAGCTACTCGACTGACGTCCAGCACCACATCGACGTAAAAAGGAAATTTAGTTTGAGAGGTTTGTTTGACTTCTCAGTCTGTTGAATTAAACCACTTTCAATGAATTGGGAAAATTATAAAGTCGGTAATATTCACAAGATGTTCGGGACACGGCGCGTGGCATGTCGCCGTCTGTCACAAGAGTGCTGACGGAGTGCGACAGGGGGCGCGTGGCATGTCGCCGACGTGTCACAAGAGTGCTGACGTAGTGCGACAGGGGGCGCGTGGCATGTCGCCGTCTGTCACAAGAGTGCTGACGTAGTGCGACAGGGGGCGCGTGGCATGTCGCCGTCTGTCACAAGAGTGCTGACGTAGTGCGACAGGGGGCGCGTGGCATGTCGCCGTCTGTCACAAGAGTGCTGACGTAGTGCGACAGGGGGCGCGTGGCATGTCGCCGTCTGTCACAAGAGTGCTGACGTAGTGCGACAGGGGGCGCGTGGCATGTCGCCGACGTGTCACAAGAGTGCTGACGGAGTGCGACTGGGCCGTCGGCGCGGCTGCCCCAGCAGGACACGTTGTTCAGTGTTCAATCTTTTTCAATCCGTTGTCGAGATAGACTGAGCTGTTGAAATTCGACTTGTTGAGCAGTTTTAGTATCTGCGTTTATCACGTCTGGGGAAGGATTGAAGGGCAAAAACATATTACAAGTCTGATCCTATCTGCCATTGTCATGAACGAAAAGTTTGAGATCTACACTTCATATTATGTTTGTTCCCCACATGTACAGCCTCTAGGTGACTATAGGGACTTCCCTAATAAACAAACATTACCTGACCCGTAGATCTGGGACCTATCACGAAGTTGGTTTTAATTTGTTCGTCCTTACATCTTCGGTTCACGTAAGCCCAGGACGTTTGGTCTACAGGGTGACTTATAATCATTTAGGTACCTACCTAGGTAACTATACGAGAATTTGACTCTCTATATTATATATTCAGCGCATTTCAGGAATCATTCCATCCTGGCAACCCAAGCGCGCGCATACCGAATAATACTATTCACCACATAATTATGTACAGTTTAATTCAAATGTCCTTTGGTCCATTGTCCTCGTGAGCTTACCAGGCTCATTGAGCTCAGCGAGCCGCAGCGAGCCACACGAACGTGCAACTCACCGAGCCACTATTAATCACGTTTATATCCAAACACAACATAACCAGCTCATTGTTAACTAACTATTAATGAAAGTTCCCACACTCGGAGGAAGCTTTTAACATAAACCTACAATTTGTTATTCACACTGATTAGCGTTAAAGTTGGCACAGCGGGGGCTAACTAGTTTAATTGAATGTGTGGCAATTAAAGTTTAATAACCCTATTAAAGTGTGGGCGGACTGCGGCAACAGCAGTCATGAGCAGTAATGATAAAATGATAGGTTTAGTGAAGTTCACTCCTGAACATAGTCTGCCAGACCTGCTGCAGGTTTCGTAGAAATTTAGAAAATTCGGTTGATTTAAATGAAAAATGTTTGTATTGTCTTCTGTACCCAAACCCTTTGCCCTCTGAACACCCGTGGGAGAGTCGGGTGCCCTGTGCAGGAGTCGCAAACTAAACAACAGACGAGCGATAATCTCTCGCCAACCAAACTACGCGTGTAGTTAAATTGCACTGTCACGTGACACGACTTGACCCGTATTTGAACAACCGCGCCGGTCTAGCACACGCGCCTTACCTCCGTGTAGTCGCGTGCAAACCGCGCGTCGCCGCCACATCGCGCGGTGTAGGCGCGGCGCGGCGGCACGACACCGCTCTACGCCCGACCGCTTTTGTTGCTACGACAGGGATGTCACCGATATAATGATTCAATTTCATGAGGAGCTGCTGTTAGCGTTGCGTATTTGTTGGAAGTTCATGCCAGCGCCAATTGTAAACTAAATGTCATAATAATATACAATATAAAATCATTACCTATTTTATCTCCCAATGGCCGCTGCAATAGGGGGCTGTGAGGCCTTCACCACACTCGGCAGACTGATTGGAGATTAGCATACCTAGTGGGTTGTACAGAGCACGCGTCGAGTACTCGATGCTAACGAATAATGTGTTATAAAATCTCGTTCAAGTACTCGCCGGAGTAGCGAGTAGCTCGTTATGTGTTGAGGGTACGTCGAATGAATATTGTTAGAGTTGTTTTTCATCAGATATCAGATGAAAGTTGCCCTCCATAATAGAATATTGATCAGTTTGGGAACTCCCTAAAAATAAAATCAATGTTTTTTTAAGACATTGATATATTTTTATTAAGTTCAGCCCTAATACAATAGTGTGAAAGTTGACCACGTACTGGCAGAGAAGTTAAACGGCACATGAAAGGAAAGAGATTCGTTGAAGTAAGTAGTCCGGACAAGCTGCCGGCTCGCCCGCTGCCGGACACCGGACACCGGACACCGGACACCAGCCGGACAACGACACTGTTTTGTATTCAACTCTAATCGAGTTGACCTTTGTTATTGAATCTAGTCTGAAGTGGTGCTGGCTTTCGTTTGGTGACTAAATACCTATGTGTGATTGTTTTACTATTTGTACGAGTACAAAGAAAAGAAAGAAAGAATAACGTTTATTTGGATACAGAACGCGAAACAGCTCGCAGCAAGCAAAAGGAGCACTTCGGTAGAGTGGGTTTATTTCACTCGTTATCATATATTTGTACAATTGTTGTGACAGGTTCCCGCGCGGGAAACGAGATGCAATACAAGTTTTATTGCTAGGACTGCTGTAGCCATGTTGTGTTCAGAACGGTTGGAGTCTTCGGGCCCCACTTTAAACAATCTTATTTCTAACTTTAGTAATTTCACAACATGTACCTACATAGTTAATTAAACTTGAGACAATGACAATTAAAATAATGTCTCCGGCACGAATTCAGATCTCCTCTTACACCGCAAACTGTTCAGATTTGTAAACTAAGTGTTGAAGCAAAATCCGCGGCATTTAAGAAGGTTCGGAGCAGGACACGCGACACGCGCCGGTGTGGTGTGTGGCCGTGACGGTACGAAATACATGCAGCAAGTACATTCCGAACACTGCGTACTTATAATAGTGTTGAAGAATACGTAGAGTTATACTTATTTACCTGCAATTGCAATAACAAAGACAACAGTCTTCTGAGAAAATTAAAAAAGCATCTTCAAGCGCACTGTTTTCAATTACACCGTGGCTTTCCATCACTCGAGACTGCAGACAAACGCGGGCTTATCCCGAGTCAAAATAACATTCTTTGTAGTATCATGGTAATCTCATGCACTACTTTGCAGACACTTGAAATAAATTTTTATTTAGCTTTGCATTTACAAACTCGTGTATCTAATGGAAATGATATTCTGTCCCTCTGTACCATGTGACGTCGGCGTGTACTTCGCAAACAGCGCGGTGACATGATCGCTAATCTGTTGACACGACACACCACGCGACACGCTTCGATTTCGACACAGCCTGTGACGCGATCATAATTACATTACACGCGCACAGATTTTTGATACAACTTCAAACGAAGGCTCGACTTCTGTATAACCTTCTGTTTAATCTGGAAGACAAACAGAACACATTTATCAGTTACAAATGCGACCAATTCAGTAATCTTTTTACATTAAAAGCAGGTATGTTTAGGGAAAACATAGCTTGTGTCCATCACCAGCTGCAAGGTGAGCATAGAGAGACGTACCCACAACAGCGTGATCGTCAATACAATAATATAAACAGTGTAGGGTGTAGGTACAGTTTCTAAATTAGCCATTCTAAGCCTTCTGTTACTCCGAGTCGTTTCTCATCGCGGCTCGGGTCTGCAACCTCCATCATACCTCTGTTAGCAACAGGATTACCGAAATTCCGAACGATATGTAACAATACATCCAGATTGTCGTGCAAACGTTCAGGAGTCGAGCATGACACATGGCGGGTCGGCGCGGGTCGACGCGGGTCGTATTGGCCGCTCGATTTGTAGGACAAATGACCCTCATTCGCCGCGAGCCCTAATCTGTCGCTACAAATGTTCGCGCCATTTCAAATGGTTAATGTTGGCTACTCCCTATCGGCCATTACGGGCCACTTCCAGCAGGTAGCCAGGGAAATTAATTAAAGGTCAAATTCATATAATACTTTCAAAACTTTTTCATACGTTAAGATGAAATTTGGTCTCTTTGCTACCAACTGTTACCTGAAAGAAGTTTCTTAGAATCATACCAGTCTTGTAAAATACCTCTTCAGACGGCAAAAGGGTTTCTCTTCGTCCGTTAGAAATTTAATTTGACAAAAACTTCCATCTGTCATTCCGTGAATGGAACAAAAATATAGAAGGCCCCTTTGAATTTAACAAGAACTCATTTAGAGAAAATACTTCACTTATTCATAATGATCGAATCATAAAATGTACTAACATCAGACTAAAATTGCTTTTTTATGAAACAATAGTGTACTTACAAACACAGCGGTACTCTCAAGACTGTGAAGAAAAACATCGTGAGGAAAGCGGCATGTCGGCATCCACCAACCCGCACTGGGCCCGCGTGGTGGATTACAGCCCACTCCCTCTCACCGAGAGAGGCCTGTGTCCCAGCAGTGGGAACTTTATAGGCTGGTTATGCTAAACACAGCGGTGGTTCACAAGTTGTCTCAACTCAAAGACGCGCTGAATGCATCCCTCGCGCTGCACAAGCTTGCCAAGACTTAAGAAGTGCAAGTAACCGCTTTGTAAACAAAGGCGCGCCTGTTGCTTGTCCACAATGGAACAAATAAACTTCTTCATCTCCTTTGAAACTCTCGGACTTTCATTATTGTTAAAGAAACGATGGAAGCAATGTAGAAGTAAGAAAAGATTTCATTTCAGAGACATTTCAGTAAAGCACAAAAATAACGAAAATAAAAATAACTTCATTAGATCTTTAGAAAATGTCACGATGACAACTGCAACGTAACGTGAACACGACTGACGCGCAGCCCACGAGAGGCGCTGGCGCTACGTGTGAGCCCGACGTGAACACGACTGACGCGCAGCCCACGAGAGGCGCTGGCGCTACGTGTGAGCTCGACGTGAACACAACTGACGCGCAGCCCACGAGAGGCGCTGGCGCTACGTGTGAGCCCGACGTGAACACGACTGGCGCGCAGCCCACGAGAGGCGCTGGCGCTACGTGTGAGCCCGACGTGAACACGACTGGCGCGCAGCCCACGCGAGGCGCTGGCGCTACGTGTGAGCCCGACGTGAACACGACTGACGCGCAGCCCACGAGAGGCGCTGGCGCTACGTGTGAGCTCGACGTGAACACAACTGACGCGCAGCCCACGAGAGGCGCTGGCGCTACGTGTGAGCCCGACGTGAACACGACTGGCGCGCAGCCCACGAGAGGCGCTGGCGCTACGTGTGAGCCCGACGTGAACACGACTGGCGCGCAGCCCACGCGAGGCGCTGGCGCTACGTGTGAGCCCGACGTGAACACGACTGACGCGCAGCCCACGAGAGGCGCTGGCGCTACGTGTGAGCCCGACGTGAACACGACTGGCGCGCAGCCCACGCGAGGCGCTGGCGCTACGTGTGAGCCCGACGTGAACACGACTGACGCGCAGCCCACGAGAGGCGCTGGCGCTACGTGTGAGCCCGACGTGAACACGACTGACGCGCAGCCCACGAGAGGCGCTGGCGCTACGTGTGAGCTCGACGTGAACACGACTGACGCGCAGCCCACGAGAGGCGCTGGCGCTACGTGTGAGCCCGACGTGAACACGACTGACGCGCAGCCCACGAGAGGCGCTGGCGCTACGTGTGAGCTCGACGTGAACACAACTGACGCGCAGCCCACGAGAGGCGCTGGCGCTACGTGTGAGCCCGACGTGAACACGACTGACGCGCAGCCCACGAGAGGCGCTGGCGCTACGTGTGAGCTCGACGTGAACACAACTGACGCGCAGCCCACGAGAGGCGCTGGCGCTACGTGTGAGCCCGACGTGAACACGACTGACGCGCAGCCCACGAGAGGCGCTGGCGCTACGTGTGAGCCCGACGTGAACACGACTGACGCGCAGCCCACGAGAGGCGCTAGCGCTACGTGTGAGCCCGAGCTTCCAAGTCATCGCTATTTGCGTCTTAGTGCACGTACATAACCGCGCGTGTGGCCGCGCTGCCCGCTGACGCGTCGCGCCACGCGCCGCGGTCACATCTGCATGCGCGGCTCGTCTGCATGTGTGCGATGTGTGTGCGACGGTGTGCCGTTCTTCCCACAGCGTCGTACTAACAGACGCGACCCTTTTATTGCGTATTATATATATATACCGCTGTTACTGCGTGTAAATGTATTGTATAATTAGGATGTGACGTCACATAACATTAATAACGTCACTGTCAATCAGTTGGAAACTTGAATTAGTAATGATGGAAATTAGATCGATTTGCTGTCGTGTTAAGAGCGTTGTCACATTTTGCACCTCTCTCGCTCACACAAAACCTAATTTTTAAGAATGTTAAATGAAAAAATGCTTTTTTGAAAAATGTAATCAATGGGCGGTCTACAAAATAATATTAATTTAATAGGTAGTTATTCAAAAACACATTTCTATTGTGTTATCTAATAAACTTATGTAATTAAGTGTTATGATCTGTTTTTGAGATGATGTAAATAAATGCCACAATAAAAATGTGTTTTTAATAATTACCTATTAAATTAATATTATTTTGTAGACCGCCCATTGATTACATTTTTCAAAAATGCATCTTTTCATTTAACGTTATTAAAAATTTGGTCCCGTGTGAGCGAGAGAGGTGCAAAATGTGACAACCCTCTTAACATGTTCCTATAGGGTTCATTACTTTGTCTACTACCTGCGTTACGCGCACTTTTATATTTTGCTTCATCATCTGATGACGTCACATCCATGCCACCTTTGTAGTAATTCTACTTTCAAACAACAATATGTTAGGTATATCTGCTGCGCCGAGATTACCTAATCTCGCTGTAGCTCAGCTGCCGTCCGCCTCAATCTGCACTCGTCTACTGCCTGTTTAACGACAGCAACCGTACATTCATCTCAGACAACACTTGTTTACTTTTTAATATTTTACTACCGAGGCAAGGATGAACATGTTGCTTGTCTGTGGCTTTAAAGCCAGGATCACACAACGCGGCGCAACGAGCTTAGTTCCGGGCTGACAGGAACAGTCGACAAAAGAGATACATATCTGTACAGGTGTCATGTTTTTAATTACGGTCATCTGAGTGTCTCTTACGCCCAAAAAGTTACACCCATATTTTCCTGTGGATACTTCGACCCCATTGGACATTTTAAGCACTACTCAAACCTACAACATTTTTCGGAACAAATTTTAATTTATGCAATTGTTCTAATGCAGAATGTGTCTTTGTCGTAGATGCGTTACTGCGTGGCCGCTCTGTGGCTGTCCGCGCTGACCACCCTCGCGGTGGCGGCCGCCGACGACGCCCACCCTGATGCCGCGCCACCACAGGTCAGTACCACACCACACCACCTGACCACCAAAACACACCACATCACCACGAAGGAAACAAATCACCACATACACAGAGCAAAAAAGTTCTCGAGGACATTGTGAAATAACAAATGAATATCATGGTCTTCGACCTCGTTAAATATAAATAAACTACTGACCGAAAACACAACACAACATCACGACATGATACAGAACTAACATTCGTTTGTTTCGAACGAAATCGTAAAAAAATCTTCATTTAAAATTCTTTCCCGCGCGTCAAAGCTACAGTGAATAACAAAATGTTGCCGTTTATTTTTTCTTGATACCCAAGGAGCATAAAGTCTAGAAGCCAAGTACAGTATAAAATAATTTAAATAGCACCTATTCGGAGGGTAGTTACTTGCTACGGACCTTCGACACAATCAAGTTAATTGGAACTCGCTCACAACACAATGGATCTGTCATTTAATTATTTATTTTTCAATTTTAACGTCTGTGACCAAAATAGATACGTTTAAAATTAAACTAACGTGGGTTTATTAAATAAACTATGAAATAGAAAATCTTTTCTGATAACAAAATATTACACTTAAATCACCTACCAGAATCTTTTATACATTTGGCATATAAAAGTCTTCGATATATTTTTATATATCGTCACATATTGTATTGCAAACATCAACAGTAACTTTAATATCTACAGGGCACTTGCCGATGACCAAACTACTAGCTCTTACAACATCCTCTAAACTTCAGACGCCACAAATATTTGACATCCTACCATACAGTAGGTATTACGGACTTGCCTCGTTTTTACAACATTTTTATGTTCCCACAACACGTCGAGCCACTAGCAGTGGGGCGGACTCGAGCAATCTCGAGCACGAGCCAGCTCCGACACAAGCACATTCAGTTACCGAGCTCGCTGTAAAAACCGGAACTAACGCAAACTCAACTATTTTAAACGACGAGGGAAACTTATAAAATCGTCTTTTGGTTGCGACTGTACAATGTGGAGCCATGCAGCCCGTGCACCGTGTACGTCACTCTTTTGGTTGCGACTGTACAATGTGGAGCCATGCAGCCCGCGCACCGTGTACGTCACTCTTGGTACAAATATGCTAACAAACGGGTTTTAATTACTTGTGCAGATATTTCGCCCTTGTCGGCTTCATTTTGGGTTTTTAAATATTCCTAAAAGAGCACATGTGTGTGTAGGATAATTATGCTGTTTTAGGAGAATGAAATTAACTTCAAGTGCGAAAGTAGCTTTGTCATTAGAAATTGAAACAAGATCTCCTCTTTAGTCGTAGGAGCGATCAGACCTCGTAAATGAAGTAAAATGTCCTAGCTGTAGCTTGGCGCAACACATCTATTAGGGGAATTAGAACAATGTTTTCTCAGCAAAAGAAAAAGTGGGGCATAAAAAGCGCACCCGTCGTTTGATGTGAACAACACAATTAACATTCCTTGGGTGACAAACGCCTCTTAATAGAATAATAAAACAACTTGTGGCTCCGTCGCGCGCTTAATGTTGTGGACAAGGTTTTTCGCTGAACAATTCCCCCGAGCGAGCTTTGTTCCAGCCAATTGTACCAATACCAAACGAAAATGTACTGTGAATAAACAAAGAACTAATAGAATAGCTTACCTCATTGTACGTTTGTACGTTTGTACGTTTGTACGTTTGTACGTTTGAAATCTTTCAACGAGCGCTCTTTGCGCTAAAAAGAAAACTGCTCAAAGCAATTCTCTTTCATAACAACCACTTGTGGTGCACTGATTTAAAATAAATGTGCATGTTCACAGAACGACAACGAAATAGAGTTAACTGATGAGGAAAAGCGCGCGTGGTCCAGCTTGCACGGCGGCGGGGGCTGGGGCAAGCGCGGCTGGCAGGACATGAGCTCGGCGTGGGGCAAGCGCGCCTGGCAGGACCTCAACTCCGCCTGGGGCAAGCGCGGCTGGCAGGACATGAGCTCGGCGTGGGGCAAGCGAGCTTGGCAAGATCTCAACTCCGCGTGGGGCAAGCGCGGCTGGAACGACATGAGCTCGGCGTGGGGCAAGCGAGCTTGGCAAGACCTCAACTCCGCGTGGGGCAAGAGGGCCTGGCAGGATCTTAACTCTGCCTGGGGCAAGCGCGCCTGGAGGGATATGTCCCAGTCACCCTGGGGCAAACGAGGCTGGCAAGACATGAGCTCCGCATGGGGCAAGCGCGGCTGGAACGACATGAGCTCTGCCTGGGGCAAGCGAGCACCTGTAAGTACATTACTTTACCATTATTGGCGTCACTTCCTAATATGACTTTCATTTAACATCGTTCTACATTTCCAAATGTCAAAGAGTCAAGGGCGGATGTAAAACTATTCAAAGCCACTGCGATTGATTACACATGGATATGTAATACGTTTTCCAATGTACGGGGACGATAACAGGCCAGGGGTCACAGAACAATAGAGAAGGGTGTCAGGGCTGTATAGGGTAGGTGCCCAGGGCACAAGAACAGTGACACATAGTGAAGCAGAGCAGCAGAGTAATCCATGACTTCGCGACCAGCAAAATATTGTGATAACCTTTTTTTGGAGGATCCTATGTCTAGGCACAAGTAGTGAAGTACATATATTATCACATTCACAACCTCATTATTGGTGAGCAGCATAGGTTTGTTAAACGACGTTCGACGAATACCAATCTCATGCTATTCGCAGACTTTATATTTAAAAGTATGGATGAACAAGTACAAGTTGACGCTGTGTACACAGATTTTCGGAAGGCTTTTGACAAGCTGGACCATAAACTGCTCTTAGATAAAATTGCTTACAATGGAATTCGTGGCAATTTGTTACGATGGTTCATGGCGTATATACACAATAGATCGCAAAACAAAGTCATTAATGGTTTCCAATCAAGTTTAATTATTGTGACGTCTGGGCTACCCTAGGGCTCAATTTTGGGGCCCTGCTCTTTATTTTGTTTATCATTGACATTAAGAAATGCTTCATTAATTCCCAATTTCTAATGTATGCCGATGACATCAAAATTTACAAGTCGTGCAAAAGCACACAAGATTGCCTACTTCTGCAGGAAGACCTTGATAGACTTTCTCGATATTGTTCATATAACAAACTCCAGCTTAGTTTACCTAAATGCAATGCAATCACTTTCACAAAAAACAAAAACATTGTAAAATTTGGTTATAGTCTACATGTTATTTGTCTGCAGAGTTAACCATATTCGAGATCTCGGTATTGCAATGGACTGGGAATTGCACTTCAATCAACATATTGATAACATCGTTATTAAACCGTATCGTATGTTTGGTTTCGTCATGCGTTCTTCCAACGACTTTAAAAGACCGTCTACTTTTTACTTCTATACAAAGCTTTGGTCCGTTCTCAATTGGAATTCGCAGTACCGATTTGGAGTCCCATTTTTGATGTTTATACCTATTTTTAAAAAAATGGTTCAAAAAAAATATTTACGTGCCATGCACTACAGATGCACCAAGTCTAAATTAGCATACATTCACGTATTAATGCGTGATAAACTTCAGAGCTTGGAGTCACGACGCAGCCTATTGATGGTCATGATGCTTCATGGTCTGTGTAATGACAGGTTCGATTGTCCAGATAATATATTATCAATAACCTTTGTTACACTGTACCTAGTACTGTGATGCGTCGAGAGGCGCGCGTGCGCCGGCTGTTCCACACCGCGTGGTGCAGGACTCACGCTGGTGCACGCGCGTCTCCGGCGCATTGTAGATACGTATAACACCCACTTCATCGGTTTGGATATTTTCGCGCTTACACACTTTGAGTTCAAAAAGATGGCTATTGCATCTTTAAAATAGCCATCTTATACTAATAGATATAATAATTCCAAAAATACGTAAGAAACAGTACCTACGAGTACTTCTTAATTTTCTGTTAAATCAATGCACGCATTAAAGTATCTGTATACCATTACTTCGCGGACCTTGGTGTGGGCTACACGTCTTGGTGTGGGCTACACGTCTTGGTGTGGGCTACACGTCTTGGTGTGGGCTACACGTCTTGGTGTGGGCTACACGTCTTGGTGTGGGCTACACGTCTTGGTGTGGGCTACACGTCTTGGTGTGGGCTACACGTCTTGGTGTGGGCTACACGTCTTGGTGTGGGCTACACGTCTTGGTGTGGGCTACACGTCTTGGTGTGGGCTACACGTCTTGGTGTGGGCTACACGTCTTGGTGTGGGCTACACGTCTTGGTGTGGGCTACACGTCTTGGTGTGGGCTACACGTCTACCTAGTTTCTAATTTATTCTGTCATACTTATTGTAATGCGTAACTGTTTTATGTCCCAATAAAGTAAAATAGAAATAAAATGAAATAAAATGAAATAAAACAGTAAATACTATCACAATAAATTAATTAATTGGTTCCTTCTGTCTAGGAAAAGTGGGCCAACTTCCACGGATCATGGGGCAAGCGCGCCGCGGACCCTGACTACGAAGAGATCGACGCCGCCATCGACCAACTAACCCCCATCCAACAGGTGCGTCATAGATAGCCTGTCGCAGCTCTGTGGGCCCGACTTCAGACAAGACGGTGCTAAATATAGAATAATATAATGTATTCTTTCCCCTTCATAGCTTATTCCAGGAAAATATTTTAACATTACCTAAGAAAACTTTTCGAAGAAAGTCTTAAAGTAAAAGAAGTTTTGAATATTAGCATATTTTCACCGAATTTTCCCAACTTAGGATGCAAATTGTATGCAAGAATTATTTCACCTGTCCAGTCCTGTTAACATTTTTTGATAGGCAGAAGAAATAGAGTTCTCAAAGCATGTTTATGCTTTGTTTTAATGATGTTTTATGTTGTTCAGCTATCGGACAGCGAGCGAATGGAAGCGCCCGAGAAGAAGGCTTGGTCGGCGTTACACGGCGCGTGGGGCAAGCGCCCCGTGAAGCAGGGCCAGTACAACAGCGGTACGTACACCAGCAAGCTCAGCAAGTCACAGTAGAGTAGTACAATATGTGGTCCTTTAAGAACGTCTCAGATGTGCGAAACTATTGATACAAAGATCTTTTTTAATTTTTTCGGATCCATAGATTTTGTTGTTGTCTAACGTAGAGCAAGTGGTAACATTCCTTATTTAGTTTTACTATTATAAAGCTCACTCGCTCACTCAGTCGTTTGTAATTAGATTACGCGCTAAACATTAACCCAAATTCTACCGAATCAGTCTAATTGAATTATTAGCTAGACATCTATAGGTTAAGATAATCAATCAAGCAGATTATTTGAGACGCACGAGATTACGACAGCTCATAAAAGTTTAATAATAAATTGTCGTTGGTAGTTAAATTCGTCGCTGAAACAATAACAGAAGAACGTAATCATCTCGCGTCGCTCCGACTGATGGCTCGCGTTAAATTGATTGATTAACATTAACAATTGTTCGCGCTGCCCGTTGTTCAGTTTATCGGCGAGTGGACAGCGCCATCAGCTCCGAACATTAATAACTAAAGTTTAGTTAAAAGATAACACTCCACTTTATAGATTCTCATTTCGCAGTGGAGTTAGGAATGAGCTCGTGTTGTTATCGCGGAGAGACTAACTTTGGGGATAGCGCTCTGATTGTTACGTCACAACACGAGTAGTATTAGAAGTTGTTCCCTGTCGAGGATGCGACCCTCAGCATGAGCCTCGTCTCTGTGAGCGTGCTCGACACTTCCCGCGACACCTCGTAGACTCTACATCGGTATCGCGGTAATAAACTGCTCCTTCATTCCGTGTGTAATTTAAACTGCGCCCCACAAGCCCCTAATAAATTTGTAGCCAAGTTGGAATTTGTGCGAGCCGCCGACAAAATTAGATAATAATCCTGCTCGCCTTTTTAAATTAAATAGCCCCAAGTCAATATAGCCGCCGCGCGCCGAGCCGACAGTTTGCGGAGTTGTTCACGCGTTCAAATTCATAATTTCGATTTAACGATGAACGACTTAATGAAAAATGTTATCTATTCATGTATTTATGAATATCGTGGCGAATTACTTTTCCGGATTTTATTTAAGTCTATATTCGTTGTAGTTGTTAGACGTTAGACGGCATATTAAAACTGACTAAATATCGTTGAACAAGACGCGAGTTGTCAAGGCCGCACGCAGCAGATGACGTCACACGACTCACGCGCACTCGATACAATTGTTTATTCGAGAAGATACATCGATGTGTTGCTATGAACCAACAGGATCGTATTACTGGAAGCGAGAGCCCGCCTGGACTAACTTAAGAGGAATGTGGGGCAAGCGCTCAGCGCAAATGGACGCGGACGCGGTAGACGATGATCATGGTAACCACGCTCGAAACGTTTCTAGCAGCATATGCACCTGTGTTGTAGAAAGTTCGAAGACATAGTGGCACATTAGCTTTATCTCACTCACACTAGTCTGTCGTCGCACCCTGTCTATCTTCTATCTCACTTCATCTCTTCCTGTATGTTCTGTAGTTAGTTGTTAACTTCTTAGAGCTTGTTCTTCTAGTTTCTCTCTTCTTCCACACTCAGTATTTCCTCTGTCTTATGTTGATGTTAGATAATAGTGGATGGTATGAATGTGTAAATAGTTTACCTCCTCGAGTACATTCATATTTTGTATATTTTTGGTTTTATTCTTATTAGGTCTCTAAAAATTGTTTCTTTATCTTCTATTCCTGAAACTCGGCTTTGACTCATGTTTACTGAACATTAACTTTCAAGCAAAATAATATCAATGTAAACAACTAACGGCTTGTAACGAACGAGCTATTTACCTAAAAACGTTCTGTCGATTACGAAGAACCAACTTCTTGATGTTATTTTTGAACATGAACAGCCCAAATACGAAGACAAACGAGCAAGTGTTACGGAAATATGACTTGAGACTAAATATGTGTTCCTTTACAAATGTCCGCGATTCCAAAGATTCAGTGAGTCGGTGCAGTAACGTTGCGCATCGGTCTGGAATACACGAGTTGGCGCGCCCCGGCGAGCGCCCGCGCGGCACAACTTACCTGTGCGGAACAGTGCCCGTAGCGTCGCGACCTACGCTTGTGCAGGCATTTGTTCCGATTTACATATTTTGTAGAAATGTTACACGTCCAGTAGCAGCCAACTATTTGTGTGCAAACATATTTAAGCACGCTGTAGTAAGATGGAACTTGCTCTCGTAAATGCCCGCTTAAATAGTTAGCTACACTCGCATTTCGAGACCATCTTAAGTACTGATCAACCGAACTGTTCGACTCTCTGCCAGCTATCGCAATACCCTAATCTCAGCACTGTCTAAGAAATTCTTCCAAAGCATTATTTAGCTGTACAACTGCGCTGTAGCGTTGTAATCAGTGGAACAAAGTGCTCAGTCAGTGAAACCGACGCGAATTAAAAAGTTAAAACCGAGACTGTTCGCTAAGTAAATCAAACGATTACCGACAAGTATCGGAATAAATGTTTAATTAAATTATAGCTGCGGGCTTCCAGCTCACAGGCGAGCTGAGAATAGGGGTGCGACGTGCTGGAGTAGAGGTGCGACGTGCTCTATTCACGGCGGCAGAAACGAGTTGATTTCCTGCTTTATTTACAAAACTACTAATGTAATAAGTAGTTAGATGTGTTCAGAATAATTGAATCGGAAAAGACCAAAACATCCAATACGCAACACATTTTAGTTCACTTCACACTAAGATTAAATAGTTATGCTTCTTCCTAATACATTTTACACCGGCTTTTACTCAACTTTACCATTCATCATGCAAAATACTACATATTACAAATTATACATATTTATATATACCTTATATGTATACCTTACCTTATATGTGTACCTTTTATGCATATACCTAAAGTTCTTGTGAAGACGACTTCACAAAAAACTTTGTACATATTGTGTAACTTTTTGTAAAAGAGTTTAGAATCTTTGTCTCTTATCTTTTCTGCTTCTAATATTTATATTTCGTTTCCACAGAGAGCAGTGCGAGGGACGAGGCCTAGACTACTGGAAACTGTGTATAATATTATATATCTAATAAACTAAATATTGTATAACAACTGTCATATCTTAGGTACAATTACTGTCTGTCTGTCCACCCACGATGTTTAGCGAGTCTTCATATACAAAAGCTTAGTGATCTCTTAAATATAATACCTACTCTAAAATGACGCGAACTCCAAATTGTTAGTCAGAACTTATCTCAATGTTGTGAAAAATAGTATTTTCTTCAAAATTCGTTAATTAAATGAATAAAACTTGAATTTTTGTTTCATTTGTTCTGTAATCGCACACGACCATAATATTTTTCACAAATACGTCGTTAAAACTCTGAAATACACTTTTGATTTCGCGCCATTTAATTTGACAGCTTAAAGTTTTAATTTGTAAGGCCACAGAGTATTAAGTCGCGTGTAATCCGTTTCACTTCCAACCAGTGAAGCGCATTACCCGGCGGCGGTCGGGTTCCTGTTGCTTGCCTAGTTCCGTTTCGTTTTACACATCTGTTACTTTAGATACTATGACGAGTATCGGGACATTAGCTTTATATAAATAATTGTGATTTAAATACATAAATAAAAGTACTTATAATTGAGTTAAGGTTAATTTAATTTTGCTGAATTTAATTCTGTGTTTATTCTTAATTAGCTGTTTGACAGCCCCGCGCTCCGCTTTCTAAATTGTAATATTCGTACAAAATGTTCTTATTATGTCACCTTCTAGTGTAACGAGATTTTTATCAAATATAATATATTTACATTAAGACATAGCGTTTATTTTTACGACATTTGATATTAAGTGTGTGAGGCAGCGCCGCGCGCCGCGCCGGCGAGTGCGCGTGCGCGTGCGCGTGCGCCGGTGACGTGCGCGACTCGAGTGTCGTCATGATCATGTATGTACTGCTAGGTAGTTAGTTAATTGTACTTTACTAGTCAAGTTGATGTACATTGTACTATACGGCTTCGCGAGAAGTTCACGTTTGTCCAATAAAAGTTTATTCGGAAGCCGAATCTAGTTTTATTTATTTTTAATTCTAACACACCCACATCTAATAGAAGAAGAAAATGATAAAAAAAACTATAAAATCATGTTTTTAAATGTAGAATAGCATATTTCCCCCACACTTGAGAGTTCACAGATACTTATTACAAAAGTAATTTGCATAATATAATTATCAACACTGCAGTTTGTTTTAAACCAATTCCATACAGTCACAAAAATCCGATACTACTCAAAAATATCCACAGTGAGTCTAATAAACTATATAAAACTAATATTTTTTTAAATTCAATCAAATGCAATCAAACAATATATTGTTATTCTATCTGATACAATTCAATATATTAATTTGCTCTTCCAAACACACAACACTCGTTCACAGTAACGGCAACAATTCAAATATCACGAAAAACAGCAGACAATCAAACAGAGATGAACAAATATACCTAAGTAGGTATAGATAGCAATACACTGAAAGATATGGACGAGTTGGTGGTCCAAACCACCGTACGAAACAATCAATATACACAACACATATCGATAACTACGCGCCAGTATTGTAAACATTGCAGTAAGGCCCTGTTCTGATTTGTCGATGCGTCAGCGGCGCGGGATCAGCATGCTCGGTATACCCGGTACCGAAAGCTCACCGAGCGCATATATTTCAATGAGCGTTTCCTGATTGGATTGGTATGCGCGGGAGTGGGACGGGATCGTTTCGGTTTACCGCGTCTCGGTAGAAAGAGAAACATCCAGTGCCCGCTCGCTTTTAATTGAAAATTGTTATTTCTGGAGCAACAAGATTTAAAAACTTTTCATACGTTTGCTTTGACATCCTGTACACAGATAAAAACATATTATCATCTTGTGAAAGTTTTCTAACTGTAACAAACAGTAGACAATTATATTTATTTTCAATGTACGGATGTTGCCAATAGCACTTTCGTTTTTCTCGTAAACGGAGATAAATATAACACGCCACTACATCTTCATCACTCTAAGACGACATTTTCTCGTGATTTAAGCGATACTGCGCAAATTATACCGAAAACATAACGTGAGGTCCGTAAATGAAAGCAGTGCGGTATCGTGTCGGCATACAGAGCGACTATACCGCACCGCTGCCGCACCGACACATCAGGAACCGGCCTAAGGGTGTGTGCAGCACCGAGTGATTGATAGCGATTGTTGTGTTGAACAGCTCAATATTATAAGTGAGTAGTGAGGGCCACTGGTTCGACAACAGTGTCAATATTATGCGTGCGATGGGCAAAGTTACTTCAGCGATTAGATGTGTTAGATAGGTGCGAGTGTTAGCAACGGCACATCACTAGGTGCGAGTGTCGGTGTATCCATCGTGGTTAAGTGGATTCCTATGTTTATCAGTTGTTTAAATATATGAACACTACACGTAGCAACCTAGATTATTTGAAATAGATGCTCTAGTGATCTAGAGGAGACTGATGTCAACATCTCAGAATGTTCTCTTGACATAACACCACGCGTGTTCCCGCAGGGCTGCGCAACACTACGGTACAAGGGACGTCGCTATCTCTTGAACCTTCACAAATTAAAATCAAAGTGAATCATAAGCTTAAGGGTCGGTACCAGGAAAACGTGTTATGGGTTTTTGATAAGTTTATATTGAAAACTTAAAGGAGTAGTCACAAAAAAAACGTCTGGCTAGCTCAAGAGTTTCACCAGTCAGTGAAAAAATCGGATTGAGGATAAACCTTGTAGATGACTGTTAAAAAAAAAACGTGTGCGGTCGGGGGACGTCAGGAACGAAGTTGCTTCTCACGTATAATTTAAGACAAAAACAAAATTTTTGCAGCCGCCATCTTGGATTTACATTTTGCCCTCACTATCGACTTTAGCACCCTTGAAAACTACGAAAATAACACCCATGACGAAAAATTTGAAAATTTTCGCAGCTGCCATCTTGGATTTACATTTTGACGAAATTCACAAGAAAAAATAAATTCAAAAGAAGAAATTCGCATGGACATACAAGTATAAACGCTTTTTCGTTAATCATTATTTCTGCCAGTTTACTCCTGCCGCAAGCTGCGTAAAAGAACTTCGTTCCAAACAAATTGTATACCTATCACTAAAAACGTTAAAAAAGAACTGCCGTGTTTAGATAACTTTGGCGTAAATAAGAAGTCACCTAATTAATATTATATTTAAATTCAGACAACAAAGAACAGTGAACCCACTTATTTTTCTGTTTTTCATAAAATTGCTTCTGTTTCGCGTAAAAAGTTCGGAAACTTTCTGAATGTTCGCCATAGTAATTTGATTGGAGATTTCGGGCGTGAAAATTCAAAAAAGATCCTAAATTTCCGAAATTTGCTTTATCATGAAATCATATAGTTACAGAATCTTTTCAAAGAATCTATTAGTTATTATAAAGCAATATAAAATGCTGAGTTTAATAGGAAAGCGACCAAAATGCCTCCGACCGGCTCCCAGTAACACACTTATTAAATTAAACTTCTAATTTTATCACTTAGCTTTTTTGACGCTATTTTCTATGATAATAGTAAGAAATTAGTTTCTGCCCACCACTTCGTCAGCGTGAAATTTCTTGTTTTAATTAAAAATAATTATATCAAAACACTCGGCAATGCTGCAGCTTCCCATTTTCGGAATCAGATCAGTAGCTCCAAAGATTACTCCCTACATACAAACTCTCAAATACCTCTTTACAATATTATTATTAGTATAGATTAAGGACATCAGTAGGCCAATTTCTAGTCACAGGAAATACTCACTTATTTTGTCATCTAATTCTCATCGTTTGTCCCTCGAAACTGTATTGAAATTTGCTAAAGTAAGTAATATAACATAGAGAAATCGGAATAGTAACAAATCTCCCTGAGTGAAGTGTGCGCGCGCAGGCGTGACGAACAGCCGCGACCACTCCGCGAGATTGTGTGTGCAGTACACACAGTACACAGCACACAGATAGTACACAGACTACACACAGTACACGAGACTGTGCACGCACTGACGCACGCGGCGGATTGGATTGCTATTTGT
The DNA here is from genome assembly GCA_947568875.1 of Fissipunctia ypsillon. Classification (NCBI taxonomy): domain Eukaryota; kingdom Metazoa; phylum Arthropoda; class Insecta; order Lepidoptera; family Noctuidae; genus Fissipunctia; species Fissipunctia ypsillon. The sequence continues at coordinate 800,552 of OX387650.1, read as the reverse complement.
CGTAACATCTGCGTACTTGTGTAGAGAATCGAGAGTGGTAAGTAACATGTGGTCGCCACTGTATTCTTGTGATCGTGTGTTTGTGTTGAAGTGGACGGCTAAAGCTTTGGTGATTTGATACTTCAGTGATTTATGCATACAGTCATAACTTATTCCTAAGTTAGGTATGTCTAAGTTATACACACCACTGAAACTGCCTGCAAACGGCGTGCCTCCACCCAACGGCCCCCAAGCCACGGTAAAGGCATAATGCAATGACATGCACCGACAGCATGCTCAAAAATCAACAGTCGTTTGATTTTCGAGCATGCTACCTGAGGCGCGGGAGGAGGGGAGTATGTCTGACCAGGTCGATGGAACAAATGTCAGGTGAGTGCCGACGGAACCAATGTCAGGTGAGTGCCGATGGAACAAATGTCAGGTGAGTGCCGATGGAACCAATGTCAGGTGAGTGCCGATGGAACCAATGTCAGGTGAGTGCCGATGGAACAAATGTCAGGTGAGTGCCGATGGAACCAATGTCAGGTGAGTGCCGATGGAACCAATGTCAGGTGAGTGCCGATGGAACAAATGTCAGGTGAGTGCCGATGGAACCAATGTCAGGTGAGTGCCGATGGAACAAATGTCAGGTGAGTGCCGATGGAACAAATGTCAGGTGAGTGCCGATGGAACCAATGTCAGGTGAGTGCCGATGGAACCAATGTCAGGTGAGTGCCGATGGAACCAATGTCAGGTGAGTGCCGATGGAACCAATGTCAGGTGAGTACCGATGGAACCAATGTCAGGTGAGTGCCGATGGAACCAATGTCAGGTGAGTGCCGATGGAACCAATGTCAGGTGAGTGCCGATGGAACAAATGTTAGATGAGTGCCGATGGAAATTTATTTATTTATGACACGTAGGTACAATATCGTGGCACTTTTACTTAAAAAAACTTGTTCTCGTTTTGCGTGTGCAAGTTAATTTTATTTTACTTAGCGAGCCCTAAGTATAATTAACTTGCATACAGAGATGTGCACTTAGCGCTTGCACCGGGCAAGTAAGATACTCTAACGGTAGCGAAGATATGAGAGGTAAGGAACAGCCCTAGCGTATCCGCGGGTGAAGCGTATCCGCGGGTGAAGGGTATCGGCACGGAGAGCTAAGTACCGCACTACCTAAGTTAGGTGACTTAGATTAGCTAAATTAGAAGCAAATGGCATTAATTAACAAGTGTATTAGTGAACCAATTAGTTTTAAGAATAGAATACTCTTTATTATGTACACCGTACGAGTTACAGATATAAATGTATATATTTAACAAAGGGCACATTCTGGAAAATATGCATAACAAAAAATACCAAATCAATACTATAAACTACGTATATTGACAAACAACAATTACTTTATACTAATTTAACTAGGCACGTACACAAAAGGTCGCACAGAGCCCAGTAGTAAGCAAAATGTATTTATTTCAAATTCGAATGCAACGTTCGACATTTCCTTCCAAGATTATCATTAGTTTAGCATTAATGTAATCAGTGTCTTCCTCTGTATTGAACATTGTCTAATCCGAAAGCTTGCACATCTGAACCGCGACTGATCCCCGCCACGTCACCGCGTGGTACCTGCCTCGTCAGCAGCCGCTCGAACCGCTCGCGTGGCTCGTCGCGCTCCGCTCGCTCAGCACTCCGCGTATTATCGCGCAAGATTGCTCGCCAGTGGGGCGGACAGGCGGGCCCGCTCGTGCGGGGAACTAAGAATTCTTTTTTCGTTGGACGTGACTGGGAATAAAATTGGCATAATTATGATAAGTGTGGTCTTATGTTCAGATTTGTGCTTTCCATAATTATGAACAACCGGTTTATTATTGGAATTGTCGGATAAAAGATAGATGAACAAATCAGTTATTTAAATCAAAGCAACAGGCTCGCCCGTTATTGAGAGCATAGATACAAAATGGTCCAAATTGTGACGTCCCAAAGAAAATGCTATATTCCTCATACCGAGGGGTAATCGAAAACACCCCGCGCGTGTATGTTCCGCCATTTTTTGTAGTTTTCGAGTTGTTATTTATTTTGTATTTTTTTAGAGTTTTCTGCTGGTGGAGCTTCAAACATTCATATCTTTGTGAGTTCTGCTGGTGGAGCTTCAAACATTCATATCTTTGTGAGTTCTGCTGGTGGAGCTTCAAACATTCATATCTTTGTGAGTTCTGCTGGTGGAGCTTCAAACATTCATATCTTTGTGAGTTCTGCTGGTGGAGCTTCAAACATTCATATCTTTGTGAGTTCTGCTGGTGGAGCTTCAAACATTCATATCTCTGAGTACCTAAGTTCGGGGGATTTTTCAGATTTTTTTTGTGACATAATTGTCTTGAATGTTAGTTACATACTTAAAATAATAAACTTCCTAACATTCCTGCAAGTTACTCAAAAAGTCTCGATAGCAGGGATTTAAGTTTTTATTAGGATACACTCAGTGTTTAAATAACTAGAAAACTACAATAAATCGCGGAACATGGGGTATTTTCGAATACCCCTGGGTATGAGGAATTCAGATTTTTCTTTTGGACGTCACTATTTGGACCACCCTGTGTAAGCTGTTTTTTTATCATAATATATATTGTTACGTAGGTCGTTAAGACAGAAAACCTCACGCTACCGCAGAACTACACGACTCGTTCCTGATCTTTCTGGAACATTCTGGACCCTCAATTTTATAGATGCATAGTGTCGTGTTGTAGCATTCTAGATCATTCCCGTAAATGCTAGAATGTTCTCGAACCAACTAGAAATTTAAACTCGCCATATAAATAGAGGGTTGCCAACGCTGCGGGACACGCGGGGACAGTACAGTTTGGAATGCGAAACAGTGAAGTACTAGTGAGGAACGTTCAAGTGATCCTGGTTAAAGTTTCTGATTACTGTATTTGACATTATTTAAATATAGTGTTAATGTTTTTGGTGTAGATTGGTATTTTATGTATCCCGAACCCCAGCTCGCAACAATATTTCTATGGTTGATATATTAGCACAATACAATACCGCACCGCGACGGAATAATAAAAGTAATTTTATAGTGCATTAGATACGGACTATATTTTATGAGTAGTTTTATTTACATATAACATTATAATTATATAATGTAGATTACCTGAGTTTTTGCTGGTCCGCAGTCATTTGATATTAAACGACACCGAAATCGAAAAATTATTACCGTCCCATTGGAATGTGTTTCACTAAGTATTTATATGGTTTGCTGAAATATATTTTGATAAAATACTCGCTTTTTGCTCTCAAATAAAATTATTCATATTGTGTGTTTTGACACAAAACAATGTTGATTTGCGGTTTAATCACAATTTGTATTGTTAAACGCCGAAAAACAAATTGGTGTCTCTGTGTGTTCCCATATTTTTATGGAAATGGTTAACGTTTTATTTGTTAAAATGTCAATAAACGTTCTGCGGATGTTCATCTAATTGAAATGTATTTGCGGTCGGTTTTATGTTTACTGTGCTATCATCAGTCTGTGGCAGCTCGTGCGCATGTGCAGTTATCATGCGACAAAATGTTAAACCATACAACCAATTAAAATAACAATTTATAAAACCACTAAAAACATTAACATTTCAACAACCATTATATTTATTTATTTAGTAGACATAAGCAACACGGCAGTACCTATGTACCTACACACATCACATGTCGAGGGATCAAGGTCATTTTTTTATATTTTATTGCCCTCTTAAAATTAAATAAAAATGTTTTCGTATGTGTAGATCGACGAAGTACTCTCTGCTTCTGCATTAATAAAGACTTTTCACGATTTTTGCTTTTCCTGACATCAAAATGTGACAAAAATATGAAAAAGCGTGTTAAAAATTTTTTAAAGGTTTTTTATTAAATTAGTTGTGTGTATTTCTGCCGCTAACGCGTATAACACGATCGCAGCGATCGCACACTCAATATGAGTTCATGCAAATCACGTCGCGGGATGGCCGCCCACGTCCCTTGTAACAGGCGAAAATGATTTTCTGGTGTGTGTACGGCATCTATGTTTAGTAGAGCTCTTCTTTGAAGCATATCCCATGCGTGCTCGATAGGATTCAAGTCCGGCGATCGAGCAGGCCATGGCAGGACGTTGATATTAGCTGCAGCAAGTGTGCTTGCAACGACTCTGGCAGTGTGTTCACGTGCATTATCATGCATACCTAATTAGAAATGAAGCATCAAATTGGGTCCACAAAGGAATGACAACATCTGATACAATCGTTTCAGCGTAAATCTGTACATTGAGATTGTCTCTGATCCAAATCAGTTCAATTCTTCCGCAGATCCAAATACCCGCCCATATCATGATTGTTCCACCACGTATGCATTGACTTCCTGGCATGATTTGAATCGTTCTTGGCGTCCAGGGGTCCTCTGACACCGCGTACGTCTAGTATCTGGCCTTATTCCAAAGCGAGATTCGTCAGAAAAACACACAAAACGCCAACCTTCTTTTGCCCAATTTGTGTGTTCACGAGCCCTTTGTAAGCGGGCTCTGCGATTGCAGGGCTCAATAGGTGGTACACGTATAAGCGGCCTTCGGGAACAGAGATTGACTTCATGCAAGCGATTTCTCATGGTTTGATCGCTTATTAACATCCCATAAGAGCTATGAAGCCTAGTAACCCACATCATCACGGTCATTGTTAGATTTCGTCGAGCAGTAATTAGCATGGTGATCTTGTCTGCGTGTGGTGATGCGAGCTCGTCCTCCAGGTCGCTCTACCACGCTGTCAGTGATGCGGTAACGTGTCCAAAGTCGACTTATAATACTCTGCGTAATGCCCAGAGCGATTGCCACAGCACGTTGTTGGGAACCAGCTTCCAACATTCCCATGGATCTGATCATTTCTTCTCGGCTCAAATGACGAATTCTCTCCATAATAACTTTCTCTTGTATAGAAGTATGGCAGAAATTACTGATTTTTGCCCTCAAATCTGTAGCAGGATTACATAGGAAATACGACTTGACAGAAGATTTTCATATTTTGACCGAAATTCAAAACTCTTTTCAACCCAACCTCTGGCCAACCCTTCGGGGAAACAAGGTGTGATGTTATGTGTGTGTAAATGAAGAAATTTACTAAAAAGTATCCATAAGTTACAAAAAATATAATTAAAAAACTTGATCTTTTGTAGTTAGCAAAAACGTGCTCGATCGCTAGACACTTGATGTGTGGAGGTTAAAATCGAAAATGAATTAAGTCGTTCGGTACGTTGTCATTGACTTTGCTGTTTACACGTATTCACGGGCATGGTACGTAACATGTACGTAAGCGATCTGATCCCGTAACTCACCTAGAAGAGAACATAATGATAACGTAATACAGAGTGTCCACAGATTCCAGAAGATGCAAGAAATAAGTCACACCTTGACATCCTTATATGCATTGATGTAAATTAATAATATTAATATGTACAAGTATATAAAAAAGGAGGAGAAACAATCAGTGGGCATCAAAAAATTCATCCGCATCGCTGTCAACAGGAAAAGTGCCCAAAAGGCTGGCAGCATAGCCACGTTGTATGGCAATGCTGATTCTTTGGCCAAGAAATAGGCCAGCCCTCTGGTCACGTGTGGAGTCGACCAACCGCCTGGCGATGTCTCGAAAAACTAAGTGGGCACTCGGACCCCACAGCCCAAGTGTTTCAACCCCAAACGGCTCAAATATGTAAGTCCCAATAAGATTGGAGTATTTGTGCCGTTTGAGGTTTTCCGCACCCGCAGCTGCCGCTCCAGCACAGCCTGCCGTGCTAGGAAGATGGGATGGCGCAAGGGTGTCGACACACGTTGCATCCCACACCAAAGGCCTACCTACCTTCCAAGGCATTATGGTCATTCCGTCTGGTCTCTTCCCATCGTCGCGTGCTAAGCCATTGGGTTTTAAAACAGCTGGCACCCCGGCGGTGACAAGAGCACGACGGATGATGTCATTGATGCTGGCGTGCCGTTTGTTAAAACCAATTGATGTTTTAGAGGCATGAGGAACAGGGTGTAAAGTTCACTCATCCTCTATGAAAAGGGAGGATCCTCCGACCAGACGGGTGTTGTGTCTGGTGGGCTACTGCCCGACGGTTGATGTCGGGATGTTGTATATATGCTAGTCGCGCGGTAAACTCTGTTTGCGCGATGCAGGATTTTGCGTGACGTCAGTGTGACGCGTTCCATTGTGGCGATGCCGCCACATCACTCCCCTCCGGAGACCGGAGGTCGATAGTGGGCTGAGTCGTGTATCTTGCGATGCTTGCCAGGGCCAGTTGAGGTTCCAATGAGTCGGAACCGGGTGCCGCATAGTTCGCGGTGAGTCGGAACTGTCTGCGGAGATGCCCCCAGTGAGTCGGGGTGGCGCTGCGTTATGCTCCAGTGCGTTGGATGTGGTACAGCGCCGGGTTGAGGCTGACTGCTGGCGTCGACCAGGAGAGGTTTGAAGGGCTCTGCTTGTTGACCGGCCGAGAGTGCAGTGTGCTGTGCCAAGGTTGCTGATGAGGCTGAGGGTGATGACCAGGTATGCGCGGTCGCTGCATGCTGGTGGTCAGGATACCCGTTGAAGCCGTGGGTGCTGGCTGGCTGTGTGACTCGCCGCTCGAAAGCTCGAGGAAGTTGATGCTGATGACGTCACGCTGTAGTAGTTGCACGAAGGCTGCGCTGACGTTCATGTTCGAGGTCACCAGTATAGAGGCATGAGGAACAGGGTGTAAAGTTCACTCATCCTCCATAGAAAAGGGAGGATCCTCCGACCAGACGGGTGTTGTGTCTGGTGGGCTACTGCCCGACGGTTGATGTCGGGATGTTGTATATATGCTAGTCGCGCGGTAAACTCTGTTTGCGCGATGCAGGATTTTGCGTGACGTCAGTGTGACGCGTTCCATTGTGGCGATGCCGCCACAATGTAAATTGGTTTTAACAAACACTCTGACGTCTTTTTTGAAACTACATGCAATCGATGTTTCCTAGATTCCATTAGATAGTAAACAACAAATCTCCCCACACTATGATCTCTGACACGCTGGTGACGTCACGTCACGCTTGTAAACCATCTGTTTACAAGTTTACAGCCCTAAACACGCGACGTGTCGCGAACATTCGTGAACACGGTCATATATATAATATATCGAAAGCGACCGTCGTGCTCCTTTATATGAATATGAAGACGTACTCGCGCGATCAAGTTTGTACGAACCCGGGTAGGTAGTGGTGTAAAACGTATCTCTTCACTACTTAAATGAACACTATGAATATTAATACATATATATGTTATAATATTTATAAATGTTTTAATGTATAAAAAGTTGAAGTAGAAAGAGTTTTGGAAGTCGATCTAGCAGAGCATTACGCCTGTATGCCTGAAGGAGCTAGCAGAGGTGTATAGAACTCCCACATTACGCCAGTTATACAGTGTGTGGCGTAACTAATGGATACTTACTGTGGCAGGGTACCTTCCAGTTCCTCTTCAACACCATGATCGGTAGTTGACGCCTGCGCCGCGGCTTGTGCCGGAGTCGAGACGATATGGTTGCTCAGTACCTCTGAGCGCAGCCTATCAAGTGCGGCCTTGTCCAACCTGTGATTGCTTTGGATGACCCGCACCTGACCCGACAGCCGTTGGGCCGAGACGTTGCCGGTTGGTTCTAGTTCCTGAAACAGAGACAGTATCCTGACACGCCTGTTATTATTATTATTAGTTTAGATAAAACAGTCGCTTTTCGTGTCTGTCTGTGTGACCGCGTTGATCTTCTAAACTGCACGTTGGATTTTGTTGAGATTTTCACCATAATTTAGACCATTTACTCTAAAAGGTTTATGTGTAGACTAGCACTTCTCGCGCGACTTCGTTCGCGTGGATTTCGTACTTTAGTGCCCCGTTAGCGGTAGATTTTTGAAAAACCGTGATACACGTTATTCTTTATTTTCGGTCTTAAGTATAAATACTGAATTTCGAGCTAATCGGACCGCGCGTTAAAATTCTCTTCTTTGACGCCCCCCACTCTCCCTTTAGGGGGTAGTTTAGAAAACTAAAAAATGACAAATTTTATAATTTACTAAGATAAGTATTCGTGCCAAGTGTCATACAAACAAAATCGCCCTTCTCCCCCCTAAAGGTCGAATTTCCAAAAAACCCCTTCTTAGTGCTCCCCTACATTATAAAAGGTAGTAGTATAGTTCGGCTGTGCGTTGATATGTCAGTCAGCCAGTCATTCACTTTTTCCTTTTATATTTATATACATAATACATGAATTCTTCTTCCCAGCTAAAACACTAGGAAGTGGAGAAGGCCGGACGTTTTGAGGGACTTTCTTATCCAATATTGACGTTCGAAAAGTACTGATTCTCAGCCTGGTTTGAATAAATGATTTTTGATTTGATTTTAATTTTAATATCTAAGTTCGATATAATACGGCAGTACCAATGTTTTGACATGTCGCCAGCAGTAGTGCGAAACAGGGGTGGGTCGCTTATATATACACTGGGCCGCAAAGAAAGCGGGTCGGTAACAAAAACGTCAATAACTTCCAAAATATTGGAGCTAGCTTTATGAAATAAAGACCGTGTTATAGACAATGCTATGGTGCTTACATCAGTGTCACAAAAGTTCAAGACCATGAAGTTTATTTTGACTAAAATTAAGTTATGTAAAAATTACCATTTTTACCAGATTTCGAAAAATGTGCTACGGTATCAAATATGCAATTTTTACACATTTTAGTATTTTGTGTTGCCACCACGAGCTGTTAATACAGCTGTTATACGGTTTGGCGCCAGATTCCTGAGCCGATGCTGAGGAATGTTCTTCCATTCCTCTATCAGTGCTTGTTTTAGTTCACTTAACGTGATTGGAGGGGAATTTCGCTGGCGTACACATCGTCCCAGTTCGGCCCCGGCATGCTCGATGGCGTTCAAGTCTGGGCTGCGTGCTGGTCACTCCCTGCGTGTGATAGCGACATCTTCAAGGTAGTCAAACACTATCCGAGCTGTATGGAGATGAGCGTTATCTTGCATAAAGATGGCGTTCTCGCCCATGGTTACTAAAAATACTCATTTAAGATTTCATTCACGTATCTTTCTGCAGTTAAAGTGCCATATTCTGTCACCACTAGCACGGTGCGGCTTTCCGAAGAAATTCCAGCCACCACGTGAATGGAACCTCCGCCGTGTGGCACTTTCTCTTCAATATAATCTTCGTTATAGCGCTCTCCTGGTCTTCTGTAGACTCTTTGCCTCCCATCGTGCGTGTATAGCATGAACCTCGACTCGTCCGAAAACATTACTCTTGACCAGTCCACCAGAGTCCCATTCATATGTTCTCTAGCGTAACTCCGCCTTAAATTTCGATGCTGCCTTTCGAGTTTTGTACCATTTGCAACTCTAAATGGCTTCATGTTTGCATCAACAAACGCCGCCCCACTGTACACGTGCTTAGGTTGCTCCCTCCAGCACGTAGAAGGTGATTTTTGACTTCAACAGCCATTTGAAATCGATTTCTCAACATTGTTGACTCCATATATACACCTTATTCGGCCTGTTCCTGGTCTGCGAATATTGGATCCAGGCTCTTCAAATAGCTGGAGCACTCTTTGGACGGTTGATAGCGACACACCAACAGTTCTCACTGTATAACGCTGACTGCGCCCGTCTGCATTCATCATTCTGCATCATCAGCATTGACAGAACTCTTGTACTTTCTTCAGAGGTTAGTGGCATATTTTATATGAATTTGATTAGAGTAATGAATTTCTGCACAAGAAATACCATATTTATAAACAGAAACAAAAGTAAAACAAATGGTTTAAAAGTTGCTCAAATTTTAAAAATCGTCTTTATTTTTATTTATGATTTTTATACAATCACGAAAAAGAAATAAAAAGGTTTTACATCTTCCTTATTTGTAATAAAATAAACTTTAATTTAGTTTCTATTTTAAAACGATTGTTCAAATATTTTAAAAGTAATCGCATTTTTTATAACCGACCCGCATTCTTTACGGCCAGTGTATTGTAAAAACGAGGTTAGACCAAATGTAACAGAATATAATGTGGTTGGGTTACCTCGGTAAGTAATAAGTAAGGGTCGCAGAGGGTTACCGAGGGGGTTACCTGAAGCTTACGATCTGCACACTCAATTGTTTTTCTTTGCTTAAACCTACTGGTACCTATATTTATTACTGAAGCTGGAAGCTAAATGGCTTTTTTGTCAATTTAGGGCTGATTTTCAATAGTCGGATAACTTATACAACATTATTTTTAGTAATTATGCGAAACCTGAATATAGTTTGTTCAGAATAAGTAACTGAATCGATTCTTTTTTCATTTCTACATCATGTTATATTTTGTCCCAAAAATATTTTAAAAAGGTTACAAGTTGAACACCAAGTGACACTAAGTACTTTATAGGTACCTACTGCCAAATTATTATCAATGAGCGCAAGACGACGCTAGAGGCGCGGGCGGCGCGGGGGGCGCGGGCGGCGCGGGGGGCGCGGGCGGCGCGGGCGGCGCGGGGTTGCCGCGTGGTGAGCATGTTTTTGTACGGACAACCAGATAACATAACAAGCTTAGAACTTGGCGATTTTTCATGACCTAGTTTTGACATTTGTACATAGATTCTTTACATAAAAATACCAGACATGTGTTTCGGGTTTCGCATAAGATTTTGTTTGAAAATATGTCAAACTGTTATATTTATTCTTCAGAAAAGTTACCAGACTATTGAAAAATCAGCCCCAAGTATATCTGTTTACAATGCAGAGATAAGATACAGAAGGAAAAGACCTACTTAGTACTACTTACTCAAGCAGGTCTTATTTGTAACTTAAGGCGAGGTAGACCCTGCGAAGTAGGTATTTAACGCTACCAACCTACCCACGGAGCGAGCCGTGCGCTTACCTCGCCAGCGTGAACTTGCATGAACCCAAAATGTGTCACAGTATAGGTAAGCGTGTCGTGTAGGCAGTAGGTCAACTCATTGGAACGAAGTTCTTTGACGCGGCTTGGCAGAAATCGTCACTAACGAAAAAGTGCGTTCATACTTTCTTCTTTAAAATTCACATTTTCACTCTCTCTCTCTCTATCAAGAGAGAAAATTTTAAAATTTTCCTTCATGGGTGTCGTTTTCAAGGTTTTCGAGGGTGCTGAAACCGATATTAAAGTCAAAATGAAAATCCAAGATGGCGGCTGTGAAAATTTTCAAGTTTTTCATCATGGGTGTCGTTTTCAAGGTTTTCGAGGGTGCTGAAACCGATAGTAAAGTCAAAATGAAAATCCAAGATGGCGGCTGTGAAAATTTTCAAGTTTTTTTTCAGTGGTGTCATTTTCATGGTTTTCACGGGTGCTAAAGCCGATAGTAAAGTCAAAATGAAAATTCAAGATGGCGGCTGCGAAAATTTTCTAATTTTTCGTAATGGGTATCGTTTTTTAGGTTTTTGAGGGTACTGAAACCGATAGTAGTCAAAATGAAAATCCAAGATGGCGGCCGTGAAAATTTTCAAGTTTTTCATCATGGGTGTCGTTTCCATGATTTTTGAGGGTGCTATAGCCGATAGTAAAGTCAAAATGAAAATCCAGATGGCGGCTGCGGAAATTTTCAAGTTTTTCTAGTTTTCGAGGATACTAAAGTCGACAGTGAGGTCAAAATGTAAAATGAAAATTTTGTTTTTGTATTAAATCATATGTGAGATGAACGGACTGACGGTGTCTCCCGACTGCACATGTTTTTTTTTTTATTTATTTATTTAACAGTTTACGTACACACATATAAACAGACCAGAAGAAAGAAACAAAAATACGTACAATGGTGATGCTGATGGTGGGGTTTTATTTTAAAGTAGGTACCTATATACAAATTAGTTTTGGATATTTATTATTTATTACGGATTATTTATTGACGAAACCCAGTGTTATATTGGGGCCATGCCTAATAGGTTGATTGGAAATGATACGATTGTCGAAATTAAAGTGTCCCATAATAGTATCAAAACAAGGATTGGCGAAAGCTCTAGAAGAAAACAAAATTCAAATAGTAAAACATTATTAAACCGAGTGCGTCGGGGGACTTCCGACAGGACCTCCTCCTCCTCCTCTCCTACTCCCCCCCTCCCCGAACCCCCGGATCCCGGAATCCTCCCGGGATCCTTGTTACGTGATGACTCTTACATGATTTTAAATAAAAACAAAAGTTTTACAGCCACCATCTTGGATTTTCATCTTGAATTTTCCTTCATGGGTGTCGTTTTCTGATAATTTATCAGTTTCAGCACCCGCGAAAACCATGAAAACGACACCCATGACGAAAAATTTTAAAATTTTCACGGCTTCCATCTTGGATTTTCATTTTGACTTTACTATCAGCTACAGCACCTCCGAAGATCATGAAAACGTCACCCATGAAGAAAAATTTGAAAATTTTCACGGCTTCCATCTTGGATTTTCATTTTGACTTTACTATCAGCTTCAGCACCTCCGAAGATCATGAAAACGTCACCCATGAAGAAAAATTTGAAAATTTTCACAGCCGCCATATTGAATTTTCATTTTGACTTTACTATCGGCTTTAGCACCCGCGAAAACCGTGAAAACGACACCCATGACGAAAAACTTGACAATTTTCACAGCCGCCATCTTGAATTTTCATTTTGACTTTACTATCGGCTTTAGCACCCTCGAAAACCACGAAAACGACACCCATGATGAAAAATTTGAAAATATTCACAGCCGCCATCTTGGATTTTCTTTTTGACCAAATTTACACTTTGAAAGTCGAGTCGTGACGATTTCTACCAGTTAACTCCTACCGCAAGCCGCGTTACAGAACTTCGTTCCTAAATAAGGGTTCCGTTTTTCATTCGAGCATACGAAACCCAAAAAAACATACTGACTTATTTACACTATGTCCTACGAATGAATTGTTGGATAAATTAACGGAACAGCCGTGCGCTAGCAAAACGGACATAGGTCCGACCTCGTCAAGGCCCGGCGGGCGACTGAATCGCCGTGCGCAAGCCGCTGTATTATATAATATTTTATTATTAAACGAATTTAACTATTTTGCAAAATGTAACCACAAATTGTTCTTCTATTTGTTATGAACTTTTTACAGATATATTTTTTGGAAGTATTGCTTTCATAGGTTTCAAGCAAAATTAGAAAAACGTCAAAAAAATCATCGATTAGACTCCTCTTCCGATTTTTTTTTGATCGAGCGAAGTTTTCGATATCATGTTTTGAACCACAAAAAGTCAAAGTACATATAGTAAACTACAATATATATTTTTTTTGGCTTTAAACAATCACTATTTCTTTGTTTATTTTTGAATCAAAGTGATGCAATATTTGGTATAGGTCGCCTTAAAGAAATAAAGCCAAAATATTTAAATAAAATATTACATAATTAAATAAATTAAATATTAGAAGAAGAAGAAAGAGTAGTAATAAAATAGAAATACAATTACTACATAAATAATATATACAGGGTGTAAGGGACAGCCCTCCGTAAACTAATAGGGTGCATTCAACTCCTTATTTTGAATCATATTCCACCGAGAATATTCTCACGAAAATTTTCATGTTTTAATCGTATTATCAGTTACTATTCCTTTATTTCAATGTAAAATTACATTATCTGTAGGCAGCACTCCATTTATGTAAATAAAACAGCTAAAATAAAAAAATCAGCAATGGATGTTGAAATACTCGGCGGCCGAAGGCTCGGTGCGCTACCGTTCACTACGCACGTTTTGCCACGGTAACTATACACTACGTGTGAGGTAATAAAACAAATCAGGTTTATTGGATTCTCATAACGTTCCTGTAATATTTTCATGTATCTGTCATCTAAAGCTTTTTATTAGTTCGCCAATAAAAAATATTTTACATAAAAACTTATACCTAATTAATTAATAAAATAACAAAATTATATCCTAACTTAACTAAAACTATTCACAAACTAAAATATGGCGTCGAAAAATTCCTCCGCATCGCTGTCGACTGGTAATGTACCCAAGAGACTGGCGGCATTGCCACGTTGTATGGCAATGCTTAGCCTCTGGCCAAGGTAAAAGCCGGCCCTTGGGTCACGGGAAGTGTCAACTAGCCGTTTGGAGATTTCGTTAAACAAACCATGAGCGCTCGGACCCCACGGCCCGAGCGTTTCAACCCCAAACGGCTCGAAAATATAATTACCGATAAGGTTGTTATACTTTTGCCGCTTGAGGTTTTCTGCAGCCGCAGCAGCAGCGCCAGCACAGCACGCCGAGCCGAGAAGATGGGATGGCGCAAGAGTGTCGATGTTACGGCTAAAACCCGAAGTGCGGCTACAACTAGTTTTAGCCGGCTACAACTAGGTGTGGGCTGAAAGGTAGGTTAGGTTAGGTTAGTACTGTGACTACACAACACACCTAGTTGTAGCCGGCTACAACTAGTTGTAGCCGCACTTCGGGTTTTAGCCGTAACATCGACACAAGTTGCGTCCCACTGGGCACGCCACAATTGCGGCGATAAGTCCCCTCTTTGAGGAGTGGCTGGAGAGGCGCCACGGCGTCCTCACCTTCCGCCTGACGCAGGTCCTCACCGGACACGGGTGCTTCGGGAGGTACCTGTTCCGGATAAGGCGGGAGGAAACGCCCGGGTGTCACCACTGTGTGGATCGCCCGGAGGACACGGTGGAGCATACGGTGGAGGTCTGCCCGGCTTGGGCGGAGCACCGCCGTGTCCTCGCGGAAGCGATCGGCGGCGGCGATCTCTCGCGTCCGGCCCTGGTCCAGGCCATGGTACGGAGCGAGAGTGCATGGGAAGCCATTACCTCCTTCTGCGAAGCAGTAATGCTCGTGAAGGAGGAGGCGGGACGCGTGAGGGAGAGGCAAGCTTTGCACCCTCACGTCCCTAGTCGCCGCAGGAGACGCCCTGGGCGTCGGGAATTGGCAGCCGATTCCCGGCCACCGTAGGCGCGGGCTTGCGGACGGCGAGCAATGGGTAGCTCGCCGTCCGGTAAGGACCAGGCCCGAGTCGACGGCGCGTCGTGTTCCACGCGCGCCTCAAAGAGATGTCAGCACTATTGACGGGGTCCGCTAGGGCCAATGCCAGCTAGGGTTGCGGGATGTTCGAAAGAGTTACCGTGGCCCCGGCACAGGCAACAGAAGGAACACGGGTGGGGTTTAGTCAGTAAAAGTCTGACACGCCCTCCCGCTCCGCCCAGAGCGGGAGAAGTCATTTGATGATTTCCCATCCACAAAAAAAAAAAAAAAAAAAAGTTGCGTCCCACACTAAACGCCTACCCACCTTCCATGGAAATAAAGACATGCCGTCCGGTCTCTTGCCATCGTCGCGTGCCAAGCCATTGGGTTCTAATACAGCTGGAACACTGACGGTGACAAGAGCTCGTCGGATGATGTCATTAATGTTCGCGTGCCGCGCTATGCGACCCGCACTTCGGCTGCAAGACAGGCCGTGGTGTCCGAGGCTGTTGACAACTTCGCCACAGTGACAGCGATGAGGAGAACAACAAGGGTTGTTATCTGTCATCTTAGTATGATATACTGAATTCACCCCATCAGTCTACGGAGGGTTGTCCCTTACACCCTGTATATGTATAACCTAAACACAAATAAGCGCTCTTCCTCCTCACTCCTACCTCGCTGTGCCCGACAGGCTCCATTGCTGATTCAATCATTGTAAGTCTACCAACTGTATTACCAACATTATGGAACGCAATAAGGAGTTGAGAATTGTAATCACTTTTCCTGTTAATCGAGTTAGGTACGTACCTACCTACATATATATGAAACGTGCAGCAGTCCTATCAAAATGTTGTTATTCTATGAACACATTTTAATAGACATTAACAATAACCTTCTGCCACAATTTACAGACAAGTAATACCCAGTACGTGTGTCCCCGGCACGCCACCTTACCGCCGCCTTCACACCAGTTATTAATTCAAACTCCTTTGTAGAATATATAACTGAGCCAGCTTAATTAATAACTGATTACTATTGCAAGTAGGTGCAGACGGAATTCGTCAGTAACAGTCCCCGTGTCTTATACAGATCATTATCAAATATTGTCTATGGTAGGTGATCATTTAACACAGCACACAGATCATTATCAAATATTGTCTATGGTAGGTGATCATTTAACACAGCATACAGATCATTATCAAATATTGTCTATGGTAGGTGATCATTTAACACAGCATACAGATCATTATCAAATATTGTCTATGGTAGGTGATCATTTAACACAGCATACAGATCATTATCAAATATTGTCTATGGTAGGTGATCATTTAACACAGCACACAGATCATTATCAAATATTGTCTATGGTAGGTGATCATTTAACACAGCATACAGATCATTATCAAATATTGTCTATGGTAGGTGATCATTTAACACAGCACACAGATCATTATCAAATATTGTCTATGGTAGGTGATCATTTAACACAGCATACAGATCATTATCAAATATTGTCTATGGTAGGTGATCATTTAACACAGCACACAGATCATTATCAAATATTGTCTATGGTAGGTGATCATTTAACACAGCATACAGATCATTATCAAATATTGTCTATGGTAGGTGATCATTTAACACAGCACACAAATCATTATCAAATATTGTCTATGGTAGGTGATCATTTAACACAGCATACAGATCATTATCAAATATTGTCTATGGTAGGTGATCATTTAACACAGCACACAGATCATTATCAAATATTGTCTATGGTAGGTGATCATTTAACACAGCATACAGATCATTATCAAATATTGTCTATGGTAGGTGATCATTTAACACAGCACACAGATCATTATCAAATATTGTCTATGGTAGGTGATCATTTAACACAGCATACAGATCATTATCAAATATTGTCTATGGTAGGTGATCATTTAACACAGCACACAGATCATTATCAAATATTGTCTATGGTAGGTGATCATTTAACACAGCACACAAATCATTATCAAATATTGTCTATGGTAGGTGATCATTTAACACAGCATACAGATCATTATCAAATATTGTCTATGGTAGGTGATCATTTAACACAGCACACAGATCATTATCAAATATTGTCTATGGTAGGTGATCATTTAACACAGCATACAGATCATTATCAAATATTGTCTATGGTAGGTGATCATTTAACACAGCACACAGATCATTATCAAATATTGTCTATGGTAGGTGATCATTTAACACAGCATACAGATCATTATCAAATATTGTCTATGGTAGGTGATCATTTAACACAGCACACAGATCATTATCAAATATTGTCTATGGTAGGTGATCATTTAACACAGCATACAGATCATTATCAAATATTGTCTATGGTAGGTGATCATTTAACACAGCACACAGATCATTATCAAATATTGTCTATGGTAGGTGATCATTTAACACAGCATACAGATCATTATCAAATATTGTCTATGGTAGGTGATCATTTAACACAGCACACAGATCATTATCAAATATTGTCTATGGTAGGTGATCATTTAACACAGCATACAGATCATTATCAAATATTGTCTATGGTAGGTGATCATTTAACACAGCATACAGATCATTATCAAATATTGTCTATGGTAGGTGATCATTTAACACAGCACACAGATCATTATCAAATATTGTCTATGGTAGGTGATCATTTAACACAGCATACAGATCATTATCAAATATTGTCTATGGTAGGTGATCATTTAACACAGCACACAGATCATTATCAAATATTGTCTATGGTAGGTGATCATTTAACACAGCATACAGGCGGTGCTAGTCTCTAATGATGAGGATATGTTCCCAGCATGGAATTAGTATGTACTATGTGTGTGTGTGATTTATTTAGTTTAACCTAAATATTTGGATAATTAAACATTCATTGTTATTTCTTAATTGGACTCACGTAACGTACCCAAAACCTAAACCAAGATTCCCCGAAGGGCAGGCCGGAGTTGTAATATGATATTTACATGTAAAAGGGCTTATTGCCAGCACATTTATCAAAAATGCTGTGAATCTTCCAGACATCAGTAGAACAGTGTTGTAGACAGCCTAGTGTGACTTAATCTGCTCACCCACAAACTGTCGCGTCCGATCAATAAGTAAGTCTTTGGTCGCGGTTGAGTACAAGAAAGCGCACTCAGTGCGGCCGCCATTAGGGAACGAAACGCGGTATCGATATCGTCGATACGATGCGGTATCGATATCGTCGATACGATGCGGTATCGATACGTACTGTGCGACGGTTGCGACCGTGAGCCACTCGGCTACATCGGCGACTAGTGCGTTATTGTGTAATGTGCTATTTCTTCCTCAATTAGAAGTAGGGTCGCCAACCATTACTGTTAAAAACAGTATTATACTATTTTTCACTATAAAATACTGTTTACTGTTCAACAAAAATAAAGTAAGTATATGCTGTGTTCACTGATATCCAGAGCTATACGTACCTAAATAAAAAGTATAGCATCATGCCTGCGCCTGCGCACGGGCGCAGCGGTTCAGCTAGCCTTCATTTCTAAATGAAAGTGTAGGTGATGCTATTCTGTAAACAATAAATGATTTTTTTAAAACGAGCTTTTATTAGTTGTTAATAAAAACAACTAAAAAGTTTAAAATATTTCATTCCGATTGGAAATAATAGACGAATAGTTTCCGAACAAGAGCGTGTTATGGGCTCTTTTTTCATCAATTTTCTTTCCCCTTTTCAACTGTTTATTTTAACATTATACAAAATATATTTGAAATCCTCATCCTCCCTTTCGTTTGATATATCACACGGTACAGTTTGCAAAACTTTTTTTTAATGTTCTAATTATTCCCCCAAAATTATATATAATATACAAAATTCATTTATTTACGTTACACGTTCGTATTTGAGTCACAAAAATTAATATGCGTACCAAATTTCAACCTAATCGGTCCAGTAGATTCGGAGTAAATTGGCTGTGGCAGACGGACAGACAGACACACGAGTGATCCTATAAGGGTTCCGTTTTTTTCCTTTTGAGGTACGGAACCCTGAAAAAGTACACTTTTTCACAAATTGTCTACTCAAGTTGTCAGTTAATAAGGACTACTGTAGTTTTATAAATCTTAACAAAACCAGAGCCAACATTCACCCTCACATTTCTCCTTTAGAAAATGAAAGTTATTTTATTTTATAAAGGCCATGAAAGTCATCGCTATAATCTTGGACTGTTGAGAATCAGAAGGAATATACAACCACATGGAGAGCACGGCTGCGTGGCTGCCAGGAAGCCACAAGTCTTTACCTTACGCGACGAGTTTATTTAATGCGAGAAGATAAAGGGAGATTCTCTCCAAAACAAAAAGTTAGTAGCGAACACAATTACCGTATTGTTCCCAGTAGCCTGGAGCCCGAAGTGGAAAGTAATTGAACTAAACTAAATAACGCGCGCAAGAGAAATATGTTTTTATACAGAGTGTAGTAGTTAGGCGTTTGATGTAATGAACAGCTCAGTTAGGTCACCAAGAAGCTGCGCCGACCAACCCTGGGGGTGGCATCTTTCGAAAATGCACAACAAAAAAAAATGGAGCATGATAACCAGTGATAGGAATAGGTAGAGCTAATTTGCCTAAACTTCGAGGAAGGAAGTAACATAGAGTGGATAATACCTCCTCTAAAATCCCGGAATAATTTTAATGACGTTTAAATTCCGGGATTTAAAAACCACAAATTATTTATTGGACTTTATTTATAGATAGATATAATACTCTTTACCATGTACACCATACAAATTACAGATATAAATGTGTGTGTGTGTGTGTAACCCTAAAAAATATTATGATTTTTCAAATCAATAATTAGTAACTCCGTGCCGTGCCGTTTGTAAGCCGCGCGGCGCTCTCTATAATATTGTTGTTAATTCATTATTTTCACTTTTTTATTTTGCTATTTGTATTTTGTGTTTCACGAACTGTGTCCAAGTAAACGTTATTCTTTCTTTCTCTTTCTTTGTACACTATAAAATTAAATGGACACTTTTACCTATTAATATTGGCAATTTTATTATTGCTAAAAATACATACATAATTGCTATTTTTGTACATTATTCAGATAAATTACTTGTCCACTTTATTTAATGTGTTCATAGTAAAAATAATAATGAACAGTTTTTTGCAGTACAGTTTTCAGTGCTACGCCGCCGAAGCGCGTAGCACCGTAGCGCTCGTAGCACCGTAGCGCTCGTAGCACCGTAGCGCCCGCAGCAAAATGTAGCCGAACCGTAGACGCTAGAATCATTAGATTCGCGAAGCTTCTGAAGACAACGTCAGATAAAAGCATCCGTCGCTAAACATTCGTGCAGTATTACTACAGGCACTCTCTAATTTGCCGCAGATGAATGCTCATTGGTCCGACTTGCCGGACTACGGGACACTACAGTCCATTAGGATAGAACACTATGGTGGGATACTAGGGACATCTACTCTATGGGACAATGGGATTATAAACACGCGTACAGATTCCCTACATTTTTTGGCCAACTTTTATTTGTTTAATAATTCTCCTTCATCGCATTTGTCTCTTCATTTCAGTATATTCATTTAAAGCCAGCAGGCAATTCAACCTGTGGATGGTGGCGCAGGCGCAAGGGACGGAATTTAAATGTTTATCACTATTATCTACTTATATACTAATATTAAAAAGCTGAAGAGTTTGATTGTTTGGTTGAACGCGCTAATCTCAAGAACTACTCGTTCAAATTGAAAAATTATTTTAGTGTTGGATAGTCCATTTATCGAGGAAGGCTATAGACTATATAACACCACGCTCGGACTAATAGGAGCGGAGCATTAAAGAAAAATGTTGCAAAAACGGGACAAATTTATTCCTTTTGAGAGCTTCCGTTGCGTGCGCTGCGTAAACGGTTAAAGTTACGCAAAAGACATGTATGACGAGATTGTTTCTCTTAAAAAGTTCTAAAGAAAATTTTGCAATAACATATGTCTATCTTTTAAAGTTGGCTCACGATAACTTTTTTAATGGTAATAAAATTTGTTATAAAATAATGCATTACTTGCGAAGGTGTTTTCATAAACATGGTATTAATCCTTATCCAAATAAATAGTTTCATATGCAAGGTTGATTAAGTACATGTAAATTCCTTTTTAAATTATTCAATTCAGACCTTTCGTTAAGAAATTACGACGGGTATGCTTAAAGATGCTTAAAAATGCTTAAAGTAAGAAAAATGCGCTTAGTCTATTAGTTACCGACACATTTTATTTTTTATTGACTGTTTGAACGCGCTAATCTCTGTCACAACCAGTCGGATTTGAAAAATTCTTTTTGCATTTTATAGCTTAATTCTTGAGGAAGGCTATAGGGTATGTAACATTACGCTAGGACCCGAGCCAAAAGAGAAGCCGAGCAAAAATAAAAAAAGGAAGAACGAGCGCTAAGCGAAAACGAAGTAACAGCGCGGGCAGGCGATGCGATGCGACGCGGTGGCGGGGTGGGTCGGGGGAACAAGAAATTTCACGCGGACGAAGTCGCGGGCGGAAGCTAGTATATTATATTTACAACTGGATATTAAGTAGTAATGCTGGTGTATAGATACATATAGATACACCTAAACAGAGGGATTATGGTCTACGTAATTTTAATAACGAAACATGAACAAAAATGTTACAATTGTTTACATCAGTCTTCAGTTCCTAGAGGTCATCAATCATTGTACAATATGAGCTACATTAAGTATATTCATTCCCCGTCTATTTATAATTTATATCTTTTCATCATTTAGGTAGATATGACGAAATATTAAACACTAAGCATGATATATTGTACTTGTAACAAGTTGTGGTCTTATAGTTTACTGCTGATTGTCTTGAACCTCTTATTCCATTTTCACCAAAAAAATAGGTACCTATGTAGAATAAGGCAAAATAAAACAAAGCTCTTAAATAAGCAACATTGTTTAAAATACTTTGTGTTTATTAGCAACATACATCACGGGATCTCTGTGTTCACCTGCGTCCTCTCGGCGCGGCTACCATTCGCTAATATTTGTCGCCCCCACACACAATTAGCGCTGCAGCCTGCATTGTGTTCTGATTACTATGCAAACACTACTTCCTGGACATGAAAAATACTAAACATTAAATTATCATAATATAAGGATACATTTTTAACAGGCTTTGCTTTTAACGTGGAATGAAAATGTCTGCAAGAAAATGCGTGTACGCACAAATTTTTTCTCGGAAAGCAGACTTTTAGGTATCACCTTCGTTATTCTAGCTATCTCACAAGTTGATATTAGCTTCTGTCTCTAGTACCGCCAGATGCGACTGAATGCCGTCATGCTACCCGACAGTACATCGTGCACATAATATTAGCTACAATTTAATTTCAAGATACAGTCAGCTGCCACTTCGCGTTACGACTGGCCGGCGCGCGGCGGGCCACGTGACCTGATACAGACGAACATTTACTTACCAAACTAGTTCACAAAATGTAACCGTTTAGTGAGTCTGCACTGAAACACAATGCGGTCGCGCTGACCGCCCCCTGGCGAGCGGGGAACAAACAAACTACTTCATTATACCACAGGTGAAGCTCCATTTGATTTACAAACGGAACTGCCCCAAGTCGTCACTATGCGCTGTGATCCGGTCCGGTGCGGTGCCGGGCGTCCGGCGGGACACAGAATGTGGTCACAGTTCGCTAATCAGGCGAGTGATCGGGCTCAGTAGGAAGCTCTACTAATAATGCAATTGATCCACAGTTCCTGATTGACAAGTGAGCGTGCGCAAGCCGCGCTGATTCAATTTGTGGGAGCGACGAGCGGCCGCATTATGCGTGCCGAGTGTAGCCGGCGCCGCGCTAAGTGGCCGCGAGTGGCTGCGAGTGGCCGCGAGTGGCCGCGAGTGGCTGCGAGTGGCTGCGAGTGGCCGGGTAAAGCTGGTTAGGCTATTAGCTGAGCACTGATTTGCTAACAACACACACACACACACCCGCACGTCTCAGTGTGTGCTCACTCAAGTAAGTGGAAGCTACTGTGTACTGTGTAGGATCTTAACACAGATTTGGGTATCTTTACTTTAAATGTTAGACATTATGAAAATTTATATCAGAATCGGTTGCTCATGAGTTAAACGCTTAAAGTTAAAGCGTAGGTGAATGTGAGCCGAATGAGTTCTCCTGAAGTAATACTATTGTAAAGTTTCCGAACAATTACCAACTTGCTATTCGACACAAGTTTGTCTAGAACTGTTGAGACAGATACACCGCGGAAGCTTTGCTAATAAGTTGGACTTGTTGTATCTACTTACATACTTCAACTTAAATAAAGTTGTCAGTGATAAGTCTCCGCCTCGCGTAGGACGGACACATCAGCAACATTGCTGACGCTCCACGTCACGAACATCTCACATAAGTCTCTGCCTCGCGTGGGACGGAGACATCAGCAACATTGCTGACGCTCCACGTCACGAGCATCTCACATAAGTCTCTGCCTCGCGTGGGACGGAGACATCAGCAACATTGCTGACGCTCCATGTCACGAGCATCTCACATAAGTCTCTGCCTCGCGTGGGACGGAGACATCAGCAACATTGCTGACGCTCCACGTCACGTACATCTCACATAAGTCTCTGCCTCGCGTGGGACGGAGACATCAGCAACATTGCTGACGCTCCACGTCACGAGCATCTCACATAAGTCTCCGCCTCGCGTGGGACGGAGACATCAGCAACATTGCTGACGCTCCACGTCACGAGCATCTCACATAAGTCTCCGCCTCGCGTGGGACGGAGACATCAGCAACATTGCTGACGCTCCACGTCACGAGCATCTCACATAAGTCTCCGCCTCGCGTGGGACGGAGACATCAGCAACATTGCTGACGCTCCACGTCACGAGCATCTCACATAAGTCTCTGCCTCGCGTGGGACGGAGACATCAGCAACATTGCTGACGCTCCACGTCACGAGCATCTCACATAAGTCTCCGCCTCGCGTGGGACGGAGACATCAGCAACATTGCTGACGCTCCACGTCACGAGCATCTCACATAAGTCTCCGCCTCGCGTGGGACGGAGACATCAGCAACATTGCTGACGCTCCACGTCACGAGCATCTCACATAAGTCTCCGCCTCGCGTGGGACGGAGACATCAGCAACATTGCTGACGCTCCACGTCACGAGCATCTCACATAAGTCTCTGCCTCGCGTGGGACGGAGACATCAGCAACATTGCTGACGCTCCACGTCACGAGCATCTCACATAAGTCTCCGCCTCGCGTGGGACGGAGACATCAGCAACATTGCTGACGCTCCACGTCACGAGCATCTCACATAAGTCTCCGCCTCGCGTGGGACGGAGACATCAGCAACATTGCTGACGCTCCACGTCACGAGCATCTCACATAAGTCTCCGCCTCGCGTGGGACGGAGACATCAGCAACATTGCTGACGCTCCACGTCACGAGCATCTCACATAAGTCTTCGCCTCGCGTGGGACGGAGACATCAGCAACATTGCTGACGCTCCACGTCACGAGCATCTCACATAAGTCTCCGCCTCGCGTGGGACGGAGACATCAGCAACATTGCTGACGCTCCACGTCACGAACATCTCACATAAGTCTCCGCCACGCGTGGGACGGAGACATCAGCAACATTGCTGACGCTCCACGTCACGTACATCTCACATAAGTCTCCGCCTCGCGTGGGACGGAGACATCAGCAACATTGCTGACGCTCCACGTCACGTACATCTCACATAAGTCTCCGCCTCGCGTGGGACGGAGACATCAGCAACATTGCTGACGCTCCACGTCACGTACATTTCACATAAGTCTCCGCCTCGCGTGGGACGGAGACATCAGCAACATTGCTGACGCTCCACGTCACGAACATCTCACATAAGTCTCCGCCTCGCGTGGGACGGAGACATCAGCAACATTGCTGACGCTCCACGTCACGTACATCTCACATAAGTCTCCGCCTCGCGTGGGACGGAGACATCAGCAACATTGCTGACGCTCCACGTCACGAGCATCTCACATAAGTCTTCGCCTCGCGTGGGACGGAGATATCAGCAACATTGCTGACGCTCCACGTCACGTACATCTCACATAAGTCTCCGCCTCGCGTGGGACGGAGACATCAGCAACATTGCTGACGCTCCACGTCACGAACATCTCACATAAGTCTCCGCCACGCGTGGGACGGAGACATCAGCAACATTGCTGACGCTCCACGTCACGTACATCTCACATAAGTCTCCGCCTCGCGTGGGACGGAGACATCAGCAACATTGCTGACGCTCCACGTCACGAACATCTCACATAAGTCTCCGCCTCGCGTGGGACGGAGACATCAGCAACATTGCTGACGCTCCACGTCACGTACATCTCACATAAGTCTCCGCCTCGCGTGGGACGGAGACATCAGCAACATTGCTGACGCTCCACGTCACGTACATCTCACATAAGTCTCCGCCTCGCGTGGGACGGAGACATCAGCAACATTGCTGACGCTCCACGTCACGTACATCTCACATAAGTCTCCGCCTCGCGTGGGACGGAGACATCAGCAACATTGCTGACGCTCCACGTCACGAGCATCTCACATAAGTCTCCGCCACGCGTGGGACGGAGACATCAGCAACATTGCTGACGCTCCACGTCACGAGCATCTCACATAAGTCTCCGCCTCGCGTGGGACGGAGACATCAGCAACATTGCTGACGCTCCACGTCACGTACATCTCACATAAGTCTCCGCCTCGCGTGGGACGGAGACATCAGCAACATTGCTGACGCTCCACGTCACGTACATCTCACATAAGTCTCCGCCTCGCGTGGGACGGAGACATCAGCAACATTGCTGACGCTCCACGTCACGAGCATCTCACATAAGTCTCTGCCTCGCGTGGGACGGAGACATCAGCAACATTGCTGACGCTCCACGTCACGTACATCTCACATAAGTCTCCGCCTCGCGTGGGACGGAGACATCAGCAACATTGCTGACGCTCCACGTCACGAGCATCTCACATAAGTCTCCGCCTCGCGTGGGACGGAGACATCAGCAACATTGCTGACGCTCCACGTCACGAGCATCTCACATAAGTCTCCGCCTCGCGTGGGACGGAGACATCAGCAACATTGCTGACGCTCCACGTCACGAGCATCTCACATAAGTCTCCGCCTCGCGTGGGACGGAGACATTAGCAACATTGCTGACGCTCCACGTCACGAGCATCTCACATAAGTCTCCGCCTCGCGTGGGACGGAGACATCAGCAACATTGCTGACGCTCCACGTCACGAGCATCTCACATAAGTCTTCGCCTCGCGTGGGACGGAGATATCAGCAACATTGCTGACGCTCCACGTCACGTACATCTCACATAAGTCTCCGCCTCGCGTGGGACGGAGACATCAGCAACATTGCTGACGCTCCACGTCACGAGCATCTCACATAAGTCTCCGCCTCGCGTGGGACGGAGACATAAGCAACATTGCTGACGCTCCACGTCACGAGCATCTCACATAAGTCTCCGCCTCGCGTGGGACGGAGACATCAGCAACATTGCTGACGCTCCACGTCACGAGCATCTCACATAAGTCTCCGCCTCGCGTGGGACGGAGACATCAGCAACATTGCTGACGCTCCACGTCACGTACATCTCACATAAGTCTCCGCCTCGCGTGGGACGGAGACATCAGCAACATTGCTGACGCTCCACGTCACGAACATCTCACATAAGTCTCCGCCTCGCGTGGGACGGAGACATAAGCAACATTGCTGACGCTCCACGTCACGAGCATCTCACATAAGTCTCCGCCTCGCGTGGGACGGAGACATCAGCAACATTGCTGACGCTCCACGTCACGAGCATCTCACATAAGTCTCCGCCTCGCGTGGGACGGAGACATCAGCAACATTGCTGACGCTCCACGTCACGAGCATCTCACATAAGTCTCCGCCTCGCGTGGGACGGAGACATCAGCAACATTGCTGACGCTCCACGTCACGAGCATCTCACATAAGTCTCCGCCTCGCGTGGGACGGAGACATCAGCAACATTGCTGGCGCTCCACGTCACGAGCATCTCACATAAGTCTCCGCCTCGCGTGGGACGGAGACATCAGCAACATTGCTGACGCTCCACGTCACGAGCATCTCACATAAGTCTCCGCCTCGCGTGGGACGGAGACATCAGCAACATTGCTGACGCTCCACGTCACGAGCATCTCACATAAGTCTCCGCCTCGCGTGGGACGGAGACATCAGCAACATTGCTGACGCTCCACGTCACGAGCATCTCACATAAGTCTCCGCCTCGCGTGGGACGGAGACATCAGCAACATTGCTGACGCTCCACGTCACGAGCATCTCACATAAGTCTCCGCCTCGCGTGGGACGGAGACATCAGCAACATTGCTGACGCTCCACGTCACGAGCATCTCACATAAGTCTCCGCCTCTCGTGGGACGGAGACATCAGCAACATTGCTGACGCTCCACGTCACGAGCATCTCACATAAGTCTCCGCCTCGCGTGGGACGGAGACATCAGCAACATTGCTGACGCTCCACGTCACGAGCATCTCACATAAGTCTCCGCCTCGCGTGGGACGGAGACATCAGCAACATTGCTGACGCTCCACGTCACGAGCATCTCACATAAGTCTCCGCCTCGCGTGGGACGGAGACATCAGCAACATTGCTGACGCTCCACGTCACGAGCATCTCACATAAGTCTCCGCCTCGCGTGGGACGGAGACATCAGCAACATTGCTGACGCTCCACGTCACGAGCATCTCACATAAGTCTCCGCCTCGCGTGGGACGGAGACATCAGCAACATTGCTGACGCTCCACGTCACGAGCATCTCACATAAGTCTCCGCCTCGCGTGGGACGGAGACATCAGCAACATTGCTGACGCTCCACGTCACGAGCATCTCACATAAGTCTCCGCCTCGCGTGGGACGGAGACATCAGCAACATTGCTGACGCTCCACGTCACGAGCATCTCACATAAGTCTCCGCCTCGCGTGGGACGGAGACATCAGCAACATTGCTGACGCTCCACGTCACGAGCATCTCACATAAGTCTCCGCCTCGCGTGGGACGGAGACATCAGCAACATTGCTGACGCTCCACGTCACGAGCATCTCACATAAGTCTCCGCCTCGCGTGGGACGGAGACATCAGCAACATTGCTGACGCTCCACGTCACGAGCATCTCACATAAGTCTCCGCCTCGCGTGGGACGGAGACATCAGCAACATTGCTGACGCTCCACGTCACGAGCATCTCACATAAGTCTCTGCCTCGCGTGGGACGGAGACATCAGCAACATTGCTGACGCTCCACGTCACGAGCATCTCACATAAGTCTCCGCCTCGCGTGGGACGGAGACATCAGCAACATTGCTGACGCTCCACGTCACGAGCATCTCACATAAGTCTCCGCCTCGCGTGGGACGGAGACATCAGCAACATTGCTGACGCTCCACGTCACGAGCATCTCACATAAGTCTCCGCCTCGCGTGGGACGGAGACATCAGCAACATTGCTGACGCTCCACGTCACGAGCATCTCACATAAGTCTCCGCCTCGCGTGGGACGGAGACATCAGCAACATTGCTGACGCTCCACGTCACGAGCATCTCACATAAGTCTCCGCCTCGCGTGGGACGGAGACATCAGCAACATTGCTGACGCTCCACGTCACGAGCATCTCACATAAGTCTCCGCCTCGCGTGGGACGGAGACATCAGCAACATTGCTGACGCTCCACGTCACGAGCATCTCACATAAGTCTCCGCCTCGCGTGGGACGGAGACATCAGCAACATTGCTGACGCTCCACGTCACGAGCACCTCACATAAGTCTCCGCCTCGCGTGGGACGGAGACATCAGCAACATTGCTGACGCTCCACGTCACGAGCATCTCACATAAGTCTCCGCCTCGCGTGGGACGGAGACATCAGCAACATTGCTGACGCTCCACGTCACGAGCATCTCACATAAGTCTCTGCCTCGCGTGGGACGGAGACATCAGCAACATTGCTGACGCTCCACGTCACGAGCATCTCACATAAGTCTCCGCCTCGCGTGGGACGGAGACATCAGCAACATTGCTGACGCTCCACGTCACGAACATCTCACATAAGTCTCCGCCTCGCGTGGGACGGAGACATAAGCAACATTGCTGACGCTCCACGTCACGAGCATCTCACATAAGTCTCCGCCTCGCGTGGGACGGAGACATCAGCAACATTGCTGACGCTCCACGTCACGAGCATCTCACATAAGTCTCCGCCTCGCGTGGGACGGAGACATCAGCAACATTGCTGACGCTCCACGTCACGAGCATCTCACATAAGTCTCCGCCTCGCGTGGGACGGAGACATCAGCAACATTGCTGACGCTCCACGTCACGAGCATCTCACATAAGTCTCCGCCTCGCGTGGGACGGAGACATCAGCAACATTGCTGACGCTCCACGTCACGAGCATCTCACATAAGTCTCCGCCTCGCGTGGGACGGAGACATCAGCAACATTGCTGACGCTCCACGTCACGAGCATCTCACATAAGTCTCCGCCTCGCGTGGGACGGAGACATCAGCAACATTGCTGACGCTCCACGTCACGAGCATCTCACATAAGTCTCCGCCTCGCGTGGGACGGAGACATCAGCAACATTGCTGACGCTCCACGTCACGAGCATCTCACATAAGTCTCCGCCTCGCGTGGGACGGAGACATCAGCAACATTGCTGACGCTCCACGTCACGAGCATCTCACATAAGTCTCCGCCTCGCGTGGGACGGAGACATCAGCAACATTGCTGACGCTCCACGTCACGAGCATCTCACATAAGTCTTCGCCTCGCGTGGGACGGAGACATCAGCAACATTGCTGACGCTCCACGTCACGAGCATCTCACATAAGTCTCTGCCTCGCGTGGGACGGAGACATCAGCAACATTGCTGACGCTCCACGTCACGTACATCTCACATAAGTCTCTGCCTCGCGTGGGACGGAGACATCAGCAACATTGCTGACGCTCCACGTCACGTACATCTCACATAAGTCTCTGCCTCGCGTGGGACGGAGACATCAGCAACATTGCTGACGCTCCACGTCACGAGCATCTCACATAAGTCTCCGCCTCGCGTGGGACGGAGACATCAGCAACATTGCTGACGCTCCACGTCACGTACATCTCACATAAGTCTCTGCCTCGCGTGGGACGGAGACATCAGCAACATTGCTGACGCTCCACGTCACGAGCATCTCACATAAGTCTCCGCCTCGCGTGGGACGGAGACATCAGCAACATTGCTGACGCTCCACGTCACGTACATCTCACATAAGTCTCTGCCTCGCGTGGGACGGAGACATCAGCAACATTGCTGACGCTCCACGTCACGAGCATCTCACATAAGTCTCCGCCTCGCGTGGGACGGAGACATCAGCAACATTGCTGACGCTCCACGTCACGAGCATCTCACATAAGTCTCCGCCTCGCGTGGGACGGAGACATCAGCAACATTGCTGACGCTCCACGTCACGTACATCTCACATAAGTCTCTGCCTCGCGTGGGACGGAGACATCAGCAACATTGCTGACGCTCCACGTCACGAGCATCTCACATAAGTCTCCGCCTCGCGTGGGACGGAGACATCAGCAACATTGCTGACGCTCCACGTCACGAGCATCTCACATAAGTCTCCGCCTCGCGTGGGACGGAGACATCAGCAACATTGCTGACGCTCCACGTCACGAGCATCTCACATAAGTCTCCGCCTCGCGTGGGACGGAGACATCAGCAACATTGCTGACGCTCCACGTCACGAGCATCTCACATAAGTCTCCGCCTCGCGTGGGACGGAGACATCAGCAACATTGCTGACGCTCCACGTCACGTACATCTCACATAAGTCTCTGCCTCGCGTGGGACGGAGACATCAGCAACATTGCTGACGCTCCACGTCACGAGCATCTCACATAAGTCTCCGCCTCGCGTGGGACGGAGACATCAGCAACATTGCTGACGCTCCACGTCACGAGCATCTCACATAAGTCTCCGCCTCGCGTGGGACGGAGACATCAGCAACATTGCTGACGCTCCACGTCACGAGCATCTCACATAAGTCTCCGCCTCGCGTGGGACGGAGACATCAGCAACATTGCTGACGCTCCACGTCACGTACATCTCACATAAGTCTCTGCCTCGCGTGGGACGGAGACATCAGCAACATTGCTGACGCTCCACGTCACGAGCATCTCACATAAGTCTCCGCCTCGCGTGGGACGGAGACATCAGCAACATTGCTGACGCTCCACGTCACGAGCATCTCACATAAGTCTCCGCCTCGCGTGGGACGGAGACATCAGCAACATTGCTGACGCTCCACGTCACGAGCATCTCACATAAGTCTCCGCCTCGCGTGGGACGGAGACATCAGCAACATTGCTGACGCTCCACGTCACGAGCATCTCACATAAGTCTCCGCCTCGCGTGGGACGGAGACATCAGCAACATTGCTGACGCTCCACGTCACGAGCATCTCACATAAGTCTCCGCCTCGCGTGGGACGGAGACATCAGCAACATTGCTGACGCTCCACGTCACGAGCATCTCACATAAGTCTCCGCCTCGCGTGGGACGGAGACATCAGCAACATTGCTGACGCTCCACGTCACGAGCATCTCACATAAGTCTCCGCCTCGCGTGGGACGGAGACATCAGCAACATTGCTGACGCTCCACGTCACGAGCATCTCACATAAGTCTCCGCCTCGCGTGGGACGGAGACATCAGCAACATTGCTGACGCTCCACGTCACGAGCATCTCACATAAGTCTCCGCCTCGCGTGGGACGGAGACATCAGCAACATTGCTGACGCTCCACGTCACGAGCATCTCACATAAGTCTCCGCCTCGCGTGGGACGGAGACATCAGCAACATTGCTGACGCTCCACGTCACGAGCATCTCACATAAGTCTCCGCCTCGCGTGGGACGGAGACATCAGCAACATTGCTGACGCTCCACGTCACGAGCATCTCACATAAGTCTCCGCCTCGCGTGGGACGGAGACATCAGCAACATTGCTGACGCTCCACGTCACGAGCATCTCACATAAGTCTCCGCCTCGCGTGGGACGGAGACATCAGCAACATTGCTGACGCTCCACGTCACGAGCATCTCACATAAGTCTCCGCCTCGCGTGGGACGGAGACATCAGCAACATTGCTGACGCTCCACGTCACGAGCATCTCACATAAGTCTCCGCCTCGCGTGGGACGGAGACATCAGCAACATTGCTGACGCTCCACGTCACGAGCATCTCACATAAGTCTCCGCCTCGCGTGGGACGGAGACATCAGCAACATTGCTGACGCTCCACGTCACGAGCATCTCACATAAGTCTCCGCCTCGCGTGGGACGGAGACATCAGCAACATTGCTGACGCTCCACGTCACGAGCATCTCACATAAGTCTCCGCCTCGCGTGGGACGGAGACATCAGCAACATTGCTGACGCTCCACGTCACGAGCATCTCACATAAGTCTCCGCCTCGCGTGGGACGGAGACATCAGCAACATTGCTGACGCTCCACGTCACGAGCATCTCACATAAGTCTCCGCCTCGCGTGGGACGGAGACATCAGCAACATTGCTGACGCTCCACGTCACGAGCATCTCACATAAGTCTCCGCCTCGCGTGGGACGGAGACATCAGCAACATTGCTGACGCTCCACGTCACGAGCATCTCACATAAGTCTCCGCCTCGCGTGGGACGGAGACATCAGCAACATTGCTGACGCTCCACGTCACGAGCATCTCACATAAGTCTCCGCCTCGCGTGGGACGGAGACATCAGCAACATTGCTGACGCTCCACGTCACGAGCATCTCACATAAAAAGCTCACAAATATGCTTTTGTTTATTATTATGTACTAGCTATGCCCCATGACTTCGTTCACATGAAAGTCGCAAGATACACAATATATTAAAATAACAGTCATATTTCAATAAAACTCCCTCGTCCCCCGACTCGTCGCGTTCCATCGCCCGCCCGCGCTATTACTTCGTTTCTGCTTAGCGTTCTTTCTGACTTTTTTTATTTTTGCTCCACTCTTAAGGATCGTAGCGTGATGTTAAATAACTTATCACCATCCTCGAAACTTGCGCCACCAAATGCAAAAAAATTTTTCAAATCCGACCGGTAGTTCCAGACTTATTATTTTAGCGTGGGTTTTAATTTTTTGCGCGAAACCCTAAATATTTTTCTAAAATAAATGTACCTTAAGTTACCCTTTGTAACATCAGCTATCTGCCAGTGAAAGTCCCGTCAAAATCGGTCCAGCCGTTTCGGAGATTAGCCGGAACAAACAGACAGACAGACAAAAATTTCAAAACTTGCTTTTTAGTTATAAGTACCGTATATACTTTCATATGCAAATGCATAGTAAGAAGCGGACATTTATTTCAATTAAACCAATACATAATATTTACATAATATATAAGCTAACAGACTTAAAATAATAATTATAATATGTACAAATGTAAAATATATATGTATATATATAATCATAGGGCATCAAAAAATTCGTCCGCATCGCTGTCAACAGGAAAAGTGCCCAAACGGCTAGCAGCATTGCCACGTTGTATGGTGATGCTGATTCTTTGGCCAAAGAATAGGCCAGCCCTTTGGTCACGTGAAGAGTCGACTAACCGCTTGGCTATGTCTCAGAAAACCAAGTGGGCACTCGGACCCCATGGCCCTAGTGTTTCAACCCCAAACGGCTCGAACATATAACTCCCAAAAAGATCGGAATATTTTCGCCGTTTGAGGTTTTCCGCACCTGCAGCAGCCGCCCCAGCACAGCCCGCCGTGCTAGGAAGATGGGATGGTGCAAGGGTGTCGACACATGTTGCATCCCACACCAAAGGCCTGCCTAACTTCCAAGGCATTATGGTCATTCCGTCTGGTCTCTTGCCATCGTCGCGTGCCAAGCCGTTGGGTTCTAAAACAGCTGGCACCCCGGCGGTGACAAGAGCACGACGGATAATGTCATTAATGCTAGCGTGCCGTGCTATCCGGCCTGCGCTCTTGCTACAAGACAGGCCATGATGTCCGAGGCAGTCGACGGGTTCACCGCACTGGCAGCGGTGTGGAGCCCCACAAGGAGTGCCCAGACGCAGACAAGTAGCGAGCCGGAAGGTGGAGTCACCCAGCAAAGTGCCTATGTTGGGTGACGGTAGTGCTTGAAGCCAGAGGCCCGACTCCCATTCACCCACAGCCAGCAGGCGGGCACGCTCAGCAGTATTGGGGGACGTATTGATAAGATTATTCCGTACCAACCTGCAGAGCGGCTCATCCCACTGTCTCTGGGAAGATGGGTTCACGGGCCGATCTGTATCAGTAAGAAGCTGTTATTTTGACATTACAAACAGATGCTTCAATTTTATTTATTTGTATAGATTTTGCGTTACCGTCGACTTCTTTTTTAATTTCATTTAGTTAAGTATATAAAACGCAGTATAAAATCAAAATAAGAGCTTACTCTCCTATCAAGCATTTTTCAAAAACACATGATAATAGATAATACCATGTCAATTCCCAGTAAGCTCTTTATCGTGAGTGAAGCAGATATTCTATGTAGTAGTAATCCGGTGTAGTGGCTAATGTGCCGATAACAATTAGCGCGGTAATTAATGCGGAATAATGTATTTATGAAGCCATTCGTTACGCCACCGCCACCACCAGCGCCACCACCCGG
Source organism: Fissipunctia ypsillon (assembly GCA_947568875.1). NCBI lineage: Eukaryota > Metazoa > Arthropoda > Insecta > Lepidoptera > Noctuidae > Fissipunctia > Fissipunctia ypsillon. The sequence continues at coordinate 765,733 of OX387650.1, read as the reverse complement.
CCCGCGCGCGTCCCACTGCCGGCTAAGCTTCTATTATCCCGAATTAGTTGTGCGTACTCATTTGTTGAACATATTAAATGGTTCTTCGATTGTATCGTATCATTTGTATTTGTTTATTTATTTCAACTTATTCAGCAAACGAACCTAGCAAAGCTGGCGCTACAGTTGAATAAAGTATAAGGATTGTCACTTGTCGCAGGTATGTCGCGTTAATGTTGCCAGCAATTCAACTATTTGAATCCACCCAGCACACTGGGTATGTACACATCGTTACGCATTTCTGTATAATCGAAACAATAGGTAAACGTTTTGTGGGCTCAGCAATGTACTCGTATATTGTGTCCTCGCGCATCCGTTTAACTTAACGATCATTGATAGCCAACCACAACATTAAATCAGCAGCTAGTACAGCTCTTATCACCTTCGATATAGAGTTGAAAATACTATGTTACTATACATGGAGTGTAGTTTTGTTTGGAGGCTGAATAATTGTTTAATAGTGGAACATAAATCGTGGCTGCGCGAGTGAGCCCGCGCTGCTCACTAGTTTATAGGAGCACATCACCGACGCGACCCACGGGCACCCAGCGATGTATGTGCAGTCGACTTGCAGCTGCAGGACGTGGCCACTAACATTAGTGCATCATACAGCTCACCAGCAGGCACTCGGGACTATTTACTTCAGAACGGGACTATTTACTTCAGAATATGTAAGAGGCAGTTGGCGTTGTTCTAACAGAACATGCGACACTTTTTATTTATTTACAATTTAGCCGTTTCCTTCGCTGATAGACTGCAGTGAAAATAGGGAAGTAAGTACCATATATTATGCACTAGATGACAAAACTTCTTGCGGATTAATTAAAATAAAACAAAATAAGGAAACGAACAAATGCGTCACATCACACTCGCTGAACTCTCCTACTTGCGCCAGTCACTTGTCACTTGAGGAGTCAATTAATAAATAAACTTATAATCATTAAGACAGTAACAAGTCAACAAGTAAGTCCTCGAGAGGCGTCGGAGGAGTGTTCACGGAGGAGTGTTCACGGAGGAGTGTTCACGGAGGAGTGTTCACGGAGGAGTGTTCACGGAGGAGTGTTCACGGAGGAGTGTTCACGGAGGAGTGTTCACGGAGGAGTGTTCACGGAGGAGTGTTCACGGAGGAGTGCTCACGGAGGAGTGTTCACGGAGGAGTGTTCACGGAGGAGTGCTCACGGAGGAGTGTTCACGGAGGAGTGTTCACGGAGGAGTGCTCACGGAGGAGTGTTCACGGAGGAGTGTTCACGGAGGAGTGTTCACGGAGGAGTGTTCACGGAGAAGTGTTCACGGAGGAGTGTTCACGGAGGAGTGTTCACGGAGGAGTGTTCACGGAGGAGTGTTCACGGAGGAGTGTTCACGGAGGAGTGTTCACGGAGGAGTGTTCACGGAGGAGTGTTCACGGAGGAGTGTTCACGGAGGAGTGTTCACGGAGGAGTGTTCACGGAGGAGTGTTCACGGAGGAGTGTTCACGGAGGAGTGTTCACGGAGGAGTGTTCACGGAGGAGTGTTCACGGAGGAGTGTTCACGGAGGAGTGTTCACGGAGGAGTGCTCACGGAGGAGTGTTCACGGAGGAGTGTTCACGGAGGAGTGCTCACGGAGGAGTGTTCACGGAGGAGTGTTCACGGAGGAGTGCTCACGGAGGAGTGTTCACGGAGGAGTGTTCACGGAGGAGTGTTCACGGAGGAGTGTTCACGGAGGAGTGTTCACGGAGGAGTGTTCACGGAGGAGTGTTCACGGAGGAGTGTTCACGGAGGAGTGTTCACGGAGGAGTGTTCACGGAGGAGTGTTCACGGAGGAGTGTTCACGGAGGAGTGTTCACGGAGGAGTGTTCACGGAGGAGTGCTCACGGAGGAGTGTTCACGGACGAGTGTTCACGGAGGAGTGCTCACGGAGGTAATCGCATCGAGTCTCGTGGAACTCAGCGACGAGCGCGAGCCTACTGTGACTCAGGCATTCATAATGTATTTGATAGTAACTGTAAGTCAGAACTTATTACGAATAATAAAAACGACAACCGCCCGTTACGTCCGCCAGGTGTCGTCTACAGCCGCCGCTGTCCGACAGTGACACTGTCTACAGCCGCCGCTGTCCGACAGTGACACTGTCTACAGCCGCCGCTGTCCGACAGTGACACTGTCTACAGCTGCCGCTGTCCGACAGTGACACTGTCTACAGCCGCCGCTGTCCGACAGTGACGCTGCCCGCCAGTTGCTACGGAACTGCTTCATGGACCAAACACTACCACTGCTGCTGCTACTTTACAGATACAATATTGCAATTAATCCGCGGTATATTACCGACTTCCCGCTCCACACTTGTATAACGGTAATTAATAATTAATTGAAGGATCATGATTATTAGATCAGGGATATCCCCCTCAGCTTAATTAGTTATATGACACACTAGCACTCTTAATTGATGTAAGTTCGGTTCTAACGTCGTCGGCTGGCTTACGAGTTGTAGCAGTACTACGCTCGCTACAAAATCCGCAGGCGTAGCGTGGCATAGCATGGCGTAGCGTGGCGTAGCGTGGCGTAGCGTGGCGTAGCGTGGCGTAGCGTCGCGTAGCACTTGTAGCCACTACTCTCCGTCGTCAGTAAGAGCGCAACTACATGAATGCCAATAAAGACGTCGTCACCTGTCTAACCTTTTCCTAACTATGTTGGGGTCGACTTCCAGTCTAACCGGGCAGCTGAATACCAGTATTTTACATGAAACGACTCCCTAACTGACCGCCACAACCCAGTTACTGGGTAATACGATACCCCTAGGTAAGGCTGGTTGTCTGACCTTCGAGCTGCTGCTTCGAAGTTAAAACATCGCTGCTAATTCGTCAGTAGTGCGTCGCCGCGCGTGTTATCGTCATGTATGTCTCTTTCTATGTCGGGTATCTACAAATGTTTAAAGCATACACGGTACAATTTTTTGTGACCAAAGTCTTATTTATAACACAAAGTCATCCTTACGTTGCCTGGAGCAATTAAGACAAGGTAAAAGTTTTAGCTATCCCCATACCAATTTACCTTGACACGGCTTAATAGTCATTTATCTGTATCTACGTGAGAACTTAGTGGGGCCCATCACCGGACGGGGACGAGGCCTTGCAAACATAACAGGTCTGGTGGTGGTGGAAGGTGGTGTGCTTAGTTCCCTATTGTTTTTACTCTATATAAATGACCTTCCTGAAGTTACTAATCACCCCTGTTTTCTGTTCGCTGATGACATATCATTAATATTGACGTCGAATAATACTGACATTAATAAATATACAACTGACATAAATAATACAATTAGATCGATAATAGCATAGCTTGGCGAAAATAATCTACGTGTTAACTTGACAAAAACTAATTTTATTTAATTTAATACATATGAACGATAAAACAAGATTTTAGAGATAAATTATAGAAGACTTAAATTAAAAGAAGCGACCTTTCTCGGTATCACGATTGATAATCACTGCGACTGGAAGGCCACGTCAATAAAATAAACAAACTCGTGTACGCTCCATACGAACTCTCAAAACATCAGCGTGACAACCGTATTATCTGCGCACTATGGGTGCGTTGATTCTGTGTTGAGATATGGTCTTATTACCTGGGGTTACTCAACAGAAAGTCAGAAAGTGTTCATCGCACAGAAAAAAATGCATCCGCGCCATAGCGGGAATACACCCATGGGAATCTTGCAAGCCCTTTTTAAAAAAATATACCCAAAAAGTATTAGGCACAGGAATAGAATAAGTTTGCCCATAATTCCTAGGACAGCATTGTATAGTAAGAATAGCTATGCAATGTGTGCTCGCATATTATAGTATCATTCGCAATGTGTGCTCGCATATTATAGTATCATTCGCAGAGTATTTAATGCTATACCTGACAGTATTAAAATCTTACCAGCTAATAAGTTTGCAAAGTGTCTTAAAGCATGGTTAAGGGAAAAGAATTTCTACTCAGAAAGCGATTTATTTAATAAGAGACTTTTTATTGATGATTATTTATTGTAATATACACAAATCTTAAATACAATATACAATCTAACACTAAAATATATATATTATGTACAAGTATATAAAGAAAAGAAAAAATAAATAAAAGGGAGAGCTCATTGGGCACCAAAAAAATCGTCCGCATCGCTGTCAGTGGGAAAAGTGCCCAAAAGGCTGGCAGCGTTGCCACGTTGGATGGCAATGCTTATTCTTTGACCTAAGAATAGGCCAGCCCTCGTCAGCCAGAGTCGACCAACCGCTTGGCGATATCCCGAAAGACTCTCGATGAGCACTCGGACCCCACGGCCCTAGTGTTTCAAACCCAAACGGCTCTAACATATAGCTCTCAATGAGGTTGTTGTTTTGCGCCGTTTGAGGTTTTCGGCACCTGCAGCAGGCGCCCCAGCACAGTCCGCCGTGCTAGGAAGAGGGGATGGCGCGAGGGTGTCGACACAGGTTGCATTGCACACCAAAGGCCTACCCAGCTTCCAAGGCATTATGGTCATTCCGTCTGGCCTCTTCCCATCGTCGCGTGCCAAGCCATATGAGATTGAATAAATAACATTCGCAATCATTTACCCTCGGACATTAAAAGTATTTTTTAAATGTATCTAATAATAATATAATAACAATCCGTGTATTGTATCAAACATTGCTCAGGTAGGGGCCATAGTCCTTCCATAGTTTTAGATAACCAGTCCACTTTAGCCATCCAAACCCATAGCCCAATATTTTTTTGTCTCCATATCCTGCAATAGTCCTACACCAACCGGGGGTTGTCCTTGGGTGCACTTGCATAGTGCGTACAGGGATAATCGTCGGTTGGTGCCTCATTTCGATTGAAAGCGTCTAATGGGCCTCTGCGAGTTGGCTTCGGCCTCTCATATGCCTTCCAAAGGTCCGGGACCCTAGGGTCCCGAGAAATATCAAATATAATAATATTGCTACTCAATTTTAATTTACATTAAATGATAACTATAAACCCAAATGTTTGCATGTCACGTATATGACTAAGTGTTATGGATCTGTATGATTATTAATGTTAAGACCGACATTGTACCAACACTTATGGCGAATAAATTGATTTGATTTGATTGTTCACAAGACAAGACAATATATTGCATCACCTTTTTTTTTTTTTTTTTTTGTGGATGGGAAATCATCAAATGACTTCTCCCGCTCTGGGCGGAGCGGGAGGGCGTGTCAGACTTTTACTGACTAAAACCCACCCGTGTTCCTTCTGTTGCCTGTGCCGGGGCTACGGTAACTCTTTCGAACATCCCGCAACCCTAGCTGGCATCGGCCCTAGCGGACCCCGTCAATAGTGCTGACATCTCTTTGAGGCGCGCGTGGAACACGACGCGCCGTCGACTCGGGCTTGATCCTTACCGGACGGCGAGCTACCCATTGCTCGCCATCCGCAAGCCCGCGCCTACGGTGGCCGGGAATCGGCTGTCAATTCCCGACGCCCAGGGCGTCTCCTGCGGCGACTAGGGGCGTGAGGGCGCAAAGCTTGCCTCTCCGTCACGCGTTCCGCCTCCTCCTTCGCGAGCATTACTGCTTCGCAGAAGGAGGTAATGGCTTCCCATGCACTCTCGCTCCGTACCATGGCCTGGACCAGGGCCGGACGCGAGAGATCGCCGCCGCCGATCGCTTCCGCGAGGACACGGCGGTGCTCCGCCCAAGCCGGGCAGACCTCCACCGTATGCTCCACCGTGTCTTCCGGGCGATCCACACAGTGGTGACACCCGGGCGTTTCCTCCCGCCTTATCCGGAACAGGTACCTCCCGAAGCACCCGTTTCCGGTGAGGACCTGCGTCAGGCGGAAGGTGAGGACGCCGTGGCGCCTCTCCAGCCACTCCTCAAAGAGGGGACTTATCACCGCAATTGTGGCGTGCCCAGCGCTGGGTTGCGACAATCGCACTCTCCATGCCGCCATGAGATCCTGCCGGAGCTCTGTCCGCCGTGCCGCGATTTCTCGCGGCAACGGAGTTACGCCCCGGCGTCCTGCCTCCTCGCGCCACTCCCACATGTGCGCGAGGACTTTTTCCTCCAGATCCCATGGCGGTAATCCGGCAAGGAGGTTCGCCGCCTCCCCGGAGACCGTGCGGTATCGCCGGGCTAACCGGATGGCCATGACCCTCTGGGACGCGTTCAACCGACGGACCGGTCGCCGCCTCACGGAACGCGCCCACACCGGAGCTCCGTAAAGGGCCATGGACCGCACGACCCCCGCGTAGAGCTTCCGGCAGGAGGCGTTTGGACCCCCCAGATTGGGCAGGAGCCGCCTCAAGGCAGCCCCGGCCCGCTCCAGTCTGGGAGCCAAACGTCGGAAATGCTCCACGAAATTCCACCGGCATATTGCATCCCCTGCCGATATTACGTCAGATATAACTAATCAATGGTTATTGCAGAGACTCAGCGAGTTATACTCGTACGTTATATACTGAGAGCAGAGCGAGTTCAATGTTTACACGGAACTACTGTACATTAACACCCGTCGCTTTTTTATAGTAGCTATTTTTTTGGGTACAATATACCCTTTTTAGTGTATATTTGAAAACCCCAAAGTCTGCAAAACTTTAGGGGGCTGAGAAAAAAAAAACTAGTAAAGCGCGGTAGACGGAGCCCCGCTTCGCGGGGCTCTATGGTTTAAAAGAAAATCACCACAAAGCCTAACCTAACCTATCCGAGTCGGAGTGCCCCAAATCCCGAGCTCGCTTCGCTCGCTCTTGCATCCTAGTGTTTAGTGTTACACAGTACACTGTAGTTACTACACACACTACACACACACACACTAGTTACACTGTGCACTGTGTACTGTGTGTGTCTGTGTGTGTGTGTGTGCGTGTGTGTGTGTGTGCGTGTGTGTGTGTGTGTACGGTGGTTAGTTACACTGTTTTTACTTTAACGTAAAAAAGAACACAAAAATAATAAAATTGAAAGACATTTATTCTATTTAGTTGAATTTTCTGAAACTTTAGGATTTTTTTCTCAAAAACTAGGCGTTTGCGCAATGTGAAATTTTGCGAAAGTGATTTACGTGAAGACATCTACACACTATAAAATGGTGAAGCTTCGGACGCGCGGGCGCAGCGCAGCGCAGCGGGGCATGTACAGTGGAGCCGGTTACACTCTGTATTAAAAACTTAGAAAGCATTACAGCAGCATTGTACTGTAAACATATTATGTAGCTTTGTGATCATAAACTACAGCTTCCTGCATCTTGCTGTTGCATTTTGAAAAGAAAAAGTGTAAACAAGCAAGCAGCTCGCTTTAAAAAAAAAGATTTGCAGAATTTGAACATTTGTTTAAATTAAAAATGCAAAACTGGTAAACAGTTGCATCCATTCGTTATAGTTGTTGGTCTGTTCACGTATTTAATGTTTAGCTGGAATGGTCGCGGGCTGCTTTACCTCGTGCTAAGTATTCGCAGAACCTATGAAACGTGTTTGTATTTTTTGCATCACGTAAACAAAGTTAACTTGGTAAACTTCAAGGAAATCTGTTTGCTTACCTACCTTATAACCTTTGTTCAAAGTCTAATAGCATTTATTTCAAATAAACCATTTACTGATAATTTTTACTGTCAAGGAGTCGTTCAGTCAGAAAAATAAAGCCCGTTCAAAAGCATATGTAGATACAGTAGCGGTCAGAACTCGAACGCCATTACAAAACTATCGCATCGTTACTCGTCGCACTTCAGACCTTCTATTTAGGCATTTCACACACACATACACACCCGTATATTGCACTCTTTCATCACGAACCGAACAGAAGAAGCGCGGTATATGGTCATCATCATAGGCCTATCGCGGCACGCAGTCTTTTCTGATGAGTTCCGCGAGTGAGCCAGGGCGAACATTGTAGCCTTGCATAACAAAGGGTGTAATATATCTGAAATATCCAATGAAACCGGATTTGTGTAAGTTATTTTGTTGTTTTTTATTTTATTTGTTCTCATAAGTGACGCTTCAAAATGTATAATAAGGATTTCTTTTCTTTAGAGAGATACAGTGAGACGTTGCGTGAGGAGATTTGAGGACTCTTCCTCAAATCTCCTCACGCAACGTCTCCAGACTCAGACTCCCCTCTGGGAGTCTTAAGAGCCGTGTAAGAACTGGTAGGCCGCCACTTATTAACCAGTCTCAGCGACGCTTTATGGTTGGTGAATATGAAACGAATGGTTTCATACCTACAAGACGATTTGCTGAAGAATTTGATACGTCAATGTTCTCCGTGCACTCCATGCTGAAGGCCTCCATCATCGAACACCAACGAAAAAACCGTTTTTTACGCAAAGGCATAAGGAGGAACGGTTGCGTTTTGCACGAGAATATTTAGACTTTGATTGGGAGACTACTGTATTAACTGACGAGAATGCTTTCAAATCGTGTCAAAAAGGAAAACTTCATTTGTGGCGCAGAGACGATACACTTGTGTACAAAAAAAAGAGTGAAGTTATAGTCTTTGAGGCCGGCAGCAGTAGTGTACCTATTGAGACGCCTACCATTAAACTGAACGATGTTCCTCTACAGAGAGTAAACCAGTTGAAATATCTAGGGCACAATCTGACTGCCGACCTCAGGGATAATAATGACGTCGAACGGGAGCGAAGGGCGCTGTCTGTACGGGCTAACATGATAGCTCGCAGGTTTGCCTGTTGTACGAGCGAAGTCAAAGTTGCATTATTCCGTGCATATTGTACTGCATTCTACGCGTGTAGCCTGTCTGTGGGATCATTTTACACTAAAGGCGAACAGCGCCCTTCGAGTCTAATACAACAACACGTTTAGGGAGCTGATGGGGTTGCCGCGTTTTTGTAGTGCTTCAGGGATGTTTGCAGAAGCCCGCGTAGATTGCTTTTATACAGTAATTCGTAAGAGATGCGCATCCCTGGTACGCAGGGTGCGGGGCAGCACCAACAGCATCCTAAAAATGATCTCCGGCCGATTGGATGGCGCGATCGTTAACCGGTGCTGCAAAATTTCTGCTGGACTTAAAGCGTGATTCAGCATTTCATTATTTGTATTTAAATTAGGTTGCTAACATAAGTCAAATTGTTACTTGAATAAATAATTGAATTTTTTTTTATGTCTTTGACATTTCTCGGGACCCTGGGGTCCCGGACCTTTGGAAGGCGTGCGACGGGCCAAAGCCAACTCGCAGAGGCCCATTAGACGCTTTCAATGAAAATGAGGCAACAACCGACGATTATCCCTGTGCGTACTATGCAATTACACCCAAGGACAACCCCCGGTTGGTGTAGGACTATTGCAGGATATGGAGACAAAAAAAAATTGGGCTATGGGTTTGGATGGCTAAAGTGGACTGGCTATCTAAAACTATGGAAGGACTATGGCCCCTGCCTGACCAATGTTTGATAAATACAATACACAGATAAAATGGCAGGGGGTGACTTGCACAATCAATAATGGGCCCCCGGAAACGGTCGCTAGCACATAGTGTCGAAGCGACAAGGGGACAACATGTCCTGAGGTGCTTAAGAGGAGTGGAGAGGTATTCCACGGCTATCAGGACACGGAAGTACGGTCGAGATCCCTACCAGCATCTTACTGAAATACTTCCTTCCTCCGAGCACGTTTGCTCTTGCGAATCTGTACTCAAGCCAGCCAATAAAGGCAAGAATGAGGTGGGAGGTCAGTTCCTCGTCAGTGTTCACTCCAGCCGGCCAATAAAGACAAGCCAGAGATGAGGAACATGAGTTCTCCCGGGAGATAGGGTCCGTGGGGTCGCTACTGCCCGACAGCTCGCCACATGCTGCCCTGCGGGTTTCTGTATCTCTCTTGGTCTGGCTTCTCACCCTAGGCCTGTTCCGGCAAAGTAAACTCTACCGGCACAGACCTAGAGTTCGAAGCGCGCAAGCTCCACCACGACGTCAACGTAGAGATACGGCGATGGGGTTATTATTATTATTAATACACGTTGGTTTGACAGTAATAATATAAATAATACGGAGCCAGGAAGAATTAGTGTGAATATGTGGGAGTGCATTAGTGCTCAAGGGCCGGGCGAGTTGGCATTTATACCGACGCGGGCCAACAGCTACAATTATGTCGAGGTTTTGAGCGATGTAATGCCTACTGTGCGCAATGTTTATCCAGTGGATGTAATTGGTGAATTTTATTTGATTCAAGATAATTGTCCGATACATCGTGCCAGTATTGTTCGTGAGTGCTTTAGTGAACATTCGGATGTTAAAGTTATTCCGTGGCCAGCGCGATCCCCTGATTTAAACCCTATAGAAAATGTATGGGGTTTAACGGTGCAAAGATAGGAAGCGCGAGACGAAAGATGTCTCAAACAGCTGAAGTCCCATTGCATGGAGTTGTGGGACAGTTTACGTGGCACAGATAATAGCAGTAATATTGTAGCCTCCATGCGTCGACGTCTTCTTGACTGCATTGATAATATTGTGGCCTCCATGCGTCGACGTCTTTTTGACTGCATTGATAATATTGTGGCCTCCATGCGTCGACGTCTTTTTGACTGCATTGATAATATTGTGGCCTCCATGCGTCGACTTCTTTTTGACTGCATTGATAATATTGTGGCCTCCATGCGTCGACGTCTTTTTGACTGCATTGATAATATTGTGGCCTCCATGCGTCGACGTCTTCTTGACTGCATTGATAATAAACGGAAGTAGGAATAACGGAGGAACAAAATATTAATAAAAAAGCATAATATTAAATGTTACCGGGGGAACTCTGGGATACACTGGCCGTCATAGTAATAAGTTAGTGATCGTAAGATAGTAGGATTAATTGATTGTTGGTTTAGTTTGAATCTTCTTTTCCTTGAGAAAATGAGCTATAATTATATAATTAAGCTATAATTATATAATTAAGCTATAACCTCAATAAACAAAATACACCCCATTTTAGTAACAACCTAAAATGATTTACGAACAAATTAGGTAATTTATTTATTTCAAAGTTTTGAATATGCTTATGTTTTAAATGTCAATAAATGTTCCTATGAAAAATTGTGTTTTTTTTTTTATTAAATGGCCTATTATACTTTATTTTTACCCTCTGTATAGAGTCTATTGTCAATGCATTAACGAAACTCGATAAATAATTGAACTCTGACACGAAAACGAAAAACAAAAAGAATCGAAAGCGCGTACTGAGGTTCAAACCTTCTCCCCTTCACGCACACACAGTAACAGCCACCCACTCGCGTGAACCTGCCATCGCTGCTTATAATTTTCATTTCGAATTTTAGTATTGCTTTTAAATAGGCGCTGTGGTTAGGAATTTATTAGGAAAAACAAGTATATAAGTAGGTAGTTGTAGGTATCTTTATTTAGTGTTGACCACACATGCATCTGACCAACCAACAACGCGCTTTCGTAGTTATACTGTGTGCGCGTTACTGTTTGCATTAAAACATCACACACACAGAGATAGGCGCAGATCTGACGTGCAGGCCAAAATGATCATTCCGGTGGCAGTCCACTTAAGACTGTTGATAGTACCTGTGGAGAAGAACAGGCAAGAAACTTCATGGACACTTGTTTAATTAAAAATATTTTGTTCCAAAATGTTGTTCTGTGGTTCCTCAATACAGCCCCACCACCATGAGCTGGAAAGAGCCTACAATATACAAGTATAATGAGGAGTAGTAATGATCCGGTGTGACCCGCGCGGCCGTGCCTGCTGCTGTTGGATGTCGTACAGTGCGACATACTTACAGTTTTGCAATTCATGAGGCCGTCGCTAGCCCGCGACCATCTTGTGAGGGTTGTGTTGCCAGGTTATTAATACGTTGCCAAAATGGAATATTTAGTGGTTTCTAACTAATTTTAGCGTGGTTTATGAATGGAATATAATTTATTTTGCAAAATCGTAAGCAGGAAATTCTCACGTTTAATGCTTTCGCGGACACTAAATGAGACACAGTAGAAGTTTTATTGTTATGACGTCTGTAGACGTCAAGCGCCCGCGAAAGCGTTAAACTAAGTATTATTTTTTTCATATTAAAATCTATAATCATTTTTCCGCGGGTATAAGAACTTAATATCATTCTATGGCCTGCTAATCTTCAACCAATAGAGAAGTGTAGATGAAAAAAATTTGTTGCGCCGACCACAAATAAATTGGCAAGTCTTCGATCCTAGCAGTTAAGTGATAATGTCTGACCATAAACGCTCTTGCATTTGCTTTGCACGCAAAAATTGCTGGAATTGTTCTTGATGGCCTTCCACTATCTGCAAAGTATCTGATCTCTGTGTCTGGAGTCTGGCAACACTGTTAGCATCAGTGTTCAGGCCGATAGTGAGCTCCCCCACAGGTCTGTTGATTATACATTCAGCATCATTCCCCTCTGCTGTCCTCCTCCCCAAATATTATATTTTATAATATTGTAATACCCGAGCTGATACCTGTTGACGTATTTCAAATATCTTGTTTTCGTGAATATTGATGATTTTAATACAAAAAGGTGTTTTCGGCTCTCTTGGTAAACTTCCGCTAGAGATCTGTAACGAAGGCATTGTGGTTGAGTACCGTTTGAGTGGCAACACTGGCGATACCGACGGAGGTCGTAAACTTGTCATAAATTAAGTAATATTTGAGTCGCATTTCCTCGCGCCGCACCGCTCCGCGCCGCACCGCTCCGCGCCGCACCGCTCCGCCCCGCACCGCACCGCCCGTCGTCGGCCGAACGTTACACATACATGTTTACGTTTATGAGCCATTACGTTTATAGCAACATCAACAAATTGGTGAAGAACGTAAAAAATGTTAACTGATCTACTTGCGTTATTGATAACTGAGAATTTATGTTCTTATCGAAAATTCTAGAATGTTCACGCATGGTGGATTAAGTTTAGCTTAAACAGTTACAATTAAGCAACTCTAGGATCGAGAACCACCTCTGAAAATAAGCGTCATTTCTTCTGATGAAAAATTCTTTGACCAGACCTTCAAATCTAATTGTTTAAATTAAGGGTGAGGAGACTTTCTCTCCCACACTAAATAGCCTTCCACACGATTGTACGGTCAAGCACACGTCAGTAGGTACTGCTAACTTACCTACTGCTACGACATAAAGACGTTGTAAAAGTGAAACTGTTACCTTGGACTTTACGATGTAATCCAAGCTTAGCTCGGGACAGCGGTCAGCAGACAGCGGTCAGCAGACAGCGGCGGCGCCACTGATCTGATATCGACCGATAACGTCACGCTGGATAAATGGCACCGCTTATGTTAACTAGCAAGAACAGACGAACGCCTCTCCGAGATCGCTTATTTGTTAACGCCAATTAAGGCTTTTATATTTACGATGTCAAACAGGTAATTTTCAAAACTTATCTTGTAGATTAAAATAGCCAGCATGTACTTAGCATACACAGCCCACTGCTGACCATACGCCATGAGTCCGTGACTACAATCCAATCATGATCGCCAGCAATCAGATAATAATATAATCTATTAATCACTTCCTTCACTTTCAGGACGAATAAGATCAGCTGAACCACAGCCAAGATCAAAAGAAGATCAGAAAATAACACGAGTGAATCATGACAGAGGAAGAATTCCTGCTTCCAGGCGCTACACGCGACCATTGCGGGCGCGCTGTAGTCACCCGACAGAAGGACAGCGACAACCTACCACTTGGAAATGATAAAGGAGATTCACCAAAGGTCACGTGTCTCCGGCCCCTTACGTACCGTTGCCGCGTTGGTACAAAACTTAACAGATCAATAAGTACGTAAAAACTTAAAGTATTTACTTTGGCAACGTGTTCTACTTTAAGTAGGCGCCTTATCTGATTTAAGAGGAAACGCGGTCACTTAGTCGTTGGCATTCATTTCATACTGATGTATTCCTCTGCTTTCTCCCTGTTTTAGTATCTAATACTGTAAGTAAACGCCAGTTCTCGTTACCCAAGGACAGCGGGCTGAGGTCCTTGTCCACTGAAGACCCCACGGCGGCTTCTAGGAAGTATTCCCTGAGACTGCATACCTCACGGTTGTGCAGGGTCTTAGCATTTAAGAAGCCTCGACCTCCGCACTTCCGCGGGGTATACAGTCTCATCACCGATGACCGTGAGTGATGAATCTGATTTGCGGTCAGCAGTGTGCGGACCCTCCTCTCCAGGGTGTGAAGTTCCATTTGAGTATGCCGAAACAGTACATCCAAACCGGCATGACCCAACCTTTGAAGGTGTTGACCTTGTGTCCGCCTGATAAAACACATACACAATACATAATAACATAACATAACATCACGCCTTGTTTCCCCGAAGGGTTAAGCAGAGGTGTACCTATAGTAGGTACACCCACATTTCGCCAGTTATGTTTAAGTTCCATGTAATAGGGGGCGAGCCTATTGCCATCAACCAGGCACAAATCCAGACTCCGCACAATACATAAATTAACACTTTACTCAGGCGGCCAAAGAAGCCCTCCCTCAGCGATTGTTTCGTGTCAGTAGCGTTGATGCCTAACGTTTCAACATACCCGTGCATATATCGTGAGAGTTGGGTTCTCACAGATTCTACAATACCCCCGCTCCACATGCATGAGCGCACATTTGTCCACACCAAATTCCATCCCGATGGCGTTACCGAAAGTTTCTGTAACCTTCAGTAGCTCCATCAGTTGCAAATTGTTGGGGACAAAAAGTTTCAAGTCATCCATTTATAGGAGGTGAGAAATAACCTGACCACCTCTCCTCAATCAATAGCCTAGACCTGAATCCTCCTGCAGTGTAGATTCAAGGCTAAGCAGAACCAAAGCGGACTCAAACTATCGCTCTGAAATATGCCTCGCTCGATCCCTATCGGCTCTCTATTTTCTCGGATATCTCGTAATCCTGGGTAGCGAAGGACCATCCTCCACTGCCTCATACACATCCGGAAGGTGCGCAGAGTTGCATCTACTCTATACAACTTCAGCACCCTCATGAGCCAAATATGTGGCACCGAATCATAGGCGTTCTTATAATCTATCCAACATTTCGACAGATCCTTTCGGGAACGACGAACCTGTTGGCTAATGGCCATATCAATGAGGAGTAGCTCCTTAGTACCGCGGGACTCGTTCCTACATCCATTCTGAGAGGCAGACATGATGGAGTTGATGTCTTTATCTTTGTTAATTATAGCTCTCAAAATGGATGTAAGAACTTTATGATCGTCGGCAGACATGATGGAGTTGATGTCTTTATCTTTGTTAATTATAGCTCTCAAAATGGATGTAAGAACTTTATGATCGTTGGCAGACATGATGGAGTTGATGTCTTTATCTTTGTTAATTATAGCTCTCAAAATGGATGTAAGAACTTTATGATCGTCGGCAGACATGATGGAGTTGATGTCTTTATCTTTGTTAATGATAGCTCTCAAAATGGATGTAAGAACTTTATGATCGTCGGCAGACATGATGGAGTTGATGTCTTTATCTTTGTTAATGATAGCTCTCAAAATGGATGTAAGAACTTTATGATCGTCGGCAGACAAGTGATCGGTTTATTATTTATTTTATTTTTGCAGGTGGTTGACAAATACATCTCTACATCACACCTCTAGGGTGTACAATAATAAGAAAATAAATAAAAAGAATATTCTAACATGATGAGGATGAACAGGAAATTAAACTATGTACAAGAACTACCGCCATGACGGATTACTTTAACAAATAAACAAACACAAATTATTTATTGGCACAAAACAAATAGTACTTACACAAATTGTAGAACTCCCCGACTCCTGCGCTAGTTGTTGTTGATGTCTGGACTGGCCGCCGTGGCGCGAGTGTCGCGACCTCACAACCGAACGTCGTATCCTTAGCTAACTAATAGATGGCGCTATAGACTCGTACTTTCGGAACTGTTGTGTGGATTGAATGACACTAAACATTTGTCCGATTGAGACCAAATCCCCTAGAGTCAAAGTAACCTGCCATAACGGTATCCTAAATAATACAAGAAAAGATTAAATCACTAATATTATTGAATTCAATTCCCATTTTATATTTCTATAAGATGGGAATGTGATTTGATTATTTACAGCTGTTAACATTTTGATGACAGTAGAACCTATTATTGGTCGAAGTTGATTTTAAATAGATGTCCCGATCTATTGGTAGACTGGTCGTTCTGTACTTCTGTGCCTTTTTGTGCAATATCGTTACCTCGCCGCACCTCGCCGTACCGCGCCGCTCCTCCTCGCGCTGATTTTTCAATATCCGGCCACGTTTAGTCCACCGGACGACTCACCTCTGCACAAAAATACTTCCCCTTCAGAATACTTTTATCGAGTTGAGACTTCGTTACGGATATTCTTATATTTAAAAATTCATTCGCTGTCCGATGAAGCAAACTTTTACGTGCACATTTTTTAATACATTTAAAACGTTAAATCGTGAGACGACAACTTGAGCCGATAGTTTTATTTTCTGTTTCTTCTGTCACAAAGCTACTTATTACATACCTAACTGGGCTAGTAGGTAACTATATTAAAATAGAAACCCTTTTTAAAGTCCTGTCAATACGGTCGGCTCAAAGGCGACTTTATTGGCTATTTATTAGTACGATACCGCGGCTCGGCTCTAGCCGGCGACCGGGCAAGACGCGGGGACCCGCTCACTAAATGTACAATGAATGTAAATAACTAAATCCGAACCCTTTTGTCGTTTAACAACAACAAACTTGAAGGTGAATGTTCCTCGTGGACACCTAGCCCCATCTCTCGAGTGCTAGTAGTACTAAATTTTCTTTGAAGTTAACATTCAGTTGGGCGGTTGGGCGAGTTTTTCTCAAAATGTTTTTATCGTAACTCTTTTCTGATCCCAATATGTTTCGTTACGAAGCCTGTTAAGTTATAAAAACGTGATAATAAAAAAAAATTAGTATTTTCTCAAATGCTGCCTTTTTTATGTCGTGCCGTGTGATGTTGTAGGGGCTCACAATGTTCACATTTTGCGAAAATAAATAACAAAATAAAGAGCCAGCAACAAGCTTGTCGTGTACGCTTAGGATGTAATCACCTATGAGTACTTGTGTACCTACCTAGCACTGTATAGGTACACGCCAAAAGAAAATTCCATACAAGGAAAATTCTTCTCGAGCGTGCTGTATCAAGATTAGGGATTGCTGAACCGACTGTTGACTGTTCCTACCAAGCTAGGTGAAGCGGCCTGGTACAAGCTAGGTGAAGTGGCCTGGTACAAGCTAGGTGAAGCGGCCTGGTACAAGCTAGGTGAAGCGGCCTGGTACAAGCTAGGTGAAGCGGCCTGGTACAAGCTAGGTGAAGCGGCCTGGTACAAGCTAGGTGAAGCGGCCTGGTACAAGCTAGGTGAAGCGGCCTGGTACAAGCGAACTATGTGAATTATTTTAATCCCTACTTAATAAAAAGAGTACCGTCTGAACACTTTAGCCGGCCAAAGTCACACTATGCGACCTCGTACCAAACGTTGCAGTTCGGGTCAGTGCCTACAAAGTCACACTATGCGACCTCGTACCAAACGTTGCAGTTCGGGTCAGTGCCTACAAAGTCACACTATGCGACCTCGTACCAAACGTTGCAGTTCGGGTCAGTGCCTACAAAGTCACACTATGCGACCTCGTACCAAACGTTGCAGTTCGGGTCAGTACCTACACAAGTGACTTTATCTTCATTGTGGACAACTGTAGGTGCCTCAACAAAGGTTTGAGTTGTTGTCGTCATTTGTTAATAAAATTTAATTTTTGGATCGAAGTTCTTTTAGACGGCTTGCGGTAGGAGTAAACTGGCAGAAATCGTGATAACGACAAAGCATTCCTACTTGTATGCCCATGCGACTTTCTTCTTTCGAATTGGTTTTTTTCGTGTGAATTTGGTCAAAATGTAAATCCAAGATGACAGCTGCAAATATTTTTAATTTTTTCGTCATGGGTATCGTTATCATAGTTTTCGAGGGTGCTAAAGGCTAAATAGTAGTGGAAAACCTTTTACCGCCTAAATCACCTAACCTCACCTAGACTAGAGTCAAGAGCAAACCTATCTCAAATAAAAAAAAAATTAAAAAAATCAAAAGAAAGATACTTACATACAATCTTACGATGTTTTTATGAAATGGCGCGCTGAAGAAAGAGTCTATTTCGGAAAACGTGTTACTAACATATTTCAATGAATTATCTAAGAATTTTAAATCTTCAACTCTATGGAGCGTGTAATATTGCTTAATTATGTGTTAATAAAATATTGGTTGTTTAATAAATCAGGTTTTTATTTACTTTCCTCATATTCGAAATGGAAAGCAGAGTGTTTACTCGGGTGAAAGACCCATTTAAGCACAAGAACTATTGGCTCGCTCGCTACGCTCGTGCGCTACGCCATCTCGTGCCTAAATAGGTCCCTTTCATCCCTTGTACATCTGCTATTTTGTCTTAAATCATACGTGAGATGGAACTTTGGTCCTGACGGGGTCCCCCGACCGAACACGTTTTTTTTTAAATCTAATTTTTCTAATTTGCTTTCCCCCGCAGACTCGTCAGACTAAGGTTTCTTTTCAGCGAATGCCATCAAGTAAGTACGTAACTTCTGAAAAATGTATGCGATGTGAGCCGCATTGTTACGTTGAGCCGAGGTGTTTCCTCCCTTAGTCCACCAACAGGTTACAAATTGTGAGTGGCGAGCGTGAAATCAATCAGGCGGGCGCCGCGGGAGCCCTCAATAGTGACTGGTTTATATCGCAGACTCCCTGCACGCCGACATATTGACTTACGCGCTGACAACACGCGCAAAAAACGGATTTCATAACACAGTGGATAAGTTATAGCTCCCCGTTGCGGGACCGGACTTCACCGGACACGCGAGCATGTGTACCTATCTGGTTTACGAAAAATTCAAAAATGATTTTAGGAGTCAAACTTTCGAACAACATTATGCAGGTCAGCCCAGAACGTTTGAATAAAAAAGTGAAAAATAAAAAACAACCGAGTCTGTATTTCAACAAAAGAGTTTATACAAAAAAAAAAAAAAAATCAACCGACTTCCAAAAAAATACTACAAAGTGAAAAATAACTTTAATTTCGGAAGTCGGTAGCTTTGGATCTGTACTTTAGTTTTTTGCCACCGACTTCGAAAGTTAAGGTTATTTTTCACTTTGTAGTGTTTTTTTACAAGTCGGTGGTTTTTTTTTTTTTTGTAAAAAGTTTTTTGTTTTTCACTTTTTGTGGGTCGGTTTATAATTTATCTAAGTTACAATAGCCTAATATCAACTGCTCATCACGTTTTACAAAATATTGCTTTTCCCGATGCAGGGACGTTAATGGTTGAGGAGTTCTCCTGGTACTTCACCATCAACTCCACTTCTCCATATGCATTGTAGCGAGCATAAATTGATTAGCAACCATATTAAAATAATCGAATCGCAATCTGTAAAATACTTATTATTGAGTAGTTCCGGTGGCCATCTGTGGTCTTCATCATCAGTTCCACTTCACCAAATGGTGCTTTCCGAGAGCAGATGCAAGAGTTACTATAAAAAATACCCAAATCGTTATAAGTGTTCCTATAATATTTGAAGAGTTCCCCAGTGGTTTCTCCAGGATCCCATCATCAGATCCTGACCTGTTGACAATGGGACTACCTGGGAAGTATACCCTTTCAAACAAAAATGAATTTTCCAAATTGGTCCAGCCATCTTCGAGTAATCGGGGAACACACGTAAAAAAAACATTCCAACGAACTGAGAACCTCCTCTTTTTTTGAAGTCGGTTAAAAACACAAGGACAAAAACATGTACCCAATCAAGCGAGCCCAATAACCGACCTATCTACCTACTCGGAACCACTCAGATGATATAATTATTTAAAGAAAATAAACAATAATAGTTAATAAATCACACTGGAATCGTCATATTTCAATCAACGTTTAAGGTTTTACACAAAACTGACTGTGCAGCAGTTTAGTCCAAAGAATTTAAGCCGATTCCTTTCACAAAAGTTTATCTAAAATGTTGGTACCGTTTCACCAACGATCGAGTGTTCTGGGGCAAAAATTAAAATGATCTCTTCGTCAAGTCTGAGCTCGGAGCTAATCTGAATGGTAATCCTTGGCGCAGGCGAGAAGACGAGCCACGGTTCGGTGCAGACGAAGGGACGGATTTCATTGGCGCTTTTACTTATACAACAGAAATATTAATTACCAAAGTTATAGCTGGAGTAGAATTCGTTAAACTCGGTTAAAAAATAGGCACTCACGTGGTTTATGGTTCTTCTTCAATTACAACTCTCACAAATCTGTTCTACAATCTGACACTGAGTTTAGTTTGGTGTCAACTGTCAAAGCAAGTCTGCATAGTTTTGGGAAAGTTCGTCTAACTTCGATAACTCAGTTGTTATGGTAACTTTATTATCGTGTGTGTGGTTCATTTCGCCGCGCCAACATAGTTTTTCATAGGGATAATATTTGTCACGTAGACTTGCTTTTAACTAACTTGGGTCTAAAGGTTGTCTTTAAAAGATCGCTCTTAGCGATTGTGTCACCCCTTGTACAATTTCTACTTATTTGTAATATTGATGGTGTGCATAATAAAGAGTATTCTATCTATCTATCTTAGGTACAGAGATTATTTATCCTATATTTTGCAAACTGGCAGACGCTCGGTCAGTCGGCCACATTGAAAGCGACCGCCGCTTAATACTCGTAGTTGTCAGAAGGCGGGTTGACGTGAAGTGACCCGAGCGGGACCGCCACCCGGGCTCCGAGTCTAATGGACCCGCACGTGACACTTGGTGTCATTAGCGCTAACGTCTTGAAGTGGCGCAGACGACTCGGGATCCGTTGTAGGTAGGTACTTAATGAAAATGTTAACATCAGCATTTTGAACCTTGATTTCTTGAAAGGTTTTGATACGACGTGGAGAAGGCTGCAGCATCACGTGTCTGCTGAAACAAAACATCTGTTTAACAACTTTGGTATGTTCAGAATCAGCTTGTCTCGTTCAGACCAACAATCGTATAATATTCAGTGCTGAAAACTTTTGTGGATCAAGTGGAAATAAAAAGTATGTAAGTTGTTCAATGTGCGAAGTTGTTCAATGTGCGAAGTTGTTCAATGTGCGAAGTTGTTCAATGTGCAAAGGGAACCCGTTTATTACCTGTTATGTGAAGCAGATGACAGTGAGAAACATTTGAACATTAAAGGGAAAAGCATACATGCCAGGATACATGTCAGGATACATGTCAGGATACATACATGCCAGGATACATTCCAGGATACATTCCAGGATACATGCCAGGATACATGTCAGGATACATACATGCCAGGATACATTCCAGGATACATTCCAGGATACATGCCAGGATACATGTCAGGATACATACATGCCAGGATACATTCCAGGATACATGCCAGGATACATACATGCCAGGATACATTCCAGGATACATGCCAGGATACATGTCAGGATACATACATGCCAGGATACATTCCAGGATACATGCCAGGATACATACATGCCAGGATACATTCCAAGATACATACCAGGATACATACATGCCAGGATACATGCCAGGATACATGCCAGGATACATGCCAGGATACATGCCAGGATACATGCCAGGATACATGCCAGGATACATACATGCCAGGATACATTCCAGGATACATGCCAGGATACATACATGCCAGGATACATACATGCCAGGATACATGCCAGGATACATGCCAGGATACATGCCAGGATACTTGCCAGGATACATACATGCCAGGATACATACATGTCAGGATAGATACATGCCAGGATACATTCCAGGATACATTCCAGGATACATGCCAGGATACATGCCAGGATACATGCCAGGATACATGCCAGGATACATGCCAGGATACATACATGCCAGGATACGTGCTGGTAGACAGTAGATAGTGACCATGGACAATCCTAAGTTATGAACCAGTTTAACCTCTAAAGTTTATCAGCGACACACACCAAATTCAAGGCAGATTTTAAAATCTGATGTTGTTTTGTTGTGAGTTTGCCGTCTTGGAATACCATTCTGTTAACCATCGTCAGGCCATTGTGGCTTGCGGTACATTAGTGAGCTGTCAGCGGTAATCATCCAACTTGCTACAGTTGAGAGTTGCGAACTACTCTATGGAATTACTACCTTAGTACAGTTGTTGCGCATAACTCAGCCAGACCGCGGCTGGGCTGGTCGGAGTACTGCGGAACTTGATACATTTGTACTAAGTAATGCCTTTCTAAAAAAATATAATTACCAGCAGAAATTGGCAGTCTTAATCAAATTGATATAAAGTTTTTAGTAGAAAAATCTGCTCAAACTCGAAAATATGATAATCTGAGGCTGTCTGCCTTCCATAAATATAACATTTTGCTGCATTTACCACCAAACATAACGTAATGCGCTGTAGCAACTGTAGGTATTAGGCATCCCTTTCTAAACAAAATAACTTACTGCAGATATTCTGCAGTTAAGGTAAGTTGGTAAGCAGAGATGGCAGCGAGCAGCCGCCTGCAGCCGCAGCCGCGCGCTCGAGCGACAGGTTAGAGCGCCGCGCGCCGCATCACGCTGGCGAAACTTTGGCACTGCCTTGAGTTGAGGCGCTGACAGTAAATAGTAGATTGTATCGCGATATAATTTTTTTTTAATACGCATTTGACTGTGTAAATCATGAAACTTGAGCATTACGAACTAGGTAAACTTGCGCTCAGTTTAGTAAAATCTTATTTAAATTATAGACAACAGCAAGTTTAAATAAATGTTGTCAATTCACTCGGTTTGAACGTTAAAATGGGTGCTCCACAAGGCTCGATATTGGGTCCTTTCCTCTTTTTAGTATAATTATATTAATGGTCTACCCCATGTATTAAAAACCAACCACAAATGGTGTTATTTGCTGACGACGACAAATCTTGACGACGTAAATAACGCCCTACTGCAGGTCCAAAGTTAGTTCACTGCTAATAATTTAGTATTAAATGGGAAAAAAACTATATGCATAAGATTTGCTTTACCGAATGTTAAAAGTAGTGATTGTGACATAGTATTGAATAAGGAGAAACTAGAATTCGTCGATAAAACTGTTTTCCTGGGGATCACACTCGACTCAAGGCTGCAATGGGGTCCTCATTTAATATCTCTTGCAGGACGGACAGATAATCTTATTGCATTCAAGACACAGAAGAAATGTTTACGATCTGTCTTCAACTTAAAATCAACTGACAGTTGCTTGGAATTCTTCAAAAAGTTTAAGTTGTTAACTCTACCATGTATGTATATCTATGAGACAGCGGTGTTCGTGAAGTCTAACTTACATTTATTTAAAACACTGAAGTCGAAACGTCGTAATAATGAGATCTGCGCCAATACATACAACACAACACAACATTCTATACAAAAAGTTTTCTAGGCATGGCACCCAGAATTTATAATAAAATCCCGAAGCCTATAAGAGAAAAATATGAGCTAAATGATTTAAAAAAATATTTAAATAATTTCCTTACACACAAGGCATATTATTCCATTATTGAATACCTAGAAGATAATGCAAGACATGTGGATAATAAGTACGTTAAGAATTAGTTTTCTTAATTCCTAGTATTTAATTTATGATTTAGTTTGTCATTTGCAAATATATTTAAATGTATTATTTATGCTTACCTAATACTTAGAGTATCAGAAATGTTATTATGTTTCTAAACATTTATTTGTTCGAAATACATTTTGTTTGCAATATTATTAACTTTGTTAAAATATTATTAAAATTGTATATAATTTAGCTTTGATTTTACTTGTCATTAAATTGTAACAAAAATTCTGTTAAATTGTAAAAATGTCGTATCTGATATTTGTACGCCGTTAACGGCAAAACATAGAGATCTGTGTACCTATTTTATTTATAACACCTATTTTTACACCTATGTTTAACAAATAAAAAACTTTGACTTTAACGGCTGTTCGGCAGCATATGCCGTGAGAAAAATTCGTCAATTTACTAATGTAGATAGCGCTAGGCTAGTCTTTTTCAGTTACTTTCATAGTATTATGTCTTAAGGTATTTTACTATGGGGACGGGCTGCAGATATCGAGTCTATTTTTATTCTGCAGAAAAGAACCATCTGAGCAATATATGGCCTCCGCAGGCGCGATTCTCTAAGGGAACTGTTTAAACGAAAACATAATGTACGTAAGGATAAATCTAAATCTTTTCAGTAAAAGAGGTGAACCTCACAATTATAGTACTAGAAGCGGGGACCAATTAGTTCAACCAGGTTTCAGACTGGCTAAAGTAGACTCATCCTTCATGGGGTACTGTTTCAAATGTTACAATAAGATACCTTCCTACATTTAGATTTTAAATGTGCCATTGGACGACCGTGCGTGGCTGCAAGCCACACTACCCATTCGTTTTGGTGGGCTCGGCGTCCGCAAAATTTCTAGTGTAAGTTTACCGGCGTTCCTGTCCTCGGTCCACAGCACCGAAAAGTTAACCGCAAAAATCTTAACCCCTTCTCAGGTTGACTCTGAAGTGCCGTGTTTGACCGATGCGGTGAACGCCTGGAAATTTGCTTGCCCGGATACGGTTCTGCCCGAGAACCCGTCCTCCCAGAGACAGTGGGATGAGCCGCTCTGCAGGTTGGTACGGAATAAACTCATTAATACGTCCACCAACACTGCTGAGCGTGCCCGCCTGCTGGCTGTGGGGGAATGGGAGTCGGGCCTCTGGCTTCAGGCGCTACCGTCACCCAACATAGGCACTATGCTGGGTGATACCACATTCCGGCTCGCTACTTGTTTGCGTCTGGGCGCTCCTTGCGGAGCTCCACATCGCTGTCAATGCGGTCGACTGCCTCGGACACCATGGCCTATCCTGCAGCAAGAGCGCTGGTCGTATGGCACGGCACGCTAGCATTAACGACATCATCCGTCGGGCTCTTGTCACCGCCGGGGTGCCAGCTGTTTTAGAACCCAACGGCTTGGCACGTAACGATGGGAAGAGGCCGGACGGAATGACCATAATGCCTTGGAAGTTGGGTAGGCCTTTGGTGTGGGATGCAACCTGTGTCGACACCCTCGCGCCATCCCATCTTCCTAGCACGGCGGGCTATGCTGGGGCGGCTGCTGCAGGTGCAGAAAACCTCAAACGGCGCAAATATAACAACCTCATTGGGAGCTATATGTTTGAGCCGTTTGGTGTTGAAACACTTGGGCCGTGGGGTCCGAGTGCTCATCGAGTATTTCGGGACATCGCTAAGCGGTTGGTCGACTCTCTACGGGACCAGAGGGCTGGCCTATTTTTTGCCCAAAGAATCAGCATTGCCATTCAGCGTGGCAATGCTGCCAGCCTTTTGGGCACTTTTCCGATTGACAGCGATGCGGACGAATTTTTTGATGCCCAATGAGCTCTTCTCCCTTTTTATTTTTTGTTGTATACTTGTACATAATATATATATATATTAGTGTTATCATGTATTATAGATATAAATACAAGTTTCAATTCTAAATAAACATTCCTTCAGAAAGGAACTTAAAAAATAAAGATACCATCCCTAAACTGGATGAAACGAAATGTATATCTTCTATGTATCTGTCCACTACCTATCTACTATCTTCTTTATAATTTCTACTTTATATCTGTAATATTGATGGTGTGCATAATAAAGAGTATTCTATCTATCTATCTACAAAACACACCCTATGCAGCCAAGCGTAAGTTGGGGGATTACATCGCTGACAAAAATGCTTGGCACAATGCTGGTCCTGCTCCACAAGGGCGCAGAAACTGATTGATTAGCATTCGAAAATATTGTTGGAGCTGCTGAAGACTGTAAAAATTATCTTTGCATTATACAAGATTAGTTTTAGTTTATGCGAAACCCGAAACACGTGTCTCGTATTTTTATGTAAAGAATATATGTACAAAATTTCAAAACTGTATCATGAAAAATCACAAAGTTATAAGCTTGTTATGTTATCTGGTTGTCCGTAGAATAACATGCTCACCACGCGGCAATCCCCCCCCCCCGCCGCCGCCCGCGCCTCCAACGTCGTCTTGCGCTCATTGATAATAATTTGGCAGTAGGTACCTAACCGTACGGTCATTGTATTGTAATTAACTGGTGATAACATTTTCCATCACACTTGCAGGCTTTGGACTGTCGTAATGGTCAAGTGTAGGTAGATAATTGACTTGATCACTACTTACAATGTCGTACCATTTTTGTGTACTGGACGTTTGTGTATGAGAAAGACATGATTGCACGATACTTTTTACATACGATAGGTACACGATCAAACGAAACAAAGGCCCACGGAGACCGCACGCCCGCGCGGAGACAGGTGCGCATCAACCTATAGCATCCGGGCGACTGAAGGGCTTTCTTTACCCCCACCCCGCTGCCTGTGCGCCCGCGCCTACGCGCCTAGTGCCGCCTATGACTTGCCATGACCTGTGTTGTGCGCGTATGATTGCGGATAGAGTACTTAGTGTCGCTCGGTGTCCAACTTGTAACCTTTTTAAAATATTTTTGGGACCAAATATTATTATAACATGATGTAAAAATTATTGGAATCGATTCAGTTACTTATTCTGAACAAACTATATTCAGGTTTCGCATATATTAAGAATAATATTGTATAGATTTAATCTCTTAGCATTTTATAATTGCACAGCACATGTGTGAGCACTATGTACTGTAGAGGTTTGATGCCGGTGGCAACCTCATATGTGACAGGCCGTTAAATATTTGCCTATGAACACGTTCGAACAACAAGTGGCGAATAGTTTCGAATTTGATAGGATAGGCCAATTGTTTTGTATCGAGGGAGTTGGAAAAATAGGGCTTGTCTTGTAAACGTGTTTCTCCATAAACTATTAAATAATAATATAGTGCTATAGTGTAATATAGTGTGTATAGTGTCTGATTTATTATAGCTACGTTTACCAAGCACACTCCACAGTTAAACACCATCACGACACACGTAGTGATCTGCCTGGCCCCCCTAGTACTCTGGCAGATTGCTACAATACCTAGCTACTATAAAGCTACCATTAACTGGGTGCATCTTAATCGACTTGAATTTGCCGGCGACTGAGAGTATGTCATGCTCACTCAAATGTCTCGCTGGTGGTGGCGTGTGTGTTGTTGGAACATTAAGTTCCCTTCAAAATGGTTGAGCTGAATGGTGCTGATCCATGCGTCATGTTTGTGAACGGGCGCCGTCAGTAGGGACTGGTCATCTCTTGGCTGCCACGGCTTATTTTAATTTTTGAATCGTTTTTGGTTTTTATCTTTTCACATACATACATGAATGATGTAACCAATGTTTTGTAACAGTATTTTGATTTGAAAGAGTGTCCGTGGAATTTCTTGCCCGTTCTTCTCCATAGAGATCTACGTTTGGAATGGGTAACTAGGTTCAATTTTCTGACTAACTGACCGACTCTTTGACAATTCAAAAGCGCCTGTAATTGGTTTATTTGAAATAAATGCTTTGAGTTTGAGTTTTGAATTATGTACGCGTGTCGCGTGCCACTTGGAGTTTTGTACTAATATTGTCAGTGATCTATAATCTATACAAATAAATAGTTTGTAATGTCAAAATAACAACTTTTTACTAAATGCATATGAACGTATATATGGTACTTATAACAAAAATGTAATACGTAAAGTCTGCTACTACTGCAGAGCGTGCGCGCCTGCTGGCTGTGGGTAAGTGGGAGTCGGGTCTGTGGCTTCATGCACTACCGTCGTCGAACATAGGCACTTTGTTTGACGACACTACTTTCCGCCTCGCTGCTTCCCTGCGACTAGGAGTTTGTTGTTCTCCTCATCGCTGTCACTGTGGCGAAGTTGTCAACAGCCTCGGACACCACGGCCTGTCTTGCAGCCGAAGTACGGGTCGCATAGCGCGGCACGCGAACATTAATGACATCATCCGACGAGCTCTTGTCACCGTCGGCGTCCCAGCTGTATTAGAACCCAATGGCTTGGCAGGCAACGATGGCAAGAGACCGGACGACATGTCTTTATTTCCATGGAAGGTGGGTAGACGTTTAGTGTGGGACGCAACTTGTGCCGACACTCTTGCGCCATCCCATCTTCCCGGCTCGGCGTGCTGTGCTGGTGCAGCTGCTGCGGCTGCGGAAAACCTCAAGCGGCGAAAGTATAATAACCTTATCGGTAATTATATTTTCTCGCCCAAGAAACGTACAAAAGATTGTGGGTCCCGTGTAAGCACAAGAGATAGGTAGGTACATACATATGTATGTTAATAGTTGATCGCCGACAGTTCACACACCGCCAGCAGTAAGTACTCGTTTGTCGCAGCGACAAGAGTTATCAAGAGAGTACTCGCTCGGCGACGCTCGCTTGGCGGGCAGAACACTCGCTGAGAAACTCACACTTGGTACAAATACAAACGCATAACAGCGAGTAATCGCTCATCGCCGTCGCCGTCGTGCAATCGCTGCTCGCTGCTCGCTGCTCGCCTATTCGTTTTAGTTGCTAGCTGGCCAGGTGCCTAAGCGAGAAACTTCGGAATAACGTTATAACACAGACAGTCGATATGCATCGTATTTATTTTAATGCACTCGTGAATATTGTTTGTATACTATTGTTTGTATCACTATTGTTTGTATACTATTGTTTGTGAATAAATGATTATGATTATGAATAAAGTCTCCCAACTTTTCAAAGCAGGATGAAGGAGTTATCGGTCTTAACAAGTGTTTTTTGCGTTTCAGATAAAATGTAACGGTTTTTGCAAAGCAAACGTCCTGTGAGTTGAACAGCGTTGTATTTTAATTCCTTACCCAATCTAATCGACTTATGAGGTCTTCGTATTCATGAGGCTGCCGACGACTTACCTATGAGGGTTACAAATGATACTGAAAAAAGGCTCTTTCTTCAAAAGCCCTTCCAGACATAGCCTTTTTTTTGTGGATGGGAAATCATCAAATGACTTCTCCCGCTCTGGACGGAGCGGGAGGGCGTGTCAGACTTTTACTGACTAAAACCCACCCGTGTTCCTTCTGTTGCCTGTGCCGGGGCCACGGTAACTCTTTCGAACATCCCGCAATCCAGACATGGCCCTGCGTTGTTAGACTCACATAATATCTAAATAATATGTTTGGACTTTAAAGTGACCTCTGAGTTGGTTTCGGAAGAAATGCCGAAACAAACTCAGAGGTCATGGTCACTTAAGCTAGGAAATGCCAGCGACATCTATGTTTTAAATATTGACTGAAATTGTCGTGTAAAAGTGTCTTTAATACATCTACTTACCTACACAATAAAAGCTTGTAATAAACTTTTCATTTCATTTCAAGGAACAAATGTAACTTTTCCGTCGTCTATTACATCTATACAGTATGTTAGTTTAAACGAGGCACGTATTCAAACCCACAATAGTTCATGCTTACATGATACTAATAAAAATATTAACAAAAAAACACTGATAAATAACAGACAGAACCATACCAAAAATTTCGCGAGACTTTTTGCGAAATTTTGAAACCCTTGCGCTAGACAAAAATCAGCGTCAAAAATTCACGCGTTGTTCGTGGTCGTTGATCCCGAGTTCTTGAACGGGTCTAAAATAGTATGGATGCATTCCTTCTTCATGCAGCAGCTTCCACACAGTCCAATGCGATACACCGAACCGTCTTGCAGCATTTCGAGTACTCTCTTGTGGGTGATGCTCGAAGTATTCAAAAAAGGTTTCTTGTAGGTGCACTGGGTATGGCTCCCTTCCTCGTCGTTGTGCATGCGTCGGTACGGTGAATTGACCGAATGTTCGCAATCGTTGGTTGACACCTAACATAAGATTGTACGATGGAATCTGGCGGTTGGGAAACATCTCTCGGTACAAATTAATGGCTCCTTGCACACTATCATTAGATAACGCGAAAGCACGAACCATATCCCAATATTCTTCATTAGAATATTGATAAGACGTAATTTTTGTTTACTGAACAACACGTTTGCAGGACACCTGTATCGCGAAGTAAGCGGGGTTGTTTAAGCGATAAGCGGAAGCGCAATTAGACATGCGGAAATAGCGGCGCAGTCGCATAGACTGCGATGCGGTCAGCGCAGGAGTGTCCTGTCAGTGCATCGGAGACAACACAAAGGAAAGGGGCGGGGATTGCGCACGGGATTCCCTTTCGGCAGGATCGGCACGTGTTTTGCCGCGTAATTACTTTACTGTTTACAAGTTCACTTCTTGCGCGCTCAGTGTTCATGAGTAATGGGCAATTACGGCACAAATTAAGGTTATATGTTTTTTACATATTAGGTATTTGGGACGAGAATCGAATTCTGAATACCCTCCCTCAATAAGTCCTTCGTTTAACCTAACAGACTGTATATTATGTATACCTGTACATATCTTGCATTTTCTATATCTATACATACATCCCATACATACATATATACATACAATTAAATCAAATTGAAGTGTCTGTCAAAATAACAGGTTTTTACTAAATGCGTAAGAAAGTATATCCGGTAGGTACTTATAACAAAAAAACTATTTTTAAAATGTTCGTCTACTGTCTGTCACTCTCATGAAATTGTGAAAAAAATCCGATTCAAATAGGGAGTTATTAACATCCATGCGGCTGAAACCGCGGGCAACAGCTAGTATAAAATAATTATCTGGAACCATGATGCATTTCCCACGAATGATGCATTTCCCACGAATGATGCATTTCCCACAAATGATGCATTTCCCACAAATGATGCATTTCCCACAAATGATGCATTTCCCACAAAATGGCTAAACATTTTCTATTTAATAAAATTTTACTTGAATTAAAAAATGAAAAAGTTTTCACAGTCTTTGAAGAAACTGGAGAAGGTAGATTAATGTCCGGCTTAACAACTTACTATCAACTATGTTGCGTTTCAGTATGGGGCCATGAAGCTTGCGAGCTGGCGGAGACATCAACCCAACCGAACACACGACCAGCAGCGCAGGGGCGGACGAGTGTCCGAGTGGACCGCCAGATGACCAGACGAGTGTCCGAGTGACAGCCAGATGACCAGACGAGTGTCCGAGTGGACAACCAGATGACTAGACGATCTTCAGATCCAGGTAACCATCATCATCTTCTATCTTAATATTAAGATCCAGGTATCGAGTACTAATTGCATGATATAAGTCAGACAGCACCTGCGAAGTCTGAAGACAGTAGGGAATATTACGCAAAGCTGAGACAGCAGATGGCGCCACTTTGAAACGAGGTAAACAAAGCAAACTGTCAAAGGCGAGCGGCAACATTTTTCTGAGTTTTCAATATTATTTCATCCTTGTTACTATAAATGTAGGTTAAAATAATCAGGAATGAAGTTGTCCAGAAAAGAACCGGAGTAACCGATAAAGCCTGCAGAGTAAGCAAACTGAAGTGGCAGTGGGCTGGCCATGTTTGTCGAAGGACTGATATGGCCAGTGGAGCAGATGAGTCCTGGAGTGGAGATCACGTATCGGCAAGCGAAGTGTGGGACGCCCCCAGCTAGATGGACCGACCACCTTAAGAAGGTGGCTGGGACAGACTGGATGCGGAAGGCGGAGGACAGCGTGTTTTGGCGCAGCCTGGGAGAGGCCTATGTCCAGCAGTGGACTGCGATAGGCTGAGTTGAGTTGAGGTTAAAATAATACTAAAAGGTTAAAAACATGTATATGTATAAGAGTTTCAAACATAAATAATTGTTTTTGTGATATTGAACTACTTTACAATAACAAAAAACACTTTACAATATACTTTTGACGTTGCATTCAAGTAAATAGCACTTAAAATATTGTGTTTTTACGTTAGGTTTGTGCTCTGACCGGCAAAAAATCCTTCATTGTCTTCAGCTCTAAAAGGACCAAAAGGAGTAAGACAGAAAAGGAAAAAAGAAAAAAAGAAAGAAAAAGTAAAGAAAAAAAAGGAAAGAAAAAAAGAAAAAGAAAAGGAGGAAAGGAGGTAAAGAGGAGGAAGGAGTAGGAGGAGGAGGAAGGAAGGTTGTTTTGTGAGTGTAAAGTTGTTGCAATTTACCATTGCTTGCGAAGTTATTCGTTTTTAGTGAATTAATGAAAGCCTTCATTCCTGAGCCAATCCGTGAAAAATTTAACATATGGAAAAAGTACACAAGAATATACCAACAATTTACTAAACTATCTTATTCCCTATTGAATGCATTTTTTATGTACAATCAACAAATGAGAGAACATGTTGTCAACTACAATGTTTGTTCTTGGGATAAATTCATCCCAACTTCGGAATCCTTCATTGTGCGTGGTCCGACACGCACTTAGCCGGTTCCTTTGATATCTAGTGCAATGGTGCCCTCTAGCACTTGGCACTACGGTTCCCTATTAGTAGAGCTTTATCAATAAGTCCGTCTATGAACATTCCATGTCATTGACTACCTGCAATGATTCGCTGTATTCTATGGATAATTAGGTAAATATCATAGTTACATTTACATAGTCACCTACCATAGATAATGTGTATAGGTATTCCATGTGCAATCATCCCGCACTAGTCATAAGGTGCGGTTAGTCATCAAATCATGAAAAATCAACGGAAAATCTCACGGGGCAACTTTCTGTTGAGCTGCACGTGCAAACGCAATCATTGCTATGGCCCCGCTGTCTCCGTGGCTGGCGGCGGGCGGCGGGCGGCGCGGCCAGCGTCCGTCGCTCTATTAGAAGCTCGCTCTTTGAGAGCCGCCACCGCCTGATGCCATCACGCCGCGTTAGTATCTCTGGCGCACGGCGATACGAATTCATACAAGACCTTGTGATTTTACAGCGTAACGAAACTTTGTAATTAATTAAAGTATTTTCCTTATCCACAAATATAGATTGGCATTTGTTCCAAACATAATTGATTCATCATATTGGTTGACTGGTAGAAAATGCGTCAGGCATTAAGTCCGCCTTTGTACAGTATTTTTTTACTTGTGCATAAAGTTTTTAAACGACTTCCAAAAAGGAGGAGGTTGTTATGGCCGGCTGTATGTATGTTAGATAATATACGTCTAGAGGTATATAGTCTAACGTATGTGTTCACCGACTTCTCAATCAGTTGTGGGCCGAATTGATTTTTTTTTTTTTGTTTTATAAGTTTTGCTCTCGATGTAGTCCCATTGCCATCAAGTCAAAATCTAATTAGGGGATCCCATGGAAATCAAGGGAAACCCTCAAATTTTATAGGCACATCTATAGCGGTTTGGGTATTTTTTATTGTAATTCGTGCATTTGCTCTTGGAAAGCACCATTTAGTGAAGTGGAACTGAAGATGAAGACCACAGATGGCCACCGGAACTACTCAATAATAAGTATTTCACGGATTGCGATTCGATTACTTTAATATAGTTGCTAAGCAATTTATGCTCGTCACAAGACATATGGGGAAGTGGAGCTGATGGCGACTTCAGCATCAGCTCCAGTTCTCCTGGTTCTTACCAGGAGAACTCCTCAAAAATGAACGTCCCTGCATCGGGAAAACCAATATTTTGTAAAAGGTGATGAGCAGTTAACATTAGGCTATTGTAAGTTAGATAAATTACAAACCGACCCACTAAAAAGCAAAAAATAAAAAACTTTATTACAAAAAATAAAAACAACCGACGTTCAAAAAAAACACTACAAAGTGAAAAATAACTTTAATTTCGGAAATCGGTGGCAAAAAACTAAAATACAGATCCAAAGACACCGACTTCCGAAATTAAAGTTAGTTTTCACTTTCACTTTGTAGTTTTTTTTTGGAAGTCGGTTGTTTTTTTTTTGTAAAAAAGTTTTTGTTTACACGTCTATCTAATTATATAAATAAATAAAATTGAAGTGTCTGTTTGTAATGTCAAAATAACAGTTTTTTTTACTAAATGCAAGTATATACGGTACTTTATCAAAACTATTTTTTAAATTTTTGTCTGTCTGTCGTTATGGAAAAAGCTGTTATTTTTACATTACAAACATAGACTTCAATTTTATTTATCTGTATAGAAAAATAATAAATTAAACCTACTGTCACGATTTCCAAGTATTAATAATAACTTTTTTAGTGATTTTAAATACTAAATATAAAATTTAAAGTATGTGATTTACCTCAAATGCTTTGTATATGAGTGTAGTCATGAAGCTTAAAAGTATCTCATTTGACAGTAACCGTAAAAGTACTGGTTTCTTAACGAAAGGGGAATGGAAACATGATGTTTGGAGCGTGGCGCCTGTTTTGCTAAGTTATTTATTATTATTTATTTATTTAAACCACAATTATAACACCTTCACAGAATCACCCAAGGCGATGTTATAATCAAAAACATCAATCAATCTAAAAATATAAAAATAAATGACCTGTAAGCAAACTTACAAAGAATAATCTACTTACTACTATAACAATTACAAACATAGCAACGTTTATAATATCAAACCTGTTCAAAAAGTTAGTTCTCTTCGAGCCTCGGAACCAAAAGGTTATCTTTAAGAAGTCTAAAGTATATACTGTTCAATTGAGCAGGAAGTAGTACCAAGTTTGTATATGTGTGAGAATATAAATACAGCAATATTCATACTGAAAAGGTGTATCATTTCACTACACAGCTTTAGAAGTTGACTCGCGTGAACAATGAAAGTGTGATGTAATTCCGCGGCGGTCCCACGTGGTCGTCACGTGCCTGCGTCGGAGTCATCACGTCGGGCGTCGCCGTGTCGTCGCGAGCTCTGATTGGCTCCTCCGGGACCCAGGACGTGACGCAATACCACACTTGAAACATCTTGAATACACGCTGACTGAAACTGAAATACTTTTCAAATTAGGTAAGTATACAAAGGTACTAATGATAGGATTAAAGCGCAAAACACACAAAGAAGAAGTGCGGATCGGGCACGCTTCGTGCAAAACACACAAAGAAGGGTGCAGGTCGGGCGCGCTTCGTGCAAAACACACAAAGAAGGGGTGCGGGTTGGGCGCACCTCGTGCAAAACACACAAAGAAGGGGTGAGAGTCAGGTGCGTTTCGTGACAAACACAAAGAAAGGGTGCAGGTCGGGCGCGCTTCGTGCAAAACACACAAGAAGAGGTGAGGGTCGGGCGCACTTCGTGCAAAACACACAAAGAAGGGATACGAGTCGGACGCGCTTCGTGCAAAACACACAAAGAAACCCTGCGCATCGGGCGCGCTTCGTGCAAAACGCAAAGACGGGGTGTGGCGGGGCTATTGCGTAACATACAGTAGGAATTGGTTTAATTTTGACAGTTCAACAACATTCATTGTGCTATTTACGTTGTTGAGCAGACAAATTTATCGAACTTAAGAAGCAACGGATTAGCAATTTGCTTCAAAATGATTCTGATTGATAGTGTGCGGGCGCACTTCGTGTGTCGTTGCGACCTGCAGCCGTTCTCTTTGTGTTTTGCGCTTTAAGCCTCTCGCTGCGAATACACAAAGAGTCCATATTCTGAAGGCATTTCACAAAAAACTGGAGTTAACACTAACAATAATTAGGTATCTATTTCATAAAATCACGTTCTAAAACAAACGTACTCCCCGGGGTGTCCAGTCGCCGTAGGTACCTCCTGCCTCTTACACCGATCATAAATTCCAGTTAATGTGGGCTCGCAGACTATGTGTGTTATAAATTAATAAGAAATATGAAGTGGGGCAAGTGGCCTTCGGCGCGTAATATCGGATTTCGTCGGGAGTCGGGACGACGGAGACGGTGAGCTCGCCTGAAAGCTGTCCGTATTAGTTGGAACTTCAATATCCGCGGATCAGCGCTATTGACCCGCACTCGCCATACATCTAGACGCATACTAACACGACGTATCATACGCACATAAGTAGGTACTGGATAGGAGCACGCTATGTAAGTACTTTATTTTACAGCAGAAGATTAATAAAGTCGAACAGGGTGAACGTTAAAAGTAGACACTAATCAAATGCTCCGTGTCGGTGGCAGACTTAAACATTCGAATCTTGATCCCGACATGAAGCATCCCATCATAATCCCGAATCAATCGAAATTGACAGATCTTATCATAGACGAATCCCACGAACATGTACCTACTTCACATTGGAGTAAAAATGACTATTGGATTTGTAAGACACAAATACTGGATTCTTGGAGGAAACAGAGTCACAATGAAACGATTAAGAACGTGTGTCAAATGTAAAAGAAATAATCCCATAGCACAACATCAAATCATGGGTGACCTACCTCCAGCACGATGTGACCTACCTCCAGCACGATGTGACCTACCTCCAGCACGATGTGACCTACCTCCAGCACGATGTGACCTACCTCCAGCACGATGTGACCTACCTCCAGCACGATGTGACCTACCTCCAGCACGATGTGACCTACCTCCAGCACGATGTGACCTACCTCCAGCACGATGTGACCTACCTCCAGCACGATGTGACCTACCTCCAGCACGATGTGACCTACCTCCAGCACGATGTGACCTGTCTCCAGCACGATGGGTTCCTAGCCGACCTTTTTACTACACTGGAATAGATTACCTATACCGGACACATTCTTATTAAGGCAAACAAAGGTCATGGCATTAAAACCTGTAAAGGATATGTCGCAGTTTTTGTTTGCATGGTGACTAAAGCCATACATTTAGAAATCGTGTCTGATCTCACAGCGTCAGCATTTATTGCCGCGCTTCGACGAATATCGGCTAGTAGAGGAGTTCCTGGGCACACCTATGGTGATCAAGGAACTAACTTCATACGAGCCAACAAGATTTTGCCGAAATCTCCTACATCTTGTC
Source organism: Fissipunctia ypsillon (assembly GCA_947568875.1). Lineage (NCBI taxonomy): Eukaryota > Metazoa > Arthropoda > Insecta > Lepidoptera > Noctuidae > Fissipunctia > Fissipunctia ypsillon. The sequence goes on along the minus strand of OX387650.1, from coordinate 728,943 downwards.
TGACCAAGAAGTAACCTCAACAATCTCTGAAATGAATATTGAGTGGCCCTTTATCGCCCCACCATGGCCATCTGTTGGCGGACTTTGGGAAGCTGCAGTGAAGAGCCTATACCATCATCTCAAGCGTGTCGTGGGAGAGAAAAAAATAACCTACGAGGAATATATTACCCTACTATCCCATCTCGAGGCTTGTTTGAACTCCAGACCACAGCCCTTTGACAGAAGATCTGGATTTTTTGATCCCGGCTCACTTTTTAGCAAGTAGCTCCGACTTAACGATTTTCGAAACAGAGCACGGTGGCACTTGACGCAAAAACTCTATCAAGATATATGGGATAAGTGGAAGACTGACTACCTCTCGCAGCTTTCTACGAGATCCAAATGGCGACAGCAACAAAAAGATCTCAATCTTAATGACATTGTTATTATAAAGGACGACAACCTTCCACCAGGAAAATGAAGTCTAGGTCGCGTAGTAGCGTTGCATCCTGGAAATGACGGACACGTGAGGGTCGTCACACTTGAAACTAAAAACCGGCCAAGTGCGTGTCGGACCACGCACAATGAAAGCTTCCATAGTTGGGATGAGTTTATCCCAAGAACAAACTTAACATTGTGGTTGAAAAACATGTTCTCTCATACAATCCAACTGCAAATGTAAGTTGGTCGACTATACTCGTAAACTTGTAAAGCCTACTTAGTTGTGACAGTTTTCCTTTTAACTTCGATATACTACTACCGTGAATTTTTTCACATATCCAAAACTAACCGTTTAGCTGGCAGGGGAAGGGACTTGACTCTAACAAAATCTAGCTCTTTAAAGCTAGAATTTCAGAAATGGATCCCTTAATCGAATAATGTTTGTACAAACCCGAAATATTTTTGAAAGACCTTGCCAACAACACCCCACACCATGGGGTAGACGAGAAAAAAAACATCCCCACTTTACGTGTAGGTACTATAGGAGGTAGCCTAAAACATTTTTTTTCATGATTTTACCACTTTGTCTATGTATATCCATGCCAAATTATAGTTTTCTAGTACTAAGAGTCTCTGAGCTAAGCTGCGGACGAACGGAAAGACGGACATGGCGAAACTATAAGAGTTCCTTGTTGAGTACGGAACCCTAAAAACGGGTTCTTAAAACGCTCAGTTGTAAAACTGTCCGTACTGCCAACAAACAAAAATGATCAAGATCCAAATGCCCTAAAAGTTGATAATAAATTGCCAGCGGCGAAGAAAAAACGTCCTATCTCATTGTCAGCTATGGTTTTATCTTTGACATTATTTTCGCTGTCACTAATAAACAGCGCTCAACCATCCTACATATTGTACTACTTAGTCTGTGGTCCTACAACTTCACCCTGCTGACAAACGATAGTGTCTACTTCGACAAAATATCTAATATGCATTTAATTAGAGATGATTGGCATTTAATAGTCTATAACGACACAAATCCTTATCAAGAAGGAAAGGCAGCATTATTAAAGTGGGCATATCAAGTACCTTGAAACATGTTGCAACTCGAGCACGAGCTCGAAGAAATTATCCATCATGATAACCACGGAACAGAAAATGATAACATTGTCTGGTAAATGATAACATTGTCTGGTAAATGATAACATTGTCTGGTAAATGACTCGTTTATGACTAATAAGAAACGTCGGCGACGCGGCTTGCTAGACGGAGCAGGCTACGTTGCAAATAGTTTATTCGGAGTGTTGGACCAACGATTTGCAGAAAGATATGAGAAGGATTTGAGCCTTTAAAGGTTAATGAAAACCATTTATACAACCTGTGGAAAAACCAAACGTCGGTCGTAGAAGCTGAATTTAAGCTCATGAAAAGGATGGAGAATACTATAAACAAACATCACAAAATAATAAATCAAAAGCCAATATCTCCAAGATTCTTATAAAAACCTCGCTCAGCAACTACCCTAAGATCACCGACTTCATAACCTCTGCTTTCGCTGCCAACAACTTGTTGTATACCCTTCGACGAATCCAGGACTCCATTTTAGATACAGTAACTGATATTTATAATGGAAAATTAGATCTTCATTTGATATCTCCGAAGCAACTCAGATCAGAGCTAAGCATAATATCAGCACAAATATCTGGAGACTTGGTAGTTCCTGTCGACAACTTTAATCGTAAAGATCTTTACAGCTTGCTCAAAATAAGTGCCAAATACTCTGGCAAATACCTAATTATAGAAACAAAAATACCCCTTATTGTAAGGGATCTTTACGAGGTATTCAATCTTATCCCGGTTCCACGCATTGTGAAAGATAACATGATGATGAAGGTCGAAACTATCTCTGAATCAGCAGCCATCAACATGAGAATGGATTCGTATTTAACTATCACAGACACGGATCTGCAGTCATGCGTATTACAACACCCTGTGACTATCACAGACACGGATCTGCAGTCATGCGTATTACAACACCCTGTAACTATCACAGACACGGATCTGCAGTCATGCGTATTACAACACCCTGTAACTATCACAGACACGGATCTGCAGTCATGCGTATTACAACACCCTGTAACTATCACAGACACGGATCTGCAGTCATGCGTATTACAACACCCTGTAATTATCACATACACGGATCTGCAGTCATGCGTATTACAACACCCTGTAACTATCACAGACACGGATCTGCAGTCATGCGTATTACAACACCCTGTAACTATCACAGACACGGATCTGCAGTCATGCGTATTACAACACCCTGTAACTATCACATACACGGATCTGCAGTCATGCGTATTACAACACCCTGTAACTATCACATACACGGATCTGCAGTCATGCGTATTACAACACCCTGTAACTATCACATACACGGATCTGCAGTCATGCGTATTACAACACCCTGTAACTATCACATACACGGATCTGCAGTCATGCGTATTACAACACCCTGTAACTATCACATACACGGATCTGCAGTCATGCATATTACAACACCCTGTAACTATCACATACACGGATCTGCAGTCATGCGTATTACAACACCCTGTAACTATCACATATACGGATCTGCAGTCATGCGTATTACAACACCCTGTAACTATCACAGACACGGATCTGCAGTCATGCGTATTACAACACCCTGTAACTATCACAGACACGGATCTGCAGTCATGCGTATTACAACACCCTGTAACTATCACAGACACGGATCTGCAGTCATGCGTATTACAACACCCTGTAACTATCACATACACGGATCTGCAGTCATGCGTATTACAACACCCTGTGACTATTCTGTGTCATATCAGAAGGCTTATTTACCACATGAAAGATGATCATAGCCTTAGTGAGACTTTCCCAGGAACAAGAACTTGTAAAACTAAAACTACCTCGTGCAAGGATGACTGGAGAGAGTTAATATCAGGAAACAAATATTATTCTTAAAATAAAATCCATTTGAATATCTGATAAAATCAGATTGGAAACGAAAAGAGAAAACGAATGAAGCTGATTTTTATTTCTCTTTTTGCTATAGGCGAAAGATTGAAAACTGTTAGGTTTTCCGGCTTTTTACGCTGCGTGGAATGTAACGCCAAACAGTTAGCTTATCAGATGCTGGTCTGTTGCGTGTTGGGGAAGGCTGTTTAGTAAAAACAGAAGATTTTATGGTGCATTCAAACAAACGATTGTCTAGTAAAATTAGCACGACGACAAAGATTATCTCGCCAGAAATATCACCAATCAATCACATAATAAATATCACTATGCCAGAAATCTCATATGAGCTTACCTAATCCTAATAACTCAGACAACCTCAGGCAATTTGAAGCTATTAAGAGAAATCTTGAGATCATGAAGCAGAGTGAACCTTTGAGCACCAATATCTCCGACCACGACGTCCATCAGTAGGTATACTGCTATATATCTCATCTGGGAATCTTGTTACTGGGGGCAGCTTACGGCGGCAAAGGCAACGTAAAGGAAATCGTTCCACTTCTACAGTAGAGCGGCCGACAGCCCTGCGGCGACTGGGTTGCCATCTCCCCCCACCGTTACAGAAAGTGTTGTGATTGAGTGTAGTGAAATTAGGGAAGAAGGGCAAACTAGTAGTAAAACAGGAAGTGATCCTAAGCCACTAGCTCTGTCTAGTGAGTGCTTACAAAAAAAGGAAGATAGAAGTTCTTCATCGATCTTTCGCGTGTTTTCTCTTCCAGATTTACACTGTAGCGAATCTGTTTAATTTGTAATGTTACTAGACTATACTCTCAGACACAATGTTACTTACTTTCATCTCATATTTTAACATAACTAACCCTACATAACTATTTTAGTATTATTTGAACATTGTGTTCACCTTGTTAATATTAATTTCATTACCCATTTAACTATACCTATTTACATTTACTAACCTCATCTTTTTCTTTCTTCGGTGACCCGAACATGCTGTTCGGGTCAATCACCGAACAATAATAAACATGTCAGCGTAATAGCGACATTGTAGTCTATGATAGCGACACCGACCGCGCTCTATGCCTTGAATATTTTATGTATTATTTTAACAAGTACCAAATAGATACTCGACGGTTATGACGTAGTAGTTGCTTAATTATTCCTAAATCCCCCCCCCCCCCCCCTTCTATCAGCGGACATCTAGACGCACTGCAGGTTACCATCCCTACCTAGTTGCTATTCCACCAATTCGCACTAAGCGTTTCCAAATGTCTTTTGTGATGCGCACAGCAAAGAAGTGGAACTCTCTGCCTGCGTCTGTGTTTCCGAACGCATACAACCCCGATCTGTTCAAAGTGAGAGTGAACAGGCTTCTTTTGGGTAAGCTCGCTCTATCGTCGACTTTGTCTCTGTCATCTCTGACCTAGACTAGAGTCAAGAGCAAAACTATCTCAAAAAAAAAAAAAAAAAATTGCTTTCAAATATTCTCATTAATAATTAAATAATATTCTTTGTATTTATTCTCCTTTATTAAGTCATTTATTTGATTATAATTTAGTATTTCTAACATTTTTTTTTTGGCTTCGCACGGTTTGTGCATTTAGCCAATGTCACGTTTAGATGAAGAAACACAAGGTAGGGAAAGCTATTATGCAAAAAAATATCACTAAATTTAACAACTTCCCTGTCCAATGAGTCATATATGACACACGAGAGAAGTTTTCGCCCTGCGTCCATGAGTCACATATGAGTCATAAAATAACCAAAATAGGATAAATCTACATGTAATTATGAAAATTATATTTTATGGTATATAAGAATGTTATATATAACTCATCAGAAGAAAAAACTGTGAAAAATGCGTTGTATGGGACAGGGAAGTTGAAATAATTTTGACAGAACTAAAATCAGATTTGACAATCGCGCGACACCACGTGGTACTTATTTGCCCTACCCCGTGAATTTTTTTAGTCGGAGGCGCGCAGGGGGCAGCCTCGCCGTTTTTATATGGAATTTTTCACTTTTTGTATGGAAAAGATGAAAAATTATTACCTACATATTGAGTTTTAGGGGTTTATGTGTTTTATAAACGGGGTCGAAATTTTCATTATTTTTGCGATAGGTCACACCGTTTTCGAGATATAAGTACAAGAAAAGAAAAAAAAGATACAGTACTGTTTTTGAACCTGAAGTCGACATGTTGGTGTGAATTTTAGTTCATGCCAACTAATTTTATTCTACACCTTTTCAATCGCGATTAAAAATAGTCAGATTTAGTTAGAAAATCTAAATTTTAGGTGGAAAATGTGAAATTCAGAATAGCAAAATTACCATTTTCACTAAACTAATAACTCAGTGCCATCTTAGTGCTGTCAAACTAAAATATAGTTGTGTCACTTTAGTCAATTTCAGTATGGGAAATCGTCGTTTGACAGGAATAAACTAAATTTTGGTGATTTTTAGACTAGTTTAAAGGCATTTGTGACAAGAGAATCGGCACCATTGTCGCATTTAGCGTCCGCAAAAGCATTAATATTTCGAGTTGGCCATGATGTTCATTTATTTATTCATTTAATACTTCATGCACAGAAAAGTACAGAGACGGACTTCATTCATCATCATCATTCATTCATTCGTTCATTGTATTTGGATAATTTCGAAGTGTCCTGCCAGATTCCTGGCCTGTCAGACGAGGACACTACGTGGATTATTGACTGTAGTCACTTCGAGGAAATATCTATGGTTTGGGAAATGAATAAATGGGGGGCGAGGATACAACAAAAACATGATTTGGAACTCTTAAATTTTAATCAATATGTCTATTATGTACAAAAATTAACTAACACAACGTTATCATTACCTTATCACTTTAAAATTCTCAAAATAATTGTAACCTTACATCAAGTGAACTGAACACATCTCATGCACGCACACGATACGCACACATTTAATTATTTGTTTACAAGTCTAGCGTCTTAAAGATTTCATTGATTCGCGTAAAAACATGTGACGAGTGAATTACAAAAATATATTATCATCCATTACTAAGTACTTGCATGCAACTAACTCAACTGGTCGCCTCTGCAGCACATCGACACTAAACAGAAAGGTACGGCAGGCCGGCTCCACAGGTAGACCTTCTTCTACTCCTGCTGCTCTACGTACAGAGAGTGTCAACGCACTCAAGCTGGAGTTGGTTTAACGTAGTTCAAGATGGCCGCGCACACGTCATCGCTAGTTGTGTGCAGCCGGTCTCCTGCACCGATCCGTCGTGTGCCCAGCTCGCGCGCACGTCGTCGGACCGCTCGCCGCTGTGGGTCGACGACTGCTTTGCTCGCCTGCGCTACAGAGCACAACTCGTGTACAATTACATCACACTAATTCTCTACATACAACTTTTGATGATAAATTAATAATGGTTTTATTGCTCTGCTTCCGAACACAAAACTCGATTTAGTTTCACAACTTGATAAAAAATATTAATAATATGTACATGTATATTCCATAAACCTCGATGTTAATTAAAATTAGGTCAAAAAACAGTTGCGGAACGCGCCCATGTGGAGAAATTACTATTTGTGAGCAAACCAAACGTTGCTTCTAAAAATATGTATTTATCGTCTTTAGATTCTTTCTATACACTTGTTTACTTGACAGAATAGATAAACAGTGAAGGGAAATTAATGTTCGGGTATCGCATAGTGACTACTATTTCTTTGTAAAATCATTTAAGGCTACACCGCGCCGATGCTGTACCAAGGGAAGCTTCGACGTAATAGGGCACAGCAAAATTCACTTCACTTCGTAATAATCTAACAGCGTATAAATGTGGGTCGAAGGATTCGGTAAGAAAATATAAAGTTTTATATAGACAGAGGCCGCGAGAGCGAACAGTTCGACGCGCGCGCCTCACGATCGGGTCCTCATTCGCGGTAGGTGAAGGCAGCAGCGCCCGCGTCGGGTCTTCACTCGTAGTGGGTGAAAGCAGCCGCGCCCGCGTCGAGTCGTCATTCGTGGTAGATGAAGGCGACCGCGCCCACATCGGGTTCTTACTCGTGGTGGGTGAAAGCGGCCGCGTCCGCGTCTGGTCCTCACTCGTGGGTGAAAGCGGCCGCGCCCGCGTCGGGTCCACATTCGTGGTAGGTGAAGGCGGCCGCGCCCGTATCAGGTCTTCACTCGTGGTAGGTGAAAGCGGCCGCGCCCGCGTCTGGTCCACACTCGTGGGTGAAAGCGGCCGCTCCCGCGTCGGGTCCACATTCGTGGTAGGTGAAAGCGGCCGCCCCCGCGTCGAGTCCTGACTCGTGGTAGGTGAAGGCGGCCGCGCCCGCGTCGAGTCCTCACTCGTGGTAGGTGAAAGCGGCCGCGCCCGCGTCGGGTCCTCACTCGTGGTAGGTGAAGGCGGCCGCGCCCGCGTCGAGTCCTGACTCGTGGTAGGTGAAGGCGGCCGCGCCCGCGTCGGGTCCTCACTCGTGGTAGGTGAAAGCGGCCGCGCCCGCGTCGGGTCCTCACTCGTGGTAGGTGGCGGCCAGCACATAGAAGCGGTGCGGCGCCTGCAGCGCCAAGCGGCTCACATACTTGGTGAAGGCAGCGGCGCCCGCGTCGCAGTACACCAGCGACAGCGCGTTGTGCGCGGGCGGCACGGCCACCAGCGCCGCGTCCAGCGCACCCTCCGCGCCACCCGTGCCTACCGCGTCCTCCGGGCCCTCCTCGGGCGCCACGTACAGCGTGCTGCCGCCACACACGCGCCCTCCCCCCAGGTGCAGCAACGCCTGCAGGCGCGCCTGCTGGTAGGCGGCGCGCGGTGGCAGCAGTGAGTAGTCGCCGGGCGCCCAGCGCTGCAGCTCCAGCGCAGAGTAGCTGGTCAGTGCCAGGTCGGTGCAGTCGCCCAGCATGCGCACGAAAGCGGCGCTAGAGAACAGGCCGAGCACGCCGCGCACCACGTGCGTCGCGGGCGCCTGCGCCAGCCAGGCCGGGCACACGCGCCGGTAGTGGCGCTGGTTGGCCGGGCCCACGTCCTCCCACGGTAACTCTGCGAGAAATGAAACGACACATTCATATAACAAGAAAATATTTTTGGATATCCCAGGTCTTTTTTGTACCGACTTCAAAAAAAAAGAGGAGGTTATGCACTCGGCAAGTATATATTTTTTATTTTTCATGTATGTAGACCTGAGTTCTCCGTGATTACTGGGCCGATGTAAGTAATTCTTAATTAATAGAGGAAGCCCGCGTAGTAGTCCCATAAAAATTTTAATAACTTTGCTTGAGCAGTTTTTGAGTTAGGTACATTATTGTAACTAACTTGCTTGCTTGCTTAACTAACTTTTATTGCTTCCATAAGGAAATTATGTCCTAACTTCACTAAAACATAAAAATATAATATCCTAAACTAACTAAAGTTGTTAAAAAACCAAAATATGGCGTCGAGAAATAACACATAATGAATCCGCTTTGTGTGTGTTGCTGATGTCATAACTTCCTGTCACTGTTATTTACATAGGAGGTAGTGGTCTGGGAATTAGTGTAGGATACAGTGGCAAAGCCTTCATATAACCTGATTCCTATCGGCTTCCCTTCGGAACCACCACTCTTCTTAATGTCTACTATTGTCAAATAATGTACACCTTTTTTTTTTTTTTGTGGATGGGAAATCATCAAATGACTTCTCCCGCTCTGGGCGGAGCGGGAGGGCGTGTCAGACTTTTACTGACTAAAACCCACCCGTGTTCCTTCTGTTGCCTGTGCCGGGGCCACGGTAACTCTTTCGAACATCCCGCAACCCTAGCTGGCATCGGCCCTAGCGGACCCCGTCAATAGTGCTGACATCTCTTTGAGGCGCGCGTGGAACACGACGCGCCGTCGACTCGGGCTTGGTCCTTACCGGACGGCGAGCTACCCATTGCTTGCCGTCCGCAAGCCCGCGCCTACGGTGGCCGGGAATCAGCTGCCAATTCCCGACGCCCAGGGCGTCTCCTGCGGCGGACTAGGGGCGTGAGGGTGCAAAGCTTGCCTCTCCCTCACGCGTCCCGCCTCCTCCTTCACGAGCATTACTGCTTCGCAGAAGGAGGTAATGGCTTCCCATGCATTCTCGCTCCGTACCATGGCCTGGACCAGGGCCGGACGCGAGAGATCGCCGCCGCCGATCGCTTCCGCGAGGACACGGCGGTGCTCCGCCCAAGCCGGGCAGACCTCTACCGTATGCTCCACCGTGTCCTCCGGGCGATCCACACAGTGGTGACACCCGGACGTTTCCCTCCCGCCTTATCCGGAACAGGTACCTCCCGAAGCACCCGTGTCCGGTGAGGACCTGCGTCAGGTGGAAGGTGAGGACGCCGTGGCGCCTCTCCAGCCACTCCTCAAAGAGGGGACTTATCGCCGCAATTGTGGCGTGCCCAGCGCTGGGTTGCGACAATCGCACTCTCCATGCCGCCATGAGATCCTGCCGGAGCTCTGTCCGCCGTGCCGCGATTTCTCGCGGCAACGGAGTTACGCCCCGGCGTCCTGCCTCCTCGCGCCACTCCCAGATGTGCGCGAGGACTTTTGCCTCCAAATCCCATGGCGGTAATCCGGCAAGGAGGTTCGCCGCCTCCCAGGAGACCGTGCGGTATCCCCGGGCTAACCGGATGGCCATGACCCTCTGGGACGCGTTCAACCGACGGACCGGTTGCCGCCTCACGGAACGCGCCCACACCGGAGCTCCGTAAAGGGCCATGGACCGCACGACCCCCGCGTAGAGCCTCCGGCAGGAGGCGTTTGGACCCCCCAGATTGGGCAGGAGCCGCCCCAAGGCAGCCCCGGCCCGCTCCAGTCTGGGAGCCAAACGTCGGAAATGCTCCAAAATAATGTACACCTGTGTGTGTTACTGTGTATCACATTACATTATATATATATAATACCAGTTTAATACAGTCATCGTAAGATTAAAATCATTACAAAAATGCCTAAATTTTGTGTCGGAGTTTATGAGAAAAGAACAATTTTTTCTTAGGCTTACCTCAAATGATAATTGTAGCTGCGCCACTGATACGATAGGTATAATAAATAGATAAATACATCCGTTTATTCGTCCAAAAAAGCCGTTTATTTCCTGCAAACTATGGATAGGTACTACGACTAAAAAGTGAAAAATAAAAAACTTTTTTGCAAAAAATAAAGAAACTACTTCCAAAAAAACACTACAAAATGAAAAACACAACAACAACATAACATAACATTAATTTCGGAAGAACGAAAATACACAACGCTCGGCCAGCTTGTCGCGCAGCAGCAGGTCGGCGAGGCACACCTCGCTCCCGCGCTCCATCTGACACAAGCTATATAACGCACGGTACCTGGCTCGTCGAGCGCCTGCATGAGCTCGGCCAGCTTGTCGCGCAGCAGCAGGTCGGCGAGGCACACCTCGCTCCCGCGCTCCATCTGACACAAGCTATATAACGCACGGTACCTGGCTCGTCGAGCGCCTGCATGAGCTCGGCCAGCTTGTCGCGCAGCAGCAGGTCGGCGAGGCACACCTCGCTCCCGCGCTCCATCTGACACAAGCTATATAACGCACAGTACCTGGCTCGTCGAGCGCCTGCATGAGCTCGGCCAGCTTGTCGCGCAGCAGCAGGTCGGCGAGGCACACCTCGCTCCCACGCTCCATCTGACACAAGCTATCACGGTACCTGGCTCGTCGAGCGCCTGCATGAGCTCGGCCAGCTTGTCGCGCAGCAGCAGGTCGGCGAGGCACACCTCGCTCCCACGCTCCATCTGACACAAGCTATCACGGTACCTGGCTCGTCGAGCGCCTGCATGAGCTCGGCCAGCTTGTCGCGCAGCAGCAGGTCGGCGAGGCACACCTCGCTCCCGCGCTGCATCTGACACAAGCTATATAACGCACGGTACCTGGCTCGTCGAGCGCCTGCATGAGCTCGGCCAGCTTGTCGCGCAGCAGCAGGTCGGCGAGGCACACCTCGCTCCCGTGCTGCATCTGACACAAGCTATATAACGCACGGTACCTGGCTCGTCGAGCGCCTGCATGAGCTCGGCCAGCTTGTCGCGCAGCAGCAGGTCGGCGAGGCACACCTCGCTCCCGCGCTGCATCTGACACAAGCTATATAACGCACGGTACCTGGCTCGTCGAGCGCCTGCATGAGCTCGGCCAGCTTGTCGCGCAGCAGCAGGTCGGCGAGGCACACCTCGCTCCCGCGCTCCATCTGACACAAGCTATATAACGCACGGTACCTGGCTCGTCGAGCGCCTGCATGAGCTCGGCCAGCTTGTCGCGCAGCAGCAGGTCGGCGAGGCACACCTCGCTCCCGCGCTGCATCTGACACAAGCTATATAACGCACGGTACCTGGCTCGTCGAGCGCCTGCATGAGCTCGGCCAGCTTGTCGCGCAGCAGCAGGTCGGCGAGGCACACCTCGCTCTCGCGCTGCATCTGACACAAGCTGTATAATATAAAGCACGGTACCTGGCTCGTCGAGCGCCTGCATGAGCTCGGCCAGCTTGTCGCGCAGCAGCAGGTCGGCGAGGCACACCTCGCTCTCGCGCTGCATCTGACACAAGCTGTATAATATAAAGCACGGTACCTGGCTCGTCGAGCGCCTGCATGAGCTCGGCCAGCTTGTCGCGCAGCAGCAGGTCGGCGAGGCACACCTCGCTCTCGCGCTCCATCTGACACAAGCTATATAACGCACGGTACCTGGCTCGTCGAGCGCCTGCATGAGCTCGGCCAGCTTGTCGCGCAGCAGCAGGTCGGCGAGGCACACCTCGCTCCTGCGCTCCATCTGACACAAGCTATATAACGCACGGTACCTGGCTCGTCGAGCGCCTGCATGAGCTCGGCCAGCTTGTCGCGCAGCAGCAGGTCGGCGAGGCACACCTCGCTCTCGCGCTCCATCTGCGTCTGGATCTGCATGCGCGAGCGCGGCGACATGTACGTCGCCTCTACCCACTGGTTCAGCACCACCTGCACAAACCACAATGAAGGCACTAGTATCATAACTGGTACCTTGTAATTGGCTTGAGTTGTACTAAAAACTGTAACCATTCTTTGTGATACTTAATAAAAATCTAAAATTCATTCACTCATTGACAGAGAACGCCACAATTTAAACCGCTGTTTCTAGAAGCATTGTAAAGTTCCCTCCCCCCCGCCCCCTTAGGGGGGTTCGTTTATAAACTTGAAACATGGTACGATTGTGTACTTAAATAATTAATAAGGTTTGACATTATTAGTTTTTTTAAACTGCTCCCCATAGAGTTTATGGGGTGTTAAAGTTTGTATAGAAGAATCTTAACGAGTGGTCCAATTAATTTGAGACTTGGTGTTTTTTGATTTCTCGAAAATCAACCCGTAACTAGGTGAAAAGGGGGTAATCAAGTATTAGGGGAAGACTTGAAACTGCTCGCTTCGATAACATCAAAAATTGGTATAAGTTATGTTAGGGTCCGAGGTTACGTACGATGTCGGAGTGCGGCTTGCAGGGAGCGGGCGCGGGCGCGGGCGCGGGCGCGGGCTCGTCGGCGTCGGGCTCCTCGCCGGGCGGCGCTGGCCCGTGGAACCAGCCGTTGATGGACAGCCGCGGCAGCTCTAGGGACAGGACCTCCTCCACCTGCGAGGCACACAACAGCCGATCTATTTTATAAAAATCTCACTGTGAAAACTTAAGTGAAGCGAGCTTCAAGTGAGCTGTCAATAGTGTCAGTCCTTAGCATCAGCGGGAATGGCAGCTCACTTCACGTTTGTCACGGTGAGACTTTTACAGAATAGACCGGCAGGTCACAACATAACGTCTAATGAACCTATATTTTTAAGCTCCATGTAATACGGTGCTATTGCCATTAAGCGGGCATAATTCCAGACTGGTCTGCTACTAAAACATCCTGATGGATAAACCAATAACCCAAATTGACACTTAAGACATCAAGTGCGTAGATGTCGGGAGTGCTCCAGTTGTTTTGGAATAATGGTTTCCGAAAAAAATTTATCCTATATAGGATAATTTTTTTTTAAGTAAATATTTACTTAAGTATTCAGTCAACTGACAAAGCAAAATTATGTTACGATGCTACAAGCACAGCTGCGGCTCTTTTGGCACGCGGTCAAGCTCGGAGCTAACGGCGCCATCTTGTTTTTTCAATACATTTCACAAAACAGTTGCACAAATGTTTACCGACAGCGCCCTGGGGACGTCGCTCGAGCGCCACAGGATCCTCGTAGCTGTAACTGTGGTGCGCTAGTGGAGGTCAGTAGCAGCCACCGAAGTATACCTTCAGGTCACTAGGTATGCCGATACCTAGTTCTGCCCGTAAAGCAGTTCCAGCAGCATTCACCGAAGTACACCTTCAGGTCACTCCATCAAGTCCAGAGATAAGATCTCATCATAACTAACAAAACGAGCCCAAACTCGGCATACCTAGTTCTGCCCGTAAAGCAGTTCCAGCAGCATTCACCGAAGTACACCTTCAGGTCACTCCATCAAGTCCAGAGATAAGATCTCATCATAACTAACAAAACGAGCCCAAACTCGGCATACCTAGTTCTGCCCGTAAAGCAGTTCCAGCAGCATTCACCGAAGTACACCTTCAGGTCACTTCATCAAGTCCAGAGATAAGATCTCATCATAACTAATAAAACGAGCCCAAACTCGGCATACCTAGTTCTGCCCGTAAAGCAGTTCCAGCAGCATTCACCGAAGTACACCTTCAGGTCACTCCATCAAGTCCGGAGGGGTTTTTTTATTTTTATTTATATTTTATTTGAGATAGGTTTGCTCTTGACTCTAGTCTAGGTCAGAGATGACAGAGACAAAGTCGACGATGGAGCGAGCTTACCCAGAAGAAGCCTGTTAATTCTCACTTTGAAGAGATCGGGGTTGTATGCGTTCGGAAACACAGACGCAGGCAGAGAGTTCCACTTCTTTGCTGTGCGCATCACAAAAGACATTTGGAAACGCTTAGTGCGAATTGGTGGAATAGCAACTAGGTAGGGATGGTAACCTGCAGTGCGTCTAGATGTCCGATGGTAGAAGGGGGCAGGCGGAATGAGGTCGTGGAATTCTCGAGCACACTCACCGAAGTACAATCTGTAGAAGACCGACAAGCAGGCAACCTTGCGGCGATGAGCCAAGCTGTGAAGCTTGGCATACACCAGTCTTACGTCGCCAATGAGCCTCTTAGCTCTGCGTTCCACCGAGTCAAGCGCGGCAAGTTGGTATTTATCTGAGCCATCCCAAAGGTGGCTGCAATACTCCGTGCAGGATCGGACTTGCGCTTTGTAGAGAGTAAAAAGCTGTCCAGGCATAAAGTATCGCTTCACCCTATTTAAGATGCCCAGTTTCTTGGCCGCAGTTTGATCGAAACGACTCCTTTTAGCGATAAAAATACACACGCCTGTGTTTTGGTGGCATTAATAGAGACCAGATTATCATCACCCCACTGGGAGACAAGGCTTAAGGTCAAATCTGTCCGCTCTACCATGGCCTCTCTCAAGGAACGAGCTTCGGCCCCGCTGGTTTTTGCACTGGACAAGTATCTCTCTGAAACTGTACTGTCATCTGCGTACCCAACAATACCAGACTGAAGTTGGTCATTGATGTGTAGCAGGAAAAGAGTTACAGAGAGAACAGACCGCTGAGGAACTCCGGCATCAATAAGGTCGGAAGAGCAGCCGTCCACGACTACTCTGATCGACCGTCCACTAAGGAAGTCTGATATCCAGCTACAAAAATCAGCTGGGATGCCATAAGCAGGAAGCTTACTGAGCAGACCAGCGTGCCAGACCCTGTCAAATGCCTTCGAGATATCAAGCGATACAGCAAGTGCTTCGCCGTGTTTCTCGATGGCCTCGCCCCAGCAGTGCGTGACATACACAAGAAGATCGCCAGTTGACCGTCCCCGGAGAAAGCCATATTGACGGTCACTGAGGAGATCATTGTTTTCAAGGTCAGCAACTTACTGTTCAGTACCCTTTCCATAACCTTGCACAGAATGGAGGTCATGGCGATCGGACGGTAATGGGCAGGATCTGCACGGTCGCCCTTTTTGGGCACTGGTTGCACCAATCCTGGAAGGATCAGACGGTAATGGGCAGGGTCTGCATGGTCGCCCTTTTTGGGCACTGGGTGCACATTTGCAAGCTTCCAGGATTTTGGTAGCGTCCTTTTTTTAAGAGAGAGGTGGAACAAACGTGTCAACACAAGAGACAGTTCAGGCGCACACTGCCTCAACACTCTCGTTGGAATGCCGTCAGGCCCGCTGGCCTTGTTCTCGTCTAAACTGCACAATACTCTTCGGACCTCTTTAATGTGAACTGCGATCTCCGGCATCGAGGAGTCACAATGAGGTACAGTAGGTGGTTTCTTGGAGCCAGCGTCCAGACGTGAATTGCTTGCAAAGAGAGATGCAAATAGATATGCTTTCTTACCTGCAGAGTGAGCCAGCGACCCATCAGGTTTCATCATTGGAGGTAAAGTGGGTCGACAGAAATTCGCTTCAGCCGCTTTAGACAGGGACCAAAACTGTTTACTACCCGGAGGGTGCGAAGCCAGCTTGGCCCCAATACATGGTCAAAACGTGCCCCAAGTAAAACCCGCTTGCAGTTTAAAAATGATGAGAAACTCAACTGCTTTATACTGAAATATGTGAAATTATAAGATCGTGCAAGAATTTTATTAAGATTAGAATTATTTATTCTTGCAAGGTGGGCTACTGTGACATTTTGAATTTCAAATAATGTTTGATCAGTGACGAACTAGCTAAGAGAGCATCCAGCACGTCAGTCTGTGGACCCGAACTTATCGTACCCATTCCATTCAACCGACTACGCAGGTGGCTACAGGAGTTCATCCGCACACAACCGGAGAACTGGTGACCTCGACACCGGGCTGCAGGCCGTCCAGGGAAGCTATGCCAACCTTAGATGAAACGACCGAACGAACGAGGAACGGCCTGCGCCTGGCGACGGGGACCGTCACGGGACACTGCTCGCTCAACAAACACTTCCACACAACAGGCATAACGGACAGTCCTCTGTGCAGGGCATGCATGGAGGCTGAGGAAACCGTTGCGCATGTGCTGTTTGAATGCACAGGCGTTACTCAAATCAGAACACAAACTCTCGGGTCACCCAGATCTGTTACAGATACTGTAAACAGAGCAGGGGACATAATCCACTTCTGGAGGGAGGTGGGCTGGTTGGAATAACCACCAAAGGCCGCCTTGGCCCACGCACAATGGTCGGCCTGAAGAACTAAATGCAGAAACTAAACCCTATAACATAGAACATAGAACTAACACTTCGCTGCGCACGCGCACTCTCGGCCCTGCCCCCGCGCGCGCCTCACGCACGTCGTACGGCACTTCCAAATTTATAATATTGCCCGCTAGAAGTAGGGAAGTACTCATACTGCCCGGTCCAAGTTATAAATTCAAGCTATCTCAAACCTTGATTTATTAAATGGACCATGGGCCGTCGGGCATTATTAATATGTGCCGGCTAAAGTAATACATTTATCAATTTGACAGACGCTCTTGGGCATTATTCATATTGATCGGTCCATATTAATAGTGCCTGGTTAATCAAGTTGCCCGTAACAAATATAAGGTGGCCGGAATATTGACATCCAAAAAAATAATGTAGTCCCTCGTGTCGTGGGGTAGCCGAATCACCCCCATATATGTTCCGCGACTTTTCATAATTTTCGAGTTATAAATATTTTTCTGAATTTTTGAGAATTTTCGACCTGACCAACTTAAAAAAATTCTAAAAAAAAAAGTAGAAGACTGTCGAGATTTTTTTTGCAACTGAATCTTCATGAGTAGTACTTTTATGCATAAAGTGATGAAAGTTATGAAAATGTTGGTCTAAAGTGAAAAAATTACGTTCGGTGAATTATGAGATAAATTTTCAAATTTAAATTAAAACTCCAGGTGACTTCATGATTCCTAGGTAGGCCTAAAGAATGCGACAGACTCAGCTTTCATAATCATTAAAAAAAGTAGTACTTAATGGGCTACGTTGACTAAAATCGGCCTTCAAAAACAGCGAGGTGGAAAATTCTTAACACACACCTGATTTAAAAACAAAAATTTTTGCCCATTCTAAAGTTAATTAATGATAAGAATACTGGAAACTAACCAACAAATAGCTTCAGAGGTTGGGTAAGAAAAGTTTTAAGTATGAAGTGTTTTTTTAGTAAATCACAGATGATAATATGAACAAAAAATATTTTTAACATTTACAAAAGGTTTTCAAAGTGGCCACCTCCAGCAGCAATACACATTCTGGTATAGAATACGTAAGAAATTGTCTGTCAATCGTCTAAAAGCTTCTCTGTTCTCTCTCACAACACATTCGGCTTCTGCCATCTTTTGCCTTAGCTCTTGTTCATTTGAACAGTCTCGGGCGTATGCTATTTCCTTGTAATAGCCCCTAATGAAGAAATCGATGGGGTTGAGGTCAGGTGAGCGTGGAGGCCACCTAATTGGTCCGCTGCGTCCGACACATCTGTTGGGGTATGTTTCATTTAAGTAATTTCGGACAAGCGTTGCGTAGAAGTTTCTGAGGTTTGTCCATTAAGTCTGGACGGCAGTTCAAACGGACCAATTAGGTCGCCATTGAGAATACCAGACCACAAGTTAACGCTGAAATGATGTTGAAAAAACGTTGAAGGTCTCACATCGTGTGGATTTTCAATCGCCCATGTGTGGTAATTATGAATATTGAATATTCCAGATCACTCAAATCGTGACTCATCTGACCATAAAACTTTATTGAAAACCCCAGGATCCTCTTCCTCTTTTCGTAACATGGTTTAGCAAAAATCAACGCGCAATTGGTGATCTGTCGGCAGTAAAGCTTGGACTCGTCGGATGTGGAACGCATGGTATCCTTCATCGTGAAGTATGTCTTGGATAGAAGTATGGCGACACGCGTAACAGCAAATACAAAGTGAACACGACTGAAATTCAAACTTCAAAATATTTTATTTCACATAAGCCTACATGGGCACTTATGAAACGTCAGAAGCTAGGTGCACGGTTCCAATTGGTCGTTTCCTATGGGGAAGAGCCGGCAAGAAACTCCACGGTTACTCTTTTAAAAATAATTGGCTTTTACAATGTTTTCAAATTACAGTGTTAGTATGGGAGGACAGTATAGGCCTGTCAACAAGTACCAGGTACTTAACAGAAAAGAAAATGGTCTACAAATCTACAGTCTATTAAGCCTACAACGTTCACAAAATATAATAGAATCTGTTTAAAAGACGACTATATAATGTAAAATAATGAAAAGATTATATAATGGAAGTAAGTTAAAAAAAAAGTAATTTCGGAGCAGTTAATAGACATTTACATAAATAGTTATGCTGTTAGGTAATGAGGTACCAAGGAAGCCACATGTGCAGAAAGAATTAGCGCCAAACTTCCCTGTCTTCAACGTAGTCTTTAATCTTATAATATGCTTTATTAATAAGGACACGTTTGATGTGGGTGTTGAACTTTCCATCGCTAAGTTCTGTAACCGACTTTGGCAACTCGTTATAAAAGCGGATACTGTTTATAAGAATTAACTTGCTAGTTTTAGTTAATCTAAATTTGGGTATCACAATTTCATGTTTACTACGTGTATTTATATTATGGAGATCGCTTCTTATTTTGAAAAGTCCTAACTTTTTGCGAACATACAAAATACTTTCCAAGATATAAAGAGAAGGCAGAGTTAGTATATCAATTTCTTTGAATTTGTTTCTAAGGGACTCACGAGGACCCATTGAGGATCGCGCGGTAAACTCTGATTGCGCGATGCAGGATTTTGCGTGTCGTCAGTGTGATACGTTCGCATGTGGCGATCTGGATATGCCGCCACACTCCCCTCCGGAGACCGGAGGTCGATCGTGGGCTGAGTCGTGTATCATGCAATGCTTGTCAGGGCCTGTTGAGGTTCCAGTGAGTCGGAACTGGGTGCCGCATAGTTCGCGGTGAGTCGTCACTGTCTGCGGAGATGCCCCCAGTGAGTCGGGGTAGCGCTGCGTTATGCTCCAGTGCGTCGGATGTGGTACAGCGCCGGGTTGAGGCTGACTGCTGGCGTCGACCAGGAGAGGTTTGAAGGGCTCTTGCTTGTTGACCGGCCGAGAGTGCAGTGTGCTGTGCAAGGTTGCTGATGAGGCTGAGGGTGATGACCAGGTATGCGCGGTCGCTGCATGCTGGTGGTCAGGATACCCGTTGAAGCCGTGGGTGCTGGCTGGCTGTGTGACTCGCCGCTCGCAAGCTTGAGAAAGTGATGATGATGACGTCACGCTGTAGTAGTTGCAAGAAGGCTACGCTGACGTTCATGTTCGGGGTCACTAGTGTAGAGTCGCGCGGTAAATTCTTATTGCGCGATGCTGGATTTTGTGTGACGTCAGTGTGACGCGTTCGCATGTGGCGATGTACGAGTAGATATGCCGCCACAATGGCAATAATTCGGTCTCGTATCCTCTCCGCCCATTGCATTTTACAGCTAAAAGAGTTGCGCCCACGTTTACATGATCCGCGAGAACGGATCGCGCAAAATTCATTAAACTATAAACTCTTCTTTCTTTAACTAAAAAAAAGAAATCTGTCATTTTTGGTTAGTTAACAAACTAATTACCCTTAGGAACGAGAAAATGGGCAATTTTTTTTTTTAAATCAGTCAGGTCTAATTTTAAGAATTTTCCACCTCGCTGTCTTTGATGTCTTTTGTTGTCTTTGCCTCGTTGTCTTTGTAGGTTTACCTACTATGGCTAAAATCGGCCAGACTAGCGCATTCTTGAGGCCTACTTAGGAACTATGAAATCACATTTTTAGATTTTAATTAAAATTTGAAAATTTATCTCATAATTCACCGAACGTAAATTTTTCACTTTAGACCAACATTTTTATAACTTTCATCACAGGTACGAAGCTGAATATTTTATGCATAAAAGTACTACTCATGAAGATTCAGTTGCAAAAAAAATCTCGAGTCTTCTACTTTAATAAAAAAAAAAATTACGCTGGTCAGGTCGAAAATTCTCAAAAATTCAGAAAAAAAATCATAACTCAAAAACTATGAAAAGTTATGGAACATACATGGGGGTGATTCAGATACCCCACGATACGAGGGACCAAAATAATTTTTTTTTTGGACGTCAATGTTCCGGTCACCCTGTATATAAACTCTCCCAGCATTGCACGGCGGTGTGACAATATGGGTTAAAAGAAAGAAAAAAAAGTTTCATCATAATGAGTGGTAAATCTTCACCTGGTGGAAGGAGTCGGCGCCGACCTTGAAGAAGGCCAGCATGTTGTTCCTGGGGCGCACGGCGTGCTGCACGACGCTGGGCCCGTGCGCATCGCGCCCCAGCAGCTGCAGCGCGCCGCCCATGCCGGCCGACCAGCCGCCCCACGAGGCCTGTTAGGGGGAGGTAACTTCATTTTTCAAGCTTCCTCTCCTACCATCTTCGCTGTGCCCGACAGGGTAACCATAATGATCTCATTAAATTTTAAGTTACCCCCTAAGCGCTCATAGTGGAATGCAATAAAATATTGAGTATTGGAGCACAACACGCACACATGACGTACTTAGGCCAGCCTGCACCGACAACGATTCAGGAGATGCATGCTGAATGCTGGCAACGTCACAAATAGCTGTCAAATATTTCAGTTTTGATTCTTTAATCAATATTACTAAACGAAATTATGAAATATCGCTCTGTGTTGCACTAAAATATTGATTATGCCAAAATCAAAACATTTTATTTCACATAAACCTACATGGGCACTTATGAAAGGTCAGAAGCTAGGTGCACGGTTCCAATTCGTTTCCTATGGAGAAGAACCGGCAAGAACCTCCACGGTTACTGTTTTAAAAATAATTGGCTTTAAAAATGTTTTCAAATATTACAGTATTAATAGGTATGGGAGGACAGTGTAGGTCTGGCAACAAGTACCAAGTACTTAACAAAATAGAAAATGGTCAACAAATCTACAGTCTACAAAGCCCACAACGTTCTTTTATTCACAAAATATAAAAGAATCTATAAAAAAGATAAATATAAAATAAAAACAATATATAGCAATTATTTATATTATATTATGACACAGAATATTTAGTTTTAGGTGTAAAAAAGCACTTTCCAAATGCTTTTTATATAAGTACCTAAAACTGTTACAAAACCAGTGTAACAGTTTTAAGTAGATACTTATAAAAAATTGCAAAAAAAAACAGCGACATTTCATCATTTCGTTTAGTAGGTAATATTGATTAATTAATCAAAACAGGGAAATATTTGACAGCTACTTGCGATGTTGCCAACTTTCAGAATGCACAGTGTTAATATTTTTCTCAAACATGCCTGAGAATTCGAGCATTATTTTGACAACCTTCTTCGAGATAAATCGAAAATGCTGTACTGGTCAAATACATGCGAGCAGCGGCCGGCAATGTTAGTACAGTACCCGGCGATAAATATTACACATCGACCTTTGGAAAGAGACAATCGGCTAACTTCGGCTTCGTAGAGTGTTATCTCTGTCGCACACTACCTATGTGACGTTTTGTCAGTCGTTGTTCAAGTGCGATAGAGTGCGGTCGCGTCCAGTTCAAAATATATATTTAGTTGTTAACACCCCCAAATTCAAATAATTTAAAGTTGTACTATGGCATTTTTAGGAAAAAGAGGGAAACCTTTACGAGGTCAGTCACGCGAAATTATCTACAATGTTTATAAATATTTTGTAACCAAAGCTGACAGATTTAAAAAAAATGAAGATGAAAATGTAAGTTGTTATTTTAAGAAGGTTCAAATGCCACTGGAATCTCAAGAAGAACTTTGAACAATATATTAAACGAAGTCAGTACTGAAACACATTCTACTGAAATTAAGTTCAGCACTCCAAAAAAGGGAGACCAAAAAAGCAATTTCGTTTGGATATGGACGATTTTGATTATGATGTTGTTCGGAGAATGGTGTATGATTTTCACTTACGATTTAATGAACTGCCAACAATAAAATCATTAAAAGCTAAATTATCTGAAGCTATTAATTACAATGGGTCTGAAAAGACATTGAGAAAAATACTTCACGAGATGGGATTTCGGTTCACTAAAATGGAAGATAATTGAAAAGTTCTAATGGAAAAGCACGATGTAAGTCTCAAACGAATGGAATACCTCGATAAAATACGCAAATTTCGCGAATCAGGAAAAAATATCGTCTACATGGATGAGTCTTACATACATACATCCCACACTAAAGGGAAATCTTGGAGTGATGATAAGAACCAAGGAGTAAAAAAGCCAATTTCAAAAGGTCAACGTTTGATAATAGTTCATGCGGGAAATGAAAAAGGCTTTTAGCCGGTGCCTTTTTAACGTATAAATCCACGGACACTAAAGGTGACTATCACAATGAAATGAATAACGATAACTACGAAAAATGGCTGGTTAATCAATTAATCCCAAATATACCCAGTGATTCTGTTCTAGTTATCGACAACGCACCCTATCACAACAAATATGTTGAAAGACCCCCAACTCAAATACCATTAAACAGGAAATGATCAACTGGTTAAACAGACACGAAATTCCAGTTGATCCAAAATTAACAAAAACCCAGATTTACGCTATTATATGTCAGCACAAGGAGAGGTATACAGAGTTATCCGCGGACAAAGTACTTGCCGAACATGGGCACACTGTGTTGCGATTGCCACCATATCATCCGGATTTTAATCCAATTGAAAATATATGGTCTCAACTGAAAGGCTATGTATAGCCTCTAGAAATGTGGGTATGAATTTAACTACAGTAAAAACATTATTGACTGAAAAAGTAAACATGATCGGGGCTGAAGAGTGGAAAAAGGTTTGATCATGCAATCAAATGTGAGAATGAATATAGAAGCATTCAACACGGTTTAGACAATTGCACTGATAGACTAGTGATAAATACGGCTGACAGTGACAGTTATATTGACCTTTTTGAGAGCACAGATAGTGAAATGGAAGTAATTGAGAATTATTATTATTTTTATTACAATGTCTCATTTTAACAATAGGTATAATGGTGTTTATTATGTACACTACAGCTGTAATTTTCCAAAAAAATTAAATACGTAAACATAATGTGAACATGTTTTTTTTTTCATTTTATTTTACCCCAACCTAAAGCCATCACTTATAGAAAAATTGGTGTATTTTATACAAAGAATAAAAAGAATTATCAAAAGAAGCAAATCATAATTGTTTTAACAGCTCCTAATAGATACCGGACTGTTTGTATTTCGTGCGACAGAGACAACGCTCTACGAAGCCGAAATTAGCCGATTGTCTCTTTCCAAAGGTCGATGTGCAATATTTATCGCCGGGTACTGTATGAAAATCCATATCTGTCGTGTTTAGTGGCTGAATAAAGTATCATAGTAATGAAAGCTCATATCTGTCGTGTAATTTAAAAATGGAACGAATTTTATATTTCGACACATGGCAATCAAGGCGGTAACTTATCAAAGATTTTATTTAAATCTGGAACTGGCAGCAAACAGAGCTGTTTAAAGTAAAACAGAAACCAATGAACATAATGGCGGGGGAAACATTATTGTTGTGCGTCACTGATTCTGGAATTTATAATTAATTGTTGAATTTCCGCGCATTATTTGAGAAAAGTACTATACAAGCCTTGGCCGCCACCAGGCATGGACTCACGTGTGCCTCGGCTTCGCCTCGGCCTACATTTTCACGTTGGTCCATCAATGCCTCTGTTGCCGGCCGCTGCAGTAATTTACTATAGCGCTAAACTAATACAAAACATCGTTGTAATTCCTTCAAGTGTTTGCATTGACAGAGAGACTTATGTTCTATGTTTCAAGTATGAAACAGTACCGGCAGCTAGTTAGTTTTTTAATTCTATGGTAAACCAACCAATGCCCGCCTGATGTCAATTCGTCACCACCAGCTATGGACATGTCATTGTGCAGTACCAGAGGCATTGCCGCCATTCTAGAGGCTGTTTTCTTTTTTTTTCTTTTATTTATAAACACAAAAATAAACTATTTACCAAAAAATTTAACCACTGTAAAATGAAACTGAAAAGCGAAAAAATAAACCTTTTAGTAAGTTAGTAGCAAGTTCCTCAATTAATGTAAATTTGTTTACTGACAGCGAGTTTGTTTCGGCATTTCTTCTCGGGGATCAGTCAGTTAGGAAATTCCTATTTTTCTACCCCTACCCATTTTATACTATTTTTTAAATAGGCCTAATAATAATAGAATTGTCAAGATCGGACTATGCTGTAAAACGTTATACTTTATGTGGTGTCGACTTTCATACATTTTTTCGTCGTTCAAAAATCATAATCGTTACCTCATGATGGTCTCTGTCGCCGTTCTCCACGGGCTTGGCGAGGTCGGCGGGCACGCGGGCCGGGCGCGGCCTCCAGGGCGCGAGGTACAGGATGAAGGCCACGCGCCGGTCTGCCAGCCGGTCGTCGTGCACCAGCAGGTGGTCGCCGGGCCCGTACAGCGAGCACGACGCCGACACCGAGCGCAGCGCCAGGCCGGTCACCGACGCCACCTGCGGACGCATGCGCAGCTCGTCAGCACCCTGACACCCGTGACCCAGGCGTCCATGACACATCGGGTTTCAGAATGACAATTTCACACATCGCACATGATTTTCAACACTGTGTCATCTCAAAAAACGCTGTTTCGAGATATTGCGTTTTAAAGATTTGAAAAATCATGACTCGATGCTTACATATTTATGTCCTAATTAAGACTTCGCTGCAATACTACGTCATTAGCAGAGATCGGAATAGGTAGAATATATTTGCCTAACCTTCGAGGGAGTAACTACCATAGAGTGGACAATACCTCCTCTAAAAACCCGGGATTTAAAAATCACGAATTATTTATTGGACTTTTCATATAGTTACAAATTATTGATTTGATGAATCATATTACATTTTTTAGCATTTTTTTTATTTTTTTTTGTTCCGTACTAAAATTGTGTCAAATTAAAATGTTTTGTTTAAGAAGGTAACATAAAAGTAAGTTGGCTGGTTTATATGCTTATTGGTTTCGTCATTATCATTATTCCTTGATTTAAGAGGAGGTATTATCCACTCTATGTTACTTACTCCCTCGAAGTTTAGGTAAATACATTCTACCTATTCCGATCTCTGATTATTAAGCTTGGTATAGGTATACTGACAAATTCATGGAGTAGCAACCAATTTTTATTTTATCGTAGGGGCCGTTTTCCACCAACACTGAGGCGGGACTTCATCGCTCGCTCTAATATATAACTAGCTTGTGTCCTCGCACTCCTACGGGAACGTCCTGCCAGGAGTAAAAGTACCCTGTGTTAACATACTACAATAACCCTATTTGTTTACGCGGCGCACACCAGTCAAGCTCCCAGTAGGCATGATGTTTTCCGACATCTTCAACAGGCATCGTCATATTTTAAACAATTTACACAAAACTATAATGAATTATACACTTAAACCTTCCTCATGAAACACTTCATCCATTGGAGGAAACCGTATGAAAATCCGTTCGGTAGTTTTTGAGTTTATCGCGTTCAGACAGACAGACAGACGCGGCGGGGAAGCCCAGCTGGCTAGGAAAAGTAACAATGTGAAGTACTTCACAACTGATGGCCTAGCCCAGCTGGCTAGGAAAAGTAGCAATGTGAAGTACTTCACAACTGATGGCCTAGCCCAGCTGGCTAGGAAAAGTAGCAATGTGAAGTACTTCACTACTGATGGCCTAGCCCAGCTGGCTAGGAAAAGTAGCAATGTGAAGTACTTCACAACTGATGGCCTAGCCCAGCTGGCTAGGAAAAGTAGCAATGTGAAGTACTTCACAACTGATGGCCTAGCCCAGCTGGCTAGGAAAAGTAGCAATGTGAAGTACTTCACAACTGATGGCCTAGCCCAGCTGGCTAGGAAAAGTAGCAATGTGAAGTATTTCACAACTGATGGCCTAGCCCAGCTGGCTAGGAAAAGTAGCAATGTGAAGTACTTCACTACTGATGGCCTAGCCCAGCTGGCTAGGAAAAGTAGCAATGTGAAGTACTTCACTACTGATGGCCTAGCCCAGCTGGCTAGGAAAAGTAGCAATGTGAAGTACTTCACTACTGATGGCCTAGCCCAGCTGGCTAGGAAAAGTAGCAATGTGAAGTACTTCACAACTGATGGCCTAGCCCAGCTGGCTAGGAAAAGATGCTTTTTATACCTTGAAACTGTTATGTTATGAGATACAATTAAATTTCTACCGTTAACGAGCTCGAGGAGGCCGGTAGACAGCGGAGAGGAATCGAAGTGTCTCTTTGTAATGTCAAAATAACTGTTTTTTTTTTACTAAATGCATATACGGTAGGTACTTATAACAAAAAAACTATTTTAAAATTTTATGTCCGTCTGTTTATTCCGGCTAATCTCCGAAAGACGTCTGGACCGATTTTGACGGGACTTTCACTGTCAGTTAGTTGATGTTATAAAGAGTAACTGAGGCTACATTTGTTTTAGAAAAAGAATTAGGGTTCCCCGCGCAAAAGAAATCAAAACCCACGAGATGGTGAACAAAATCTGATTCAAATAGGGAAGTAATGACATCCACGCGGGCGAAGCCGCGGGCAGCAGCTAGTCTTCTATATAACAAAAATGAAATGCTGTTCGTTGGTGAGCGCATCACTTGAGAACGGCCGGACCGACTTGCATGTTTTGTTTTAAAATGTTCGTAATAGTCCGAATAAGGTTTTTATGGAAACAAAAATTGCAAAAGTTTCCCGGAAAATTTACAGATTCGGAAAAAACTGAAAATCCTTTTTTCTAAGGGACGTTTGTATGAATTATCGGACAGGACAATGCCTGTCGGTTCAACCAGTTACTGCTAACATTCCTGCTACGGTGGAGAAAGACATTACAAAACAAGCTAGCCTCATTTCACAACAGATAAGGGATAGCTAGAAGTTCTACGCAGCTTACCCAACTCATAACTTCAGTCTTGAGCAACTCATATATGCCTCTAATACTGCGCTGCCAGGTTAAGCTGGCCAGGTCAGCCGTCTGGTGGAACTCGTAAAGGTCCATCTTCTTGCGTGACCAGTCCAGCGTGTTCATATCATCCACGATGTTGTTAATCATCTCGGGGTTGGCCAGGAAGTCGTGCAGGAGGCACAGTCTGAACGGCTCACACGTCAGGGACACTTCCGGAGTCTTCAAGTCTTTCTGTTCGGACCAGTGTGTTTGAAGTCTCTCTATTAATTCTTCCGACTGTAAGGGAAATGTATGTGAGTGAAGTGTAACACACACATCATATTATATGATGCAGGGTATCGATCCAGGGCACTGGATACGTGGGACCTCAAGGGACCGGATTATTTATCACTTATATGATGCAGGGTATCGATCCAGGGCACTGGATACGTGGGACCTCAAGGGACAGGATTATTTCTCACTTATATGATGCAGGGTATCGATCCAGGGCACTGGATACGTGGGACCTCAAGGGACCGGATTATTTATCACATATGATGTAGGGTATCGATCCAGGGCACTGGATACGTGGGACCTCAAGGGACAGGATTATTTATCACATATGATGCAGGGTATCGATCCAGGGCACTGGATACGTGGGACCTCAAGGGACCGGATTATTTATCACATATGATGCAGGGTATCGATCCAGGGCACTGGATACGTGGGACCTCAAGGGACCGGATTATTTCACTTATATGATGCAGGGTATCGATCCAGGGTACTGGATACGTGGGACCTCAAGGGACCGGATTATTTATCACTTAAAGAGGCTTTTCATTTACCCAGTTTCCCAAATAGGTTTAAAATATCAGTTGTCTTATTTACAGAGGTCCCTGATAAGACAGGTCGAAATGTACCGTTTTTTAAGGTTCCGCACCTCAAACGGAAAAAACGGAACCCTTGTAGGATCACTTCGTTGTCCGTCTGTCTGTCTGTCTATTTGTCTATCAGTCTGTCAAAACCTTCTCAGGAACGCTTGGGGGAACCAAGTTGACATTAATAGGTATCAAATACGTAGGCCTACGGTCCCTTGGCCTCTAAAAAAATCAAGCTTCTTTGTCAAAGCAATAAAAAAAATACGGCCATTTATGGGATATATTTTGGTACTCGCAAATAAATCAAAACCTACAGGGGATTTCCCGTTGACCTACAATTAATTTGTAGTTAATTTGTAGTTTTATCATATATTTTTTTTGCAATTACAAGTTTACATTTGCAGTTGAAGAATTGACCGTGACGTATATCGATGTATGGGAGAACATGTTTTTCAACTACAAAGTTAAAAAATCTAAAAATCTCACAATGCATTCTCAATTAGAAAAGTTTAATTATTCCCAGTAACAGAGGTATTTCAATGCAAAAGTGTCAGGACCTTATTATAATTATTAGTAGTAGAAGTTTCTCACCAATCCAGGACCCACTGGACCAGGTTACACTGTATTGCTGTTTACATAAAGATTTTAATAAAAAAGGCACACTAGTGTCGTCAAATGACCTTAATCCTAGGGTTAAACTGCGGGTCGTCCATTCTGTTGGCGCGAGGGTTCAGCTGCGCCTTCACCGCCTTCACGTGACTCTTGTCATCCTCCACCAGGAGGGAGTCGTCCTCCCAGGACGCCTCCGAGTCGGAGCTGTAGTCTGTCGACGAGGATGATGAGGAGTAGTCCTCTGGAAACAGAACACAGTTAATATCAATTTCAGAAATCATTGTAAACTAATTGAATAGATGGTGCGCTGGTTCTCGTATTGGTTGGCCACTCGTCGTCTCAGCGTATCTATGGAAAATAAGTTTGTAGTGAACATTCACTTGTTGCCCACAGCACTGCCCACTGCCCACTGCCCACTGCCCGCTGCAGTACCTACACACTGAACACGTAACACTTCATAAACTACTGCTGCTTGGTTTACTGCAGCTACCAAACGAGACATCCAATAGCATCTATTAGTAAAATGTGGGCATTTTCACAAAAATGTATAGGTACCCCCGATTTTATACTGTCCCTGGCTAGAATTCGATTAAAATGTATGTAGTAGTTGCCAGATTATTTAAATATTAGCTAGTTATCAAAGTGAATAAACGTGTACAATATTTTGTTGTTTTAATAAAAACTATAAGATAATCTTAAATAAATTTCATTTAATTAAAAATAACAATTGAGAAAATGGTTGCTTTTGAGCTGTCCCCTGCTTAGTCTTACGCATATAATAACTTATTTCTTAACTTCTTTGTAAGAGCGATGCCCTCTTAAGGTTTCATTTAGTCCAGGATAATAAATTATTGTGATAACAGGTAAAATATAACAGCATAATTTTACAAAATTAAAAAAAGAAAAGAAAAGTAAATCAAAATATTGTCCTTCCCGGAACATTCAGTTTAGTCACCGAGTTTTCTAACAAAATGTTTACTGTAGTTCAAATAGTTTTGCATTACTGGCAACACCATATTTACCGCTATGCAACTAATCAGGTTAGAAGCCGTCAGTCTCAAAAAACTGCTTGGAAGCAGTGCAGCGTGTATGCAAGCCTCAGGGAACGGAGTCTCGTCTCAGGTATGTGACCATATTTTATTTCTATCTATTTATCTTGTAGTTTTCAGTTAATTAGTTTTAAAATGTTATTGTATCTAAGTTTTTACTTTTTAAACAGTTTTTATTACTAAAGGATAAACAAATGTGAGTTCCGTTGTGTGACTGTTTGAGCTGTCACGTATTACGTATATGCTGAACGAAGAATCACAACATGCCTGAACACATAAAGCACAGTTTACATGGCCATTTTCTTGAGCTATAAACTATTTTTCTAAGACCTTTTTGACTGAGTACCAAACTACGGCAAATAGTAGATTTTAAAAGAATTATAATTGAAAAACAACGAACTATTTGGCGTAGTACGGTTGTATGTTAATGTTAATGTTGGTTGTACACGCCGCACGCCTTCTTCAAGGCTTCGATAACGAAGGGTTGAACTTGCTGATTAATAAAAATCAGCAAGTTTCGAACCAAAGCAAAAGAAACTGTGAGTAGTATGTTTTATGTATATGATATTACTAGCTGCGCCCTGCGGCTTCACCCGCATAAGTCTCGACCCCGTGGGGATATCGAGATAAAAAGTATCCTATGTGTTAACCCAGGTTATAAACTATCTGTGAGGCGAATATGACGGTACCTTGCCAATATATACAGGATAATTTTAAAAGGAGTGCGAATATTTCAGGAGGTAATCAGGTGCATACAACTGGACAACTTTCCCCAAGGAACATAGGTCGAAATCTTAAAATTGAAAATCGACTTTTCATACAAAGTGACTAGGTCACGTGACTTACTTTTGTATGAGAAGTTGAATTTTATTTTTTAGATTTCGACCTATGTTCCTTGGGGAAAGTTGTTCAGTTTTATGCACCTGATTACCTTCTAAAATATCCGCACTCCTTTTAAACTTATCCTGTATATGAAAATATTATGTATGTTAGAAAAAATCTACATCTTTTTAGTAAGATAAGTGATCGGTATAATTTTAACACTAGAAATAGGAACAAATTAGATCAACCACGTTTCAGATTGTCTAAGATACACACTTCTTTTATGGGGTACTGTGTAAAATGTTATAATAAATTACCTCTCGATATTCTTCAACTAAATGAGAAGCAATTTAAAACATGCATTAAACGCACACTATGTAGACAAGCATATTATAGGTTGAATGATTATATCATAGATAAAAATGCTTGGCTAAATGCCGGTCCTGCTCCACAGCCACTTGGGCTTTGTTAAAAATTTTTTTTTGGAAGAAATGCGTCCCTTTTTTTCTGACATTATGACCTTATTGTTTACTAATCTTTTAAATACAATCATTGCAAACTATAGTTTTGTATAAATTAGAAGCATTTTTTCATTTTGTAAATGTGAGTACCATGGAGCGGTTTTATGTTATGATGTAGGTATGTTGACTTGAAAGAGTATGGCAGTTGAGAGTATGCCATGCTCACTTAAACGTCTCGCTGATGGTGGCGCGTGTGTTGGATCATTCGGTTCCCTACAAAATGGTTGAGCTGGATGGTGCTGATCCACGCGTCATGTTCGTGAACGGGCGCCGTCAGTGGAGACTGGTCATCTCTTAACTGCCAGGGCTTATTTTTAATCTTATATTTTGAATTGTTTTTAATTATTTATTTTTTACATTGTTCTCACATATAGAAGCAACAAGAACAATGTACCCAGGATTTTGTAATAATTTTGATTTATAAGAGTGTCCATGGAGTTTCTTGCCCATTCTTCTCCATAGAGATCTACGTTTTGGAATGGGCGACTAGTTTCAATTTTCTGACTAACTGACTGACTCTTTAACAATTCAAAAGTGCCTGTAATTGGTTTAATTGAAATAAATGCTTTGAGTTTTGAGTTTATCATCCAAATCCTTCAGTACTTTTTGCGTGAAGAAGTAACGAACACACACACACACTCACAAACTTTCGCCTTTATATATTAGTGTGAGTGTGATGTGATTATGTGTTATAGCTATTAGTTTACGAGAAGGGATCAAAAAGTAGTGAGAACGACACACTCCTTGGTAAGAAAAAATAAATACTGGCAGGCATAGCTCAGATACATAATTATTTGTAATATTAATAAAGAAAAAAATCTTCGATTCTCTTTTGTTTTTTTTCTGAATGTAGTCATTTGTTTGCTTCGTGTCGGAACGTGTTCTCGAAAATGGAGAAAAACTAAGTGCGAGCCGTTATTAAATACCTCTGTTTAAAAAAGTTAACGACGCAAGAGATTCATTGCGATTTGGAGGCAACATTAGGAGAGTCTGCTCCGCCGTATTCCACTGCCGCAAGGTGGGCTTCTCAATTTCGAGTAGGGAGAACAAGCACGGAAGACGAACATCGTTGCGGCCGTCCATCGACGTCAGTCACCCAAGAAAATGTTGCGAAATTCGAGAAAATTGTATTGAGCGATCGAAGAGTTACCATCCGATACTTAATTCAAGAAACGGGCATTTCATATGGAAGTATTCAATCCATATTGAAACAATCTGTGAATATGACAAAAGTCTCCGCAAGATGGGTGCCGAGAATGTTAACCGACAGTCAGAAACAAAATCGACTTGACATTTCGAAGATATTGTTGGACAAGTTTCAAGAAGATTCTGAAAACTTTTTGTCTCGTTTCGTAACAATGGACGAAACATGGGTCCATCATTTTGATCCCGAGACAAAACAGCAATCTTCGCAATGGAAACGGCCATCATCACCGACCGCGAAGAAGTTTCGTGCCGTGGCATCGGCTGGCAAGATTATGGCCTCAATATTTTGGGACTCAGAAGGGATATTGTTGATTGATTACCTGGAGCGTGGAACCACTATTACAGGCCAATATTATGCAGCTTTAATTCCTAAGTTGAGGAATGCCATCAGAGAGAAAAGGAGAGGGAAACTTCGAAGGGGCGTGCTGTTTCATCACGACAACGCACCCGCGCACAGGTCGGCAGTTGCGATGGCTGCCATTCAGCAAGCTGGCTTCGAATTGGTTGACCACCCCTCTTATTCACCAGATCTGGCGCCTAGCGCTTTTTATCTGTTCCCCAAATTGAAAGAATACTTAAGGGGAAACAGGTACGAAGACGATAACGAGGTGATGGATGCCCGTGGAGAGCTTTTTGCAGGACCAAGACAAAACTTTTTTTTGAAAGGGATTGAAGCCTTGGAAAAGCGCTGGACTCGGTGTGTAGAGAGACTCGGAGACTATGTAGAAAAATAAATTATTATGTTATCAATAGTCATTATATTCTATCTCATTCTCACTACTTTTTGATCCCTTCTCGTAAATGTTATTCATTTAAAATTTTTTTAGCTACCTAAGCTTTGAATAATGATACTTCTATAATACGTGTTACACATTGACATTAATCGTCATAACTGGCCTTTTTTTTTTGGGTGGGAAATAATCAAATGACTTCTCCCGCTCTGGCCGGAGCGGGACGGCGTGTTACTTTTACTGACTAATACCCACCCGTGTTCCTTCAGTTGCATGTGCTGGGACCACGGTAACTCTTTCGAACATCCCCCGACCCTAGCTGGCATCGGCCCTAGCGAACCCCGTCAATTAGTGCTGACATCTCTTTGAGGCGCGCATGGAACACAACGCGCTGTCGACCCGGGCCTGGTCCTTACTGGACGGCGAGCTGCCCATTGCTCGCCATCCGCAAGCCCGCGCCTACCGTGGCCGGGAATCGGCTACCAATTCCCGATGCCCAGGGCATCTCCTACGGCGACTAGGGGCGTGAGGGCGCAAAGATTGCTTCTCCCTCACGCGTTCTGCTTCCTCCTTCGCGAGCATTACTGCTTCGCAGAAGGAGGTAATGGCTTCCCATGTACTCTCGCTCCGTACCATGGCCTGGACCAGGGCCGGACGCGAGAGATCGCCCCCGCCGATCGTTTCCGCGAGGACACGGCGGTGCTCCGCCCAAGCCGAGCAGACCTCCACCGTATGCTCCACCGTGTCTTCCGGGTGAGCCACACAATGGTGACACCCGGGCGTTTCCTCCCGCCTTATCCAGAACAGGTACCTCCCGAAGCATCCGTGTCCAGTGAGGACCTGTGTCAGGCGGAAAACGAGGACGCCGTGGCGCGCCACTCCTCAAAGAGGGGACTTATCGCCGCAATTGTGGCGTGCCCAGCACTGGGTTGCGACAATCGCACTCTCCATGACGTCATAAGATCCCGCCGAAGCTCTGTCTGCTGTGCCGCGATTTCTCGCGGCAGTGGAGTTACGCCCCGGCGTTTTGCCTCCTCACGCCACTCCCATATGTGCGCGAGGACTTTTGCCTTCAGATCCCATGGCGGCAATCTGGCAAGGAGGCTCGCCGCCTCACCGGAGATCGTGTGATATCCCCGGACTAGTCGGATGGCCATGACCCTTTGGGACGCGTTCAACCGACGGGCCGGTCGCCGCCTCAAGGAACGCGCCCACACCGAAGCCCCGTAAAAGGCCATGGACCGCACGACCACGACGTAGAGCCCCCGGCAGGAGACGTTTGGACCCCCTAGATTGGGCAGGAGCCGCCTCAAGGTAGCCCGGCCCACTCCAGTCTGGGAGCCAAACGTCGGAAATGCTCCACGAAGTTCCACCGGCTATCGAGGACAAGTCCCAGGTACTTCATCATCGACTCGACGCCGATGTGAGCCCCTCCTACCGTTATTTGGGAACCCGACGATGGCGCGTTCCACCCATGAAAACACATGGCCTCGGACTTGTGCAAAGCCACCTCGAGTCCCAATTGCCGGATCCTCTCGACGATTGTCGCAACCCCGCGTGTCGCTAGTTCGGCCGCCGCCTGGTGTCATAACTGGTCTACCAAACATTTCTAAAATATATTAGAGGAGTTTAACACCATATTTGCTAAACAGCAGGGCGGAAATTTCTTTGCTTTGTGTAAAGATTCATATGATATGTAATTATGCAAAGAATTTGATCGAAATCATAACTTCAATTACTATACTGTATACATACAGCACACAAGTGAGAAAGAACATGTAGTCAATCTATACCACATTGTGTCAAGTAGTGGAGAAGCAATCATCGTTGGTAACTTGGAGAAGTGGGGCATAAAGGATTCATTAATATGTCGAAAATTGAAGAAAATTTTTAATTTGATTGACAATGTAGACAAATGGGACAGATGAGACTGATTATGAAAAATGAAACAAAAATGAGGAAAAAATGTAAACAATTACTAATAAAATGCAGAAATTTGTTGACGCGTGGTAAAAAAAATTTAAAAAAAACGATACCAGCGTCTGAAACAACGTATCACGAAAAAGATAGCTGACCTAGAAAATGAATTGATGAAGCAAGAATACAGGCAGAAAGTGCTTGAATTTACATTAAAAAAGAGATATCAAAGGGCAAAAGCTCATAAAGAGAAACAATATTTAAGACAACTCGTGAAAAACACTACAAACAAAAAATATGTAAGCAAAATGATGGGCTTAAAAGCAAAAGACAAAAAAAGAAGAAGATATAGTGTGGCCATTAGTGCTGTGCACTCCCTGAGGTATGCGCGGCGAGGTGGGAGGCGAAGAAAAAGTGCATGAGTTCACATGAGATCGATACATGTCGGGCAGATCTTACGATATCAGTTTGCATTTCTAAGGCAAGACTTGTGGCGGGACGATGGTCGCAGGCTATCTATCTGTAATATATTATACTTACTTAGTTGATTAAAATGTAACCCAAATATACTCAATTTTATTAAAAATATGCAGGTGATAAATAAGAACTAAACTTATAATTCAAAGCAGGACTTGTTTTATTGAACATTTTTTATATTTACAAACAATTACATATTCTAACGAAAGTTATTCTGACATAGATTCTGTTTCAACTTCATCTTCCATTTCGTCATCATCTTCATCTTCCACTTCGCGACCGGAACTTGAATCAGAGTCTTGCCAATTTATTATGAATGAATCGAAACATTATCGAACCTACTATCGCGACTCCAGTAATCATTTTCATTTTTCTGGACATGATCGTCGCATCTCTGCCATTTTTCCGCCGTGAATTCCGAAAACAATTTATCCAATAAGATTATCTTTTCGTCTAGAGAAGAATTAATATAGTTAATATAGTTTTGGGCTATGTTGTTTTTAATATCAGCCCAGACCAACTCAATTGTATTTAAATCTGGATGGTACGGAGGTAAACGCAGAACAGTGTGTCCACTGGCTTTCAGGAGTTCGTCAATTTCATACACGGGTTCTTTTTGTGTATTTTTGATAAGAAGTAGCAGTTGAGCCTTTCTCATGGTTCCTGAAAATTCTACATTATGGCGTAGCAACCAGTTCTGCATTTCACTTTTGAGGCTTGATATAGTTGGTTTATTCTTAACCTGAACGCTGTGGTAAGACGCGTTGTCCATTACTACCACAGAATTCGGCAGCAACTTATCTTTTAACTTTTCATCTACCCACTTATAAAAAGTAGGTCCGCTCATATCTCCATGATAGTCACCGGTTCTAGCATCTGATTTGAATACAGTCGATGCATCATCCACTAAGCCATTTCGACACCCAGCGTGGAGAATTACCAATCGCCGTCCTTTCCCAATATCAGCATGAATTCCGGGTTCTGACGATGATTGCCAACATTTGCTGGCATGGTGACTGGCGTTGATGTATGTTTCATCAAGAAAATATATGTTGCGGTTTTGCGTTCTGTAATTTCTGATTTGTGTAAGATATTTTTTCCGCCACACTGTAATATTAGGCTGTTCTATAAGGAGATGTCTCTTTGATTTGCATTTTTTAAAACGGTAGCCCATTTTGTGTAAAAGCTGTCTTAAATATTCCCGTCCACAATTCAATATGCCATCCTGTCTCAAACTTGATAGTAACTTACGGACACTTGGTATTTTTTTTTCAACTTCGTAAAACTGATGAATTTTTCTTCAACTCCAAGGTCAAAATCATCCACAACGTGTTTTTTCTTTAGAACTTTGGTTTTTTTGGCGATTGAAATTTTAATTGGCTTGAATTTTCAATCGATAAATAACCCGCAGAAATCACATTATGCACGGTTCTTTTGCTGTACCCCGTAGCCTCCGCAACGATTTTGGCAATATTCACATCATTTTTAAATTCAAAGCTTTTTTTGTCTGCTTTTCTTTTCTTAAAATATTCAGCCACCTTAAGAGGGTTGTCACATTTTGCACCTCTCTCGCTCACACGGGACCAAATTTTGAATAATGTTAAATGAAAAGATGCATTTTTGAAAAATGTAATCAATGGGCCGTCTACAAAATAATATTAATTTAATAAATAATTATTAAAAACACATTTTTGTTGTGGCATTTATTTACATCATCTCAAAAACAGATCATAATACTTAATTACATTAGTTTATTAGATAACACAATAGAAATGTGTTTTTAATAACTACCTATTAAATTAATATTGTTTTGTAGACCGCCCATTGATTACATTTTTCAAAAAAGCATTTTTTCATTTAACATTCTTAAAAATTTGGTTCTGTGTGAGCGAGAGAGGTGCAAAATGTGACAACGCTCTTAAAAATGAGTCTTCATATCACGAGATAACGCACGACCCATCTTTGAATATTTATCTCATGTGCGTCTGACATAGACAGTCCGATATAGATAACACTACATGCCACCACGAGCGTTGACGGCGCACTGACAGAGCGCAGCAGGCCAGCCGATTCTCCCCGCCGTCTCGCCGCGCGCATACGTCAGGGAGTGCACAGCACTAATGGCCACACTATAGTAAGATTCGAAATTGAAGAGTTAACAAAGTTCTATTTAAGAGATAATGTGAGTAGAAATACGGCGGGAAAGAAACAAGCTAAAACAAGGAACTAAATAAGGAAACAAATAAGATATTTGACTGACACTTCCTAATCTTTACAAAAAATACAGAATTGAAGGTGGGCATGGCTTCACAACTTCCTACGAGCATACGCCTTTGTATGTTTTCATACTTCACATGAATTCAAGAGATACATGTCTATGTATTAGATATAGTAACGTGGAATTCCAACACACATCAGTGAAAAAACACGGATTACTTAATAACGGAGTTGGAGAAATTTTGAATGAAATTTCATGTGATACTAAAAATTACTCCTGCATGTACAGTAATACAGTACAGTAATTGTGAAAATTGTACAGATCGAAAATCACTTTATTGCTCATTAGAAAATGGAGTAGATGATAATGATACTAATGTTTCGTGGTAAGGTTACAAAAAAGAACTAGGTGGTTAGGAAAGAAGAGATCACACATAAACAAAAAAAGGAGATGACACGAATGAAATTAAAAAAAAATAAACAGAAAAGGTGATACAAACAGGAAGTTTAGAAAAATTAAAAAACAAATTTGAAAATGACCTGAAAGAATTTAAAAGATCATTTTAATGTGCAACGCCAACATGACCAGTATCAAATGGCAGTTTCACAATTAAAAGACAATGAAGTTGTTTTAGTGTGCGACTTCTCAGAAAACTACGAGGAGATACAAGCAATGCACTTTGGTGCCTCTAAAAACCAAATAACCCTTCATACCGAAATGATTTATTGGGCCAATAAATCACAGTCTCTCTGTACCATATCAGAACTAAACAATCCCGCTATTTGGGCTCATTTGGCGCCATTATTAGACCTCATCAACGAAGAATCTCCAAACTTATCTGTTGTTCACTTTTTCTCAGACGGACCATCGTCGCAATACCGGCCAAAAAACCACTTTTATTTGCTGGCACATTTTACAAAATGCCTTGGATTGAATTATACAACCTGGTCGTATTTTGAATCTGGGCACGAAAAAGCGTGGCAGATGGCATAGGTTGCGTGAAACGTACATTAGACAGAAAAGTCTACCATGGAATGGACATAGTGGATGCAAAAGATGCTTACGAAATTCTCAGGAATAGCCTTAAAAGAATCAAAGTTTTCCTGATTCCAGACAGTTCCATCAGCGATATCAGTAAAATGTTACCT
Source organism: Fissipunctia ypsillon (assembly GCA_947568875.1). Taxonomy (NCBI): domain Eukaryota; kingdom Metazoa; phylum Arthropoda; class Insecta; order Lepidoptera; family Noctuidae; genus Fissipunctia; species Fissipunctia ypsillon. The sequence goes on along the minus strand of OX387650.1, from coordinate 689,953 downwards.
TCAAATTTGCAACAATTAAAATCCACTTTCCTTGTACATCAAATTATCACAAGACGAAAATTCTATAAAATTCAGGGACGTAAGTTGTTTCTGTGGAACACTTCCAGGCCAATGCGTTTGTTTTTCCCCGCAAATCCACCATGTGGTTCCCAGCCACATTCAAACTTGACCCCAGTGGTGCTATTCTGTAAAGATCGCACCGTGAAAATTTAGGTGACGTGAGCGTGATGTGAACTGTCATCCCACCTTACTCTACTAGGAATTTAGCTCACTTCAAACTCACTTCACCTTAGTGCTCACGGTGTGATGTTTACAGAATAGATCGGCAGACCAAAAACAAAAGAAAGAATGTTTCCGTACCATCCCGCAATAACTCCGCAACATCGCATACAGATTTCAAAATGACAAATATAAATACCGAACCACCGTCCAAGAAACCAAAAAACAAATACTGTGTTCCTTCAACTTCCAAACAAACTCTAACATCAGCAATATCACATCAAGATTTTGAGAAGACAAATATTGATATCGAGCCACCAATACCGTACTCTCAAGACTTCGAAGACCGTTTGCAAGAAATTGAGTCTTTTGGTATGTTGGACTTCGAAAGCGAAGGCAATACTCTGATTGAGTTTGATGACTTCTAATAAATTCTACCTACTCTTTCGACTTTCATACATATTATATTATTTTCCATTGAATAAGTATTTCACTGAAAAAGGTATGTACCTTATTAGATACAAAAATTGGGAATTGTGAATGTTTTTTAAAAATTAAATAAACAATATCTAAAAATTCTCATAATTTATACTATTTTTTCAGTTACTGAATATAGTCACACAACTGATATTTTGCAACACTTTATTTATTTATTTTACTATTTATGTACACACAATAAAACATAAACAGATACAACATTAAGACTATTGAGTACAAAGGTACTGCTTATTTCTTAAGAAATTTCTTCCAGCAGACCTGCGAAAGGAGAAATGAAAAAGAAATGTAGACAATAGTGTGTGAGAACAAGAAGAGAAGAATATGATTTAAACTAAAATATTAAATATACCTATACATACATAAAGCAAAAAATAACAAATACTTAAATAAATAAATATGCTATAAACCTATATATACAGGGTTTAAGGGACAGCCCTCTGCAAACTAACAGGGTGCATTCAGCTCCTTATTTTGAATCATATTCCACCAGAAATATTGTCAGGAAAATTTTCATATTTTATTGTATTTTCAGTTACTATTCCTTTATTTCAATGTAAAATTACATTATCTGTATGCAGCACTCAATTTATGTAAATAAAACAGCTAAAATAAAAAATCTGCAATGGATGTTAAAATACTTGGCGACCGAAGGCTCGCTGCGCTGCCGTTCGCTATGTGAGTTATGCCACGGTAATGATACATTGTGTGTGAGGTAATAAAACAAATCAGGTTTATTGGATTCCCATAATGTTCCTGAAATAATTTCATGTGCCGGTCATCTTAGTATGATATACTGAAGTCACCCCATCAGTCTGCGGAGGGCTGTCCCTTACACCCTGTACATATAAATATATAAATTCTCACAGTTGAGAGGAGAGGTAATGACTTTCCGTTATGCTCTAATATTTTGTACAGTATTCCAGTTTTAAACCCATAATATTACATTTTTCCTTAAAGTATATTGAATTTCCTTTTTAAAGAGACCAAAGACAAATATAATACTATCAAAATAGCATTATTTTTCAAGGTCCAGCAGTGCACTATATTATAGAAAATAAACATTAGTCAACAATAAAGTCATGCATCTGGGAATGTTTGATGAAATAACGAGATCTGATCCACTATCGCGTACGGCACAAATACAGAGTTCATTACAAAGTTTACAAACATGCATCACATAGTTGCATTCCTATTTAGAATTCAAGTTTCCCGCGCAAACTGGTGCAAACTAAAAATGTATGAGTACCGACCTCCACGGATCCTCTTGACCTCGTCAGCAGAGGCCTGGTAGGAGTTGACGGCGCACACGTCTGAGTCATCGCTTTCCGTGTCCGAGATCTCGATCACTGTGCTGGAGAGCCTCCGCTTGGCGGGCGGCCGGGGAACCACCGCGGCGCCGCCGCTGCTTGAGCCCGAGCCCTCGTCCGCCGGCGCCGTGCTCGACGACGGTTCCTCGTTGTCTCTACTGGGCGAACTCATTTTGCACCACCAGCACTACATAATACGCGAAAGAAAAACAAAACGAAACCAATATGATGCGACGCCTAACCTAAAATTTTGTTGACGTCCAAACCAATACAATAGCCACATTGAAAAATAAAAAAATGTCGAAGGTTTTTTGTTACGCCACACTTAAAACTTTTAGTTCAATAAATATCAGAATGTTTTTAATTTACTATTTACTGTAGCCAGCCACTCGATTTTTAAGTTGCATTTTTAAAATATCCACCAATCTTTTGCTGTGCCATCTATTTGTTTGAACTTGATTTGCAATATATAAATAATTAAATACTGGCAATGTGTAAATCATTAGACAGTCAACGTCAACGTCACGGCTGATGACGTCACCGGTCACTTAACCTCAATATTTGTAAACAAAAAAAAAATGACGGATTCCTTCTCACAGCAGCCTTTAAGCGGCACAATTGAGCCTCAATGCCAATACTTTGTGTTAAGGAAAAAGCGGCTGTGCCGGATGACCGTCCGGCCAGGCCGGCAGTACTGCGGCGAACATGAACCTCAGCCAAAGACCACTAGTGGTGAGGTAGGACCACCAGCTTCAACCTTTAGGACAATTGCCACACGTTATAATTATTACTATAATCGTTACATTCACGCACTGTAAAATTGTATAATCATTCTTAATACATTATAATATATACATATGTACTAATAGTAAAATCATGAAAACTGTTCCATATGGAAAAGCTACAGCAGTATCATCATTCGTCTTTTTTCTTTTAGGACGATACACGAATACCATGCCCGAATGATCCCAAACAGTAAGTAGAATAAAGTGAATTCTGTCTCATTTTACTTGTAGCATTACTTACCACGAGGCTGTATTGTGTTTTAGCACTGTCTACGTCAGTAAGCTGGAGAAGCACCTTTCGATCTGCAACGCTCGGGCGACAGAGCAGCCGCCATACATTGTACCAAACATCAATGCACCTACAGAGGTAGAGACATGCCTTCGAAAGCCACTCGGTCAACTATCTCGGGAAACAGTCATGCAAGTCATAGACAAAGTTAACTATTTATATGACAGTAAGTAATTTATTTATTTGGGAAGTTTAGTTTCAGTATGATGGTCCCTGTTGAATTATAATAAACCATTAATCTAGATACTGCAACAGGGCTTTTAAAAGCCCAAGAATGTTATTAAATCTACCTGCATTTTTCATATTTATTGAATTAATTGACATATATAAGGATTATTCCAATGAAACCACTCGTTAACCAAATGCAAAGGGTATATTATAAATTTTCACAAACAACACTTAACAAATTACACACTAAAAACAACAATACTATGATTGACAAAAGTACTGGAGAATGGCAGAGTATCCATCAAATAGTTCCCCCATGGGAAGAAGGCGTGAGTTTATGTATGTGTGTGTTCATTGAATAAGACTGTTCATGGTCTCTTTGGTGGAGTCGAGAATCCTATGGGTATCAGACGTCCAAGGTCATTCCAAGGCTTGCTCTGTCGCTTCAGGCACAATAAAGCCACTTCTCTGAGGAGAATGTGGAGGCGTCGTCATTTGGATACACGGTTCTGATGCTGTTGCGGAATGACTTGTCATACCAACAGGCGATAGTAGGTACAGGGCTGGGTGTGTTCATCATTGGTGATTCTGTTGCTGGCAAGCACACACTGGATAAAACACCCGCAATATCCTTTGATTCATCCAGACCCTCTGAATTCAGATCGTAAATCTTGTGTGGCTCATTAACGAAATGACAAATTCGCTGGGGTAGGTCTAGGGCCAACATAGCATCTTCTATAAATCCTACCCCAAGTAGTGTCCTATTTTTTCGAGCGTCAGGAAAGATCACGAAGGACGTGGTTACGTTTCGGCCATAGAGATTGACAGTCGTCTTGACTTACTCCATCGGCGAGTGTTACATGCTTAGCCTCCCTCTCAAAACTTACGCCGTTTCGTTCGAGACGTGTAGAGGTAACACTCGATTTTGCACACGTATCGACATACGCTGTCCCAGTCAGTCCTTCGATGGTGACGGGTACCGTGGGACGTACTCTACATCAGCAGTGATAGTGGCTGAGCAAAAACTAAAATCGACTGCCATTAGAGACTGCTTGTTTTTACATTTTGGGCAGCCACTGCGTATTACACCTGGCTCACCGCAACCATAACAGGCACACTTCGGTTTGTCCTCGTTTTGGGTGCTTGGGGCAGTTTCAGCCTTAACAACACCAACATTAAGCTTAACTGTGTCCTCTCTTGCCTTCTTGCTACATACCTCGGCTGTGTGACCGGCAAGACGACAGTAACCACAGCGTGCCTTAGTTTGTTTTTTTATTATTTTTACTAGCTTTTGCCCGCGGCTTCGCCCGCGTAGATGTCGGAAAATATCCCACGGAAATGTACATACTACTGGGATTAAAGTACCCTATGTTTCGTAATACTCTATTGGTTTGCGCAGCGCACGCCAGAAAGCTCCCAGTTGGCATGATTTTTTCCGACATCTTCAACAATCATCATACATACATACATAAACTCACGCCTTCTTCCCATGGGGGTAGGCAGAAACTACAGAACGCCACCTGCTACGATCCTTACATACTCCTTTTGCCTCGTTTACATTCATACATCTGGTCATACACGCACGCCGGTTGCGAGTACTACGCACCTGACCTTTCTGAAGAACATCACCAATAAGATCACTATAAGTCTTCCTAGGGCGTCCCCTTCCGGCGTTTCCACTCACGTCTGCCGTGTAAATACCTTTTGTTAGTCGACTTTCATTCATCCTCTCAACATGACCAAACCATCTAAGCATACTCTTTTCAATTTTTGTCACTACATCTTCTTTTAAACCGCACCGTTGCCTTATCACATCATTCCTCAGTCTATCATTTATAGTCACACCACACATGCTTCGCAAGGAACGCATTTCCACAGCATTTATTCTACTTTCATGCTTCTTTTGCCACACCCAACATTCATTTCCATAAATAAGCGTAAGCACTAGCACACCATTGTGAACAGCCAGTCGGGCCTTTTTGGACATTAACTGGTTGGTCACAACTGCATGTATAGCACCATTCACTTTATTTCCCGCATTTACTCTCCTTTCCACATCTTCATCTATCTTTCCATCCCTTGTAAACAGACTCCCCAAATATACAAACTCACTTACTTGCTCCACACTTTTATCATTTATTTTCACATCACACATCGATACGTCCTCTTCTCTTTCAAACACCATGACCTTCGTCTTATTCGTCACATTTATATTCAACCCTTTCATCTTATATGCTTCATCCATGACAGTCACCATGTCTTGCAAGTGTTCTGCTGACGATGCAAGTAGAACTTGATCATCTGCGTAGAGAAGGCATTTTACAAGCAAATCATTCATCCTCAATCCGCACTCACCCGCTTTCAAATTTGTTAGACAACTATCCATGTACAAGTTGAACAGCCATGGTGACGCTACACAACCCTGTCTAACACCCCTCGAGATGCAGAACCAGTCCGTGTATGCCCCATTTATCCTAACACAAGCACTGGAATCCTTGTATAAAGATTTCAGTGCCCGTACCAAGCGCCAGTCCACACCGTACACCGACAGTGTCGACCACAGTTCCTCCCTCCACACACTGTCATAGGCCTTCTCCAAGTCAACGAAAGCACAGTAGACTTTCTTGTGCTTTGCCAGATGTTTTTCGGATATGCACCTTAGGGAGAAGATCTGATACGTACAGCCCATTAAAGCCCTCTAAATAATCCTGCCTGCACATCCCATATTTTCTCCTCTGTCACTCATCATATCATCATATTTTAGCCATCATCATATCATCATATTTCCATTTCCATTCCAACCATCATCATATCATCATATTTTAGCCAATTTATACAAAACCTTAATTAATTATACACCTGAAACGTCCATTACGTCCATTGGTGAAAACCGGATGAAAATACGTTCAGTAGTTTCTGAGTTTACCGCGTTCAGACAGACAGACGCGGCGGGAGGACACTATAGTAGTCTTTGGGGAGGACTTTGTTTACTTAAAATTATGTCGGTGACGCTGCGGCGGCGAGCGCGTTAGTGGGGCACGGTGAGAGGGAAGAGGGAACACGCACACATGCATGCGCGCGATACGGCGTCGTCTCGTATGCTGGTAGTGCTACACATATGTAGATATTTTGTTGTCATGTTACTAAGTACCTATCCTCATTATTTTATTTAATGCAGTTGTTTGTACGACTGGACACACATTTTTGTGTAAATTTTGAGTTGTTGAAGATCTCAGTTTTTTTTTTCGGAAGGGCTGCACAAAGGTAAGTTTTATGTGATTATTATAAGCGGGCTTTGATAATATTTCACCTTGATATTTGATTTTAGATATGTTCTCAAAAAATAGCCTTATTACTTTGTTTCGAAACAGATAATAGATATTCTTTTTTTACGTTTCAAATCGATGGCCTTTTAAAAGTCTCGCGTGGCAGCTATACCAGCGGGACAGCGAAGAATACGATCACTAATTTTTCGTAGATCATTAGCGAAGGGTTTGCTCGAAACTCACAAAAAGGGCGGTAAGAGAGGACCTACGTAGGGCACAAAAATAACATCGAGATGATTCTCGATGAGACCTGGGGGTCTCGTCGAGATGATTCTCGATGAGACGTGGGGGTCTCGTCGAGAATCTGAGTCATCTCGGTATGATGGAAGGATCACTTGGGGTTGATGCGAAGTTAAAAAAGCTTTTTCATTTGTCATAACTATAAAATTCATGTACGTAGGTACACATATGGTTCACCCCTGTTTTGTTTTTCACAGTCAAACTGGGTAACGAACGTATTTGTATGTGTGTTTTTCTTCATTGTGATATAACTCCGTAACAGTGTTGGGCGTAATTAATTTACTTTTGTAATTTAATTACTAAATTAATGAAAAGAATTGAATTACTTTAATTAAATTACAAGTAATTGAAATTACTGTTATTCAATTACATAAGTCACAAGTAACTCTAATTACATTAGTTTGAATTCAAATTACTCAATTACTGTTTACGGGTAACATACAAAACCCTAAACCGTGCGGTTGTTCGCTTGCTGCGCGCAGTGGTTGCAACTGTTTCTTATCCTCGATTCAAGGATAAGTGGCTTACTGTTATTGAGCAGCAGTACCATCGCAGAATAAAAAATATGTTTAAACAACAAATAGCCCTAGAAACTGAAATCCAAGAGGAAACTGCAAGAGAATCTGCGAGCACAAGCTCAAAGAATGATGATGATTCATATTTTGTTTTCGAAACAGATTCTTCTGAAGGTGAATTGACTGAATCACTCCGTTCGACAAGACCTGAAATTCTTATGTCCAAGTACCTAGCTGATCCGGATAAAGCCACTTCAGTGCTAAACAGACATCCTGAGATTAAGCAGGTGTTTCTTAAGTATAATACATTAATGCCGTCATCAGGCCCTGTTGAGAGATTATTCTCATAAGCTACAATGATTAATTTACCAAAACCTCACAAACTTTCTCATCAAATGTTTGAACAAAGAGTAGTGTTAAAGTCTAATTTAACGTAAATCACTTTTTTTAAATAAATAAACAACACATTTGATGAATCATTCATCGTTTTATTTAAATTACAACCTCAACTTTAAAAGAAATTATAAACATAAGTAATTGAGTAATTGCAAACAACAATTTCAATTACTAATTGTAATTGTTAATTGAATTACGTTTCAATAATTTCAAGTAAATTTTAATTGAAGTCGCCAATTAAAATTTGTATTTGTAATTGTTAATTTGTAGTTAATTACATTTTGGCCAACACTGCTCCGTAATTACGTATTTCTTTACATCTCAATCAATCTGCCTGGCCTTTTCCCAACTATGTTGGGGTCGGCTTCCAGTCTAACCGGATGCAGCTGAATATCAGTATTTTACATGGAGCGACTGCCTATCTGACCTCCACAACCCAGTAACTGGGTAATACGATACCCCTTGGTAAGACTGGTTGTCAGACTTTCGGTCTTCTGACGACCCATAACGACTGTCAAAGATCTACGAATAACAGCCGGGACCAACGGCTTAACGTGCTTTCCGAGGCACGGAGGAGTCTCGGTATGTAAAGATGGTCACCCATCCACGGACAACCCCGGTAAGCGTAGCTTAACCTGATGGATCGACCCGTCCGGCTGTTATTACTTAGCCACGAGCTCCTCGATTTCTTTACATCTAAATTGATTAAATACTCATCCCATAAAAATAGGTAGGGGAAAAAGTTTCTTCGCATTTTTTAAGAAAATTCAAAACATTTTTTAATATAATTTATTCACATTTAAGTAAAGTATGTAGGTACCATTTTGTTCGATAACTTTTTGCCATCTTGTAGGTAGGGACATGATCCCATTGCTATAGAAATTTTGGGACTTCTGATCAAAATACCGCGACAAGTGGTTTTGGCAGTCCTCTCGTGATGTTAACCTGACACTGCCTAAAGAATTCTGAAGAGACCGAAACAGGTGGAAATCTGAAGGTGCAAGGTCAGGACTATACGGCGGATGCATTAACACCTCCCAGCCAAACTGTCTTAATTTTTGCTGAGTGGCTAAAGATGTGTGAGGTCTAGCGTTCTCATGATGAAAAACCACACCCCTTCTGTTGATTAATTCCGGCCGCTTTCTCTCAACTTCTTGCTTTAATCTCATCAGTTGTTCGCAGTAGAGTTCAGAATTGATGGTCCTGCCTGGTGGTAACAGCTCATAATGAATAATGCCCTTCCAATCCCACCACACACACAGCATCACCTTGTTGCGAGTTAACCCGGGTTTCGCCACAGTCTGTGAAGCCTGACCGGCCTTTGACCACGACCTTTTTCGCACGTTCTTGTCGTACGTAATCCACTTTTCATCACCAGTTATCAGCTTCTTTAAAAATGGTTCGATTTCATTACGTCGTAATAAAGAATCACAAATGAGTACACGGTTCATTAGGTTTCTTTTAGTGAGCTCGTGAGGTACCCAAATATCGAGCTTTTTGTGTACCCAGTTTTTTTCAAATGCGCCAAAACTGTTTTGTGGTCAATTCCCAGTTCTTCAGCTACGTCGTAACTACTGATATGCCGATCTTGCTCCACTTTTTCAAAAATGGCATCCATTTTATCCGTAATAGGGCGACCAGAGCGACGTGCATCTTTGACATCAAAATTTCCGGATTGAAAACGCTTAAACCAAATTTGTGCTACTCTCACAGACACTGCACCAGGTCCATAAACATCGCAATTTTTTTTCGCGGCTTGCGTTTCATTTTTACCTTTTTTGTAGTAAAATTTTAAAATGTATCGAATTTCTTCATTAGATTCACTCATCTTGACAGTACGAAAAACAAATGAAAATCACACATTTTCCTAATTTGAATTTAGAATTATGTTCTTTAAAATTTAAACTTTCAATGATACCAAAACCAGCCAGATACAAATAGTATAGCCAAAGAGATTTTATTACAAGTTCATACATACTATAATGCGAAAAGACTTTTTCCCCAACCTAATACTTGTTTTATTATTACACCACCATATATGTACAGGACCCCTATATTACGACAGGCCTTTTAAAAGGCCACCTTTTCGGCTTTCCTGGAGAAGCTGTAGGTATTTTTATCATGATTTTTCCAAGTTATTATGAGTCATTTAAATAAATATACTTATCCAAAAATCACGATGATTGGAGATAAAAAATAGTTTCAGTAACATCTGGGTAACACGTTAACTGTCCATAATTTGTCGACTAAAATAGAACAACTTAAATAAACTAAATAGAGCGAGATAAGATTAAAGACTACGTTAAAACAGAGGAGAAGTTTGGCGCTAATTCCTTCTGCACACGTGGCTTCCCTGGTACCTCATTATAAGATTAAAGACTACGTTAAGACAGAGGAGAAGTTTGGCGCTAATTCCTTCTGCACACGTGGCTTCCCTGGTACCTCATCATAAGATTAAAGACTACGTTAAGACAGAGGAGAAGTTTGGCGCTAATTCCTTCTGCACACGTGGCTTCCCTGGTACCTCATTATAAGATTAAAGACTACGTTAAGACAGAGGAGAAGTTTGGCGCTAATTCCTTCTGCACACGTGGCTTCCCTGGTACCTCATCAACAGCATAACTATTTATGTAAATTTCTATTAACTACTCCCAAATTACTTTAATTTAATCTATTTTATTGTTTTTTTACATGCTTCCAGGACATAATCTTTTCATTATTTCACATTATATAGTCTTGTCGTTTAAACAGATTCTTTTATATTTTGTGAATGTAAGAACGTTGTAGGCTTAAAAGATTAGATTTGTAGACCATTTTCTATTTTGTTAAGTACCTGGTACTTGTTGACAGGCCTACACTGTCCTCCCATGCTTAACACTGTAATTTGAAAACATTGTAAAAGCCAATTATTTTTAAAAGAGTAACCGTGGAGTTTCTTCCCGGCTCTTCTCCATAGGAAACGAACTGTTGGAACCGTGCCGTTGACGGACCGCGGCGTGTACTGTATCCGGTACACTGGACAGCTAACGTGCATGACTAATCGCAGATTCCATGATTTAACAGAGCATGTGAAGGACAACATAACAACGGCCTCCGAGTACCCCATCCACAGCACCGTGATGGAGGAGTTCTCGGAGAGTGACCGCGCCGAGAGCTCCCTGCGGCACCTGCGGCAGGTGTCCAGTCTGCTGTGGCTGGCTGAGGAGGAGGGGCTGGTGGGTGCCAACACCTGCTACGTGGAGCTGGGAGCTGGGAAAGGTGATGTTTATATACATTTTTGTTTGCTTATTAAACTGTACATTAACCTTTTAACCGCCCGACTTCATATCAGTTGTCGTGCCCCCAGCGCCGGGCAACTTGAATCATTACGATATTTGGTCGTAAATATACGACCCTGGCGAAATGGACACGAAAATATTTGTCGGATTAATCCGTCGTAGGCGGTTAAAGGGTTAATGTATGGTTTTGAATGTTCACATTTACAATTTCTGTTTCATTGTTTCCTTTTATTTCGGCCAAAGACTTTTAAATATAGGTAAATTTTGGCAGAATTAGGCTAATTATCCCACTGTTCACTTGCAAATCACAAGCTTTACAAACTGATTGCAGCCTCAAACTTTCCAAACAAGACGAGTGTCGTCGGCGTGTTCAGCTGTCTGTGACCCAGTCACTGATACTCATTTGAAATTGATGTGAGTTGTAAAAACTGTAGTTGTGTGTTACTGATTATTAGGTTCCCGTTATTGAGATTCGGAAGTGCCAGCCAGAAGTTTTATACGTAAATTCAAGCTGGCTGGACACAGATTTTCGTATTTTTTTACTGAACCGCTGTACGTATCACAAAACTTTTAGCTCGATGCCTGTCACAAATTTATGTGACGCCCGTTGATATTCAAAAAGTCGTCAAAATCACTTCCGTTACCGAGATTGAGAGACCAGCCCAAAGTGGTTTTTCAAGCTGGCTGGACACGTTTTCGATCGATTATCTAAGATTCTGTAGCGTCACAAATTCTGAAATAAGGGTGTTTAGCCGTCACATAAAGTGCTCTATTGAGCTAGTTAAATGCGAGCTATTTTGAAGTTTTGTCCAGCCTGCCTGAGTCACGTTATTAAATATATCTACATGACTTATACATAGCTATATAGCGTGACTGGTAATTAGTGACCGATACTTAAACACATGATCATACTCATGATAACAAACAACTTTTACTATGGGACCAAACCTGAAATCGTGAAAAAAAATCTGTTGCTCCCTACATTTATGCTCGCATAATTCGTCAAAATGTAGGGAGCAACAGATTTTTTTTCACGATTTCAGGTTTGGTCCCATAGTAAAAGTTGTTTGTTATCATGAGTATGATCATGTGTTTAAGTATCGGTCACTAATTACCAGTCACCCTATATAGGTATGAACATTGAACGCAATACGTCACAACATTGTGGTTGTAAGGTATGATGGCTGATTTTTCATCAGCTCTAAGTCTGCGGACACGAAACCAGCGGCGGTCGTTCGGTGGTGACTGTGGAGCGGCGCGGGGCGGGGCGATCCGACAGCGGGCTTGGGGTGGGCACGAAAATGGTGGTCGGTCCAGTAGGAAGTAGCGGCCGTCGAGCGGCGAAATCAAACAAGTTTGTTCCCGTCGCTTGCGCGTCGCCACCGCCCGCGCATGGCTCGCTCGCCCCGCAATCGCCATCGCTCGGCCGCCGCTAGTTTCGTGCCCGCAGACTAAGACAGTTTAATAATATAATCCATATTATATTGTAATTCCGTGCAGGTCACGTGTCGTACTACGCGTGCCACGCCTGGTGCGGCGCGGGCGGCAGCAGCGCGCTGCTGGTGGACCGCGCGTCGCTGCGGCACAAGCGCGACAACGCGCTGCGCGGCCGCGCCGCGCGCCTGCGCGCCGACCTGGCGCACCTGGCGCTGCAGCGCGTGCCCGCAGTGGCGCAGTGCGACGCCGTCGTCGGGCTCGCCAAGCATCTCTGCGGCGTCGCCACCGGTGACTATGCTACTTGTATCTATAGTCTGCTCGATTAGGAACACATTCATGTGTACTGAGGAGGTTTCAACTTTATATCTCGACATTTTTTCCTACAATATTGTTGAATAACATTGTCGAATTGTATTTGAAACGTCATCGACGAAAATAGCGGTTATAAAATTAACCTCGATTGTCAAATGAAAAACAGCTGTGGGGTAATTTGAAATTAAATTTTACCCCCTTATTCATAAACGTTGCTTAAAGTTAAGTTATGTTTAGCGACTAGTTTTCCACAGATGTTTTGACGTTTAAACATCATGTAACTGTAGCCAACGTTTGGGTTAGTGTTCAAGTATTCAAATAACCTAATCGAAGCACTCGAGCAGTAAGTGGTGTTAACAAATGGACTTCCTCGGGTACGTCTACTGATCCATTTGTTTACATTTTCGTCAAATTGTTTTGGGACAGACCATACTCGTCACTGTCTGACACTAGACGGTAGGCACAGGTGACAGACTGACGTAGAGTTGTAAGTGTCTGACACTTGCGTGAAGGCAGAGGAAAGGTCACTATAGTCCGTTCGTGTTAAGAAAATAGTGAGCCATCAGTGCAACTGCAGGGTAAAGGTGTTTTCACAATGGAGTCAAAATTCAAACAATTTATATTTCACTAGAATCTTCATTTGTATTTATTATGAAAGAATTTTGTTCTGCGTTCTCCATGACGTCATCCAAATTCCACATAAGATTTTCTTTAGCATCTATTAAAGTTATTGCGTTATAAAATATTTTTTTTACATCACTCATCTTGAATGTTGAGTAATTGGCACCAACATAATTTTTTATTTGGGCCCACACCAATTCAGTAGGATTGAATTTGCAATGGTACGGTCGCAGTCGGAGAATTTCAATACCATTACTTAGAGCAGTTTCATCTACTAAAATAAATATTTATTATATTGGGGGGACGATTTCGGCCACTCTCAGTAGTAATTCTTTTTTTAAATAACTCATGTCCAAGGATACCTTTGCTTAGCTACCAGTCTAGTATTTGCTGTTTATTCCAACCAGTTGTCGGTATTTTCTCAAGTTTGACGGAATGAAAGGAAACGTTGTCCACGACAACAACACTTCCTGGTTCTAGTTTAGGAGTAATGCGTTTGAACCACTCAAGAAACTTTTTATCCATCTCCTCATAATAATCTTTAGTTGATTTAGATTCAAAAAGTAAAAGACCATCTTCCACAAATCCTTTGTCGCTACCAATATGCAAAGCGATCAGCCTTTTACCTTTTCCTGTAGGAGCTTTTGGACCGGTAGATAAACCTTCTAGAAAAACATGTCTCTTATTGTTTTGTCTTATTTTACCATTACAACTGGCATAGGGCTTTCATTCTCCAAAAAAGAGCGATTCGAACCATGGTCCGCATCTCTCAACGAGACACCTGCCGACCATATTTTAAAGAACTTGGTATTCTCACAGTACCTAGCCTTTACGTAGTAGTATTGTTAACCACTTTTAAAAAATATGTATATGACTACGAAACAGACGAGGATAGGTTGGTAAGGGAAAAAACGCGTAGGAAAGACTTTAGAAACAAAATCAGCCCGGCTTTTAGAATAGTCAAACATAGTCCACAGTATCAGGCTGTTAAGATATTTAATAAATTGCCGCTTGAGTTAAAAAGCATACTGTATACAGGCTCATTCAAGGCAAGGCTCAAGGCATTCCTGTTGGATAGATGTCTGTACTCCTTGGATAAATTGTGATAGTAGTGATGTGTTTTGTTAGATAAACGTTTATTGCGTTCTGTTTTCATATGACATTTATTTAGTTAATTTTTTTTATTATTGTTTTCGTTTCATTTCCTATAATTTATTGACATTTGGTTTTTCATTTTGTGTTTGCATGGTATTTTACAATTTTTTAATAATTTATTTTTTAAATGTAAGTAAATGATAATTTCTAATTTATACTGTTTTGCATGTATTCTTATATATTTGTACTTTGATTACTTATGTTTCATGTTGAACTATATTCGAACAAAATGTGAATTGTTACTGAATAAACGAATTGAATTGAAATTGAATTGAATTGTTTACAGTTGTATCCAACCATGCTTTTGATTTAACATGTCCAGCGTGTACCCACGTTTCGTCAAGAAAGTATATGGTTTTATTTGCTTGTCAGTATTTTTTCATTTGTCCGAGATATTTACGCCACCATAAAACAATGTCGTCTCTCTCTACAAACAATGATCTACTATCCCGTTGATTAGAGTCGAATCCAATCTCATGTAGAACTTTATAAAGTGTAGTAGGTACGTTTGAAATATCTTCATCAGCTTCACAAAGTGCCATAATTTTATCTAATGTCGGGTAGTCGTACGTAAATATATTGAATGAACTTTCCTTCTCACATTTGTCTAATTCATCTAATTTATAAATCATGGACTCTTTTTTTCTGGGGCGATTTTAATGTGTTGGCTTCTTTTTGTTCCCGAATAATTTTATAAACTGTACTTTCAGACGCACCGCATGCACTTGCTGTTTTTATTACTGTGCTCTCCATACTCACATTTAAATAACACATTTTAAAGTACTTAAAAACATTGTAAATTA
The DNA here is from genome assembly GCA_947568875.1 of Fissipunctia ypsillon. Classification (NCBI taxonomy): domain Eukaryota; kingdom Metazoa; phylum Arthropoda; class Insecta; order Lepidoptera; family Noctuidae; genus Fissipunctia; species Fissipunctia ypsillon. The sequence goes on along the minus strand of OX387650.1, from coordinate 674,604 downwards.
CTACTCTTCTTTCTCCACTATGAATTACTAATCCACTTGTATTCTTACGAACAGGCGAGATATTCATTTTTATTATTTTATGTAGGTAACGTACAAAAGACAACCGTTTCACCAAAGATCTGCCGTCAACTGGTCACTGTGAACTTAGCTTTCTAAGTTGTTGCGACCTAATTGGTCGAGGGGCTGGGCTAGGCCGGCGATCAACAATGACTCACTATTTTCTTAACGCGAACGGACTATAACCATATTATGATTCAGGCTTTTTGTCTGCTATGGAACAGTAAAACCCATGTAAGCGACGCAACTCGCATAAGAATTTTTTTGTTATAATCTTTTTTGTAAAAGGTCGAATACTGTTGTTTTCTTTTTAGCCGTCAAATTGATGTACACCTTTCATGTTGTCTGTCATCGTCTCTATAAAGCGATTGTACTATTTCCTTGCACTTAGAGCCCTATGACCATTACGGCCCACTTGCACCGCAAATTTCTAATTACGTTGAACACTAAACGAATTTAAAACGTTGTCGTGTTTCTGATGACGTGCTGTGTTCAGACTACGCGCTGCGCTGCATCACGGCTCCGGGCGTGCTGCACAAGACGCGCGGCGTGGTGCTGGCCACGTGCTGCCACCACCGCTGCGAGCGAGCCGCCTTCGTCGCCAACCAGCAGCTGCAGGTATGTTGCTTCTGCGCAGTTATTAAACCATCCCTCTATGCGACTACATATCAGTAATAGAGCTCGTCTAGGGAACTACCTCACTGCCTATGTCTGCCTTCTACCGCCAGCTGCTCCGCAACAGGCACGTGACACATTAGTTTTGTGGCAGAGGGCGCCGCACGCGAGTCTGCGACTAATGCCCATGAGGGGGTGGCCGTTTTACATTTATCATCAAGTGGATGGTCGGCGTCAGAAGGTATATAAGGATCGTAGCAGGTCGAACAGCAACGATGAAAACGGCACACTTACTATACTAATGAGAGCTGGCCTAAAGCAAAATGTAATGTAAATTGTATTATTAATTCTTAGGAGTACCTATCAACTGACAGTTCGTAATACCAAGTCATCAAGTTGTGTGCACATTTCCAGGAGCTGGGCATAAGTAGTGAGGAGTTCAACGTGATGCTGGGCATTGTGTCGTGGGCGACGTGCGGCGACGGGCGCAGCCGCGACTCGCGCAGGCGGGACGACCAGCCGGGAGATGTAATCAATCAGGATCGACAGCCAGGCAGTCAGGGCCATAAACCAGCCAATAGTAATGGAGAGTCTCATGAAGAGCCAGTAGATCGTGTTGTGTGGCCGCAGGAGCACCGCGAGCCGCGTAAGCTGAACGACCAGCCAGATGTGACCAATCACAATCAACAGCCAGGCAGTCAGGGCCATGAACCAGCCAATGGAGAGCCTGGCGTGGAAGAGCCAGTGGAGCGTGTGGTATTGCCGCAGGAGCAGCGCGCGCGCGCGGGGCGGCGCGCCAAGCAGCTGCTGGACTGGGCGCGCGTGTTGCGCCTGCGCAGCTGCGGGTTCGATGCCCGCCTGTGCTACTTCGTGCCCACTGCCGTGTCGCTAGAGAACGTGTGCATCGTCGCTAAGAAGCGCAATTGATGCTGTGTCAGGCGCCTGTCCCGCCGCCGGCGAGGACGCGATGAGCTATAGTGCGCGCGGAACTAGTTGGCCGCGCCTTAGGTGGCGACAGGGGCGAGGGGGCGGGTTGCCTACTGCTCGCAACGCACATGAGATTAGGCAGTGATGACCAATCTCGAGATATCGTGAACAATAATTGTTCAATTATTGAAAAGAATAAATAAAAAACAATTGAACTTTTAGAAGTTTATATTGTACCTATCTAATTATGTTTGGTTCCACACACAGTCTTTAGCTCTGCAGTACTCCGAAATTAGCAAGGATGAGGATATCAAGAAAACAACTCGATATGATACTAATCAATGCGTGTATTGGAGCTTTTTTTAACACATACAATATTCTGACCCTACCAAATCGTCTGCTAATCTAAACACCGCGATTCAGGAATTGCACTTAAACTAACAACGCCATCTATTTGGCAAAAGTGAACAAATTGCGATCAACATACCGCCCACCAAGGACAAATTAACAATGTTGTCCTTCTTTAAATCAAGGTACCGCCCACCATGACATAATCCAATGAGTAAGGTTACAAATAAAAATAGAATAAACAATAAATTTACTTAGAATTGACTGGCAGCACACAAATCTTGGAAACAGGTCTTTTGATTATAGAGTTTTTCGTACGTAACGAGACCACTCTTGTAATCTTATCTGTGCCAGGGTGTTTTTCAGCCACACGACCAAGCAGCCATCGAGATGGTGGTAAGTCATCCTCTTTAACTAGAACCAGATCTCCTACACTGGGTTCTGTTGTTTGTTGACACCATTTATAACGATGCAAGAACATTGTTAAATACTCCTGCGACCAACGTCGCCAAAAACTTTGCATCATTCGCTGAATCAACTGCCAGCGGCGTAAATTACTCATGTTACAAGACTCAAAATTATAATCCGGTACGGCAACTAGAGGCTCACCAATAAGAAAATGACTAGGAGTTAACGCTTCAAACTGATCCAAATCGTTATCCATCTGTGACAGAGGTCGAGAATTTAAGCATCCTTCAATTTGAGCCAATAGTGTCGATAGTTCCTCATAGGTTAATGTCGACTCACCAATTACCCGTCTGAGGTGGAACTTAACCGATTTGACCCCGGCCTCCCAGAGTCCTCCAAAATTTGGTGCATGCGGCGGAATGAAATGCCATCTTGTTCCTTGGGATGCCAAACTTTCAGCTAGTTCATTTGTAAAGTATGACTTCTGTGCAGAGAATATTTTTTGTAGTTCTCTTGAAGCCCCCACAAAATTGGTTCCATTATCAGACCATATATCTGAACAGTGGCCTCTTCTTGCTACAAATCTCTTGTATGCAGCTAAAAATCCCTGTGTGGTGAGGTCACTAACGGCTTCAATATGTACAGCCTTTGTTGCCATACAAACAAATAAACATATATAGCCTTTATAGGCGTGATGTCCACGGCCCTTGGAAGTTCGGATGTTTATAGGCCCTGCGTAATCTACTCCCGAGCACTTAAAAGGTCTTCCAGGAGTTATTCTTGCAGCTGGTAGCTGCCCCATTAGCTGACTTGACTTAGCTACTGAATACCTTATACATTTAACACATTTATGTACGTGTGATTTTACTAATTCGTGAGCACCAAGTATCCAATACTTGGTTCTCACATATGCTAACATCAACTTAGGTCCACCGTGTAAGGTATGTATGTGTGAATCTGCTATTATCAACTTTGATAAAACTGCCTTCTTGGGCAGCAGTACTGGGTGTTTCCGGTTTTCATTTAACTCCGACTTTTGTAGTCTTCCTCCTACTCTCATAATATTATTTTCATCTATAAATGGATTTAAATATTTTAAAGGTCCTTTCAACTTTACTGAAGTATCTCTGTTTACTAGTTTTCGCATTTCTGATCCAAAATTCTCTTCTTGACATTTCTTAATACAGATATCTAAAGCTTCTTTTAATTCCTGAGTTGTTAAAAATACTGTCCCTTGACTTTGATCTCTTGTTTTTTTCACCCACATGCGTCGGCAGTACGCCACTACTCTTATCAATTTATTCAGATTAGAAAACCTATCCCAGAATTTATCATTTACAACAGTAACATGCACCTTGATGGCTTCTTCCTCGGTCTCTATTTCTTTAGGTTTGTGGTAATCAATTTGTATGGAACGTAAAAACTCTGGCTCCTGAAACCACGATGATGTCCTGACAAGATCTGATGGGTTAAGCCCTCGAGACGCATGGTCAGCAGGATTTATTCCAGATCGCACGTGAGACCATTGGCTTGTATCTAATGATGTTAAGATCTCCGAGACTCTATTAGCGACGAAAGTCTGCCAACGACTGGGAAGGCTATTAAGCCAGGCTAAAACGATCGTTGAGTCTGTCCAAGCATGAATATTTTGCTTTGGTATGTCTAACACGTGAGCCACCTCAATTAGCAATCTCGCAAGAAGCACTGCTCCACAAAGTTCCAACCTGGGAATCGAGATCTGTTTAATAGGCGCCACCTTTGTTTTCGATGTGACCAAGTTGACATGAATGTGACCTTGATCATCAATCACTCGGATATAAACAACTGCGGCATATGCAGATTTGGACGCGTCGCTGAATCCATGAAGTTCAACAGTATCACCGAGTTTTGTGTGCATCCAACGAGGTATTTGTATTTCAGATAATTGCTGCAATTCTTCACGGTAAGTTATCCATTCATCTAATATTTTCTTTGGAACTTCCTCATCCCAGCCTATACCTAATAGCCATAGCTTTTGAATTGTTGTCTTTGCTACTATTACACTCGGTGCCACCCATCCGAGTGGGTCAAATAATCTAGCTATATCAGATATTATAACTCTTTTTGTTACAGATTTGCTAGTCGTCGGAAGAGTCACCATGTAGCGGAAGGCATCATTCACACGATTCCAGGTAAGTCCCAATAACTTCATAACTTCGTCAGTTTTAACGTTTATTCCTTCTTCCTTATGTTCTTCTGTACAATCATACATTTTCTGTAGCAATTCTTCGCTATTACTAGACCACTTTTGCAAAGTGAAGCCTGCTTTTTGTAATAATCCATTTATTTCATTATACAATAGAAATCCTTCTTCAACTGTTTGGACACCCGTTAGTAGGTCATCCATATAAAAGTCTTCTTTTACCTTTGTAGCAGCTAACGGATACTCATCTTTTTCATCTACAGCCACCTGCTGAAGTACTTTAACCGCCAGATATGGAGCACATGCTGTACCAAATGTAACTCTCAACAAACGATATTCTTCAACTGGATCAGTAGTATCGTTTTTCCAGACGATTCTTTGGAAGTCAACGTCCTGTTTAGCCACCTTAACTTGTCGATACATTTTCACTACATCTGCCGACAAACAGATGGGATATAACCTCCATTTCATCAAAATGTGTCTTAAAACCGGTTGTAAGGCAGGTCCTACCATTAGAAGATCATTTAACGATACACTATTTTCACCTGTGCAGGATGCGTCGAACACTATCCTCACTTTCGTGGTGTCTTTATCTTCTCTAATAACTGCAAAATGAGGTAAGTAGGTTCCGTTAGAGTTAGTTCTTTCTTTTTCAGGAATCTTTTCCATATGATTAAGTAGCAAATATTCATCCAATACGTTTTGATATTTTGTCTTCATATCTTGATTTTTACTTAGTCTTACTAATAATGATGTAAGTCTCTTTTCAGCAATCTTTTTAGCATTTGTTACCATCTGTCCTGGATTTGAAGATTTAAATGGCAGGCGTACCACATATCTGCCATCTGTGTCTCTAGTGGTTGTTTCTTCAAAGAACTGTTCACATTGTTTTTCTTCCTCAGTAAACATATGTTTTTTATCCAATGTAGTTTCCGCCTCTAATTCCCAGAACTTTCTTAAAAAATCATTTTCCTCCAAATGTGAATGCATACCAACTACATTCGCATTAGGCTGATGTGATCTTTGCGACACACCCGAAATTATCCAACCAAACAAAGTATTTTGTGCCGCTAACATTTCCTGAGGTCCTTTCCTTAACCCTTTTTGTATAACTTGACTATAGACCTCTGCACCAAGCAAAATATCAATCCTATTTGGTGTGTTGTATTGTGGATCCGCTAAAGGTAAGTCTCTTGTCCATTTTATGGGAACTATTTTACTGTTAGGTAGAAAAGACGTTATTGTCTTTATCACATACGCATCAACCGAAACCTTCACTTTTGCATTGTGAATTGAGATAAGTTCTATTTGTACCATATACCGTGAACTAATTTTTGTATTACCTTCTAGTCCTGAAATTAACCCTCTTACTGGTGTCTTCTGAAGACCCAAATATTGAGCAGCTGCTTCGGTGATAAAAGAGGCTTGCGAGCCTTGATCTAATAACGCTCGTATCGTGTGTGTCATTCCGTTCTTAGCTGTGGCGTGAACAAGAGCTGTGGCTAATAACACTGAACTGCTATCTCTAACTTTATTCGCCAAGAAGAATGTAGCCACTGTGTCAGACTTCAAGGGTCCGGCAGAAGAAGCATCATTTTCATCTAATGAGTTCTTATCACCGCCACAAGACACCTCGCTGCTTTCGCGCAACTTTTCTGAATTAACCTGATTATCAACTTTACCAACTGGATGAAGCAACGAATGATGTTTACGTTTGCAAACGCGACATGTTTGTGGGCTTCTACACTGCTTGGCCGAATGGTTGGACCCCAAACAATTATAACACAGACCATTTTGTTCTACAAAATTACGTCTAGCATTCACATCAGTACCTACAAATTTCTTACAACTACTTATTTTATGATCTTCGCTACAAAACATACATTGACTATTTGATGCAAGAAAAACTTTAGGTTTCTGCACTCTGTTCATATTGGATCCGGTTTCCAGGAATTCAAGAGCACGATACCGACTCGTTAAAAACTCTTTAAATTGTTCATATGTCGGTAAATTGTCTGAAGTTATGTTTCCTGATGCTTGTAATTCCCATTGTTTTCTGGACTCCGGGTCCAATTTTAAAGTGAGAATATGTATTATTATAACATCCCACGTAGTAACATCTACGCCGATATTTTTTAGCGCACACAAACAGTCAGTGGTAGTGTCCATTAAAACTTTCAAGGCATTTCCAGACTCATTATTTATGTTTCTTTGACTCAGGAGTGTTTTTAAAATAGAATTGCACAAAAACCTTTTATTATTATACCTTTCATTTAGCAAATCCCAACATCTATTATAATTTGAATCGCAAATAGGTATCTGTCTTAAAAGCTGTTCGGCTTCACCTGACAGATATCCTTTTAGATAGTGCATTTTTTGTACGTTATCTAACTGAGTGTTTGTATGCACCAACGACATAAACATATATCTAAACGTTACCCATTCGGCATACGACCCGCTAAATGTTGGAATAACAATTCGTGGCAATTTAACTGTTGTAAACTTATCACAACTTTTTATATTCGACGATTTTTCAACGTTATTAAATGACATTAGTACCGTTTTTAGCTCTGTTTTCAATTCAATATATAATTCTTCTACAATTTCATACTGATCCCCTTGAATGTAATCTATTTCTTTCCCTTTAGCCAGTTTTACAATTTCCGTATGATTTTCGTCAAATTGATTCCATAACTTATCTAAATTTTCTAATCTTATTTCAACATACTGCGCGGTTATTCTCTCTTTAGGAGACTTTTTGTAATTCTTTTTAGCCTTTAAGATGTGACTGTAAATGTCATTTTGTACATTAATAAACGCCTCTATGTTAAACAACAAACAAACTTAACCGAATGAGATATTAATTTTTATTTGAAATTATGAACTGCTAACTATTGAAAACTTCTCACTATTGAAAAACTATAAGCGTCAAAAGAAACTTTACACTTGACCTCTTTAGTACAACATAAACTCACACAAAAGAAAATTCTTACTAACTTAACTTTAAAATTTTACAAGTGTTCTTACACTTTTAAATCTAGGTAAAATCGGGCATAGGTTCCCCGTCTCAACCAAATATCCTTAAAATTAGACTATCTCTAAACACAACACAAATATTTCACAAGTTAATATCTTCAAATAAATAAAGTTGAAATTTGCTTAGCAATAACACAAGTCTTTCGGCACAATAATATTCGCATAGAAATCTTCAAGTTTAAATTCAGGCACAGAAAAATATCCGTCGTTCACTCAGGCCTCGGCACACAATATAATAATAGAAAAATCACTCACAGTTTGTTCTTGATTGTTACGATACCTCCAATGATGATGATGAAGTCCAGTCCAACTGTTTTCAAACCTGCACGCCTCCTCCGATCACCCTTGCTGACACCTGACGATGGCACCCGACACCGTCTGCAGTCCCGCTAACCGCGATGACGTCACTCGCCAACGTCGCCACTTGCGATGACTGCTGCTGCTGCTGCAGTACTGCTGCTGCTGCGACCTTGGCTGTTTACGGCAAGCGATCCACTTGCCCAGCCAAGACTGGTTACCAAAAAACTCCGGAACTGACTAAGTCCGGCTCGAAGGACCAATGTTTGGTTCCACACACAGTCTTTAGCTCTGCAGTACTCCGAAATTAGCAAGGATGAGGATATCAAGAAAACAACTCGATATGATACTAATCAATGCGTGTATTGGAGCTTTTTTTAACACATACAATATTCTGACCCTACCAAATCGTCTGCTAATCTAAACACCGCGATTCAGGAATTGCACTTAAACTAACAACGCCATCTATTTGGCAAAAGTGAACAAATTGCGATCAACAAATTATATTGTAATTAATAGTAAAATAAACCAAAAACAAATTAAGTATATGAAATTATTCTGACATATTTTAATGATATATGAAATTATTTAATTAATATATACTCGTATGAAATTACTCTGACATATCCTCTGAATCACTTGATTCAGAATCACTCTCTGAACTTGATTCAGAATCATCTTGTAAGTTTATAATGATTTCGTCCATCATAGTATCAAATTTCATATCATGATCCCAGTATTCTTGTTCGTTTTTTTGTACGTGGTCATCGCATTTTTGCCATTTTTCGGCAGAGAATTCGGAAAATAGCCTTGTTAGTGTTGTAATTTTCTCGTCCAATGTAGCATTAATGTGATCTCTGGCCAGGCAATTTTTAATATCTGCCCACACAAGCTCGATCGGGTTGAGGTCTGGATGATATGGAGGTAGTCTTAGAACAGTACGATCTGCAGCTTTCAGAAGTTCATGAATCGTGTATATTTTTTCTGATTGGGTCGTATTAATCAACCTCAAGAGTTCGGCTTTGATCATCGTGGGAGAAAGTGGCACGTTATGATTTTGCAACCAGTTCTGCATATTAATTTTCAAACTGGACATAGTCGGTTTCTTCTCAACTTGCACACAATGATAGGCAGCATTATCCATAACTATGACTGAGTTAGGTGGAAGTTTAGGTATTAATTTTCGATCAACCCAGTTGGTAAAAATTTGTAAAGTGCATGTCTCCATGATAATCCCCCGTTTTTGAATCTAATTTAAAAATTAGCAAAGCATCGTCAACTAACCCGTTCCGGCTACCAGCGTGAACTATTATTAAACGCCTTCCTTTGCCTATAGCTGTATAAATTCCAGGCTCCGACGAAGATTGCCAACATTTTTGGACATTGTGACTTTGGATAACCGATTCATGGCCAATGACTCAACAGTTGAGTCATTAAAAAACCTTTACGAAGGCCGATGGCTCAGAAAGGCTCAGATGATGCCGAGATGAGATGATGCTCAGATGAGGCCGATGACTCGGAAAGGAAGGAGGAAATTGGCCATGAATCGGTTAACGTAAGTTTCGTCCAAAAAGAATATAGGTATTTCATTTGTCTTCTCTGAATTTTCTTATGGCCCTCAAATATTTCACTCGCCATTCAACAATGTTTGGTCTCTCTATTAAAAAAGTTAATCCGCAATCTAAAATATTATGCTCTTTTAACATAGCATTTAGTTTTCGTAGACTTGGATTTTTTTTCTCTACCGTATAAAACTGATTTATTTTTCTTCTTATCACTCCTAAATCAAAATCATCAACTTGTATTTTCTTTTTTATTTCTTTTGGTCTCCGCGGAGAACTAAATTTTGCTTCCCCTGTATTTTGCAAGGAAGTTTTACTTTCAGCAATCACTCTCCTTACACTTCGTTCTGATATCTCTGTTGCTTCTGCTACTAATTTATGTATATTCGCATCAGTTTTATATTCTAAACTACTGACATCGGCTTTCCGTTTTTTTTAAAACGTATGCACTTTAAATACAATTTCCTCAGATTGTCTTTTTATCGGCGGACTCATCTCGCTATTGCAATCTCATGTGTGTTTTATCTAAACTAGCCGGAACTTCCAACGCGTGTTGCCGTCGCGAAGTACGGCGCCGCACTGAGTAATAACAGCAAGCGCCCCCGCCTCTCCGTCCCACCGCTCACATACCTAAAGCGCGGCCAACTAGTTCCGCGCGCACTATAGCGACTATTTTCTCGCTCAAGAAAAGTATAAAAGGTTGCAGGTCCCGTGTCAGTAAGAGATCGCATATGAATGTATGACATTGTGTTGTTGTTTGTCTATCATTTTGCTTATGGTTGCGGTGTTCTGCGTGAAGTTAATGTTATTATTATTTAATGCAGAGTATTTTATTGAGATTATAGATAATATTTTTAATGTTATTTATTTAAACTTTGTCTTTATACATAACATAACATCACGCCTTGTTTCCCCGAAGGGTTAGGCAGAGGTGTACTTATAGTATAGTAACACCCACATTTCGTCAGTTATGTTTGAGTCCCATGTAATAGGGGGCGAGCCTATTGCCATCTACCGGGCACAAATCCAGACTCCGGGCTGCTACTGAGAAATTTCAGACTTTGTCTTTATTTAGCCCAATACATAATTGAGTCACGCAAGTCTCGACTCGGAGTAAGTTGATCATAAAGGAGGTGGATGGAAATAAAATAAAACAGTAGCAAATATAATTTTGTATATTTATATCAATAATTATTATCTAAAAACAAAATTCTATTACTACACAATGTTCAATGGAACTAGGAGCGGCCGCGTGGCGCGTCGTGTCGCAGTCAGTCCGGAGCGGAATATCAACATTACATAAACTGTACGAGGGTCTTCTGGCGCGCGGCAACCATACAAACTATCGCCGCCATCTTGTTATTTTTTCATACAATTACACAAATGTTTACAACAACGGCCTCTGTCAGTGACATTCAGCCGCCACAAGGCCCTCGCACGCTCGATACGTGGAGACAGCACTGCGCCAGCGCCACAAGTCGGACCGTCATGCGAACACAAACTATCTGCTTCATATCATTCGGATTGAACTTCACAATACATATCGTTATACTTAGGCTGGTTTGCCGGCGGTTATCTTAATAATTCGCAACAAACTTACGTGTCGATGATAAAAATAAATTCTAAAAATAAACATGCTTACTTACCACTCAGGTTCGTCGCGCACGAGCACGGGGCGGTAGTTTTATTATAATGAATGGTACTTAGGTCGGCTGGCAGCGCGTGCGCACGGTGCAGCGCGTGCACGGCCGACGAGCCCCGCGCGCCTGCGCGACTCGCTCGGCTGCTTGTGCAACAAAGACTCAGTTTCGTACTAACATCATCTTAACCAAGTTACTATAAAAATAAAATTATCTATCACCAAAAACGTTTACATACAAATAAATAAATGCTCGTTACTGGCGACTGCTCGCGTGCTGTCAGTGCGCTCGACACTGTGGCCGATCTGCCAGTGTGAGGTAATGCTCGAATGTCAAGTGTGTGCAGGTAACACGAACGTCACGAAGTGTCTGCAGGCCGACGGTTGCAGCCTTCAATGTACGTTCAATAGTACAACAAAAGAAAAACAGATAATACATTCCAATTCGGAATGCGATAGCGAAGTAGCAGGTAACAATGTTCAGAGTACAATCAATACGTTAATTATGGGTAACAATATAAACTCTCTAGATACTTTATATTGTAAAGAAATAACGTAAATAAACATAGGTAGTGGGCAGAATAAGTGAGAATACATAAACCGTTGTAATGCTAGCGTGAAGCAGGCAGCGCGGAGCGTCGAATGCTGCTAGGCGCACTAGCAACATGTACGGGTGGAGCCTGCACCACTGTCTACTATAGAATACAATATTTTACAATATTTACACGCGCGTGTGTGCAGTTAGTTCGTACGCGAGCGAGAGCGCGGTAGTCGCTGCCAGCGAACTACACGATCGCAAGTGTTCACTTCACGTTACAAAGTGCAGAATGATGCTTCGAGTGCCAGAGGAGGTCGCGAGTGGTCGTGAGCGCCGACACGACTCGTCTTCTCCGCGGTATATCTTAAAGCGAAAGCTGTCATTAATGATACAGTATTGTAATAATGATCGTTGTACAAGAGATGGCGCCACATGAACCAACTAGCCGTACTCTATGCTTGCGTCACAAACGTGAACATGAACAGTTGTATGAAAATATAGTCAAGATATGCTCACACCGTTCCACACAGATTTATCTAATAGTTTTACACACATAACAATATTTATATAAAGGTTTGCGTCATACATTTCAAAATCAACTTGCATCAGACACACAACTTTGTACACAAAATAATTTTTTTAATAAACGCGTCACAAGTCAGTTGCCGTCAGAATATTGGCTCGTCGTGAGTGTGGCGGCTGTCGTGGCGGGAGCGTTGCATCAGTACCAAACAGATGTACAGACTCCTTTATTTTATTTGTCCTTTCGTAGACAATGTCAAGAACAATGTGGCCACTTTTGTACGTCGCTCTCTATAATTACGTAAAACATCTTCTACAGGAATAAGATTATTTTCATGATGTAGAGGCGGTGACTGACATTGTATTACGAGGTTATTTGTAACATAATCCCGGCGAGGCAAAGGATCTTGTCAGTAGGACACACTGACACACTGCGTCACGCCGGGGCGCGGGCGCGGGGGCGCGGGGCTGCGGCCCACTGTACTTAGTAGCAATACGTATTTTATTTAAAGCTGATGGAACTTGTAATTAGGAAACTTATTTGTAAAGGTTTAGAAAACTTATAAATTTGGAAAATCTGGCATTTTTTATTATTATTGTCAAGCCACTAGCGAGGGCGCCAAGTGCGCGGCGGCGGCCTTGGGGAAGTATGGCGCGTTGGTGGTCAGGCGACGAGCCACGTTACAAGAGCAGTGTCGTAGGCCGCAGTCCCGTGGCGCATGCGCGGCGCGGCTGTGGCGAGGCGACGATCAGTAGCCGTAGCGCTCCTGGATGGACGACACGACGCCGTTGGCCAGTGACGACAGGCGCCCCGCCACGCGCGTCACGCCCGCGCGCACCGACTCGCGCACCTGCGGGAGCGCGCCGTCACTTGTTGCAAGCTAATGCTAGCCACACGTAACGATTTACTGGCACAAGTAAATCGTTACGTGTGTGAGCATAAGTGTCGCTTTTGTCAGAGCTTTCATGACATAAACAACAGTAGTAATAAAATAGTAAACTGTGTAAAAAGACATCACATAGCCCTTACCTATGTACGCGTTATGTTCATCAAACTTATATAGTAACAGCACAGATTACCAGATAACTCACTCCATACAAAATGTTCAATTCCTACTGCTATAATAGCCTACACCTTCGAGTCGCTAGACGCTGCGAACGAAAATGTACCTAACCTTACAAGCGTAAAGTGAGTTTTTCTTTGTAGCTGCGCGCCGCTGCGTTACAGCTGCGTAGTTATTGTGAATTGCTAGGGCTGGCTTTCGATAAAGATGTCAGTAGGTATATTTGTAGTACACTTTATGTGATAAATATAATGCTTTTTAATGTTTTAGCATGTTTAATTGTTAAAAATACTTATGAAAGACCGAGGATTATTTTTATGTTAGGTAACTATTTAGTATTCTGTTACCACTCCCCGAAACTGCAGTTGTAAGACAAATAAGACACATCGTTTGACATCATACGGAACGTGTAGTACCTAACTATTTAATAATCATTGACGTAACCACTCCGCATGGCCACGAATACGAATGAAATACGAAATGGAGGAAACTGAAAACACGATTAATTGATTTGTTCGTTCATTTACACAATAATTAGCGTGATAGGTAACTACTATACTTCTACACTATGAACAAACATGCGCTGGCGCCATATTGTGACGTCATGCACGCTTTTCTAACACTTGCAGTTTTAAAAACAATAATCATATGAAAATTAACAAGATAATAACGATACTAAATTAATACGTTTTGGAATGGCCGACTAGCTTCAATTTTCTGACTAACTGACTGACTCTAACAATTCAAAAGTGCCTGCAATTGGTTTAATTGAAATAAATGCTTTGAGCTTGAGTTTGAAATATTATTGAAAATTTATTTGCACAAAGTAGATTTTTGCTATATTTGACAAATGGACGTCATTGACCTTTCTATTCTTATCTCAGACGCATAGTAGAAGTAATGACGTACCTACAAATAAAATAAAAAACACGAAACATGCAAGTTTAAACAATTTACTATTTAAAAAACAATAGTAAAACTGTATCAGCAGGTTAACTGAAAAAGATAATATCGCTTCTCTTACTGGATCTACATCCAGCCATATCATAATAATTTGAAACTAAATACATCAGGTCGACCGAAATATTTGCGTACGTACGCGCCTCGCGGCTGTCGGCAACCTAGTGAGCAATGGGTCGCGTGCGTGGGTGCGACCCGGCGACCGGTAGGTAGTTAACGCGCGTAACACATGGAGTGAGTTATCTGGTAATCTGGGATAACATTGAGACATAGAAAAAAACATAAAAAGCTGGAACTTTGACCTTCCATATCTCCGTAACCAGAAGGTTCGTACGGTCCAGTACAAAACAACGATTACAATGACGGAAAGAACAAGCGGCTCTCGGCTCCCAACAGTTATATGAATACCGGTGACACATACACACATCAAAAAGTCTGAGCAACTCGCATCATTTACAGAAACTGCATAATTTTTTTCTTAACTAAGTAGATTGGTATACAATCTTTTTGTTCTCGGAAACATACTTACTTGGCTGATTTTAAAAATTAAAACTTTTCGTTGTTTTTGTTTTCATTAAAATAAAAGCCAATTATTTTTTCCCGATTTCATGTGTTTTCGTTGGTTGATAAATTTGGTATTTATCTCACTGTTATCATTTTGAAACATACAGTTTTTGAAAAAATTGAGTGGAGAGTCATTTTTTATGTCATGGAGCGACGCCATTTGACTGCTGATGAAATGCAGAGAGCTGTAGGAATGCTACAAGCGGGAAAATCAGTCCCAGGTATCTCGGCATTTTGGTGTCAACAGGAGCGAGATTTGTCGTTTTGGCAGCGTTACGTAAATACAGGGGATCCTGCTAAGCAGCACCTAGGGCGTGGAAGGAGTACAACTGCTCGATAGGATCGATACATACAACTGACTGCAAGACGTCAGCCGATGTTAACCGCCCGGGAGAGAGGTTTAAAGCTACAATTCTCAAGCGGTGTTGTTGTTAGCCACCAAACCGTGAGAAATAGGCTGCATGAATACGGCCTACGAGAACGACGCCCAATTAAGTGCCCACCTACATATATGCCAGGGAATTGCACCCGTCGAAACGAATGGTGTAGGGAACACTTGACTTAGACCCAGGAGCAATGGGATAAAATTTAATTTTGCGATGAGTACCGGTTTGGATTTAGGCCTGATACGAGAAGGGTAACAGTGTATCGTCGTCCCGGAAATGCTGCACGGCTGAGATGCGTCCAGGGAGTGCACCCTTACAGCGGCTGCACAGTGATGGTATGGCGGGTATTATGAAAAACAGGCGAACTGAGCTCGTCTTTGTAGATGGCAATATGAACGCTGAAAAATACGTTGAAAATGTCCTCGGGCTTTATGTTCACCCATTTGCACAAAGTCTTGGCTCAGATTTCACGCTGATGCATGATAATGCGCGTTCGCACACAGCTCGGAGGACCAGAGAGTACTTGGCAATGGAAAACATCCGGGTATTGCCGTGGCCTGCACAATCGCCAGACCTCAATCCCACCGAGCACGCATGGGACATGCTCCAGAGACGTGTTCTAGAGAACCTGGACGGAGTGTCGACAACCCAACAACTGACGACTTGTTGAAATTCCATTCCATTGGGAGCGATTGCCGCAGGATCAGATAAACAATCTAGGAAGTTCAATGAAAAATCGTTGCCGACAAGTTTTAAACAACAGAGGCGGTCACACTTTGTATTGAATTACCAAATAATTTTAAAAAATGTCGTCATTTCATTTTGTAAAAAAAAGTTTAATTTCGTTTTAACTTTATTTTATACTACGTACGTTACGGTACACATATCTTAATTATTGTGATTAAATGAACAATTGAATGAAATATTTTGTTGCTTTAGTCACTAATGCATCAAAAAATGCTTAGTTATTATTTATAAAAGAAATATAAATATACATATTACAATAGTAAAAATCGTTCTGACTTCCAAACCGTACATGTTGCTTAGACTTTTTTGAAATCACTGGTTAGTTTTACAAGAAACTGGATAACGAGAAGTTAAGTGTGTAAGACTTGTAGCTTAGTGCGTAGTGTTGCTCACCTCGTCGAGGTCGGGCGCAGACACGCTGAAGGCGGAGTTGCGCGGGAGGCGCGGCGCGTCTGCGCCGAAGTACTCGGCCGACGAGATGCTCGTGCTGCCTTGGAAGCGCGACAGGTTGCCGTCGCGCTCCCACGCAGAGTCCTGCCAAGCCACACCAATCACAAATGACAAAAGACGAACATCAGTGCAAAACATTTTAGGGATTTTAAAAAGGCATATATTAATCGAACCTCACAAATCCCATTTTGCGTTCCTAAAAATATTATTAAACAACTGTAATATAATATTTGCGCTTCTTTTAGTGAACGTCAAACAAACCCAAATCTCATCATCAACAGTCATCCAGTTCAGATCAGTTTCATCTTTACTTTAATCACTTGCGTCCGGAAAAATGAACCGCTCGTCTACAGGTGGACCTTTATAACATCAGAAGCGATCTGCAATTAAATGGAATTTGGTAAACCTATTTTGATCCACTGAAAATTTGAAACGTGCATTGCACTGTGTCACCGAGATGTCACCCTTTTAAATCTATTTTATTCCATGAAAAATCCAAAAATGTACTACTTGTAAAATAAAACGATTTTTTTCAAAGTAAAATGGATTTTTTTTATGGGGGTTCGAAATAAGAATCCAAGATAGCAACTGCGAAAATTTTAAATTTGTTCGTCATGGGTGTCGTTTTCATGGTTTTCCGGAATGCTATAGTGGATAGTGGGTCAAATTGGAAAACTAAGATGTTTACTGCGAAAATTTTGGATTTATATTTAATGAGACCCTCATGACGAAAAAATTAAAAAATTTCGCAGTTTGGTTTTTATTTTGACCTCATTATCGGCTTTAGCAGCCTCTAAAACCATAAAAATAACACCCGTGAAGAAAAATTAGAAAATTTTCGCGGCCGCCATCTTTGATTTTCATTTTGACGTCACTCTCTGCTTAAGGACCCTCGAAAACCGTGGAAACGACACCCATGACGCATAATAAAAAGATAACAATGGGAATTTTCTGCTGACCAACATAAAAGATTTGCTAGTTTTTAAAAATATCAAAAAATTAAAAAGAAACGCAATAATTAAAAAAAAGTCCTCATCGTTTGAAGTTCAAAAATGTGTTTGAAGCGCTTTTACATATTTCACTTAAAAAAACTATGTATTTTTGGAGTGTTGCTTATTTCTCTTTCCAGAACAGTAGCGGCACGTGCTTCCTTTGCTATATAAGGCGGTTAGATTGCTGTCTTGTGTCTTTTTTTTTCTAGGTCAGAGATGACAGAAACAAAGTCGACGATGGAGCGAGCTTAACCAGAAGAAGCCTGTTCACTCTAGTTTGAAGAGATCGGGGTTGTATGCGTTCGGAAACACAGACGCAGGCAGAGGTCTGGTTGTTGGATGGTCTTTGCAAACGTTTCTTTCTATTAATTCGTCTTCAGTTTAAGTTACTAAAAATAGTATTTTAAGTGCAAACGTGTTACTAACAATGTATGGATCGTATAGTCGTCAGAAATAAAATGATTTATTTCAACCATGTGCATGCGAACCGACCTGTTCACCGAAGAACTGCGCCGAGCTGATGGCTTTCGCGGAGCCGAACTTCTTGACGGCGGAGTCATCGTCCGCGCTCTCGGCGCGGCGCGGGCGCGGCCGGCCGGCGGCGGGCGCGGGCGCGCGCGCGGGCGAGGCGCTGAACATGCTGTGCACGGGCCGCGCCGGCTCGGGCGACGTGCGGCCCACGCCGCCCCCGCACGAGATGTTGTCGAACGAGGAGGACTTGCGGTCGCTGTCGCCAAACAACTTGTCTAGGTTGCGACTGTTGCCGTACGGCTCGTTTCTGATTAAACAAGATTACAAATTAGTTTTATATTTTTTTTATTGAAGAACTCTGCCTGAATCATGCACTGAACGCTTTGTATGAGTGCCAGTAGATCGCGGTGGGCGTCGGTTGCGCTAGTTGTACCCAAGGGGAAGCGTTAAGGTAGACCGCGAAATTTAATTTCATGATTTTAATGATTATATTTCTGTAAATAAACATGTGTTACGGTCGCGAATCTTATTTTGATCAACATACAACCTGATACTTACCTGAAAATTGCAAAAAACGTAAGATTATTTAAATACCCAAGTGTCCTTTTCTTTGGTAAATATTGTTCGTCAAATCGTTAAGCTCGTAAGTTCTGAGTTGAGCTGTACGATTACTGACAGACACGTCCACTCAATCTGTGTGTTTCTTTCCTCAAAAGACTATTTCAGACACCAACCTACATGGTCTTCACATGATCTGACCAAGATTATGTCTGGACTAAAGAGACTGTGACCTCGTGAGTTTGTTTCCGCCTTTCTTCTCAGAGTAGTCAGTTAGGAAACGCCGGCCTCATCTAGTTTTAAAAAGAATATGATTGACGTGTAAAAATGTTTGTAAAAACCTACTTACAGAAATAAAATCATTTATCATTAAATTTCGCGAGCTGTCGTGACTCTTTCGCCTTATCATTCCTTATGAACGTGCGATGTAATGCAATCGTGCAGAGTCGGCACACTACAGCGTGTCACCTGATCATGGTGAAGGAGGAGCTGAAGTCGTCGATGTCGTCCAGCTGCGCGCGCGCGGCCGGCGCGTCCTCCTGCTCGATCAGCGTCATGTCCGACGTGGCCGAGTGCGACACGCCGCTGCAATGTCAACACAGCATTTACAACAACTATTTCTACCACTTTTAAACCGTCGACAAGTCCGTCAGTATCTATACCCAAGAAAATAAGATATTTTCTCCGTAAAAAAAAACGCACGTTTGATCCCAGCCAAAAGGTGGCGCGAACACAAAATGCATCGTTACTCCAACATTTCGAAGCTGTACCTCGAGAGCTACTACTCCTAGATAAATCTTGAGAAGAACTTTTTTTGTGCAGAATTTAATAAGAAATAAACTTGTCCCACATATAGTGACGAAAAATCTATATTTTGGGAACCTTTCACAAATTTTTTTTCGCACATGTTATCACAATGAGTTTTTCACACAGTCCTAATGCCTGAATAAAGATAATTCTGGTGACAGATCTTGTCTGTAGTATTTGCGGCGTAGCTCGGTGCGGGTGACGTCATCGTCAGTCGATCCGTTCCTCTTCACTCTGGAACGTTACTGCGATTTACAATCATGACTGAACATTTTAGCTGCACCCTACACCTATACCCTGCACCTATCAGGGGCGTAGTGTTCATACAACCTGATTCCTGTCGGCTTCCCTTCGGAACAACCACTCTTCTTAGTGTCTACTATTGCCAAATAATATGGTACACCTGTGTGTGTAACTGTGTCTCACATTACATTACATAATTATATTTAATACCAGTTTAATACATCATAAGATTAAAAACCTACAGTTTCACACCTACCTACAGTTTGTTCAGTTCGCATGAGAACTGAACAATTTTTTCTTCGGCTTCCCTCTAATGATGATTGTAGCTGCGCCACTGCTACATATCATAGTCGTAAAATACCGAATCAGTAACAACTGTAGTCAATTAAATAAAACCATCTGTCCCCTGTCAGCCGCACCATCACGTGCTGCACCGATTTGTCCTTAATTTACTTTATTTTCTTGGGCTACTAAATCAGAAAGTCGAAGTTAGTTACCGAAGCGTTAATTCCTACGAAGAGGAACGGGCAAGCTAATCATGTCGACGTTCTGCACATTGGGCTTATTTGAGAAATGTGCTAGTGGCAGATGTTAGTGCGTGCACGCGGCCCAGCGCGGCCAGCAGGTACTCACGAGCGGTTGGCGGAGCTGGCCTGCGCGATGCCGAGGCGGTCCTGGTGCGCGCGCGCGCGGCCCGGCTCGCGGTAGGCCAGGCGCAGCGACGCCACCTCGGCCTCCACGTGCTCCAGCGTGGCCGAGCTGTCGGGCGCCGCGGCCGTCTCCAGCTTGAGCTTCTCGGCCAACATGGCCTCGCGCTCGATGTCCTCGAAGTTCGCGGCCACCTTCGTCGCGCCCAGGCCGCCCTTGCGTGCGCCCAACTGTACAGCAGAACGTTAGCTTCACCACGTCATCGTATCGTTAAAGTCAAACGACGAGCAGTCGCAACAAATGCAACACGAGCAGGCTGCATCACACATGAATCAAATTTTCAATTTAAATAAATAATATGCCGTCATCATTCTCCTGCCGTAACCCAATGTATTAAATAGGTATGTAGTATGTATCAAACGAATATTTCCGATACAAAATTCGTTCGTTACGATAATTATGTCAAATTAATTCGCGCTTGTGTTACAAGTTACAAGGGGTTACAAGTTTCACAAAAAAAAAACAAGTTTAACGCACAAAGTACAACCACATTCGGTTATCTTGACGAAATCACAGATCGCGATAAGGTGGCACATTGAATGTTTTAATAGCATACTATTTCCTGTTAGATTACGTACACCTACAATTTATTAAACATTATTTCAAGTGAATAGCAGGTTAAAAGTAAGCATTCGTGTAAACTGTGCCAAACTCGTCGCCAAATTCTGGGCTGACGCTGTGTAGGTGCCAGCCACCCGCGAGAAGTGTAAGCAGTCGTGCACAATGTATAGTAGTGGCTGTGGCGGCTGCTACCTAGACGAGACGCTGTGTAGGTGCCAGCCACCCGCGAGAAGTGTAAGCAGTCGTGCACAATGTATAGTAGTGGCTGTGGCGGCTGCGACCTAGACGAGACGCTGTGTAGGTGCCAGCCACCCGCGAGAAGTGTAAGCAGTCGTGCACAATGTATAGTAGTGGCTGTGGCGGCTGCTACCTAGACGAGACGCTGTGTAGGTGCCAGCCACCCGCGAGAAGTGTAAGCAGTCGTGCACAATGTATAGTAGTGGCTGTGGCGGCTGCTACCTAGACGAGACGCTGTGTAGGTGCCAGCCACCCGCGAGAAGTGTAAGCAGTCGTGCACAATGTATAGTAGTGGCTGTGGCGGCTGCTACCTAGACGAGACGCTGTGTAGGTGCCAGCCACCCGCGAGAAGTGTAAGCAGTCGTGCACAATGTATAGTAGTGGCTGTGGCGGCTGCTACCTAGACGAGACGCTGTGTAGGTGCCAGCCACCCGCGAGAAGTGTAAGCAGTCGTGCACAATGTATAGTAGTGGCTGTGGCGGCTGCTACCTAGACGAGACGCTGTGTAGGTGCCAGCCACCCGCGAGAAGTGTAAGCAGTCGTGCACAATGTATAGTAGTGGCTGTGGCGGCTGCTACCTAGACGAGACGCTGTGTAGGTGCCAGGCACCCGCGAGAAGTGTAAGCAGTCGTGCACAATGTATAGTAGTGGCTGTGGCGGCTGCTACCTAGACGAGACGCTGTGTAGGTGCCAGCCACCCGCGAGAAGTGTAAGCAGTCGTGCACAATGTATAGTAGTGGCTGTGGCGGCTGCTACCTAGACGAGACGCTGTGTAGGTGCCAGCCACCCGCGAGAAGTGTAAGCAGTCGTGCACAATGTATAGTAGTGGCTGTGGCGGCTGCTACCTAGACGAGACGCTGTGTAGGTGCCAGCCACCCGCGAGAAGTGTAAGCAGTCGTGCACAATGTATAGTAGTGGCTGTGGCGGCTGCTACCTAGACGAGACGCTGTGTAGGTGCCAGGCACCCGCGAGAAGTGTAAGCAGTCGTGCACAATGTATAGTAGTGGCTGTGGCGGCTGCTACCTAGACGAGACGCTGTGTAGGTGCCAGCCACCCGCGAGAAGTGTAAGCAGTCGTGCACAATGTATAGTAGTGGCTGTGGCGGCTGCTACCTAGACGAGACGCTGTGTAGGTGCCAGCCACCCGCGAGAAGTGTAAGCAGTCGTGCACAATGTATAGTAGTGGCTGTGGCGGCTGCTACCTAGACGAGACGCTGTGTAGGTGCCAGCCACCCGCGAGAAGTGTAAGCAGTCGTGCACAATGTATAGTAGTGGCTGTGGCGGCTGCTACCTAGACGAGACGCTGTGTAGGTGCCAGCCACCCGCGAGAAGTGTAAGCAGTCGTGCACAATGTATAGTAGTGGCTGTGGCGGCTGCTACCTAGACGAGACGCTGTGTAGGTGCCAGCCACCCGCGAGAAGTGTAAGCAGTCGTGCACAATGTATAGTAGTGGCTGTGGCGGCTGCTACCTAGACGAGACGCTGTGTAGGTGCCAGCCACCCGCGAGAAGTGTAAGCAGTCGTGCACAATGTATAGTAGTGGCTGTGGCGGCTGCTACCTAGACGAGACGCTGTGTAGGTGCCAGCCACCCGCGAGAAGTGTAAGCAGTCGTGCACAATGTATAGTAGTGGCTGTGGCGGCTGCTACCTAGACGAGACGCTGTGTAGGTGCCAGCCACCCGCGAGAAGTGTAAGCAGTCGTGCACAATGTATAGTAGTGGCTGTGGCGGCTGCTACCTAGACGAGACGCTGTGTAGGTGCCAGCCACCCGCGAGAAGTGTAAGCAGTCGTGCACAATGTATAGTAGTGGCTGTGGCGGCTGCTACCTAGACGAGACGCTGTGTAGGTGCCAGCCACCCGCGAGAAGTGTAAGCAGTCGTGCACAATGTATAGTAGTGGCTGTGACGGCTGCGACCTGGACGAGGCTGGCACAGGAGCGAAGAGATTGGCACAATCAAAAGATAGTTATTCCCAGCAACTTTGTCAGGCTGTTGATGATATTGATGACCAATGTGTGTAAAGGACATCAGCCAGCTAATAACTTAGACAACAGCTAATAGCTTTAAATGTTCGTTAAACACTGATTTATTTAAGTAAATGCTGTGTGTGCAAAATGCACGACGCGTAAGTCGGAGAGTAATGTACGGGTCTGTACATACTTGTTTATCTATCTATCTATACAGCACGGTGACCCACAAAACGACGTCAAAGGAAAACTTTTAGAAGCCTCTCTCCAGGGCTTCCCGAAACATCCCCATGTATGTTCAGCGATTATTTATAGTTTAGGAGTTACGACGGTTTTTATTATTTTTTGGGAAATTCGCACTGACTTTTTTTTATAAATCCTTAAATTCTGGTCTACGATCGATTATAAATACTATCTGTCTAAACATCACCCAAAGTGACTCAAACTTAGCTCAAAGGGAACATTTTTGCTTGACAAGATTCGTTCTACATTGTCATATCGAGTAATAAACGAGTACTCGGCGCGTCTCTAACCCCAAAGCAGTAGTGAGAATTTCCTAAAAAAAAAAAAAAAATTATAGCTGAACATACATGCTGGTGTTTCGGGAAGCCCTGACGGCGTTTCACGGACCACTCTGTAGAAAAAAAAATGAAAATAACCGCATCACATGAAAACGGCTGGAGCGTTTCGGCTATATTTGCTATAAACTGTTCGTAATAGCCCGAATTAGATTTTTATGTAAAGAAAAATTGTAAAAGATGCCTGGAAAATTCGAGAAAAACTGAAGGTGCTTGCTTTATGGGATGTTTGTATGACATTTCAATATTGACTTGCCATATTCAAATTTGGATAGGACAACGGCTGTCAGGTTACCTAGTCTGAAATAAATGAATATTATATTATGATGATTACCCCACTCCTCTTGGCGGGCTGCTTGCGCGCGCCGATGGTGGAGGGGCGCGAGTCACCGCCCGCCACCATGTCGCCGCTAGCCACGCCCGAGCCCGAGTCCCACAGCCGCGCCGCCGACGTCAGCGCCGGGTCCGCGCGAGCCGCGCCCTGCAGCACGGGGAGACAGTCGCGTATACGTAGCCTGGGTACGACCAGGCCTTGCGCCGGCGCCGGCGTGCGGCAGGCGTCACGTATATGTAGCCCGGCTACGACCAGGCCTTGCGCCGGCGCCGGCGTGTGGCAGGCGTTACGTATATGTAGCCCGGCTACGACCAGGCCTTGCGCCGGCGCCGGCGTGCGGCAGGCGTCACGTATATGTAGCCCGGCTACGACCAGGCCTTGCGCCGGCGCCGGCGTGCGGCAGGCGTTACGTATATGTAGCCCGGCTACGACCAGGCCTTGCGCCGGCGCCGGCGTGCGGCAGGCGTCACGCTAGTCGTATAGACACAATGTGATGCATGAAGGGAATGCTTTATGCAATAGTAACACTTGTACTACACACAGAAAAGGACATTCAACAAGTTTAATGTTGTATCGTATATGAACGAAAGATACAGTGTTATGTTGAACACCACAAATGGCGGCAACATGAGTGCTTCAGAGAAAAGAAAAGTGTTCCTGTCAGTCGAATTAATAGTATAATTTATTTAATGTTGGTTTACGTTTTCTCTAAATACAAAATCTATTAATGTCACAATATCCTCGTTACAATATGCTAATGGATTTAATTTAAAACGCGTGAAGTTAAAACTATGTTATCGCTGCGGTTTTGCACTGACAACGCGCGCGGGAGAGCGCGGCCCCGCGTGGCGCGTGTCGCGTGTCGCACACGTGCGGCGCTCCCGGGACACTCCACACTAAACAAGAACTCACTCTTGTGTTCGAGTGCCCTTGAATACTTTATTTCTATTTATGTCTTTTGGGAAGCAGTGACGCGCAAACTCACAATTGAATGTTAGCAGACTTTCAGCTTAGTAACTGTACTAAAACATATATTATAAGAAAAATATCTGACATTTTATCAATTTGTTTGTGTTGTAGATGAAACTAATTCTCAAGATAGAGATTTACAAGGAAATGGCGTTAAGTTGTATGTGACGGCAATGTATGACTCACTGCTAGAAAGCAAAGTAAACTATGTACAGACGCCAGCAGGTCAAGCTACCCGAAACTGTCAAATTTTCCCAATCAACCTTGAACCTAATGCTGTAGCGATAAAGTTGAAAATCTATTAAAGAAATTTGACAGATTGTAGTAGCTTGATGTGCTGCCGTCCATACAGTGATTTAGTGATCAGACAGTTGTAGTGCTGACCTGCAGGCACACGCATCACGGCAACGGCTAAGCATATAAAAGATTTAACTTTACATTTGCAATGTATCATCAAAACCATTCAATATATTTTCTAGTAAATAAATATAACACACACACACACACACACCAGCATACAGCAAACTTGCCTAACTGAATAATATGTGGCAGTGTTTCTAACATACTGGTAGTTGATGTAGGAACAGCCCCACACGAAGCACGGCAAAGGAAACAAGCTCTTAGTACGACATACCTGAGCACACAACACTATGTGTCCAGTAAGTATAGTCAGTGTCGCGTGGGGGACACGCGGCTTCTACATCATACTGTGAATGTCACATTCATAAATATACATCAACATAACTTCCTCTATGTTACAAAGTTTAAAATATAAATGGAAGACAGCTGAGGACATTTTTGTGGTGTACACTGTAAGGCTGAATATGCTCAATAACCTCGTCCTTGTATTGTTGTTGTCCGATCTACATAAACAGTGAAACATTAGCGAGCCGCAAGGAGCCCACCGGCAGCACTCGGTGTGGCGACTCGAGGGCGTGCGAGGTATGAGGTGGGATGTTTGTGTTACCTGTGCAGTGAAGTCAAACGCGCTAGTGTTAGTGGGGGCGGAGTCGCCGTGCTCCGCAAACCAGTCTACCTCGCGCTCCTTGGCCTCCTTGGGCTCGGGCGCCGCCGCCTCCAGGTGCAGCTGTACACAAGGCATTGGTTAAACTCTCACAAATGAACATACAATACACGGAGGAACTGCAACAACAAAACTGATACTTTGATAAATGGAGCAAAGTTGGCTAAAGGACCATGTCCATGAGCTATTTTGGAAAAAACGTTAACTGCATTTATTGTAAGTTAGCTCAGTATTAGAAACCTATGCAAAAATGCCTCCTCCAATCCCACTGTAATTATAAAAGTTTAAAAATTCATAAATTTCTCTCCTTCATACAATTGGCACACATTTGTAAGTGATAGCTAATTTTTAAACTGGTTTTATTTTATATCCAACTCTTTGTACTACCTAAGTAGTTAATTGTATTACTTTCATAAAACTAGATATTGCTTTCTTATAACTGTGCATAGAACTATTGTGTGGATAATCTTATTATTTTCTTGAGCTTCTTCTTTAAACATGTTAACAGTCATTATGCTGGCTTTAGGGTACAATTAATTGGCACTAACTCTCAAATAGAGAAATAAATATTCTAAACAGACGTCTAAATTGTATATTTTAAGAAAATCATAATAAGAATATGAAATTGATAACTTACATTAAATACTTACCCAAATCTGCGAAAAAAGTAACAAACAAAATAAATCAAGTTATATGCAATCTTTACATCCTAAGTTTGTGACGTAATGTAGGCACAACAGAACTTGTTGGACTTGTTACACCCTAAGTTTGTGACATAATGTAGGCACAACAGAACTTGTCGGACTTGTTACACCCTAAGATTGTGACATAATGTAGGCACAACAGAACTTGTTGGACTTGTTACACCCTAAGTTTGTGACATAATGTAGGCACAACAGAACTTGTTGGACTTGTTACACCCTAAGTTTGTGACATAATGTAGGCACAACAGAACTTGTCGGACTTGTTACACCCTAAGATTGTGACATAATGTAGGCACAACAGAACTTGTTGGACTTGTTACACCCTAAGTTTGTGACATAATGTAGGCACAACAGAACTTGTTGGACTTGTTACACCCTAAGTTTGTGACATAATGTAGGCACAACAGAACTTGTTGGACTTGTTACACCCTAAGTTTGTGACATAATGTAGGCACAACAGAACTTGTTGGACTTGTTACACCCTAAGTTTGTGACATAATGTAGGCACAACAGAACTTGTTGGACTTGTTACACCCTAAGTTTGTGACATAATGTAGGCACAACAGAACTTGTTGGACTTGTTACACCCTAAGTTTGTGACATAATGTAGGCACAACAGAACTTGTCGGACTTGTTACACCCTAAGATTGTGACATAATGTAGGCACAACAGAACTTGTTGGACTTGTTACACCCTAAGTTTGTGACATAATGTAGGCACAACAGAACTTGTCGGACTTGTTACACCCTAAGATTGTGACATAATGTAGGCACAACAGAACTTGTTGGACTTGTTACACCCTAAGTTTGTGACATAATGTAGGCACAACAGAACTTGTTGGACTTGTTACACCCTAAGTTTGTGACATAATGTAGGCACAACAGAACTTGTTGGACTTGTTACACCCTAAGTTTGTGACATAATGTAGGCACAACAGAACTTGTTGGACTTGTTACACCCTAAGTTTGTGACATAATGTAGGCACAACAGAACTTGTTGGACATGTTGCACCCTAAGTTTGTGACATAATGTAGGCACAACAGAACTTGTTGGACTTGTTACACCCTAAGTTTGTGACATAATGTAGGCACAACATAACTTGTCGGACTTGTTACACCCTAAGTTTGTGACATAATGTAGGCACAACAGAACTTGTCGGACTTGTTACACCCTAAGTTTGTGACATAATGTAGGCACAACAGAACTTGTCAGACTTGTTACACCCTAAGATTGTGACATAATGTAGGCACAACAGAACTTGTTGGACATGTTACACCCTAAGTTTGTGACGTAATGTAGGCACAACAGAACCTCTTGGACTTGTTACATTCATTAAACATAATTGATAGATTGATAGTTTAAATCATTCTGGGCAACTTCAAATACATGCATCCATCTTTATCTGATGCTAATGAACTCATAAGCTCAGCCTTAAATCACCATATTTTATTAGTTGAACATAACTGCCACGTGAATCAACTTTACAAACAATACAGTGGTGAACTGACCTTGGTCCCATATGTCTTCATGGCCTGCTCGGACAGGGCACTCAACTTGTCACGGTACATCTGGGCCACACGAGAGCTGTACTTTTGTCGAGCATCCTCTGTTGACAGACCATGCGTGCGGAAGAACTGGGTCTGACAAGTGGACAAACATAATGTTAGCTATGCCTAATCTTTTGTAACTTATCAATAACAAATGTTACTTTAATAGTACTAGTTAATCACATATTAATCATTCTGTTGGTAGATACAATACAGTGCTACACCATTGCTTATTCAGGAGAGTACCGACACAACACGGTTGGTCTTGGAATTCAGTAAAAAAGTTTTATCTTCATATTAACTTGGCAAGAGGGGCCAAGAATAAAATATGACGCAAAATGTTGAACATACAGCGTTCGAGTTCCCGCCAAGCTGCATGTTTCTGAGCTGCTTCCATGTCCAGTTGGTGTCGAGCTGCGTGGAGCGTACGAACGTGAGGTGCACGCCGAGGCTGCGGTGCACCGCGGAGCAGTCGAGGCAGATGAACACTCCGTACGTCACCGACGACCACGTAGGGTTCTTCGCGTTGCAATCGAAACATGCCTGCACACCACACAATATTCATTATTATCACTGAAGTTTTATTCTTTAACTACTTATCTGTTGAAATCTACGCACTTTATTCGACGAAATAGAGCGTAATCTTTGGAAAACTGCTTCAATATCGGTTTTACTTGGCCCAGAGTCAGCCATTTTCGACGTGTTGTCACTATCTAGCTGTCACAGTGTCACGTAAATGTCATGTCAAATTGTCAACGTTGTATCACACACACTTACATAGGTCTCATAAACGCAACGCAACGCAACTCCGCGGCCATTTCATATAACGCAAAAATGTTCTGTAATAAAAATAATGAAAAGTTAACATGACTTTAAAATTAATTACAAAAATGAACTTTTGTGCCTTTTTAAAAATGTATTTTTTATTTTATAGAATAACAGAATCACTGACTGTATTTTTTATTTTATCTGTTGTTTATTGTGCAAATATACAAAGAATAAATAATACCTAAATTGAAAATTTTTATTTTAGTCAATATTTCTGTCGTTATCTTGTGACAAAAAGGTTAAAAAAGGTGGTAATTTGATTTAATAGTAAATCTATAATTTTCGAATAAAAATCTTCCTTGTCTATGGTCGCTGATGGTTGTCGTCGAGCGGACGCATGTTAAAAATTTCTAGCTTTAATTTTGTTGATAAACTTATTTACGACACGATAGCAAAAACGTACAGTGAAGATCTAGACATGCTTTAAAGTTAAAAAAGTGCCGTGCAAACAGTTATCGCTATACAGATAGTGTTAGTGGAAGGACGCTGTTGTACGGCGGCATCTCGCAATCGAAGTGCTCAATTAGCTATGTGTACGTGCCAGTGTCCCCGGGCTGACGAGTGAAAGTGCGACAAACTAGCGAGTGACCATGTCGGAGCGGCTGGTGAAATGAGTGATAAGTGGACGGGACAGGCAGCGGAATGGAAAACGTAAACTTTCAGCCGAGCGGGGAGGAGATCGAGCGGGCCTTGATGGACCTAGGCCCCCTGCTCGGCGTCACCATCAAGGAGGAGGTGCAGGATGAGCTGGCAGACACCGGCGCGGCGCCCACGGCCGCGCTCAATGTACGCACTGCACACACTTCGCAACAACATCATGTATTTGTAACTAATGAAAACTTCCCAACAAGTTTCAGCCCTTTATTCATTCATACAAATAAAATATAGACGTTACGTATACGACGTATACTTTTAAAAATGTTGCTGAAATTTATCTCATCAAATTGGCAACATTTGTTTTCTTATAAGAACAGATCCAATGTTCATATTGTTGTGGCTTTCACACTTTAGTTCATTTAGGAGATTTACCAGAGTAATCTGGTTTCAGAGAAGAATCTGAAACCAGCTCACTGTCTTGGGGCAGTCGTAAGATGAATAGATAATTATAATAGTTCAATATTGTATGACCTGACATGTGCACTAAATGTTCATTTATCAATACATTTATGCTTATCCAATTAAATAATATTTTGAACTCTTAAGTCATTAATGAGCCACTAAGATATGCATCATAGGACTAGTGGTAAGACAATTGTACAGAGTAGACCTTGGTGAGCTTTCTCTTCCATGTCAACAGAATGCAAAAAGCTCATTATGGTACTGATAACACAGTTGGCTTATCTGCAGGTATTTCCTTAAGTCTGTAGTACAGGGCAAGGGTAGCATTATGGTGCAGGCACATCATTTAGAAATAAGTTGCAAGAACAAAGGTTTGTGTTATTTTTACAACTTTCACAAGATTTCTGACAGCGCTATTGTCCCAGCCTGCAAATAATACTTTTCTTTTTGAATGTAAATGATTGGATAGTTATTGTCTTGCTGCATTTAGGATCTTAAAACTAGGTTTCAACCAGTGAATCGGGTGTCATTTCTACAACAGCCACTAATGAAGAATTTAATTCAAATTCATCATAAACTGTCTTTGATTTTGTACTTGAAATATGAATTATGATAAATAATAATAAAAGGTATTTACTTCGGACAGAATCCATATACCTAAGTGTTAGTAACAATTTTCTTAAGATCTTTGTTAGTAGGTACATAATACAAGAAAGTAACATTCTTAAAATTATAATTTCCCGTAACTATTCCCACCCAGTGTGCCTGTATGGGACAGTCATTTTTGGATGCAATAATTTGCAAAATGCTGTTAGTGCTACCTGCACGGTCTTTGAAATAATGACGCCATTTTCTTACGCACTATAGCGTGGCACTATAAAGCAGGTAAAATGAAATATAAAACCAAACATTGAAATGCATGAGCAGAATGCAAAATTTTGAGATTTATGTTCACAAAGAATTTTGATATGTAACATCTAATCCGGCGGGTCAGACCGACTGTTGGCGTGGAGATGCGTCGCCACGCGCTCGTCACACTGCGACTCCCTTCCCACTCGGCTCGGCGATCCGGTCTCTCACCGCACTGAGCTCGTATATCTATAGCGTATTTTCTATTCAAAATAGTTCCATGTCAGCCAGCGTCCTGCGCCACATTTTTAAAAAAATATTGTTGCGGAGCGGGCCTGCTCTTGACCTCAATCTCGCTTGAAATGATCTGGGACAGATACAGAAATGATTCCATCATGTAAATTTCCCCAATAGCAGCATGCAACACTTCTGAACAGCTTGCCATGCACACAATCAACAGCATCAGCGTTAACAGTGACCTACTAAAGTTTTCAATGTTTGCACGAGACAATATACAACATATATTTGATTTAATTTTGACAACAATAGGAAATGGCATTGCCACTACACAAAGCTTTTTTCGCATAGGTCATGCTACCAACATGATTATTAAAACCATGGAAATAATACGATTGTGTATGATGCAGTATGTAATGTTTGACGTATACAGGTGAGCAGCACGCCTGATGGCGGACTAGGCGCAGACGGCGGCGGGAGCGCGGGCGAAGCGGGCAGCGGCTCGCCGGGCGGCGCGGCGGATGCGGGCAAGGGCTCGGCCGACTCGCTGGCGTCGCCCGGCGCGCGCGCCCCGCTGTCCGGCACCCGCTGCGTGCTGTGCAACACGGCGCTGGCGCAGGCCGACGGCACGCCCAAGCTCATGGAGTGTTTGCACTCCGCCTGCGAGCCTTGCATCCGCGCAAAGCTAGAGGAGAAACAAGCCAGCTCTAGAGACTTCTTGGGTATGTATCGCGTGAAGGTCTTACTTATTTCTAGTGTCACAAGCCATGTGCCCGGTGGGATTTCCCATCAGAAAAAATGACAAACTTCCATACAAACACAGATTTAACCCCTGTATGGGATGATTTTTCAAAAATCCTAAATTTCATGTTTCTTAACTGGGTTTAGCCTGTGCTTTGTGATAGTGACAGTAAATGAATTTAAGATTTTTATTAAGTACAAAATATATACAAGATAATTTTAAAAGGAGAGTGAATATGTCAGGAGGTAATCAGGTGTATAAAACTGAACAACTTTCCCCAAGGAACATAGGTCGAAATCTTAAAATTGAAAATCGACTTTTCATACAAAGTGACTGGTCACGTGACTTACTTTTGTATGAGAAGTTGAATTTTATTTTTTAGATTTCGACCTATGTTCCTTGGGGAAAGTTGTTCAGTTTTATGCACCTGATTACCTCCTAAAATATCCGCACTCCTTTTAAAATTATCCAGTATAATGTGTTTAAGAAATGAAATGGTGATATTTTCATCTTATTTCATCAGAGCATGTAATAATTTATTTATCCCTATATTTATACACATTGCTTAAAATGTATTGTTGAACAGTTGCTAATTATTACTTAACTTTAAGCAACATGCAACCTCTAACCGTGCAGGTGCAGAGCGCGTGACGGTGACGTGCCCGGCGTGCCGCTTGCAGTGCCAGGTGGCCAACATGATCGACCAGCGCTTCGTGCTCGAGAAGATGGCGCTCGACCAGGCTGGCTCCAACGGTCAGTCATAAGTCAAATTCAAATCATTTATTTCAATTAGGCACATATAAAGCAAAGAGAACAGGGAATACTTAAAAATAAACTTCACCTAAAATTAAGACTTGCTCCTGATGACGAAGTACTCTCTGTAACTTATAAAAGGTATCGGAACTTCTGTAATAATCTTTTGAAAAAACTAAAAAATCAATATGACAAAAATGAATTACAGAAAGCGGGGAAAAATAGTAAACTTGTTTGGAAATTTGTTAAAACTCATACATTTACAACAAAAAATCCTGAACCTCCGCTTGATATAATATCAACAGAGAGGAACCCATCCGAAGCAATCAATAAAGCAAACCACTTTTTTGTTAACGTTGGTAAAAATTTGGCGGAAAAATCATTAAACTCAAGTATTAGTTCCCAACAACACCCAACCACGACATCCTCTACTCTAAAATCTTTTGTTTTATTACATACCGACGTTAACGAAGTAATCAGTATGATAAACGGGTTAAAGGATGTTTGTGCTACTGGGTGGGATAACTAACATACCCAATAACATTCTTAAACGATTTAAATACCTACTTGCCCCTCCTCTAACCCACATTTTTCAACTATGCTTATCTAAAGGAATATTCCCAAAATTACTGAAAAAGGCTGTGGTCACACCTGTATTTAAATCTGGAGCCAAAAACTGTGTGAATAACTACAGACCTATTTCAGTGTTAACAGGGATCTCAAAAATTTTAGAAAAAATTATAAACTGTAGATTGGTAAAATATCTTGAAGATATCAGACTACTATCAGATAGTCAATTTGGTTTTAGGGCCAAAAGATCAACTAGCCAAGCAGTCCACGAATTGACTAACTATTTCACTACCAACCTTGATAGTAGTATGCACACAATTGGGATCTTTCTAGACCTTGCCAAAGCTTTCGACACTATTTCCTGTTCTTTACTTCTGCACAAGCTTGAAACCCTTGGGATAAGAGCAGAACAACTTCTACTATTTTCTGATTATCTCAGCGATCGTCATCAATGTGTTAAAATTGGTCAGCATACAAGCTCTGAACTTAAAAATAGTAGTTTTGGTATTCCACAAGGTAGCATTTTGGGCCCTACCTTATTTTTAATCTATATTAATGAGCTATGCAGCCTCTCACTCCAAAATGGTGCTATAATATCTTATGCGGATGACACCGCTCTGTTATTTTCAGCTAAATCTAGAGTTGACGTCTATGAATATGCTCAAAATGGTTTTAACATTGTGTCTAATTGGCTCCGTAATAATCTCCTGTCATTAAATGCAGGCAAAACCAATTACATTTTATTTACAATGAGAAATTCAAACATACCGCTTACTAATCTAAACATTCGCGCACATAATTGTTGCACGTATGCTGACATCGCATGTTCTTGCCCCACTTTAGCTAAAGCTGACTATTTAAAATATCTAGGTGTCACCATTGACACAAATCTAAATTTTTGTAAACATATCGATTTACTGTGTACGAGAGTTCGCAAATTAATTTATGTTTTAAAAAATTTACGTAACGTAGCCGACTTTAAATTGATAAAACAGGTCTATTTAGCTTTGTGTCAATCCATTCTTACATATTGCATAACTTCTTGGGGTGGGGCAGCAAAAACAATTTTACTCCCATTAGAACGTGCTCAAAGAGCAATTCTGAAGGTTGCTACCTTTCGCCCTTTTAGATTTCCTACACATCAGCTTTACGCAGCATGTAAGGTGCTTACAGTACGGCAATTATTTATTTTGAACACAGTACTACTCCAGCACACTGCACTTCCTTTTGACCCTGTTCCTTCTGACAAGAGAAGGAAGGACTTGGTTTGCATAAAGCCTCAAACTAAGCATGCGTTTGCCAATCGTTTTTATCTGTTCTTGGGACCTTTTCTATATAATAAGCTCAATAAGGTACTAAGTTTCTATAGTGTAAGGTATAACAAATGTAACATTTACATAATGTTATCTGAATATTTAAAGACACTACACAGACACAGAACAACTTCTAGAAATTTTGGCATGATGATATTTGATCCCCTCGTAAGTGTTTACTTTTGTATCATTACTTAGGCTTAGTTTTAGATTATAAGGTACCATTAAGCTTTTTCTCGTAGTTTTTAAAAGATTCTTTATTTTTATATACTAAACTTTAAATTGTACTAGACCTAAGTAGATGTATTGGAAAGTGTTGGCCTGAAACACAGGTTTAAATTAACCTAGATCGGGCTGGTCGTTACCTAACTTTGCAATTCCGAGCAACCATTACTTGCACCTATAATAATATCTTAGTTTTAGTTTATTGTTAGGCACCATAACTGTATGGATATCTTATAACTGTTGACTCCATGTACACCTTTTGTAAACGTTTTATTTGAATAAAAATTATTATTTTTAATTATTAATATTACGCAAAGCTGAGACAGCAGATGGTGCCACATAAACACGAAGTAAACAAAGCAAAATTCAATATAATAAGCCTTTTTTAATATAATTTCAGCTATATCTCATCCTTATTACTATAATTGTAGGTTAAAATAATACCAAAAGGTTAAAAAACATACTTTCAAAAGTTTTAAATATATTTGTTTTTGTGATATTGAACTACTTTACATAAACTTTTAGTGTTACATTCAAGTAAATAGCACTCAAAATATTGTGCTTTTACATTAGGTTAATACTCTGACCTGTAAAATATCCTTCATTCTTATAGTCTTCAGCTCTGAAATGTTCAGAACACAATCTTTAATGTTTTTTAACTGTAAAATGCTTGCAACGTAGCTCGTAGCAATCTACCACTGCTTGCGAAGTTATCGGAAGCACTGTACTAACCCACCGATTTTTTATAGTAGCTATTTCTTTTTTGGTAGAATATACCCTTCTTAGTGTATTTTTGAAATCCCCAAAACTAGCAAATACATAAGAATCGAGAAAAAAAAACCTCACGTAGTTGGTTTAAATTGGTTTCCAAACAATAATAATTATGGTTAATGACATTTCAAAGGACAAGGTCAACAACCCAAAAGTAAATTATTACCTTGTGACAAGTTTTGAGGTCAAGAGCATTTTTAATGGCAATGACACGTCTCGAAGTAAGGCGTGATCGACGGAACCCCGCTTCGTGGGGCTCCTATTTCTGGATGGTTTGAAAAAAAATAACCACGAAGGGCATGATGGGGTCTTTCAGACCCCGCCATCCCCTTCTAACCTAACCTGTCCGAGTCGGGGTGCCCCAAGTCCCGAGCTCGCTTCGCTCGCTCTTGCATCCTAAGATTTAATTGCCTTTTACTAAGTTGAGATGTCACTTTGTCTGAACGTAACATGGAACAACCAAGGAGTGAACTTCATTCAATGTCTGAGGTAAAATGTCAAAACATTTCAATTTTATTTCATAATAATATGTGTAACTTTTGAAACTTTACTATTTATTTTCTTGAAAACTGCATTTGCTGGCTCTGTCATTTTGCAAGAGTGTTCTACATGAAGACATTTACACGCTATAAAATTATGACGCGTCTGACGAGTGGGTTCTAAAGTACAGTGGAGCCAAGTTATCCGTTTTTAGTGAATTTAATGAACACCTTCGTTCCTGCATATACTACCTGATGGCACAACACCGAGTCACTGACTGATGCATTTTATTACTATCTATTACAGAATATTCCTGACGAACGGATATCACTAAAACAATAATTATTGTCAGTAACAGTCATCTAAACACGGATGAGAAAGGAGGCCGAAACAGTTTGTTTTTCTGTTTACTTTATTTATTTAATTATTTATTCCCCTTATAATGATCATTACAAATAAAATAAAATAAAAATCATTACAGGTTGCATTACCTAATGCAATTGTACGGTCTCATAAAATGAATTTATTATTAAAATTAAGTACAATTTAAAATGATTAAGAACTAACCTTTTTACTATAACCTTTTTGCTGGCTAGTCTTATCATAGACGGACGCCATGTTGTTATGTTTACCAAGCATTTCAGGTGCGCCCTTTAGCGGGATAAATTGTCCGTAAGGTTCCCTATTGATTCTAGTTGACATTTCCAAAAGGTACATTCGTATGGAGAATAATGGGCAAGAAACTCCATAGTTACTCTTTTAAAATGTTTTACAATATTTTGTGTATATTAATTACATAATTATATTTGAAGACCCAGATTAAAGTACGAGGAGGGATCAAAAAGTAGAGAGAATGAGATAGAATATAATGACTATTGATAACATAATAATTTATTTTTCTACATAGTCTCCGAGTCTCTCTACACACTGAGTCCAGCGCTTCAATCCCTTTCCAAGGCTTCAATCCCTTTCAAAAAAAAAGTTTTGTCTTGGTCCTGCAAAAAGCTCTCCACGGCATCTATCACCTCGTTATCGTCTTTGTACCTGTTTCCTCTTAAGTATTCTTTCAATTTGGGGAACAGATAAAAAGCGCTAGGCGCCAGATCTGGTGAATAAGGGGGTGGTCAACCAATTCGAAGCCAGCTTGCTGAATGGCAGCCATCGCAACTGCCGACCTGTGCGCGGGTGCGTTGTCGTGATGAAACAGCACGCCCCTTCGAAGTTTCCCTCTCCTTTTCTCTTTGATGGCATTCCTCAACTTAGGAATTAAAGCTGCATAATATTGGCCTGTAATAGTGGTTCCACGCTCCAGGTAATCAATCAACAATGTATCCCTTCTGAGTCCCAAAATATTGAGGCCATAATCTTGCCAGCCGATGCCACGGCACGAAACTTCTTCGCGGTCGGTGATGATGGCCGTTTCCATTGCGAAGATTGCTGTTTTGTCTCGGGATCAAAATGATGGACCCATGTTTCGTCCATTGTTACGAAACGAGACAAAAAGTTTTCAGAATCTTCTTGAAACTTGTCCAACAATATCTTCGAAACGTCAAGTCGATTTTGTTTCTGACTGTCGGTTAACATTCTCGGCACCCATCTTGCGGAGACTTTTCTCATATTCAAAGATTGTTTCAATATGGATTGAATACTTCCATATGAAATGCCCGTTTCTTGAATTAAGTATCGGATGGTAACTCTTCGATCGCTCAATACAATTTTCTCGACTTTCGCAACATTTTCTTGGGTGACTGACGTCGACGGACGGCCGCAACGATGTTCGTCTTCCGTGCTCGTTCTCCCTACTCGAAATTGAGAAGCCCACCTTGCGACAGTGGAATACGGCGGAGCAGACTCTCCTCATGTTGCTTCCAAATCGCAATGAATCTCTTGCGTCGTTAACTTTTTTAAACAGAGGTATTTAATAACGGCTCGCACTTCGTTTTTCTCCATTTTCGAGAACACGTTCCGACATATAGGTACACCTCTGCCTAACCCTTCGGGGAAACAAGGCGTGATGTTATGTTTATGTGTTACGTTCCGACACGAAGTAAACAAATGACTACATTCAGAAAAAAACTAAAGAGAATCGAAGATTTTTTCTTTATTAATATTACAAATAATTATGTATCTGAGCTATG
Organism: Fissipunctia ypsillon; assembly: GCA_947568875.1. NCBI lineage: Eukaryota > Metazoa > Arthropoda > Insecta > Lepidoptera > Noctuidae > Fissipunctia > Fissipunctia ypsillon. The sequence goes on along the minus strand of OX387650.1, from coordinate 636,640 downwards.
CCTGCCAGTATTTATTTATTTTTTCTTACCAAGGCGTATGTCGTTCTCACTACTTTTGATCCCTCCTCGTACTACAATAGGTACGAAGAATTCGAAATGAAGCAATGACAGCTAAATGAACAAATATTGTAACCATAGACAATTTTCCTAAAATTTTAACAAATGAATCAGTGTGTGAGTTAAAGTAATCACAGAATTAATGCTTCCTACACGTTGTCCATGTATGTATGTATGTATGTGTGGTGTCGACTGTAACCTCTCGGTGTCCGCAGGCGGCGTGAGCGGCGAGCAGCAGTGTAACGGCTGCGAGGACACGGAGCCCGCCACCAGCTACTGCGTGGACTGCGCCGAGTTCATCTGCGACAACTGTGTGCACGCGCACCAGAGGTAACGCACATTCAGCGAGCACAGCCTCGCGAGTCGCGGCCTCCAACTCCACGTCAACATTTCGCGATTACATAAACAGCCTAGAACAAGTATTAGTCTATCAGAACACCTGCCGAAATTATGTTGCCGTAACTCTGCAGCTAAATATGCGTTTCGACGTATTCGGTAGCTATGACATACCAGGTCAAAAATAGTTGTTTGTGGTTGCCGAATGTTCGCCCGACCTACGTTTGTGGCAGTGGCGGCTGGTGGGTCATAGAAGTGGTGGTGCACTTTGTCAGCTTATAGTACGCGACAAATACGTTGAACTAAAATGGCCGTCGATGCTATGGTTACGCCCAGCCCCCCGCTGTGCCGCAGACCCGAAAATCTGTTACTGCGTATTGAAGGTCGATCGCCAATTCGGCCTGGGTGGTCCAGCCGATTTTATATCTAATTTTTGTTGAAAAGTTTTATTGTTGGTTTTAATATAGTCAATGATAAAGTTAATGTTCATTTTCATAGCTTTTTAGTATTTACACACTCCCACAGCTCAATAAGGTAATCCTTGCAAAATGTAAACAAACACAAAAACGCGCGTCCGCGATGGAGGGTTGCCAACCACACATAACACATAACATCACGCCTTGTTTCCCCGAAGGGTTAGGCAGAGGTGTACCTATATGGTACACCCACATTTCGCCAGTTATGTTTAAGTCCCATGTAATAGGGGGCGAGCCTATTGCCATCAACCGGGCACAAATCCAGACTCCGGGCTGCTACTGAGAAATTCCGAATAGAAAAACGCAATAACACTTTGCCCGACCTGGGAATCGAACCCAGGACCTCATGCCAACCATACTTTATAATAACGTATCTTACTTTAATTTTGTTAAATATACTTTATACTTTCTTCCAAAAAAATGAAGAATAATGAAAATATTCTATTTTAAATCTTTACTGTAATGCATTTATGAAACACTAATATAAATAATTACTGAACTAACAACAATAAATATTGATGCTTCTACCTTGAAACATGAACATGTTTCTAAAAATGTAAGGATACCTCATGGAAAACTGTTAGTGTATTCTAGAAACACATAAAAATTGTCTTCGAGAGAAGAAACAAAAATATAAATAAAATTTTGAAAAATACTTTTTTCTTTCAAATATATACTTTTTTTACTACTAAAAAAATATGGTACGTTATTTTTCTTCAAAAATAGTTGGCAACCCTACCGCGATGTCACAGCCCAGTGAGTGAGCCGGCCGGCTCGGGCGAATTTCGTCAAACTTCGCGCGCTCTCGGTAACCTTCGGCTCGCTCGAGCGGCGCACGACCTACCTACCGACCGGCTAACGATCTTATTTTGCTGTACATTTTCTACTATACTATCGCTGTCTCACGCGCCAGGCCTTTTAGTTCGTGTTTCATAGAAGTTGTATGAGCATTCACCGTGCGTTTTGGCCTAGCGCACGAGAAATTTTCTTTACTGCAAAAATAAGTCTAAAGACTTTAGTAAAGAGTTGCAATTGTTTTTAGTCAAAATTTTGCGAATAGAATAATGAACAGAAACTTAAGCCGGTTTCACATTACGCATTTTATGTTTTTTTCTGAACCTATTAAGATCTGGTAGTTCGGCGCACGAGTGCACTTAAGGTACAGCCGCCCCTGGTTTGTGGTTGCCGAATGTTCGTCCGACCTACGTTTGTGGTTGCCGAATGTTCGCCCGACCTACGTTTGTGGTTGCCGAATGTTCGCCCGACCTACGTTTGTGGTTGCCGAATGTTCGCCCGACCTACGTTTGTGGTTGCCGAATGTTCGCCCGACCTACGTTTGTGGTTGCCGAATGTTCGCCCGACCTACGTTTGTGGTTGCCGAATGTTCGCCCGACCTACGTTTGTGGTTGCCGAATGTTCGCCCGACCTACGTTTACGCGTTCATTGGCCACTGCAGGTGTGCACGTCGATCTATCTACCTTCACGTATTTTCCGTAGACGGGACGCTAGACTTAATCATTAAAGCGACTTATCGTGTCTTGTTGTGTCGCGGCGCGCGTGGCGATCACACTGCGTCAGAAAGCGTTACGACATAACACGACACGATAATGTGAATCGTTACGACATGACACGACACGATAATGTGAATCATTACGACATGACACGACACGATAATGTGAATCGTTACGACATGACACGACACGATAATGTGAATCGTTACGACATGACACGACACGATAATGTGAATCGTTACGACATGACACGACACGGTAATGTGAATCGTTACGACATGACACGACACGATAATGTGAATCGTTACGACATGACACGACACGGTAATGTGAATCGTTACGACATGACACGACACGGTAATGTGAATCGTTACGACATGACACGACACGGTAATGTGAATCGTTACGACATGACACGACACGGTAATGTGAATCGTTACGACATGACACGACACGGTAATGTGAATCGTTACGACATGACACGACACGGTAATGTGAATCGTTACGACATGACACGACACGGTAATGTGAAACCGGCTTAAGTATGAATGTTTGATGTTGATGTGCGCACAGTCTTTGCTGAAGAGTATCTCTTGTGTGCAGGCTAAAGATAACGAAGGAGCACACCATCAAGTCGAAGGAGGAGGCGCTGGCGGAGCTGCAGGCGCAGGCCGGCGCGCGCAACGCGCACGACATGTTCTGCGCCGAGCACGTGCAGGTACTGTCACTCGTTAAGGGCTATAGCTCGATAGAATCTGCTGTACCCGCCCAACATTATACCTTCAACTGTCATGTTACAAGACACAAGTACCCTATTATATTTATAAAAATGATTTATATTGCATAAAAAATGGCGAGGCCATTAAAAAGACTTTAGGTTGATGTCAACTCGTCATTGGTCAAAGGTGTATGCTATTTTGATCTTTTTTATCAAGTGATAAAATATAGTTTTCTATGCAATAGTCTGCTCAGGCCGTAGCTTCAAAAGATATTAATTATGATGTCCTGACTTGATAAAGTAATGAATTAGAAAACTGATGAAGATATAAAAGATTCGAGTGAAAGTTGTTTCCAGAATGGCTAGACGGCTAGTACTACAAGTTGAAGCGAAAACTAAATGTGTTGGCATCCAAGTTATCTTCAGTTCCACCAGTGCCTACAGTCGAGCCCCATTTACACGGCGCAAGTTTATTGCCTGTGGCATACCATAAAATTAAACGTGCAATTAACTGGCAGTTTGAACCGTCTAAACTACACACAGTCAACAAAATTTTATGAAATATAAATAAATAAATAAATTCTTTTTATTACAGACTAAAATTAATGTGTCCATAATTGTTAGTTATATGGTCTTAAATCTATGTTAGTATAAGTTATAATATATGGCAGCGCAAATACGGGCAATACTTGAATCAATAGTACAAGGACGTGCTACTCTGTGTTTAGACGAGGCAACACTTGCTTGCAATAATCGCCTTGCAATTTTATTGCCTTGGTGTAAATGGCATGCAATTTTATTGAATGGCAAAACTTGCATTCAATGATTGTACGCCATTTTATGGAAATCGCACGCGTGTTAAACACTTGCATACAATTTTTGAATGGCAATAACTGAATGTGCTTTATGGCATGCGATTATTGCTCTTGAACGTTCTAGAAACTCGCACCGCGTAAATGGAGCTTTATTCTCACCAAAGTATAAACGACGTGTCTCGACACCCTCCAGCAGGGTTTCAGTCTCAACTCAATTTAATGCTTTTATGAAAGTTAACTGCCAATCAAGATGAGCCAAAACTCTACTTAATAACTTTAAAACTATTTTATTTAGGTATTCGATGTAGAATAGATTTTAAATTCACATTTACACACATAACATAACATCACGCCCGTAGTCCCCGACGGGTTAGGCAGAGCGGTACCTACAGTAGGCACGCCCACACGGCGCGAGTTATGTCCCAGTCCCGTGTAATAAGGAACATGTAATTCAGATTTACTTGTGGAGTAACTTAGTATTAAGGGCCGATGCCATCTGTTGTGGAACTAAATTGTTTTCTAATACTTAAACATATTATTGTTATTTCATTGAAGAAATGGGTCAAAGCATATAATTGAATTTGGGCCATTTTTGTGCGTTGTAATAAACAGAGTACAGTTCGGAACGTGTTGTGTGACAGGAGCGGCTGTCGCTGTTCTGCGAGACGTGCGACCGGCTGACGTGCCGCGACTGCCAGCTGCAGCACCACCGCGACCATAAGTACCAGTTCAGCACCGAGATGGCCGCGCAGGTACCACCTCAGTAACACGCAGCATCATCTCCGCTGCTGCGCCAGTCTCCGCGACCCTGCGCCACTTACTGACAGACGACGCACAGTCTAAACCACTAGGTTTAGAAGCATGAAATTTTGCTCAAAAGCCCCCCTATGCAATTTGTAATTTTAATCACTGTTAACCTCTTAGGGGGTCATTGTACTCATAATTGTGAACAACTTTTACTATGGGACTAAACCCGAAATCGCGAAAAAAAAATCAGGTGTTCCCTACATTTTGACGAGTCATGCGAACATAAATGTAGGGAACAGCTGATTTTTTTCGCGATTTCAGGTTTGGTCCCATAGTAAAAGTTGCTCATAATGATGAGTACAATGACCCCTTAAGAGATAAACAGTGATTAAAATTACACCTTGTATAACGAAGGTTATCAATCACTAAGGAAAGATTTTTGAAAAATTCCTGCATCATTCATCTAAACCCTTTGAGCCTAAAGGGCTTAGATGAAAGTTCGGCATGTCGTGTCGTTTTGTCGCTAGGGAACGCCGTCGGGCAAGCGGCCTGCGACCCATAAACATCTACAACAACAGTTGTTTGTGCAAAACACAGATTCGTGTTGTTTTTTATAGTCTGTTTTTATATGTCAATTGTATTCAGCTTCTTGACAGCTATGACATAACGTAATCAATAGTTGGTTATTCAATAATCAATTGTTTATCAGAACTTATTACTTTTGCTCTTGATTAACTGAGTAAGTTATATTAGAAATGTGTCCTGCAAGCCAACTCAGAATGAAAGAGTAAAGCACAGGCCGCGCCGAGAACCAAACTAACTCAGTTTACTTTATTCATTATCAAAATCATCAGTCATTTACAGAAGGCCCGCTGGCAGCACATTCACCAAACCAGCAATAACTAATTGGGTCTATGTCTGTAATGTTGTGCATGTTTTTACCAATAATTATTATATTAGTCAAAAAGCCAATCATTTTTAATAGAGTAACCGTGGAGTTTCTCTTCTCCAGAAGAAACAACCAATTGGAAGCATGCACCTAGCTTCTGACATCCCATGAGTGCGCGTCATGTAGGCTTATGTGGAATAAAATATTTTGATTTGATTTGAAATAAATGATTGTCAATAAATAAATAAAAATATGTATTGTGCAAGCGAGTCTAAATCGTAACGCGTGCGTTTAAAGCACAGTTTCTACCGGCCAGGTAACCTCTGAGTTGGCTTAGTACGTTGTGGCCCGCGCTTCTGTGTAACAGAATAAAGAGATATTAGTGACTGCAGCAAGTTGTGACACGGTAGGACGCAGCTACACATCCTCGCGAAGCTCCGAATAAGTTCTCATGAGTAGATGTATCAATGTAGGTACAACAGTTCTCATGAGTAGATGTATCAATGTAGGTACAACAGTTCTCATGAGTAGATGTATCAATGTAGGTACAACAGTTCTCATGAGTAGATGTATTAGGTACAACAACACGAGAGCAGAAGTGTCGACCTTGATGTGCCTCTGTGAAAGGAATCGAAAGGTTAAGTGATCGTAATTAATGATATTGTGTTCATGGTTCAATTAAAACTCATTACAGAACGATTTCTAACTTTGGTGTAAACTTAAATCTTTGAGCCGTTGTTGTATTTTGAACTTTATTCCGACTCAGGTACGTTAGAATAAAGTTCAAAATACAAAAAACTGCTTCTGGTTCAAGCTTGGACTAAACTTGCAACTGGTTCTGTAATAAGACGGATTACTTTTAGATCCATAAGGTGTTCCAACATCGCCATGGGATCTGGAGGCAAAAGTCCTCGCGCACATCTGGGAGTGGCGCGAGGAGGCAGGACGCCGGGGCGTAACTCCGTTGCCGCGAGAAATCGCGGCACGGCGGACAGAGCTCCGGCAGGATCTCATGGCGGCATGGAGAGTGCGATTGTCGCAACCCAGCGCTGGGCACGCCACAATTGCGGCGATAAGTCCCCTCTTTGAGGAGTGGCTGGAGAGGCGCCACGGCGTCCTCACCTTCCGCCTGACGCAGGTCCTCACCGGACACGGGTGCTTCGGGAGGTACCTGTTCCGGATAAGGCGGGAGGAAACGCCCGGGTGTCACCACTGTGTGGATCGCCCGGAGGACACGGTGGAGCATACGGTGGAGGTCTGCCCGGCTTGGGCGGAGCACCGCCGTGTCCTCGCGGAAGCGATCGGCGGCGGCGATCTCTCGCGTCCGGCCCTGGTCCAGGCCATGGTACGGAGCGAGAGTGCATGGGAAGCCATTACCTCCTTCTGCGAAGCAGTAATGCTCGTGAAGGAGGAGGCGGGACGCGTGAGGGAGAGGCAAGCTTTGCACCCTCACGCCCCTAGTCGCCGCAGGAGACGCCCTGGGCGTCGGGAATCGGCAGCCGATTCCCGGCCACGGTAGGCGCGGGCTTGCGGACGGCGAGCAATGGGTAGCTCGCCGTCCGGTAAGGACCAGGCCCGAGTCGACGGCGCGTCGTGTTCCACGCGCGCCTCAAAGAGATGTCAGCACTATTGACGGGGTCCGCTAGGGCCGATGCCAGCTAGGGTTGCGGGATGTTCGAAAGAGTTACCGTGGCCCCGGCACAGGCAACAGAAGGAACACGGGTGGGTTTTAGTCAGTAAAAGTCTGACACGCCCTCCCGCTCCGCCCAGAGCGGGAGAAGTCATTTGATGATTTCCCATCCACAAAAAAAAAAAAAAAAAAAAGGTGTTCCAACATTAACGCAACAAACTTTGAGAGGTGCTTTAAACCATCGAACTGAATAACTTCCACTACGGGACCTTTGACATCGTGACAAAACAAAACAGCTGCCCCATACAGTTTAGAACAGTAGGTATGAAGCTTTAGTATCGAACAGCTGACTCTTTTATCGCGACTTCAGAGTTGATGCCGTAGTCAAAGTTATTCACTTCGAGCGTCTAAAGCAATCGTTCAAGTTTTGTCGGTTAATTTTGAAACACGTTATATTTTAAGCATGACGTTTGCTAGAATCTTAGACTACTTTTGCTGTAATTACTGAGTTATTGTTGAAGATCTAGAATGGGTTGATAAGTTTTGGCATCACTGGGGCCAGTGAGCAGGTGTGTGTGTGTGTGTATACATCGCTGTTTCTTCAGTAAGTAATCCTATAGAATGACTATTCCATGAAATCTTGACATTTGAGGATAGTAACTTAATAGTCGTATTACTGATTGTAAAGATTATAATTCTGTAAATACGTACGTGTACATTTGTTACGGTCGCGTATCATACTTTAATCAACATACACCCAGACACTGAGCTGCAAATTGCAAGAATTGAAAGAAAATTTGAATTTCGCGGTTACCTTAGCGCTTCTCCTTAAAGTAAATGGTTTGTGTTTGTGTGCAGGCGCGCGCGAACATCAGCTCGCTGCTGTCGGAGGTGAGCTACAAGCGCGTGCTGCTGGGCTCGGCCATGAAGGTCATCCGCGACCGCCAGCAGCTCATCGCCGACAAGAAGAAGGCGCTCGTGCACGAGATCACGCAGACCGTCGTCAAGTGAGTCGTCAACTGCAACGATCTAAAAACATTTCGCATAAGTCGTCACCTGCCTCCCCAACTATATTGGAGTCGGCTTGCAGTCTCACCGGATGCAGCTGACTGCCAGTATTTTACATGGAGCGACTGCCTCTCTCACCTCCACAACCCAGTTGCTGGGTAACACGATACCCTTAGGTAAAACTGGTTGTCAGACTCTCGGGCTTTTGACGACCCGTAACGACTGTCAAAGATCTAGAAATGACAGCCGGGACCAGCTGCTTAACGAGCTTTCCGAGGCACGGAGGGGTCTCAGTTTTTCCCATCCACGACCCGGTCTCGGCAAGCGTAGCTTAACCTGATCGATTGACTCGTGTGGCTGTTATTATTTAGCATTTCGCGCAGGTATGTGTTAGTAATGTTTATTAAATGAAACGCATCAGATTAACGAACGCGATCAACACGCGCGGCAAGCAGCTGGTGCTGCGGCTGAACGAGGTGTGCGACGCCAAGCAGCGCACGCTCAACGAGAAGAAGGAGGCGCTGGAGCAGCTGGCCGCCATCACTGACCACTGCGTGGCCTTCGTCAACCAGGTGGGCGAGACAAGCTCGTCTCTACACTAAATCCAACTGCTTGCTAATTTAATTACATCATTTATTATTTTCATGACGTTAATTACAGTCTGTGAGTACCTTAACTCACACACAGATTCGTTATTTGTTCAAATGGTCGTCAACAAGTCGTCTTCGGTTGCAATCTTTGAATATGTGAGCACCGTGTATCTATTAACATAATTCATTTATCTGTTATATCTTAATGTTTCATACTTTGTATCTATTGTAGCAGTCATTTTATTTTAGGTATATATTATTCACATATAAGTAATATAAGTATACAAAATGTTGTAAATAATTTGAAAGGAGTACCGAACTGTTAAGTTAGTTGCCCATTCTTCTCTATACGAACTACCCTTTGGGGCTCCTAGAATTAATTCTTTTTTCTTTTATATTTTGAAGTTTTAAAGTGCGTTTTAATGGCCTACTCGAAATAAACGATTCTCCTTGGGCCAGGCGCTGGACGGCTCGGACACGGCCGTGCTGCACGCCAAGCATGCCGTGTGCGCGCACCTGCAGCGCATCAAGTCGCGCCGCGCTGACATCCCCAACCCCGAGATCCCCGTGCGCATCGCGCTGGCGCTGGACAAGCTGCCCGAGCTCGTGCGCGTGCTGGCCGGGCTCGGCAGCATCGTGGTGGACGGCAAGGTGGACGGCGGCGCGCCCGCCGCGCAGGGCCCCTACCACCCGCCGCACGCGCAGCCCGCCCAGCACGCGCCGCATGCGCAGCACTCGCAGCACTCCGCCGTCGTGGCGCTGCAGCACGTCGCCATGCACCAGGTACTGTGCACGCCGAGCGACGACACTACCCGTTGCTATGCCTTATCGATACTCTAAGAGTAGGGGAAGACCAAAGAAACGATGGATGAACTGTGTGAAAGATGATATGGCGAGAGAGGGGGATACTATCGAGACGACGACTGATAGAGATGCGTGCAAGCAAAAGACATGTTGCGCCGAGCGCAAATAGATTGGGATAGAAGCAAGAGATTACGATCCATACTCAATGTTAAACCATTCATTTGTTTTTGTGCTACTTACAACAATCAAATTCAGTATTGTAAATATTGTAAATAGGGCAAAAACAAAGTCTCAGTAACGGAATGTTCACGATGTCATCCGCACGCAGTAACAGTTCGACATTGTAACTTGTGTGTGTCGAGTTGAAGTGTTACTAGCGCCGTGCGGGTGAGTGTCCACTAACTGATGCGCCACGTTGTTCCATGTCTCAGACGTTGGCTCGCTACCAGGTCAGTGCTCACCTCGTCGTTAGCGAATGACTTGTCTATGTTGTCGCGTCGCGCCGAGCGAGCTGTCCGCGACGTTCTCGCTCTCTTTCTGTTACGTGCGCGTAGTGTTACCGACTGTACTGTCGGGGACTAATTTCATTTAGTATTCGCTTGTCAGCTTCTTTACGTTCCTTTGGTGTTGTTCGTGTGCATGAAGTTTGTTTGTTATATTATGTATAACCACAGTGTAACTATTCTTGCGGTTCATCGCCCATACATGACGAGTTATTGATGAGACAGGACAAAATAAATCTCCAAATTGATGACAGATTACTAAAATATTATCAAAATAATTTGCACATAAGTAATAACATTAACATTTAAAATGAGTTTTTTTTTTCCTACATAAAAATGTTGCCTATGTTTTGCCAATTAATTCACAATCTTAAATGAACTCCATCTTGCTATTGAGGATTCTGTCCTCCGTTTCGACAACAGCATCCCCATTCGACGCTCTCCTTGATTCGCAAATTGACTACATTTTTGGTAACAAGGCCAAAAACCTACGGAAACGATAAACCTGTGCAAGATGACGGACAATGACACGCATGATTGAAACATTTGCGATTTCAATAGCCGCCATGTTGAACCATGATTTTGACCAACCGTAAGGGAGCTAGACTGTGGTGTAACTGTCCACAGTAGCGCTACAATATCGTGACGTGGTGCGCGGCTCGTATGTTGTAGATAGATATAGATGTGTTGTGTATAGAATGTTTAATGAACGTGTCGGACGCATACGACTGCGAGATGTTATATGTCACGCCGTAGATCTATGTTGTCGCTCCGTCGCTGTGCAGGCGAGCGCACGGTTTGTTTTTGACAGCGCCTTTATTTCGTAGCTGTGAGAGTTACAATGCAACGCTACGAGCATATTGTGGCGCGCGGCCAAATTCGGAACTAACGCCGCCATCTTGACACTTCATTTTTTTTTTTTATTTATTTATATAGATGTATAGATCTATATGTTGACGAGCTGTGTAAATCTTATTTTGCCATTACAGTTTCTCTGACACTATTTCACAAATGTTTACCAACATCGCCCTGGCTCCGTCAGTATCATTCACAAATGTTTACCAACATCGCCCTGGCTCCGTCAGTATCATTCACAAATGTTTACCAACATCGCCCTGGCTCCGTCAGTATCATTCACAAATGTTTACCAACATCGCCCTGGCTCCGTCAGTATCACTCACAAATGTTTACCAACATCGCCCTGGCTCCGTCAGTATCTTTCGGCTGTCTAAATATCCTTGTAGCGCTCTACTGTAAGTGTCGTGCGCTTTACCGTACAGTGACGTGGCTCAAGCTGCGGTACTAATGGAATGTTCGTGTGTGCAGTCGTACGTGCAGGCGGGGGCCGCGGGCGGGGCGGGCGGGGGCGCGGGGGGCGCGTTCCTGCCGCTGCAGCACGGCCTGCGCGCGCGCACCACGCCGCTGCGCCACCCGCACGTTACCTCCACCACGCACCCGCACCATCTGCACGGTACGTCCACACTCTCCTACTGCTATACAACAGTTCCTGCCACTGCAGCACGGTCTGCGCGCGCGCACCACGCCGCTGCGCCCCCGCACCATCTGCACGGTACGTCCACGTTCTCCTACTGCTATACAACACAACAGTTCCTGCCGCTGCAGCACGGTGTGCGCGCGCGCACCACGCCGCTGCGCCCCCGCACCATCTGCACGGTACGTCCACACTCCTACTGCTATACAACACAACAGTTCCTGCCACTGCAGCACGGCGTGCGCGCGCGCACCACGCCGCTGCGCCCCCGCACCATCTGCACGGTACGTCCACACTCTCCTACTGCTACACACAGTACACACTACTATAGTCTGATCCAAAAGTATCCGTGAAGTACTGTGTATGTGCAGGACGACGTTGGGTGACTTTGACTCTGGTTCACGTTGAGTTCGTTTCCACTCGATCAGTTGTTAACTTTGTGACTCAAGAGCGTCTGCTTCTACTCGCGATACTTTATAACGGGTGTAAAAAACACGCATGACGAAGGCGAGAGTCAGTTATACTCCTCGTCATTGTGATAACTGTTGTACTGGACCACACCTAGGAACCTTCTGGTTACGGAGATATTGAAGGTCAAAGTTCCAACTCCTTTTTATTAATTTTTCCACGAAAACAAGTTTGAAATGTTATAACTGAGATCGGATAATTGGATGCATATCGGAAAAATTAACTTTAGGTAAACCTAAAGTTAATTTTTTGGCTAGGATATTATTGAAGTGGCTTTTTTTTAATATAAATCCCGGGATTCCAGAAAATCCGGGAATGCACAACTTATCGGATACATGATATGGAAACGACTTCTTAAACATGTGGTATTTATTTAAAAAATACCGAGACACCGGGATCACATAGCTATTTATATGTTCGAAATTAATTTTTAACCCTCGATGCAAATATAAATGTGTATGTAGAGTGTAAGAGGAAGGGTAGTGCGAGTCGGTTCTGTACTCAAATGGTACTACATTTATTAATTCTTGAATCGCGAAATGTTTGGGATCGATACAAAAGTGCGTTCCATATTAGCCAACACCTCAACTTTAGGTAAATATGCATTCGAATATCCTATCACTGGTTATAACTCAACTTTAACTCCCGCACAACTCCTGTACCGTCGCATGCACCCATAGACACAACGTGTTGCGCGCGTTACGTTGCGCACTACCGTAAGCAGCGAAGGTTCACGCCAGAAATAAGAGCCGTGACAGCAATTATTGTGGCACATAGTTACTTAGTTTGATGTACAGAATGTATGAAAGTGCTCGAGTATAACTACTTACCTGTCTTACGGCACTGACACTGCGTGTGGCGCAGGTGTGAACGAGATGAACCTGCGCGGGCTACTGAACGCGCAATCGCAGCGCGGCGCGGCGCGCGCGCTTCCGCCCGCGCACCCGCAGCACCCCGCGCAGCTCGCCATGCACCACGCCTATCACCAGAGTGAGTACACACAATAACAATATGCTCGGTATCGTCGTCAGCTCGCACAGGCGTCTGCTGGACGTAGCCGGTCCGATAATGTCTGCTGGACGTAGCCGGTCCGATAACGTCTGCTGGACGTAGCCGGTCCGATAACGTCTGCTGGACGTAGCCGGTCCGGTAACGTCTGCTGGACGTAGCTGCTCCGATAATGTCTGCTGGACGTAGCCGGTCCGATAACGTCTGCTGGACGTAGCCGGTCCGATAACGTCTGCTGGACGTAGCCGGTCCGATAACGTCTGCTGGACGTAGCCGGTCCGATAACGTCTGCTGGACGTAGCCGGTCCGATAACGTCTGCTGGACGTAGCCGGTCCGATAACGTCTGCTGGACGTAGCCGGTCCGATAACGTCTGCTAGACGTAGCTGCTCCGATAACGTCTGCTGGACGTAGCCGGTCCGATAACGTCTGCTGGACGTAGCCGGTCCGATAACGCGCCATTCCGCGAAAATCGTCACTCCACTCAGCCTGGGACCGACCGATGTACAGCTTACCAAAGAAAAGTATGCGTGACGCTAATCTTCGTGTTTCCAAATTAGCACGAACGTTGCAGGAAAGAGTAACGCTCACAGTTTAGTACTACCGCGCTTCGTAGTGCTGCACTTAGCGTTGTGTAAACGCACGACGAAGATAATATGAAGGTTTCTCTCTGCCGGGCTCGGGGCTCCGGTCTCAGACCGTCATTTGCCACTCAAAAGTTTTTTGGATTTGCATAGAGTTGTTAATATGTATACAATTTTTAAACATGCTAATATAAAATAGGCGAGTACTTCCATGGTTGTACCGCTCTGTAACTGATCTCATCCTCGCACGCTCGTATTAGCGAAGTTAGCTGATGATTCCCCAAATGCATACTTGTCTTTGGCAAGCTGTCAGTAGGTACATATTTTGCGATCGGTTCACTTGACAATAAGAATCAAATCAATGGTACATATCTACAGCAATCAGAGAGCAAGTCTCGTATTTTTAAGAATGTTTGCATTCTAATCTCAGTCTCAATCTTTCAAAAATGTCTGTAACTTATCACATTTTAAAAGTTTTTGACACTTATTATCGCTGAGATGAGATTGCGACTACATTTTGAACGTGTGAAAATACGGCCTTCAGTTACCATGGACGTCGCATTCCCCCCGCAGTGATCGGCGCGTACGCGTCAAACGCGTACGGTGGCGGCGCGGCGTCGGGGCGGCGCAGCGGCGGGCCGCGCACGCCCTCGCCCGCGCCGCCGCACGCGCCGCCGCACGCGCAGCCGCCCGCCTACCACGCGCACCAGCAGCAGCAGCAGCAGCAGCAACAGCAGCAGCAGCTACAGCTACAGCACCAGCAGCACCAGCCTGCCGCCGCCAAGTGGCACATCCCGCAGCAAGGACTGTCCAACGGTGCGTACAGACACTAGCAAACTTTTTATTATTTCTATTATTTACTTACGAACGCTTTCAAGGACACGAACGATACAAGTTTTATTGTTATGACGTCTATGGTTGTTTATTCTTGTTTGCGTTAACGATTTCTTGTGCATAGGAAACCTTTTTGACATGCAAAACTTAACATCTACTATGCTTAATCCCTAAATGAACTAATTTATATAATATTCTAGCGCCTTTGGATGCTGGAATTGGAAAGGCTACAATAGTATGACACCTCCTAACTGGCGGATAGTTATATTGAAGTGGTCTTGAATGATCTTGAATCAAATATATTTCCGCCTCGTTCTGGACACACTCCACCATAATAATTATGAAAGAAACGTCTTCGACCACATTGCATTCCGTACAGTTTGGAGACGTAGCAAACTTGCAAGTCAGTCGAGATGAGGAACTCGCGATGGCTGTTTGGTTTGCATTGTGTTTGAACAGTAGATAAATAGGGTCAGGGACAGCTCGGACCGAGCGCGCACACCAGATACTGCGTCGTGAACACGCGGTGGGTACCGGCGACATGCTAACTAGCGACCTCTTAATATATTGAAGATTTTTTTAATTTATTGATAGAATTTATTTTTATGAATAAATGTAATAAGTATCCTCATCTCTGGCTTGCCTTTATTGGCCGGCTGGAGTGAACACTGACGAGGAACTGACCTCCCACCTCATTCTTGCCTTTATTGGCTGGCTTGAGTACAGATTCGCAAGAGCAAACGTGCTCGGAGGATGGAAGTATTCCAGTAAGATGCTGGTAGAGATCTTGACCGTACTTCCGGGATTGTCCTGATAGCCGTGGAATACCTCTCCACTCCTCTTAAGCACCTCAAGACATGTTGCCCCCTTGTCGCTACGACACTATGTGCTAGCGACCGTTTCCGGGGTCCCATTATTGAGTGTGCAAGTCACCCCCTGCCATTTTATCCGTGTATTGTATTTATCAAACATTGGTCAGGCAGATGCCATAGTCCTTCCATAGTTTTAGATAACCAGTCCACTTTAGCCATCCAAACTCATAGCCCAATAATATTTTTTTTGTCTCCATATCCTGCAATAGTCCTACACCCACCGGGGGTTGTCCTTGGGTGCACTTGCATAGTACGCACAGGGATAATCGTCGGTTGGTACCTCATTTCCATTGAAAGCGTCTAACGGGCCTCTGCGAGTTGGCTTCGGCCCCTCATATGCCTTCCAAACGTCCGGGACCCCAGAGTCATTATTTTAATTGAAATTGAATGCTATGAACTTGTTCTGCAATAAAGACTGTTTTTATTTATTTAAATACTTAATTATTATTCATGTAGAAATTTCAAAATAAACAAATATTTGAGTATCAAACAACATATAATAGGTATATTTTATTAAGGGTTTTAAAAAAGTAGGTTATTTGGTACAATAATACAATCTTCTATCACACAGCAATCATAGTCTTAACAATCATAGTCTTAACAAATAATGATTCATAATTATTATTGACAACCATTTATAAAATTTAAAATGATGTGAAATATGTGTAGAATTGGCTATTTATACAAAGTGACATTTTTTTATACAGCCAAATTCATACCGGAGGTTCGGTGAGTGGTCAGCATCGTAAGCACTCGCACAGAGTTGTGGATCTCTCTCACCTGGCCACTACATTGTAATTTGGTGTTTACTGGCACCTGCCCACACAGTTGAAGCCAGTTTCGCGATGTTTTAGATAAACGTGACCGGCGTGTAACAAACTTACCTCCCGCTGAGTTTGTATTCATTGCTAGTTACAAGTTCTGTCCCGAGAAGCCCCCCCCCCCCCCGCCCCTCGTCCGACATTGTCCACAAGTAACTGAATCTCCTAAGCATGCAGGATGCACAAACATTTGCAAATATACAGCGTAAGAGAGACAAAAACAATTGTTATCAGTATCAGTAAACTAAGGGCTAAGGCCACGGGCAAGTTTTCGCAGAAATCGCCTTCTTGTTTTTATGTTCTAGACTATTGTTTGATTTACAAAAGTGAGATAGAAAACAAAACTAATGAACTTAGGCTCCTTATAAAGGTGTCATAATTGAAATATGCGTTGTAAATAATTTTAGGCTTAATAGACTGTAGATTTTTAGACCTTTTTCTATTTCGTTAAGTACCTGGTACTTGTCGATAATCCTACACTGTCCTCCCATACTTATAATAACACTGTATTTTGAAAACATTGTAAAAGCCAATTATTTTTAAAAGAGTAACCGTGGAATTTCTTGCCGGTTCTTCTCCACAGGAAACGACCAATTGGAACCGTGCACCTAGCTTCTGACGTTTCATAAGTGCCCATGTAGGTTTATGTAAAATAAAATATTTTAAATATGAATTATGTTGGTTTTTTATTTTCGTACTAAGCTGGTACGTAAATAAAAAATCAAAATCTTCAAAAATTTTATTCGTAATTATTTATTTTAAAATATCGATTTTCTGCCTGACCGTACAAATCACCGTAATCGGGTGTGAAATATCTGGTATTATCATTCGGGCGGAGTGGTCCTTGACCCGATAAATGCACGCTGTTTCTGTGTGCGTATAGGTGAAACAAGGAATCAATGCGACTTGCATCATCGCACACAATAAAGACCAACCCGCCTTTGTGAGGTAGATAGACTGCAACAAGGCGATCTTGAAAAATTAATTATTGAAACGCAAATAAATTAACGCTTGCAAAATGATTCCTGAAATGAAGACAAAATAAAATCTAAGATGCAGCTATAAAAAGTCAAATATTTTATCCGTTACCATGGTTTTGGGAGGTGTCGATACCGAAAATGTTGTCCATTTTCAAATGTCTTATTCTGTCCTGTCAAATATATGGGAAACGATATACACGGTCAAATTAAATTAGCTAGAGAAACTCCACAGACGTAACGGATATCGATTTCTAAACATGATAAAGCTCTTAATATTGTGCGTACAAACTTACATTTGCAGTTGGAATGTATAGGAGAACAGGGTTTTCAACTACAATGTTAAGTTTGTTCTTGGGATAATAATGCCTTCATCCCAACTACAGAACCCTTCATTATGCGTGGTCGGACACGCACTTGGCCGGTTGTTAAATACTGATATTTTAAGTTACCACAGTATCTGAATTGACCCCCAAAGATAATCATCAAATCATATAATGTTTAGAAGTTGGAAACCCACCACGTCTGTCGAGTTCCGCTAGTTAATTTAATTTGACTCTGTATATCGCTCGTTGTATATTGTAATAAAGGTTATTTGAAAAAATTGATCACTGGTTGAACCACTGTACTCGTGAGGTAACGACCGTTCCCTGCGCAGGCGTGCTGGAGGCGAGCGCGGTGTCGCCGGGCGCGGGCGGCGCGGGCGCCGACTTCAAGATCACGCTAGGCCGCGCGCCCCGCGCCGCGCCGCCCGCGCCGCCCGCGCCCGCCGCCGTCACCTCCACCAACCCCAAGACGCCCAGCCCCAGCCTCAACGTGAGTATGAGCGACGACACGATGCGCGACTGACACCACTGCATGTAATGTTGCGCACCGCAGACACACGGCGGATCTGTCAGACACGGCAGTAAGGGACTTACTGACCTTACTGCCGCGTCATCGTTTTTCTGTAGCTACAACGATCTTAGCAGACTGATAGAAACAAGTAAGTTGGAGTCTCATTTCCTATGAAATATTTGGGAAACTATTTTGTGATTTCTGACTTTTCTAGTACTCAAACGTCAGTTAGTCTCATAGTTTTTCTTAACCTTTTAAGAAACTATCGATTGGCATCAAAAAAGTTTTTGTGAAAATTGCCCATTTTATCGCTGTCTGTTCTTTTGTTTCTGTGGTTGTAGGTCAACATGTTTCAAAAAGTTAAGGACAGTCTCCTGCGACCGTTTTCCTGTGGCTTCAACGGTTAAGGTGCCTGCACTTACTGCCCCACCTCACAAATCCACCCTGTGAGATACACGGGGTTATACAATAAAAAAAAAACAATAACTGAATTGCTAAGATCCCTAACATTATGAAGAAACAGAGAGAAATCAAAATCCCTTTAATACCGTCAGTCACGACATCCTGTTAGCTTGTTCTATGTTGTGGTCTCTCCCGAAGCACTGGAATGTCCTCCTCATACCGTCAGGAGCGTCAGCAGCCTGTTCATGTTGGGATACTCCATAATGCTGGTATCATTTAAAAACTGACATTCCTCAAGGCGGCATTCTTTCTCCTCTTCTGTTTTCTATTTTTATTAATCTTATAACTTCCGAGCTTCAGTGTGCGTATCATCTGTATGCAGATGTTTTGCAGTTGTACTGTCAAGGGAGGGTTGAGGTACCTGACGCTATCGACCAGTTCAATAGGGATTTGACAGCCATAAAAACCTGGTCTGATAGCTTTAGTGTTGCACTAAACCCTAATAAGTGTCAGGCGATCTTCACTGGGAGTCCTCGTAGTATTAATAAGGTGGATGGTTCAACCTTGCCACTAGTTCTCTTCATTAGTGCTATCATTCCATTTAGCACTGACATGAAGGACCTAGGGCTTGCACATCGATTGTACCTTGAACTGGCGTACTCAAGTCGCTAGGGTCAGCCTGAAGGTAACTGGAACGCTGCGGGCTCTGTACCGACTGAAAAAATGTTTTACCATGAAGTCCCAAGACAATGTTGTGCAGTCCTTCATTTTCCCTGGCATCGATTATGGTGATGTGTGCTGCTATGACCTGAATGGAGATCTCCTCGACAAACTTGACCGTCTTCTCAATTACTGCATTCGATAAGATAAAGTTCGCGAGCACACGTAAGAGGCGGCAGGGTCACCACGACGGTAATGTTTTCGCATTGTTTGTCTTATTTGTGCTTATATTTATATATAATTAGGTATATATGTTATATTTATAGTCTCTAATAGGTATATGTATACCCTTATATTAATTAAATATTTATTCCATAAATTTCGTCATTGCATCTACCACTGTTTGTCTCTGCATCACCCAAAGGTTGCCTGGTAGAAAATGCCTATGGAATTAAGTCCGCCTCTGTACATTTGTGTGCTTAAGGGGGAAGCGCCAAGGTAGCTGCGAAATTCAAATTTTCATACGATTTTTGTAATTTGCAGCTCAGTGTCTGGGTGTATGTTGGTTAAAGTATGATACGCGACCGTAACAAATATGTATTTACAGAATTATAATCATTAGAATCAATAAATACAACTCCTTAAGTTAGTATAATCCTGAAATGTTAATATTTCATGAAATAGTCATTCAACAGAATTAGTTGGTCTTAAAGAGTTGTAATGATGACTTTAATTATTATAATTCTGTAAATACATATTTGTTACGGTCGCGAATCATATTTTAAACATAAAACCTAATACTGACCCGCAAATTGCAAAAAACGTAAGAACATTTGAATTTCGCGGCTACCTGGCTCTTTCACCTTAAAGTATTAAATAAACAGAAAAAATCCGATCAGATAAGCTAAAACATTCTTGCTTATTGTTTCTGTGGTTAGTGCCTAACCTGGTGTCAGACTTTATGCTGCCCAAGGGCTTCTGACTTGGCTTCACATGCCGTCGAGAAATATCTCTCAGGCATGCCGGTTTCCTCACGATGTTTTCCTTCACCATGAAGAAACAAACACCATAAAACATTTTGTACACCCCACACACACACACACACACCCACATACAGACACACACGTGCTCACCTCAAACACCGAGAGCTGCTAAATGAATGTTTTGTTTTATTTTAATTTTTCCTTTAAACCCTCTATTTACTTCTTAGCCTCATCATTGTTCAGCTACCACTGAAGCGAAGAGTGAGACAGCCCCGACACGAGTGCTGTCGCACGTTACCGGGGCGGCCTCGTTTTGTGTACGACTCAGTGTTTGCGATTAAATAAATATTTTTGTAATTTTATGTCATTTTTTTGCTTCACTCAAAAATTCCAACAATAAAATTGTGGTACAAGAACGATTTTTTCGCGCATCGAAATCCATTGCTAACGTCCCACAAGGACGTCATTTTCAAACCCACTTTCACTTATTATGTTTGTTGGATTATCTGGAAAAAAAATGATAACATGACGCTGATAATAATGTATAATGTGTAATGTACTAGTAAGTCTAGCGGCATTGTGGGCCAGGCTCTCTAATGGAAATGATGCCAAATGAGTTGCTTGCATGTTGAATGATTTACTATTTATAATGTTCGTTCGAGAAACTGACCCTGTGTGTTGTGCCGCTGAGCCGATCGATCTGTGTCGCAGGGTGGCGTGCCGACCGAGCTGGACAAGGTGTGCGCGGCCTCGGTGCAGGACCTCATGGCCACCATCGCCAAACTGGACTCCAACGGCGTGCAGGTGGTGGCCGAGGCGGGCGAGCCGGCGCCGTCGCCCGCGCCGCACGTGCACAGCTCCACGGACGAGCCCAAGCCGGCGCCCGGCGACCCCAACGAGGACTGGTGCGCCGTGTGCATGGACGGCGGCGAGCTCATGTGCTGCGACAAGTGCCCTAAGGTCTTCCACCAGTACTGCCACATACCCACCATCGAGAAGCTGCCAGAGTGAGTGCCGACGGTACCATGTGCAGGCGAGAAGCCGCGTCGGTTTTTAAATGTACAGCCACAGCCAAAATACGTTCGTCAGCTTAAGGGCTATTTTTGTCTGCTCATTGCACGATAGAATCTGCTTTACCGACTCAGCATTGTCTATTGCGTCGTAATGTCAATACCACAGAATGACATTCAACCACCTTTTTTACATGTCAGACCAAATTAAAAAACCGGCCAAGTGCGTGTTGGACCACGCACAATGAAGGGTTCCATAGTTGGGATGAATTTATCCCAAAAACAAATACATCACGGTCAATTCACCAACTGCAAATTTAAGTTGGTAATTGAAAAAATATACATATCGCTCACCTAGCAGTATAATGGCACATTTACAAAAAAAGCGAAATTGAGTTTTTAAGGCCTAAGTGTTTAAAAGTATATAATTTATAAAGCGGTAAAACGGCACGGTGTTAGTTTTATCTATTAAGGTCTATACTAGTTGCTAAAACCATAAAATCCATGATAAAATGTAAAATGAACTCATAACAGTCATAACTTCGTTTCAAACATTTGTAAAATCTTTGGCCCTCATTTCTGTAAAATAAGAAAAAAGTAGATGTGTCATTATACTGCAAGGTGAGCGATATGTGTCAAGGGCAAGTGCCAATACAGTGCCGGTTTTCGAGAAATTCACTCTTTCATCGTTTTGAATTTAAAAGCGTTATTCGCATGTTTTAGTGAAATCTCCTAAGTGTAGTTTAGTTGCAACAGCATTAAATTAAAATATGGAAATACCTCCCAACTAAACCACCGCGTCTAATACCTGCTATGTTTTTGTTTGTGTACATTTTTGACTTTGTCAGTTCGGAGTTATTGGCACTTCGCCGTCGATGTGTATATACAGGGTCAAATTATATTAGCTAGCGAAACTCCGTAGATGTGATGGGTATCGATATCTAAACACGACAAAATAAAAATGATTTGATGATTTTTTTCCCGGTCAATGACCGCAGGTAGTGTTGTTACTTTTAAGTGTAAGTTGATACAATCTGTTTTATCGTGTTGAGATATCGATACCCATCACGTCTGTGAAGTTTATACAAAAAAAAACTGACTTTAAACGGATATTTTAAGTGACTACACTACTGGTTGGTGACCCCAAAAAAAACATCATCAAATTAATGTTTTTTTTTGTTTTATCAAGTGTAGATATCGATACCCATCACGTCTGCGGAGTTTCGCTAGCTAATATAATTTGACTCTGTATATGTGATAAAACTACGAGTTTCGGACTTTTTCCATTACTTGTGCTGTGAGACCTTGCTTCTTGCCAAATTTCAGGATTCTAGGTCAACGGGAAGTACCCGTAGGTTATGATTTATTTGAGAGTATCAACATATGTCGCATATATCGCCGTATTTTTTTATTGCGTTAACTTAGAAGCTTGATTTTAGACCACTTGATGTATCCACACGTTCCTGAGAAAAAGGGTCTTGACAGACAGACAGACGGACAAAAAGTGATCCTATAAAGGTTTTACCTTTTCAGATACAGAACCCTAAAAAAGTCAATTATTCAAATTAGGCTGAGAATCAGAATAGAATAGAATAATTCATTTTTGCAAATATGGGTAGATGATACATCAATAGGTGTTAGTACAGTACAAAGATCAGCCATGTTTTGTCATTCGACAGCAAATATTTACATCACATTATTATTATTGTTTCTATCATTTACATCAAATTATTATCATTTATTATTCACATCAAATTATTATCTATCATTGGACCAATTATTATTAAATTATATACCATTAAATTAGTCCTTATTAAATTAGAGTTCCTTATACATAATGAATTCTAGAAAAGTTAACTAAACTAATCTTTTTCTCAGATAGGAACTCAGTCACACTGTAGTACGCTTTATCTATCAAATATTTACGTAGTCTGTTCTTAAATAGCAAAACATTTAAATCTTTCCAATCTCTTGGCAATTTATTATAAATATCTAACTTTTTAACGTCAAAATGACACGCGACAGTCCCCCGGCACGCCCGCCCTGCACCACTCCCTACTGCTTTAGCTGCGAACAAGAAGTGGCGCAACAAACTGTCCAGCAGCACAGCTGTCTGTTCAGTTATCAATGAAGTAAATGATAACATTTAATAATATTGTGACATAATATTGTATTGGTAGGTACATAATAATAATCTGGGCAGGTTAATGATACATAATAGTTATAACATTGACGTGTGGTCGTCGGCAGCGAGACGGAGACGTGGCAGTGCCTGCTGTGCGTGAACTTCGCGGAGCTGGCGTGGGGCGCGGGTGACGAGCTGGCGGCGCCGGGCGGCGGGCTGGCGGCGCGCGCGCACAAGCTGGTGGAGCGCGTGACGCTGGAGCTGTACTGCCAGTACGAGCCTAGCCTGCCCTTCCGTGAGCCCGTGCCGCCCGACAACCTGCACTATCACTCCAAGGTACCGCGCATGCGTACACGAGCTGAGACATGACGAACTTCGATACGAAGGAGATTGACCGAGTGACTAAAAAATCTAGTATCGGTATGAAACATGTGGTGTCTCAAAGATTTACGATCTAATTTAAAGGATGATTTTAGGGTTTTCAAATGTAACTTACCATTTTATCATAATTCTCAGCATTACACGGTAATTATGTCTCACAAGTCATAATGACTTTTTGACACAATGTAATATAATGCTGGTAAATTCAAAATACGAATTAGTCAAAATGACGTTTGAGCATTTTTAATACTTGAGAAAGAGACCCAGAAAAAAATTGAGGCGTTGTGTAGAAGCTTAGCGTTTTGTAATTTCATCTAGGTAGTGGTTTTTAACTAGGTGAAAAAATGGGGGCGCTAAAAAATAATTTATTCTCAAGTGGGCAGTAGACAAAATAAGTTTGAGAACCCCTGATCTAGACTTTAGGTAATTATTCGATTGCTATTTATACTACCGTTACCGTGTATTATAATGGCAGAAAAGAGGAAGCGTAGCCAAAATTTCACAATGGATGAGAAAGACAAGCTGCTGGTGTAATAATGGTGTAGTGTGTGCACTCTTTTTATTATTCGACTGCAAGTAGCCACACTTCTCCCACCTATGTCTGCCACAGCCAACAAATGATTACCCGTAGCATAAAACCTCAATGCTATTAATAACTGATGTATTGGAGATATAGAATTATTTCTGAAGTAAATAAAAAATGCTTTACTTACATAATTATAATTATGAGAATATAACGTATCGTCACAGTATCGTCGACTAAACATTGAAAAAAACCACGTTCATAGGTTAATTATTTCTTGGTATTTTTTAAATGTTATTTTATGGGCTAAGTACTCAGAAAATCTTTAATAATTATGTTAAGTACCTACTCATCTATTATCAGGAAATTCTAAGGCGTCTTCAATCTTTTCCAATAAATACAACACTGAAGATTTACCTAACCTTATATCTCCGAAAAAAGTTAGTTTCATCAAAACTTTCGAAGTAGTTTGGTCGTTTCCGATATATTTTTTGTCTACGGCTGTTATTTACGTCGACATAAACATAAATCAAAGACCCCAACATAAATGGAAAAAGGCCAGCCTTTTCCCAACTATGTTGGGGTCGGCGGAAAATTTAAAAAGCTATTGTCATCATCATAATAGCTTTTAAAATTGTCTGCGTCTTAAAACTCTATGCACGCCACTGGTTGTCACGACTTTCGGGCTTATGACGGCCCATAACGACTGTCAAAGATACACGAAATGACAGCCGGGACCAACGGCTTAACGTGCTTTCCGAGGCTCGGAGGCGTCCACGGACCAATCACGGCAAGCGTGCTGCTGTTATTTCTTAGCCACAAGCCACGAGCCGTTAGAACTCTACAAACAAAAATAACAATACTACTCCATGCATTCCCTTTTCCAGAACAGTCGATGTTTGCTACAATAGTTGGCGCGTTATCGCAAACATTGGTCAACCGATCATAATATTTGCGATTTGATTTATATTTACCATTTAATTAGTTTGTTTTTATTATTCAGAAAAACACTGAATGATATAAACTTACCGAAAAAAAATATTCCCTCCAAAATCTTGATGTTACGGTGTTTATTTACACAGTTTTTCAACGCGCATTGCGGCATTTTGACGCCTTCACGTTGGCTATGATTGGACCATACTAATTTGAAATAAGAACACAAAACTATTTGTGCTCTTATTTTTCGGACCGTTTTTGAAGTGCTTATCGGGAATCTCTAGTGCTATTATTGATCGAAGTGTGGGGTAGATATTGTTGGATCTAATAATTAAAATGATAAAGATGTTTCTAAGTGACTGCTTTTAAGTCAATAGTTTTTGAGATAAGGAATATTTTCGGTTACAATCGCAGAATTAACTTTGTTTTTCATAGTTTTCTTCGAGAAATACTATGAAATACAAACTTGTTTTGCAGTCATGCTGTGCAATGTGCATGAGTAAATATTCATCCCAACTACGGAACCCTTCACTGTGCGCGGCCTGTCATACACTTGCCCAGAATTTTAAATTACGTTAGGAGACTACCACAACAAAAATATATTAGCACTCAAGTAAACATAGAAACAAAAACTACCAAACTCGTACAACGAACAAAAATATATTAGCACTCAAGTAAACATAGAAACAAAAACTACCAAACTCATACAACGAACAAAAATATATTAGCACTCAAGTAAACATAGAAACAAAAACTACCAAACTCGTACAACGAACAAAAATATATTAGCACTCAAGTAAACATAGAAACAAAAACTACCAAACTCATACAACGAACAAAAATATATTAGCACTCAAGTAAACATAGAAACAAAAACTACCAAACTCGTACAACGAACAAAAATATATTAGCACTCAAGTAAACATAGAAACAAAAACTACCAAACTCGTACAACGAACAAAAATATATTAGCACTCAAGTAAACATAGAAACAAAAACTACCAAACTCGTACAACGAACAAAAATATATTCGCACTCAAGTAAACATAGAAACAAAAACTACCAAACTCATACAACGAACAAAAATATATTAGCACTCAAGTAAACATAGAAACAAAAACTACCAAACTCGTACAACGAACAAAAATATATTAGCACTCAAGTAAACATAGAAACAAAAACTACCAAACTCGTACAACGAACAAAAATATATTAGCACTCAAGTAAACATAGAAACAAAAACTACCAAACTCGTACAACGAACAAAAATATATTAGCACTCAAGTAAACATAGAAACAAAAACTACCAAACTCATACAACGAACAAAAATATATTAGCACTCAAGTAAACATAGAAACAAAAACTACCAAACTCGTACAACGAACAAAAATATATTAGCACTCAAGTAAACATAGAAACAAAAACTACCAAACTCATACAACGAACAAAAATATATTAGCACTCAAGTAAACATAGAAACAAAAACTACCAAACTCGTACAACGAACAAAAATATATTAGCACTCAAGTAAACATAGAAACAAAAACTACCAAACTCGTACAACGAACAAAAATATATTAGCACTCAAGTAAACATAGAAACAAAAACTACCAAACTCGTACAACGAACAAAAATATATTCGCACTCAAGTAAACATAGAAACAAAAACTACCAAACTCGTACAACGAACAAAAATATATTAGCACTCAAGTAAACATAGAAACAAAAACTACCAAACTCGTACAACGAACAAAAATATATTAGCACTCAAGTAAACATAGAAACAAAAACTACCAAACTCGTACAACGAACAAAAATATATTAGCACTCAAGTAAACATAGAAACAAAAACTACCAAACTCGTACAACGAACAAAAATATATTAGCACTCAAGTAAACATAGAAACAAAAACTACCAAACTCGTACAACGAACAAAAATATATTAGCACTCAAGTAAACATAGAAACAAAAACTACCAAACTCATACAACGTACAAAAATATATTAGCACTCAAGTAAACATAGAAACAAAAACTACCATACTCATACAACGAACAAAAATATATTAGCACTCAAGTAAACATAGAAACAAAAACTACCAAACTCGTACAACGAACAAAAATATATTAGCACTCAAGTAAACATAGAAACAAAAACTACCAAACTCGTACAACGAACAAAAATATATTAGCACTCAAGTAAACATAGAAACAAAAACTACCAAACTCGTACAACGAACAAAAATATATTAGCACTCAAGTAAACATAGAAACAAAAACTACCAAACTCGTACAACGAACAAAAATATATTAGCACTCAAGTAAACATAGAAACAAAAACTACCAAACTCGTACAACGAACAAAAATATATTAGCACTCAAGTAAACATAGAAACAAAAACTACCAAACTCGTACAACGAACAAAAATATATTAGCACTCAAGTAAACATAGAAACAAAAACTACCAAACTCGTACAACGAACAAAAATATATTAGCACTCAAGTAAACATAGAAACAAAAACTACCAAACTCATACAACGAACAAAAATATATTAGCACTCAAGTAAACATAGAAACAAAAACTACCAAACTCGTACAACGAACAAAAATATATTAGCACTCAAGTAAACATAGAAACAAAAACTACCAAACTCATACAACGAACAAAAATATATTAGCACTCAAGTAAACATAGAAACAAAAACTACCAAACTCGTACAACGAACAAAAATATATTAGCACTCAAGTAAACATAGAAACAAAAACTACCAAACTCGTACAACGAACAAAAATATATTAGCACTCAAGTAAACATAGAAACAAAAACTACCAAACTCGTACAACGAACAAAAATATATTCGCACTCAAGTAAACATAGAAACAAAAACTACCAAACTCGTACAACGAACAAAAATATATTAGCACTCAAGTAAACATAGAAACAAAAACTACCAAACTCGTACAACGAACAAAAATATATTAGCACTCAAGTAAACATAGAAACAAAAACTACCAAACTCGTACAACGAACAAAAATATATTAGCACTCAAGTAAACATAGAAACAAAAACTACCAAACTCGTACAACGAACAAAAATATATTAGCACTCAAGTAAACATAGAAACAAAAACTACCAAACTCGTACAACGAACAAAAATATATTAGCACTCAAGTAAACATAGAAACAAAAACTACCAAACTCATACAACGTACAAAAATATATTAGCACTCAAGTAAACATAGAAACAAAAACTACCATACTCATACAACGAACAAAAATATATTAGCACTCAAGTAAACATAGAAACAAAAACTACCAAACTCGTACAACGAACAAAAATATATTAGCACTCAAGTAAACATAGAAACAAAAACTACCAAACTCGTACAACGAACAAAAATATATTAGCACTCAAGTAAACATAGAAACAAAAACTACCAAACTCGTACAACGAACAAAAATATATTAGCACTCAAGTAAACATAGAAACAAAAACTACCAAACTCGTACAACGAACAAAAATATATTAGCACTCAAGTAAACATAGAAACAAAAACTACCAAACTCGTACAACGAACAAAAATATATTAGCACTCAAGTAAACATAGAAACAAAAACTACCAAACTCGTACAACGAACAAAAATATATTAGCACTCAAGTAAACATAGAAACAAAAACTACCAAACTCGTACAACGAACAAAAATATATTAGCACTCAAGTAAACATAGAAACAAAAACTACCAAACTCGTACAACGAACAAAAATATATTAGCACTCAAGTAAACATAGAAACAAAAACTACCAAACTCGTACAACGAACAAAAATATATTAGCACTCAAGTAAACATAGAAACAAAAACTACCAAACTCGTACAACGAACAAAAATATATTAGCACTCAAGTAAACATAGAAACAAAAACTACCAAACTCATACAACGAACAAAAATATATTAGCACTCAAGTAAACATAGAAACAAAAACTACCAAACTCGTACAACGAACAAAAATATATTAGCACTCAAGTAAACATAGAAACAAAAACTACCAAACTCGTACAACGAACAAAAATATATTAGCACTCAAGTAAACATAGAAACAAAAACTACCAAACTCGTACAACGAACAAAAATATGGGCAAGTACAAGTGTTTGCGGAATACCCAATTTTATCATTCCGAAACAAAATTTTGTTAAGCCTATCTAATAAACATTTAATAAGTAGGCTTAGCAAAATTTTGTTCTAAAAATACTGGGCATTCTGTAGCATACTATCAGAAAGTATCAAAAATAAAATTCACAATAAATAATTGTCCAATGGGGAAGGTCGGGCAAAGCTAATTGTAGATGGCGTGATCATAGCTTGGCCCCCACGGCCTACAATAAATTTGACGTTTCGTTCATTCATGAGTTTGCTTCTATTTCGCAATTTCGTTATTTTCAGTGATTTCAATATTTTAAATCAAATATTTGACATGGAAAGTGTCAGAATTTATAATCGTCAGTCACTTTCTTCAAAATGTTTCTACTCTGTTTAATGTATAAAACATCTCTACGAATAGCTTTAAGCCACCATCTTTTAATTTTAGGGTCTCTCGGGAAATGGTGGACTCCAATTTCGGAGTATTTAGTAACACAACAACGCATCATTTTCGCTAAAATAAAATAAAACCACCTCACGCCTCGTATTATTGGCTTGTGTTAGGAACTAGCTACGACAGCGCCGTTTTGACAGTTGCCTTCCCTATATCTATATATATAAAAGGAGAAACTGACTGACTGACTGACTGGACTGACTGACATATCAACGCACAGCCGAAACTACTGGGACTAGGAACGTGAAATTTTGCACACGGCTTCCTTTTATAACGTAGGGGTAGTTTTTTGTAACGTAGGTACGTAACGTGTACTAAGAAGGGGTTTTTGGAAATTCAACCTTTAAGGGGGTAAAAAGGGGGGATTTCGTTTGTATGAAAAATCTTATTCCTTAAGTTACTAAGCTTGAAACTTGGTACGAATACTTATCTAAGTAAATTATGAACTCCGTAATTTTTTGTTTTTCTAAACTACCCCCAAGAGTAGGGTTGGGGGGTGTCAAAGTTTGTATGGAAGAATTTTAACGCGCAGTCCGATTAATTCGAAACTCAGTATTTATACTTAAGACTAAAACTAAAGAATAACCTGTATCAGGGTTTTTCGAAATCTACCCCTAATGGGGTGAAAAGGGGTAATCAATTTTACAGGGGAGGATTTTACTGCGCGGCTTGATTAACTCGAAAATTGGTATAAATAACATGTAAGTCAAATAATGGAAAATGGGGGTGAAAAAAATCTTATTTCGTTGATCTTTTAACTTGAAACTTGGCCCGAATACTTCATTATCATTTTCCTTACCTTATCTTAATTTATTTAGGGTCGGCGCAACATGTCTACTGATACTAATGTATAAAAAATCTAAATAAAAGGAGAAACTGGCTAACTAACTGACTGACATATCGCACAGCCGAAACTACTGGGGCTAGGAACGAGAAATTTTGTACACGGCTATCTTTTATAACGTAGGTGAGCAATAAGAAGGGGTTTTTGGAAATTCGACCTTTAAGGGGGTGAAAAGGGGGGATTTCGTTTGTATGAAAAATGTTATTCCTTGAGTTAATAAACTTGAAACTTGGTACGAATACTTATCTAAGTAAATTATGAACTTCGTCATTTTTGGTTTTTCAAAACTACCCCTGTCGGGGTGAAGTGGGGTAATTAGATTTTTAAGAGGAAGATTTTACTATGTGACTTTATTAACTCAAAAATTGGTATAAGAAATCGTTGATTCAAGTTATGGAAATATCTTAAACGATTTTTAAAAATTCCACCCCTGTGGGGGTGAAAAGCGGGGATATACTTTAGACGAAAAATCTTATTCATTTGGTTAATAAACTTGAAACTTGGCACGAATATTTGCCTAAATAAGCAACAAAGTTTCTTACTATTGGTTTTTCAAAACTACCCCTGACGGGGTGAGAAGGGTAATTAGATTTTTAAGAGGAGGATTTTACTGTGTGGCTTGATTAACTCAAAAATTGGTATAAGAAATCTTTGATTTCAGTTATGGAAAAATCCGAAACGGTTTTTCAAAATTCCACCCCTGTGGGGGTGAAAAGAGGGAATACAGATTATATGAAAAATCTTATTCCTTTGGTTAATACACTTGAAACTTGGCAATATTTGCCTCAGGAAATAATAAAAATTGTCACTCTTAGTTTTTTAAAATAAGTCAGGAACACTAGGACCGTAAAAACAGTAAGGAAAAATTTTAACGCGCTGTCATATTAACTCGAAACTCGGTACTAATACTTTTTCGGAAGTCGGTGTCTTCGGATCTGTATTTTAGGTTTTTGCCACTGACTTCCGAAATTGAAGTATTTTTTCACTTTGTAGTGTTTGTTTTGGAAGTCGGTTGTTTTTATTTTTCACTTTGTAGTGGGTCTGTTTGTAATTTATCTGAGTTACAATAGCCTAATGACAACTGCTCATCACCTTTTACAAAACATTGCTTTTCCCGATGCAGGGACGTTAATTGTTGAGGAGTTCTCTTGGTACTTCACCATCAGCTCCACTTCACCATATGCATTGTGACGAGCTTCTATTGCTTAGCAATAATTTTAAAATAATGGAATCGCAACCCGTGAAATCATCATCATCTGTCTAGCCTTTTCCCAACTATGTTGGGGTCGGCTTCCAGTCTAACCGGACGCAGCTGAATACCAGTATTTTACATGGAGCGACTGCCTATCTGACCTCCACAACCCAGTTACTGGGTAATACGATACCCCTTGGTAAG
Source organism: Fissipunctia ypsillon (assembly GCA_947568875.1). Lineage (NCBI taxonomy): Eukaryota > Metazoa > Arthropoda > Insecta > Lepidoptera > Noctuidae > Fissipunctia > Fissipunctia ypsillon. Next base: position 604,806 of record OX387650.1, on the reverse strand, counting down.
ACTGGTTGTCAGACTTTCGGGCTTCTGACTACCCGTAACGACTGTCGAAGATCCACGAATGACAGCCGGGACCAATGGCTTAACGTGCTTTCCGAGGCACGGAGGAGTCTCGGTATGTAAAGATGGTCACCCATCCACGAACCAACCTCGGAAAGCGTAGCTTAACCTGATGGATCGACCCGTGCGGCTGTTATTACTTAGCCACGAGCTCCTCCATTCAACCAATTCCAAATACCAATAAAAAACGAGCTCATCCAACCAATCGCAACCCGTGAAATACCTACTTATAATTGAGTTCTTCCAGTGGCCATCTTACCATCTGTGGTCTTCGTCATCAATTCCACTTCACCAAATGTTGTTTTCCGAGAGCAAATGCACAAGTTACTATAAAAAATACCAAAATCGCTATAGGTGTGCCTATATTGAAGAGTTTCCTCGATTTTTCCAGGATCCCATCATCAGATCCTGACCTGATGACAATGGGACCACCTGGAAAGTATACCCTTTCAAACAAAAAAAGAATTTTCCAAATCGGTCCAGCCGTCTTTGAGTAATCGGGGAACCATAAAAAAAAAGATTCCGAAGAACTGAGAACCTCCTCCTTTTTTCAAGTCGGTTAAAAATAACTTATAGCCAGAGTGCATCTCGTGACTATTCCAATAAGCCCCAACACAGCTAGGATACATTGTTTTATTACTGATCTGAGTTCAATGGTACCATTTTCATCAGAAGCATTTATTTAAATTTGCTTCGTCATAGTCGTTTAACTAACTTAATCGAGATATCTTATCGCCACCCGTAAAATATTTATCATTGATGAGTTCCTGTGGCCATCTATGGTCTTCTTCGTCAGTTCCACTTCACCAAATCATACTTTCTGAATGCAAATGCTTGATTTGTTGACGAAAATACCAAAATCACTATGTGTTTACCAATAATATTTGAGGAATTCCCTCAATTCCACATGGATCCTATCATCAGAACTGGATTTGGATAAAAATGGGACCAGCCTGGAAGTCCAATCCTTTCAAATAAAAAAATCATTTTTCAAATAGGTTTATAAATGTCGGAGTAACGGTAACAAACATTAAAAAAAACATACAACCGAATTGATAACCTCCTCCTTTTTTTGAAGTCGGTTAAAAATAGTAACGAACTCAGAACTGTGCATTGCATACATTTGAAAAGAAGTGATTGAACGAGTCTGTTGCGCACACTATAGTTTTTAGAATTTTTGTCCGTTTGTTGTTTGTCGGGATGTATATTCTGGATTGGCGCAAAAACGGTTGATTGAATTTAGAGGAAATTTGGCATACAGATGTTTTAGAACCTGGATAAACACGTAGGGTAAGTACTAATTTGATATATTCCGACATACACGCGGGCGAAGCCGCGGGCAAAAGCTAGTGTTAAAATAATTTTGAATAGCGAGCGCATTCCGAAATTATATTCAAAAACAGAAACAGTTCGGCGCGAAATTCAATAAATGAGGTAGCTACGGTCATAGGTCCTGTCTGTTGACTCGGTTTGAACAATATGATATCCGAAAAACTATCAAAATTACATTAGAAAAGTTTAAATCATTTTAAACATTGCTTATTTTATTTAATGCTTAGAACAATTTTATTTCAATTTCCAAGCATCGATTTCTGTCATTCGTCATATTATTTACTCGAGTTGACCGAAAATAAAAAAAAAATCGTTTGGCATAATCGCTTTCGCACATCATTACAATAAAAAAAAAAACATTAATGGTCGGCGATTTTGAACACAAATTGAGTAGTGGTAATGAATATTACATTATATTGACCCTGTGTTTGTATATTACGTTAAGATCTGGACATTTTCTTGTTGTTTATAATATTTGTTACATTATAAATCGTATCTACATGTGTGTGTGTGTGTGTGTGATATTTGTGAAAAGTAAAAATGTAAACACGCACGATTGGCGCGAAACTTCTACTTTGGATATCAAAAAACTTCATTAGCACTACTTATTTAACTTGAACAATGAATGAATTCGTCAAATAATTAAATGATGTATTATTCACTGCCCCTGTGGTGGAGTTTGGATGTTCGAAATCCCCAATTTTTATGTTTGCCTCGACTACCACTGTCATCAAAATGGCGATTATCGCATTTACAGACTTGGATTTTGTAAAGGTAAATTAATAAACTTGCGCGCTAAATATGAATGATATTATGGCGTTAAGATATGATTTTTTATCCAACTCTCTGAATTAACGCACATTCATAATTGGTGAGTAGCATAATAAATATTTTCCTAATCAATTTAGTGTGTCGTATGTCATCATTCTGGGGTCCAATGATATCGGTTATGGGAACCCAGATGTGGTTACAGTATTTACGTGTTTAACAAGAGAAGCAAAAAGTTAAAGTGAATCAGAATATAGGTACATTTTTATTTGCCGTAAGTGTTGGCGTAATTTCGGTTTGCACTTAATAATATATGTGACATACACAAATCTAAACATATTTAATTAAGTTATATCCAATTTGCGAATCAATAATTGCCTATTAGTATACTTTAAAACAAAACAAAAAAAAATACTTCAAATGTATTTAAAATACTTTATATCTGCAATAATAAACTAATAATAAAAGTGAATACCCTCATCTCTGGCTTGCCTTTATTGGCCGGCTGGAGTGAAAACTGACGAGGAACTGACCTCCCACCTCATTCTTGCCCTTATTGGCCGGCTTGAGTAGAGATTCGCAAGAGCAAACGTGCTCGAAGGAAGGAAGTAGTCCAGTAAGATGCTGGTAGGGATCTTGACCGTACTTCCGGGATGGTCCTGATAGCCGTGGAATACCTCTCCACTCCTCTTAAGCACCTCAAGACATGTTGCCCCCTTGTCGCTACGACACTATGTGCTAGCGACCGTTTCCGGGGGCCCATTATTGAGTGTGCAAGTCACCCCCTGCCATTATATCCGTGTATTGTATTTATCAAACATTGGTCAGGCAGGGGCCATAGTCCTTCCATAGTTTTAGATAACCAGTCCACTTTAGCCATCCAAACCCATAGCCCAATATTTTTTTGTCTCCATATCCTGCAATAGTCCTACACCCACCGGGGATTGTCCTTGGGTGCACTTGCATATTACGCACAGGGATAATCGTCGGTTGGTGCCTCATTTCCATTGAAAGCGTCTAATGGGCCTCTGCGAGTTGGCTTCGGCCCCTCATATGCCTTCCCAAGGTCCGGGACCCTAGGGTCCCGAGAAATATTTAAAAAAAGTGAATACCGTTCGAGAATGTACATAAAGCAAAACGAATGAGACGTGCATATATGCTAGAAAGAGAATGCCGAGACATTCGGTCACCAGCATATTCTGCCCGGGATATATGTGCCCATAGAATCTCATGGTGCGCGTTTGTTCTGTTTTCAAAGAGTATAAAATAATGAATCAAACAGGCAAATGTCCCGAATACATTCTGCCTTTCGTACAACCAAAAGATCTGCCTACTTACTTTTAACATGTTAATAAAATGTAATAAAAATTACAATGTACCTATAATAAATAGGTGGGTGGTGGGTGGGTTGGTGTACTATAGGTACACCTCTGCCTAACCCTTCGGGGAAACAAGGCGTGATGTTATGTTATGTATAATTGTTAGTTGTTATTAATATCTGGTGTAATTAATTATTCAAATATAATTTCAATCATTGGATGCGTAATTTTATTTTGCGTAAGTCAAGGTTTTATTGTTTACATACTCTTTGAATGCCATGTCGATGACATGTGACATATCTTGCGTGAAGAAAAAGCTATGAATGGATAAAATAGGAAATCGAAATGAAATCTAATATTTTTATGTTTTTTTTTATGCGGAGAATTTAAGGATTCGCATTCCTAGATAAAACCAATAAACAGGAATTATAACTATTTCACGGGTTGCGATTCGATTACTTTAAAATTATAAGCTCGTCACAATTTATATGGTGAAGTACCAGAAGAACTCCTCAACAATTAACGTCCCTGCATCGGGAAAAGCAATGTTTTGTAAAAGGTGATGAGCAGTTGTCATTAGGCTATTGTAACTTAGATAAATTACAAACCGACCCACTAAAAAGTGAAAAATAACTCTGAAGTCAGTGGCAAAAACCTAAAATACAGACCCAAAGACACCGACTTCCGAAATTAAAGTTATTTTTCGCTTTGTAGTGTTTTTTTGGAGGTCGGTTGTTTTTTTTTTTTTTTGTAAAAAAGTTCAAATGAAAACCAACACATGGTTTGTCGTTAGGACTTAGTACAGATATTAGGGAAATAGTGGTTCGTCCCACTAACCCTAGGCGACACTAAATCAATGCCTAAGTTCCGAGTGTCGGCGCTACGCCGAGCGCTGAGAATGCAACAGCGCGCTACTCACTAGTACACACGTGTCTTATTAATTCTTTACCCCTTTCCTGTAACGTGCGCGAGTTGCCAAACATCTTGCGCCCATGGGTGTACTGGTGAGTAAGCAACTATTCGTGCGCAGATCTCGCGTCCGATGTGCCTGGACATGATCCGCCTGAAGCTGCAGCCGCAGAGCCCGCAGCGCTACACGCACGTGGCGCAGTTCGTGGCCGACGTGCGCCTGCTGTTCCGCAACGCCTACAGGTACAACCCGGTGAGTCGCATGCGCGGGCGCACGCGCGGGAGTCGGTCCCACGCGCCGATGATTCGCGTACTTACTTATTAAATGATATAAAGGACGTTTGCGTAGGCCGCATTATGTTCTCAAACTGCCAGATTACCACTAAAACTGAATGACAAAAAAAAATACCTACATGCAATGTAAATATTCATATCTGGTCTCGTTCATGTGTATGGTAACGATCTGTAACAAATAATGATAGTTTTCTTGTATAAGTGGTCGTAATGTGTCGTTTGTGTTCAGCCGGACAGCATCATCTACAAAGACGCCAAGCGGCTCGAGGAGTTCTTCGACGCGCAGCTGGTGAAGTGGCTGCCAGAGTACGCCTACTGGAACGGCGAGGGCGAGCCGCCCAGCAAGCGCGCGCGCCTCGAATGACACGCCGCGCAGGCCCCAGCGCAGCCCGAGCGCTACCTGCCCCACACTCCACTCACCGTGCAAGCCCCAGAACAGCCCGCGCGCTACCTTCCCCACTAGCGGGCTCACACTCCACTCGCCGTGCAGGCCCCAGCGCAGCCCGCACGCTAGCTGCCTGCCACACTAGCGGGCCCACACTCCACTCGCCGTGCACCACAGATTATAATGATTCAGTGCAACAACACTGCTCTTCCGTTAATTAACAGAGAACTGAACTCGACATACTGCAACCTCAGAGATAACTGTGTAATGTTAAGACGCGGGCGTCGCGACCGAAGTGACTGCAAAATGTAAATATTTTATTGATATTGTTAGATACGTTGATTTCTTATCTTGAAAGTTCCTTTTTAGTGTTGCTACACTAAGGCCACAAGTGTAGACGCCCGGCGGCCCGCGGCGATGTCGACTCACACAAGTGTAGACGCCCGGCGGCCCGCGGCGATGTCGACTCACACAAGTGTAGACGCCCGGCGGCCCGCGGCGATGTCGACTCACACAAGTGTAGACGCCCGGCGGCCCGCGGCGATGTCGACTCACACAAGTGTAGACGCCCGGCGGCCCGCGGCGATGTCGACTCACACAAGTGTAGACGCCCGGCGGCCCGCGGCGATGTCGACTCACACAAGTGTAGACGCCCGGCGGCCCGCGGCGATGTCGACTCACACAAGTGTAGACGCCCGGCGGCCCGCGGGGGTGTCGACTCACACAAGTGTAGACGCCCGGCGGCCCGCGGCGATGTCGACTCACACAAGTGTAGACGCCCGGCGGCCCGCGGCGATGTCGACTCACACAAGTGTAGACGCCCGGCGGCCCGCGGCGATGTCGACTCACATAAGTGTAGACGCCCGGCGGCCCGCGGGGGCGTCGACTCACACAAGTGTAGACGCCCGGCGGCCCGCGGGGGCGTCGACCCACACTTGTTTATTATTGAGTGCATAATACAATAAGTAACATTGGCTAGTGGCTCCTGTTCATTGTTCCGAGGCGCCTGACTCGACTGAACTATTATAATTAATATTATGTTATTGTCTAGCACTACATAAGTAGCTATTTACGTTATGATGCGACCTCAAGCCGCATTTTATTCTTATTTTATTCTAGGCTATAATAATATTTATATAACAATATTTTAAATAAAGCAGTTATAAAAATTATAACTTGCAGCAATTTGGAGGATTTAGAATAATCTGTTATGTTCGCACTTGTTCAAAATGTGTACTTTACGAATATAGCATATTTTGTTAAGTAGCGCATTGTTCCGACTTCGGAGACGTCACACTTGCGAGCAAGTCGTGCAGCGCGTCCGCACGGGTCGGTAGTGGTGGCGCGCACGTGTCGTTGACTGCGCTCTGTGATAGGACGCGCTGGCTGACATTTCGTCAGTTCTTTGTTCGTTAGTAAGTTACTTTACAAAACTGATGGTGAGTGAGCCGACCTACGTCGTATTAATTTATTGTATATCTTGGATCACCCCCACACATTGTATAGATATCTATAAGGTACCATTACATAGACGTTAATATTATGACATAAGTATTTTTATAATTAGATGCAATATTTTAATAAAATATGTAACGATTTATCACATAAAATAGGCTAAAACCTCTCAAACAATTATTTCAACTTTGTCGAAATGTTTGTCTACATATTGAAATACATAGTACGGCCCTGAACTTCAGCGTGGAGTGGTAACATTCTCGATCGTGTGGTTACAGAACACGGTCTAATAAAATTGTTTAAAACTTGCTATACATATTACACAATTCGCTCTCTGAATGTGATTTTATATTTTTGTAACATTAGGTAATTTAAAAAAAAAAACTGAGTTACCGGTTTAAAATATTGTTGTAAAAGGAAGAAGTTTTGCTCCAAACAGTAACACTTACAAAAAGGTAGTACTTCTGTTGTTTTAGTTGACCGTGTTACAACGCGCCTCACTCAGACGGAACAAGTCCTAGACATCTTCACAAATATAATTGTTGTTAAAGTTTTAAAAGCTAGTTGATACGGCGGGGGACCTAGAGTCTCTAAGTTATTGATAATCTCCAGATAAGTATTATTGTACTAGAAATAAAACACATTTATTGGAACTAGCGTTTTATTCTCTCCCATACTGGAATATTTTTCTTAGGTACAACACTGGCCGTGGACTGTCAGTTGTCAGCGCGTGTGACGTTTACACATGTCAGTGGCTGCGTGAGCGAGCGTGCACTATCATCGTTATCACTCGCTAGTGGCGTACTAAACAAGCCGGGCGTTATTGTTAGCGCACACGCCGCTTATCAAATAAAACAATATATTAGTCAGAGAGCGAGGAGTGCCACGAAGAGTGCGTCCTGTGACCTTCACACGCTAAAGGTAAGTGACCCCGCTAAAGGTTGTTGACACTTCGCGTTGCCAAAAGTAGATATTCAAATGAAATTAAGTACCGTAATGTTACAAACTATAGCTTTATCATATTTACCTTTGGTTAGTTATTTCCTTTGATCAGATGCCCATAAAACACTGCCGACATTGTGAAAGAAAAATTTGTAACCTTCAGAATAAGTGTTAAACTTCTTGATCTGACTACAAACCGGTCTAGTATTTTTGCCCATAGTGCCCATAGTTTGAAAGTCTTAGGTCAGACAATCATTAATATCACATCTGCACGAAACACTAAACAAGACTTAACAAATATAATGTTATTATAGTATTACTATTGTTGTAAATATTCTGAGCATGAGTAGTTCACTTGGTGCCTGCAGCCTGCGCAAGGAGGTGCATTCCGCAAGGCCTGCAGAGCAAAACAACTGCAGCCTGCAGTTGTTTTGTTACTTAATTGATGTCGACTTTAGCTATTCTAAGTTCAAATATATTTTCTTGGCTACACTCTGTAATCTGAGGTTACACTACACAATGATAAAATAAACCAACTGTACCTAGTTCATTTTCGTGTTTATGTAGCTCATAACAGATTCGTCAAAATTACAGTTTCTTTGTCCTGCAAATAAATAAGTTCAGTCAAATATAGTTTTTTTTGTTTAGTCAGCGCAATGATGTCGATGTGTTATCGATAACGTGCGGTAGGTATCATTCGGACGAGCACCGGCCGCCTCCACCGCCACTGGCACGGATGGATCGCGTTGTTTTTATTGATATCAGGGCGACGACACTTTATCTCTTGTGCCAATTAATATAAACAAATAGTCTTGACACTTGAAACGATGCAAAAGCAACAAAGAGGTTCTCTCACACTGTACACATGATTAAATTGGTAAAAAAAATCTGCATAGGTACCTACTTATTTACAACAAAACTCATACCTATTATTTATTAAATAAATATTCTCAGCAATTTTGTGTATTTTTTTTTCTTTTCTTTCGTAACGGAAAAGGCGCAGTCAAAGGTCCGCACAGCCTTTGAATGGAACTAACCTGCACACACGGTTGGAAAATCAGTAAAAGCTGGCAGAAACTAACTGAGTAAAAATGTCTTACATCCGGTTTTAATTGTTATGTCTCACTACACAATAGATAAGCCCAACTAATTGCGCTCGCGCCGGCCAGGTACGGTCGCCAGCAGGTCAAGCTATCCGAAACTGTCAAATTTTCCCAATCAACCTTGATCCTAATGCTTAAGCGATAAAGTTGAAAATCTATTAAGAAATTTGACAGATTGTAGTAGCTTGATGTGCTGCCGTCCATACAAGCCACCGAACGGACGCCATCCTAATCCAAAGTTATATGTTTTGCTTGATTAAAGGTACGCGTCCACAGGGTCGAATCGGAGCGTACGTAGCGTATGGATTTGTTAATTGCTTTGTATTGATTTCTATAATATTGTACTGCGTACAGGGTGCGTGTCAAGCGCAGATTTCTGCGCCTGAGATTTTGTAAATGCCGACGCTTCGTGCGCTGCTTACGCTCCGATTCCGACCCAGTGGACCCGCGTAAAGCGCCTGCTACTCGGTCGCCAACCGCGTCCCGACAGAGGTGACCTTGGTGGTTTACAGCCGTGTAGATGGTGATTTATGACCAAACATTGAAACGGGTCTGCCGGTCGCCAACCAAGGCCACCTCTGTCGGGGGCGCGGAAGACTGTTCCTGTTACTTTACTTGCATCACTAATCACAAAACATCATTGTCTCTGTCATCTTCAAACGATTCACAGAAATAGAACGATGTTTGTTTTTTCGACGTTTAGCGCGGATTTGTGGTGCAACTTGTTCTTGTGAACATTTCAGTAACACAGAAACAAACATGCGTCTGATAATCTTGGAGGATGCCGACGTGGTGGCGGACTGGGCGGCGCGCTTCGTGCTGCAGCGCATCACGCAGTTCGCGCCGGGCCCGGGCCGCCGCTTCGTGCTGGGCCTGCCCACCGGCGGCACGCCGCTCGGCATGTACCGCCGGCTCATCGACTTCTACAAGGAGGGCCGGCTCTCCTTCAAGTACGTCACCACCTTCAACATGGACGAGTACGTCGGTGAGTACCTACACGATAAGCGCCTGCGAAACGGTCGCCAACCGCGCCCCCGACAGAGGTGACCTTGGTTGGCGACCGGCAGAGCTGTTTCAATGTTTGGTCATAAACCACCATCTACGCATTGTAAACCACCAAGGTCACCTCTGTCGGGGCGCGGTTGTCGAGCGTGTAGCAGGCGCTTGACAGTCTCATCTCATACAGGTATTGAATAGAAACTGGCCGAGGTGTACACCTGGCAAGTACGCGACACCTTTGGACCATGACCTCTAGTTTGTTTCGGCATTTCTTCTCAGGGATCAGTCGGCCAGAAAATGCCGGCGACATCGAGCTTTAAAAGATTAACCAAAAAATTTAAAAGTGTCTTAAAAGATCAGGTAAGACCTATAAGAATAGGTAGATCTTTTAAGACACTTTTAATTTTCTTATTAGGTTCAGAAATAAACATCATTTCATTTCAGCGTGCGTGATAATGCGTAACTCGACTCGACATGCGCACTCTCCGCTAGCTACACTATGACAGTGACAGTAGCATTGTGAAGCTGATAGATGATAATGCGTAACTCGACTCGACATGCGCACTCTCCGCTAGCTACACTATGACAGTGACAGTAGCATTGTGAAGCTGATAGATGATAATGCGTAACTCGACTCGACATACGCACTTTCCGCTAGCTACACTGTGACAGTGACAGTAGCATTGTGAACCTGATAGATGATAATGCGTAACTCGACTCGACATGCGCACTCTCCGCTAGCTACACTGTGACAGTGACAGTAGCATTGTGAACCTGATAGATGATAATGCGTAACTCGACTCGACATGCGCACTCTCCGCTAGCTACACTGTGACAGTGACAGTAGCATTGTGAAGCTGATAGATGATAATGCGTAACTCGACTCGACATGCGCACTCTCCGCTAGCTACACTGTGACAGTGACAGTAGCATTGTGAACCTGATAGATGATAATGCGTAACTCGACTCGACATGCGCACTCTCCGCTAGCTACACTGTGACAGTGACAGTAGCATTGTGAACCTGATAGATGATAATGCGTAACTCGACTCGACATGCGCACTCTCCGCTAGCTACACTGTGACAGTGACAGTAGCATTGTGAACCTGATAGATGATAATGCGTAACTCGACTCGACATGCGCACTCTCCGCTAGCTACACTATGACAGTGACAGTAGCATTGTGAAGCTGATAGATGATAATGCGTAACTCGACTCGACATGCGCACTCTCCGCTAGCTACACTGTGACAGTGACAGTAGCATTGTGAAGCTGATAGATGATAATGCGTAACTCGACTCGACATGCGCACTCTCCGCTAGCTACACTGTGACAGTGACAGTAGCATTGTGAAGCTGATAGATGATAATGCGTAACTCGACTCGACATGCGCACTCTCCGCTAGCTACACTGTGACAGTGACAGTAGCATTGTGAAGCTGATAGATGATAATGCGTAACTCGACTCGACATGCGCACTCTCCGCTAGCTACACTGTGACAGTGACAGTAGCATTGTGAACCTGATAGATGATAATGCGTAACTCGACTCGACATGCGCACTCTCCGCTAGCTACACTGTGACAGTGACAGTAGCATTGTGAACCTGATAGATGATAATGCGTAACTCGACTCGACATGCGCACTCTCCGCTAGCTACACTGTGACAGTGACAGTAGCATTGTGAACCTGATAGATGATAATGCGTAACTCGACTCGACATGCGCACTCTCCGCTAGCTACACTGTGACAGTGACAGTAGCATTGTGAACCTGATAGATGATAATGCGTAACTCGACTCGACATGCGCACTCTCCGCTAGCTACACTGTGACAGTGACAGTAGCATTGTGAACCTGATAGATGATAATGCGTAACTCGACTCGACATGCGCACTCTCCGCTAGCTACACTGTGACAGTGACAGTAGCATTGTGAAGCTGATAGATGATAATGCGTAACTCGACTCGACATGCGCACTCTCCGCTAGCTACACTGTGACAGTGACAGTAGCATTGTGAAGCTGATAGATGATAATGCGTAACTCGACTCGACATGCGCACTCTCCGCTAGCTACACTGTGACAGTGACAGTAGCATTGTGAACCTGATAGATGATAATGCGTAACTCGACTCGACATGCGCACTCTCCGCTAGCTACACTGTGACAGTGACAGTAGCATTGTGAACCTGATAGATGATAATGCGTAACTCGACTCGACATGCGCACTCTCCGCTAGCTACACTGTGACAGTGACAGTAGCATTGTGAACCTGATAGATGATAATGCGTAACTCGACTCGACATGCGCACTCTCCGCTAGCTACACTGTGACAGTGACAGTAGCATTGTGAACCTGATAGATGATAATGCGTAACTCGACTCGACATGCGCACTCTCCGCTAGCTACACTGTGACAGTGACAGTAGCATTGTGAAGCTGATAGATGATAATGCGTAACTCGACTCGACATGCGCACTCTCCGCTAGCTACACTGTGACAGTGACAGTAGCATTGTGAAGCTGATAGATGATAATGCGTAACTCGACTCGACATACGCACTCTCCGCTAGCTACACTATGACAGTGACAGTAGCATTGTGAAGCTGATAGATGATAATGCGTAACTCGACTCGACATGCGCACTCTCCGCTAGCTACACTGTGACAGTGACAGTAGCATTGTGAACCTGATAGATGATAATGCGTAACTCGACTCGACATGCGCACTCTCCGCTAGCTACACTGTGACAGTGACAGTAGCATTGTGAACCTGATAGATGATAATGCGTAACTCGACTCGACATGCGCACTCTCCGCTAGCTACACTGTGACAGTGACAGTAGCATTGTGAACCTGATAGATGATAATGCGTAACTCGACTCGACATGCGCACTCTCCGCTAGCTACACTGTGACAGTGACAGTAGCATTGTGAACCTGATAGATGATAATGCGTAACTCGACTCGACATGCGCACTCTCCGCTAGCTACACTGTGACAGTGACAGTAGCATTGTGAAGCTGATAGATGATAATGCGTAACTCGACTCGACATGCGCACTCTCCGCTAGCTACACTGTGACAGTGACAGTAGCATTGTGAAGCTGATAGATGATAATGCGTAACTCGACTCGACATACGCACTCTCCGCTAGCTACACTATGACAGTGACAGTAGCATTGTGAAGCTGATAGATGATAATGCGTAACTCGACTCGACATGCGCACTCTCCGCTAGCTACACTGTGACAGTGACAGTAGCATTGTGAACCTGATAGATGATAATGCGTAACTCGACTCGACATGCGCACTCTCCGCTAGCTACACTGTGACAGTGACAGTAGCATTGTGAACCTGATAGATGATAATGCGTAACTCGACTCGACATGCGCACTCTCCGCTAGCTACACTGTGACAGTGACAGTAGCATTGTGAACCTGATAGATGATAATGCGTAACTCGACTCGACATGCGCACTCTCCGCTAGCTACACTGTGACAGTGACAGTAGCATTGTGAACCTGATAGATGATAATGCGTAACTCGACTCGACATGCGCACTCTCCGCTAGCTACACTATGACAGTGACAGTAGCATTGTGAACCTGATAGATGATAATGCGTAACTCGACTCGACATGCGCACTCTCCGCTAGCTACACTGTGACAGTGACAGTAGCATTGTGAAGCTGATAGATGATAATGCGTAACTCGACTCGACATGCGCACTCTCCGCTAGCTACACTGTGACAGTGACAGTAGCATTGTGAAGCTGATAGATGATAATGCGTAACTCGACTCGACATGCGCACTCTCCGCTAGCTACACTGTGACAGTGACAGTAGCATTGTGAACCTGATAGATGATAATGCGTAACTCGACTCGACATGCGCACTCTCCGCTAGCTACACTATGACAGTGACAGTAGCATTGTGAAGCTGATAGATGAGACAAAAACTCGTGTTAGTCCCAAACCGCATGCCTACAAGCGATTTGGGAGTCGCGGAATAGTGTGCATCATAATGACGGGTGTATGACTACAAATGGCCATACTATACAGGATGGCGATTATGTTATCACATTAATTGAAATTGAAACCACGCATTCAGTACCTACATGATTCAGGACCCCGCTGCATTGAAATTTTTCGTCGGTTATTTTTTTTAAAAATTGCTGCTCCATACATTTTGACCTCGTAGGTAGGCAAAAATGTATGGAGCAGCAAATTATGTTTTTTAATAACAGACGAAAAATTTTAACGTAGCGGGGTTCAGAATCATGTACTGAATACGTGTTTTCAATTAATGTGATAACCTAATCGGCACCCTGTATGCATGAGAGCAATGTACCAAATGTACCAAAAATTTGAAGCAATATACTATTTCTAAACCACAGTTATTAGATAAAGTAAGTGAGCCGCCAACCTGATGTCAGAATGGCGGGTGTATTCTAAATCTGAACAAATTACCAACTATCTGAGTGTGCAATACCTACCGTAGCAATGTACGTTATCATATTAGGCCCACTTGCGTGTTCATGGGTTATCCTATACAAGGTGTAACATAATTAACGCATAACCTCTTAAGGGGCCATTGTACTCATCATTATGAACAACTTTCACTATGGGACCAAACCTGAAATCGCGAAAAAAAATCAGCTGCTTCTTACATTTATGTTCGCATAACTCGTCGAAATGTAGGGCTATGGGGCTGATCTAAACTCTGGGTAAGTGTAAGTAATGTCAAAATAAATTGACGTTATGAGGTCCCGCTGATAACTTATTTTGTATTTTATATTGTTCAACGTTATAGGTAAGTGAAAACTCGGTACTATATCAGCAGGCAATATATTATATTTATGAACTCGTAAATACAAATTATAAAAAACTTATAACATATTTTTCCATATCTGATGTATTTGTCAATAAACTAAGTCTCCATGGAAACCACATACAATCGATTAAAATGAAATGTCATGTTATAAAATTTAAAGGCTTAGTATTACGTATCGTAATGTAGTGTAAAAGAGATGGGTAGGTATACAATTTCCGTTCTTTGTTAGTTAATTCTTCTTTGGTCGGATTACAAAGTCAAAGTCAAAGTTTTTTATTTGTTAAACATAGGTGTAAAAATAGGTGTTATAAATAAAATAGGTAGGTACACAGATATCTATGTTTTACATATCAGGCCGTAGACACTGCAATCCTATTTTATGTTTCGTCGATTGAACTGCAATGCTCCCAACTAAAAAATCAATATTATAAGGTTATCTAACCCTTTTAGTGGCGCAACGCGTAAGAAGAGTTAAAATGTTAGTTACTTAACTCTGAGTTTACAAACTCTACATTTATTCATTTAACCCGACTAAACATGCAAGTGGGCTTTAAAAGCAAGATACTAATAACGGATAGAGATATAGATACAAAGAGATATAGAACAAAACCTCCACTGTTAGAGCCTGTCCGGTTTTATTAGCAACTAGTTGTGCCGTATACGTTGCTATGTCTAAAGTAAAGGGATTTCTTGTGTGAAATGACAATTTCTATAAGCGATTTTTAATTAGCAATATTACCAAGATGCTTAATAACTTGACAAAATTAAAAATTGGCAAAATTTTAAAACAATAGGTAACAGTTTGGTTAATTATTATTTAACATAACTTAGTACAACTTTAAATAATAAAATTATTTCTGTCCTTATACAAGGTGAAGCGTACTTAATTATATTTTTCTACTTTGTGTTCCCTTTTGTGACTTGGGTATGCTGTTGATGTTTTCTGACTACTTTGTGTTCCCTTTTGTGACTTGGGTATGCTGTTGATGTTTTCTGACTACTTTGTGTTCCCTTTTGTGACTTGGGTATGCTGTTGATGTTTTCTGACTACTTTGTGTTCCCTTTTGTGACTTGGGTATGCTGTTGATGTTTTCTGACTACTTTGTGTTCCCTTTTGTGACTTGGGTATGCTGTTGATGTTTTCTGACTACTTTGTGTTCCCTTTTGTGACTTGGGTATGCTGTTGATGTTTTCTGACTACTTTGTGTTCCCTTTTGTGACTTGGGTATGCTGTTGATGTTTTCTGACTACTTTGTGATCCCTTTTGTGACTTGGGTATGCTGTTGATGTTTTCTGACTACTTTGTGTTCCCTTTTGTGACTTGGGTATGCTGTTGATGTTTTCTGACTACTTTGTGTTCCCTTTTGTGACTTGGGTATGCTGTTGATGTTTTCTGACTACTTTGTGATCCCTTTTGTGACTTGGGTATGCTGTTGATGTTTTCTGACTACTTTGTGTTCCCTTTTGTGACTTGGGTATGCTGTTGATGTTTTCTGACTACTTTGTGTTCCCTTTTGTGACTTGGGTATGCTGTTGATATTTTCTTTTGGATTCGATGGCAAATATTCGACAATTCCTATTACTTTATATTCTTTTGATTCTATGTTTTCCAGTGGAACCTCATTTAAACACCTTGACTCACTTTTGATTTAATTCAAAGCTATAAGCTTTGAATTCGCATAAAGGAATTGTCATTTCATACAAGAAATCCCTTTAATTCAGACGTAGCTTGAGTTCAAACAAACACCAGTGGTATTAGTTTGTTGATATTAGACCGGAATAAATCAACTATCCGTCATAATAACTGGACATTACGTCACTACGCGTAGTAAACTAGTACCAAAAGAAGTTCAAAGATATAAGGTACAGTCAGTAAAAATGATTTGTGTCTAAATGTAAATATAAGACCTTTAATTTTTTTTTAAATCAGTTAAATCCAAAAAAATAAAATTTAGTTAGCAAACGTTCAATAATAAAATATGACTAATTATCAACTTTATTATAATTTTAGTTCCTCCTTGTATCTGTATAATGTTTTATTTTTTCAAAAATATCAAAACAAGAACAATTTTCTTACAATCTCAAAATTACAAAATATCTCAGAAAATCAACTCTTAATATTTATATTAAAATTTATCTGACATAGTAAATAGGTACGCAATTATTTACGTCTACCTATCTAATAATACAGTCAGGTAATTTTTTCACAAAAACAAATCACTTTTAATCTATCAATTGTAAAATATCACAGAAAATCAACTTTTTGTATAATCAAATCAGTCATTCATCATGACAATGAATCAGAAACAAACATTCCAGTCACACTTGTCTCTAACTGGTTGTTTCGAATTTTGGAACAATAAACTCACCAATCACTCAATAATTAACTCCTAAAATGTTAGACACTAATACACATTTGTGTACAATATTACTCTAATGAAATTTGTAGGCACTACATTGCAGGTAGAACAAATATTTATTTTTTTCTAAGTTGACGGTGGTGTATAAAACAATTGTGTTATTGCAAAGTTGTAATTTAATCCTTTAAAAATTTACAAACGGAAAATACAGTGCGTACCTTTGTAACCAAAAGAGGCGGCATCAAATTAAATGTGCGTGGTTTCATATTATGAGAAAAATCGACAAAATGAAAATAAATATTATTGAGTGTGTGAATTGCGACGGAATAACAATTATAAATGTAACTCTCGACTTATTGCGAAACTGAAGGACGACCAACCACATTGGAGAAAAATGTAGGTAACTCTCGACTTATTGCGAAACTGAACGACGACCAACGACATTGGAGAAAAATGTAACTCTCGACTTATTGCGAAACTGAACGACGACCAACGACATTGGAGAAAAATGTAACTCTCGACTTATTGCGAAACTGAACGACGACCAACGACATTGGAGAAAAATGTAACTCTCGACTTATTGCGAAACTGAACGACGACCAACGACATTGGAGAAAAATGTAACTCTCGACTTATTGCGAAACTGAACGACGACCAACGACATTGGAGAAAAATGTAACTCTCGACTTATTGCGAAACTGAACGACGACCAACGACATTGGAGAAAAATGTAACTCTCGACTTATTGCGAAACTGAACGACGACCAACGACATTGGAGAAAAATGTAACTCTCGACTTATTGCGAAACTGAACGACGACCAACGACATTGGAGAAAAATGTAACTCTCGACTTATTGCGAAACTGAACGACGACCAACGACATTGGAGAAAAATGTAACTCTCGACTTATTGCGAAACTGAACGACGACCAACGACATTGGAGAAAAATGTAACTCTCGACTTATTGCGAAAATAGTTGATTGTGAACATATTTATGTGGGTTCTTTTACCTGTAAAAAGTATGCAAACAAGCATACACCATGCATGCAGCAAACATGCAGCATGCAAGCAAGCATGCAAAATGCAGCAGGCAGGGTTTCTATCACGGCTCCGGCGCTGCGGGGCGCCGGCGGTCCTACGCGAGCTTGTGTTTTACGCTCACCACCTGCTCCTCAGCTCGCGGTCCGCCTCGCCCCTCCGTGCCTACGCGGGCTTAGATTACACTCAGGGGTAGGGCAGACAAGACCACGTGGAGTCGGTTTTGCAGCGATTCGTTTCTGTCACTAACTTTGTAGCACATCTTATTGAATTGTTATAACAATACTTTAATTTTAATTTAAGGTTAAACATGGAATATCACCAAAAATCGTCGCTCAAAATAAACGTTATGCTACCTTAAAAGTTTTTGAGACGTAAAAATAACTCAAAGGGAATCGCCCGTTTTTGGCCATGTACTTGCCCATCTATGTGATAAATACAGTAAAAATACTAATTTTGCAACATAAATATTGCGGATATTAATCTGTTATAAAAATCCCGGAAAACAAAAGATGAATTATTCAAATCTCAGTTGTATATTGCAGTGTCTAATATTTCCGCTGTATCGGTCATGTCAATCTTGTCAAAATAGGGCTTGAAGCCCTTATTGAAAAAAATCGATTTAATAAAAACCGGTTCCTGATAATGGATTTTTATTTCAATATTTTTTAACAATTAAAAAAATATTTGTAAAATATCGATGCATTTATCTTTTAATTATGTATCGTAATCATTAAACAACATGTTTGTTATTTAGTGTACTTCTAAATACAATTTTATACGACCCCTTTCAACAATTCCGTATTTTCGGTTTATTACAAACGTAGATTTTTCGATAAATAGATCTCACGTCCCATCCCTAATGCTCTTGTTTGTTGACATTTACGTACGTTGGCATTTCACAATTCGGTTTGTGCTGTGCGCTTGCGATTAGTGTTTTTTCTTACTGCGTTTCTGTTTTTTTCGACGACTGCTTACGATTATGAACCCCGTACCCGCTCCCGATAACGACCCTGGCTTTACATTGGATTCAGTACCCGCTTCCCACGACAATACCGGCTTACCCTTGGACACCGTTTCTGTTTCTCATGAAGGACCCGGCTCGAACATGGAATCTGATTTACATGAGCTTAGTAGTTTACCACGGAGCCATCTCTGTGTCAACTGTGGAGTAGATACACGAAGACTTCAGAGATTGACTCTAACCGACGTAGGAGTGCGATCTATAATTCAGCAATGGATTGCACCACTGCAAGTAAGTTAATCTATTTCCTTAATCTTTTGGTAGTGAACAATGTAATATTCAATACATTGGTGTATTAAACTACAACTTATGTGCTTTAATCTGGGACATGAAATATATTTATAGTTACTTAGATTGAATGTTGCAGTATGTTGTTAATATGAATTCAATTATGACCAGTGTGGAAATAGGTTTCAGATAATAGTCTGGTATGCCAGCCTTGCTGGATGTTGGCAAGGGATGCACAACAGCATTCTGATTCAGAAGACCGTCATATTGGTCATAGACAAGTATGCGTTAACTGTGGCCAGTCAGTTTTACGACGGCGCTTCCATCAACTTAATCCGAACAATGCAGGCACAAGAGAAATACAAATACGCCCGGCACAGTGAATCGAAAAATATATACCTACAACAAAGAGGGATGTGCAGTACTTAACTTTTCGATGTCGATATTTCGTTTTAATAACGACATTTGCATTTGCAAGCGTGGTTAACTAACAACTACAACTCGACCAAGCTAAGTTTGCACCTCGCGTCGATTACGTCACACTAACGCTTAGGTACGGGCTGCAAAAAAGGATTCGCTATGACTTTAAAAATGTAAACAAATGTTTGTTAGATTTTACTTTGCATTTATTGTTTTTAACATTATATTATACATAGGTACACGGGTACACGCCGCATTCCAGTGAGGTGCAAACTTAGCTTGGTGGAGATATAGGTACCTACTTGAATACTACTTACCTTACGAAATTATTCGGCATTTTTCGTAATCCAGTAAAATCAAAAAGTGTTTAAAAATTTGAACGATTTATTAATTAGTACTTAGGCTATTCACAATAAAATCAGTCCAGAGAAGAAAAACTATTATTATTATTATTTAAGTTATCGCACGGTGCGCTCTCGCCATCTCACTCACTCTAATTAAGTTTAAAATTTTCATTCAGACATCACCACCATACTACACAATAAATTAAAATATAACTAGGTGTGTAACAAAAAAAAATAATTACCTCTACATCAATGTCAAACTCTTCGTCTGATAAAAATTCTTCATTTTCATCGCCTTCTAGAATTCATATTAATTAACTCTTCAGTAGTCGTCATGATAAATTTCTGACATGTACATTTATCGACATACGAACGTAAAACTACATGCACAAGCACAACACTAATGGAAAATTCCAGAAGTCGGCACTCGTTTATGACGTAAGAAGCGGTCGTCTTTATACGACCGTGGCGCAGGGCGTACTAACAAAGTAAGTTTCGGAACATGTAGGCTAGGGATGGGATGATCATCAATTCAGTCGCTGACATTTCACAAGTAAATTTACTTAATTTTAAAGAAATTAAATGAAATACAAATATTTGAAAAAAAATGTTTTATTAACAATTGCTGTATTTGTTTTAAAGTTAATAATTAGTCAGTATAACGAGAAATATTTTGATTTATGTTTATTTTTGTATCGGTAAATCTTGGCATATGTCCCGTCCCTCATGTCGGATTTTGTCGTCATGGGCGTTGCACATCAATACAATTTTCTAAAAATAATGTTAGTAAGTCATCTAACTTTGGACCTTTTTTTTAGGACTTCTAATTAAGAGACTAAAGTGTATTAAACTGTAAATGATTACTTAGTTAACTATTTACCTAATATAAACATATTTTTGATAGAATACAGCGTAATTAAATAAAAAAGCTGATTAAGAGAGCAGTGATATTTTGGTCGTACATATACGACTCTGGCGAAATAGGCCCGAAAATATTTGTCGGATTAATCCGACGTAGGCGGTTAAAAGGTTAATTGTATGCCTAAATACTATTATGCCTAGTAACATTATGCGAATTTTTATGCCAAAACAAATTAGCCCCTCAAGATAATTATGCCAACCTAAACTGTATATGGCAAAACAAATTATACCAAAATAGTTATGCCAAAGTATATTAGGAAAAAGAACATTATGCGAATAGAAGGGATCCCTCCACGTGCACACTGCGAGCGCCTTTGACACCTTTGTGTTCGCGCAAAAACCGTCAACCGGCGCGGGTCGCTGCGCGCACGCTGCGCTTCGCGGGCGAGCGAGCGGCTTGCATTTGATACAGTATGATACATTACGTGCTACCCTTCTAGTGAGCAAGTGTGGCGGCGGCAAGGAAGACGCGCACACCTTGTAGCTATACTTTTGTGAAGTAAGGTTTTCACCACAATAATAAGAGGTTAGGAAGGAAATAGTTCCCGATTTGTATTAGAACGCGTGTCGCCGCTTCACTCCCACCCTAACTCCAACTAACCTACAAGCAAGAGACCAATACGTACGCGCATTACGCACACAAATAAACTACACGCACTTAGATCGCGAGTTTGCTATTGGTTCTCAAACTAACGCAACACTGCGCTTAACGTACACACACACGCGCATACGCAATTTATTTTTGTCATACATGTTACGGGGACCAAAAGGTCGATTATCTATATCGATAAAATAATTGTAATTTTGTTAATTTAGGTTTTGCAATTTTTCGCTTTAATTTCGGGACGGGGTATGAATAGTGTGGAATTCCTAAATACATATAAATAATAATGTCAAATTAAGGGGGAACATCCGATATAGCCGCGAAATTGTACATTATTGAGTAACGGTTACGGTCGCAAATCATATTTTAAATACCATAAAACGTAAAGCAAAGCTACTATTTGCAAAAAACGAAAGAAAATTTGAATTTCACTGCCTTACCGAATGTTTTCCCTGACATAATATAATTTAAATCATTTAATGTGAATTACCCTGTTAATTTTAATTGCAATTTTATTTTATGAATGTACTAATTATAATTCAAAATGACTTCTGACTATTATTAACTCTACTGGATCATGTTATTTTATAAATAAATAGTCCAACAGTGCGTTTTCTTGACGCGCTCTCTGTTGTATTCTCAAAGCTCAGCTCAATCCAAAGTTTTCTTTTATTTGGATCTGTTAGAAACCTAAAAATAAAATTTAAAATGTATGTTTTCATTATAAATGGCTAACCTCAAACCAAATTTTAAACGAAAAACCCAGTCAGAATTTGAGAACCTAAATTGATAATCCACAATAAACAATAATTGATGGTACCTAATAAACAAAGTTAGTTTAATTATAATATTACATTTGTATACATATATACATACATAATATCGAAATTATTAACAACTTGGTACAACACTATCGATACGCATGGATTTCGCTGAATTCAAGCTTTGGCTCGGCGCATGCGACTTTCGCAGTGAACGCCATACATTGCGCAATCGCTCACGTAGTACAAGATGGTACCCATGTATTGTAAGCAATGTATAATTTTGCATCTGTTTGCGATTGTATCGTTTTTGACTACAAACTACATAATACTATTGTAATTATCACTTGCATTTTAAGGTTTTTGGACTTACCGGTGAAAAGAAACCCCTTCTATGGCTACACTACACACCAGACTTCTTTTCCGACGCGTTATAATGGCGCAAGACGGCATAATTCTTTTTCTTTTCGCGGATCTTCATACGCTATCACAACAAGAGCGCGATTGTTAGCCGGTGAAGCAAATTTCGGTTGACTTATGATCGTCTGCTCGTAAATGCGGCGCGCCTGCCGGGCTGCCCCGCCCACAAGGCCCTTCTAACCTCTTTTATCTGTTCTGTGGTTTTTACTGTAGGTAGTAACTATCATTATAAAATGATTGTTGTTGTTTGCCATGTTGTGACATGACTCATGTCACAACATGGCGCACCTGTAATGTGAGCGTGTTAGTGATACAAGTACTGTGATAATGGTTTGTGGCAGGTCTGCCGCGCGACCACCCGGAGTCGTATCACTACTACATGTGGAACGAGTTCTTCAAGCACGTGGACATCGACCCGGGCTGCGCGCACGTCTTGGACGGCAATGCGCCCGACCTGGTGGCAGAGTGCCGGCGCTTTGAGGAGCTCATCGCCGCCGCGGGGGGCGTGCATCTCTTCATCGGAGGTAAATCATTTGCAGGGCAGGTCAAGGTGTTGATGCGTTGCACCGCACATGGTTCAAAATCGCTTGACACTTCACTTTTCGTTATATCAAGGGTTCCTTACTGGGGGCGTAGTGACGGATGTAGATATTAAAGAAGAATGGGCACTGAACTATGGGATTCTGCCCTGAAGCCCAATATAGATATACAAGGTGAAACAGGACGATTGACATTCCTTTAAACCACGTAAAGAGAATCATGTTCTTTACCCGTATACAAAAAATCATTCAAATCCAATGAATACTTTAGCCATAGGAAAATATATTTCATTTTCTTATTTTTCAACATGATGTAGATCTGAGTCCGTAATAATAGGTAAACATTGCCGCCGCCGCGCCCCGCACCCCGCACCGCACCGTTAGTCAGTGACTTTTCGTAGATAAAGCGTGTTTACTTTTTATGCAGTTGATTCTGCTATTTATTTGTTTGAAAACTGCAATTTTTTAATTTTCCATTAACTACTAATCTTCGTGTTTTGAAATGTTTCGATGGACTAGTACTGTGCTCGTTTTAATTTAATGTCGTACGTCCAGATTCACATTGTATACAATGGAAAG
This sequence comes from Fissipunctia ypsillon, assembly GCA_947568875.1. Taxonomy (NCBI): domain Eukaryota; kingdom Metazoa; phylum Arthropoda; class Insecta; order Lepidoptera; family Noctuidae; genus Fissipunctia; species Fissipunctia ypsillon. The sequence continues at coordinate 581,182 of OX387650.1, read as the reverse complement.
AGCTTTTTAAGCAGAACCTTTGCTACTGGCACGACTTTTTCCAATTGTCAGTCAGTTGGGAGGTAATGACCTAAATTGGTGACTACTTAGACACCGTAGTTAAGGAATTCTTGGCGCCCAATAACCCTAAGATACACAACAATAGAAAGAGCTTTTCAAGGAGAACCTTTTGCCAACTGTTAGTCAGTTCAGAGTTTATGACCTAAATAGGTAACAACTTGGGCACCGAATTTAAGGAATTCTTGGCGCCCAACAGCCATAAGCGATATATCAACGGATAGTGCTTTTTTTAAGAGAAACATTTGTTACTAAAACGAATTTAGATGGTACGGCAATCCGACAAGACTTGGGGATCAGGAGAAATGAATGTCAAGTAAATGAGCAGCTTCCATTGTGTTGTCGAGACTGTCTGGTGCTGGTCACAACATCGAGGTTTCTGTGCTATATGCAAGTTAAATGTTACTGTATTGTATATACACGTTAACCTTCGGGAACCAGTTCTATAAATTAAGGTGATGAACTAGACCCTAAGAGTAGTTTCGAAGAACTGTGCGAACACACACAGAGAGACACGAAACAGGACTTTGTTTTATACTTGTAGATAGAAGAGAACATTTTGGCTAGAGGTATTTTAACTCTAGCCAAAATGTAGTTGTACAAAACATGTCTGCCTACCCTTTTAATTAATGTAATAATAATAATGTTTACATATTACTACTTACTGTTTATTAATTAGTTAACTTATGGAGAATTAAGTGTCGATGGTAACGTCACACTTAGGGCAATTTAACGCCGAACAAACTAATAATTCTGACAAGTCATATTGTAACAAACGTTCTACTAAACGAGTTATTTGCGATTAAATATACCTGAACGGTATGCGGAGTTTCGGTATAGTCGGTGGGTTTAACATTATGTCCGACCAACTCTTAGAAATATTGTTTTTAAAACGGCATACGAGTACATCCCCCTTGAAGCGATCCTTCCATTGGCATATATAATATTTATCTTAGCGCTATTGGGCTGCAGGGCAGAATTGGCCAATCTGCTCTCACTTTCTTGGTAGGTTGGAGTAGGAGTAGGAGGCCTAAATCCGAAACCACGTTTCATAATACCTACTTAGGTGATTTACAATTAGGTTCAGCTTTTCTGCCCAGCTAAGGCGCCTGCCTCACCGGACCGGCGCGTTTTCGTTTCTGTACCGAATCTGTACGAATTCTTTACCGAGAACCACTTCTTGACTGGCTCGGTTTGCTACGGTTTTTGTCATTTGTTATAGTGCCGTCACGTCAATACATAGTCTTGCCATAAATACTGAAACAAAGAAAAAAAAAATTCTATTGCAAATAACATTTATTACTTTTACAGTGAGTTAGTTTATTACATAAATATAAAACAATTTAAAATAGAAAAAGCTTATTCGAAGTGGTCTCCATTGGCTGCAATACAGTCCTTCAAACGTTGAGGCCAGTTATCAATAGAAGCACGCACTCTTTCCATGGGAAAATTCTTCACTGCCAATCGTACGGTTTTAGGGACTCCAAATTATCATGGCGTTTAGAGTGCAAAAATGCATCTTTTCATTTAACATTATTAAAAATTTGGTCCCGTGTGAGCGAGAGAGGTGCAAGATGTAACAACGCTCTTAACTCGACAGTCTCGGGAAGCGTAGTGAGTTTAAAAGAAGAGGGGGCGGGCGCTTATGTTAAAAGGTTGGGAACCCCTGGTGTATATTGACCTGCTGTGTATATAAATGCGAAGTATAGTGTGTGGGCTGATGTGCTGCATGCGGTGTGTGCAGGCATCGGGCCGGACGGGCACATCGCGTTCAACGAGCCCGGCTCGTCGCTGGTGTCGCGCACGCGCGTCAAGACGCTGGCCTACGACACGCTGGAGGCCAACAAGCGCTTCTTCGGCAACGACATCAGCAAGGTGCCGCGCCAGGCGCTCACCGTGGGCGTCGGTACCGTCATGGACGCTAAGGAGGTACGTACACTCAAGACATATATCTTCGTCAGTTTTCAAATTCTTTCCCTTAACAAGTCAGGACACTGTTAGAAGCTACGGCACTGAGCAGACTACTGCGTGCGATACTTTCATTGTTTCAATACTTGATCACAAAAGTTAAAACAATTGCGAGTGTCATACTGAATATCCACAGTTAATTATTTCGACACCGTCCCAATTTCGAAAAACAATAGTTCGACTACTCACTGCTTCGACAGAACATACTTCGACGACACACACCTTCGAAAAACACTACTTTGACAGAACCCTTCTTCGATATGCACTTGTTCGGCGGATCTGTTTCGACGGAACATAGGTACCTTCGACATAATACTGCTCTGGAATGTGACAATAATAATTGAATTTCGCTCTATGGTTTTAGGTACAGAATAAAAACATACAAACATAATCAATTATGTTTTTCATTACAACCAGTAACAAATCTTTGTACAGTTCAATCATTTCTTCAGATAATTTAAATCGAATGTCATTCTGAGGTATTGACATTACGACCCAATATTATAATGCCGAGTCGTTAAAGCAGACTATCGTGCAATGAGCAGACAAAAATAGCCCTTAAGGTGAAGAACATAATTTGGCTGTGACTGTACTTATTTTGTACCACCACAAGACCTCGTGACCAGCGATAGTCGCGTGCACTAGTAACACCGTGGCGTGCAGGTGATGATCCTGATCACGGGCGTGCACAAGTCGCTGGCGCTGGCCAAGGCGGTGGAGGAGGGCGTGAACCACATGTGGACGGTGTCGGCCTTCCAGCAGCACTCGCAGGCGCTGTTCGTGTGCGACGAGGACGCCACGCTCGAGCTGCGCGTCAAGACCGTCAAGTACTTCAAGGTGAGCACGACTCGACCGCTTGCAACAAGCTCACGTGAGGCGCCAGTAACACTCGCTGTCAAGTTATTACCTAACCTAGCTGCTCTTTAGAAACTAATTAAATCAGCTGTCTGATCACAGAACGATCTGTGACCAGTATCAGCTCGGCTCGTACGGAGGGGGCGCATGCGCACTCGGGTCTGCAGCGTGTACATAAACATGGGATCTCCGGTGGTGGGTTCGGCCCCGTAGTGTGAGTGGTCGGGTGACTGTGTGTGTGTGTGCAGGCGCTGAGCGAGGAGCACCAGCGGATGATCGACGGCGTGCCCGTGGAGGAGCAGCACGTCCTGCACTGAGCCGCGCCGAACGCCTCCCTCCGCTACGCTGACTAAAAGATGATTTATTATACAAACATAAAATATTTATACAATACTCATGAATGTGCCCCTCGAAATAAAATTAAAAAAAAACATATTTTTGCCTGCAACAGTACGCGTAGACTTGGCATAAGATCGCGACACGACCGACACTCCACGTCGCGTCGTAGGATGATGGTGCTGCTTTATATTACCCGTGTCTGTGTTATTACTTGTAAGTTTGCGCTGTGACGCTGTGACGCCATGTGGCGACGTTGTGTTGCAGAGTCTCATGGCGGAGCACAACAAGCTGCTCGAGATCGTCGCGCGGTGACGCACTCGCAGAGCTTAGCTCGGGGCGCGCGATCTGATCTACGCGCCCTTATTTTTATACATTGTTAAGAGTTTTATATTATATTAAAGTATAATCTGATTGAGGAATACATTTTTATAACACATGATGGTTTCATTTCTTTTAATTCTCTTTAAATAACAGATTTCTCACAATTTACACGAATTACCTATAAAGGCACATTTTACAAAAATTGTATCCGTACATGAAAAACTTTAACTCATAATAACTAAAATATACATTTTCTATGGAGAAACGCTTGTACGACCGACTGCGTGCTGTGGCGTGTCCAGTGCGACCTGACGTGCAACAGTATGGAGCCATCCGTACAAGCGTAACACTCGGGTCAGGCCAGCTGCGCGGCGGCGCGGCAGCAGCGCGCCAGCAGGCCGGCCAGCTGCAGCGGCGAGGAGAGCCCGTCCGCGACGCGCATGTGCGTCAGCCCCACCTCGCGGATGAAGGCCAGCCGCGTGGCCTCGCCCGCGTCCAGCGTCTTGCACACGCGGAATATGTTACTCACGATGTCCTCCGCCGCGTAGCCCAGCTTGCACAGCTTCGCGATCACCTGCACACACACACACACACACATGCTCTCCACTGATCCACTGATCGCATATACGTACGTAGGCGAATGTTCCCGGTCGACCACTTTTCAACCTTATTACTAAGGGTATAAGGGCTAAAAGTGGGCGCCCGGGAACTCTCGGGATCTCATGGCGCCTGCAGCACATTGACGGCAGCGTTGTTGGCAAACATATTTTGAGAAACTGTATTGACAAAACAAGATGGCGGCGTTACATTCGATTTTAGCCGCGCGCTAAAGACAATTTGTAGTTTTTCGTGAGTAGTCTATCCGCTCAAACAGTGGCAACACCTAACATACCACTGCCAGGCGGGGGCGGTGCGGCGCGGTGTTTCGGAATTAAATTATTTTAAAAGTGGCAGACTGCCTCGTTGGTCTAGTGGTCGCAAGCGCTACTGCTGAGCATGAGGTCCTGGGTTCGATTCCCAGCTCGGGCAAAGTGTTATTGGGTTTTTCTATTTGGAATTTCTCAGTAGCAGCCCGGAGTCTGGATTGTGCCCGGTAAGGGCAATGGGCTCGCCCCCTATTACATGGGACTCAAACATAACTGGCGAAATGTGGGTGTACTATAGGTACACCTCTGCCTAACCCTTCGAGGAAACAGGCGTGATCTTATGTAAAAGTGGCAGAATGAAGAATCATTCTGCCTTTTCCAAACTACAGCCTTGGCCAAAAGTATTGAGCACCCATGATATCTTTCAGTTTTATGCGGAGTATCAAATAGAAATAAAACAAAACGTTTTATATGGGTTTATTTTACTATTTATTAATAGAAAATTAATATTTTGTGGGTCCACCCTTTGCCTTAATTACGGCAGAAATTCTTTTTGGTAAAGAGTTAACAAGTTTTTTACAGTCGTCAACAGTAATCGAGTTCCATTCTAGGCGCAGGCAGCGTTTTAAATCTTCTTTGTTGTTAATTGTGTGGCGCCTAACCCTGCGCTTTAATAAACCCCATAAATGTTCTATGGGGTTCAGATCTGGAGACTGAGCTGGCCAGTCAAGCAGTTCCGTGTTATTTTCCCGAAACCATCTCATAGTGCGTGCAGATTTGTGGCATGGCGCGTTATCCTGCTGGAATTTGACACCATCCATATTCGTGTCGCCAAAAAGTTTCGGGAATGAAGGCAGTAATGCAGTTTCTAGTACATTTATGTACTTAGTAGAGTCCATGCGACCCTCACACACGAACAATTCGCCAACTCCAGAATCGGTCATGCAACCCCAGACCATTATGCTGCCTCCACCGTGTTTAACGGTTGGGATCACACACTCTGGCTTAAATTCTTCGCCCACACGGCGACGCACACAGGTCACACCAGGTGTACCAAAAATCTGCAATAAAGAGAAAAATATTGAGTTCCGTAAAACTAAAATAAATTCAATTATGCGTTTGGTTTTTAAAACATTTTATAAAATTGTATCAGGGCATTAAATTGACTTACTCACATCAAAGTTTGATTCGTCTGACCAAACAACATTTGACCAATCTTCAGCGGTGAAAGTTCGGTGTTTTAAAGCCCATTTCAATCGAGCTTTTTTGTTGTTATCGGAGAGCCATGGCTTCTTCCTAGCTTTACAGCCTTTCAGACCAGCTTCTTGAAGTCTTCTGCGAGTAGTTCGAGCAGAAATTGGCTTCTTAATTTGTTCCGACAACTCAGCAGCGAGCTCTGAAGATGTTTTTTTCCTATTTCTTAAATACTCTCTCAGTAACTGACGATCTTGACGGTCTGTGGTGATGCGTTTGCGCCCGGTTCTCGGTCTATTTTCATGTGATCCGGTAGTAGAGAATCGCTGAATAGCATATTGCACGGATCGGCGCGAACATTTCACAGTTTTAGAAATCTCTACTTGTGATTTCCCTTGCTCATACAGAAGCTGTATCTGCACACGTTTTTCTAAAGAAAGTTCGTTTTGTTTTGGCATATTGCAACGATAACACTTAAAACTTCTGAAATAAAATACAAAAGGCGCACTAGATCACTGAATGTGTTCACAACGAGCGATGGTAGCGAACTGATAAATAAATACAAAAATTGTAAAAAACACATTTTATTGCACCCAGGTGTTTTATTGCTAGCTGTGCAGCGTGGGTCATTGTTTAAACCTTTGTAGATGGCCGACAAAAGAATTCTTCAACAATAGATTTGGTTTACTCCCATACTTTCCGTGAACGAGCGAAATTTGTAAGGTGCTCAATACTTTTGGCCAAGGCTGTATTTTGGGGTCGGCTTCCAGTCTAACCGGTTGCAGCTGAATACCAATATTAGAAGGCAGAATGAAGAATAAAATGAATATATCTAACTACATAAAACTTTGCTTCACTAGAAGTGACCTGGTGACCTTGGTGACCTTGACCATCAAACATCACGCGCCTAGGCGACTGCGTATTAATCTCGCCACAGTGTCACTATGTAAGTGGATGGAGCTCACGTAGTGCGCGGTACCTTGTAGGCCTCGTGTATGTCCTGGCGCACGCAGGCCTCCAGCATGGCGCGTACCAGCATGGGGTGCGGCTCGTCGCACACCTTGAACACGTGCTCGGCCGACACGTGCGCGAAGCCCTGCGCCGTGGCCTGCAGGTTGTTGAGCGCGGCGCGCAGGTCGCCCTGTGCCGTGAACACCACCGCGCTCACGCCCTCCTCTGTGTACGACAGCTGCTCCTTGTCGCACACCTCGAGCACCTGGCGCAGAGCATGAGCCACTCATGTCATCATGTCATCACACAGAGCGCAGCTTACGCGGCCGCGCAACATCAGAAACTACTCATTAAGTTGCTCAGATATCTTTTATCAGATGACTGAAAGATCAGACCTTAAAGTAATATAAGATGGAACGGATGGGGTACTGGCACACTGTATGTTACCTTGGCGAGTATCTGCGCGTCGGTGAGGCGAGAGTAGCGCAGCACGGCGCAGCGCGACTGGATGGGCTCGATGATCTTCTCGGAGTTGTTGGCGGCGAGCGCGAACCGCGTGGTGTGCGAGTACAGCTCCATGGTGCGGCGCAGCGCCTGCTGCGCGCCTTCCGTCATGCTGTCCGCCTCGTCCAGAATCACCATCTTGTGCCGGCCCGCCGGCAGCGTCACCTGCGCACACACTAGCTTGTAGCTCTCGTCTCTGCAGCCACAACACATCTAGTCTTTTTGGTAGTTGAAAGATCTAATAACACTCACAGTCCAAAGTAGACGTAGTTAATGAGTCACCATGTATCAATAACAACCACCCACCTACAAGACAGGACATGTCAGTACATCATTATGAGCAAGCTCATGTAACACGATAGTTACCTACTCTAAGGGTCAAGCCATGTCGAAATTGTTAGTTCAGAACAGAACAGTGGCTGGGCCTGGAAAGGGAAAGGAGTCACAACTCTTACAACATACAATCTCAGTGACTAAGTTAAATGCTTTTAAGTGTTACCTATCTACATAATGTACTTAAATAAAATGTGAATAATAATAATGGCCCAAAGATAGCCCTTTTATCAGTTACAATAAATTGACTGCAGGCTCAAATCTAAACAAACCATTAACTAAAACAGAATTAGCAGATAGATACAACAATGTAACATAAACATACCAGCTTGTTTCCCGGAAGGGTTGGGCAGAGACAACAATGTGTGTAAAATTTATACATTAACCTTCTTACTAATAAACATTGTTTTGTGTCTGTATAGTTACAAAATGCTTTGTCTTCTTCTTACTAAAGTCAAATTACTGATGACTGAAAGAGAGAACTCGGTGTGTAACTATTCACCTGATATAATATGTTTATTAGTAAGGAGGTAAGTAGTTCATCGATTTCAACTATTCTACTCATTGGTTGCTGAACAATAAATCATAACAAAAAGAAACCTACTATGTGCCTGTAACTCCTGCACCCTGGTATCTGGGAATATCTGCTACCTTCCCACATCATAGTCACTGCAGGAAGCTTGGGAAGAGTTGGCTCCTATAAAAGTGGAACCCGAAACCGTTACATACTTTTTGCTGTGCGAACATCTTAATCTTGTTGCGCACGACGTCGATGCCGCGGTCGTTGGACGCGTTGAGCTCGAGCACGGCGTCCTTGAAGGCGGCGCCCAGCAGCGCGCGCGCCAGGCACAAGATCGTGGTGGTCTTGCCCACGCCGGGCGGGCCCGCAATTATTATGTTCGGAGCGTTGCCCGTGCGCGCGAACACCGCCAGCCGCGACACCGTGTCCTCGTTGCCCACGATGTCGCTGAATGTTATCGGCCGGTACTTCTCTATCCATGGTAAATGAGAAGTAGGCTTAGAACCGCTGCTGCTGGCTTGTGATTTTGAGGGTTTTGGCGCAACTTCATCCACCTCCATAATTGTAACATCTTCATCACTCATTTTATAGGGAAGAATAGCTATGAATTATAATTTTCATGGAAAGAAAAAGCATTGAAAACAAAATTTTGCGCGAAACTATTATTTCCTCGAACGAAATGTCATTCTGTGTCATTCATTCACTGATTGACAGCGACAGGATATTCTATTCTATTTCTTCTTATGGCAAGCAAAGCCGATGTCGACCATTCTGCCAATGTCTAAGTGAAATCGAAATCAAGTGTGCATTGTTATACAAAAAAATAATAATAAACTTGGTTCACACCCGTGAGATTCTGAAAATACCAGGTACTAACCTGAGAAAATTAAATTTAAAAAGTCTAGATCACTGACTTATACAGCCCTAGATTGATTTGACAGTTTCAGGTAGCTTGATGTGCTGGCGTCTACATTCCGAATTACTCCATAATCGCTCACAGCGCTCAAATCACAGACATATAACATTAGGTCTGTGGCTCAAATCAATAATTTACATTCCGATATAAACAACATTATTTTTAGTATATGCGAAAGCTGAATATAGTTTGTTCAGAATAAGTAACTGAATCGATTCCAATCATTTTTACATCATGTTATATTTTGTCCCAAAAACATTTTAAAAAGTTTACAAGTTGGACACCGAGCGACATTTAGTACTCTATCCACAATCATATGCGCACAACACAGGTCACGGCAAGTCATATGCGGCACTAGACGCGTAGGCGCTGGCACACAGGATGCAGGTGGGGGGTAAAGAAACCCCTTCAGTCCATAAAATAATATAATGGGTAGTCGCCCGGATGCTACAGGTTGATACGTACGTGTAACGCTCCGCGCGGGCGTGCGGTCAACGTGGGCCTTTGTGTTTCGATTGATCGTGTACCTATCGTATGTAAAAAGTATCGTGCAACCATGCCTTTCTCATACACAAACGTCCAGTACACAAAAATGGTACGACATTGTAAGTAGTGATCATGTCAATTATTGTAAAATAGTGATAATTAACATTTTTAAGCACGCCAAGATGGTTAATTGTAAAAAGTTATTATTTGTAGCTACAGCTTGCTGTGGTTAAGTAATGCGATGTTTAACACTTTTCATCCGCTTTAACTTGGCATAAGCTGCAACAAATCACATTGACTAAATTTTGTCACTTACGGCTGCATTAACGATTAATGTGGGTAGGTACATATTTGAACGCCGAAAATTAAAATACCTACGGGTAAAATGTCAGTGTTCAAAACATCGAAAACTTAAATATAGAATGACCATATAACCGAAAATTAAAATAACGTAAGTTTATAATGTCAAATGGTTAGAAAAACTACGTCCAATATATCAAAAATCTAATTATCTACAAAAGTTACATCGAAATACCTAAATATCGAAAGTACAGAGTATCGAATGTCCTAAATATCGAAGTACAGAGTATCGAATGTCCTAAATATCGATATTTATTTATTATGTATGTCACAAGGTAATTTGAAAATTCGGATATTGCGAAAACCCGGATAATTAGAAAATGGTGAAATAAAATCTGCGAGCAACTTGGACGTAGCATTCGTCGGCCGCTGCCGCGGCACCGCTCACTTCGCTCGCTCGGCTCACGCGTGGTCGGTCACAGTTCTAACCTAACCTAACCTAACCTATTTCACCCAATTCTAAATGATGAATCATGCAATCTGCCTGCGACTTGATAATTAGACAATGGTGAAAACATTTCTGCGGGAGATTGTAGGTATGATACTAAGCTAAATAGTCCCCAGACCAAAAACAAATTAAACACAACTAAACTCGAATATGATTTATTCAACATTGACTTTAGCTTTGTCTACAATACTGCTGACACTAATTTGGCTTTATCGTACTTAATAAAACATGTCCAACAAGCAATATTATGTAACACGACAGTTTCTACTGTGAATAAGAAACTTTATAATATTAAACCTTGGATTACTCCTGGACTAATTCAGTGTATAAGACACAGAGATAAACTTCATCAGAGAACTAAGAGATACCCTGAAAATCTAATAATTCAAACCACATTTAAAAGATACAGGAATGTCTGCAATAATCTCCTAAAGAATTTAAAAAATAATTACAATAAAAATCAATTAAATAGAGCAGGTAATAATAACAAGCAACTTTGGAAACATATTAAAAACGTTACCAATATGACTAAACAGCGTGAATCAAATTCGAGTTTACTGCTTACTAATCCTTCACCACTTTTGTCAGCTAACAACGTTAATAACTTTTTTGTCAATGTTGGGAGAACTCTTGCCGAAAAGATTCTGAAACATTATTGTGGCCAACCAACTTTCCAAAAATCAAGAAATAGCTGTAACCTGAAATCTTTTGCTATGCTGGACACTGACGAAGACGAACTAACCCGAATCATTTCTGGATTAAAAGATGACTGTGCAGTTGGTTGGGATAATATAAGCAATAAGATCCTTAAACGCTTTAAGCATATTTTGGTACCTCCATTAACGCATATCTTTCGAATCTGTCTTTCCAAAGGAATTTTCCCTAGTTGCCTTTAAAAGGCAGTTGTAATCCCTGTCTTTAAATCTGGAAGTAAAGACTTAGTTAATAATTATAGGCCAATATCGCTACTCTCCTCAATATCAAAAATTTTAGAGAAAATTATAAACAGTAGACTAATAACTATCTAGAAAAAAATAACTTCTTATCCCCTGCGCAATTTAGTTTTAGAGCTAAATTATCCACAGCCGATGCGGTGCATAGCCTGACCGATAATATTTCAGAAGAACTTGGCAAAGGGAACCAGACCATGAGAGTCTTCCTTGATTTAGCCAAGGCCTTCGACACGGTGTCTGTTTTTGTTCTTCTAAACAAATTAGAGGCCATAGGGATAAGGGGGACGCCACTGAAACTATTTGCTGACTTCTTAGATGACCGATATCAATGTGTTAGAATAGATAGTATCACGAGCGATGAGCAGAAAAGTACTGGTTTTGGTGTTCCCCAGGGAAATATTCTGGGAAGTATTCCTTTATTGAAACTAGAAATAAATATTTACAGGTTAAATATCAGTTTTATTTGCAGTAAATACTTATTATCGTTTAAATACAACAATAAGTTAAAAATTCAATAAATTACATTAAAAGACATAATTATCTTTTTGCAAAACTTTAGTTAGTACGAAATTCCGAACGTGATTGTCTTTGAGGTCGAATTCAAAGTCGGAACTTCGAAAGGGCTGGTCTTTGTCTCTCTCTCTAATGGCGGGAAAGAGATAGAGTGTGAATGTTTCGAATTGTATGATTAACCCAAGGCTGAATAAGATATTCGCGACTTTCTGAAAAAAATAATTAAAAAGTTACTTGGTCTCACTCAGTGAGCAAAATCGCATTTTGCTCTCTGATTTCAGGCAGCAAAACCTACATGTTTGAGCTACTAGAGTGAAAATAACTATTCCGATAAAGTAACCTTTTATTAAAAATATACTATAAATAAATAGTTAGTGCTTTATCGATATAATTTCGAACTCACTACAATTTTATAGGTATTACTTCATTCGCATGGAAGTCGTAAGATATATATAATATACCAAAATAACAGCCACATTTTAATAAAACTCCCTCGTCCCCCGACCCGTCGCGTTGCATCGCCTGCCCACGCTATTACTTCGTTATCGCTTAGTGTTCTTACTTTTTTCTTTTTGCTCGGCTCTTAAGGGCCATAGCGTGATATTAAATAACCAATAACTATCGTCGAGAATTGGGCTACCAAAAATGCAAAAAAATGTTTTCAAATCCGACTTTTTGTTCATAATTTCATGGGTTGTAGCCCACGCTGAGGGGCAGGTGGGGAATACGGGTGTGTAGGCGGGGGTGACGTTGTTCCCTTGACGAAGAAGTGGAAATAAAACCACGCGGCACGGGGTAAAACACTTGTATTTCCAATACGACACAACACAATACAAAATATTAAAGGAAATACACGGGCAAACTTACACACTATTTACAAACTTAGCAACTTGACTGGTTTTAATAATTATTTGAAGCGCGGCGCGAAGTGAACCAACGGGTGTAGATATGTTGCTTCAGTGGATGATCGCTCGAGACTGACCTGCTTGTGTTTTGTTTTTGGGGAATGGCATCTCGCAGTTCAACCTATAGGAGGTTGTCGACTGCTTAACCGGGCTATCCTGTGGATGCCTCAATAAATTAAGGCCTCCAGGCAGGCTTAAAGCTAAGACTAAAAACTAAGCGACTACACGCTAAGGGCACCCCCTGTGGGGTACGGACCTCGGCTTAGGGCGTCGCTGGGAGAGGACAGCAATGGGACATGCTGGATCGGATTATTGACCTGCTTGTGTTTTGTTTTTGGGGAATGGCATCTCGCAGTTCAACCTATAGGAGGTTGTCGACTGCTTAACCGGGCTTTCCTGTGGATGCCTCAATAAATTAAGGCCTCCAGCCAGGCTTAAAACGAAGACTAAAAACTAAGCGACTACACGCTAAGGGCACCCCCTGTGGGGTACGGACCTCGGCTTAGGGCGTCGCTGGGAAAGGACAGCAATGGGACATGCTGGATCGGATTATTTGGGGGCAAATTTAGAATTACGGGCTCAGCTGCGCAGGCTGGCTCGAGCAAGGGTCGGGGTGGGTATGGACGGGGGCGTCGCGGTGGCCCTCGGCGGCGAGGGCGGAAGCACGGCGGTCTCGATTTGAGTTTCCGGATCGTGCTGGTGGCGGGATTACTCTCCTGGAGGAGAGTTATGGCGTCATCCGGGACGGTTAGGGCGTGCCTAGGACGGCGGATGCGACTTATGCGCGACGGTGCGTAGCGGGCGGCCGCCGCAATCAGGGGATTCGGGTGTTTAGATGCAGATTCGAAGAAACGCTTGGCGAGGCGTTTCATGAACTGCTGGACGGTTGGGATTTTTAGATCAACGTGAAGAGACTCGTTGCGTACATAATAGGGTGCCCCCGTGACCTTTCTGAGGAAACGGTTCTGTAGGGTCTGCATCCTATGGAGCAAGTGTGGCTTAGCGTGCGCAAATACAACACAAGCATACGTCATGATGGGACGGATGACTGCGGTGTAGATGCGCAGCTTGCACTTAAGAGATAGTTTGCTACGCGCGGTCAGGATGAAATGAAGCCTGCCGAGAGCGCAAGCGGCACGCGAACGAGCCGTCTTGATGTGCTCTCTGAAGGTCAGGTGTTGATCCAAGATCACGCCAAGGTATTTAGCTTGCTTCTCCCAAGGGATCGGCTTGCCATACATGGTGATCGGGCTAGGAGGTGCGGAAGCGCGGAGTCGCGGTCGCGTGAAAAGGACGGCCTGACTCTTATCGGGATTGACCTCAATCCTCCACTTCCGGAACCAGACGTCTAAAGCGTTTGCGGAGTTTTGGAGAGTTCTGGCGATAGAGTTCTGGCACCGCCCTGTGTAGTAGATAGCTGTGTCATCGGCGAAAAGCGCCAAATGAGTCTTGCTACATTTGGGGATGTCGCTCGTGAAGAGCGAGAAGATGAGGGGAGAAATCACCGAGCCCTGAGGGACACCGGCGCGTAAGGGGTGAGGGGAGGAGAGTGTACCCTCAATGCGATAGCGAAAGGTGCGGTTCGACAAAAAGTCTCGTAAGATGAGCACGAGACGGTCAGGCACCCCGAGTTGGTACAGCTTATATATTAAGCCGTTGTGCCAGACCTTATCGAACGCTTTCGCTATGTCGAAGAACAACATGCCTGTCGTTGCCTTGCGCTGGAAGCCAGCGCTTAGGTGCTCAACGATTCGGTGAACTTGCTGGATGCAAGAGTGATGGGTCCTGAAACCAAACTGTTCACTAGGGATAAGGCTCTTAGCCTCGACAAAATCTTTGAGACGCTTATAAATAAGCCTCTCATATATTTTGCCGAGGACATTGAGGAGACTAATGGGGCGGTAACTAGTGGGCTCAGACTTGGGCTTGCCTGGCTTGGGGATACCGATGACGGTGGCCTCTTTCCACGTCTGCGGAAAGATGTTGTTGCTGAGAGCACCATTGAAGATGGCGGTCATTAGCATTATCAGGGGGGCGGGGAGGAGTTTGAAAACCTTATTGGTGATACCGTCCGAGCCAGGGGCCTTCCGATCCTGTAGCCCTTTAATGATGTCATGCACCTCGTCTGGAGTGACGGGAGGCAACGGATCATCAGGGTCTTCCACAGGGGGAAGAGCAGCCCTGCGTTCGACTTCGACGTCGACCTTGGCAAGGTGCGCTTGGTCAGCTGGTTGGGAGCTAGGAGAACATTGAGACTCCAGGCTGTCGGCTAGGCATTCTGCCTTTTCGGGATTGTCGAATGCGATGCTCTTGTCAGGGCGAATGAGGGGAGGCATTGTAGCCTCCCCAGTGGAGGTACGCATTTTGCGTTGGAGTTGCCAGAAGGCCAGATGGTTGGGCTCGAGCTCGCTGAGCATCTTGTCCCAGCCCTCGGAACGCCACTCCGTTATGCGTTTCTTTACAGCACGCTGTAAATGGCGCATGTGGGCTTTGTTCGCGTCGCAGGGAAAGGAGTCGTAGGCACGAATGGCCGCGTTCTTCTCGGTTATCAGTTCACGTACGTCAATCGGTAACTTCCAGCGATGATCATCCATCGCCGGAACTTCCCGCGAACAATCCGTCAAAACGGATTGAACGTGATCTGTAAACGAGTCGATCGCACCCGTCGTGTCTTCGACTGACACTATGTGGTCGGGGATTTTATCCAAGTGAGGCGATGTGGTGGATTTCAGCTGTTCGCTTACTTTCTTCCAGTCGGTTATCACTTTGGTTCGAGGGGGCTGGTTAGGATCGAGCGAGCCCGAATAAGGGGCAAAGAGCATGGTAATTGGGCGGTGATCCGAGTTGAGTTCGTGGTGCGTCTCAATAGAGTGCAAACGAAGGTTTACATTCTTGAGTAGCGCAACATCGAGCACGTCTGGAAGCTGGCTGGGAACGCCAGGGTAGTGGGTTGGGTTCATCGGAGCGATGACATCGAAGTTGAGGGAGGCACCTAGGTTGAACAGTATCCTGCCTCTGGTGGAGGTCGTGTTGCTGTTAAAGGCGGGATGCTTGGCATTGAGATCCCCCGCCAAGATGACGGAGTCACTCAGACCGAAGAGGACAGTTAGGTCCTTGGTGATCGCGGTGGGATCCTCCGCACCATTGGCAGGCGGGAAGTAGGCAGAGATGATGGTGATTGGTTGATGACCAGTCATGCCGAGCCGACAGATTGAGACCTCAAGATGAGAGACTAGTGGAGGAGGGTCTCTTGTCGAGGTCTCTTGAATGAGCATAATGTCAAGCTGATGATCACGCAGAAAGGTGGCGATCTCATCGCGTTGACCGGTAATTGCATTGGCGTTGAAGACGCCTAGTTTAAGGGAGCGGGGTTTGAGGGACCTAATCTTTTGTAAATTCATAATGGAATTTAAAAAGTTAGATTTTCGAGAGCTTGCGATACCTCGGGGTACGCATTGAAGATCTCAAGGAGACGAAGAGCGTTTCCTTGAGCGGCACGGATTTCCTTCACCATGGCGTTGGCTGCCGGGGTGTAGAAAACAGCGAATACGCTGAGAAGCACCTGTGGGTTTGAAGGCTGATGGCCTGAGGGAGGGGACCTGTTTGCTGCCGTGGGAACCGGCGCAGCTTTGGGAGCGGCGGCGGCCACAGGAGCCACTGGAGCTGCTGCCGGGACCGGCGTGGCAGTGGCCAATGGCGCAGGGATGGGTTGAGAGGGCGGCACCGAGGCCGAAGCTGCCTTAGGGTGCGTTTCCACTGAAGCGGAGACGAGCGGAGCTGAGCGGAGATGTGCGTGAATCAACCAATCACAATAGTTGAAATCCTCATTGCGTCTCTCGTCTCGTTTGTGATTGGACGATTCCCGCACGTCTCCGCTCAGGTCCGCCCAGCTCCGCGTCAGTGGAAACGCACCCTTAAAGTTGACCCATGGGGAGGGTCTCTGAGGAGCGAGGTGCTCGGGCAACTGAGCAGAGGGGAGCTTTACGCTCGGGCTTTCCCTTTGCTGGCGCTCGCTGGCACGCTTCGCCAGCTTGGCCGAGGATGATTTTGGGGCTTTACTGCATCCCCGGTAGTTAGCTGGGTGACCAGCTTGCCCGCAGAGCACACAACTTGGAGGTTCTGTGCACAGAGTCCTGTCCTTGGGGCGAGGGCAGTCCGCAGTGCCATGCCCGCCCAGACACTTAACGCATCTGGGAGTTGCGTAGCAGTGCGACTGGGAGTGGCCGTATAACTGGCAACGGTGGCACTGGCCAACGATATTGGACTTTCTGGGCTTCTCAATAGAGATGCCCGACAGTGAACATACCGACTTCACTTTGAAGATCGGGTGATGACCCTCAACGGGGTCGCAGATCACCAGGACCATGTCGTATACAAGGCCCTGTTTCGCCCGGTGAAGGCGGTGAACTGCAGACACTGGGATACCCTTGGAGATCAGGTCTGCCTTGATCTCTTCGGTGGCGATCTCCTTCGGGATACTCCTGATGACTACTCTCGTCGGAGTTTCCTCCGGGAGGGAGAATGTGTGAAAGGAGTACTTCCTTTCACGAAGAATTCGGACAAGGTCCCTGTAGTCCGAGGACGAGGGGACAGTAACCTTGATGCCCTGCTGGGTAGATCGGGCATTGGTGTATTGGATCTTGCGATCCACGCAAACTTTAGATATTTCTGTCCACTTGGACTTATCTTGGATGTATAAGGGGGGCGGGGGACGCACCTTCCTCTTTGAGTCCGTTGGGATAGGACTGGCTGAGGTGGGTGATCGGGTGGGTGCCGAGCCGGAAGTAGAGGAAGGGGCAGGGGCAGGGGCGCAGGCAGGGGCGCAGTCAGGGGCGGAGGGGATGGTTGCCGCCAGAGGCTTTTTGGCCTTGCTGGCCTGGGAGGAACCGCCCTTCTTCCTCTTCCCTCCCTTTCCGACGACTTGATAGTCGTCGGAGGAGGAGGAAGTCACGGAGATGGCGTCCTCTGATTCGGAGTCCGAAGGAGGGGTGGAGGTGTCCATCACCTCGGGCTGGGGGGAGACTACAGACGGCATCGAATCCACCGTAAGAGGGGTGCCCCTGTCTGCTACAGGGGGGGAAAGCGGGCTCTCTAGAGCCTCACTTGGGTCAAGGTGGCGACTACGCCAAGCCTTCCCATATTGTAATAGGAAGTCGGGGTCCTTAAAAAGGACCTCTCTTGCGAAGGCTGCGATGTCGGCGTCAGACATCGCAGCAATATTGAATTTAAAACGGGAACAAATAAGGGGACCTAAAAGATCCTACTCCCCGGGTGGATGGGCCCGGGGGTGTGTGGCCCTCCCTGTCGGGTGCAGACAGGGAGGTGTGTGCCTACTTGTGAGCCCTAGAGCTGAAACCTGTCGCCAGTCTTAATGTGCGACAGGGCCCTGACCAGTCTAGCGCGAAGGGTGTAGACACACCCTAAAGACACTAGGTGAGTATCTGTGGAAGGAAAACTGTCACCAGAGCCGACTAGGAGACCCCCCAAGGCCGGTTAACTCTGGGACCCGTCCAATTAACTGCCTTACCGAAAAAATTCTTACTTGATAAAGAAGCAAAACGCTTTTTGACATGTGTGTCCATATAATAGACTAGTTCCGCCAACGATTTTGTCCGTGAAAAATTTTTTGTTCCCCTGACCCACCCTGTCGCATCGCATCGCCTGCCCGCGCTATTACTTCGTTTTCGCTTAGCGCTCGTTCTTCTTTTTTTTTGTTTTTGCTCGGCTTCTAAGGGTCCTAGCGTAATGTTACATGCCCTATAGACTTCCTCAAGAATTGGACTTAATATTGCAAAAAGAATTTTTCAAATCCGACTGGTAGTGACAGAAATTAGCGCGTTCAAACAGGCAATAAAAAAAAATGTCTAGGTAACTAATAGCGCATTTTTCTTACTTTAAGCATTTTTATACCTGTCGTAATTTCTAAACGAAAGGTCCGAATTGAATACTTCAAAAAGGAATTTACATGTACTTAACCATCCTTGATAATGAAACTATTTATTTGAATAAGGATTTATACCATGTTTATGAAAACACCTTCTCAAGTAATGCATTATTTTATAACAAATTTGATTACCATTAAAATGTTATAGTGACCCAACCTTAAAAGATACACATATGTTATCGAAAACTTTTTTTTAGAACTTTTTAAGAGGAACAATTCCGTCATTCATGATTTTTGCATCACTTTAACCGTTTACGCAGCGCACGCAACGGAAGCTCGCAAAAGGAATAAATTTTCCCCGTTATTGCAACATTTTTCATGGATGCTCCGCTCCTATTGGTCGTAGCTTGATGACATATAGCCTATAGCCTTCCTCGAAAAATGAGCTATCCAACACTCAAATATTTTTTTTATTCGAACCAGTAGTTCCTGAGATTAGCGCATTCAACCAAACAAACAAACAACCTCTTCAGCTTTATAATATTAGTATAGATAATTATCTAACTATTCCTTCTATAGTAGAATATGCCATCTCCATTGTTTTCTTATCTCAATGCGACAGATACACAGGCCAGGAGTTCTGTGCAAAGATAGACCAGTATTGTTTTGTGCACAGGCCACAGCCTAAACCGCTGAGTCTAAAAAGATGAAATTTTGCACACGAGTTCCCGCATAACAGTTTTAACCAAGGTCTAAGCTAGAAACTGCCTTAAAATTAATCGCCTAAAGCATTTTTATCTGTGCAAAGTACTTCATTATTGGCAAAAATTTGACGACTGACGTCTGACGTTGACATTGTCATAAAGTGACAGTAGTGTACAGTAGGTAATGGATGTAATAGTCTATGTAAATAGCTGAGTCTCGTTTAATTTGTGTAAACAATTATTTTAATTAATTCCCACATAGGTAATTCGTTTCTAATTAAGTATGTTTAAGTTTTATAACCCGTGCTAGTTCAGGTTCGATCGATTTATGAAAAATACGGTAATTGATGTCGGTGACCTCAACCTGGGGATGGTGAATCATCACTCCAAATATCTGGACGTTGTTATTTAGATTAAGACTACTGTTTTATCAGGTAATTACAACTTTTTATATGTATTTCGCTTGAGCAAGGAAACAGTCCCCTTTGATGACCCTCTGACCAATTACTGGATAACAAACAAAATCATGAAGTATTGCTACATAATGGTAGCACATTGTTTCCGTAATCTGTGTAAACTAGAAAACGACGATGCCCAAAACCTTTTTACATCATTAGACACATGTCTGAACAGGTTGCAGCTCAACCATCTCTTGTTCTTCTGATCTAATGACCCTGCTAATGCACACAATCTTCACACAATGCTGGGGTAACTTTGTTTTCGGGTGCCGTGGAGGACTACCCCGTCTTATCTCTATTTATTATGTACTAGCACAGGGGTTCCCAAACTTATTTTGTCTACTGCCCACTTTGAGAATAAATTATTTTTTAGTGCCCCCATTTTTCCACCTACTTAAAAACTACTAACTAGATGAAATTACAAATCACCCCTACGCCTCTACACAACGCCCCCATTTTTTTTCTGGGTCTCTTACTTCCCTCCTTTAGGCCTGCAGCGCCCGCAAGGGGGCGTTATCGCCCACTTTGTCAGCAACTTTGTCCATGTGGATTTCATACTTTTTTCTAAAAATTTTAACACCCCTCCTTGAAAGGTAGTTTTAGAACTTAATGTATACAATCTTTATTGTTTATTTAGATAAATAAGTATTCAGGACGATTTTTAAGTTTATAGATCAAAGGAATAAGATTTTTCAAATAAACTATGTCCTCACTTTTCACTATGTTTTTTTTTATGGTTTTTAAGAAAGTATTTGGTATGTTTCTATTCAAATTCAAATTATTTTATTTCACATAAACCTGGGCACTTATGAAACGTCAGAAGCTAGGTGCAGGGTCCAATTGGTTGTTTCCTATGGATTAGAACCAGCAAGAAACTCCATGGTTACTCTTTTTAAAAATAATTGGCTTTTACAATGTTTTCAATTTACAGTGTTATTAAGCGTGGGAGGACAGTGTAGGCCTGTCAACAAGTACCAGGTACTTAACAAAATAGAAAATGGTCTACAAATCTACAATCTATTAAGCTTACAACATTCTCATATTCACAAAATATAAAAGAATCTATTTAAAATACAACACTATAATGTGAAATAATGAAAAGATTATATCATGGAAGTATGTAAAAAAAAATAAAAGTAATTTAGGACCAGTTAATAGACGTTTATACAGGGTGGCCAAAAAGTCGTGGATCAAACGCAACTAGGGGTAAGATGGGGCCATCAGCTGCAAAAAGTTGCTCTACGGGAGGTCCTTAAGGTCAACCCCTGCAGAGTAATAATTTATTTTGTATTTTTATGAGAAAATTGACTTTTTTTAACTAATTCTTATTAAAATTCGAAAAAATCTACATCCTGTATCTTTTTTATAATTTTCACTAGATTGGTACTGATGAGTCCTTGCGTTAGACATGCTATTTATGGTTGTTTATTGGCTGTGTTGAAGATAATATTAAGTTTTACGATTTTGTTTTCTGTCAAATCATAACTTTTTATTTACTTCGGAAACCACTATGAAAAAAAAATACTCTACCGAAAAATGACCCTGTATTACAAGTTTTGGCGCATTAAATAGGGATTCTGAAAATGTACTACACATGCCATGAGTGGCTCTAATATCTTTCTAGGACGAAAAAACAAAACAACTATTGTGTAATAATTGTTTTAATAAATGCTCAAAATTCCTGCCTCTGACCATAATACATAATCTGCACCGTCTAATAAAATTCCTACGTAACCTACGGAATGCACCTCTGTTGTTAGTAACTTGTACCCTAGCAAATTCGAGCTTTTGTCGTAGTTCTTGTTCGCTATTGTTCTCTCCTTGGTAAACTATTTCTTTAAAATAGCCCCAAAGAAAAAAATCTAATGGATTTAAATCGGGCGACCGGGGTGGCCACCCAGTACGTCCGCCTCGACCAATCCACCAGTTGGGGAAGCGCTCGTTCAAATGATCTCTAACTGCTCGAGCGTAGTGAGGCGGGGCGCCGTCATATTGCAGCCACATTTCTGCTATTCTTTCTTCTGGAACTTCAGCTTCATTAAGAATTTGGTTTAAATTATTTTGTAAAAAATTTAAATACTGAGCACCATTCAGCCTTGCTGGCATTTCATGCAGCACCAACTGCTGGCCAATTATACCAGCCCACATGTTAATACCAAACAGATGCTGGAATTGATCATTTCTTATGATATGGGGGTTCAACAATGTCAACTAACAATCAATTGTCAACTATCTCTCAACTAACAGTCAACTGTCAACTGTCTGTTAAACACCACAGGTCCAAGTCTCTTTTAAAGTCCAGACATAATCTTGGTCAGATCATGTGATGACCATGTAGATTGGCGTCTGAATTAATGGTCTTTTGAGAAAAGAGTCACAGATTTGACGGTCCTGTCCAGTCAGTGTAATAAGCTTTTGTCAGTAATCGTATAGCTCAACTTAGTACATAAGGAGCTCAATGACTCGACGAACAATATCAAAGAAAGGACATTTGGGTAGGCCGCATAAAGTACTCAAACTGTCAGACTATATTAGTACCGAGTTTCGAGTTAATCTGACAGCACGTTAATATATTTCGCTACTAACTTTGACACCCCCTAAATCCTCTCTGAGGGGTTGTAATTAAAAAAAACCGGCCAACTGCGCGTCGGACCACGCACAATGAAGTGTAGTTGGAATGAATTTATCCCAAGAACAAACTTAACATTGTAGTTGAAAAACATGTTCTCTCATACATTCCAACTGCAAATGTAAGTTTGTCGACTATACTCGTAAACTTGTAAAGCCTACTTAGCTGTGATAGTTTTCCTTTTAATTTCGTTGTATATGTTACGGCTAAAACCCGAAGTGCGGCTACAGCTAGTTTTAGCCGGCTACAACTAGGTGTGGGCTGAAAGGTAGGTTAGGTTAGGTTAGTACTGTGACTACACAACACACCTAGTTGTAGCCGGCTAAAACTAGTTGTAGCCGCACTTCGGGTTTTAGCCGTAACATATATACTACTACTGTGAATTTTTTCACATATCCAAAACTAACCGTTTAGCTGGCAGGGGGGGGGGGGACACATGACTCAAACAAAAATTAGCACTTTAAAGCTTAATATTTCGCAAACAGAACTCTGAATCTTTTACAAGCCCAAAAGAAAAATTATTTTACAAGCCCGCAATATTTTTGAAACCCCTATCCAACAACACCCCACACCATGGGGTAGACGAGAAAAAAAAATCCTACTTTAAGCGTACAGGTTCCCTAAAACATTTTTTTTCATGCTTTTATTCTACCACTATCGGCGTGATTAATATGTATATCCATTCCAAATTATAGCTTTCTAGTACTAAGAGTCTGAGCTAAGCTGCGGACGGACGGACATGGCGAAACTATAAGGGTTCCCACGGAACCCTAAGAACTAAGTGTCAATTTGATCTTTATTATTTACTGAGGCAAATATTACTGCCAAGTTTCAAGTTTATTAA
Source organism: Fissipunctia ypsillon (assembly GCA_947568875.1). NCBI lineage: Eukaryota > Metazoa > Arthropoda > Insecta > Lepidoptera > Noctuidae > Fissipunctia > Fissipunctia ypsillon. The sequence goes on along the minus strand of OX387650.1, from coordinate 558,174 downwards.
CCAAAGGAATAAGCTTTTTCATATAAACTGTATCCCCTCTTTTCACCCCCACCGGTGGAATTTTCATAATTTGCTCGAGATGTTTCCATAAAGTATAAATTTCATACAATTTTTTGAGTTAATCAAGCCTCACAGTAAAATCCTCTCCTGTAAAATTGCCTACCTCCTTTGCACCCCGTTAGGGGTAGATTTTCGAAAAACCCATATACACACTATTCTTTATTTTTAGTCGTTAAGTATAAATACTGAGTTTCGAGTTAATCGGACTCCGCGTTAAAGTTCTTCCATACACACTTTGACGCCCCCAATCACCCTTTAGGGGGTAGTTTAGAAAAATTCAAAATGACGAACTTTATAATGTACTTAGATATCTACACTTGGCAAGTTTATTAAGGAATAAAATTTTTCATACAAACAAAATCCCCCCTTTTCATGTTCCTAGTCCGAGTAGCTTCGGCTGTGCGTTGATCATGTCAGTCAGTTTCTCCTTTTATATTTAAAATAGATTATATTAACGCAAGAATAACCACATGTTTTCGGATTTTCTTTTCTCAAAATATGAATTTTGTGATAGCAAAAGCCTTTGTGCTAAGACTTTTGCTTGCAAATTGTTTTAAGCTAGTAGTGTGTGACTGACTATGCAGTTATGTGACTGACTATGCAGTTATGTGACTGACTATGCAGTTATGTGACTGACTATGCAGTTATGTGACTGACTATGCAGTTATGTGACTGACTATGCAGTTATGTGACTGACTATGCAGTTATGTGACTGACTATGCAGTTATGTGACTGACTATGCAGTTATGTGACTGACTATGCAGTTATGTGACTGACTATGCAGTTATGTGACTGACTATGCAGTTATGTGACTGACTATGCACTTATGTGACTGACTATGCAGTTATGTGACTGACTATGCAGTTATGTGACTGACTATGCAGTTATGTGACTGACTATGCACTTATGTGACTGACTATGCAGTTATGTGACTGACTATGCAGTTATGTGACTGACTATGCAGTTATGTGACTGACTATGCAGTTATGTGACTGACTATGCACTTATGTGACTGACTATGCAGTTATGTGACTGACTATGCAGTTATGCAGTTCTATAAGTTTCATGGCATTACTCAATTCCGAAACAAACCTGTTCTCCACCGTGATGTAACATCACTTGTAATTTCAGCAGTAAGCGTACTGACTAACAATGGAGTGGTTGTTCGGGCACCGGATGTCGCCGGAGGAGATGCTGCGCAAGAACCAGCGCGCACTCAACAAGGCCATGCGGGACCTGGACCGGGAGCGCATGAAGATGGAGCAGCAGGAAAAGAAGGTCATCAATGACATCAAAAAGCTCGCCAAGGAGGGACAGATGGTCAGTACAAGCTCAGGCAGTTGGCCAGGGCTCCTTAATTTATTTATCTTTCTAAATTTTGGATAGCATAATCAGCCTGTAACGTTCCCAATGCTGGAACACAGGCCTCCTCTGTGAGAGGGAGTGGGCCGTAAATCCGTAACCCACCACGCGGGCCTAGTGCGGGCCGGTAGATGTCACATGTCTTCGAATTTTTTGGGTCTTGGACATGCCGATTTCCTCACGATGTTTTCCTTCACCGTTTTGAGAGCAGTGGTGATTAAATAAATTACACAAAGTAAAGCTCCTGCCTGGGTTCGAACCCACGAACTACAACTCTTAAGTCGGGGCCGTTACAACTGGGCCACCTATAGAAATATGAAAAAACAGAAGTAGCAAGGGGGCGTGTCGGTGTCCGCGCGACGTGGTCAAAGTGGCCATGTCATAGGCTAATGGCTGTCTCTGCGAACTAGTGCGCTTTCGACTTAGATCGTGACAAATTATAAGAATGCAGTGTTATTCGGTGCTTTCTTGTAAAAACAAAGCTAAAACCAAAACTGTAAATTATGGAATCTCTTACCATATAATATATGTAAGTACCATATATGTAAGTACAAGTATTTTATTATATTTTACTAATTTGTCTTCAAAATCATGAAAAACAACAAATCGTAAAATATTTCTTGCTTTTGCTATGTTATTTTTGTTTTCAAATGTCACAGCGACTACTATTTTTGCAATAAATACATTGCTTTTGCTCCTTAACCACTTACCTAAGTTTGCCGCTAAGTGACTGCACAAGCAATGTAAAAATCACAAAACGATACTTTATTATGCGGATGCATCGCGTAGTACCTACAGCCGCCGCTTCGTGCGACGAGTAAGTCTGCGATTGCGGAGCGGCGGCGCGACGCGGCGGCGGCGTAAACAGAAGTATAGCATTCTGAAGAGACGCGCACGAATCGGGCGAGAGCGGCGCGGAGCGATCGAGCCATGCGCGGCGGTGGCGACGCGCAGGCGACGGGAACAAACTTGTTTGATTTCGCCGCTCGACGGCCGCTACTTCCTACCGGATCGACCACCAGTTTCGTGCCACCCCAAGCCCGCTGCCGGATCGCCCCGCCGCGCGCCGCTCTGCAGTCGCCACCGCTCGACCGCCGCTGGTTTCGTGCGCACGCGCACACTTCATGATGGCTTGTGCAGATCCACTAACGTAGGCTGTCGACCACAATGTCGATTGATTAACGAAATATTGCTATTATAGTTTATTTTTCAATTTGTCAGCCGGTTTAACCCGGTTGGAAGATCGATGTGAAATGATGTTTTTTACTTATTTTGATTATTTTACTGCGTAGCAGAGAAAAGGGACCTAACGTTCGTAAAGTAAGTTCGGTAATTAAATTTTAGGTTAAAAATCGGTTGTGTTTATGAATGAATGAATTTATTGGCAAGAATATACGTAGCTAACATACGTTCTTAAGGTTCTCGGCTTTGAATTATCGTATATTATGCCTTAACCTCGTGCTATTTTCTTACTATTATGGTTTTTGTATTTTACTTCCGTTAAAGCTTCGAATAGCTTGCCTTATAGTAACCGGCATGGTGAATACATTCGTGACGTTTGCTTCAAATAAGTCAACATATTCATGCTATTTACTTGCGTCAGGCGCAGCACGACACCTCCACGTTACAGGTCAGTGAGTGAGCACCACAGCAGGGTTCAACAATCGCCATGGGATCTGGAGGCAAAAGTCCTCGCGCACATGTGGGAGTGGCGCGAGGAGGCAGGACGCCGGGGCGTAACTCTGTTGCCGCGAGAAATCGTGGCACGGCGGACAGAGCTCCGGCAGGATCTCATGGCGGCATGGAGAGTGCAATTGTCGCAACCCAGCGCTGGGCACGCCACAATTGCGGCGATAAGTCCCCTCTTTGAGGAGTGGCTGGAGAGGCGCCACGGCGTCCTCACCTTCCGCCTGACGCAAGTCCTCACCGGACACGGGTGCTTCGGGAGGTACCTGTTCCGGATAAGGCGGGAGGAAACGCCCGGGTGTCACCACTGTGTGGATCGCCCGGAGGACACGGTGGAGCATACGGTGGAGGTCTGCCCGGCTTGGGCGGAGCACCGCCGTGTCCTCGCGGAAGCGATCGGCGGCGGCGATCTCTCGCGTCCGGCCCTGGTCCAGGCCATGGTACGGAGCGAGAGTGCATGGGAAGCCATTACCTCCTTCTGCGAAGCAGTAATGCTCGTGAAGGAGGAGGCGGGACGCGTGAGGGAGAGGCAAGCTTTGCACCCTCACGCCCCTAGTCGCCGCAGGAGACGCCCTGGGCGTCGGGAATTGGCAGCCGATTCCCGGCCACCGTAGGCGCGGGCTTGCGGACGGCGAGCAATGGGTAGCTCGCCGTCCGGTAAGGACCAGGCCCGAGTCGACGGCGCGTCGTGTTCCACGCGCGCCTCAAAGAGATGTCAGCACTATTGACGGGGTCCGCTAGGGCCGATGCCAGCTAGGGTTGCGGGATGTTCGAAAGAGTTACCGTGGCCCCGGCACAGGCAACAGAAGGAACACGGGTGGGTTTTAGTCAGTAAAAGTCTGACACGCCCTCCCGCTCCGCCCAGAGCGGGAGAAGTCATTTGATGATTTCCCATCCACAAAAAAAAAAAAAAAAAAAAAAAAAAAAAAAAAAAAAAAAAAAAAAAAAAAAAAAGGGTTCAACAATAGCTACTGTTTCAATAAGCTATGACAACCTAAACCAACGTAACCGGATTTTTGATTGTTTAAAGTTTTTGATTAACTTAATAATAACCGTATACGGTACGGTATATGGTGTAAGGGACAGCCCTCCGCAAACTAACAGGGTGCATTCAGCTCCTTATATTGAATCGTATTCCATCGGAAATTTTCTCAGGAAAATTTTAATTTTTTTATCGTTTTATCAGTTAATATTCCTTTATTTCAATGTAAAATTACATTCTCTGTACGCAGCACTCCATTTATGTAGATAAAACAGCTTAAATAAAAAAATCGGCAATGGATATTGAAATACTCTAACGAACGACGCGTCAAATCAGCTGTTTACTTTCTGCCTAGTTACAGAGTTCAACAAACTTACCGCATACTCCCTTCCAAACAGACGCTCTGATTATGCAATAGCTGCGTTCCTTTCGGTTGGATGGTTGTCGTTTGTCCAACTGACCAATCGCAACAGTATTGCCAACTTATTAGACCTCAGTTTGTGAACGAAAACGTTAGAACTAACTTGGTTCAGCTTAAGCCTAAGAACTCCTTTATTAATAAATGCTAATCTTTTCGTGCACTTCATCTAAAGGAAAAACGCACTTAATGTGCCTTTGAGTATTCGTGGCACGTGCCTAGTTAATTCTTCTTTTCAAGCGATCACTGCAACCAGTTTCCAAGCCACCCGAGGGGCTTGACGACAGCTACACATTGATAGTCGAGTCGGGAATCGAAGCCTAGCTTCTGTCACACTGGGCTTTCATTACTCTTAATTTACTTAACATAAAATCGAAGCCTAGCTTCTGTCACACTGGGCTTTCATTACTCTTAAGTTACTTAATATAAAATCGAAGCCTAGCTTCTGTCCGACTCCCGGATAATTACTAATGCCTATCAACGCGAGCTAGATAACCAGCCCAGTTCCCAATCAGGAAGGCACCGGAAGACCACTTCGCGGTGAAACTGAAGAAAGAGTTTTAGACTTGGTCCGTCAAAATCCACGCCTAGGTACGCGTGCTGCAGCTCGATTAATACGGCGGAATGTTGGAGTCCGCGCTTCACACTGGTCCGCGCTTCACACGGGTCCGCGCTTCACACTGGTCCGCGCTTCACACTGGTCCGCGCTTCACACGGGTCCGCGCTTCACACTGGTCCGCGCTTCACACTGGTCCGCGCTTCACACGGGTCCGCGCTTCACACTGGTCCGCGCTTCACACGGGTCCGCGCTTCACACTGGTCCGCGCTTCACACTGGTCCGCGCTTCACACTGGTCCGCGCTTCACACGGGTCCGCGCTTCACACGGGTCCGCGCTTCACACTGGTCCGCGCTTCACACTGGTCCGCGCTTCACACGGGTCCGCGCTTCACACTGGTCCGCGCTTCACACTGGTCCGCGCTTCACACGGGTCCGCGCTTCACACTGGTCCGCGCTTCACACTGGTCCGCGCTTCACACGGGTCCGCGCTTCACACTGGTCCGCGCTTCACACTGGTCCGCGCTTCACACGGGTCCGTGCACAAAACGCTGCGAAGGGATCGGCAACGTCCATACGTCATACGTAAGGTCCAAGCCCTATTGCCTCGTGATCGTGGCCATCGAGTAGCGTACTGCCGGCCGGTGGTTGCAGGCTGACAGCATCGAGTAGCGTACTGCCGGCCGGTGGTTGCAGGCTGACAGCATCGAGTAGCGTACTGCCGGCCGGTGGTTGCAGGCTGACAGCATCGAGTAGCGTACTGCTGGCCGGTGGTTGCAGGCTGACAGCATCGAGTAGCGTACTGCTGGCCGGTGGTTGCAGGCTGACAGCATCGAAATTCTGATTTTATCTCTCATGTGATATGGACCGACGAGTCGACTTTTACAGGGAATGGTATGTGGAATCGTCGAAATGCTCATTACTGGTCGCATACTAACCCCTTCGAGATCCAGGAGTCCAGACATCAAACGCGTTGGTCGGTAAATATCTGGGCAGGAATTTATGGTGGAAAAATCCTGGGGCCTGTGTTTCTTACTGCACGCATGAACGAACCGCGCTATCTCGATTTCCTCCATGATGACCTGGAAATAGAGCTAGAGACCCTCCGTGAAGAGCTGGATATGGAATGGAAAGTCTAGGACGATGCACCGCTTGCACACTTGCCGATGATCTGGTTCCAGCACGGCGGCGCTCCTCCGCACATAACGCCCCAGTGCGTTCCCATTTAGACGCCACCTTTCCGCGTCGCTGGCTTGGCAGATTTGGACGGCAACCGTGGCCCACAATACAATAGAAGTGTGCAGCCACCAGGGATGCAGCCAGCAAGCTGCTGGAAGGTTTTCCTTCGGTCGAAAATTGTAGCTTATTGCGGGGGGAAATTCAAAGTAGGCATATAAGTAGAAAAGTGTATTTCGTCTACATACGAGTATTATACGAAAATATCAGTCGGGGACGAAATGCAGTCAAGCAGTATTGCTGCAACTGCATAGTGGGCCGAAGGACAGTGGCTTGCTGCGCTCGTGTAATGACAATCATTTGGTTTTTAAGCTGGGCAAGGTACCAAGATAATATATATCCACCTGCCCAGTTCCTTGACAACATATTATTAACTTACGAGTCAGAATAATAACAAAATATATAAATAAAAATGTGTTTTATTTAAGAAAAAAACAAGTAATCAAAACAAGTCTTACAAGCATCGCGATACAATATTATTACAATATTCTCTTTCCAACTGATATTAAAACCTGTATTATATTTATAATTAAAGTGCTTGTTCCGAGCCAAATTCCCATACAAAGTGGACAATGTCCTTTTTGTACAATAATCAATGGAAGATTCGATAACTTTCCTATTGAGTCTGTGGCGGCATAGCTACATCGCCACATGCAAACGCATCACACTGACGTCACGCAAAATCCTGCATCGCGCAATCAGAGTTTACCGGGCGACTAGCATAATACGAGTATTCAACAGTCGGGCAGTAGCCCACCAGACACAACACCCGTCTGGTCGGAGGATCCTCCCTTTTCTATGGAAGAAGAGAGAACTTTACCGCCTGTTTCTCATGCCTCTATAAGTCAATCACTAGCGTATATGTAAAATAAATTGCTCTTACACAGCACAACGATAGCGACCGTTATTTTTGTGTCGGTAAGTTGTACGGTGCATGGTAAATACACGCTGTGTTTGATGGGATAAGGTTTATAATTGATTGGTTTCGTTCCGATTTAAGAAATGCGGGAGTGTGCGCGACTACGTATCTATTGCTTTTACTGAACTGCATGTGTAGTAGTTGCCGTGTGGTGGGGGCCAACTGGAGACCCAGGTTCCCGATATATTTTCGTCTACCGGGCATATCTCCTTGTTTATTATCTGTATAGAGTCACCGCTGCTCTCGAAGTTTTGTATGTAATTATATATTTTGTGTTTAATGTATTGATTTATTGTAAGTAACTTTTGCCCGCGGCTTCGCCTGCGTGGATGTCAGAGAATATCCCACGGGAACGTACGACCGGAATTAAAAGTACCCGATGTTCCGTAATACGGTGCGGTACGGTGTCGTTGGTTTTAGTATTCTCGTTTTTTGCCACCGACTTCCGAAATCAAAGTTATTATTCACTGTGTAGTGTTTTTTTGGAGGTCGGTTGTTTTTTTATATAAGAAAAAAAGAAAAGAAAGAAGAAAGAAAATACGTTTATTTGCGGTAAACATGACGCAAAAAAAAGAACAAACACAAAAAGAAACAGGTTGGTGGAAAATATGCGTCACATCCACGCAAAACGGCCATCAAAATCGACCATATAAATAAGTTTTCACTTTCCACTTTTTAGTTGTGGTACCTACCCCACCCAAATTCGTATACAACTACTTTCTAAGTAAATTACAGTGATAGGAAGTTATTATAACATCATCAACATACCCTAAATGGAAAAAAAAACCTATTATTGAAGCTAACACAAAAATCAGAATCGGAATTTGACCAAATTTATATGCAGCCACCTCAGTCAGGAGTATACCCTTTCAAATAAAAACTTTGCAAAAAGGCAAATATATGTCGCGCTAAGTCATGTCAGAAGGTTGGAAGGCAGAGTTTTATCAGGTTTGGACGCCGTCGCCAACAAACTATTAAATCAACCACACGACGACAGATGTTGACGAATCTGTCTTCTGACAATCAAGGCCACGCATAACATACGACTCAAGTAGCGCAAGTTGAAGTATATTACCATTAAAACCATTTATAGCCAGAGTGCATCTCATGACAGTTCCAATAAGTCCAAACACGGCTAGGATACATTGTTTTATTTCATTGATTTTACAAAAACGCTGAACCATATAATTCTTTATTTCCTACCAAAAGCATTACTCGTTTTGAATTTTTATATCCCTAACTTAGAAATGCATACAAACTTTCATCCCCTATATCGCCCCCTGTTGGATTTGTTTTGAGACAAAAAGTAGCCTATGTCCTTCCCCAGGATCTATCGCCTTGCCAAATTTTATCGAAATCCGTTCAGTGGTTTAGGCGTGAAAAGGTAACATACAGACACACAGACAGACAGAGTTACTTTCGAATTTATAATATTAGTATGGATATACAGGCTGATTGGTAATTGGGTACATTCCTTCAAATAGGTGATACTAGAGGTAATTTGGAACATGTTTGAGCCAGATAACTTGGGGCCCACAGTGGGCTGTTTTGGTGATATTAAACTTTTTAAAATTTGTTTGGAAAGGAGAATGGCGAGAATGCATGTAATTTGGGACCCATTGATAGGGGTAGCGTACATAATGGAAGCTTATAAAAAGTTTAAGAACGATATAAAACTAACAAAAAATCAAATTGAAAGAAAGTTATAGAAATTGGGAGAAAAAAGATTTGCAAGGTATGTTTTTTTTTTTAAATTTATGATGTATTAAACATGTGTGGAATTAGAATACAAATCTCTATAAATACGAGTAGTATACCTAAATAGTCTAGCCAGAGACACCCAGGCGCATACGATGATGCACAGTGTAGTAGATGAGCTGAATTGCTGTGGTATTGTTCTGTAAACAGGAGTCTGTAAGGTCGGTCTTTTATTTATTTTTTTGCAAGTAGGCTTACACTTTTTACTGCGGCGAAAACCGAATGCCGAACTGCCGAATGTTCGCCCGACCTACGTTTGTGGTTGCCGAATGTTCGCCCGACCTACGTTTGTGGTTGCCGAATGTTCGCTCGACCTACGTTTGTGGCAGTGGCGGCTGGTGGGTCATAGAAGTGGTGGTGCACTTTGTCAGCTTATAGTACGCGACAAATACGTTGAACTAAAATGGCCGTCGATGCTATGGTTACGCCCAGCCCCCCGCTGTGCCGCAGACCCGAAAATCTGTTACTGCGTATTGAAGGTCGATCGCCAATTCGGCCTGGGTGGTCCAGCCGATTTTATATCTAATTTTTGTTGAAAAGTTTTATTGTTGGTTTTAATATAGTCAATGATAAAGTTAATGTTCATTTTCATAGCTTTTTAGTATTTACACACTCCCACAGCTCAATAAGGTAATCCTTGCAAAATGTAAACAAACACAAAAACGCGCGTCCGCGATGGAGGGTTGCCAACCACACATAACACATAACATCACGCCTTGTTTCCTCGAAGGGTTAGGCAGAGGTGTACCTATATGGTACACCCACATTTCGCCAGTTATGTTTAAGTCCCATGTAATAGGGGGCGAGCCTATAAGAAAATAAGAAAATTAAAAAAAAAAGTTTTGCAAACTATGCCGTGTGACATCAAATGAAAGGGCGTACTGTGGGTGGGGGTCTCGAAAAGATTTTTTTTTAATAATTTTAAAATAATTAGTTTTAAAGTTATTTAAGAAAATAGACCAAAATTGGCCATACCCCTTATCTCCGAAACCACCGAGCCTAAAGTTTTGAAGAAAAAGAAAGTACAGAGAATAGTTGGAATGTATGGGAGAACATGTTTTTCAACTAATAAGTTAAGTTTGTTCTTGAGAAAATTCTGTATCTTCTTTCTTCATCCCAGCTATGCCCACGCACTTGGCCGGTTTTTTTTAACTTGTCTTCTTTCGCATTGCAGTTAATTCAAAATATATTAATGGCACTTGACATAAAAATACAGGAACGACTTCCTCGTCTTGTTGGCTTTCTAAAATGCCACAACAGTGCCCACTTTAATATACCATGACATTTGTTGTTGCTAATTGTACACTTGAAAAGTTACACTAGCAGAGTATGAAGTGTGTGGTGAACTTGTGATCTGTGGTCACGCGCTGTACCCTACTACTGAATTATCACATTATTTTCTCTTTTATGTGCATTAATTCTTTTTTTTTTAAATTGGTTTTAAAGGGTTTCAATTATTCAAAATAAATAATTGAGGTTATTATGATTGTTGAACAATACAACTTGTATCTGTCTCGTTTAATGTTCTTCAACCGATTAATGTTCCATCGATCGACAGGATGCTGTGAAAATAATGGCGAAAGACCTGGTGCGCACGCGGCGGTACGTGCGCAAGTTCATGCTGATGAAGGCCAACATCCAGGCCGTGTCGCTCAAGATCCAGACCCTCAAGTCGCAGAACACCATGGCGCAGGCCATGCGCGGCGTGACGCGCGCCATGGCCACCATGAATCGCCAGCTCAACATGCCGCAGATACAGAAGATACTACAGGTACACTGTTCGCAGCTGACGCTAGCAGACCTCGGTCACCACACCTACATCTGCCGCCACGATACTACAGGTACACTGTTCGCAGCTGACGCTAGCAGACCTCGGTCACCACACCTACATCTGCCGCCACGATACTACAGGTACACTGTTCGCAGCTGACGCTAGCAGACCTCGGTCACCACACCTACATCTGCCGCCACGATACTACAGGTACACTGTTCGCAGCTGACGCTAGCAGACCTCGGTCACCACACCTACATCTGCCGCCACGATACTACAGGTACACTGTTCGCAGCTGACGCTAGCAGACCTCGGTCACCACACCTACATCTGCCGCCACGATACTACAGGTACACTGTTCGCAGCTGACGCTAGCAGACCTCGGTCACCACACCTACATCTGCCGCCACGATACTACGGGTACACTGTTCGCAGCTGACGCTAGCAGACCTCGGTCACCACACCTACATCTGCCGCCACGATACTACAGGTACACTGTTCGCAGCTGACGCTAGCAGACCTCGGTCACCACACCTACATCTGCCGCCACGATACTACAGGTACACTGTTCGCAGCTGACGCTAGCAGACCTCGGTCACCACACCTACATCTGCCGCCACGATACTACGGGTACACTGTTCGCAGCTGACGCTAGCAGACCTCGGTCACCACACCTACATCTGCCGCCACGATACTACAGGTACACTGTTCGCAGCTGACGCTAGCAGACCTCGGTCACCACACCTACATCTGCCGCCACGATACTACAGGTACACTGTTCGCAGCTGACGCTAGCAGACCTCGGTCACCACACCTACATCTGCCGCCACGATACTACAGGTACACTGTTCGCAGCTGACGCTAGCAGACCTCGGTCACCACACCTACATCTGCCGCCACGATACTACGGGTACACTGTTCGCAGCTGACGCTAGCAGACCTCGGTCACCACACCTACATCTGCCGCCACGATACTACAGGTACACTGTTCGCAGCTGACGCTAGCAGACCTCGGTCACCACACCTACATCTGCCGCCACGATACTACAGGTACACTGTTCGCAGCTGACGCTAGCAGACCTCGGTCACCACACCTACATCTGCCGCCACGATACTACAGGTACACTGTTCGCAGCTGACGCTAGCAGACCTCGGTCACCACACCTACATCTGCCGCCACGATACTACAGGTACACTGTTCGCAGCTGACGCTAGCAGACCTCGGTCACCACACCTACATCTGCCGCCACGATACTACAGGTACACTGTTCGCAGCTGACGCTAGCAGACCTCGGTCACCACACCTACATCTGCCGCCAAGCAACGTTGCTGTGTCCCAGTTTGAGGGGCGTGGTATCATGGTGTGGGTGCCGTGGTATCATGGTATGGGTGCCAGTGTAGTTTCAGGCACGTAATGAAAACAAAAAAAAAACTTTGTTATTCAAAAAGCGCACCATATGCAGTAACACGGCTGCTCACGCTAAGACTCCCTGTATCAGTACCAGGATCTTCCATAACAGTATATATGCAAAACAGTTAAACAATAACATAAGATAAAATGAGAAAGAACAAATAAAATAAAAAGAAAACAAAAACTTTCTACACGCGACAGTGATTTGTGAACATGTACAAACGAGCTCAAGGCCACGCACTATGCTCTTTGTGAACATGTACAAACGAGCTCAAGGCCGCGCACTATGCTCTTTGTGAACATGTACAAACGAGCTCAAGGCCACGCACTATGCTCTTTGTGAACATGTACAAACGAGCTCAAGGCCGCGCACTATGCTCTTTGTGAACATGTACAAACGAGCTCAAGGCCACGCACTATGCTCTTTGTGAACATGTACAAACGAGCTCAAGGCCACGCACTATGCTCTTTGTGAACATGTACAAACGAGCTCAAGGCCACGCACTATGCTCTTTGTGAACATGTACAAACGAGCTCAAGGCCACGCACTATGCTCTTTGTGAACATGTACAAACGAGCTCAAGGCCGCGCACTATGCTCTTTGTGAACATGTACAAACGAGCTCAAGGCCGCGCACTATGCTCTTTGTGAACATGTACAAACGAGCTCAAGGCCGCGCACTATGCTCTTTGTGAACATGTACAAACGAGCTCAAGGCCACGCACTATGCTCTTTGTGAACATGTACAAACGAGCTCAAGGCCGCGCACTATGCTCTTTGTGAACATGTACAAACGAGCTCAAGGCCACGCACTATGCTCTTTGTGAACATGTACAAACGAGCTCAAGGCCGCGCACTATGCTCTTTGTGAACATGTACAAACGAGCTCAAGGCCACGCACTATGCTCTTTGTGAACATGTACAAACGAGCTCAAGGCCACGCACTATGCTCTTTGTGAACATGTACAAACGAGCTCAAGGCCGCGCACTATGCTCTTTGTGAACATGTACAAACGAGCTCAAGGCCGCGCACTATGCTCTTTGTGAACATGTACAAACGAGCTCAAGGCCGCGCACTATGCTCTTTGTGAACATGTACAAACGAGCTCAAGGCCACGCACTATGCTCTTTGTGAACATGTACAAACGAGCTCAAGGCCGCGCACTATGCTCTTTGTGAACATGTACAAACGAGCTCAAGGCCACGCACTATGCTCTTTGTGAACATGTACAAACGAGCTCAAGGCCACGCACTATGCTCTTTGTGAACATGTACAAACGAGCTCAAGGCCACGCACTATGCTCTTTGTGAACATGTACAAACGAGCTCAAGGCCACGCACTATGCTCTTTGTGAACATGTACAAACGAGCTCAAGGCCACGCACTATGCTCTTTGTGAACATGTACAAACGAGCTCAAGGCCGCGCACTATGCTCTTTGTGAACATGTACAAACGAGCTCAAGGCCGCGCACTATGCTCTTTGTGAACATGTACAAACGAGCTCAAGGCCGCGCACTATGCTCTTTGTGAACATGTACAAACGAGCTCAAGGCCGCGCACTATGCTCTTTGTGAACATGTACAAACGAGCTCAAGGCCACGCACTATGCTCTTTGTGAACATGTACAAACGAGCTCAAGGCCACGCACTATGCTCTTTGTGAACATGTACAAACGAGCTCAAGGCCACGCACTATGCTCTTTGTGAACATGTACAAACGAGCTCAAGGCCACTCACTATGCTCTTTGTGAACATGTACAAACGAGCTCAAGGCCACGCACTATGCTCTTTGTGAACATGTACAAACGAGCTCAAGGCCACGCACTATGCTCTTTGTGAACATATACAAACGAGCTCAAGGCCACGCACTATGCTCTTTGTGAACATGTACAAACGAGCTCAAGGCCACGCACTATGCTCTTTGTGAACATGTACAAACGAGCTCAAGGCCACGCACTATGCTCTTTGTGAACATGTACAAACGAGCTCAAGGCCACGCACTATGCTCTTTGTGAACATGTACAAACGAGCTCAAGGCCACGCACTATGCTCTTTGTGAACATGTACAAACGAGCTCAAGGCCACGCACTATGCTCTTTGTGAACATGTACAAACGAGCTCAAGGCCGCGCACTATGCTCTTTGTGAACATGTACAAACGAGCTCAAGGCCACGCACTATGCTCTTTGTGAACATGTACAAACGAGCTCAAGGCCACGCACTATGCTCTTTGTGAACATGTACAAACGAGCTCAAGGCCACGCACTATGCTCTTTGTGAACATGTACAAACGAGCTCAAGGCCACGCACTATGCTCTTTGTGAACATGTACAAACGAGCTCAAGGCCACGCACTATGCTCTTTGTGAACATGTACAAACGAGCTCAAGGCCACGCACTATGCTCTTTGTGAACATGTACAAACGAGCTCAAGGCCACGCACTATGCTCTTTGTGAACATGTACAAACGAGCTCAAGGCCACGCACTATGCTCTTTGTGAACATGTACAAACGAGCTCAAGGCCACGCACTATGCTCTTTGTGAACATGTACAAACGAGCTCAAGGCCACGCACTATGCTCTTTGTGAACATGTACAAACGAGCTCAAGGCCACGCACTATGCTCTTTGTGAACATGTACAAACGAGCTCAAGGCCACGTGCTATGCTCATGCATAGCTCTTTGTCTCTTCATGGCATAGAAAATACTTGTTGCGACTCAATATCATAACAATATTGTCATAAGCTGTTTGATTTTTTACAGGAGTTTGAGAAGCAGTCGGAGATCATGGACATGAAGGAGGAGATGATGAGCGACTCCATCGATGAGGCCATGGCGGCCGACGACGACGAGGAGGAGAGGTCAGTACCACCTCCCCACCACCACAGGCACACACTACCACTAAAGTGAACATGAACTGATCAATTATTCAGGCGAAAGCGCCGGCCGGTAACACGCGAAATTAAATTTTCTTAAGATTTTGTAATTTGCAGGTGAGTCAGTCAATCAGATTTTATGTTGATCAAAATATGATTCGCGACCATAACAGTTATGTATTGTCATCCCTATGATGTCTGGGTAAAAAAAATCTATTTATTTTAATAAAAAATATTTGACACTTATTTTTTGCTTTATCTAAATATATAAAAAATATCTAAATAAAACGCATTAAAGTGAGTGGGGGTTCGCTACGACACTAAGTATAAAATCTAGCAAGGCGTGACGTCACGCCACATTTTTACTCAATGTATCGCCGTAAACTTTTGATTACGTAAAAAAAGAAAAAAATACGTGTCCAATATTTTTTAATAATCTATCTGACGGACAAACAAAAATGATTGTTCATCCCTATTATAATCATCAATATAACTCTGGATAGTAACAACAGCCGCACGAGTTGATCGCAGGTTAACTACGCTTACCGAGGTCGGTTTGTGGATGGGTAACCATCCTTTACATACCGAGACTCCTCCATGCCTCGGAAAGCACGATACCCAGCTGTCATTCATAATCTTTGACAGTCATTACGGGTCGTCAGAAGCCTGAAAGTCTGACAACCAGTCTTATCAATGGGTATTGTGTTACCTAGTAACTGGGTTGTGGAGGTCAGATAGGCAGTCGCTCCATGTAAAATACTGGTACTCAGCAGAATCCGGCTAGACTGGAAGCCACGGGAACATAGTTGGGAAAAGGCAGGCCGATAATGGACTCTCCAAGTTCAAATGACCCCCTGTTACATGACTATTTCATGAAGTCATGACATTTGAGGCCAATTCTAACTTGGGAGAGTAGTATTGATGATTCAAATGATTATAATTCTAACTTGGGAGAGTAGTATTGATGATTCAAATTATTATAATTCTAACTTGGGAGAGTAGTATTGATGATTCAAATGATTATAATTTTAACTTGGGAGAGTACTATTGATGATTCAAATGATTATAATTCTAACTTGGGAGAGTAGTATTGATGATTCAAATGATTATAATTCTGGAAATACATATTCGTACGGTCGTGAATCATATTTTGATCAACATACGTCCTGACACTGATCTGCAAATTGCAAAAAACCTAAAAAAATAGATTTTCGGTACCTTATCGCACCGCCTTTAATGCAAACTATTGAAGGTGTCCCGTCTGTTGCAGCGACCAGGTGGTGTCGCAGATCCTGGACGAGCTGGGCCTGCAGCTCAACGACACGCTGTCGGGCCTGCCGCAGGCCACCGGCTCGCTCTCCGTCGCCGGTCAGTGCGCGCGGCCGCTGCGAGTGTCGCGACCAGCGACACGACGCGACCGTTGTCAAACGTTATGTTACTAATGTAACTTAAAAAATATAGTTTTAATCTTATTGTACACTAGCTTTTGCCCGCGGCTTCGCCCGCCTAGATGTCTAAAAATAACCCACGGGAACGTACTACCGGGATTAAAAATACCATATGTGTTAATCCAGGTTATGAACTGTGTGCCAAATTTCATCCAAATCCGTTCAGGAGTTTTTGCACTGATCCGGAACATATGTACATCCAGTCAAACGGACAACAATTGTAAAATCTATATTTTCTGCATCAGACTCGCTTCATACCTCGCAGCAATGACTTTTTTAAAAATTATTCAGTGTACAGTTTTGACTTCCTTATTAACCGACTTCTAAAAAGAAGGAGGTTATCAATTCGACACGTATGTACGTAATGTTATTGGAACTGCAAGATATTGACATAATGATAATCTATTAGGGCTTCCGATCAAATACCTATACAAAATTTTATAGGTGTATGTATGTTTGTCCACGCATTTCCCCGAAACTATTAATCGGATTGTAACCATTCTTTTTATTGGCTTACATTTACTTTAACTTAGGGAACAGTGCAAGTTTCATCAAAATCAGTACTTTTCAAGATATGGACTGATACGTGCAAGTGTGACGGCCTGGCTTATGATACGGGCTACGGGTGTGGGGTCGAAGGGAAAACATCTCGAAACCTTGGTCAAATTCTAGTGCAATATTTACAACAAAACTATTAACTACTTATGATAAACAAGTATTCCAGTTTTTACCTAAAAATAACAATTACAAAATAAATAAGTAATTTAAATAAATTAAATCGACTTCAAAAAGAAATTTAAGTACTCAAAATTATGAAATAACTTTAATTTCAGAAGTCGGTGGCAAAAAACAGAATACACATCTCAAGACACCGACTTCGTAAATTTGAGTTAATTTCTTTTTGAAGTCTCTTTAATTTTTTTAAATTACTTTTTTTTATTATGTATAACATACACACACATAAACTTACGCCTTCTTATTATGTATGAATACTTACAAAAAACTTTTAAAATTTAAAAATCATTCAATTTGATATGACTTCTCTGCTATCATTTTTTTGCTCACATTAATTTCATAAGCAACTGATGCATTTACTACAGTGTAACCTACAGTGTGCGCAGTGACGTTGGATGGGTGTAGCACATCTGACGCAGTGACGTCGGATGGGTGTAGCACATCTGACGCAGTGACGTTGGATGGGTGTAGCACATCTGACGCAGTGACGTCGGATGGGTGTAGCACATCTGACGCAGTGACGTTGGATGGGTGTAGCACATCTGACGCAGTGACGTCGGATGGG
This sequence comes from Fissipunctia ypsillon, assembly GCA_947568875.1. Taxonomy (NCBI): domain Eukaryota; kingdom Metazoa; phylum Arthropoda; class Insecta; order Lepidoptera; family Noctuidae; genus Fissipunctia; species Fissipunctia ypsillon. The sequence goes on along the minus strand of OX387650.1, from coordinate 540,393 downwards.
TGTAGCACATCTGACGCAGTGACGTCGGATGGGTGTAGCACATCTGACGCAGTGACGTCGGATGGGTGTAGCACATCTGACGCAGTGACGTCGGATGGGTGTAGCACATCTGACGCAGTGACGTCGGATGGGTGTAGCACATCTGACGCAGTGACGTCGGATGGGTGTAGCACATCTGACGCAGTGACGTCGGATGGGTGTAGCACATCTGACGCAGTGACGTCGGATGGGTGTAGCACATCTGACGCAGTGACGTCGGATGGGTGTAGCACATCTGACGCAGTGACGTCGGATGGGTGTAGCACATCTGACGCAGTGACGTCGGATGGGTGTAGCACATCTGACGCAGTGACGTCGGATGGGTGTAGCACATCTGACGCAGTGACGTCGGATGGGTGTAGCACATCTGACGCAGTGACGTCGGATGGGTGTAGCACATCTGACGCAGTGACGTCGGATGGGTGTAGCACATCTGACGCAGTGACGTCGGATGGGTGTAGCACATCTGACGCAGTGACGTTGG